>OZ014463.1:0-1448939 GCA_963966035.1 Acleris laterana | reverse complement strand
CTGGTCTTCATATCGGTATTGGTGTTTTAAAACTAATTTTGTTGCATCGAAGAGGCTCATTGACGTCACGGGAGACCGAAGAGCTGGCAGTTTCCTCGCTCAACGTATAAGTTTAACCATCCAGCGAGGAAATGCTGCCAGCATCTTTGGTACAATGCCGCAGGGGCCATTCTTAGATTTAATGTTTTAGTTAATTTATATATTTAGAGTTAGTTTATATTTAATTTTAGTTTTCTTTTTCAGTTATTGTGTTTTGTTGTATTTTTTTATGTAATTTCTAATTAATTTTTTTAGATTGAATGTACTGTTATGTTATTTAAATATTAAATCAGATTACTATTTTGTTGCTATAAACTTTGAAACCCATCGAAAACTTTTACACAGCAAAAAACGCACCGGAATGTCAAGTGTTCGAAATCTTATTTCTCTTTTACGCTCGCTGATTTTATTGAGAAAGAGAGAGGTCCATTCATAAAAAGTATTATGAGCATAAATTAAGTAGTAGTTACTACAAAAGGTAAGAACGCAGATTAAAGTGACATTTCAATTTAGTCATTGTAATCCATGACTGGCAACCTTACCAAAAAAATAATACCATCGACTAAGTGAGCTCACGTTCAAACCGATCGAGTGCCGAAACGTCAAATACACTCGCATTAATAAAAAAAACGCAAGGTGATATGTTAACTCGATCAAAGTTATCGAACTGTATTCGATTTTTTGTTGCAAAACATACACTAGAGGTTCTGGCCCTTTTTTAATACGTCCTCGATCTGATCGTGGAACGTTCTCCTTGACTTTCCTCTTCCAACATTCCTATTTACTCTTTGTCTCATATATCTGTTTAGTTAATCTCACTTCATCCAATCTCTCCACATTACCAAACCACTTCAGCATTCCTTTATTAATCCTTGTCACTTATATTTAACGTAAGACTGTACATACTACCTTGCTTATTATAAAAAACCGTGACTATAATATTATGTATCATCTCCAAACAAGATACTTATCAAATACTAGCGACCCGCCTTCGCTTCGCTTCGGTTTATGTGAGTATAATATAGTCTTTCTTGATACATGGGCTATCTAACACTGAAATAATATTTGAAAGCGGACCAGTAGTGCCTGAGATTGGCGCGTTCAAGCAAACAAACACACAAACAAACTCTTCAGTTTCATAATATTAGTACAGATATTTAGTTTATTAGAAATAATAGATCAATATTAAAATCAAATAAAGTCACAACTCAATAAAACATTGTTGCATTTCAAACCGAATTGTAAAAGCAATTACGACTTAAATTTGAATAGCGTATTACTTGGAAATATAGGTTTGTATTTGATTAACAACATCTGCATTGATGCGGAAATTGAACCAATTAGGTGTAGTTAACTGATTGTAGTATGTTAGTCTGTTACATCACTATACGAGTAGATTCCAGCTTATTAATAACCGCACAATAAGCTTTGTCTCTTTTTGTGCAATTCAAAGGTCACAATGACAGATAAGGACATAGCATACTTCAAGCACACTTTAGCCACGCCATAAAAAAGGAGTCTGTTTGTCTGTCCGATAGCTCAAAAATAGATGGACCGATTCAGACACATTTATTTATTTGGATTTGATGTATTTTTAGGATTTCGTGACCAAAGAGTAAAAACGGAACCCTATTACTAAGACTTTACTGTGCGTCCGTCCGTCCATCTGTCTGTCTGTCACCAGGCTGTATCTCATGAACCGTGATGGCTATAAAGTTGAAATTTTCACAGATGATGTATTTCTGTTACCGCTATAACAAAAAATACTATAAACATAATAAAATGAATAATACAATAAACGTGATTTTTTCGCCGTGACGCTTGAAATATTCATAGAATACTGAGCTATGATTCTATTTAAAAATAAATAATTAATTTAAAAAAATATATATTTCATTTTTGCAAATAATTTATATTTATATTTTATTTTTATATTTTAACGTGCGCGTGTCAGTTTTTGTTAGTAAATCCACCATAAAGAAAATTATTCTAAAATGTTCAAAGTGAACGAAGATGCTGGCAGAAGTGATTTATATTTCATTTATGTATATAAAAAAGATTTGGGTTATTCACTGTTGTTTTATAATGTAGTTAATAAACCACATAATTATAAAAACAAACGTTTGTGGGTTTAATGATCCCTATTACTATGGGATTACGGATTACGAGGGGAAAATGCATTTTTATTGAGTAGGTTTTCGTCTTGCATCGTGCTAAGGGTCAGTGACCTAACAAACGGTTTTTTTTATGGAGCGAGGTTTTTGTAACATCCAACACGACCGTAATAAGTTTATAAACCAGTGTCTCAACATTTACTTGACCTAACCATACAAAACAAAACTTCGCCTTTTAAGGGATCTCTTCCAGTTAACCTTGGAGCGAGTGAGGACATTCCTCGAAGATTGATTCAAATATTCAAGTTTTTTGTACAACTAGCTTTTGCTCGTGGCTTTATCAAGATGAAATAAATAATTTTATCGCTGTTTTTATTCGTCGTCTACTTTCACTAGCGACCCGCTCTCGCTTCGCTTCGGTTTATGTGAGTATGATAAGTCTTTGCCTTCCTCGATAAATGGGCTATCTAACACTGAAATAATTTTTCAAATCGGACCAGTAGTTCCTGAGATTAGCGCGTTCAAGCAAACAAACAAACAAACAAACAAACGCTTCAGCCTTTTAATACAAGTATAGATAATTAATTCAGTTCATAAATTATTTCTGTATCAAATTATTAATTCCAGCGGATACCTCGCTAAACCATTACAAAACTACTTTTTTATTCATAACATTCGTAAGAGAAAAATAGACCGTTTTATTTCGCCTTAAAAACATTATCGTCTTTGACCTATGGTTTTAACTTAACTCGGCCATTACTGTCAAGTCAATAAGAGCTATCAAAACGATGACGATACGATAACAAGTCAAAGACGATATGGTTTTTACCGCCTAGAATGAAGGATTAGAGGCCCAGATATTCTGGATTGCCCAGCCGTGGGAATCTATTTCGGTAGTAGCAACAAAACCAGATAATGAGCTATAAACTAGATACAAGATATACTGATGTCACAAAACGTAAAAAACCGGACCGGCCGCGTCCGGTGGCTTGCGACGAGCCCGGGGTTATGCAGGAGGTTGCCAAGAATAAGATGTAATAGTACTATTTATATTTTTGTACAAAAACATTGAGATCATGAAGGACCCGGTCATAGAGGATTAACAGATTTTCAAGAAACCTGGCGAAGAACTATCTCGAGTAAATTAGCTTAAAAAAACAAGCTTTATCTACACGTTAAACTTACCTCTTACGTTGGAGGACAAAAAAAACTTAAAAAAAAACTTTAGACTTCTGTGGAATAAATTATAATTATCATACATACAGTTACAGTTACAATATTACCAACAACTCTAACAACTTGTTGTTAATCCTATATCCACTTTTTTCACAACTGGCTAAGATGTTTACCATGTGTATATTAGTGACACGTTGCAAGCCCTTCACTTAACAATACTACAAGCCTTTATTCCCGCAGTCGTCTCTTACGACTTCCACAGAAAGACATGCGCGTTCGTTCGTTGTGGTATGCGTTTTTCGAGGGCCTACTTCCACGCATCTATGTGGAATCAGCTTTCGGCGTCCGTATTTCCGAACCAATACGACTTGGGGGCCTTCAAAAAACGAGCCTACTATTTTCTCAAAGGCCGGCAGCGCACCTGCGATTCCTCTGGTGTTGCGGTGTTTATGGTCGCGATGGTCACTTACCATCCGGTGGCTCGCTCGTCTGCCTCCTATTCACATTTAAAAAAAAACATGGAGTGGCATTATTCTAAGCCGGCAACCACACCTTATGTAAATTGAAGAAAAAAAATAACCTTCATTTTTGTTTTAATTAAATAAAAAAACTGTAGTCCGCAATATTTCAACATTAAAAAAAACTAACCTTTAACTTATTAATAAAAAAAAACGTTCTTCTTGATACCAAATCATGACATGTGTTTTGATTTTCTCAATTACCCAAAATGACAAAGAGATTCCTCAAAGTAAGTTCGCCTTTGCATACCGCTAAGAATATTATTTGAAGGATACTTTTCATGTCTTCTAATGCAATAAAATGATTTACATACATTCATTTCTTACTTCTTGCATAACCCCATCCACAGTAAACCGGTTGCACACTACAAAAACTGTAACAGGTCGACAGCCGCAGGTGCACCGGTGGTGCATGTGTGTGTGTGTCTCCGGAACTGATTGATAAGGATACGGGATCGATTAAAATTACATTAACAATGACATTTGGACGTTGAAAGGGTTATTGTATTAATGTGTAAATTAATACTTTCATTTAAGTACACTGATTTACTGAATGTCCGTTTTCAGTTAAGTCACCATCACAAATTAAAATTCTTAAGTATGATTTTTAACCAACTTCAAAAACGGAGGAGCTTCTATCTTCCACTGTATGTGTTTTGTTCCTTCGTCAATTGTGAACCGACTTTTTTTTCGGTAGTGTATGCTTTCGAGGTTTTTCCATTATCACTGAATCGATACCAAATAGTTTAGTTTAGTTTATTTATTGCATAAAACAATGACATTATAAATTACATGAAAATTTACATGCATCGATCTATGTTCGTCAAAAATTAAAACAAAATAAAAGTAGCAATCAGAACATAAATAATTAAATTCGACAAATAACAGAGAACAGGATAACTATACTAATACTAAGTCAAGTGATACAAATACAACAACAATTTAGGGAACCAAATTCTTTAAGTGAATAAAATGCATTTTCGAATAAGAGATTCAGGGATTTGTGAGGATTGTCGGAACTCTTCAAAGAACTATTAAAAGTATACCTATAGCGATTTTAGTATTTGTAGTAACAAGTGTAGCATTTGCATTCAGAAAGTATCATTTCGTGAAGTGGAACTGATGATGAAGACCACAGATGGCCAAGGAACTCCTCAACGGTACCTATTTCAAGGGTGGTAATAATATATCTTGATTACGATAGTTAAACGACTATGACTAAGCATATTTAAATGGTATATAACATCGCACTACTAGATCAAAACAGTAGTAACTCAAAATACAACTGTATTCTAAAAACAACTTTAATACAACTTCTATAAGCTTGAAACAAAACTGCGATATGATTATGACATTTTCGCGGCGTTACTTGCGGAGAGTTTGAAATTCTATTGTTTCTTACTGAGTTGTGGATCTACAAAACAGCATATTACTGTCACTAAAAAGCATGAAAGAAAATAAATGATTTAAAAACAAAAAAACACCATCAAAAAAGCATGAAATAATTTTATTTAAAATGTATTTTTAATAAAGTAAATAAAATTAACATAAACATAATTAAACAATCGTAACTAATAATAGGTAACTAAACAGTTATCTATACGTTAATAATGCTAGCCATATTGCTAGTTACATAAATCCCACCCCAGAAACTAAAATTAAGTGTAATGACAACCCTACGCGCAATCACGTACAAAAATACCCATCTCGGGGTTTTCGGTGTGCAAAGACGCACTTCACACGCGCCAGGGCTGCCATTAATGAATTAAGTAATTACACGTTCCTTTTTACGTTTATATCCGTGTAAATAATAAATGAGGTGGCCTTGTGTTTTGGGTTGCGCTTTGATATGAGTTAAGATATCGTGCACATACATAGGTACACGTGACATACGAAATATTTTTGTTTTTTTTTGTCATACTAAGTAGTTTTTGCAGAAATATAGCTGAATTTGATGAAGTTTGATATGAAGACAAGTTACTTTTTATTAAAAGGAGACACTGGAGCTTCTAGTCAGGGTAGACAAAGCAGCAATATTAAAATTGCAAATTTTATTTCTGGCTCTTTGAACACACCTTAAATCAGGCGGCTGGTTTGCACGTTTGCCTCTATCATTCCATTAAAACAAACTGTTTTTCATTCTTTATAATTCCAGAAAAAAAACCAAAGAACTTAATACGCGGACAAAACCTAGTACGCTATACGTACCATAAATAACCAGTTGCACAAACATTACTTAGCACTGTTTATCTAAAAATCACATGAAACCATACAACAAAATAATAGCACTATAATGCCCCATATTATAACACCGTCACTTTCTAATTCGCCAACAGAAAGTGATAGCGCGCGATGACACTCAACTGTCAAAAACTAACCTACAACCAGTCCACATGTCAATTTATATCCATGTTTACTTCACCCTGGCAACATTACCGCGAACTTGCCATTATTGTACGGAAATAATAACTCAATGCTCATTTTTACCGCACAGTCCGGCCATTGCCGAGGTATCCTCTGTATTTATGGTGACCATAAATACTACATGCTTTTCCTCTACCAATAAAAATGGCTGCCTTTATTCCGTTATGGTTGCACGGTAATTATTTGGGGACGGATTTCTTTAGTATCTTATTCAGAAAACTGGGACTTTTGTTGGCCTTATGCGTTGAAATTCCAGTTTTGTGAGAGTTGTGTTATGCTTTTGCTGGTTGTGCGGGTAAGGTTGAATTTACTACTTACGTTTTTTTACGAACCCCGTACAAAAGGGTGTTATATTAATATAAGTTTAATGTATGTAAATTAGAAATTATTTTGCCACAGAATCGATTGTCTTAGAGTAATTTGCCATAATATTTTAGTCATTTTGTTAATCTAAGTTTAGTGACGCATTGCTCAATAACCATAATTTTAATTCCCATAACGTATCAATTGTTCTAAAACACTTTACTCAAATTTTGACAGTAGTACACTTGTTGTAATCTATACCAAATTGTCACTAGTCACCTGTCAGTGTCCCTTGTCAATGACCTTTTTGATCTGTATCATAAAACACGACTTTATTGTTTTGTCATATTCAACCGGTTCGATTCCCGGTTAAATAAGAAGATTTTTTCCAAATATCCAATAGAGCAGTATTTTTGTTTCAAAAATAAAAGCACCCTGAGTAAAAAGGTTAATATAGAGCTTTAAAAAATAAATTACTCGTAACAGAAAGCAGTTAATCCCGCGGGTTAGTTAGTCTATGCCTCCTGAGCTCATAACTGTGATTACTTATTGTGTTTATAAGCAACATGGTCAGTTGCCGGTAAAAACTATTCTTAAGATTAAACTGGTTTGCTTTGAAAGGATGTAACGTCTTATTCATAGTCCGGACTTAAAGATGTACTTTAAAAACAACATAAATAGATAAATATTGGAGGACAATACGTTTTTTTTTTAATGATAATTTGTGTCTCTTTTTTCTTTATCTTAAATCGAGTTTTACATTTATCCACGTTAGTCGTAAATGTGAAATAATATATAATTTCAAATTTGATAATATAAACAAATCAACCTTGATTCGAATTAAGGTGATCAACATAGAATAGAAAATTTAATTCTTACCAACAAACATCCAAGATTCAAACTATGTTTTTACGCGTATTATGTATGATTATATCCTAAATCCATCGCAAAGATTATATTCCCGAAAAAAATACAAATTTGCGCAAACGTTTTGATATAATCGCAACGATACAAACGTACATACATACATACATACATACATACATACATACATAAACTCACGTCTTTATTCCCAGAGTGGGGTAGGCAGAGCTACAGAATTTCCAACAGCCGGTGTAATGACTAGCATAGAGGCATTCCATCTTAGTCCTCAGGGTTGGCAACGCATTTGCAGTCTTAGGATTGCATTGCAGTCTTGTGAATGCGAATGTCTATGGGTCACAGTTTCCACTTACCATCAGGTGGCCTGTGTGCTCGCTTGTCTTCTCTATGCCATAACATAACATAACAACAACTATAAAAACTTTTTGATAATTCTGTAACCACATTTTGCACACTTAGGCGAAGATGTTTACCAGTGTATTAGTGACAGGTTGCAAGCTCATCGCCTAACAATACTATACGCCTTTATTCCCTTAGCCGTCTCTTACGACATCCACGGGAAGATATGGAGTGGCACTAGGTATTCTAACCCGGCAACCACACGGGGACAATCAAACACAGAAACCCCTTTTTAAAAACCCGCATTGAATCATGTTTATCTATTTAGGAAATGTGAGGCCACAAGCAGACAGATGCACAGAAAGACAGATAGACATACAGGCATCTAACTTGTGTTGGTGTTTACAGAAACATGAGGCTTTATTCTGCTTTCTTTCAACACATATTGCTGTTTTATTATTATTACCTCCGCCACCATTACTGTCAAGTAAATAAGATTTATATTTACGTTGACAATACGATAACATGTCAAAAGCAACATGGTTTTACCAAGCAGAATAAAGCCACTGGATCGGTCTATGGATAGAGTCCCGATTACTAGTTGTAATGGATAGCATGTTTCTCATCGGACGCCATCTTTGCACTCCTGCGCAGTTTTTGTTAGATTTAGTGCACTTTTTAACACCTTCCAACGTGATTAGAGGAAGTGATAAAAATATTATGCACTTCCTTGCGAAGAAAACGCGCACATTAATTTGACGTTTTAAATAGGTATAGTAAAGGAAACAATTGAGAACGTCTTACAAAACAAAGAAAAAATATGTTGTTTTTAAGTAACATAAATTTTGTTTAATTTTTTTGTCATAAAATCTCAATCTTTTACTGTATATTTAACCCTCGGAAATAACGTAAAAACCCTGTTAAGTATATTATTGAATAAGGCATTATAACTATGTTAATAATAGGGTATAATACCATTTTTTTTCACAAACAAGTTCTTACTGTCGGTAATAAGAAAGTTTAAAAAAATTTCTAATCACTGACAGAATCAAAAATCCTACACAAATTACATTTATTCGCTCACAAAAATTATTACGGAAATTTCAATCCCTAATATGATAATACAAAATGACACATGTACGTTCCGGCCCCCGCGTACTCATAAATCAGGCTCTTAACACCTCTGCCCTCACCGGAAGTCACTCGTTTCCCGCCAAAAACGCGCGTAATTTTTTCACCGACGCTTAAGCCGTTATGGCGGCGTTTCCGGCCGCAGTACACATTTTGGCGCGAAGGCTTGAGTTTTTGGGGAATATATGGGGTGTCAAGTGTATCATTGAAAATAAAAATGGAAATATTAATTTGAGACACAAGAAGTACTTAATTATAATTAGAAATATCTAGGGGACCTTAAACTAGGCTGAGGCTATATTTTGAAACTTGTATTTTGGGACCCATTGAGTTTGTTGACAACATATTTTAGGTGACCTGTTGTTTCGCCGAGTTTAATTACGCAGATTTTTGTTTCGCAGACAACAGCTATTGGCAGACCTTTATTTTGGCCGAGTAACGTTTGGTATAATTTCGTTACGCCTATTATTTGTTTCGCCGAATAGTCGGTAAACAGTAAAGCGATACGCAGAGTTACGTTTAGTCGATTGTTTGTTTCGTAATTGTTTCATTTTACCGAACAACTGTTCGTCGAAACATGATAAGCAGAGTTGTGACATGGCATCATTATTGTTTAGTAGATTTAAGGTTCAGTCGATTTTTGTTTCGGCATTTTTTTAGTTAAGTACCTAACTTAAAGTAAGGGCAGATCCGACTCGGATAGGTTAGGTTAGAAGGCCTTGACCTTCGAGGTTATTTTTTTTTATCTGCCCAGTAAATAACAAACAAAAGCGAACAGTTTTTCGAGCAAACATTCAAAATGTGTAGTGATTAATAGGCTAAACGAATTTCTGCCAATAGTGATTCAGCTTACTGACTTATAAGCCAACTAAAACAGCTCCTAAAGGTTGAGTTACGAAACGTTAGTCTGCGAAACAATACATCTACGAACAAATCCATCGGCGTACCGTTACTCGGCGAAACGTTGTCTGCCAATCAATAATCTGCCAAATAATTGTCGGCGAATCATTAGGGAACCCATATTTTAAGTTACTTAGTGTAGTCACGGTAAAAAAAGGGTCGTCACTTTTGTACGTTAATACAATTGAAATAGAGTCTAAAAGTGATGAAACTTTTTTTACTGTGACCTATTGATTATTTACACAATGTGCATAATATACTACCTAAAACAAAACAAATCTATAAAACTAGTTTTAATTTTTGTGTGTCTATTTGTGTGTGTTTGTATGTGTATAATTATGTGTGTGTGTGTATGCGCACGCGTGCGTAAGAGTGGGAGAAAGTGTATGTCTGTGCGTTGGAGTGAAAAAGAAGATATTCAAGATGGTGAAAGCAATCCGGATGGACCCTGTAATGATCTTTATACCCAATAATACTCGATCTTCTTTAAAATATTAACTGAGTAAGTACAATAAAAGTATTCACTTACATACTCTTTTCAAGTCGCGACTGTGACTTCCGGTCGAATCTCCAGGCTCCGCGTCACGTGACGTCACTTCCGCCACACTTGTCAAAAGCAACGCGCCACGAGCAGAACGGCGCAAATGCGCTCACCGCTGTATGACTTTTCGACGTTTTGCTTTCAAAGCGATGCCGATGGCGAGTCGAAAAAGATTTTTGCGATTGATAGCTTTTGCTTTTAGTAAAATAACGGAGTTTGGGATGGAAATGGGCGGATTTATTATGATTTTATTGAGGTGTTAAAAAATTGGGTTTTTTTTTAATGAGACTTCCTTGGCTCACGGCCTATGCGACAGACGCGTGCGACAGTCGCGCGACAGTCGGTCCACGGTCGATATGATGACACGATAGAAAAATCGCGCTGCAAAGTATCACAGAAAATTCACAAGCTTTATTATGTCACTATGGTATACTAGCTTTTGTCCCTATTTCATCTGCGTAGAAGTTAATCACGATTCCCTGGGAATCTGTTACATCTCCCAGATAAAAAGTAGCCTATGTGCTATTTCAGACCATAAACTATCCATGGGACAAATTCATGCGACGGAACTACTAAAACTTGCCGGTTTACATAGGTTCCACCGCGTTCACTCGTTCAACCGATCGAACGCCGTTTTTAAGAGAATAATACCCCAGACACTAGGGGCAAACGAGCACACAGGCCTTACTATGAGTCAGACTGTATCAGGTATTACCATGGGTATTAGGGTTTCATGGTGCATTAGTCTACCAACTATAATACCATGTAAATATACTTATAAATAAATAAATAAATAAATAAATAAATGAGTTACAATTACTGGGGTGTTATTCTTTCAAAAACATCGTACGGTCGGACGAACGAGCGAAATCGCAGCGGCGAGTTTAAGTAGTCCCGTCAGAGCGAACAAAACACATTTTAGCGCGTGCATTTTCAATTAAGCAGCCTTATACGTTCGATCTCATCTGCAGAAACCATGCTGCCAAATTGTTTGCTCTGACAGGACTACTTAACCTCGCGGCTTGGAGATTCACCGTCGTTGTTGAGAGAATCACTCTCCTGTACTCGCTACAGAGTCGAATGCTATGTCCCTCGCACTCTATAAGAATCCTGCGAGGTGAGGGACAGAGCTTCGACTCGTTAGCGAGTACGGTAATTATAACTCATGGTAAGGCTACTGATGGTAAGGTGGGATCTGTGACCCATAGACAATTGCATTCTCAAGACTACAGTCACGTTGTCTGAGGACTAAGATGGAATGCCTCTATGCTAGTTATTTCACCGTTTGTCTTATCCCCACACCGGAACACAATGCGAATGCTGTTTGGCGGTGGGTTAAAGGATAAGATGGTGGTAGCGACCCGGACGGACCACGCAGTAAATCCTACCAACACTAAAGTTCAAACTTAGTTTCTTCCAAGGTTTCATACTTTTTTTTTACTGTAAAAGGACCTTACAGTCTTAAGACTGATGGTAAACTAAAGCCCGTATTAATAAACTCGTCTTGGCTGAGATGCGCGTCACAAGATACGTCAAAGTAAACGTCAAGCCATAGAACACTGTCATTTTTGACACATCTCGAGACGAGCATTAGAGTTGAGATTAGTTTATTAATACGGGCCTTAGTCTGTGCCCTTATTTCGCTCATTGAATACAAAACAGACACAATTCAAAATAATTTGCTCTTGCATTAAAACTTGTACGAACAGCTTCTAATTTTAAAATGCAATACTGACTCATTTTAGAATGTGTCCGTTTTGTATTCTACTAATAATACTGTATAATTTTATTTCACTTTGACATAAAAAAACAGTATACAAAACTACCAACTGCCGGTACAAAATATTGACTCGGAATTCAATTTAAATACTCAATGAAAAAAATACCAGTTCAAAGTGCACATAAAGTAAATTTAGTTATAGCAATTAATTACAGGGAGTGGAAGTCAACCGACAGCGGAGTGAGGTGGGCAAAGAATAAAAACTATTTAGGAATAGACGGGACATTCAGAGTAAACCGAAGACAGTCTTTTACGCAGACAGGATGTACAAAAATTAAAACATCGAGTTAAAGAAAAGCATATATACGATAACACATATTTCCTTTGTCTCACTCCTCGTGTAAGTATACTACTGCGTATATTTTTTTCAAGGCCAATTTCGTTATTATAAGTTTTTTAGACATTTCTGATCTGAATTGTTGTATTTTAGGCTGCCTAAGCCGCAATTGCCAGCTAAAAAAATACATACTTACTTACTTAAATAAATAGAAAACATTCACTCAGGTACAAATACTCACACTCATCCCACAAATATCTGCCATTACTGGGATTTTAACCCGAGATCACTACAAACTGGGCTAACGATTTGATATCATCATATCAGCTAAAAGACGTCCACAAATTACTTCCAAACATCGCTTAAAGGTCAATGTCATGCCGCGTTTACAGCCAAAAATATTCGGCCCAATAATCAGTTTTTTTTTTATGGCATAGAGAAGACACACGAGCACACAGGCCACCTGATGGTAAGTGGAAACTGTGACCCATAGACATTCGCATTCACAAGACTGCAATGCAATCGTAAGACTGCAAATGCGTTGCCAACCCTGAGGACTAAGACGGAATGCCTCTATGCTAGTCATTTCACCGGCTGTCTTATCCCCAAACCGGAACACAACAATGCGAACACTGCTGTTTGGCGGTAGGTTAATAGATAAGACTGTGGTAGCGATCCGGACGGACCCTGCACAAGGTCCTACCACCCGTTTTTAACGAAAGTGCATGTCGCCTCTACAGCACCTACTCTAACCTAAGCTATACGCTAGCTATATCTAACTGTCGCAATTCACTGGAAGCTAACGATATTGCATTCCTAACCTTTGTAACTCGGCGCTCGCCTTGCTACGGGACGTTTGAACTCGGTCATTATTGAAAAAAGGACTTTCTGTAGATATTTTGAAAATATTCTATTGAGTATCGTTGATTTATTGCAGCTTTAACTTTTTAGATTTACAGAACAGCTAAAGTGTGCTTGAAATGTGGTCTTTCCTTACGGTTATGACATTTTTGACAGAAAGTGACAAAGAATACCTAAACAAACAAAGAGAGTTTTTAGCTGTTATTTAAGAACTGTTTTTTATACACAAAATCTGGTAGTTAATGTTACTTTCGTTTTAAACGAATTATAATTTTAATAAACACATTTTAAATTTCTAAATTATTAACAAGGAAACTAAACTCCTTGCAATGCAAAACGGAAGATCTCACACTATAATAATTTTCATTTTTCAATGTACCTATTGCGTTGCGTTTTTTTTATCTAAGGACATTAATGACAAGTGTAGTTTCCTAAAAAAAATGTGACACTGTTACGCAAATCTATGTCATCCCACATTTATTTATAGATGAATTAGCGAGAGCGTGGAATTGCATTTGTAGTGGTTGTACGGTTCGCATGAAAACTAGAATAACGTAAGTCTCTTATCATATTTCTCTTCTTAACAAGTAAAATAATGCTCAGTCTTTTTTTGCTTTCATTCGCTATTATTTAATTCTTGATCTGAGCTGTCACAAGAATTGATAATAATATTATGATCGATCGATGATTCGATCCATTTCTCCTTCTTGGCGACAAATATTTTCCCAGTCCTCAGCAGTAATAGTACTAAATCTTTCAGTTGCTAAATTCAATACAATAAAAACAGCCTAATAATATTTCGAATTTCATACTGACATTATTTTTGAATTTTCTTCTTAAATATAATTATAGTACAAACCTATTTTCATGCTGATAGTACGGGAAAAGGGAAATTTCAAATATAGAATGCCTATAAACACAATACCACTGCATATTATTATGCAATTCCACGCTCTCGCTAATTCATCTATAGCAATATAATGTCAACCCACCACGATAGTATTGAGGGTTGGCACTTTAGTGTGAAATACTTGTGGATTGACATTTGACACATTATTGCGACACATCGTCCGTTATAAGTGGGTATTTATTTAGTCTTATCTAGGGAATGCCAATAACCGATTATAACCGGTTTTAACTGGTACACACTAATACACTGGTAAACATCTTAGCCTAAGTGTGCAAAATGTGGTTACAGAATTATCAACAAGTTTTTAGAGTTGTTGGTAATTCTGTAGCTCTGCCTACCCCACTCTGGGAATAAAGGCGTGAGTTTATGTATCAAAATCAAATCAAAATGTATGTGTATGTATGTTAACTGGTTATTTTTATACAAAAGCGGTTATCCCACCTTATCTGTAAAAAGCAGTGATTTAGAAAATAATTCACCGCTGACGTCTCCAATTCCAACACAAAATGCACCCAATATAAAATTCTCGGCACTGAAAATTGCGACTGCGTCGAATTTTTCCCCGTTTCAAAGCCCAGTGGGTTTGAAATTCTCTCTGCGCCTCCGGACTTCCGGCTCAGACTGTCTACCCCCAGACTGTTAGAAGTGTAGACTGATATAAATCTTTATTTTATAGCAACGATCAAAAGTCTTCGCAGTGATAGTATCACCAAATACGACACTTAATTGGCCAATTCCAGGGGACATTCTACACCTTGTTTTTCACGTGTTTCCGTATTGCCAGCTCATAATATTTACTTGTAATTTACTATGTAGGTAAGTAGGTGAGTTTTTTTTTCTCCTTTTTCTTCCTTTATCTCTCACGTAACATTTTTGGCATGTTTTCCTGCTGATCTACGCATGTTATATTGAATTTAATATTATTTTATTGCTTTATATAATGCTAGATTAAATAGTACCATTGTATTATGTTTAAAAAATGACTGACTGCTGAGTTTCTTGCGGCGTTTCTTATCAGCAGTGTCTCCTCTTGGGAAGCGCTGGTAGATTCTTGACGTGTAAAAGTGCCCGTACGGCCTACTTACTCAATAAATGTCTTTTATATTTTTTTATCTTTATCTTGACAGGGCCTCTATTCTATAGACGGTAAAATCCAAATTGTATTTGACCTGCTGCCATTACTGACAATCCAATAAGAACTGTCAAAAACGTTGACAATACGATAACAGAGGGGCTATTGTTTAACGCAGTCGCGATCGCAATTTTATTGTTTTCATTTTGAAAATCGAAGGCTTGTCTGCATACAAGATGAAAACTATTGTTCCGCTTTGAAGCCAATTGAGATTGCGAGTGCGTTAGGCAATTAGCGACGCAGGACCAAGATGATAATGGTTTTTACTCTACCCAGTAATGGGGGCCGTGTTAAAACAATACCATAACAAGTGAAAGGCGATATGGTTTTATACTGAAGAATAGAGCAAAGGTAACACGATTTTATACTGTAAAATGGAGGCCTCGGGCTTTAGACCAGATGAATAACGCTTATAATTTTTGAATACTGGAAAAATAATGGAATTAACTTAGGTAGGTTCAGGAGATATAAATTGGCCGTCTGTAATCTTCACTAAGATCTTTTTGTTAATATCAATCAAATTAAAACTGATCGTAAAACTGCCCTCGTTTTTCAAACTGCATAGTTGAAAGGTTTATAGATGAGTCATATAAAAAGTTAATATATGTAAGAGCACTAATCTAAGTAAGGTAAACTAATCTCAACTCTAATGTACACTACTATTTACCTACTATTTTTGCTAGTTTTAAGCAAGTTGTAATGTTGTTATGTGGTTTCAAATAAATAAATCATTCATTCATTCATTCATTCATAATGCTCGTCTAGAGATGCGTCAAAAGTGATAGTGTTCCATTTTTTTTTAATTTTGTTGAATGGCTTTATTTATTTATTTATTTATTTAAACTTCTTTGCACAAAATACAATAAAGTACAAATGGCGGCTTTCACTCCTGTTAGGGTGTATTTCGCCAATGTCAAGTTATTTATAGACACTCCCATGGAGTTAATGGAGCAATAAGTCCGTGGATATCACACGCGAAGACAATTGTTCGGTAAAAGAGAATTTTCTCCAATGGACTAAACAGAAGCACATGGGGTTAGCTCCACGCGCTTCTGTCAACTCACAGTGTTCCTTGGTTTGACGTTTACTTTGACGTATCTTGTGACGCGCATCTCAGCCAAGATGAGTTTATTAATACGTGCCTAAGACAGCATATGCGTTACCGAACCTCAGGACTAAGATGGAATAGTTCCCCACACCTGAAAAATGCGAAAGCTGCTTGGCGGTGATTAAAAGGATAACAGTGGTAGCGATCCACACAGACCCTGCCGAAACTGTCTAGTACATACATACACATACATATATAAACTCACGCCTTTATTCCCAGAGTGGGGTAGGCAGAGCTACAGAATTACCAACAACTGTAAAACTTGTTGATAATTCTGTACCTAACCACATTTTGCACACGCTAAGATGTTTACCAATGTATTAGTGACAGGTTGCAAGCCCATCGCCTAACAGTACTATACGCCTTTATTCCCTTAGCCGTCTCTTCCTTAACTGTCTAGTTTTTAACAATAATCACAGCAATTGTCTTTTACAATAAGACAGTTCGTTTTTCTACAAAAAGAAAAACTAGCTCCTTCAGTGAACCCTGTCGACAAAGTTGTCACAAAGAACAATGTGTTTCCTGCGGGCATCGAACCGACTATTGTTGATTAGACATACTTGTAGCAATCCACAGGGCAAAGACCTAAGGTGGACTCTCTTGGATATTTGAAATGGTCTGCTTATTGTTTTACAATTTTACTGCAAGTTAGTGGAGAAAAATCATCACATTATTCATTATATAAATTGAAGCCTTTCCTGGCCAGTCTGTCTGTCTGTTTGTCAGTCAATACCTTATACAGTCATAAGGTAAAAGTTTAGTTTAGTTTATCGAGGTACAAAAACTAAACATTTTTGAATAGTTAATATATTCGTAGTTTGTTTGAACGCGAAAAATTTTTTTTTCAAATCCTTACAAAATTAAACATTAATTTTCACATAAATCAATTTTATTATACACACTTTTAAACATTATTTTATTAGTTTACGATAAGTCACTAAAAATAAAAGGGGTATGAAATTTTTTGTTGGTGGTCAAAATTGAAAAGTCATATTTGTAGGCGAAAAAATCAATATGTTAAAATATTATTGTAAGAGAAAAAACCGGGCAAGAGCATGTCGGATCATGCTCAGTGTAAGGTGCCGAAGCCGTTACGACAAAGACAAAAAACTATGTCAAAAAACCACATGGTATGAACTAATTTTCTATTTAAAGTTCTTTGGTTGCTGTCTTACCTAGATGATTTTTAGTAGGTATTAACACTTTAGTCGCCTGTATCTCAGGAACTAATTAAGTCTTCTTAGTCGTGATAGTTTTCCTTTTAGATTGGTTATATGCGCTTTCATTAAAGATATTTTTCAGATTTTATTATTTGTTGTTTTGGCTGTACACAATTTGATTTCTAGGCCACTTTGGACTATGTTAAAGTGACGTTGTCAACCAAAACGTAAGAGACTCCCTATGATTTGGTTATAACGTCACGTTGACAAAGTCCATAGTGGCCTAGGAATCAAATTGGTTGACTGTACACACTTGACTCTAACAAAAATTTAAACTTAATATTTCATGAACGGATCCCTTAATCGAAAAACTGAAAGACTTTGTTGGCGTGACTAATATGTATATTCACGCCAAATTACAGCTTTCTAGTACTAGTCTCTGAGCTAGGCTATGGACGGACGGACGGACATGGCGAAACTATAAGGGCTCGTAGTTTGACTACGGAACCCAAAAAACGCGCCTACCTAATTGGGATTGTTCATATTTTTACAATTACTCCAATTCGAAAACCATTTCGAGGAATAGGGTTTTAAAGCCGTTCTGCATTATTACGTTTTTGATATATTTATCTATTTTGGATATTTCGACTTAAGTATATTTAACCTTTGTTTGACTTTCGTTTTCGGCTTGAAGCCCTCCTAGGTGTATCTTACGGGATAGGCGAAAACAGCTTGATATAGTATGTTTTAATACACTATTACAATCACTTTTTTTCATTCGATATCATTTAATTGTTGTAATTTATTAGAAAATGCCATCCCAAATTTAAAATAATCATGTCATCCATAAAATGTCTGCTAAATAAATAAAAATATTAAAACAAAACTATTGGATCAAATACAAAATTAATGAAATTGGTGTCTTAAAATTTCCTATTCTTTTGAATGAGAAAGTAAAAACCGTGAGTTATTTTTTTTGGTCAATCCCAATTATGTGACCACCACTAGATAGGTACTCGTAAAAAGATCGTGGTGGTCAACAACATGGCCCTCATTATTTCCACGCTATGCGTGCCATACGTCGTATGATCTATAATTACTTTTGTACACGTGCTAAAAATACACCACATACTTCGCGGTCAGTAAAATACGGTTCGCCATTATTATTGTTACATTGTCCGGGATAAGCTGACATTTCCAAGATGGCGGCCAGGTGATCGCGACTAATTAAGTTTTTGCACTCATTATGTTGTGGGTTAAGTTAGGAGAAGGTTGGGGTTAAGGTGTATTTCGATTTGTATTAACCTACCTAATTTGTTTTTGTATTGTTTTTTGTAAGTAATAATGTTTCTATTTTTGTTGTATTTGTTCATAGTTTTTAAATATAAAGTGTGTCGATAAAGACACGTTTTTACTTAGAAATAATTTCTTTCTACCAAAGAGAGGGATCCCGTTCAACGTAATGCTTTGTTTACGTATTTATTTTTCCATTTTTATTCTGCGTGTGTTAAATTAATATGAATATTCTATTTCAATTGGTTTTCGTGTCACAATTTGTATTTATTTTTGTAGTGAACTTAACGAAATTTCATATTAAAAACAAATACATAATATCAAAAATATTGTTTTTTATTGTTTATTACCGGTAAAAGTGGCCGCTTGATTACACGAAGGTATTATTACTATTTACTTAAGTTTTAAATAAATTAATATGTTTATAAATTAATAAAAAAACATTGTATGATTTAAATAAATAATTTCAGTTAATTAGAGAAAGCTAGCTCTGCAACAAAAAAAAGCTCCTTTCTCAAAACCTCTCGCTAACGCTTATAACTTAAAGCTCTCTTAGCAGCAGCACGCGCGAAGCAGGTGCTGTGTTAAGGGCAGCTTTAAGCTCGAAGCTCGGAGTTAGGAGACGGCTGGAGTTTAGCAAGAATTTAGAAGCTTAACCAACAAAAGTTGCACAATGGAAATTTAAAGTGGCAGCTTTTTTAAGCACGTTTTTTATTTTGTTTACTAGCTTGTGCCTGCCACTTCAAGCGCGTTGGGCACCCTTTCTCCATCTCAAATAGATTCAAATCCAGCTGTTTAATCATGAAGGAGTAACAAACATACCTACATATTTTCTAATTAATCATATTAGTATGCCTTTTGGCAGAAATATGTTTAATTTGCCACACCTTTTTTTTATGTTGCTGTAAATATTTCAGGATTTTGATAAAAACTACCTAACCTAATCTATAGGTTTTTTTTTTGCCAAAATTCTAAATATATGTATACGGTAAAAAATGTGAATAAATAAAATTTTGATCTAATTGTGTTTTAGATAGTTGATTTATAGATTTAATTATTTTTTTTATTAGATATAAGTTACTGAGAAAAAAAACTGGCAGCATATTTTATTGCAACGTCATCAAGTGAAAGTGAATAAATCCAAAAATATTGTTAAGAACACTTCTTTCTTCTTAAAGGGACAATATTTAATAAAACACATCCTTACTGAAACGCGAAAGTTTGTATGTATGTTTATAACGGTTTCACGCTTTATCGACTTGATGGAGTTGGATGAAATTTTGAATGGAGATAGCTTATACACTAGATTATTATAGAAGTCATCGAGGGAATAACGATAATCAAAATCTACGCGAAGTCGTGGACAAAAAGTGGCTTACAGTGCGATAGTCTTAGAAGGTACTTCAGGTTTGTTTGTTCTTGTCTCTTACTTACTCTCATACGCTCCTTAATAAAAGCGAGTGAGAGCGAAGTACAAACCCGAAACACCTACGAGCTCACTGACTGTACCGTCACGAGCGTTAATTTTTAACCGATTTCAAGAAAAATATGCTTGAAGTCGTCTATGTCATTAGAGATGTCAAGTCATTTGTAACTTTTAGGAAACTCAACCTTATTGCAGTTGTAGAATGTGAGATTGACTTTGGACCAATCCAACCAAACTTAATCTCGTGACTATACCTATTAGTTAGAGTATGAGCTGCCTAAATAGCAAATTAACTTAATACAATTCTACTATAAATGACTCAAACTACTTAAACATAAAGGGCATTGGGTAAATTTGTTTGAAGAATATTGTCTTTTTTTTTTCAGCGGCCGCGGATGATTTTAACATAGTTATTTAGGGGACCTTGAAATACACATAGATATATATATAATTTATGGCGTTTAATAATATCAAAGCCGAGATATTTAAGATAAGTGTTCAGTTTTTGGTACAGTCAGCATCATAAATATGTATACATTAACAACGTTTCAGAAATATATATACAACTTTATTCCCTTGCAGTAGAGTCGTGTTTCCATATTTTTGAAAGTTTAACTGTATCCATATTATTAGACGTGACTGTACTAAAAGTACGCCCAGGTAAGAATGTTAAATATCTCGGCTCCGATGCATTTAAGAGTATTACATTACACAACAAAACATGTTTATTTTGAATTATTCTATCATAATTTACCACTTTTACTAATGGCCCATGAAAATGTATGACTTTTACAAATGACAACACTTTTACCCAAACCCCTTTAACTAACCACTTGTATTTTTATTTTAAACGCATTGTTAACAAGTCACCAATCATCAGAAAAAAAATACAAGCATCGCCTTAAGAGTAGCCACATCAATTAATAGCGAGATGCAACAGGTGACACTTCACCTGGCAAGATGCACCTGCGAATTAGACGTGTTTGTACCTACTTTACACCACTGTTCAGAATATTTAAGGTTATATTGGTGATAATGTCTTAGGGGTGAGGTTTATTTTGACCCTGTTGAAGAAAGAGATTTTTTTTTAACCTGTATGTATATGAGGGGCGGGTGTTTTAAGTAAACATATCGTTCATTGAATACAAAACGGACATATTCCGAAATGAGTCATTGTTGCATTTTAAAATTAGAATCTGTTGGTATTAGATTTTTAATACAGCAAATAATTTTGAAATGTGTCCATTTTGTACCTATTCAATGAGCGATATATATATGTGTGTATGATTGTGAATGTATGTCTATCTGTAGCATCTTTGCTACTAAACTGACAAACCGATAGGCCGTTTAACCCTTTTCCAGGCATAGTACATTTCATCTACCACATTCATGTCGCTCAAAATTGAACTTGACTACCTACTGAAATTTCCTGAAATATGACTTCATGGATCAGTATCCTTCAAAAAGTTAAAAATTCGTGGCTCTATTCCATTTCTTGCTTGTGTCCTTTCTTTAGCAAGGCCTGGAAAAGGGTTAAGAGATATCATTAACTATTTCCAAATGTCATCCAAATCAATATAATAATTCAAATAATTTATTTCAAATAACTAAATAATATAGACCCTCATTTTAAAATCCATCAAAATGTTTAGCCTATACAAGAAAGAAATATGAAGACATACATACATACACTACTCTCCTTTTCAGATAGTCGCATAAAACGCAACTTAGCTTAATTTAGACGACCTAAATGATCCGGCAATTAATCTAATGCCCTTAATTTTGCTCGAAAACAAAAACAATAATACTACATTCAGTTAAAAGGGTGTACCTACACACAAGTTTGTTTAAAATTCTACCTTCCTCAATTAATAATAAAGGTTTGATTTCAATTGAAGTTCTAAGTAATCTTCACCCTTTCAGAAATACACTGTCATCCAGGAAGGAATCTTAATTAATTCCTGAATAAGAACCTTTTGTTTTTATCCAATTAAAAGGAAATACTGGAATTATTGTACTTTTGTTACTAAAAAAAAGTTTCATCTCATTTTTGACTATGACAGTATACAGCCATATATACAGCCTATTTAGTCCCAAAATACGCTCAAGGCTTGTATTATGGGTACTAGACAACGATATAAATACTTATATAGAAAAATATATACTTAAATATATAGAAAACATCCATGACTCAGGAACAAATATTCGCGCTCATCACACTTATATCTACCCTTACCGGGATTTGAACCCAGGACCACTAGCTTCGAAGGCAGGGTCACTACCAACTAGGCCAGCGCGTTGTCTCACCCAGCTATTCAAAAAACCACCCGGTACCGCCTTTGTCAACATATTTACGCGTCAGTGCGTACATATTACATGTTCAGGAGTGTCTTAACCGACGGACTTAATGTGCGTGATTAGCCTAAAATACACCCAATCACAACTTCGAGGTCGCTACCACCATCTTACGTCTAATTTCCCCAAGCAGCAGTGTTAGAACTTTAGTTCTATTTTAAACCAGTCTAACAAAATGCCAGATTTAAAAACCTAATTGCTGTTTGGATAATAATATCGGTTTGTGATAGTGTAGCTCCTAAACGGATAGACTGGTTCCGGTGCGATTTTTTTAAACGAAAAAGATGACTACCAACTATGATTAGTTACTTTAACATATCGTTCATTGAATACAAAATGGACACATCCCGAAATGAGTCAGTGTTGCATTTTAAAGTTAGAATCTGTTGGTATTATATTTATAATGCAGCAAATAATTTTGGAATGTGTCCGATAAAGATAACTACCAACTATGGTTAGTAGTTTACGTATAATTAAAGTACGCAAGTAAACTCTTTATTGCGCAAAAATAGATAATTCCATTAAAAATACCAACATGAAAATAAATTACGTATAAAGGAGAATTAATCCCTTTAAGGGATCTCTTCCAGACCTAACCAACCTAACCTAACTTAAGTAGTACTCGTACTAGGTACGCATTACTTGACCAAGTCGTATTATAAACATAAAAAAGTAATTTAATATTTTATTTGATTATTTCATCTGTACGTATAGTACATATGGTACAGGGGTGTTATTCTCTCAAAAACAACGGACGGTCGAACGAACGAGCGAAATCGACGCGGCAAGTTTAAGTAGTCCCGTCAGAGCGAACAAAACACATATTATAGGATTTATTTTATAGGATCCTTGAAATGATTTCAAGGAGGTTCGATTGTCCTATAGTCTTAAGTATGTGTAATTTAGTTAAGTCGAATTTAGAGTTTAAGTTTTGAAGTTGTTCCTCAGTACTAACATTAGACAGTAAGATAATAGTGTACACTAACCAATATGGGTCAAGTTACCCGAAATAAATGTTTTGAATTTGAATTTGAATTTAGCGCGTGCATGTTTAATTAAACAAACACCGTTCGATCCATAAACCAGAACCCAGTATTAAGCTATCGAAACCTGACAAGTTTCATGCAACGAAAGGAAAAAATATATATGACTATTATAGCTCGGTCCCTTTCAGCGCCTTCTAACATTCACGAGTTCTTAGCTCATTTTAACAGGGGTGTTACAAACAGAAACCATGCTGCCAAATTGAAAATGCACGCGCTAAAATATGTTTTTTTCGCACTGACGGGACTACTTAAACTCGCCGCTTGAATATTCACTCGTTCGTCCGTTCGACCGTCGTTGTTGAGAGAATCACTACCCAGCATTAAAGACACGATTTTATCCTTATAGTACTATCAGCCCAATGGAACCCTGACCCACCATAGAACGGTGTCACAGAGACATTATAAAACAATTTGTTTGACACTTCTTATGACTTGAATCATAACGTCTCTGTGACACAGTTCTATGGTGGGTCAAGGTTCCAATGGTCTGATAGTACAATACTTGTATTATAGCTTAGTGGCACACACACATACACAATATACACTCACGCAATTAGTTATTATATTTTAGAGTTAAGTCGAAAGAAGAAGGGGATTAACGATAATCGAAATCTACGTGGGCGAAGTCGCGGGCAGAAGCTTATATTATAAGTTTTAAGGCGTACACTACGCCTTCAATATTTTTATTTGTAAACACTACAACTATGTTTGCCAACTATAAGCCAAGTTTGAAGAAGCCTCAAGCTCGCAACTTCACGTTAAACATCGGATAACTTTGTATCTTTACAAAAAAACACTTTCAAAGTTTATGGTTCGAGAAATTTTATAAACTTTTGCTTTTGTAGTGCACATTTGATTATGCCCCTTATTATGTGCCCAGTCATTGCTAGGTTAGCTGGAAGAGATCTTTTAAGGGGATTAGTTCGCCTTTGTACATAATTTATGTTAATATAAGTATTTTGAAACGATTTCTTTTTATGCAATAAAGTGTTTATTTACTTACTTACATTATGATGACGATGATGATGATTATACTTATATTGTACATAAACTTTAAAAAAAATTACTATCCGTTTAGGAACTACAATATCACAGACAGACACAAAGTCGTTCCTTTTATAATGGGTAGGTGACCTACTTCATTCAATCGTTGTTTGAATATTAAGAGCAGACGTTTACTCGATAAAAGAAAAAGAAAACTATTGACATAGGCTCGATAAAAGACTCGTTAAAGCCATATTTATTTCTTTTAACATCGGCAAAGCCACATTGCTTTTGACATATTATCGTGTTGTTCTTAAATAAGGCTCTGATCGAGCTAATTTTCAAAAAAAAACCTAAAAACTGCTGCCAAATGCAATAGATACCCACTTAAAAATATTGTAATTAGATACCTGAGGCAGTATTTAGCTATCGAAACCTGACAAGTTTCATGCAACGAAAGGAAAACAAATATATGACTACTATAGCTCGGTCCCTTTCAGCGCCTTCTAACATTCACGAGTTCTTAGCACATTTTAACAGGGGTGTTATTCTCTCAAAAACAACGGACGGTCGGACGAACAAGTGAATTCGCGGCGAGTTTGAATAGTCTCGTCACAGCGAACAAAACACAATTCAGCGAGTGCATTTTCAATTAAGCAGCCTTATAATGTTCGATCCATCGGCAGAAACCATGCTGCTAAATTGAAAATGCACTCACAAAAATATGTTTTGTCCACACTGACGGGATTACTTAAACTCGCCGCTTGGACATCACTATCCTGGTTATAACGCCTGTGTAACTTCAAACACTTTTTACCAAACTCCCTAACTCAAATCACACACAAACACCACTAAACACACACTATAAACACTAAAGTAAAACCAATTAGTTCGTATGAATCGAGGACGCAAATTTCCTGACGGCCTTTTGTGTCGGTCCTAGCCCGAGGCGGCGTGCCGTCTCACAGTACCGATTAAAGATGTCATTAACAATTGCGATTATAGTCGTAATTATTTGGTAAAGGGGTATTTGGTGTAAATATTTATGTTGCGTTACCATTGATGTCAATTGTGACGCTCAAGTCGAGTTGGTTTTTGAACGGAACGGTAATTATTTGTAAAATAATTATGTGCAAATGAAAAAAATTAATTAACATATCGTCGCTTATCTAACAACACCGCTCAAGTCGAAAATTAGCGGTTTTTACATTTAAATGTCATTGGATAGAGCTGCTCATTGCGCGTCGATCTACCAATCACATTCTAGACGTTTCGGCCAATAAGAGATCTCAATTCAAAAAATAGTGACAACATTTTGTAACTTCAAAAATATGAGATAGATCATTTGAGCAAAATCAATCTCAAAATATAAAAAATACACTGTTTTTTGCTCTCCTGAAAAGTTGGTCAAAATGACTTGAGCGGTGTTGTTAGATAAACGACGATATGTGTTTAGATGCTTTATTGTAGTGAAACAGCTACATTATAGCATATATTATCTAGCATTTTATATTATATTCTTTAATTAACCACTGTCTCTTCGTTCGTGTATCACGTTGGCGCCACTGAAAACCAGCGTCGCGGTTAACGCTGTGACATAGTGCTGAGTGGTGTCAATTTCGAAGTCACAGAATCACCCATGGCAACACTATCCTACAATTGTTTTTTTTTCTTTCCTTTTTTATTGTTTTTTTTTTATTACTGTGATGCCATCCTTATTTTAATGATGTTTTTCTCTGTTCTGTTTTTTTTCTTGTGTTCGTCGAATAAAGGTTTCTATTTCTATTTCTATTTCTATTTCTATTACAGGCTATATGTCTTGTAGTACAACACACATGTTTAGACATGTCGCTTGCAGGTGTGTTTGGTAATTCACGTAAATTGTGTTTCCTGAACACCGAAACTGAACGAACTGCAGTCGATATTAATTCATGTTTTCGGATACAAATTATTAGTTTCAGATTCAGGCCCCCAGAAGCTTATTGCGTGGTTCATGTTACAAGCGATATTGATTGGGAGTTGAATATAGGTACAGTCAGGTAGCAGAAGTAGCTACGCAACCGAAGAGGTCAAAATGATCTGCACACGACTCTATTGACTCTATTGTCGTGTTTAGATAATTTTCAGCATGTTACTCGTATTCAGCTTAGCTACTTTTGATGCTGACTGTAACCAAAACACGTAGTGAACCATGAATTACTTTTGGGTACACTTAGGGCTGATTTTTCAATCTCCAGATAACACCATCTGTCAGGTAAATTGTAGCTATGTCCTTTTCTTTGTCATAAGAAAGATAAGGAAAGAGCTACGATTTACCTTACAGATAGTGTTATTCGGAGATTGAAAAATCAGCCCCAAAAGGATAATCAAAGATTATCTGGTGCCTATTAGGCGTACTTTTTCGAGTCAAATCGGAGAAATACTGGAAAAGGGCCGAATCTTAAGTACCCGAAACCGACGTGCGTGCATGACTCGATGTATGAATGTGGAAGAAGCGAAACAAAATTGTCAAGATCGTGGCAAATGGAAAGTAAGTGGTCTCTGCCTAACCCTCTGGGAAACATGCGTGATTTAATGAATGTATGTATTAATTAAAACACTCAGATAAAAATATATAGATAGTTACTTGAAATGAGAAGGTTCTAAGTATGCTCAACATTTGTATTGGGTTACTGGGTAGTGATTCTCTCAACAACGATGGTCGGACGGACGAACGAGTGAATGTCCAAGTGGCGTGTTTAAGTAGTCCCGTCAGTGCGAACAAAACATATTTTAGCGTGTGCATTTTCAATTTAGCAGTATGGTTTCTGCCGATGGATCGGACGTATAAGGCTGCTTGAAATGCACGCGCTAAAATGTGTTTTGTTCACTCTGACTTACTTAAACTCGCCGCTGCGATTTTGCTCGTTCGTCCGCCCGTCCGTTGTTTTTGAGACAAACACTACTTTTTTTTTTTTTATGGGATAGAGAAGACAAACGAGCACACAGGCCACCTGATGGTAAGTGGACACTGTGACCCATAGACATTCGCATTCACAAGACTGCAATGCAATCCTGAGACTGCAAATGCGTTGCCAACCCTGAGGACTAAGATGGAATGCCTCTATGCTAGTCATTTCACCGGTTGTCTTATCCCCAAACCGGAACACAACAATGCGAACACTGCTGTTTGGCGGTAGGTTAATGGATAAGATGGTGGTAGCGATCCGGACGGACCCTGCACAAGGTCCTACCACCCGCAAACACTACTCAGGTAACTTGAATAAAACTCGCTTGCGCTTCTGCCTCACGCAAAATGTTCTCGTGATATGCGTAATGAGGCGTACAATTTGCATATTATAGCTGTTTATGTGCGGTATTAGTTAGAGGCGCTCGGTAATTGCGATATAAATTGAGTTATTTCACCTTCGATAGGAATTTATAACCGTTAGCTAAAACAGTTTGGCTATTCGGAAGAAAACTGAATTAAAGTGTCTAAACGGGGCAAAAAACAAACATAGGGAAAATGGTCAATAACTGGCCACTCTATACAAGTGTATTTTAGTGACTAGCCATCAAATTTCTTACTGACGCTGTTAGTAAAGATACTTGGACAGTACTCCGGGTAATAACTCAGGATCTAGGTATTGTAGTTTAATCGCAAAAATGTGAGCAAATTTCTTGCTTTACATTATTATTATTGCAAAGTGGCCAGTTACCGGAGGTTGTCCAGTCACAGGCGATTTACCCTATATATTTTTAGAAGGTTTCTAGCGATAGGTGGAGCTAGTAGTACAATTGGCAAAATAGAACCCTGACTATAGAACTGTGTTACAGTGTCATTTAATTTGAAACTGCTTATGATTTATTATTTATTGTCACTGTGACACGGTTGTATGGAGGGTGACGGATTGTGGGTGCCGATTGAACATTACATTGCGCTATTGAATATAACAATGTACTTATAGATTAACGGTGCTGGTTCCAAAATAAAGTAGAGAATATTCCCATAGAAAACGAGATAGTGATATTTTGATCAATCTTTAAATAGTTCTTAACTAGAAATATATAAGCAAGCTGTTGCGCGGGACTCCATCTACGCAGAAAAAGAAAAAATAGCCTATGTAACTCAGGGTGAATGTAGCTTTCCAATGGTGAAATAATTTTTGAAATCGGTACAGTAGTTTTTGAGTTTATTCATTACAACATACACCCACGCAAAAATACGAAGATACAAATCTTACCTCTTTATAATATTAGTTTAGATAAATGCATCCCGTCAATGCTTATATTCATACGTACGCTTACGTCTTCATTCCCAGAGTGGGGTAGGCAAGCTACTGATTTACTAAATACTTTAAAAACTTTTTTGTAATTGAGTATTCACATTTTGCACAATCAGGCTAAGATGTATACCAGTGTGTATTAGTGACAGGGTGCAAGCCCATCGTCTAACAAGCCTTTATTCCCTTAGTTTCCTTTATATTCACTGAAATATTCCACTAGATCGTAACCAAATTTAAAATTTTACAACAGCGCCATCTAACCAAAGCCACATTAAACCTATAAAAAATCGTCACAGCAAGTCCGCAATTTTTGCGAAGCGCGCCAATTCAAACTATTCGAAATGGGTTTAAAAAAAACCGTTAGCATTCGGATTTCAAACAATTAAAAGGTCTTTTGGAACGAAAGCGGGGAGCGGAATGCGTTACAGATTTGAATTTTATTGTTCTTTAGCTGTAACGGTTTTTCGTAGGTTGCTGTGGTCAGTGTTACAGAGAGTAAAACTAGTTTGTGTAAAACTGTAGAGCTCTGTCGCAATGAACCACCGTACTCAAACTGTAGGTACATTCGACTTTATCCCTTTGTTACCTTTTTGGATTTTGGGTTTTGGTGTGAACAACTACCAGTATTAGGCGGATAAAAAGTAAATCCAGATACATTGCACAACCATGAAGATTCTGAATACGGATGTTGACAGCAGTAAAATAATGCTGTTATTACTAGTACATACATACATACATAAACTCACGCCTTTATTCCCAGAGTGGGGTAGGCAGAGCTACAGAATTACCAACATCTCTAAAAACTTGGTGATAATTCTGTAACCTCATTTTGCACACTTAGGCTAAGATGTTTACCAGTGTATTATTACTAGTAAGTATATCTATTGTTTTCCCGTTATCAATTAAAACGAGTCCAACTTAGAATTTTTAATTATTTGTCATTTTTATTTGATATGATTGCACTCAATTGGGATGAATGGCGGAAAAGAGGGCAAGCCTTTGCCCAGCAGTGGGACACCCAAATAGGCTAATAAAAAAAATATGTACTATTCTTATTATTTTCTTAAGACTGCACCGAGCAAAGGTCGAGCGTCCAGTGGCGCCCTCATTACTATTATTGTGTTTCGTAATTAACTAAAGAATTTCCTTGCAATCAGACGATACATTTTTGTAGCGCAACTAAAAACACAATTTATGGGATACGTAACAAACTTTAATAACAATTACCCTTTGAAGTCATCTTAACGGGAAAAGGTTGCCACTTTTTTCCGTTAAGTTGATAACTCGAAGGTGAATTATTATTAAACTATGTGATATACCCTATAAGTTGTGTATTCATTTGTAGAACAAAAAACTACCAACCGATTTCAAGAAAACACTTTAGTTTATTAGAAAACACAATAATAGTAATGAGTGCGCCACTGTACATCCGGCGTACGCTCGGCGCAGTTTTAAGAGTTTGCACTATAATCATACCAATTTTTATACTTATACAAGTACTAGCGACCCGCCCTCGCTTCGCTTCGGTTTATTTGAGTTTTCTATAACACCCGTACATAAAACAAAATGTATTATAGATAAAAACCTTCCTCTTGAATCACTCTATCTGCTAAAAAAAACCGCATCAATATCCGTTGCGTAGTTTTAAAGATCTAAGCATACATAGGGACAGACAGCGGGAAGCGACTTTGTTTTATACTACATAGTATAAAACAAAGTGATTATAGAAACTTATACTACTAGTAATTTAAAAACAACCTATTTTATTGCAAAAGTTCAACACATTGTTATTTATAAATACAGGTGATTAATTTATCACCTGTCGATTCTCAAAATAGAGTCAGATGGTTTTAATTCTAAAGGTAGAATATGGTATTTCTATTAAAATTCATCAGGCAGGTGCCTGTTTAAATTATAAGATCATTCGGTGCCTGTGGCTCTTCATCGGGTCAATTGTGTATGATAAACAGGAGCTTGGTGAAGTTAATAAGTAGTTTATTACTAGTAGAAGCTAGCGGTCCTGGGTTCAAGTCCCGGTAAGGGCAGATATTTGTGTGATGAGCGCGAATATTTTGTTCCTGAGTCATGGATGTTTTCTACGTATTTAAGTATGTATTTCTCTATATAAGTATTGATATCGTTTTCAAGTACCCATAATACAAGCCTAGAGCTTAGTTTGGGACAAGGTCAATTGGTGTCACATTGTCCCCTGATATTTATTATTTATTTATAGAATCAAGAATTCTGCGAAATTTCTGGACGTGCGTTCATTACAGTACAGTGTGCTAAGAGCACAAAAAAAAAGTATGTTCATAGCAATAAATTTTAAATTCATTTTTTAACTAACTTCAAAAAAGGAGGCGCTGTGATTAACCTGTGAAGTATTTGTCAGTTTTTTTTCTTATTACTTATATGAAAAAAATAACATCAATTTACATGTTTTTTAGAAAATAATTTAAACTTTTACGCCGGTGGATCATGGCGTATAATTTTCAATTTTTAATCGTAATTTTTGGTACTTTGAAAGTGATTTCAGCAGACTGAAATAAAGTTTCAGTTCGTTTCATAAGCTCTATCACATAATATAACAACATTATCGAAATTTTGACGTTGTTTGCAAATCTGAAACATATTTTCAGTCCGTTTCAGGCGACCCTCTATTGATTACGCCATAACCTGTAAACCCATTTTTAGGTGTTTTTTAGGATCCTTTACGGGATTTTCAAGTTCTATAGTAAATATTATAGCATGATTAGAAAGAGAATTTTCCAAAACTATGTAAAAGAGATAACTCTATTACTACGATAAGAAAAAAATAAGTAGTGCCTGCGTAAAGAAGTTGTGGTAACTGTTGTTTTTTACTTTTAAATCGATACAAATATTATAAAGCTGAAAAGTTTGTTTGGTTGCTTGAACGCGCTAATCTCAGGAACTACAGGTCCGATTTGAAAAATTCTTTCAATGTTAGATAGCCCATTTATCGAGCAAGGCTATAGGCTATATACCATGCTCACACAAACCGAAGCGAAGCGAGGGCGGGTCGCTAGTAGATTAATAAAGTTGCGAATTTTCCGTTGTATATACATTATATTATATTATTCGATACAATACTTTAGTTTATTAGAAAACACAATAATTACCTCATAATGAGGGTGCCACTGGACGCCCGATGCAGTCTCAAGTATTAACTTGGCTGTAAGGCCCCAAAACTGTCACTAATTACTCCATGCGTCTAACCGGAAGTGTCATGGCGGAGGGAAGTAGGCACTTCCGGTCGCTGGCCGGTCGGATTAATTGAAGTCTGCTATATCCTGTTTGGGTTTTGAGGTTTTAAGGATTATACGGGTTTTGGGTAGTTTTGGGCGAAAGTCAAAGGGGTTATAGTAAGTCTTCTACGGTTAGATTAAGATATAAATAATGTTTGTATGTAAACTCTTTATTGATCGTTAGCTTAGCTTATAACAAAATATAGTTAAAATAGTAAGCTGGGTTTTATTTTATTTTATTTTTTTATTTTTATGGCATAGAGAAGACAAACGAGCACACAGATCACCTGATGGTAAGTGGAAACTGTGACCCATAGACATTCGCATTCACAAGACTGCAATGCAATCTTAAGAAAGCAAATGCGTTGCCAACCCTGAGGACGAAGATGGAATGCCTCTATGCTAGTCATTTCACCGGCTGTCTTATCCCCAAACCGGAACACAACAATGTGAACACTGCTGTTTGGCGGTAGGTTCCAAGTTCGAACCCCGCGGTCACCATGTACCAAAGAGTTTTTCTAACTTTAGTCAACTACCCGATATTATTAAGGTGAAGGAAAAACATCGTGAGGAAATCTGCACATTCAAACAATTGAGTGGAGTAAGAGGGTAAATGAACAAAAGATACTAAAAGGGTCGAAGTAATGTATTAAAAAGTTTCCATTTGTAAGACCAAGATAAGATAAGATGTGAGTAAGGAATAATGTAATTTTTTAGCTAGGCAATCCATGTCATACATACACTTACGCCTTCATTCCCAGAGTAGGGTAGGTACAGCGACAGAATTACCAAAAACTTGTTGTGAATTCTGTAACCACATTTTGTATACTCGCTCGCCTTGCTTCGTCTTGGTTTATGTGAGTATGATATTATAGCCTATAGCCTTTCTCGATAAATGGCCTATCTAACACTTAAAGAATTATTCAAATCGGACCAGTACTTCCTGAGATTAGCGCGTTCAAGCAAACAAACAAACAAACTCTTCAACTTTATACATATAATACTTATTAGTATAGATATTATAAACGTGCAAACTCCATGTATGAATGTTGAAGAAGTGAAAGAGTTTTGTCAGGATCGTACGAAGTAGAAGGAAGTGGTCTCTGCCTACCCCTCTGGGAAATAGGCGTGATTTAATGAATGTACGTATCTTACTAGGTTTCTATCCTATACAGTAAAACCATATCGCCTTTGAGATGTTATCGTATCAACGTTACGATAGCTCTAACACAGCGTTTAAAACAGTACGATGTCAAACGTAGTAAGGTGTTATTCAATAGCAAGCAAAAATCTTACATCTCAAAACTTCCTTTAAAATCAACCTCAGACTTGAGTTTGCCTCGATCCAAACTTGAGTCGGATCCAGCAACGTGTTAGATGATTATATCAATTTGTCGCCACCCCTTGATCAGTTGCGTTAGTATTGATTGGGGGGTGGAGTAGGGGGTAGTTTTAGAACAGTAAGACAAAAAAGATTTTTTTTTGCGTGAATTCCTATCAAATTAACCTGTGGAACTAAGCTGTTTAATGGGTACTAATTGTTCCGAGCATACAGGGATCAGATTCGTAATTTGAATAAGGCCCAAAACTAAACGCTCCTGAAAGGGTTAAAAAATAAAAAGATAAAAATATGTTTATTCAGTAAGTAGGCCGCACGGACACTTTTACACGTCAACAATCTACCAGCGCTTCGCAAGAGACCACTGCTGAGAAGAAACGCCGCAAGAAACTTAATCATCAGTCGTTTTTTGAAATAAACAATTATACTCGTATAACTTAACGTAGCATTATACAAAACAATGAGTATAACATATAATAAGAAGTAAATAAATTCACGCGTAGTTGAGCAAGAAAATGTGTCAAAGCTCAGGATGAATGTAGAGCAAGCAAAAGTTGTAGGCTTAGATAGGCAAGGTATTGCGTCGTTGAATGTAATAATTTTTTTCCGTGTTAATTTATCCACCGCCTTACTTATAAACGTGGAATAGTAACCGTGGGGTAGCTGATTCATACATATTTTGAGTAAAAAAGTTATTATATGTGGAGATTTTAATGTTAATATTTTGGAAAATAGTTCACTAAGCTCCAGATTGATAAATCTTTTCAAATCTTTCGGACTGGCTCATACTTTTATGGAGCCGACTAGAGTGACTGACACTAGCGCCACGTGTATTGATAACATTTTTACTGATATAATTCCTATTAGTAAGAGTTTGATCAGTAACCTGGAATCGGATCATCTAGGTCAACTAATTAAATTGGAGTTTGTATCGCATAATGTTGTGAATAAGGAAATAACTTATGTGCCGCTTACTGCAGGTCGTGTGGAGAGAATGCGACATAACCTAGTGCATAATCTGCCCTTTTTAACAACTGATAAGGGCCCTAATGACATGTACAACTCATTCTTTCACACATTCATGAAACAATTTGACATGATATTTACATCTAAATCGGTCATGGTCGGTGGCGCAAAGGTTTTCAGTGACTGGGCTACTGCGGACTTACATAAACGAAGAGCAATTCTGTATCAACTATATGAGGAACGACGGTTTAACGCTAGTGAAGAGTTTAAGGAACATGTCAAAGAGTATTCTAAGAATTTCAAGTCAGACTGCCGTATAGCTAAGCGAAACTTTTTAAGTGATAAAATCTTGAATAGCTCTGATGTCATTAAAACGACTTGGAAAATAATTAATGAAGAAACAGGTCGCCGGAAAAAGGAATTTAATGACTTTCGTTTAAAAGTAGATGGTAAAATCCTAGAGTCTAATTTAGATGTCGCAATTGAATTTGAAAATTATTTTACCAACATACCAGTGTCCACGACTAAGTGTCTGAACTCTTCGCCGGCGTCTGCCATTTTATTATTAGAAGATAACGTATCTGAATGCAGTATACACTTTGAATTCAAGCACGTTACTGCCTTGGATGTAATCAAAGCATTCAAATCAATTAACATTAAAAAAACCAATGATCTTTGGGGGGTTTCGGTTTACGTCCTTAAATCCTTAATGGAGGTCATAGCATCTGACTTAATGATCATATTTAATCACTGTGTTGATTGTGGTGAGTTTCCTGATCTTATGAAACATAGCAAGATAATTCCATTATTTAAAACGGGTAGTACTTCTGACCCCACTAACTTTAGACCGATATCGATACTACCCACTTTCAGTAAAATCTTTGAGAAACTAATTTTATCACAGTTAATGCAACATATTCAAGATAATAATTTATTACATAATAAACAATTTGGTTTTACTCGGGGTCGCTCGACAACCGAAGCTGGTGTTGAGCTAATTAAACATATTTTTGATGCCTGGGAGGGGTCACATGATGCTTTAGGTATTTTCTGTGATTTGTCCAAGGCCTTCGATTGCGTTAACCATGACACATTGGTCAGGAAGCTACACCATTATGGAGTTAGAAGTACTGCGCTAAACTTAATTAAAACATACTTATTCGGGAGAATACAAAGGGTAGACGTGAATGGAAAACGATCACCTGGGTCTTTGGTCTCAATGGGCGTGCCACAGGGCTCAATTTTGGGTCCATTTCTATTCCTCATTTACATAAATGATTTACCATACCTTATAAAGGACAACCATGATATAGTATTGTTTGCTGATGATACCTCACTCGTATTTAAAGTCAAACGACAACAGGAGTTTAATGTGGATGTAAACAATGCTATATCAAAAGTAGTAGATTGGTTTAGTGTTAATAATTTATTACTAAATGAGAAAAAGACTAAATGTATTAAATTTATGACTACCAATGTGAAAAATAGACAAACTACTGTAACTATTAAAAATGACAAATTAGACTTAGTTAATGATACAGTATTTCTTGGTATAACGTTAGACTCAAAACTCCAATGGGGTCCTCATCTGGCTAAATTAGCGAATAGACTAAGTTCTGCAGCTTTTGCAGTTAGTAAAATTCGGAATCTAATAGACTTGAAAACCGCTCGATTAGTTTATTTTAGTTACTTCCATAGTATTATGTCATATGGTATTTTACTATGGGGTAGTGGTGCTGACGTAAACAGCATCTTTGTTCTACAGAAGAGGGCTATTCGTGCTGTTTACAAGATGGGTCATAGAGACTCGCTTAGAGATAAGTTCAAAGAAACGAATATATTAACCGTATACAGTCAATATGTTTATGAAAACATTATGCATGTTCATAAGAACATCAGTAATTTTAGAAAGAACTGTGACATACATAATGTTAATACTAGAAATAAACATAAGCTCGCAGTGCCCTTTACACGGCTTCACAAAATAAAAAACTCTTTCATGGGTAATTGTATAAGGTTCTATAATAAGCTCCCAAGTAGTGTTACTCATTTATCAGTAAATAAATTTAAGAGATACGTTAAACGTAAACTAATTTCTAAAGCTTATTATAGTATTAAAGATTATATGAATGATGACAATGCTTGGGACTGATTTATATATATTTTTTTGTATTACAATTATTAATGACCGTGGAGACTATGTACATCTCCCTGTATGATTACCTATTATTTAATATGACATCTGGAGACTCTTTACATCTCCAAAATTGACCGTGGAGACTTTCTACATCTCCCTTATTTTTTTTTTGTGTTTTTTTATTTTTATTTATATGTATATAATTAAATTATATTTAATTCTTAATTTTAATTTGACATTTGGAGCCTGTTTACATCTCCGAAATTGTATTATTTATTTTAATCCGACATTTTGATTTATTTAATTATTATTACTACTGGGACCTGTACATCCCTGTGACATTTAAATTATGTAGCTTAAGTTTAGTATTGTAATAAGTGATTTATTTTAAAAAAATGGCTTACTGTTGAGTTTCTTGCGGCGCTTCTTCTCAACAGTGGTCTCTTTGGAAGCGCTGGTAGACTCAGACTTGTAAAAGTGCCTACAGGGCCTACTTACAGAATAAATGATTTGAATTTGAATTTGATACTTTGTCCTTATCTGTCAAATTCAAATGTCACAATGACAGATAACGCCAAAGCATGGTTCATGTACTCCACAGTTATTCCACTGACGTCTTTCCTACTGACATCAAACTATCTACCGTGGCTAGAAGTGGCGTACTAACTTAGTTTTCTCTAAGGTTGCCGCTGGTAGCTTTTATATCCATTGGTTTCCTTTTCAATTTAATAAATGGATTACTTTTTACCCAGAAAGAAATAGCTTTTTGTAAACCGTGTTTTTAACAAGTTTACAATTTTGGTATTGCCTACAATTTACGAAAGCAACTTAAATAAATAAATAAATAAATAAATACCAGGGGACTATGTCACACCAATTGACCTAGTCCCAAACTAAGCTCTAGGCTTGTACTATGGGGACTAGACAACGATATAAATACTTATATAGAGATATATATACTTAAATACATAGAAAAAATCCACGACTCAGGAACAAATATTTGCGCTCATCACACAAATATCTGCCCTAACCGGGATTTGAACCCAGGACCTCTAGCTTCGTAGGCAGGGTCACTCTACCAACTAGGCTATCGCGTTGTCAACGACGTTATATATAATAGCCAAGGTGAATTTAAGGGGATTGTAAAGCAACGCTTAACTCGCGTAGCTGCCAAAAAAAAAACCATATCTGTGCAATTCATTTTACGCTGAGAAAAAAGGACAGAGTTATGTAACTGCTATAGCTCCGTCCTTTACGCTCACCGTAAAATTAACTGCTTATCCAGGTAATGATAACCCCGTAGGGCCTCTATCCCAGGCAGTTAAAACAAAATTGTATTTGACAGCGTCGCTATCGCCTAACGCACTCGCAATCTCAATTGGCTTCAAAGCGGAACAATTGTTTTCATTTTGTATGCAGACAAGCCTTCGATTTTCAAAATGAAAACAATTGCGATAGCGAGTGCGTTAAGCAATAGCCCCTCTGTTATAGAATCGTTTTTAACTCGGCCGATAATGTCAAGTAAATAAGAGCTATCAAAACGTTGACAATACGATAACATGTTAAAAACGATATGGTTTTTACCGCCTAGATTACTAGGCCTCGCTGTAATGACAACGCGCTGGCCTAGTGGGTAGTGACCCTGCCTATGAAGCCAGTGGTCCTGGGTTCGAATCCCGGTAAGGGCAGATATTTGTGTGATGAGCGCGAATATTTGTTCCTGAGTCATGGATGTTTTCTTTGTATTTAAGTATATATTTCTCTATATAAGTAATTTTATATCGTTGTCTAGTACCCATAGTACCTACAAGCCTAGAGCTTAGTTTGGGACTAGTTCAATCGGTGTGAGATTGTCCCGTTATATTTATTTATTTTATTTTATGTTACACAAGTTCGATTTTTAAAAATGTTGAAATAATTATGAGAGACTGGGGTCTGTATGTTTCTGTTTTTAAATAATTTTCTTGGTAAGGAAAATGTACAGACCTAGTTATTCATAATATCTATAAGATATTCAAAAATCGAGAAGGTTTATGGGGAGATAAACGTTATCGCATTTTGTATGGAAATCTTTAACACAATCCTCTTCAGTGCAGGGTCCGTCCGGATCCACCATCTTACCAGTTAACCTACCGCCAAGCAGTGTTCGCAATGTGTTCCGCTGTGGGGATAAGACCACCTGTGAAATTACTATCATAGAGGCATTCCATCTTGGTGCACTGTATTGCAGTCTCAAGATTACAGTTTTAAGATTGCAGTCTTCGGCCCGTATTTATAGACTCGTCTCAGCTGAGATGCCCGTCACAAGATGCGTCACAAGACTGAGGTTTAATTTATAAACGTATCTCGATACGTGAATCGTAATCCTCGGATCAGATGAGACGGTCATTTTGTATGAGGAACTAATCCTGATCCTGATTATGGTCTGTTGGTGACTTGAGACCATCTCAACTATGAAAAAATGGCGGACGCACTGCAACATAGTCGAACATATGGGTGCTCTTTATCAGATAAATCGGTTTAAATACAATAAAGTGTTATTTTTACAATAATACCTAAATATTATGTTTGAGTTTGCCGCTAAATAGGTACAATTGCCTTCAAAAGTTGTGTGTTTTGTCTTGTGTTTAAGTGAAATGATTGTGGGTGCTAGATATTTTATATTACGTATAGAGATTACGAGAGAGATACCGACCAAGCCGACGACAACATAATAGCCGGATGTCTTTGTATAACAATACTTAGGGCCACCCTGAGGCGCGAAAGATTTACCTCCACACGGGCTCATTTCTCATAGGTAAGTACCTACAATTTACATTAATTACCTAGTTATTTTATATTCATTATGTATAAATAAAAAACAATCATGTCATAAAAACAGTCAAATGCATTTCTAGTTATGTACTTAATCTACTAATATTTAGGGTACTAAACTAACCTACCCATCTAACGCTAATACCTTAATTCAACAATTTTGCATCATAGCCACAATGCTTCTAATATTTTACTTTACTGTTGTTTAGAAAACCAATAAAGTTAATTAAGTATTTTGTTAATTATTGAAATGAAAGTAAAGTAACGAAACATTTCGTGAAACGGGTTGCTAAAGTAAAGAGGAGGGGAGTGTTTTTGTTACATTGACAATCATCGTGACAGACAAGATAAGGCTGAGGCGGCAAAGTTTTATTATTGTTTGATACTTAAATGAAAACTGAGTGAATTGTTTAAAAACTTACACACAATCAACTAGTAATAACAGTGAGATATGTACAATGTCGCGTCCTGACATAAATAAGGTGCAAAAAGTATACCTAGGTACCTACTTGTGAAAACTAATCGTGAACCTGTTTCAATCATTTTAAAGTGATTAGAAAGTGTTTACTTATAACTTTATGTCGTTTTGTAGGTTGTCGTCAGTTCAATAATGTAAAACTTGGATAACATGTCAAGGTTCGCCGGAAAAAATCAAGACGCTAAAAACGGTGAAATTTGGATATTTTGAGAAGTCAGTGTTCACGAATCTCAACAGCCGGCCCGACGCATTGACGACTTCGCTTGTCAATTGCCAAACAGATTTATGTCCATCAGGTATAATAAAATTATTCACAATGTTACTCATTTCAAGATTCAGTTTTTAATGTATTCAATATAAATTATCCTTTCTTATAAAACAATCATTGTCTTTGAATAAAGTAACTTCAGATAAAAGTCATGCAAAAGGATACTTACCCCATTTTCATTTGGGCTACTTCAATGTAAAGATAATAGTTTTTATTACTTTTTTCATGCTACTGTGTATTCATACTATGTAGTTACATACCGCAACTTACCATCTAATAGGCTATAGGTTAGATTATTTGCATTATGATGATCCAGCGCAGTATGTCTTGTCTTGTTCTACATAAAAGGGGTACTTACCTCATATAAGTGAAGTTTAGTGTGTTGATTAGTTCCATGATATGAAAAAATTAAGACATGTAATTTTTTTGCCTAGTTTTCTCAAACCGCTGCAATAAGTTTTGTACTTCAGAAGTGCAATATTTCATTTAAACATTGTGTGATTTGTATAACGTCAAGTGAACAAACATCATGGTCTATTTTTGCTGGAGAACATGATGATAATCATAAAAAAGGATAACACAGTTTATAACTTGGGAATATTAAAAAATCATTAGAAATAGGAGTTGTAAAAAATTGATATGTTTAGTTCAAGTTAAATGTGGTTAATCCTGTTATTTTTACCTGTTGCAGCTATAAAACAGGATGGCTATTGGTTAGATAATAAGTGGGATCGCTATTTAACAATTTGCTGTTGTATGTCTATAATTTAAATGTACTGTTCTGTTTCGGTGTTTTTGGTGTTCAATAAAGAGTATTTGTATGGTATAACCTGTGAATCAGATAATTACAAATAATATTAGGTATTGAGTTGATTTTGAAAACTGAAAATTTGTAAAACTTAGACACTTTTTTATGAAATAAACAATACATGCTAATAGTAGTTTTATTTATTGGTGACCTTTATGTTTGAAAGTTGATGCATAATAATATGTAGGTACTCCTACACTATTTAACTCTCTTTGCAAAATGAAAGTATTTGGAGCCTAAGATTCAGAGGCATAAGATAACTTAACAACAAGCTTTCTGAACTCTGTAACTTTTCTCCACACTCCATGGAATTCAGAAACCCAGCGCTGAATGTTTTAGTACAATGGAATAACGATATTTAGCTCTCACATATATATAAACTACTTTTATAAACACCAAGTCAACAAGGATCTGTGGTAATGGTATTGGTTGTTGGTATGTTTTGGCGTTTATATTATATTATATGAATGTTAATATTATTAATGAATAATGCGGCCAACTTTGATCAGTGTTCTCAGATTTTAAGTATCTGCATAGGTACCTTAACTAATAACATCAAACTTGATTCTGATTTAAAATATGTTAACTTAAATTTATAAACATAAATCTCTATCCTCGTAAGGCATTATAAATTTAGGTTTACATATATTTAAAATTAGATAACTATGATCTGGATAGTCCCAACTGTGATCTAATAACTTCCACTACCTAACTTTAAAGAAGAGACTGGCACAAACATTACATAATTAAATTAAATGTCACCTAAGTGCACTGGTAATTGGAAAGTGACAAGTGTCCTAATGGGATAAAGTATTTGTATGTAAATACAAAAATATTGCAGGGATTCCTTCCAGTGCTAACATAGACGAATATTATTATTGTGAACGGTGCTATTACCAACAAATGTTTGTGCAATTGGGTGGCATTTAGGTTTTATGTCACCCCATATATGTGTATAGGTGCAATGACAGACAGTTTAATTTGCTGAACAGTTAACACAAGTCGCCTGCAACTTGATTGTATGTATGTATGTATGTATGTATGTATGTATGTATGTATGTATGTAAACACTTTATTGTACAAAAGAAAAACCATAACAATACAATTAATATAGAAATATGTACAAAGGCGAACTTATCCCTTTAAGGGATCTCTTCCAGCGAACCCTTGAGAGATTGAGAAGAGTGAACGGTTGTGCAACGAGTAAACAAGTGTACAAGAAGAAGAATATAACACATTTAGTATCCAATAAAACTTATATAAATAGATTTAAAATAAAACTACATTCAAATACCTTCATAAATAGATATAGAAATAGGTATACATATTAATAGTTAAATATACTTACATAAGTACATAAAGTACATTTTACATACCTAGAGGATAATTGATATTTAGGAGATAGAGTCAAGCCAGAACTTCTTTAATTTGCCTTTTAGGGAGTCTACCGTTTGTGATTGCCTAATGCCAGTCGGTAGCCGATTCCATAATATTACAGAATGTACCGAGAAGGATTGTCGCTTGGTAACCCCTCTACCTTCTCTAAAACAAACCAAATCAATGAGTGACAACTGAGAAAACAACTTGTGCTAACCACTGTTATAAAACATGAAAAAATAAAACAGGTAAACTGCATCTGAATTTTAATTGAAAAAGTATTATTCAATAATAAAAAAATTAAGTATTTGTATTTAACAGCCTATAATGTCCTACTGCTGGACAAAGGCCTCCATCCCTTCACCTTAGGTATATGATAATATACATAAACCGAAAACTAGTTTAAAAAATGCTTTTAAAATAACGACTTGCTTCTTGATTTTACCTTGAAAAAACGAATTTATGATGGTTCACGTATCTTACCTGTCATGTCTAAACGCAAAACATATATTTTAAAAAACCATGCATACCTACTCAAAACGTTTCGTCGTTTCGTTCAAAAATGTCATCAGACGTACTTACCCTCACAATCTCAGGTAAGATCATCTCATGTAAGAGCTTCTCAAAATGAGTTTATTAATTAGCAACGATCCTAGCTCCAGGATTACTTATCGAGACCATCTCAATTGAGAAGGTCTCAGTTCACGGATTGAGATGAGTCTATAAATACGGGCCTTCGTATTGCAGTCTTGAGATTGAAGTCTTAAGATGGCAATCTTAAGATTGCAGTCTTAGGCCCGTATTAATAAACTAATCTCAACTCTAATGCTCGTCTTGAGATGTGTCAAAAATGACAGTGTTCTATGGTTTGACGTTTACTTTGACGTATCTTGTGACGCGCATCTTAGCTAAGATGAGTTTATTAATACGAGCCTTAAGATTGCCATCTTATAGATTGTAAACTTGAGAATGCAAATGTCTATGGGTGACAGTTCCCACTTACCATCAGGTGCCTGTACTCGTTCGCCTTCTACATCCCATAAAAAATGCGCTACTTCATGGATTGCAAAACATTATAATTGTTGAATACCGTGACCATAATGTCATGCATAATAGCAATCCTTGACATTTACCTTACACCTGTCATGAAACAGGTGGATTGTAATGACACGTGTCAAATACATCTGTCGCGACGTAGGATCTATAATTAACATTTGTCGAGATGATACGATGTTACTGTCAGTACTTTACATGTTCTGTAGATAATTTTAAGGTTCAATATAAAAACGCTAAATAATTCCTTATAATGCGTGTCGATCCGTCTGTTTATCTCAGTAACAATACATATAAAATTTATTTTAAATAGGAAAGGAAAGGAAAACAAGAAATAACGCATTGAAAAAGCTTTTGAATAACGCTCATAAAGCACAAAGTTAGACCCGGTTTTTTATGCAATTTGGTTAAACCATATTGCTTTTGACATGTTTTCGAATTTTTTTTTACTCGGCCACCATTACTGTTAAGTACATAAGAGCTATCAAAATGTTGACAATACGTACACACGTCAAAAGCAATAAAGATTTACCATGTAGAAACTGGTCCCAGTCCTGCCCCATAACATTATAATTACCTAACACTAACATTACTAACCGTTTTTTTTTGTCGAGTCGAGTCGAGTTAATAAATATGTATACACTTTAGTACCTTATTATTATTTATTTATTTATTAAAAATAACAACATGGTACAACAATATTAAAGGCCCTGCAAGACTGTCAGGACAGTTTGACTGCAGGAATGTGTCTGTGAATGAGTCTACTTTAAATATAGCTTACATTATTATTAGTATGTTTTAAAGTACGTCCAGTATGAAAGTGACTCTAATAAAAAAAAATACTATCCTCTTAAATCTACGAATATTTCACTTTAATCGTTGTCACAATTCATATTATGGCAGTTTATACATGACATTAAATAGACAAGGTACTAAAGTGTATACATAATGTATGAACTCGACTGTACAACTGAGGAGGCTTTGCAAAACATTTACTAGAAAGTATAGCTATAACGCCATTAAAATGAAAAACTAATTAATTTGGAATAATCGGTTCAATTATTATTTTTGGTATAGTCTTTGAGTTCACCGTTATATTGCTTCAAGACACCACGTGTTTATTTATGATTTAACTGATCTCAAAACACACAAATCTAGTGCATTGTTTAACAAATCTAGCTTTATAATGGGTCAGGTTTCACTTATTTAATAAAACACGTTCGATATAACAGTTTTATTATAACCACCAATATTAAATATCATTCGCTCCCGCTCTCATTATTAGATATCCTCTCACTTTTCAAATTTAACTTGCTCCTATCTTTTATCCTCAAAGCTTTTATCAACTTCATAACTTCGATTCTAAAAGCAAACTTGGAATCTTCAGTCAATTTTTTCACCGCAGGCGTTATCGATTTGAAAAACGCCCTGTCTTCATCCTCTTCCTTTTGTATTAAGTTGGAAAGGACAGAAACTATGTCTTCATCATCTTTAACTTTAATGGCTTCGTCTTTAAGACTGTCGTCGGTGTATTCTAGTTTTAGTCTCTTGTTAGGTATATTTTCTTCGCTTTCGTCTATGCTTACAAACACTTCATGGTCCCATGGTTCTGTTTCATTCTCTTCAACTTTTTCTTCGTGGTCAGTTTTTAAGGATTGTCGCAGCTTGTCTAAATAACTGTGGAAGATTAATTCATTGTTATAATGATCGTCTTTACACAAACAGTCCAGAATATGTAATTATACATTTTAACCCTAGTGCATTTTATGTAAGATTTATAATGACCTCAAGAGGGCCCTAGAACAATATTTTTACACAATACGGCCATTGTATAATGGTGCAAATCTTATGTCTTTATGATTGTCAACTTAAAAGGAAAAATAACTCTAATCTATTTATAGCATGTTTATATTCCATTGGTGAATATCATCGTAGGATCGCCTTAGGAGTGTAACATATCGAGAATTTTCCGGAAGTCCAGTAATAGACTCATTAATCTATAGGTACGTATATTTCTGTAAGTGTGATGTGATGAAACAAATTGGTTCTAGACTATAAATAGATATTGTAGTCGTGTCCAAAACTAGTATGGAATTAACGTCAAATCTCAAATATATAATGTAAAATGGTCTATACAGATAGGTTACAACTATATGTATATTTCTGTATCTATTTATGTAGGTATATTAATGTTAGTTTTTTTAAACTTTTATTTATATAAGTTGTATTGGTTACTTAATGTGTTATATTCTTCTTCTTGTACACTTGTTTACTCGTTGCACAACCTTTTACTCTTCTCAATCTCCCAAGGGTTAGCTGGAAGAGATCCCTTAAAGGGATGTTGTTCTTTGTACATAATATTTTTATATTAATTGTAATGTTATGGTTTTTCTTTTGTACGATAAAGTGTTAACATACATACATACATACATACATACATACATACATACATACATACATACATACACATGCAAGAGGTAATTTGCTTAAGTTTTTCACATATACTACTATATCGATAGAGCTGTTCACAAGTGATAGATCACATACATGCGGCTATTGATTTTTATTTATATAGTTTGCACTTGACCCAAGTCTAGACCAAAGAGTCATAACAAGGCCAACGATTAATCTAACTTATGAAGACACCGGGTAACCTTATAACAGTTGTAATAATGATTTTACCTGTCATCCAAAAACCGGAGAAGATCTGAATGAATATACGGCCGGTTGCGACGACCTATGTACCCTGGTTTCATGGACTTTACGTATGAGTCCCGAATGTTGTACCATTTCTTCGTAATGCTTATACCTGGAACAAAACATAGAATATAAGTAGGTATAAAATATGTCAACAAAGTCTATCAAGAGACCGTCTCACATAAACTAGGCTTTTCCTATCAGTCCTAGACAGTGATAAATATAGAAAACATACATGAATACTTAAATACCTCCAATACTTGGAGACCGCTAGCTTCATTCTACCATCCTTCCACCATACCATCTAACATCCTTGAAAGCATTTAATAAGTTCTATAATTTACCGAGGGCCAGAAAGTAAAGTATTGGCATACCTTCCACAAGGTTCCATTATTGATAAAAAAAACTTACTAATTTCATGTCTATGGGTCCCGTTCGCAGTCTTATAAGCAGGGTCCAGTTCAGCAAAGATTTCTGACCAGGCGTGGTCCCTAGCCAGTCTGTCCTTATAGTCAGAAGATGTCCTGTCCCACAGACATCTCCTGGCCTGCACCAGTTGTATGAGACGTTTGGTGCTCTTGTAGGAGAACGTCGTAGGCTCGGATTCTGGAACAATATGCAGGAGTTTAGTGTTAGCAGGATCTTGTTCAGGGTCTGTCTCATGGCTGCAATCAATTTCAAGGTTAGTGATGGAAAGACCTTGTGCAGGGTCAATCTACTATCTTGAGGTTGCGCAGACAACCGCTTGACACCGGATCAGCTCAAAGTGAGGTGAAATTCCTAGCTTAGAGACATTCCATGGTAGACTTGAGAATGCAAGTGTGTATGGGACACAGCTCCCAAACACTTATCATCAGGTGGCCATCAGATGCCAGGCTCAGGTCTATTCTAGTAAATAAAATAGCGCGAGGCTGCAGAATAACAGCCGTATTGCAATGCCAACTGTGATAAACCGTTTTTGGCCTTCAGTTAATATAATCTGAAATAATTATTCGTGATGTCCTTGTCAGCTTCCGCGTTTTCACCGAGTGGTCCCAACGGAAGACCAGCATGCTGAGTGGAGCTGTTAAGCAATAATTACCACTATCTGTCCTTTTTCTTTTCCTTTTTTTTATATTAAGTATATTTAAATGTGTGTTATTGCTGTGAATAAATGTTTTATTTATCTTTATTTCTATAACTAAGACTGACTTGTAGCTCAGGGCCTCAATTCTACACATTTTTACTACATAATTATTTTTGCGGAATAAAAATGATTTCCGACCGATTTCTGACCAAAACGAAGAGCAGGGTCCACGAATCAGACGCTACAAAAATCAGTACACATACATATATAAATTCTCTATAGAGAAATAAAATACTTTAATACACAGAAAACATCCAAGAGTTAGAAGTTAATACCAACTCACTTTCAACACACAAACATTTTCCCGTACCGGGAATTGAACCTGGGACCGCTAGATTCGTAGACAGAGGTTTCTTACATCAACTAGGTAGATAGGTTTCAAGGCAAACGATTAGTAACATTAGTATTTAGGTATAAACATTAATTCAAATTTGTAACAATTAGAATCGAACTAGTACCTACATAATCTCAATGCTACAGCGATAACCACGCAGTCACTGAGATAATAATAGATACGACACCACGTTAAACAATGTACGCTGTTGTGTCTGCGATACGGTTGGTTTCAGATTAAGTGGCCGTACTGTTCTTTCGAATATGAAATTTTAGCTTATTTTTAGATTGGATTTGGTATTTATGAATGTGAATAGGTAATTAATTATCCTGAAATTAAGTACTTAAATTAATTTATGACCGTATTTTTATTTTTTAATTATGTACCTACACATAAACATAACTTGTTAAATGGACCTCCATATTTTTTATTTAAAATGTCCAGTAAAAATCCTAGAAAAGAAAAATTAACCAGCCCATAGCCCCAAGCATTTACTGGACCAAACTATTTGTAAGTACGTAGGTACGTAGGTAAGTAGGTAAATCGTACTTGAACTTTTTTAATAATTCTTCACCATAAGGAGTTGAATTGAAGATGACGTCATACCCAATATCAGTAACTTACCTAGGTAAGTACCTAAACCGAATTGACCTCATTTATTTAAATCCTGCATAAGGAAAACCAAACTCATACCTACCAGCAAAGTAAGAAAACTCTAGATAATGTTTAAGTCATACAATTATAAACCTTAACCGCATATTAATACAGTCAAGTAACATAGCCACTAACCGCAAGGTCAGTCTGAATTGAATAGGTACTTAATAACCTTATTTTATTATGATAAAAGTAAAATATTGTTTGAACACTATCTTTAATTTCTACTAGATTATATAAAGAACATTTCCATACATAATTTATTTCGCTTATTTTTCAACCTTGGAATCAAACATCAGCGGTGTTGAATAAACAACCTTATTATAATGCTCAAAAGAGACCAACACTGTAAAAACAATCCGCAATTTATACTTTAAAATCAAAATAAAACATTGAATGCCCAACATTCTAATTGCTATACAATACTGGCTCAATGTTAATAGCTAGCTATAAACATACGCACCAGTCATTATACCGTATCTATTCCCATCCGATTCGTGGTCGCATCCGATTTCAAAATGGCCGCCAAACAAAGTCAAAACTATCACCAAACACACTTTGAAACTTTGCAAAAGGTCGCAAATCACTTTGATATCACAATGTAACTTCCATAGTTGTATTTTTAATAGTTTTTAGCTATGTTTTTATGGTTTTTATATAGGTAAATGAAAGTAATGTTGCCGTGTCGGCCGATCGTTGGGCACTGTTGCCGGCCCGGCGGCCGGGTCGCGCCGGCACGGAACGGCAACGTCGCCCCTCGCGCTTGGCAACGCCGCGTGTAACCATTTCGTAAATGTAATGTTATTTATGATTGTTTGTTTATGTAATGTTTATTGATTTAATATTTGCTAGTAAATACTGTTAGGCTTGAAGTTTTTAAGCGATGGATATTCAGTTTAATTCCGATTGACTTAGAAATTATGAATCTGTACCAAGGTCACAGAATATTGTGAATGCATTATCTTGAGATAAATAATAATCTAAAATCCTTAAGCTACAAGCGACCCGCTTCTGTTGTGTGGTGTATTTTTATATCGCAAAAAAAGATTTGTCACTTTTAGACCTTATTAACGTGAAAATAGAGTCGAAAAGTGACGAACCTTTTCTTACCCTACCTGCCCAACTGTTCGAACCGACAGACGGAGGGACGGTATATACTGGTAGGTATATATTTAGTAGGAAGATCTGGTTGGTCTTTATTAAAGTCTCAAATATTTAAACTTATATCAAAGATATTTTGTCGTAAGTATTTTTTTCTCAAATCAACAAGTTAATAATAAATAATCGTCTAGCACATGCCTTAGTTTAAAATTAACTCTGATAAAAAAAACATTATGCCTCAGTTTTGCGATAGAAAATAAATCATTTTGGCACCACTACGATCTTATGTATTCGGAGTATTATTGTAGCTCCTGAATATTTTTGAGTCCTATGGCGAATCATTGATCTGTAAAGATTACATATTCGGTATTCGGTGCATTAAATTTATTATCTGGTTTTCTAACGACTAATCCTAAAAAAAACCCTTTCAAAACTATTAAAAAACTATTTTTAAGTCGACACGAGGCTCAGAATCTTTTTATCCCGGCTAATGTGCCGCAAGACGGAATTCCGGAGCAGACAGGATAGTTCAGGATACGGAACCCCCTAGTCCTTAGTAAGGGGGTGCCTTAACTCGTCGCTTTAAAAAAAAAAAATCCGGCTAACTGCCTGAGAGCCAAAAGTAGATTTGTGAGTTATGTAGTATCGACATTTGTAGGGTCGATTTTTTAAAGATTTTTCTTGCTATGTGCTTGGTGTTATTGTTTATGCAAACATATTTTTTACACAGGATTTATGTTACATCCTGTTAGTCGTGTATTTCAATATTAAAGAAACAAAGTGCCCCTATCAACATTTAAAACAATACTTACTCATAAAACCTTGATATCTAATCTCTAGTACCTACTTACTTTATAAAGCTGGCTGTTGGGACAACTTTATTTATGATTTGTGATATTGGTCAATTTTTTTTTAAATTGCAAATTGTTTTTTTAGATGATTATAAAACGACAATCTTGGATAATTTGAAATGGAAATGTACACGAATCACAGGGTCAAGTATAGTGAAATATTTTACTCCATATGAAATAAAAAAACTTTTTGTTAAATTTTAACGTTTTTGAATTATGTTTAGAATCAGTGACCCAGCAAACGAATTTATATTAAACGGGGTTTTTCCTACACCATGTACATTATTTAAGACCAACTCAATTATTAAGACATATCATGAACCCACTAACAAGATGGTCAGGAAAGTGTATCAATGAGAAAATTGACCCAATTTATACTGGCATTGAATTACTATTCAAATAAACGCCCTATTCCCGTCACCCGCTAAACTACAGACCACAGCCTTACTTGATAAACCCCTAGGGTGAAAATATGAAACGTTTAGGGTTGAACAATGGTAGTTTATAATTGCACAGCTTAGGGTTTGACTTGGTGGCAATTGACACCCCTGGCTTTTAAAGGATTCTTGCAAAGTGGTCTGCAACGTTGATGTGTACAGTGTACTAGGTATAGGTACCTATTTATGTATGTACTTATTCGATGAGGATGAGATGTGTATTTTTAGATTGTTAGAGCAAGCCGTGTTTTTCTTTTAAGGAACTCACTTTATAATTGGGATCGACCGAAAAAAATAACTCAAAATTGCTTTCTCATTCGAAAGAATAGGAAATTTTAAGACACCAATTTCATTAATTTTGTATTTGACCCAATTTTTTTGTTTTAATATCTTTATTTATTTAGCAGACATTTTATGGATGACATGATTATTTTACAAATTTAAAATAATCATGTCATCTTCTAATAAATGGATGGCATTTTCTAATAAATTAAAACAATTAAATGATATTCAATGAAAAAAAGTGATTGTAATAGTCTATTAAAACATACTATTTCAAGCTGTTTTCGCCTAACCCGTAAGATACACCTAGGAGGGCTTCAAGCCGAAAACGAAAGTCAAACAAAGGTTAAATATACTTTTGTCGAAATATCCAAAATATGTAAATGTGTAGATATTTATTTCAAAAACTTAATAATGCAGAACGGCTTTAAAACCCCATTCCTCGAAATGGTTTTCGAATTGGAGTAATTGTAAAAATATGAACAATCCCAATTTGCAGTACATATTTTTTGTTGGCTATTTTAAGATGTACCGGCGGAGTGTACTTTAGTACCTCGTCACTTTACCCGTTATGACAATTTCAAATGGCAGTTTAAACATGACGCTAAATAGACAAGGTACTAAAGTGTAAACATATTTATGGCGTCGATTGTACAAACTAAATGGCTTGTATCTTTATTTTTGTTAAACTCTTTTTCATCCAAGATGAGTCTTGTCCAGCTCATTATAAACACGTATTGCACTTGTTTCTTTAACTTTACATAGACACTACATTGGTACATATCTAGCGACGCCGTTCAGGAACCTAAATAATACGCGGTTTTACAGTTTCACCGACGATTTCAAACTAAAGTTACCGTCACTGACAGTTTACTTGTAGTCAAAAGACTGACAAGAGTGACAAGAAATGTTTGAAACGGAGAAACTTATTTACAGGGTGTTTGGCAGTCGGGTGTAGGGGTTTCAAAAGATGATACTTAGTGTCATTCTAAATATTTTAGACACAATTTAGTTTTTCATTTATGGCATAGAGAAGACAAACGAGCACACAGGCCACCTGATGGTAAGTGGTAACTGTGACCCATAGACATTCGCATTCACAAGGCTGCAATGCAATCCTAAGACTGCAAATGCGTTGCCAACCCTGAGGACTAAGATGGAATCCCTCTATGTTAGTCATTTCACCGGCTGTCTTATCCCCAAACCGGAACACAACAATGCGGACACTGCTGTTTGGCGGTAGGTTAATGGATAAGATGGTGGTAGCGATCCGGACGGACCCTGCACGGTTTTTGACATATTGTATTTTTTTTTAATTCTTGTATCATCCCTTAAAACCAGTACACCCGACTGCAAAACACCCTGTATAGTCTGAGTTCTAATAAGATACATCGATAGGCCAATATTGACCGATGGACTTTAAGTATGTCTATTGCTTAACGCCCTCGCAATCGCAATTGTTTTCATTTTGAACATCGAAGGCTTGTCTGCATACAAAATGAAAACAATTGTTCCGCTTTGAAGCCAATTGAGATTGTGAGTGCGTTAGGCAATAGCGACGCTCAAATGAGATGCACTATCGAGGACCCCGTTTTTATTTCTCGCTCGCGTGGGCCCCTTGCATGTCGTCGTCGACCCGTGGGGGTCGATGTTGACCACTTTGGGGATCATACCCTGCTGGTTTGAAAAGGCAGTTACTATGTTTGAAGTCGATCCAAAGTTTTTCAAAACATTGATCTACTCGACAATCTAAAGAGTGCTAAATTAAACCCCGATCGCAGGGCGTCATTAATTTCGCTCCGCATTCCGGGGCGAGTGTGAAATGATCGAGCCGATGACGGTAGATCGAGCGGAGGGAATACGATGACGATTATCTTAGTGATTGAGATGCCTTCTAGATTGTAGCGAATTGCTAAGAAATGTACGCTTTTAATTTACAGGACTGGTTAGCTGGACGAGATACCTTATAGAATAAGGTTGCATTTAAAAATGTATGTAAGGTTGAGTTTACTCAGCATTCGTTTGTGTATGACTCAATGTATGATGTCAGGATCGTAGCAAATAGAAAGAAGTGGTTTCTGCCTACCTGTCTGGGAAACATCGCGTTTTAGCGCGTGCATTCACAATTGAGGCAGCCTTATACGTTCTATCTTATCGACAGAATCCATACTGCCAAATTGAAAATGCACGCGCTACAATATGTTTTGTTCGCTCTGACGGGACTACTTATATCGGCTCATATATGACATGCAGAACTGTAAAAAGAGCTATATCTGTTATTTAAAAAAACTGGGCTAAGTCCTCAGTGTTGGCTCCGCATTATTTGCAGTCCTAAGATTGCAGTTTTGAGATTTTAGTTTTTAGACTGAAAAATGTCGATTCGGTTTTATATGACTTGTCATAGTGATCATTCTGGATTGAGCTGACTATGATAGTTTATTTTCTTTGACCTTTTCCTACCCTGTCTACCCCAGCGTGTTGACCTAAGGTAACCGAAGCCACAAGATTCTTGTCACCCAGTCCTACACAGGAGCAATGAAAACGGGTCCCTTTCTATGGTAATTCTGTACTAAGTGACCTGCTTTCATTGCTCTTGACTATATATCAAGATGTCTGGCGATAAACGAGAATTGAACCATTTAAATTAGTTTTTTTACTTAAAAGACATGTTTAATTTATATTTTTATTGTTTTTTTATGAAGTTTTAAATTACTTGTATTCAGATTTGAACTTTGTGCATTGAAAACTATATTAAGGAATCCTTACCTTGTTAGAAGTCCTTTCTTATTACCAACAATTAAAAACGTATTTATGTATGCATCTTTAAACTTCAGAAAATAAAAAGGGTGTTGGTTTACTTCTGTATATGCGTATGTGTATGTGTGTGTGTGTTTACTAAACCTATATAATAAACCGAGCACAATTATGTTCATTATTAAAATAAACTTACTTTCATCGGGATAGTTTTAAGGTAAGTTTCATGAACTTTTTTGGGCTGTTTAAGATATATGAGCTCTCTATTCGTCAGTATTAAACGTTAGTATTTTTTTTTAAATAAATGCGACAGTGTGATGGGTTCCGTACATATAATTATAAAAATCACGTTTGTTGTATAATAGGCCCCTCCATTAAACATTGATTATTATGTACCTATATTTATTTTTTATTTTTTAAGTGAATATTTAACTTTATATTCTGTTACATTTCAAGCGTCTAACTGTTACCGTTACTAATACGGAGCATAAAATAACAAAAAAAAACTTTTTTTTATCCTGTTTTTAGTATTTGTAGTTATGGTTACAATGTATTTCTCCATCATCTATGAAAATTTCAACCATCTAGCTGTCACGGTTCATTAGATAGAGCTTGGTGACAGACAGACAGACGGACAGTGGAGTCTTAGTAATAGGGTCCCGTCTTTACCCTTTGGGTACGGAGCCCTTAAAAACACCTCATATGAATGAATAATTCTATTGAAATACTGCATAGAGCAAATAATTTTAAAAGCTAGTGAAAATGCTTTGTTCAACTCAAACATTTATTCAGCTTAAAGTTTTTAATTATGACATTGGCTTTGTACACAAAGGGATTATTTAAGGCTTAAGTTAAAGTGTAATTAACGTTGTGCAGCCATTTTTGATTTTAAATGTCATATTTTTCGTTGAATTATAAATTAATATAGGTTTAGATTTTAAAGGCTTGCTTTTTGATGATTTTTGTAAGTGCAAAATAGACTGGCGATATAAATTGGGATTGTTCATATTTTGACAGTTACTCCAATTCGAAAACCATTTCGAGGAATAGGGTTTTGAAGCCGTTCTGCATTATTAAGTTTTTGAAATATTTATCTATTTTGGATATTTCAGCAAAAGTATATTTAACTTTTGTTTGACTTTCGCTTTCGGCTTGAAGCCCTCTTAGGTGTATCTTACGAGTTAGTTAAAAACCGCTTGAAATAGTATGTTTTAATACACTATTACAATCACTTTTTTTTATTGGATATCATTTAATTGTTGTAATATATTACAAAATGCCATTCCAAATTTAAAATAATCATATGTCATCCATAAAATGTCTGCTAAATAAATAAAGATATTAAAACAAAACTATATCTCATATACAAAATTAATGAAATTGGTGTCTTAAAATTTCCTATTCCAGTTATTTTTTTCGGTCAATCCCAATTGCAGAATTTTATTGCCGTCCACTAATTTATCGCCCAGTCCTACACAGCAGCAATGAAAACGGGTCCCTTTCTATGGTAATTCTGTACAAACTGACCCGTTTTCATTGCTCTTGAATATATATCATGCTGTCTGGCGATAAACGAGAATCGAACCATTTAAATTAGATATTTTACTAGAAATACATGTTTAATTTAACTTCGTTCCTAGAGCAAGAAGCAATTCAAGTTGCAAGTTAATTTTGACCCACTTTCCGGTTTCTGATGAAGCTGAAAATTTTCACACACCTTTAGTTCTGATGACAATACAATAATATACCATCGAGCTGGTCTGATGATGGAGACTCAACGTGGCCATAGGAACTCCTAGATTACACATGATAAACCCGTCGTGTTAGGGCTTGTTAGAATCGTCTTGCCAAGTAGATGACGACTGAGCAAAAGAAAGTACAGTCGGCAATGAAAACTTGTCCCAAATATTAAAAATTTGACAGAATCTTATCTATAGGTACTAATATTATAAAACTGAAGAGTTTGTTTGTCTGTTTGCTTGAACGCGCTAATCTCAGGAAATACCGGTCCGATTTGAAAAATTATTACAGTGTTAGATAGCCCATTTATCGTGGAAGGCTATATGCTATATATCATGCTCACATAAACCGAAGCGAAGCGAGGGCGAGTCGCTAGTGAAATTATATTTATTTCCGTTGTCGAATACTAAACTATTAATAGTTCCGGAACCAAGCTTTATCAACTAACTACGTCGATATAACTCAAGCAAATATCACACCCTATTGCAAAAAAAATATAATACAAGACACGAATATACTTTTTACGTACGTACCAGTGAACAGCTACTCGTGCAAAAGCCTTCCGATTATCGCGAGGGATAACTCCGTCCGGACGCGTCTCTCCATACAACCCGAGATTTATCGGGACTTACGAATCTTATCGATGATGTATTGAGGCTCTTTAGACTGTACGATAGGTACGCGTATTATTAAAAAAAAAACTGCAAAAAAACAGTCACTTTTACCCCCTTACGTATAAAAGTGGAACAAGTTATGCCGTTTAGTCACTTTCTGTCAGATGCAAATGTCACAATTACAGATAAGGACAAAGCATGGCATAAACTATTCCAAGCTTATTCAACGTTTATAAGTAAGGGGGTGCCTGTGACACGTATGTGTGTTCAAATTACATACTATTACCAGTTGGTGGCAGCGAATGGGTTAAATTTAACGACTCGATTGGTCACTAAGATAAAGATAAAGAGACATTTATTCTCAACAATACAAAACCACATTAGGTACGTAGATACAAAAAATAAGACAGAGAAACAGTTGCGAAACGGTCCCAACTCAGCATTCGCTAGCCGTAAAGCCAGCACTGGTCTTCCGTTGGAACCGCTTGGTGAAGAGACGGAAAGTGACACACTTAACACAAAATAACATAAAATGAAAAACATCAAGGATCAAAATTTTAATCATTTGTTCGAGAAGATCTCGAATGATCATAAAAATTAAACCCTGCTAAGGTTGGCAACATTGAGGAAACAGAAAACATAAGACTAGTCTATGGGAATGCAAACACAGCAAGCAAAGCAATATAGGTTACGTAACAATAACAAAAATTGGTAGACTTACTTTATTGGGGTTTAGGTATATACATACATACATTAAATCACGCCTGTTTCCCAGAGGGGTAGGCAGAGACCACTTCTTTCCACTTGCTACGATCTTGACAAATTTCTTTAGGTACATTCATTTAATAAACAAACAATATGGTGAATTAATCACTAAATAAAGTCAGGTTAAAAAAAAACACACCAAACCCCGTCCTGTGCGGTATCAAAATAAAGGGCTTGAAACGAGAATTCCAAATAACATACTTAACTATTTCTCTCTCTTTCTCTTGCCTATAAACAAACAATACCACTACATATGCATATCCACGCTCTCGCTAATTCATCTAGATACCACTAGTTACGTATAGTTTTTGATTTCCGTCTATCCTTGAGGTTGACTGGTAGAGAATGCTTATAGCATTAAGTTCACCTTTTGTACACTATTCTAATTTTGTGCTTTAAAGTATTTAAATAAAAAAATATACTTATCTAAGTATAAAAAATATTTCACAAAAAAAAAACTTTGTACAGACATCGTGACTAATCGTAACCTGTAAAGAATCTTCGCGTATCTTTAAGGAATTCTATTACCCTAAATACTAAGGCCTACCAACCAAGGCTTTAGTGACATGCAAGACTGCCCGATCGCATTTTTTTTTAAGTCAATTCACGACTTTGTTGTAGATTTATCAACAAATATAAAAAATATGAATGTACTTAAAAAATAATAAAGTGGGTCACCATACAAGAATAAAATTGTCTACGTATTTTTATTTTTGTTGTATCGTAAAAACGGGGTAAATCAACGACTTTGAATGTATAGTAAGTACAAACCCTAAAAATAACATTAAAATGTAAAAGTACTTAATGGTTAAGTGTAAGTTGGGTTCGCGCTGATTAGATTCGAAATTCGAATTTGAATGTAATAATACCTATTGTGAGGCGGTACGGAACCCTTGGGTTCACGTCCGACTGACACTTGTCCGGTATTAAAATGTAATTTCATCAAAAGCTAATTTCTGCTGAAACCTTATTGTTTCAATCTTAAGTATGGGTATGTTAAAATTAAACCTGTGACCACGAAAAAAAAAACTATGAAATTAATATTCGGCGAAGTAAAATCGTCAATGAAATGATTGTCGGTCATTCAAGCGTAAAGTTTGTATGAAAATACTCTGTCTTTATCTGTCACTAGCGACCTGTCCTCGCTTTGCTTCAGCTTATGTGAGTATGACATATTGCCTACAGCCTTCCTCGATAAATGGGCTATCTAACACTGAAAGGACTTTTCAAATCGGACCAGTAGTTCCTGAGATTAGCGCGTTCAAGCAAACAAATATACAAACTTTTCAGATTTAAAATATTAGTATAGATTATGAAATTTGAGTTTGACAGAAAGTGACAAATAATACTGTAACTGTTTTTGTTTTGTTGTTTGTTCATATTATTTTTGTAATGCGTATCCACAACTAGATTATCTAAATATATAAAAGGAGAAACTGACTGACTGACTGACTGACATATCAACGCACAGCCTAAACGGCTAAGCGTAGGCACTTGAAATTTGGAAGGGACGTAGCTTAGGTACCGTAGAGGTGCACTAAGAAAGGAATTCCCGAAATTCCTACGGGAACGGGAATTAGCGGGAAAATCCCTTTGTATGAAAAATCTAAACCAAAGCGAAGCGAGGGCGGGTTGCTAGTTTACTCATACGCCTGAAATAAGCTTGAAATTGTTTATGCCATGCTTTGTCACTTTCTGTCAGATGCAAATGTCACAATTACAGATAAGGACAAAGCATGACATAAACAATTCCAAGCTTATCCCACGTTTATAAGTAAGGGAGATAGACAATATAACCTGCGGCCCTAACATGGCTGCGTTTACCGTTGACAAAGTTTGGATGAGGCATCCGTCACTTTCTGACACGTAAGTAAGTACGAGAGTGACGGATGCTTTATCCACAATTAACGCAACCATATAAGGCCCACTGGATAATATTGTTTGTGTATTTACTCGATACTTACGATAAATACTTACCAAACATAGAATAATGTCATGATACGGAATGACAATATGGGTAAGGATCCAAACTCCACATGAATCACAGTAATTCGAGCTATAACTCAGAAAGAATATGTTTTCGCCGATTGCCCTATATGTCATATTGATGACTAACTTCCCAAATATCGAATGTCACATCTTTTGTCCGGTAAATTTGAACTCTATTTGTAACGGATAACGTAGTGATTTAAGTGTATGGTTGAGGTAGATATGATATCAATAGGCTATATGTTATTGTTTGGTTATAATATGAGTCGAGTTTGATGTACTATCAGCACAATGGAACCCTGACCCACCATAGAACGTTGTCAAAGTGACATCATAAAACAATTTGTTTGAATAACATGACACAGTTCTATGGTGGGTCAGTAACTAAGCATGATATCTTGTAAACGTGAAAATATTGATTATGTTGTTATATCTCGTGAGATGCACCTATTACATCTTAGTAGGTACTCAGGGTCGATGACACATTAGCAATTTAAGAATTGCAGTCTGAAGATTGTAGTTTGAGAATGCAAAATGTTGATCTTGTCCCAAACAAAAGCTATACTAATATGGAGAGATAAATAAAAAAAGAAAACCATTATTGATAATAATAACAACGACAACGTTTACTATTAAACCAATAATTAAGACAGATAAAATATTTTACGTAACACCAGGCCATAATGTGAGTTTTATCGCACGCTGCGCGCACGGTAAAACTCGCATTGTGGCCAGGTGAAGACGTAAAATTGTGTACTCATCACGGGCAGTAAAAAAGAAAGCCCTCTATCGCATATTTACAACCCTCGCCTACGGCTCGGGTCTCAAATACCTGCGATTTCGGGCTTTCTTTCTTTTACAGCCCTTGTTAAGTAATGTACTATTTCATCTGTGCCGTTGCGTCAATAATTGACCCTTCTTAGGCTGCGTTACCACCAGAACTGTTCAAGGCAGCGAAACTGTGTTGCGAGGAAAAAACCACCGATATGATAGCGAGCCTAGTAAAACAAAATAATCCTGAAATGACCTACAATGCTACTAGTGCTACCTGTAAAATATCTGTAGACTTTATATATTTAAATAAAGCAAAAAAGAAATAAATTGAACAATTACAGAAATTTATTACAAATAACAAATGAACCACTTTTCACAATCCTACTTTCGTAACAGCAAAAAACCAACAAACAGATGAAATCCATTATGGCGGCGATTCGATCTTCCGTGAAGACGAATGTTTTTTTTTTAATTATAGACAAACGAACCACTCCTTGCCTTTACTAGTAATTGATCCTACTAGCTGCTTATTATTATTATTATTTCATTATTATATTATTGTTTAGGCAACTACTACCAACTATACTATCCGTTGAAAGCAAGTAAATATCTCGAAGCCCTAAGTTACAGTAAACACACATAAATGCAGAGCGCGTCGTCTGTAGCCGCAGCTAGAATGGCCGCAAGGAAACATTGGGGCTGCGAGCAGTCTTGTTAGGGTGACCAACAAAACTACAAACAAGTCTAATAAAAACCAAGCTACGGTTAACCCGTGTTTAACCGACACTCATTTCCATACACCGGTTTGACGGGGGCAAAAATTTACCAGTGCTAGTGATTCATTAAATATCGACTAAGTTTATCGACAACTTTTTTGTGTGAATCTTACATTTCTAGAAAAAGTAAGTCGTCCCTTTATCTTTTGTATCTGAATGATCAGCTTTCCATGAAGATAAGCAATCGTTTTTCTTTTGAGGCATTTTTAACCAACTTAAAAAACAAAAAGGTTTCCAATTCGTCGGAATGCTAAATAATATTGTTCTACTGAATGAATTTGTTATTCAATGTTTTTTCAATGGTTGTTGACAAGTGACTCGAGTCCAAGTCAATGTCAGATACCGGTTGTTTATAGTTGCGATAAGTATAAATAAAAGAGCTTTGCAGATAATTGAAGATAAAAATATTGATTTTAATCGATGTCGATAAACTTTGTCGACATTTAATGAATCACTAGCAGTGGTACATTTTTGCCCCCGTCAATCCGGTGTTATGCATTTCATAGAACTTATCACTTCGCAGAATTTTCGTTTCATAGAAAGCTTTCTGCTGAACCCGTGTTGATTTCAGGTTATCTTGTGATGGTTACAAGTAGTGTAACCTATAGTTTGTGTCAATTGAAATCGGCAAATGGGTAAATTGCAAAAATATTGTACATAGTTAAGGGCTTAATTGAGACAACGTTAACTTTCTTCCATTGTTTTTCCTTTGTGTAACGAAAGTTATCCATATGACTATATGGCTAATCTTCGTTACACAAAGGAAAAAGTTAAGGATTGTTAAGGATTTTTTAATTGAGCCCTTAACTATGTACAATATTTTTGCAATTCACCCAAATATGTAAACAAAACCGAAGGAAACAATTTTTTACCATTATTACTTTTATTTTAAAGATCAAGTCAGGTCTTTACAATGATTTAAACACTTCATCGTAACTTTCATTATTAAGTTTATCATGAAATTATGTGTCAAACAACTCAAACAGTACGAATTTGTGTACTTCTTTGCAAATTTGACACAAACTGCAACCTAACCTGCGTGGATCACATTTAAGATAACCCGAAATTGACGTGGGTTTAGCAGAAAAGATTTCTATGAAACGAAAATTGTGTGAAGTGATACGTTTTATGAAATGAGCGTCGGTGAAACAAGGCGACACCGCAAGCTACCCTTCGTATGTTGGACGGGGCCGCACACCTTATTTTTGTGTCTTATATGTGTGTAGTGAATAAATGTGTTTTTCTTTATTTTTTTCTTTTCATGGTAGTGATTCTGTAAACAACGCCGGTCGTACGGACTGTCGAGTGATATCCAAGCGGCGAGATTAAGTAGTCCCGTCAGTGTGAACAAAACACATTGTAGCGCGTGCATTTTCAATTTAGCAGCATGGTTCCTGCCAATGGGTCGAACGTATAAGGCTGCTTAATTGAAAATGCACGCGCTAAAATGTGTTTTGTTCACTCTACTAAACTACTTAAACTCGCCGCTTGGATATCACTCGACAGTCCGTACGACCGGCGTTGTTAACAGAATCACTACCCACATCATAATAAAAAAAAATGCGGCAGTAACTCATGGTCGCCCGAACACAAGGTAAACTTGAAGGAAGATGGAAAAATAACGCATATAAAAATATGGTAGGACTCGCCTTTTGCCTGTGAATGTTGCGATAGAGAATGCAAAGGTGAATTCTTTGGATGTTCTATTTAATGGACGATATTATAAAGTGAATAAGTTATTTCGGTGGAACGTTACATTACATCACATATTTATACATACAGTAGGCAGAGACCACTTCTTTCCATTTGCTACGATCTTGACAAACTTTTCTTCTTCCACATTCATACATCGAGTCATGCACGCACGTCGGTTTCGGGTACTTAAGATTCGGCCCTATTCCAGTATTTCTCCGATTTGACTCGAAAAAGTACGCATAGGGCGGCCCCATAACACACATACATATTTATAACATTTGATTAATAAAAAGATTGGGTGATTATTATTTACTAGCGACCCGCCCTCGCTTCGCTTCGGTTTATGTGAGTTTTCTGTAACACCCGTATATAAAATAAAATTTATTATACACAAAAACCTTCTTCTCTATCTATTAAAGAAAACCGCATCGAAATCCGTTGCGTAGTTTCAAAGATCTAAGCATACAATTATGGACAGACAGACAGAGGGAAGCGACTTTGTTTTATACTATGTAATGATTTATTTGGATCACAGTCAGGCATTTGCATATATCTTATTAGTTACATACATAAGCTCACGCCTATATTCCCAGAGTGGGGTAGACAGAGCTACAGAATTATTAACAACTCTAAAAACTTGTTGATTATTCTGTAACCACATTTTGCACAATTAGGATAAGTTGTTTACCAGAGTATTAGTGTCAGGTTGCAAGCCCATCGCTTAACAGTACTACACGTTACGCCTTTATTCCCTTAGTCGCCTCTTACGACATCCACGGGAAGACATGGAGTGGCACTATTCTAACCCGGCAACCACGCAGAGCAGGATCTTATTAGTTTACGAGGAAAAATGATTCATTGACAAACAGTGTTCCGAGGTGGAATAAAAAACATAAAATAAGTTTCTTTAAAAAAAATTATTTTTGGGACAAGCTTCTGTTGCCGCCTGTACTTTTTAATGCACAGTCGTCATCTACAAGTCAAGACAATTCTAACGAGCCCTAACACGACGGGTTTATCATGTGTAATTTAGGAGTTCCTATGGCCACTCTGAGCTTCCATCATCAGACCAGCTCGATGGTACTATATTATTGAAAGGCGTATGCAAATTTTCAGCTTCATCAGAAACCGGGAAGTGGATCAAATTTTACATCCAAGATTTGACCCTTACATACATACATACATACATTGCCAGTTAAATAAAAGCTTGTAATAATAACAAGGCCTCTTAACTAGTCAACTATTAGACAACAGGAAGAGAGGCATCCATCCGGCTTTCTGTCATTAGAGTCTATGGAATAAAAAAATACACCTTAAAGTGGGTTAGCTGAAGTTCCATAGTTTTGTAATATGTGTAATGTTTTGTTTTGTTTTGTGTAATGTTTTGTTTTGTTTTGTTTTGTGTAATGTTTTGTTGTGTAATGTTGAGTTATTTTTTAATTATTTTATGACAAAATGGTGTTCGACTTAACAGGGCCGGTATATACGGTTGTAAAAAGGCCCTTTAAAAAATAAATTAAAAAAAAAAAAAAGTGGGTTACATTCTCATTTCTAATATTTCGTTCATTCTTTATAAAGTGAGTTAATAGCTGACCGACCAAGCATGTGGCAGCAGAACGAGAAAATTACAAGGAAAATGGCCCCAATTTTCCTTTAAAAATCTTATTATGAATTAACTGCACGAATTGGGTACAATTTTGTTGTAAATTACTCTTTTATTCACGGCCAGAAGCGATAATTCAGTTTATTCAATTAATTTTGTCGCTTTCTAAAATCCTGTTTCTGACTGATTGTGGTTTCTTAGGGAAATTACTTTAAGTTATTTAATAATATTTATATATATAATATTTTGTTTTTAAACCCTGAAAATCATGGGTGTTATAATCTATGCTAATATTATAAAGCTGAAGAGTTTGATTGTTTGCTTGAACGCGCTAATCTCAGGAACTACGAAACCGATTTGGAAAAATATTTCAGTGTTAAATAGGCCATTTATCGAGGAAGGCTATAGGCTATATATCAAACTCACATAAACCGAAGCGAAGCGAAGGCGGGTCGCTAGTATTTTTTACATATGTTGCGTTTATATGTGTAAGGTCAGGCGGGGCTATTGCGTCTGAGGGGCTATTGTAACTTTTTAAAAGTAGAACACGTCTAAGTATGAAAAGTTACAAAAGCCCCTCAGATGATAATAGCCTCGGTGAGTCGTAAGATTGCAGTCTTAAGATTGCATACTCGATAAGTATTGAAAATGTTTATGGGCTTTAAAGTCAACTTACCATATTACGCCTATGTACTCGTTTACCTCCATGGAGAATGTAAAAAAAACGATATACGATGCCACAGACAGATAGATAGATCCCTCCCCTCCCCCCTCTTTAGATCATCTCTCTTTTTGGGAATGAGAATATTAATGCTGTATATTTGACGAGTTCATATTTATACAAGGACGTCTTAAAACGCAACCTTGCAGCTGTAGATCTCGCTAGTGACAGATGGGAGGAGTTTGCAAGTCACAGACCGGAATGGCGTCGAAACATTCACACAAAGGTGAACACATTTGAACAAAAGCGTCTTGAAGACCTTGATGCAAAGCGCCATATACGGAAGACTCAACCTAAGCCCTCCTATAACTACACATACAACTCTTCTGCCTACCCTGTAACCGCACTTTTAAAACGAAATTCGGTTTTGCCAGCCACATTAGAGCACATCACCCGGACTAGACCAGTTGCAGGATTCGCCGTTACCGGACACGGTATGGAGGACATGAATTTATACCTATACACCATTGTTCATAAATTCATAAGTTCATAACTGTTAAACGTTAACGAAATACGATATGATCAAATTATCGCGTCAAGCCATATATCCTGCGCGGCCGCAGCCAAATAAATAAGAACAAACAATAAAGCTGGCTGGTACGTCACAGTAAATTTTGTGGAAGAGACTAACACGGGATAGCTCTCTCCTTAGGAGTTGGTTTGGGACACACGGCGGCATATTGCGGCGAGCGGTTATTATATTACCCCCGACAAAAGAAGAGGGGTGTATGTGTGGTGTTTTTTTTTTCTGCTCAACAGTACGAACTAAAGTTATCTTCTATTATGTAAAGTAACGTTAACGTATCATCATAGAAAAATTGTTTAAGATACTCGTGATTAGTTCTAGAGGATTTTTGAATACGTTGTAGTTATTATACAATACAAGGTCTGGGGTGTTATTCTATCAAAAACAACGGACGGTCGGACGAACGAGTGAAATCGCAGTGGCGAGTGTAAATAGTCCCGTCAGAGCGAACGAAACACGTCCATTCACAATTAGGCAGCCTTATACGTTCGAAAAATTGAAAATGCACGCTAAAAGGTATTCAGGCTGCACGAGCGATAGCGAGTGCGCCTATAGTTCGAGGGTGCAATTGATACTTTCACCCGAGTTAAACACTCTATTTTTCATTTCGATTATGAGGAAGTTAAATAAGTTATTTATAACGTTAAAGAAAAATATAACGTAAAATACCAGGAGTGCACAGGGTTGTGTATTGCTGTGACGTGTGGGAGACAATCGCGCTGAATCGTGTGCGTCCGCCGATGCGCCGCACCGTGCTACACACCTAATTACCGCTGCGCTCCTGGTACTTTATTTAAACATGCAATTACTTTTCTTCTCTAGAGTGGGCATGTTACTGGTCTACTTTTAGAGTATGAGATTATGGAAATGTATAAAATTGTCGTAAGCTGTCAGACGGTCGCGTCGAGCGCCTTCATTCCATAAAGTCAGTTTTCGAAAATTGTTACGATTACGATAGAATCAAACAACGAGTCTAAGCTCTTTGAGCGCGCAGTCAGATCGACTTCCACGTGCGCCACGATAATGAATGAATGACCCAGCAAATGGTTTGTTGGCTAGTTTCCCTTCTCTCCCCCGTGTGGTTGCCGGGTTAGAATAGTGCCACTCCATATCTTCCCGTGGATGTCGTAAGAGACGGCTAAGGGAATAAAGGCGTATAGTATTGTTAGGCGATGTGCTTGCAACCGGTCACTAATACACTGGTAAACATCTTAGCCTAAGTGTGCAAAATGTGGTTACAGAATTATCACCAAGTTTTTAAAGTTGTTGGTAATTCTGTAGCTCTGCCTACTCCACTCTGGGAATAAAGGCGTGAGATTATGTATGTATGTATGTTTCCCTTCTCAATACTTAAAAAAAATGTTCGTCGTAATCTCCGCCCGTCGGTCCCAACCCAGTGCCCAGATTAAATAATAGTAAAATCTTTGCCAACTCGAAATTCAAACATCGCTGCCAAGTACCGTACACGGCGACGTAATTAATTCCAAAACCCGAACTGAGCCATGGTTAAAGGAAACGGTTAAGTTTGCATTCACCCGTGATACAGTTTAAATATCTGCTTAAGATCTGTATTAAAAGTGATCTTGAGTAAGCCCGTTTCAAAAAACGTCAAAGTACTCTATACTCAATAGTCAATAATTTATTTCATTCCATAGTATACTTACTGTTAGGCGATGGGCTTGCAACCTGTCACTAATACACTGGTAAACATCTTCGCCTAAGTGTGCAAAATAAGGTTACAGAATTATCAAAAAGTTTTTAGAGTTGTTGGAAATTCTGTAGCTCTGCCTACCCCACTCTGGGAATAAAGGCGTGAGTTTATGTATGTATGTGTTTGTACTTAGGTGGTACTTAAATCAACTTAAAGTCATGAGATCATTTTGGACCCTGTAGGGCACAGCAACTTATAAACTAGAGAAAGCGCTTATTTGTTAAGAGTTGATTATTATTAACAAAATAACTTAACATTTTTCTATAAGTAGTTAAATGTTTAAACTTTTGACGAAGCGCTGGCCTAGTTGGTAGTGACCCTGCCTACGAAGCTAGCGGTCCTGGGTTCGAATCCCGGTAAGCGCAGATATTAGTGTGATGAGCGCGTATATTTTGTTTCCGAGTCATGTATGTTTTCTATATATTTAAGTATATATTTATCTATATTAGTGTTTATATCGTTGTCTAGTACCCATAATACAAGCCTTGGGCTTAGTTTGGGACTAGGTCAATTGGTGTGACATTGTCCCCTGATATTTATTTATTTGTCTAACTCTAGAAACTTGTTATTAATTCTGTAACTTTCGTATGCACAAATAGGCTAAGATGTTTTTACCAGTGTATATTAGTGACAGGTTGTAAGCCTATCAATACTACAAGCCTTCATTCCCTTAGTCGCCTCTTACGACTTCCAAGACATGGAGTGCCACTATTCTAACCCGGCAACCAAATGGGACGGGATCTTATAAGTTTACGAGGAAAAATGATTCATGGACAAACAGTGTTCAGAGGTGGAATAAAAAAATATAAAAAAAGTTTCTTTCAAAATTTTCATTTTTGTGACAAGCTTTTGTTGCCGCCTGTACTTTTTCATGCACAGTCGTCCTCTACACGTCAAGACAATTTGTACAGTCAAGCCGACAACCACGCGGCAATAAGTAAACTAATTTCCAATAATCGAATAGATAAGACAACATGCGGAAACGAAGATATTAAAACTATAAATTTATACAAAAACCTGAACTACACTCAGGAGCAAAAATAACGGGTCTGAGTGCGTTTTTCATACAAACGAGGCTATTTCGAAGCCTTGGTTCCTTGCCAGGGGTTGTTTTGAGGCAAATTTAATGGTGGATACACCAAGGTTCAATAGAGGTGGTCAAAAGTTCTTAAGATACCAAACTGATCGCACAATCAGTTGACACCACAGCGAGAGAGATTGGGTCAGTACTTGGATTTCCTTACATTTTACTGTCATTTTAGATGTTTTTCTGAACATGCACAATTCCGGCGTTAGCCGCAGATTCAATCAGTTGGGTATCCTAGGCACTCTGGAAGTCCTGTATCGATGCTCGGGGTATCCATCATCAGATTTCACTACAAGCCTTCCCTGGCGAGGAACCAAAACTTCGAAATGGCCTCGTTTGTATGAAAAACGCACTCTGACCTGTTATTTTTGCTCCTGAGTGTATTATAATTTTGTGAACTGGCACAATAGTTTTCGTGATACTATGACAGATACCAACCTACATTCGAATCAACAACAGAACCTTTATTAAACTCAATTATAAAAATATTGTATTCATTGTTGTATTTATTACTAATAAATCCACGAAATAAAAAACATTCACAAAGAGAAGAAATACTTTGTTCAGAATCCTTTATACATAAATATGGGTAAAAACACAATAACATTTCTTCATGAGATCGTCATTACGCGAGAAGGGCTTCACAAGTAAACCAAAAATAGTTTTTTGCTTTTCATATACGTCCAATTATTTTCAGGGTTCTGTTACATAAGATAATAAACATGTAAAAGTAAATATATAAAGACCATGTTCTGAAACGATGTTACGTTCTGCCCTAGAGAAAGTAAAATCTTATATTATACGGTGATTTTTTTTTAGTGATCAGGGACCAATTTTTCTTATTCAGTTATTAATGGCGATCACGTTTAAGTCGCAGTTACATGAAACAAAGCTTATTTTCTTATGTAAAAAATATATTTTTAAACTAACTTTTAACTGAAATTCATTGTCACCCTACTAATTGTTTAGTCTATGAGTTAACAACACTTAACTGATAAGTTCATTGGCTTAATATCTGTCAAATTTCCCGCCAAAGCGATGGCACTTGACGTATCTACTTCACTCAATAATTAATGTAGGATGTCCATGTATCCAGTGGTGATTGGTTTTAACAATATCATTAACTTAAATAAATTAAACAGTGAGTTAATTGTTTGGGACATCAACCATTAAATTCCATTTTTGTTGCTTATTAATAATTTTCAACTCCTGATCACCGATAAATAATCACCGTGTATATGTATAGGTAACTAGTGACCCGCCCGGTAATATAAAGTGAGTCTACCAGCGCTTCGGACAAGACCATCATTGCGGAGAAGAAGCGCCGCAAGACACTCCAGCAGAACATGGAGTTTATATGGTCGACCTGTTACATGACGTCACGGTGCATACCGGATCTCTTTGTCTAATTGTTGTCTAATTAGGAGTTTAATTTCACGTTTAGTTTTTACGGACTTTTCATTTTTGTAGAGAAATGCATGTTCCCTATATCTATACTAACATTATAATAAAAGAGTTTGTTTGTTTGTTTGTTTGTTTGCTTGAACGCGCTAATCTCAAGAACTAATGGTCCGATTTGAAAAAATATTTTAGTGTCACATAGTCAATTTATTGAGGAAGGCTATAGGCTATATACATACTCACATAAATCGAAGCGGAGCGAGGGCGGGTCGCTAGTAACTAATATGCACACGAGCCTTTAACTATTGACCACAGGAGAGACAACTTTTGTTTTTTTGATTGTGTATGACCCAGATACTTTCACTTTTAATACTCATAACATTATGAGATTAATATTAAATAATATGTACATGGAAACCATTTTGTTTATAATTGTATTTCATTACTTAACTTACTCAGGGGCTCAGAGGGCTTATTGTCTAATGCACTCGCAATCGTTTTCATTTTGAAAATCGAAGGCTTAGGTACAAAATGAAACTTTTTTTCCGCTTTGAAGCCATTGAGATTGCGTGTGCGTTAGGTTATAGGCCAGCCAGTAGAAGGCTCGCCTAGGCCTTCTAGATTAAAAAAAATAATGTTTATTATTATACGTGCATTACCTTTTTGATGTTTGATTTATTGATTCATATATGTTTGATATCAATACAATACAATACAAATACTCTTTATTGAACACCAAAAGAAAACAAAACACGGAACAGTACATTTTAACTATAGTTATACAACAGGCGGTCTTACCGCTAAATAGCGATCTCTTCCAGACAACCTTGGACAGAGAAATAATAAAAACAAAAATACATGGCAGGCGGTGTAAACTAAATCATACAGGCGGTGTAAACTATAATATCATTGGTGTCATGCACATTATACACTTAAATAGTTATTATACACTTATATAAAGATTAAAGATAAAAGATGTTTATTCAGTAGGTAAGCACGGGCACTTTTCCACGTCAACAATCTACCAGCGCTTCGCAAGAGACCACTGCACTGCTGAGAAATCACGCTCCGCAAGAAACTCAACAGTCAGTCGTTTTTTAAATATACAATTATAAAACTGAACCTAGCATTATTTATAATAAAACAATGAGTATAACATACAATAAGAAGTAAATAAATTCATGCGTAGTTGAGCAGGAAAATATGTCAATGTGTATATTGATTGGTATTATAAATTAATAATGTTATATTAGATGGAAATCGTTATATCGCAATCATATCTTTAATCATTATTTCCAGTGAACGTTACATTAAACGGGCTTATACAAAACGAGCGTAAATAATAAGTTGTATTACTTACCCGTGTAACATTTCCCCCTGATATTTATTTATTTAAATTTTTATAGTACCTAATACCTTTTGTGCGGCACGGAACCCTCGGCGCGCGTGTCAGACTCACACTTGGCCGGTTTTTCTTAAAGAACGACACTGCCTTCTCAGTTTTTATTTAGACCCTTGTGCAATAACAGGTTTTAATTCACGTCCCCATATTGCTACCTATTATCAAATCCTAAAAAGGAATCTGTCAATTACTTTTAGAGTGCTCTTGTTTGAACTTTCCAATTGCTGTACCAATTTTGATGTTCTAATGAAGTTGATGCATACCTGGGATAACTCGGGGCATCTATAAGAAAGTGATGTAGCAAAATATTTTATCGACAAAATAATACATCGATATTACTGCCAACATCTAAATGTTGTTCGACATAAATAGATTATACTTATTTTCTCCTCATTTTTAAACAATCAGTTTTTTTATAGTCGTCGGTATTAATGATTGCCGTCTAGATGAAAATATCCACTTTAAACTGCTAAAAGTTCTCTCAACGTCCACAGTATTCAACAGGGCATTCTTAAAATATCAAAGACAATTTCTCATTCATGTTGGTTATTAAAAGTTCTTAATATTTGGTTAGACTGGTTACTTTTTTAATCGTGTCGTAACCAGTATGTGTTTTCATGAACCATCCTTAACGTTTTGTAAATACTTTTCCTATTTTTATTCACATACAATTTCGATAAATCAGGTTGAACTCTTTTTATTCTAGCGTCAATTGAGGAGCATTTATTATCTTAAGAGGGTCGATATCAGATATGACATCGAATCTCTTTATAGTATTTAAACGAGAATGTTCAATGTGCACATGTAGTAATTTAATTATATCGACATATTTTTTATCGATATTAAATCCCTAGAACTTGCCCCGAGTTATCCCAGGTATGAGTGACTGTTTTAGGACACAACTACCGTAGAAAGAATTTAGTGAAAGGTTTGTAAAGGAAATAAAAGGTATAATCAATGGCAATGGAAGGGGCCGCCCTGGGCGTGCTTTTTCGAGTTAAATAGGAGAAATACTGGAAAAGGGCCGAATCTTAAGTACCCGAAACCGACGTGCGTGCATGACTCGATGTATGAATGTGGAAGAAGCGAAAGAAATTGGTCAAGATCGTACCAAATGGAAAGAAGTGGTCTCTGCCTACCCCTCTCGGAAACAGGCGTGATTTAATGTATGTATGTATGTAATCAATGGCATACATTTTTTAACAACTTCTTTTTGATGAATGGTAGAAAGAAACTACTTATTGTGTATTTTAACTCTATACCATAATAGCTCCTGCCCGCGTAGATTTCGATGTTCGATATTCCCTCAGGAACTTTTAAATTTTCCGGGATGAAAAGTAGCCTACGTGTTAATCCAGCTGTCCCATTTCAAATTTTATCCAAAACCGTCTAGCCGTTGCAGCGGGAAGAAGTAACAAACAAACACACCAACTTTCGCATTTATAATATAAGTAGGATGTGATCATTGTATTAAATGAATAAATTCAGATCACATTTTGTTTATGAAGTTTTTTCTAATTAGTTAAGACTGCGCCGACCGTACGCCGGATGTACAGTGGCGCCCTCATTACTATTATTGTGTTTTCTAATAAACTAAATTATTTTCTTGAAATTGATCGAAGGGTTTTTGTACTACAAATGAATACACAACTTATAGGGTATATCACATAGTTTATTAACAATTCACCTTCGAGTTATCAACTTAACAGAAAAAAGTGACCACCTTTTCCCGTTAAGCTGACTACTCAAAGGGTAATCGTTATTAAAGTTTGTTACGTATTCCATACATTGTGTTTTTACTTGCGCTACAAAAACGTATCGTCTGATTGCAAGGAAATTCTTTAGTTAATTAAAAAACACGATAATAGTAATGAGGGCGCCACTGGACGCTCGACGTTTGCTTGGTGCAGTCTTAAATCGTTTCACTACTTAAGAAGCAAAACATAACCTTTAAAAAATTTTTGACGACGCACTGGCCTAGTGGGTAGTGACCCTGCCTACGAAGCTAGCGGTCCTGGGTTCGAATCCCAGTAAGGGCAGATATTTGTGTGATGAGCGCGAATATTTGGTCCTGCCTGAGTCATGGATGTTTTATGATGTATTTAAGTATATATTTCTCTATATAAGTATTTATATCGTTGTCTAGTACCCATAGTACAAGCCTAGAGCTTAGTTTGGGACTAGGTCAATTGGTGTGAGATTGTCCCCTTATATTTATTTATTTAACATGTAGTTTATTTAATAGTTTCGATTATATTTCAAACACTTATTTCTCCCTAAAGCTCAGTTTAACCGAGGCCAGCAACGAAACGAAATTCACGTCATATAAAACAATACGAGCACGTATACGTATGCGAGTGAAACAAAGCATTCCGTAGCTTTGAGGTTGGCCATGCGTGCTATGTACAGTCTAGTGCGGGCGCTTCATATTCTGTTTACACTGATTTAGTACTTGCCACTCGCCTGGTTGGCGGTCGAGTGGTAGAGCCTATTAAGTTGGGTAGAGTTTAAGCTATACAATAATTACAAGTGCCAGATACTGATTTAGTACTTGCCACTTGCCTGGTCGGCGGTCGAGTGGTAGAGCGGCCTATTAAGTTGGGTAGAGTTTAAGCTATACAATAATTACAAGTGCCAGATACTGATTTAGTACTTGCCACTCGCCTGGTTGGCGGTCGAGTGGTAGAGTTGCCTATTAAATTGGGTAGAGTTTAAGCTATGCAATAATTAGAAGTGCCAGATACTGATTTAGTACTTGCCACTTGCCTGGTCGGCGGTCAATTGGTAGAGTTGCCTGTTAAGTTGGGTAGAGTTTAAGCTATACAATAATTATAAGTTCCAGATAGTGATTTAGTACTTGCCACTCGCCTGGTCGGCGGTCGAGTGGTAGAGTTGCCTGTTAGGTTGGGTAGAGTTTAAGCTATGCAATAATTACAAGTGCCAGATACAGTCTTTTACCTTTTATTATTTTTCACGGTTACGGTTGACGACGCGCTGGCCTAGTGGGTAGTGACCCTGCCTACGAAACTAGTGGTCCTGGGTTCGAATCCTGGTAAGGGCAGATATTTGTGTGATGAGCGCGAATATTTGTTCCTAAGTCTTGGATATTTTCTATGTTTTAAGTATATATTTCTCTATATAAGTATTTAAATCGTTGTCTAGTACCCATAGTACAAGCCTAGAGCTTAGTATGGGACTAGGTCAATTGGTGTGAGATTGTCCCATGATATTTTTTTTTTTTAATAGCTCGTATTAAAATTCTCATAATGACTAAAACTAGTGTGATACATGTTAGCCTAGTTAGTAAGGACCCTGCCTTTAAAGCTAGTGGTCTCGGGATCATATCCCGACAAGGGCATATTATTTGTGTGATGATGTATTTTTCCCAAGTTTTCCTTGTGCATTTAAGTATTTATTAAAGTGTAATCCTAAAGTAGAGTTTGGGATGAAGTCCATTTGTGTGACATTGTCTCCAGTTTTTTTTAACAGCAGTGAGAAATAACATCATTTGAATAAAATTTTCTTGCACTTGACTTTGACATTTCGTCGGTGATACTACAAAACTGCGTAACTAACAAATTTATTATAGAGCAAAATAAGCCTTAATCTGTTAGAAAAAGGTGCATTTTCCTCATTATTAAAAATTTTACTTACGCGGTTTTGCAGTTTCAACGACGATTTGGTACCTATAGATTAATAAGAAGTCAATTAGATTTAATTCTGCTTTAATCATTTTAGCAAATTACTCAAACAAAAACAACAAATAACATTTAATGATTAAAAATAAGTATGGTCATTTTAAACCGACATTACTAGAAATTGACATCGCACTTACCATTAAGTAGCTAAGCAGTAAGCAACTAAACTCGTGCAAACGCGTACCGTATCTAGTAGATGTCGCGTATCTTTTGTGAAACGAAGAGACGCTGAAGTGGTATTCGCTAAACATATAAAGACAAATATTTAGAGTTAATTTATGGCGTTAAAATTATGAACAAATTGAATATAATACGGGCCTCGTGGTAGAAAGGCAAAACTCAGTGACAATTTAGCAAATTTTACGAAATATAGTACCTATTTAGTTACTCTAAGCGCAAAAACATAGATGTAGGAGAACATAGACAGAGTAGATTCCTCAATCATGGTCAGGTTAACTGGAAGAGATCCTTTAAAGGGATAAGTTCGCCATTGTACATGTTAATCTTAAGTTTATGTACGAATTTACTTGTAATTGTTTTGTTTTATTGTGCAATAAAGAATTTACATACATACATACATACATACATAGAGCGTGTAGCCAAATAACAAGCGTATGAACTTTTTCTTCTGTGTACAACACAACTTGTAGCCAATATTATTGACAAACCGCACATCACTGACTGCGACCTTATGCACACTAATGCAGAGTTAAACACTGGCACACCTAAAAAGTGGTACACTTTTCAAATTCAATCGAAAGCGGTCATGTATAGACGACTCTTTTTAACGAAGGGCATTTGTGACATGTGCGAAGAGTACTATTCTATTAGCCGTTTTTAAAGTCCCTCAATACTTTCCTAAATATATGCGAAAAAAGTGATATCAGTTTGAGAGGCTGCCATGGGCAGATAACCTTCGATCTGAAGCTTTAAACTTTCTGTTGCTTTAAAACCTATTTGCAATTTGATAACACTGCTTCTAAACTATAGTCTATACTTTTAGGTACTGAAAAAAATGTAAACAAAACAGCCACGTGATATAGTTCGTCAGCCAATAGAAGCAGAATACTGATACGTCAAAGTTCGATAAAACAGATTTGATTAGCTGTTTAATAATGTCATGTGGTTTGGATTGTTTAATTATTTTTAAATACCTAAATGCATAGACTATAGCCATCTAATTTAATCTCATTTTCTACTAGCATCATAGCTCCCAAACGGATTAACCGCCAAACTGGCTGCGGCTTACGTAACAAAAAAATTGTATCTATTTATTTGACAGACATACTTAATGCTTTAATATTTAAGATCCAAGTACTCGGCTCAATTACACTCAAAATAAATACGCGTCTCAATCTCAAACCGCATCCAAATCGGTTCATTCATTTAAACACAGATAAACACACACACACAGATACTCAAAATGTTTAACTAACAACAACCCTCTTTTCGCACAAGCACATTTATTGTGTTATAATTATGTCGAGTCTAAAAAGGGTTTTTATAACCAAATGATACACTCTGCTTTTTATTTCGATTGCGAGGAAATAATAAAGTTGTATTGTAAAATGAAGCACCGGCATTAAACTACAACGCGTAGACTTGTATTTGTATAATTAGTTAACAACTATAGTAAAGGAGTGCACGACACTAAACCTAGTTTGATAATAACACCACGTCATTATTGGGTGAATATGAAATGTTCAGTCACAGTAACCGAAATGGGTTAGGACTACATTATTATCTACATTAACGATATATACACGGTGATTTTTTCTTGGTGATCAGGAACCAATTTTTCTTATTCAGTTATTCATGGCGATCACGTTTAAGTCTTAGTTACATGAAACAAAACTTATTTTTTTATGTAAAAAATATATTTTGAAACTAACTTTTAATTGAAATTAATTGTCACCCTACTAATTGTTTAGTCTATGAGTTAACAACACTTAACTGATAAGTTTATAGACGTAATATCTGTCAAATTTCCCGCCAAAGCGATGGCACTTGACGTATCTACTTCACTTCAATAATTAATGTAGGATGTCCATGTATCCAGTGGTGATTGGTTTTAACAATATCATTAATTTAAATAAATTAAACAGTGAGTTAATTGTTTGAGACATCAACCATTAAATTCCATTTATGTTGCTTATTAATAATTTTCAACTCCAGATCACCGATAAAAAATCACAGTGTTTACATGAATACGTAATGTTCAGTGCTATAGCTCTTAGAAGGTGCTTCGAGTTTCAACTTGTCTCATATGCTCACATACACTCTTATTATCAGCGAGTGAGACATACATAATAATATACACATACATAAGCTCACGTCTTTATTCCCAGAGTGGGGTAGGCAGAGCTACAGAATTACTAACAACTCTAAAAACTTGTTAATAATTCTGTAACCACATTTACAGATAGGCTAAGATGTTTACCAGTGTATTAGTGACAGGTTGCAAGCCAATCACATGTTTTTTTTTTTAATGGCATAGAGAAAACAAACGAGCACACAGGCCACCAGATGGTAAGTGGAATCTGTGACCCATAGACATTCGCATTCACAAGACTGCAATGCAATCCTAAGACTGCAAATGCGTTGCCAACCCTGAGGACTAAGATGGAATGCCTCTATGCTAGTCATTTCACCGGCTGTCTTATCCCCAAACCGGAACACAACAATGTGAACACTGCTGTTTGGCGGTAGGTTAATGGATAAGATGGTGGTAGCAATCCGAAAGGACCCTGCACAAGGTCCTGCCACACGCAAAATCACAAGTGAGAGAGAAGTACAAACCCGAACCTTCAAAAAGCTCATGGACTTTAGGTATGCGTGCCTAGCGAGCGCCGCAGTGAAATTCCGGCTTTACCCCACTGTTTGCAGCCTTACCATTTTCTAATCTAGTACCATTTGTATTGATCATATTAATGGGTCCCAAAACGCCAATGGATCGTCCGTCAAGTAGATTAGATAGAATTTATCGCCTTTTGGTCCCAAAAGCGCAATGAGTGGGAATAGATGGATCAAATAGGTTTGTGTGTGGATAGCTTTAGGTTTTAATGTGTAGCTAGTTTTATATTTATTTATGTTAAGGAAATCTAACAGCTATACAATAAGAACAATAGACAGAATAGGAAACCGTTACCCAATTACAGGATCTCACTAATAGATATAGAACAAAATGCTAAATGCGTACAATACACAGAACGACACAAACTTAAATATAAATTAATAACATTTGACAGCTATGATTCACAAACATGCTAGTTTCACGCACTCCAAGCACCTCGCCGACAATTTTTGTCTCACGGATTGACCCTTGCAGTTAAATATTTCTGGGTCCAGCTCTCTTGCCAGGTTGTACCTGCACGTATTAGGAAACTATTGGCCCTATACCTGGACGATGCGGACTTAATGGACAGCGGAGGATAAGTCTCTTAGATCGAGTGGGGGTATTAGATGAGAGACAACCAAGCAACTCCGGACTATCAATACCTCCACCACTACCACCTAGTGATGTTAACCATATAAGTAACTAGCTGTTCCCGTGTCCACTTCGTTGGCCAAAACCTTTTTTTTGAGTTAATAATTTTCCCGCTAATTCCCGTTCCCGTGGGAATTTCGGGAATTCCTTTCTTAGTGCACCTCTACACGGTACCTAAGCGCCTACGTTTAACCGTTTAGGCTGTGCGTTGATATGTCAGTCAGTCAGTCAGTTTCTCCTTTTATATATTTAGATGTCAGCTATTTCCCGACGCCTATGCAATGGTATGAGATGATGTTTTTTGCATCAGTTTATATAGACAGATGATTTATAAGGACATTTAAGTTTCATGCATAAGTATTTAATAAATTTCCGCTGAATACGCTCGATTCTATCAATATACGTTTTATATCTTTTAAGAGTTCTGTATATCCAATTAAATGTTTCTATTCATGGCCACCTGATGAAAAGTGGGATCGAGACCCATAGACATTCACATTCTTAAGACGACAATCTTAAGATTGCAATCCTAAGACCGCAAATGCATTGACAGCCCTGTGGAATAAGATGGAATGCCTCTATGCTAGTAATTTTACCTGTTGTCATATCCCACCGGAATACTACAATGCGAACACTGTTGCTTAATGGTAGGTTAAAGGATAAGATGGTGGTAGCAATCCGGATGTACTTGGCTGAAGGTTTTAGTACCATGAAAGGGGTAAAAGCGTTAATCAGGAAGTAGACAGCACGGGCACTTTTAATCGTCAAAAATCTACTGAAACTACGCAGAACGAGACCAGACCATGATGTTTTTGGGATAGTTATTGAAAAAAAAGGGTGTCCCTCGATATCCCTAACAACGTTTGTACTAATATAATACATCCTTTGTCCGAATTTTCATTTGCTCTAAACTGGTTTTCAGATGAGTGAGATGAGTCGGGCAGTTATTTAAGTTTTCCAATTATATCAGCGACTCGGTTAGGTTAGGGTTGTATTGTAACAACACTAAAAAGTTGAGATGTAGTGACTAAGATTGAAAAGGGCATGATTCGATGGTTTGGTCATTTTGAAAGGATGGATGAAAGAAGATTGACGAAAGAGATATACAGATCGAAAGTGAGTGGACTGGTCAGAAGGGGCCGCCCTAGGCGTACTTTTTCGAGTCAAATCGGAGAAATACTGGAAAAGGGCCGAATCTTAAGTACCCGAAACCGACGTGCGTGCATGACTCGATGTATGAATGTGGAAGAAGCGAAAGAAATTTGTCAAGATCGTAGCAAATGGAAAGAAGTGGTCTCTGCCTACCCCTCTGAGGAACCGGCGTGACTTAATGTATGTATGTAATCAATGGCATACATTTTTTAACAACTTCTTTTTGATGAATGGTAGAAAGAAAGTACTTATTGTGTATTTAAAAAGGTTTAATTTTTTTGCGGAATTGGCTTTAGGATAAACGAAAATTCGGACAAACGATGCATTAGAACAAATGGCGACTAGGGATTCCATAGCGGAACCCTAAAAAAACATTTACTAAAACGGTAAAAACGAAAAGTTAAACCGGTACAAAACTACACTAGCAGACACAAATAACGGATAATTTTGCAAAGAATTTCAGTACAACATAACCTCGTTACATTTGCTCGCGAGTGTACTCTATACACGAAACCTAGATATGTCATAGAACTGAGGGTTTGATCGTGCAACTTGAAAACTCAGAGGAAAGTTTTTCATTGAGAGAAATAACAGGTTCGAGCGCTGGCACAATGGACTCTAGTGTGGAACGGGGAAGTTCTACCTGCACACTATTAGTGGAGTAAGGCACAAGAGAATAGTTATGCAACGGTTGTATAAGAGAAGTCGAAAAAGACGAGTGGCGTGTGTTACGATGTAAGCCGAAGGAGAACATCGTAAAGGAGCCACGAGTGTTTTTTTGAATAGGTTTCAAATGAAATGCAAAATTAAGCGAAATAACGTATGAACGAACGAACGAAGCACAGAACACCAAACGAGCGGGAAACAAGAAAATGACAAAAAATGTTTGTACGGTAATTACATACATACATACATTAAATCACGCCTGCTTCCCAGAGGGGTAGGCAGAGACCACTTCTTTCCACTTGCTACGATCTTGACAAATTTCTTTCGCTTCTTCCACATTCATACATCGAGTCATGCACGCACATCGGTTTCGGGTACTTAAGATTCGGCCCTTTTCCAGTATTTCTCCGATTTGACTCGAAAAAGTACGCATAGGTAATTAAATTGGATTGAATTCTTGATTGTATGGTAATTTTGTTTTTAAATTGGCGTGCACTTGCCAGGTTTTATATTTAAAAAGATTTTTCACTTCTCATGCTCAAAATGTGTCATATTAAACTTATCAAGCGAGATAAAAGTAGTACATCTAGACCCTAGGGAATAAAAAATGTTCATATTTTCCCTACGGAACCCTACACTGAACATGGTCCGATATGCTTGTCACTGACGGTCTGCCCATATAATCCATGTTTTAACTGGAACTTAAATATAATGTATTTTATGATCTTGACGAATTCTTTGGCCTTCATACATGTATAAATAGTACATTGTGTATTAAGGGTGGTAAAGAAAGAATTACAAACGAGACTATTGGGCTGGACTATTGCGAGGAAATGAAATATAATCAGACAAAAGATCATATTTTTAACTTATTAGCGGCAGACTACATCATTGTCTGTGACTTACCACAGATAATGTCAAACGTGTTCGGAGTCCGATTCAAGTGACATAATATGAGATCAATAGTTTATTATGCGAGATTTTTAGGAAATAGTATTCAACTGACATTTTCATCTCGAATGAAACTGCATATCGAACGGCACAAGAATTGGGGTCCTGACGTATTGTGATAGTTTGAGTCCACGTATAATATTAAAAAAAAGCTATTACGCACGTTAAGGGCGTAATGGTAAAAAAAAGCCCGCGGGTATTATTTTGGATTTACGGTCGATTTTTCTAGCATGTTAGGACACTATTTACGAGCAAGTGTGATGAAAATTATTAAATTCATGTGTTTCTAGATATAAGTCACAATAATTGTATGCTCCCAATGGGCAACGGTTGATGCTATTGTTATTATTATCTTCCATCTTTTGTACACAGTTTACAGTTAATAAATACTTACTTACTTACTTAATATTGTTACCTGTAATCCCTTTCTAGTCGTAGCTAGATAATACTTCCGCTTTTTCTATTGGAAGTTAGCACTCTTATTTTTTCCCAAAACCGCTATGTACTCTATCTTGTACCAAACAAAATTCGATAACAAAGCAGTTTGTAGAATAAATCCCTTTATTCCGGAGACATTATTGACTGTTTCATTAGATCTGTTTCTGTCTCGTTCTGGTCTGCTCTGACGTTGGTTTTATTTAATCTGTTCGGACTGGACAAATGCAACGGTATTTACCCAATATCTCTGCTGGGTATACCTGAGTAAATACTAAATTTTCTGGCCAACCCGTCGAGCACCGTATATGCACATCAAGTTTAAAGATTTTAATCCTATATTGACGTATGTACTATCAGCCCAATGGAACCCTGACCCACCATAATAACGGTGTCACAGTGACATTATAAAACAATTTGTTTGACACTTCTTATGACTTGAATCATAACGTCTCTGTGACACAGTTCTATGGTGGGTCAAGGTTCCAATGGTCTGATAGTACTATCAGCCCATTGGAACCCTGACCCACCATAGAACGGTGTCACAGTGACGTTATAAAACAATTTTTTTGACACTTCTTAAGACTTCAATCATAATGTCACTGTGACACCGTTCTATGGTGGGTCAGGGTTCCAATGGGCTGATAGTACGTTTGGTAGAGATCCCTGTTTTTTTTTTGTCAACCAGTGACATTATGCATTTTAAATTTGTGTGTACAGTCGAGTTCACGAATATGACATGTATACACTTTAATACCTTGTCACTTTATTCGCTGTGACAATTCATATGACAGTCTAAACATGACATTAAATAGACACGGTACTAAGGTGTAATCATATTTATGGACTCGACTGTACACACAAATTTAAAATGCACAATGTCAATTGTTGACAAAAAAAAACAGGGATCTCTACCAAATGAAATGTTTCGACGACGATGACGCGCTGGCCTAGTTGTTAGTGACCCTGCCTACGAAGTGGTCCCGGGTTCAAACCGGGTAAGGTCAGATATTTGTATGATGATTGCGAAACAGTAGCATAATTGCCTTGGGTGATTCTACGACGCGATAGCCTAAGGTCTGATTTTTATTCCCACAGAAAAAATGTAAACAAAGGTGTTGCCGTAAACGAAAAACATTTGCAGTATTCAACATATTTTTACTTTCCACAATTATAAGAAATCGACTTTCTAATAAAAAACTATATGTTGTAATTAAGATTAAAGAATTTAACGTTGATGACAAACTTCATTTTGATATAAACTCTTTGTTGTGTTAATTTAAAACGTGAAAACCGTTTTTTCACGTATAATTTATTTATTGCACTGGTATCATTGACTCGATAAACCCGTGTTAACAAGTTGACGGCTGCTTCAATGATTTGAGACGTTACTTCACTCGCTTCGCTTCACCATTCGCGCTCCCGTCGTAATCGCTTTCCAGTGACTCATTTATGCGATTTTAATTTCAATTATATCTCAAATTTATTTTTATATCACTGTTCGAGCGAAATGATAACTTAATATTATATTTCTTGCTGGCCCAAACTTTGAGATCCCCTGAAATGTCTCTTTGACAGTGACGTAACTTTGTTTACATTTTTTCGGTGGGAATAAAAATCCGACCTTAGTTGGTAGTGACCCTGCCTACTAAGCTAGCGGTCCTGGGTTCAAATCCCGGTAAGGGCTGATGTTTGTGTGATGAGCGCAAATATTTGTGCCTGAGTCATGGAGGTTTTCTATGTATTTAAGTATATATTTCTCTATATAAGTATTTATATCGTGGTCTAGTACCCATAGTACAAGCCTAGAGCTTAGTTTGGGACAAGGTCAATTGGTGTGACATAGTCCACTGATATCATTATTATTATTACATACATACTCATACATACGCACGCCTTTGTTTTCAGAGTAGGGTAGACAGACAGAGCTACAGAATTACCAACAACTCTAAAAACTTCTTGATAATTCTGTAACCACATTATGCAGGCTAAGATGTTTACCTAAGGCCGGCCTTACACTAGGTAAGTTTACATTAAATCACGCCTGTTTCCCAGAGGGGTGGGCAGAGACCACTTTTTTCCACTTGCTACGATCTTGACAAATTTCTTTCGCTTCTTCCACTTTCATACATCGAGTCATGCACGTACGTCGGTTTCGGGTACTTAAGATTCGGCCCTATTCCAGTATTTCTCCGATTTGACTCAAAAAAGTACGCCTAGGGCGGCCCCTTCCGACCTGTCCACTCACTTTCGATCTGTATATCTCTATACGCAGACACAGCTCTTTGTTAAAATAAGATAGGAATCGTTTTTTCTCATTCTAAAAGATAGCCGTATCCGTTACGTAAGTAAAACTTACGAGTGTAAGGCCTCCCTAACGGTTGGTAGCGCTAACGTGACACGCGAACGAAGAGACAGTGGTTGACATAATTCAAGTAATTAGAGAACCTAATCTACTGGTTAAACTGGTTCATGAGATATAACATCATCATTATATAAGGTGCTAACAAATTAGTAACGGATATTTTTACAGCTGATACCTAGTACTCGGTTCTCGGAGTACATTTAAGTATGAAACATCATAGGTTTTCTAATGTTGGAGAAAGCTAGGAAACTGCTACGTTAAAACACCCTGTTAATAAGATGATTAAATGAGACCTCTTTAGACATTCTAGAACCTCTTAAAACTATCATTCAGACGCTAGTATTTAATAACCTACAGTTTTCCCGCCGAATCATAATGACATTTACGAAAAACAACTTTTGACAAATAGTGTTAAACATCTTGACAGGTACATAATAGGGGTGATTATTTTAAAGATTAAATTATAATTTATATTTTTTGTTCGGATAAATAAAACAATAAAATGATACACAAAGGTTCCTTAATTACAGTTAAAAGTTAATTGTTTTAATGTAATTTATCTCTTAAAATATCCGTGACTAATTTGTTAGCACCTTATATTATAACGCCTCCAATACTGGATGATTGTTCAAGATTCATGTCGAACCTCAAATAGGTTGAATCAAAGGAGCATTGCCGCCACACGGGGTAAGGTAAACGTACCAGTCAATGAACCCTTAAGGAGAATTTTAAATATATTTTTAAATAAAATGGAAGTTGTTACTAACAAATATAAATGTCGTTATCAATCAATCAAGTATACTAGTTTGCTTCTATAACGTTTGTTTTACAATAACATTGCTTAATTTTAAGTTATAGCTATTTTAAGCCGCAAACACCCCAAAACACCAGTGATTGAACATAGAAACACCAGCAAATGAACAAATGAAACCAGTGAATGAACAATGTTTAATTGTTGATTATGTTTTATCCTTCTTTTAAATTGATTTATAAAAATGTTATTTTACTACTTAGTGTTGATTGACGTGCAACTTTCCCGCCTGAAAACGCTGTAGGTATAATAGGTTATTTTCAAATAACGATAGTTCAATAACTGGCTCTTAAATTGTATGCTAAGCCAATAAATGAACCAGTCACATTGGTGGTAGTTTATTTTACTGGAAATAATAAACCAGTTAATGAACGAACATTTTAAGCATTTAAGAGTTTGTTCGAATACTGGCCACATGAAGGACAATCCACTAACAGCTATGTTTCTGTAAAAGAAACTCTAATACAACAACGAAAACTCACAATATTGTAAAATAAGTAATTCACGCGGTTCTAGTAAATGAACACCGTCGTTCATTCATTGGTTTTAGTGGTTTCTGTGATCCAGTTATAAAACATTTGGCCAAAAATGGCAATTTGAAACAAAAACACTTGATATGGCTTGTAAATAGAAAAAATATATCCTTAAGACTTAAAATAAACACACACTACGGATCTCAGTTGTGTGGAATAAGAACAATATCACTTCAAACACAAAGGTAACTTACCCGTCTGCTAACTACTGCCCCATACAACGAAAACACGTCTGCGACACGTCAACTTTAGATGTCCGCCATGGTTCAACTAAAGCAACTGAGTTGAATTTAACGTTACCGTGATGTTACTAGTAAAGATGCCAATCAAAAAAAAAAATACTTTGTAGGGTAGATATTAAAAGAACCCTTGATTTACGAAAAACGGCTCATTTTGTTCATTCACTAGCACTGTTCATTCACTGGTACGCTTACCCTATGTTCCATTTGTTCCATGGAACTACGAACTTTGTATTGAATATTACGTCATAGTTCTATAGAAAATGCGGACAACTTCCATATATCTAACAGTGCAAGCAAAATTAAAGCTTGTAAAAATAAAAACATAACTTGTCATAATGGTCTGGTTTCTGACGGTACAACAAGGCTGGTTGTTTGATCAGTAGTTAATTAAAGTAATGGTTAAAACTCCAAAATCGATTCGAAAATGGTTTAAGATTTTTAACCATTAGTTCAGTTAACTACTTATCAAACAATCGCCCCTTAGTATCGCTAGTACCCTTACAATAAGTTACAATTTCTGCACTCACACTCACTCACACTATTCTACAGTACCCTTACAATGACTCACAATTACCGTACTCGCTAGCAAGTCAAACGCTCTGTCCCTCGCAGTATTCTTATAGAGTGCGAGGGACAGAGCATTCGACTCGCTAGCGAGTACGGTAATTGTAACTCATGGTAAGGGTACAGTTTAATAATTCTACAATGACTTTAATGTGGTTTATTTAATAGAATCATCTAGATAGCCCCGTCTCTCACTCGCGCAAAGGTTAACTGTAAGAGATCTCTTTTTACATTAATACGTAATTACGTAACTAGTATCGTTTTAAAGCTCGGTTTGGACCGATTTCATAAGATAAGTCTCATAAAGCTAGCTAACTTAATAATTTGGTTGAGAACCAAATTTATTCATGCTACCCAAATATTATAACAAAATGGCGCGTAACCAAGTTGCTCTTAAAGTCGAGAATTGGCCTGTAAATTGAAACGAGAACGCAAAATGAACGAATTCTTGTAAACGCAAATATGAAGAGTTTCAATCCAATAGTTGCTTTACTCATCCTTATTCTGTGGTGAGGGATGAGGTGTACAGGGTGCTTGAGAATTTTAATAGTGTAATTTTTTTTTGGGTACACTATATTCCAAAGAGTCGTAATTCAGAATTGATCAAAATTCCGAACGCAATTTTTTGATTGAAGACTTGTTTTTGTTATGGCTTATAAATCAACTCCAACCTAACCTATGTATGATAATTCAATTATGCATTTAACTTCACATAGCTCTTGCGTTCCGTTTGCTTTCAAAATCTAAATCTAAATTTGGACAAATCAAAGTTCGGAATAGTGCCACTCCTTGTCTTCCCGTGGACGTCGTAAGAGACGACAAAGTCTGAGCGAGGAGTCCGTTTCTACAAAGTATGTTAGTGACTTAAGGGAAGAGCAATCCGAAATCTACCTCACCAAGTGAAGCAACAGCACGAACGCTGTTGTGTATAAATCCGGTTCGAAGGACCAAAACTGTAGAGTGTAATAGTTTAGTTTACATGTATTTATGTTGATTGTTGGTTGTTTGTTAGTAAGACGGAATGTTAAGTAAAAGATGTGTGTTATAAAATTCCACGTGTATCCCTATCTCAATCCAAGAATAAGTTGAAAAGTAGCGATCCTTACAAGTTCGTCCAGCGAGTTTCCGCGCCGTTGCCAGCCAGCTCGACCCACTCTTACTATTCACTGTTTGGTTAACAGTCTCTTAGCACTCGTTGAGGGAGATAATTGGACTTTATAATGATACACTAACAAGACGGTGTTAACTATGGCTTTATTTTTAACACGTCACGTGGAAGTATCAAGAAACTTAACCAAGTTTTAGTGAGGAGCGCTTTTTTCACCTAATTATTTTTAGGAATATATTTGATTATTTTTGCGGGTGGTAGGACCTTGTGCAGGGTCCGTCCGGATCGCTACCACCATCTTATCCATTAACCTACCGCCAAATAGCAGTGTTCGCATTGTTGTGTTCCGGTTTGGGGATAAGACAGCCGGTGAAATGACTAGCATAGAGGCATTCCATCTTAGTCCTCAGGGTTGGCAACGCATTTGCAGTCTTAGGATTGCTCTGCAGTCTTGTGAATGCTAATGTCTATGGGTCACAGTTTCCACTTACCATCAGGTGGCCTGTGTGCTCGTTTGTCATCTCTATGCCATAAAAAAAAAAAAAAAGATTTTAAAATAAGAACATCACTGCCAATAAAGTTATACAATTTTATTGTTGAAGTAAATAATCTTTTTTTCCTTATTTGTTATTTTCAGTGAATTCCTCGCATAGTTTACTATCTACTTATATAGGGAAAATTACCTCTCCTCATCTATAGACGTATGAGACGTATATTTCAGTACTTTCGTAAGCATACAAAATATGTACTGATTTATAACAAAAAATGCATATATTTTCACACATAAATAGTACTCAGAATTTAGTAAAAGTCTTATCCATCTTGTGCTTTCGTCACCATATTGCATCCGTCGTCCGCCCATTAAATGATACACTAACAAGACTGAACACTGTTAACTATGGCTTTATTTTTAACACGTCACGTGGAAGTATCAAGAAACTAAACCAAGTTTTAGTGAGGAGCGCTTTTTTGCACCTAATTATTTTTAGGCATTATCTAATATGAAATATGTTTAAAAAATTACTGACTGCTGAGTTTCTTGCGGCGTTTCTTCTCAGCAGTGGTCTCCTCTTGGGAAGCGCTGGTAGATTCTTGACGTGTAAAAGTGCCCGTGCGGCCTACTTACTGACTAAAATGTCTTTTATCTTTTATCTTTAAATATTTTTATGTATTGTTATTTGAATTTGAATATTGTTTTTTTTTATTCATCGCAAGTCGTTTGCGGGTGGTAGGACCTTGTGCAGGGTCCGTCCGGATCGCTACCACCATCTTATCCATTAACCTACCGCCAAATAGCAGTGTTCGCATTGTTGTGTTCCGGTTTGGGGATAAGAGAGCCGGTGAAATGACTAGCATAGAGGCATTCCATCTTAGTCCTCAGGGTTGGCAACGCATTTGCAGTCTTAGGATTGCACTGCATTCTTGTCAATGCGAATGTCTATGGGTCACACTTTCAACTTACCATCGGGTGGCCTGTGTGTCCGTTTGTCTACTCTATGCCATAAAAAAAAAATACAGTGTTTTTTACTGCAACGGTAAATATCTAACTATGAAAATGATCAATATCTCGGAAACCGTGAAACTTAGCGTAATAGTAAATGTGGTCAAAAATGTTCAGAATGACTCTACTATCATCGCGTAAAACGCCTACACCCGAGTGCCAAACACCCTGTATATCTGTATTCAAAGTAATTCAAACCTACTCAAGTTGTACTCCCCCCCCCCCTTAGTTGAGAAGCAATTAAACCGTGCAGTGTGAAACTTGGCGGTATTCACAACTTTTCTTAAATTAGGACGCTCTTTTAGACAAGGACTTAAAACTGTTGGAAAGAGCACAAAGATCAAACTGCAGACAGCTCTTTTTAACGGGCCCCTACTCCTAAACAAATTGGCCCAATTTTATTGATTGTATTTTATTAATATGTCCAAGAATTATAAAGAGCTATTAATACCTACTCGTAAAGAATATTATTGTTGATTATGTTTTTTTTTTTGGGACAATCTCACACCAATTGACCTAGTCCCAAACTAAGCTCTAGACTTGTACTATGGGTACTAGACAACGATATAAATACTTATATAGAGAAATATATACATTAGAAAACATCCATGGCTCAGGAACAAATATTCGCGCTCATCACACAAATATCTGCCCTTACCGGGATTCGAACCCAGGACCACCAGCTTCGTAGGCAGGGTCACTACACACTAGGTCAGCGCGTCGTCTCTTTCATTTATGTTATCCGGCAGCATGAGCAATATGAGCATGTCACGCTCGCTCAACCTTCCCGAACACATGGTTGAGAGAGCGATGGCAGAGATACGCGTCATACTCGTGAACAGGTGCTGTTTGTGGGGTCCGGTCTGTTCACGTTTGCAAGGACTTGTTGTTAAATAAATTATTCTAGTTATGGCTTTTGACGTAGAGACCTCGTCGTGTTGTTCTCCTAGTCATTATTTTTAGTTTAAGGTTTTAAGAATATATTATTTAATACTTTATTACCCTATTATTACTTAATGTAACATACTTTTAAGTATTATTATGTTTTATGATTGAAAAAATTACTTTCTGCTGGAGTTTCTTGCGGCGCTTCTTCTCCGCTATGATGGTCTCGTCCGAAGCGCTGGTAGACTCACCCTATATTACCGACGTGTAAAAGAGCCCTCATGTGGCCTATTTACTGAATGAATATTTTGAATTTGAATTTTTTTTTTTTTTTTATGGCATCGAGTAGACAAACGAGCACACAGACCACCTGATGGTAAGTGGAAACTGTGACCCATAGTCATTCGCAATCACAAGACTGCAAATGCGTTGCCAACCCTGTGGCTAAGATGGAATGCCTCTATGCTAGTCATTTCACTGGCTGTCTTATCCCCAAACCGGAACACAACAATGCGTACACTGCTGTTTGGCGGTAGGTTAAAGGATAAGATGGTGGTAGCGATCCGGACGGACCTTGCACAAGGTCCTACCACCCGCAATAATAATAATTTGATAAAAATACTTATTCTAAGGATCCATAAATTCATCATTGTTTACTGTTTTATCATACGTGCTCTTTCCAGCACAAGAATGTATATCCCAGGGGAACCTCACCCCGGCCGTACCACGCGTAAATTCCCGACAACTCCAGGTATTTCCCGTTAACTCAACTTTCCAAGGAATCCGATTTTTCCCCGCGGTTGCTATGCGTAACTTTGTTTATTTTGGATTTGTATTTATTGAAAGTTTGCTGACGTTCACGTTTGAGCGGTTCGCGGGGAAGTTTTTTTTTATTGTTTGGTTATGGAGAAAAACGGGGGGTAACTTTTGGTAAGTCACTTAAGGGTTGTTTTTGCGTGGGGTAAAGTCGTAACTGATCCAGAATAAAATTATACTTATTTAACTGTTTCTATGGGATGAAAATTCTTAACACCCGACTATGATGTTATTATCAGGGTTCGTAAAATGCGAGCAGAATTCATTGAAGTGCTAAGGTTGTCACTTGTCACTTATAATATGGGCTCCAATTGTACTTTATATATGTTTTGAACAATAAAGAATTATTATTATTATTATTATGTATGTCTTTACCAATCACGGAACTATGGGAGTCCCGGACTTTTGGAAGGCGTACATGGAGCCGAAGCCAACACGCAGAGGCCCTTTAGACAAGTTTAATTTAGTAAAGTGATGGGATACCAACCGGCGATTGTCCCTGAGTTCAAACTATAGAGGTATGCTCCCACGGACAACCACCGGTTAGTATAAGAGACTATTTAAGAAGGATGGGAACATTAATAATAAGTTCTATGAATGAACTGATATGGATTGGTGACCTAGGCTATTGATGAAACTACGGCGCCTGCCTGGCCAATGCTAATTACTTTGCTTGAAATGGCAGGCGGTGACTCGCCAACTCAATGGAATGGGCCTCCCGAAATAGCCGCATATATATAGCAGCAGGGAGGCAACAGTTCCAGAGGGGCTAAGGGTGGAGAGGTGCTTCTGGTCTTTAAACGACCATAAGGTGCCCACTCGCCACTTATGCAACACATCCACCCTTCGAGCATATAGCTCTTGCGACTCCACTCTGACCGGCCAATAAAGGCAAGCCAGAGGTGAGGGTCTGTTCCTCGTCATTGTACACCGCAGCCGGCCGGTGAAGGCAAGCGTGAGGTGAGGAACAGGACCTACCCTCGGGAGCAATCAGGTACGTGGTGTCGCCACTCACCAACAGCTCGCCACTAGCTGCCCTGCGTTATTAATATAATCGAATAAATTAAATATGTATGGAGGAATGTGTTTATACTTATGAAAGCACTTGATATCATTATGGTATTAAATTGCCTTTATCAGTGTTACTAAGTAATTTGATTTGATAAATAATTTGTCTACAGATAATTACGAATATTAACCTGTCATGTTTGTATTGTTATTATTAACATATTACCTTCTTACAAATGTAAAATTTAGTTTTTTTTTGGTTTGAAATTGTAAATATTAAAAAAAAATATCAGCCAGGAAACTGAGTTTCGGGTTGTGTTAAATTTCTTTAGGAAAATGAATATTTATTTTTATTATTTTAGTACCTAGTATTCTAGAACCATCGCCAACCCTAACAGTTGTACGTCACCCCATACGTCATTTCAATCGATTTTGCTCGCATTTTATGATCCCTGGTTATTATATAAACGTGTGTATCCGTGTATTTTTGTATGTGTGTCTGTCTTTGGCATGGTAGCTTCTAAACCAATGATCTCCAAAGTGGTTTTTATCGACCCCCAAAACTGTAAACTATAAAGTCTTCTGTAAAGTTATCTACTTAAAGTTGCCCGAAACCTTTTCGAACGTTTTTCCAAGAAAAAGAAAACAAGTACAAAATCCAGTTGTGCTGTTAGTTTTTACTTTAATTAGCTAGAACATCAATCTTTGTCGGATTCTAGAGAATTCCAACAGATTTCGGTTTTTGTTAGTTGGAAAAAATTACAAATTACGCTTGAATCTTGTAGCGGGATTTAGTTCAAGAGCGTCTGGCTAGACGACGTGGACAATAAAATAGATTGATTTTAGATAATATGTATGTACGTATGTATGTTATTGAAACACTTTATTGTACAAAAAAAAAAGAAAAACAATACAATGAACATTACAAAAAAAAAATTACAAATGCGAACTTATCCCTTTAAGGGATCTCTTTCAGCTAACCGTTAAGATAGACTTCTCGTAATTTATTAAAGAGGGCGTTAGGCGCATGTTTGGCCAAAAAAATGGCGAATAAATGGTGCCATATTATACCACTGCTACTTATTCAGGCCTAGTAAGGAAGTCCAGGACACCAGGTTAAAAAAAAATGTTTTATGCTTGTCCAAAAAAATGCTGGAATTTATTGTTTAAAATCAAAAAATTAAAAATAAATAAGAATAAAATCCCAAATTTTATTTCATTTGCATCTTGTCTGTTGCATTATTATTCTGCGATAGTTGATAACTTGTGCAAATAATTACTCGAAAAAAGCCCAGGCCACAGTAAATTTTTAAAAAGACGTAAATAAAAACTAAATGCCTAACAAAGCATCGCTTTAAAAATAATATGATTAATCCTCTTTCCAACGATTGTAGATATCATTTTATTAACAGGGTAGTGATTCTCTCAACAACGACGGTAGGACGGACGAACGAGTGAATGTCCAAACGATTTTATATTTTATTTTAGCGAGTGCATTTTCAATATAGCAGCATGGTTTCTGCTGATGGATCGAACGTATAAGGCTGCTTAATTGAAAATGCACGCGCTAAAATGTGTTTTGTTCGCTCTGTCGGGACTACCTAAACTCGCCGCTGTGATTTCGCTCGTTCGTCCGCCCGTCCGTTGTTTTTGAGAGATATCCGTGTCATTTGCCAATTTAGCTGGACACTTGGCAAAAGTATTTGGCCTTGTTTCTAACATGCTTGAAAGAAAATAGTTTGTATGTATGTAAACACATTATTGTACAAACAAAAGACATACCTGTTATATTTTACAATTACATACAAAGGCGAACTTATCCCTTTGTGAATTTGAAGCATAATTGAGAAATAATTAATAACAACGAATAGCCAAATAAGTAAAACACTAAAATAATTTTCTAAAAAAAACCGCATCTAAAACGGCTCATCCGTGTAAGAGCTACGTTGCCGCAGACAAACACACACACACGTCAAACTTATAACACCCCTCTTTTTTGCATCGGGGTTTATAAATGTCAACTTTCAGCCCACATTTCTCTACCTATACCTACATGAATATTTATTCAAGAATGTCCCACTTTAACTATTGAAGAAAACTTCCGAATATTTGTAAATAAAATGGCGAATATTTTCACAAGAAAACAAGTTTGACGGGCGTAAACTTCATGAGTATAAAACTCGATTCTACCAAACTGTCGTCTCTTTAAGAACTTTTAAAGTTTCACCAAAAATCAAGTAGAAATTGCAGACAACCACTTTTCGTTGCCACGTTGATTTAACTTTGACACTTGGAAACGCATACAACGACATTATTCAAAAAGGGTCTATTTTAAAATTATCAAAGAAATTTCAACTGTATCTCGTAACCATTAAGGTTATTTTTTAAACAATAATTATTTGGTACATAGACCCTTTTAGTCAAACGGAAATATTCTTAGAAAATCAACCGTATGTCACTTGTTTTGTAACTTACCTAAAATGAACTTTAACTTCTTACAAACATGATTCTTTTTGCTTTGATAAGGTGGAATGTTAAGTATGTTTTGGATGCGATGAATAATTTTCACCTTTTTGCAAAGTTAAGTTTTCTCTTGATATCACCAGTTAGTATTTGGATTTTGGAATCCCTTGAGTTTAATGTTTTTGTGAGTATAAAGTTAGTGTCGCTAAATTTGACCTAAGCTTTGTAGCTAATTTAGTATTAAAGTTATTGGTGAGTTTGAGAGTTATTCAAAACTAGATTAAGATGATCTTTGACGCTGTTAGCCTATGTAGTTGGTTGTGACCCTGAATACGAAGCTAGCGGTCCGTGGTTCGATGCTCGAAGAAGGCAGATAACTGCATAATAGTGTCTTATAACCAGAGCCCAAATTTTTCGCGGCAAAAAATAAAACTGTCACAATCTAGCTAGTGTTAGAAATATTTTTTTATCGATATATCGATAGTTTTGTAATAGAAGACTATTACATAACTATCGATATTCGATAAAAAAAAATCTAACACTAGCTAGATTGTGACAGTTTTTTGTTCCACAATATAAAAAAAATATTAAACAAAACATTTTACGTGAGTTTTGTATAAAATTATATAGAAACAGATGCAATTCCTTCTTCGAAATCCACGTCAGCACACACAGCAGCACGTGACATTTTATTTGGTTTATGATAGTGATAGGAGTAGATAGTCATTAATTTCTCAACATTCTCTGGGAGTAGACAGTTTTTGAAGTGTCTATTATTTTCCATGAGGTAGCATAATCACTTCATTCAAAGTTTTACTTTTTATTTACCCGACGGGTTATTTTTTTACTTGATATGAAAAGGTAGGAGTTAAAATTTAGATGGAATAACACATGTAAAACACTGCCGCGAATTATAGTAAAGTAATGTAAATATAATAATACTCGATATTGATAAAAAAATATTTCTAACTCTAGATTGCGACAGTCTTTTGTTTTGCCGCGAAAAATCCGAGCTAACACCTTTGCTGGCCCTGTGCCGGCTTTTTGTGACTTTTTATAACTTTGTTTAAAAAACCTCTTCTCTTTTTTTTTATAGAATATTGTTGCTTTTATTTCAAGACATTATTTTCTTGACCTCTAAACTAGATTGTTTTACTAAGATAGATCCTACCCCTGCGCAGACTATAGTCTTTAAATCCTTGAAGACCATGTGAATCACGTCATAGGAGCAAAAATCATGGGATATAAGAGTATACCAGCCACCTGATGGTAAATGGGATCTGTGACCCATAGACATCCGCAATCTTAAGGCTACAATCTTAAGACTGCAATCCTAAGACCGCAAATGCATTGCCAACCCTAAGGACTGAGATGTGATGTCTTTATGCTAGTAATTTCACCAGTTGTATTATCTCCACACCAGAACACAAGAATACGAGCACTGTTGCGTGACGGTAGGTTAAAGGATAGGTTGGTGATAGCGATTTAAAAGTAATTCCTTACTTCTTTCTACTTAGCCCCAAACTAAGCTCTAGGTTTCTACAAATGGGTACTAGAAAACGTAAAAATACTTTATTTAAAGGAAAAACAACTAAAGTATAAAATATTCGCAATCATGACACATATATTTCCCTCCATTACCTTAACTGAGAATCAAACTCCAGTCTTCAAGCTTCGTAGGCAGCTCTACTGGACTAACCAAACGTCATTAATATTGAAGATAATTAAAAAAACAATCATTGCAAAAAAAACAAAAGGCTAAGAAAGTTTCCCATACAAACCCATACAACATTAAATTATAATCGTCAAAATAACGCGTAACAGACCGACGGAGTAAATAGTTATATTGTTCTTAGTAAATGAAAGGAAATGTTCCTTTATTAGAGCAGTTCCCATGTAAATGTATGAAATACAATGGATATAGTTAAACTTGTTGAACAGTGCAAGCTGTGGCTTGTAGCGCGCTATGTCCTTGTTTTTAACCCCCAGACGCAAAAAGAGGGGTATATCTGTGTATCCGTCTGTGGCATCGTAACTACTAAATATATTTGTTTATGCTCCGTTTCACTCCAATTATATTATTCAAAAGAGCATGCTTCGATGTTTTGGTCATTTGGAAAGGATGGATGAAAAAAGATTGACGAAAGAGATATACCGATCGAAAGTGAGTGGACGGACCGGAAGGGGCCGCCCTAGGCGTACTTTTTCGAGTCAAATCGGAGAAATACTGGAAAAGGGCCGGATCTTAAGTACCCGAAACCGACGTGCGTGCATGACTCGATGTATGAATGAGGAAGAAGCGAAAGAAATTTGTCAAGATCGTAGCAAGTGGAAATAAGTGGTCTCTGCCTACCCCTCTGGGAAACAGGCATAATTTAATGTATGTATGTATATTATTCAACGCTATCTTAATTTTTGCCAAAAATCCGTAATATCGTTTGTTCTAACACATCGTTTGTCCTAACTTTTATTTGCTCTAAACTGGTTTTCAGATGAGTCAGTCAACTTTCTTCGGTTAGGCTAGGGTTGTATTAAACAACACTAAAAAGTTTGAAAATTAGGTTAAACGAAAATTCGAAAAACCATGCATTAGGATAAATTACGATTAGGGATTCCATAGGGGAACCCAGTTTTTAAATATCTGTTTTGTCTTTTTCTCCTGTAACTTTTTGGTAAGAACCTAATTAGTGGATCTATCATTGAGCAACATGTTTTTGACCAAAAATTTTATATTTCCAAAAACATCATTGGGTCAAAAGCTTTTTATGTAATTAGACGTCAACCTTATCCTGACCAAACGTTATAAGGCTGTTTTGACATCTAAAAAATAAATTAAAAATAGCGTATATTTTTTTGCGAAAGTATTTATTTGACCAAAACTATTTTGGCCAAACATCTACATTCTTGATTCCATACGAGCCGGACAAGACGTTGGATACATCAACTAAGATGCAAATTAAATCACTAAAGAACTTTCTGCTGTTACCTACTATAACCTTTGTTTGATAAAGCTAATATCATACATACATACATTAAATCACGCCTGTTTCCAAGTAGGGTAGGCAGAGACCACCTACTTTCCACTTGCTACGACCCTGACAAATCTCCTTCGCTTCTTCCACATTCTACTAACACCATAACTATTGTATTCATTTTGTTCAACTAAGAAAAAATCTCTCTTATTTGGCTCACATTTTTTTGAGTGTATAGCGTCGCATAGCTTACACCAAACTCGAACCTGTGACCCACAATGCGTCGGTCATCTGTTCCCAGCGCGGCCACTGGGAAAGTACGAACCAAGCGTAATTGAAAGCCGTAATTACAGTTGTGTAATTAGCAGTTTCATTGAATGATCGACTAAAGTGATTAGAGCGAGGATTAATGGAGTTTTGACGTTTTGATATTCTGTGGTTATATTACTATTACTGGCTTCTGTTCGTGACTTCGTTTGCGTAGGTTTCAATTAACGTTATTCCTCTTACATTTAAATTTTTCTACGTTGAAAAGTAGCTTATATCCTTGTCTTGCACAAACAGTTTTAAGGAATGTCCAATTTCTGCCCAATTGAGGACAATGATGGACATTTTTGCATCAATATTTTATAACCACAAATAAAATAAAAAAAGTTTCCCAACAAAATGACTGTGTTCTCAAACCAAAATGTGCAGACACAAGAATGTGTCGAAACATGAGGACACCTTAAAACACCTTTTTTTTTTTCCGTATGTTTATTTGTCCGAATTTTCATTTTTCCGAAAGCTTGTCTTACGTAGGTCTTGTTAAGTTTGATTTATAAAAGATAACCAAAAGTTAAGTCTTGTATCGAAAAATAGTGTTTGGAAATAATGATCAATTCAAAATTATGTACTTAATTATGTGACGAAAAAGGAATAAAACATATTTCATGAAAAACTCTACGTAATAAGTAATTCTTGAATTATACTTTGCCAGTTAGTAGTATGAATATTATCTAAGTTAATCTTAACTAAACAACGGGTCTTTTGCAAAATTTTCAGCACATAACAGTATAAACACCGCTTAAAACTTTTAAACTATCCCAAAATTCAAAGTAATATAATGCCACTATCTTTGAAACGGCTGGCTATTATTTTGCGCTCCCTCCAGCACAATAGAGCTTTAAGCTAAATCTAGCTTTTAATTACGCCCTAGACGAGTTATTTGACTGGGAGATAACAAGAAAATAGTATTTTGAACTAAAGTTTTTATGCGGTTAATTTAGATTAAGGGGCTGTTGTTTGATCAGTAGTTAAACTGAGTAATTGATAAAATTCGAAAAAGGAATTGAAAATTTGACACGTTTCCTTGAGATTCCTTCAAATGATCGATTATTTTTTCAAATTTTAACAATTAGTTAGTTTAACTACTGATCAAACAACAGCGGGTCTACTATGGCTGCGTCTATATCGCGTGTCAACTATGAATAAAGCATACGTCACTTTGTGACACGTGTACTTATTTACCTGTCAGAAGGTGACGGATGCCTTATTCAATGCCCCCAGGCCCTTAATGTTAGATGCACGTCTTATTTAAAACAGAATACAACTTGAAAAACTGTTCTGCAACCCTAGTATGGCTGCGTCTATATCGCGTGTCAAAGGTAGATAAAGCATCCGTCACTCTCGTACTTATTTACGTGTCAGAAGGTGACGGATGCCTCATCAATACTTTGTTACGCGATAAACGCAGACATAAAGATCGATTTTGTGCCCCAAAAAGTTCCTTTTTATTAATATTTTTTTTACCCATATTGCTTTTAACTTGTTGATGTATTGTTAATTTGACCCTTTAATGTCATAATTAAGTAATGTAGTAACATACCAGGGGGCCTAATATGACTGCGTTTATCGCTTGATAAGTTTTGGATAAGGCATCCGTCACCTTATGACGGGTAAATAAGTACACGTGTCAAAAAGTGACGGATGCTTTATCCACAGTTGACACGCGATTAGGGTTTGCAATATTCGTTCAATTTTAGTATTCGAATAATACGAATATTTAGATTTCCAACATTCGAATATTCGAATATTTCGAATAATTCGAATATTTTTGAAAATTAAACAAAATAATGATTCTAAGTTGTGTACTTGTAAAATATGTGATGTTAATTTAAAATGTAATGACCTTACAATTCAAAAAAACATTTATGGTATCTTCTCCAGATACCTAGCATGTAGCCGAACTTGCTAGCTCCCTAGCTCGCTACGCTACCCTTTTACCAATTACGGTACGGTATTTAGTTCTTTTTAGGGAGTTTGATTTTGGCAAGGATAAAGCAAAATAGATAATATATTGTTTGTCTTACATTTGTAGTTATTTTTAATATTTAAATCTATTTCCACGAACTCGTTAATATGGAGGATAAATTAATCCTGGCATTTTGTTAATGTTTTGCTAAGGTAAATAATTACAGACAAATTTGTGCACTATTCGAAATATTCGTTTTATTCGAATAATGAATATTGTCGAATTCGAATAACATTTATGGCGAATAATTTGAATAATCGAATATTCGAATATTCGAATTGCAAACCCTACACGCGATATAGACGCAGCCATACTTGGGCCGCAAAAGCGGTATGGTTTTATCGAGTAGAATAGACCCATAGGAATTAAGTTCATCTTTTTTTAATTTGTATTTTTGTGCAATAAAGAACCTGGTCCTGATAGGTACTGCAAGTCTGATAACAACTGCTTTGTTTTTATTTCTGCTGATAAGAGAACTAGGAACCTATAAACGTTGGTAATTTAGTATTAACACGGGCTATCGTGGGCTTTACCTTGTTAATAGCAAACAATAGCAAATTGTTCACATCATAGCTCGGGAGCTAACATTTGAAAAGCGGCCTGTAAGAAATGAGTCAAGTATAAAGCTGCTTGATTGAGAATGCATGCGGTAAAATGTGTTTTGTACACTCTGACGGGACAACTTAAACTCGCCAGTTAATATTAACTGCGTAGATTTAAAAGTTAAAGTAATCACTTCCCTGTATTTATGTTAAAGTTAAGGTACCTTCTCCTATTTTATATTGCCTTTCTGCTTTGAGAAATACCCATACAAATATTTATGTATGTATCTACTTAAATTAAAATATGTTAAGGTTTCGTGTCTTGAATCTACGAAGTTGCACCTTGCTATTTTATTTAATTTACAACGTCCAGCGGCATGAATGCAAACTAAGAAAAAGAAATTGTCCCCTGATATTTATTTATTTAAGTTTTTTTTTTAAGCCAACATTTAAACTGCGAATGTAGCCTAAATTAAAAGGAATTTAGGTTAACTCCTCATAAAAAGTGCCTTCTTGATCGTCCGTAATCCAGATCTTCAGCGATAGTCTATTGACGATTTCAGCAGTTAAAATTATTTCTGGTTCATTTTGACAGCAGCAGAGCAAAGTCAGCTCCTGGGCTATAAAAGAAAGATGTCATACTCCACTGCACCTACGAGTTAGACCGGGAGCCAGTAAAGGTGTAATGCGGAAACGCGCAATCATAAGCATTGATTGATTTATTTGACTTTTTATGGCCTATTAAAGGTAAGTATGAGAATGTTTTCTTTATTGACTACGTAATTCTCCTGGGTTTGCTGCGTGGTTAATTTTTAAAGCACGTTGTTAAACGCTAAAAAAAAAGGTATACTACGATAGTTTTTATGGCAGGGAGAGGTGAACGAGCACACAGGCCATCTGAAGCTAAGTGGGATCTTTGACCCATACACATTTTCATTCTCAAGACTAATCTTAAGACTGCAATCCTAAGACCGCAAATGCGTTGCCAACCCTGAGGACTAAGATGGAATGCCTCTATGCTAGTCATTTCACCGGCTGTCTTATCCCCAACCGGAACACAACAATGCGAACACTGCTGTTTGGCGGTAGGTTAATGGATAAGATGGTGGTAGCGATCCGGACGGACCCTGCACAAGGTCCTACCACCCGCAAACAGTTAAGCGCAGTTAACCATACAAACAACGAAGACAACAAAAGTTCCGTTGTGCGACAAAAAGTATCCCTACTGTATGGCAAATTTTTGTGTCACAACGGAAAGTTTCATAAAAAATTTAATAGATTGAGTTACCGTGGCTAACTTTTTGGTCGTTACCCACTTAGGTACTTTAGGTACTTGTGCTTAAGAGGATTGTGAAGCTAATTTCCATACAAAATACGATAGCGTTTTACTACCCATAAACCTGAGTTGTAACCTAAGTTGTAGATATTATGAAAAACTAGGTCTATCCATTTTATTATCCGTTGAAATACATCTCGGAAAGAAAAAAATAAAGAAAATAAAAATCGGAAATGCACCTAGTTTTTTTATTATAACTATAACATATTTTAAAAATTTTAGAAATCAAACTTAATTTAGGGGGTGAAAAACGCTATCGCCCGGAGTTAAATTTGTATGGGAAAACTTTCAAAGCTACTCGATTTAAGCGTCGCAGGAAACCGTTGGATATAAGTCGGTCCCTGTGGCAAACCTAGACTGGGGTGGCTGGGGGGCACCCAGTGGTGGCATAATCATCAGCCTACGGTGCAATCGCTAACAGCCTAATTGGAGGTTATCACCGGAGAGGTTTTAGACGGTATGCTTCCACCTCTCGAGAGCAGGGTAGTGATTCTCTCAACAACGACGGTCGGACGGACGGACTTGTGAATGTCCAAGCGGCGAGTTAAGTAGTCCCGTCAGTGCGAACAAAACACATTTTAGCGAGTGCATTTTCAATTTAGCAGCATGCTTTGTGTCGATGGATTGAACGTATAAGGGTGCTTAATTGAAAATGCACGCGACAAAATGTGTTTTGTTCGCTCTGACGGGACTACCTAAACTCGCCGCTTCGATTTCGCTCGTTTCGTCTGTTGTCTTGTGGATGTGTTGATAATGATGATGAAGACTTTTAATGATAGATGAACTAAAATTAAATTTGAATGACGTCATCAGGGCGCTAGTCCCTCTTGAACTTGACCAGTTTTTTATGGACACCTTCCGATTGTCCCCGATCACCTTCGAGTATCTCCGGCTCGTTAGTCCAAACAATAAGTTGGAAATTACCGTGTTTTTTCGCAGCGCTTCGGAATCAAACAACATTACTGATTGGGGCACATTTGGGAGTGTAGCGCTTCTAAAATCTAGAAGTGACGTTTTTGGATGTATTCAAGTGAAATCAAAATTCAAGAATTCAGGACTCCAATCTGGAGACTACATAATTGTTTCCAACCCTGAGGAGTAAGATGGAACGTCTCTTTGTATGGTCACGAGCGTTAATTTGGGACCCATTTCAAGTAAAATATGCTTGAAGTCGTCAATGTAATTAAAGATGTCAAGTAATTTGTAGGTAAGTTCTTCTTGGTTTCCCTCTTTTCGTTTTTCCTTCATTTATCATCTTAACCATTTCTAGCCCGTTCTAGTCAACTGCTGGACAAAGTCCTCTCTCAATGCACACCACTGCTCCCATCGTCAGCTGTCATCCAATTTACGGCCCATCTACGCTACATTACCCTTTCCAGCACTTAAAAATTACTTAAAAAAGTCGTTAATATCTAAAGCGGGAAACTATAGGGTCGAGGACTATCTAACAGATAAAAATGCTTGGCCTAAACCCGAAACTTAGTCATTAATAATTTGTAAAAATTGCAAAGTTGTTTGTCTAGGGGACAACGTTGATGTAGGAAAGCATATCAAACTTTTATTTGGTTGTCCTGTGTTTTTTTTCTCCTCTCTTTTTTCCTTTTTTTATTTTTTCCTTTTCTTCCTTTGTCTCTCTCGTAATATTTTTGACATGTTTTCCTGCTGAACTACGCATGCTATTTGATATAATATTTAATTTAATATTTATAGCTTTATATAATGCTAGACTAAGTAGTATCATTGTAGTATTAAATATGGTTTAAAAAACGACTGACTGCTGAGTTTCTTGCGGCGTTTCTTCTCGGCAGTGGTCTCCTCTTGGGAAGCGCTGGTAGATTCTTGACGTTTAAAAGTGCCCGTGCGGCCTACTTACTGAATAAATATCTTTTATCTTTATATTACCGCCACTTCTACCCAAAAGCGTTGCTAGTTCTAGGTCACGAAGAAAATGGAAAACATTATATTAACGAGGCGGCCGTGTCGTCGTTCAGAGCCGTAACTACTGTGGGAGTGAGGGAGAGGCTGCGCACACTGCTCCATAGTTTTCCTTGTTACGTTCTCGCATGTAAAACCGAAAAAAACGGTTCATTGCAAGCCATTTTAAAATCCGCTGGCCTATTGGCACTCGCAATCGGAATCGCCTTCAAAGTGGAACAATTGCTTTCCTTTTTGTATGCAGGCAAGCCTTCGATTTTCAAAATGAAAACGCTTGCGAGTGCGTTAGGCTCCTCGGGTTTAAAATATAAACGGTTTTCTAAGATCAAAATGTAAAGTATCCGTAAAGAACCAATTTTTTTTAACTCCAGAATGCGTCTGTTATGACGTCTTTATATTAATGTCAAATAGCGAAATAATCAAGATGGGAACTGTCAGATTTTGGTCTTTAATTCGATTTTCGAGTATAATTATGGCTAAGGTTGACACTTGTCACTGTCATAATATTATCGCAAGGGAAAATTGAACTTGTATGTATGTATGTTAACTTTTTATTGCGCAAAAATATAAATATTACAATATTATTATTGTTTCAACTTGGTGTGTCATGACGAACAAACCGATTGTACCCATTAATCGAATCCTATTTTGTTTTATTGTTTGCGAAGCAGTGTACGCCATGCATTCCAGCCATATTATCAACACAATGTATCTTATTTCTGGTAAAGAAATGTAATTTACCTGATAGAAGATATCGCATTAGTTCTTCTATTTGATAACACCTTTTCGGGAAATTGTGTCTCAAATGAGATTACGTTTGAAACTCTTTCAGAGAGATGAGAGACAGAGATATGTTGGAGATAATTTAGCAAAACTTATTAAAAGCGTTTTGTGATTCCATACATCGGGGTTTTCGGCGCAGAAATGTTTGATATAAGCCAAAGAGTAGGTTTCTACCTAATGAATATAATTATAATCGTTTTTTTTTATTGAAACATTAAGTAGTTACAAGGCAAAGAAATAAAACTAAAGTAGATTCCTTCAAAAATATGCACCTATTACGACTGCCAGACGTCGAAAAATCTCTCAGTTCATTGAAATGAATATTTACAGCAAAATTGTGCAGATTAATTGTTTCAAATATACAAAATACATTAATAGCTTATTTTTAAAACTGTGTTGACTACTAAATTTCTATCAATAGGTGATTAATTAACGTTAATTTTATTATTATCTCGTATAGTTATAGCCTTGGTAGTAAAGCAAAAGTACTGCATGAGTTAAAATAAAATTGTATCATAGTGTGAATACGATTCGCAGAGAGGTAGTTATTCGTTAGGCATAACTAATATGATATTTTCTGAGTTTAATCTGTCTGTTTATCTCTACTCTTTCTTAAACCATTCCCGGACCCAAAACACCCATGTATGCCTTTAGAAACAAGACTTTGCTTTTAATTAATACAGTGTATCCCTGAACAAAGTGCACAAACGAATAGTAATGATAGAGAAGCTAAAAAACTATCGATTTAACCCCTATGTAAGTCAAGCGATTTTTACTAGTTTCGGAGATATTGATCATTTTAATCAGAATTTTTATAATTTTCCCTTATGCCCATGTCATGAAAAACCATTGATAGGGTTACCCTATCGATAGGGTTATCAAATGAAGATTTTTTCCGATCCTTTCCGTGTAGGAGTAACAAACAACACCTACCTATAAAGCTACCGGTTCCGGGTTGGAATCCCGGTAAGTATTTGTTCCTGAATCTGGATGTTGTCTATGTATTTAAGTATGTTTTTCTCTAAAAATATGTTTATCTTTGTCTAGTACCCATAGTACAAACCTAGAGCTTAATTTGGAACTAGATTTATTTTTGTAATATTGTCCATTGTTTTTTTATTTATAGTTTTAAACAGAAACTCCTCAACAAAAAGTATAATTTCCCCCCGTTTCCGTATAACTTGCCCCTTGTACTAACTTTTATTACTCGAGAACGTTTTGTTTACGAACAAACGGACTGCAGAGTTTCTCTATATGCATAGTAGAGCATGGTGAACTCTAGAAACAAGTGCAGTCACAAAGTGAATGCTGTAGTACCTTTTAATCCTGTTAGGGTTTTAATATTATGCAACATCGGTTTTGCATTTGGATACTTGCAGTTTTGGAACTGGACGAGTAAACAATTTGAAATTTCCGCGATCGCTAGAAGTTAACGAATAAGTATTAAATAAAGTAAGGCTAATGAGACACGGCAAAGAATGTAAACAAACTGCTCTTGGAGGAAACCCGCACATTCGAACAGCTGAGTGTGTAACAGGGTAATTGCACACAAGATCCTAAAGGGTTGAAGTAGTAAGTAGTAAAAGTCGCAGGCATCTTGTAGTAAAATTTATTTAATAAAAAAAAATTGTCCCAAAAAAAAGTACTCGTCCAATTTTCACTTTGAATTCTACTTATTTAGAAATATGAAAAAAGCATGTACAAAGTTCACGCGAATTAGTCTCATTATGCTACCGAAATTGGTGCGAAAATTGCGCGAGTTTAAGACAGTACATAGGATTGTATATGGGCGTTATTTACCCGCTCCAGGTCGCCGCTTTGTGAGTTAAGTGCACCGTCGATGTAGGGTTGCCACTCGTGTGAACATATTTTTTTAGTTTGTAGACCTTATTTAATTTTTTATTGCATGCAATGCAAATAAGCGTAAGGACCACCTAAATTGTAAGTGGGATCAGCTATTCATCGACATTTTCACTCTTAAGACTGCAATCCGAAGACTACAACTTAATAGGTGACCTTGGATGAAAAACAATGTGGGAGGAAAAAAAACACATTAGAAGAAGTTGATCTGACTGGGCGGGATTTGGTAGGTTGAGTATGATCGTCAAAAAACCTCGTAAGATACCAGCCCTTCGTTCATAAGAGTATAGTTGATAAGCATGGCTAGAAAATCTTGGTCAGCGTCATAAACATCAAATCAGCAATGATCACTTCTGTAGTTTATCGCATTAACATATTTGATAATTATTTTTGAATTTACTGACCTAACCACTCTCTGACTTCTGGCAGCTTTTTCTCCATTATTCTTTTTAGGTAGGTATAAGAAGTGTTGTTATTCTTTGTACCTTTAAGCATTCAAATAGATTGGAAAACTCAATTATAATTTTCACTTATTTGAATTTCCCGTAATAACTATTATAAATATAACAATACAATAAATATAAAAATATGTACAAAGGTGAACTTATCCCTTTAAGGGATCTCTTCCAGCCAACTCTTGAGAGATATATTATAATGTTTTTAATTGAAAATTGGTCCCAATTTTTTAAAGTCTTGCCGAAGGATTTTTGGCACCTTCATCTGGCCCCGAAGCATGTGCATAAGTGCTAGCCCAATATCAACATACTTCATCAAATAAACCACTCCAGATCCCTAGTGGAGTAGTGGCAACCCTAGCCCCCAGTTCCGGCGCTGTGCAGGCTGGAATCTTTATAATTTCTGCACTACGCTCACACTGGATTGTAGACTTGGCCCGTTAGCCCGTAATTAAGAACCGAAATTAAAATATATTCTACTTTAAGGACATTAAAATAAAAGACTTTTTGACAAAATTTTAAATATTGCACAAATTGTGGTCATCCTATCTGACAATAGCGTAAAACAGTTGTTTTTTTGGAATTACACGAAAAAAGTAGTAATGTTTTTTGAAATTTTATCTTTGGCAGTAACTGTGATTAGTTTGCAACTGTGGTTACTTGCTGGTGACGTCACACGCAAGTAACCACAGATCATAGGGGTGAGAAACTTAAGTAAATGACCTCATGCATGTAGTTGTAACCCACCGTTCGACATTCTTTATTTGAAATTTGACGTAAATCCCATAATAGTTTTGGACACAAGTACATGCAAGAGGTTTTACTTAAGTTTTTCACCTATACTTGCGTGTGACGTCACACTTGTCACATAGCCAAGCCAGCACCAAGATAGAAACTGCATTTTTGAAAATTTACTCTTTAACATATAAATATCAATGTAATTTTTTCTTAAGTTAGGCAAATGTCTATTGTATGCAAATACTTATAGGTATATTGTACAGTATTTAGAAACAAATATCAACCCGAAATCTCCGAGAATTACGGTTCAAAAGATACACCTCTTTGAAGTTTGGCCGGACGGACGGATAGCACCGTAAGCATTATTATTAGGGTCCCTTCGGATACGGAACCCTAAAAACTACTATTATTAGAAATGTAAATAGAATTAAGCATTCAATTTTGCATGCCGTGTATGGCAAATTTTAGTGATACCAAAATTAAATTATATTATGTCATCTTATGTACCTGAAATTTTGTGAAATAAAGTAATTAGAACTTACATACATACATACATAAACTCACGCCTTTATTCCCAGAGTGGGGTAGGCAGAGCTACAGAATTACCAACAACTCTAAAAACTTGTTAATAATTCTGTAACCACATTTTGCACTTTTAGGCTAAGATGTTTACCAGTGTATTAGTGACAGGTTGCAAGCCCATCGCCTAACAGTACTGTACGAATTAATTTTTTTTACCCTAAAACTCCTTCCAGAAATTATAATCGATTTAAACATTAAGACTATCACGTATATATAATTATCATTAAATTAAAAGTTATTTATAACACTGCCTTCCTTAGAAAAAAGGGCGTATGTCTCATAGAACTACGTATATTATTAGTGACCTTATTTCTTGACATGGAGGCCTTCATTTGTTTTGACTATCAAATTAGCCATGCGCCCTTTTTATTAAGGAGGGCAGCAACCAGAGCGTATAAACTACATAACACTAAGACATCTAATTAGCTGCTCAAAGTTCATTCAGTTCACACCCAATTACCTGTCTGGTTCACTTACTGTTCAGTACATCCGTTTGTAGTTCACACGTCAGATGAAAAGGATCAATATTTATTGTTCATTTATAATGCTATTGCAGGGTCCTACTTACGTAGCCCATTTTTTTTTAATGTCTCATTCTACCACCCTATGGGAGAAAAGTAACTGCATGTTCAAATAAAGTACCAGGAGCGCAGCGGTAATAAGGAGGTGCGTACTGCAACTTAGATCGTCAACGTCACAGCAATGTACTTTTAATGTTTATGCACTCGTAGTATTTGACATAAAAAAATATTTTTAACTTTCTTCATAATCGAAATGTAAAAATAGAGGTTTAACTCGCGTGAAAGTATAAATGGCGCCTTCGAACTATAGGCGCCCTAGCTGTCACTCGTGCAGTCTAAATATCTCAAGTTGCAATTAATCACTTCCATCTCTTGGTTAACAATTTCACTAACCCTAAATTCAAAAAACCGTGTGCATGAATTTCCCATTTTAAGTTATTTTGTGCTGTATTAGATGATTTTTGTAGGTATAATTAACTAAGTAAGTCGACTGGTGTCTCAAAAACAAATCCAATACTAAGTAAGTTGTGATAGTTTTCCTTTAAAATTCGTAATGTGTTTTCATTTCAGTTTTTTTTTGTACTTTTAGTTTTGGCTGTATCACAGGGGACTATAATTGAAATGTATAACAATGCCCAATTACAGTTTTGTAGTACTAAGAATCCCTGAGCTAGATCGCGGACAGACGGTCAGATGGACATGGGGAAACTATAAGGGTTATAGTTTGACTTTGGATCACTACAAACAGGGTAGTGATTCTGTAAACAACGCCGGTCGTGCGGACTGTCGAGTGATATCCAAGCGGCGAGATTAAGTAGTCCCGTCAGTGCGAACAAAACACATTGTAGCGCGTGCATTTTCAATTAAGCAGCCTTATACGTTCGACCCATTGTGCTGCTAAATTGAAAATGCACGCGCTACAATGTGTTTTGTTCGCACTGACGATGACGGGACTACTTAATCTCGCCGCTTGGATATCACTCGACAGTCCGCACGACCGGCGTTGTTTACAGAATCACTACCCTGATAATGTAGAAGACGATATTTTGAACGGCGGCCATTCGAATATTGCCGGCAAACGTAAACCGTTTGCACGCTCCATTAATTTTAGCCTGTCAGCCGCCCTGACAGGCTGGGACTGCAGGTAATCTGTTAGTGTGTGGCGCCCTTAAGTTAACTGTCTCGACAGAGCATTATTAACATTTTGGTTTCTGTGTATTAATTTATTGGGACAGATATTTGACTACTGAGTGGAATTTGACAAGTTTGAACAATTCTTGTTTCATTTGTAACCTCAACGCAATTTATATTTCTATCTGTGTATCTGTAATGTGTTTCGAAGTATATGTGGCATCACACACACACACACATTGATAGCGGTCATACTTATTACACCCCTATTTCTGCGACGGGGGTTAAAAAATGGAAGAGATTCTCAGTTTGTCGATATGTTCCCCGTTTACTCGAAGACGGTCGGAGCAAATCAGTTTTTTTTTGGTTACCACCCCCTATTTCACCATCGTGACAATGACTGGTGACAGGTGACAAATTGCGCAAATTTTGCGGGTGGTAGGACCTTGTGCAGGGTCCGTCCGGATCGCTACCACCATCTTATCCATTAACCTACCGCCAAACAGCAGTGTTCGCATTGTTGTGTTCCGGTTTGGGGATAAGACAGCCGGTGAAATAACTAGCATAGAGGCATTCCATCTTAGCCTCAGGGTTGGCAACGCATTTGCAGTCTTAGGATTGCATTGCAGTCTTGTGATTGCGAATGTCTATGGGTCACAGTTTCCACTTACCATCAGGTGGCCTGTGTGCTCGTTTGTCTACTCGATGCCATAAAAAAATAAAAATAATAATTGGTATACATTGCAAAGTTCTTTGACATCAGTGGGACTCATATCAGCGGCGCTATGTACGCTGAAATGTCACCTGTCACCTATCATTGTCAGGATGGTGAAATAGGGGGCTGGTAGTCAAATTGTGATCAGGTCAGAAACACTTTAAATAATATAAGCACACCTATAGTTTCGTTCCTGGAGTAACTTTTTTTGTCTTGTATTCATTTTAATAGTTGTAACAAGTAAAAATACGAGCAAAACCGACCGCCATATAACTGTAATAGTATTAGGAACATGATACATTTCACACAATTGGCTCGAGGGTCGATTTGACCCAAATTAACCACTTCCCCAACTCTCCTCAAGTTACCCTAAAGTTATACTTAATTGACCTTTATGGGGCACATTTGATAATCTTTGTTTTTATAGTTTGCCCGTTTTTGGTGAAATAAGTTTGGTAATAAGTTTTAGTGGAATGGACACGGCTATGAATTAAATTTTTGTTAGGGGTTTTCTGTTATAAATATGTAAGTATATTTCAGGAAACATTTCTTGGCCGTCTATTATCTACTTTGTGACCTTTTTTCTGCGTAAAGACTTACTGGACTTAACCTTGACCTTAACCTTTCATCGCACTGTACTGTTTGAAGAACGAGGGCAGTTTTACGATTAACTGTTGCTCGATATTAACAAAGAGATCTGATGATGGAGGCAGGACTCAGGAGTTGGCCACAGGAACTCCGCTATATTTAACGTGGACCCACCGTGTTTAAACTCATTACAACATTAGTTTGGTCTTAAAAAGCACATAAAGACATTACAAAAAAAAGCTAGTCAGCTACAAAATCTTGTCCCCCAAAAGATACTTTTGATAGAAACTCACTTTGAAAATACATCTACTGCTTCAACAGCAATCTTTACCTACAAATAGCCGAGTGACTGTAACTTATATCTGAGTGGACATTATTCTCCCTCATAGTTAGGTACTAACCAACTTTTATAACAAATAACTGTCACATTATGATTCTCTCTTTTTGTATCATTTAACCTTTGCTTTCAAATCACATAAGCTAATATTTTTACACATAATTACCTAAATCAATTAATAGTGCAGTCATTGAAGCATTATTGGTCCGAATTTTTTTACTGTGAACCGAATTGCATACAATTTTGGAATTAGGTTCACCTTACCCTTAACTTCAAAAGTGAAAATGATTTGAACTCCGCAACCACCCTGGGGGTGGTTGCCACCACTTCTCGAGGGCGTTTGTTTTTTTCTTCAAAATAACCTCAGATATCGATAGAAGGCCTAATTTTAAGCAAATAATCATGTGTAAAGTTTTTCGAAAAATCCAATATTTTTCAAGTTATTGGCAATTGAAAATTCGCAATTTTTTCACGTTTTTCATCGGTTTTTTGCAAATATCTCCAAAAATATACGTTTTATCGAAAATTTTATCAGAAACAAAATTGTAGCAGGTAAAAAAATTAACAATTTGGTTTTTTATAAAGTATTCTAAGTGCAATATTAAGCTAGATATTAAAGATCAAAGCCGTTTTTATATTGTCTGAAATTTAATCGATGTGGTCAATGCCATCTAGCGGCGAGCAGATGCATTTTATGCATTCTAATAAAAAAGGGTTTTGTAGTGCTTGAAATAAGCTTTAAAATGAGCACTATTAAAAGTCTTTTGCACGTAAAATAAGTGAGCTGTATTGAAAATAAGAGGAGCATCTAATGTTTATCCTTAAAAATCAATGGGTTTCATAAGTGCCATTTCCACCAAAATTAAAATTAATCGTATTCCGCCTAGAATTAACTTTATTATGAAGAGTTTGATAGATTGTATTAGTTTGGCTGCTTCAGGACACACATTTTTCAAAAAAGTCACGATTAAAAAAAATCAAAAAATTTCAAATTCTTAAAACACCCGCCTTTTTTTCATAATATCTCAAAAATGACGATAGATACGTATAAAAGTGTAGGAATAAAAATTTAGGTATTTTTCTGACAAACAAATTGGGTTTTTTGTTTTTTCTGTTAAACAAAAAATTACGGAGATATGATTGTTTAAAGAGCGCGTGGCAGCGCAATCACAGCCTCTCTTAAGCCCTTTAACCCTTCACCGTTTTAGAAAAAGGTTTTTTACTTTGTATTGCAATAAAGGATAATGTAGCTCTCTTAATTACCTTTACAATGGTTTTTTATAATTTGTGATACCATGAAAATTGAAGGAGTTATGGTCCAAAAACTTATGTTACTAACTTATATACGTAAAATGGTAGCAGTAATCATAATATTTACTGTTTTAATTTAGGGGTAGTTTTAAGGGTAGAGAAGCTTAAGAATATGATAATCATTTTCGAGAGTGTGGAATAATATACTTATAAATCCTTTTCATTTTATCAAAAAAAAAAAATTTACAATTTTTTATCAAGGGGTTCTTTTCAAGGGTTGAAAGGGGGTTAAAAATTTGATAATTATTATAGAGAATATAAAATATTACTTACTCTATACTTACATCTTTTTATGTTATACCAAAGTATTTTTTTGTGATTTTTTCAATTTAGGGGTTGTTTGCAAGGGTTGTAAGATTTTCAAGGGGTTGAAAATGATTTTAATATGAGGTAATTGTGTTAGAAAACACTTTACAATTTCACCACTTACTATTAGACATGTTTTCTAGCGATAAAATGGCTCAATGTAATTTTTTCCATTAAGGGGTTGTTTACACCCCTTAAAAATAATTGGCGGAGTTCAGATCATTTTCACTTTTGAAGTTAAGGGTAAGATGAGCCTAATTCCAAAATTTCATGCAAATCGGTTCACAGTAAAAAAAATCGGAGGTAAGACCGTATTTTTCGCTTCAATGACTGCACTATAATTATCACCTAAATTAGTAGCAGTAATAGCAGGGTTAGAATAGTGCCACTCCATGTCCCCCCGTGGATGTCGTAAGAGAGGACTAAGGGAATAAAGGCGTGTAGTACTGTTAGGCGATGGGCTTGCAACCTGTCACTAGTATAACACTGGTAAACATCTTAGCCTAATTGTGCAAAATGTGGTTACACAATTATTAAGAAGTTTTTAGAGTTGTTAGTAATTCTGTAGCTCTGCCTACCCCACTCCGGGAATTAAGGCGTGAGCTTATGTATGTATGTATTTAGTAGCAGTAATAACATATCGCTCATTGAATACAAAACGGACACAATCCAAAATAATTTGCTCTTCCATTAAAAATCGTATTCCAACCGCTTCTTATTTTAAAATGCAGCACTGACTCATTTCGGATTGTGTCCGTTTTGTATTCAATAAACGAAATATTTTTTTTAAGAGCCATCTAGCAAGAGTCTGGCTGAAACCAGCGCTGCAGCGTGTACCTTCGCTCAGGAGGACAATGTTGAGTCCAGTTCCTTTTCTGGCATCACAGTACTTTTTCTGTTTAATGTTACACTATGTTTATTATGTTAGTTATTAATTAAGTCGCCATTGTATGTTGCCATGCTTTATTTTTTATGTTCGACAAAGTTTTTTGTCAAACTTATAATCATTTTCCTTTGCAGCCCAGCATCTGCGTGATAGAATCAGAAATGATGACATCCGCAGTAGAACTAAGGCTACCGACATAGCCCGAAGAATAGCTAAACTTAAGTGGCAGTGGGCGGGGCACATCGCAGGACTGAATATGGCCGATGGGGTCAGGTCCGTGGATAGGGAGACGAGCTGTAGCTAGGCCTCCAACAAGATGGAGTGACGACCTTGCAAAGATCGCGGGCACACGGTGGATGCGAAAAGAACAAGACCGGTCTTAGTAGAGAGCCTTGGGGGAGGCCTGTGTCCAGCAGTGGCCGTCTTTCGGCTGACATGATGATGATGATGATAATTCTGATACATGTAAGACGATGTGTCTTAGTACGCTCTTATATATTGTCCCTTTAAGCTTGAGTTGCACACGTTCGTCCTGTTCCTGTGACCTGTCGCTTTTGCATCCACCCAATAATTCCGTGTTTCACGGTTCGGGCTATCTCGCCAATTAGCAATCGCTTTGTATTAAGGAACCGAGGTACTTCAATTCGGAGCAAACTGGTACGGTCGCGCTATCAAGAAATACAATAATAGACAATAGACTAATATAATGTGAGAGCTCATACGTGCATGCATGATGCATCTATTAAGCGCGTACAGGCTGTATTTAAAAAAATATCTAATGTTAACGAAAAAAAAACCATTAGTAAGGTGTCTAATACCATTCTCACGGATACCTATTAAACATGCAAAAGTGTGTTTGTTATATAGTACCGTCTTTATAGTACAACGTCTAAATCAGGATTTGAAATTTGGTACAAAGGTATTTGTTACCCAAAAACGGTCATAATCAATCATCCTGTCCATTTATCTTGGACAGTTCCCGAGGGGATGGCGGCGATAAATAAAATCCTACGTCATCAGAGTTATAGGAATAAGCTTGTTTTTTAAAAAGTGTTCAAATAAGTCAGTTAAATGCATTAAAAACAAACGAGTATGTTACTGTTTTAGGCGGTTACTCATCCTAGGGCCTTATTCTGCCCTGCTAAGAAAAAATACTGTTCTCAGACGAAATTCCTGTAGCAAATTAAACCTTATTAACTACACGAGAGGATTGAATCTGCTTTGGCTATTGAATTTGACATACTGCGTTTTGTCTTATGAGGGCAGTAATGTAGATTCTCTGTAACACTAGGTGTTTCATGAAAATCGTTTCAGCCGTTTAGAAGAAATCAGTTCTGAATGAAAAGGTGTTCATTATATCAGGGGTTTTTCCTATTTCATAGTTTTTACATTAACCTGGAGCTTTATTCTACTCGGTAAATTGATATCGCTTTTGACATGTTATCGCTGTTTTTAAATAGGCTTTGAATGCCGTCAAGTAAAAGGAGTAAAGAGTTTTTTTTAAAGCTTGAAGAAGGCAAATGGACACAGGCTACCTGATTTAACAATCTCAAGACAGCGATATCGAGACTGTAATCCTTACCGATCGTAAAGATGACCATGTACAGTCACCACCCGCGAATGTTACGCCACTTGCCATTCTTCTTAATTTAGCCGTGTACTACACTCGGGTAATATGTAAAGTCGGCTGTCAACCCAAAATGCATTACACGGTTTAATTAAGAAGAGTGGCAAGTGGCGTAACATTCGCGGGTGGTGACTGTACGATGACAACATGTCGCAAGCAATATGGTTTTACCTAGTGGAATAGCCCCTGATCATAAGTAGCGACCAGGATCCCAGGATAATCCAATCATTCACCAGCTAATTGACGGTGTAGATCACCCATTGTCCCGGACTAAATGTCCCCTGGGATATTAGTATAACAATGTGTCGGGTATTGAGGGATTCCCCGGGACGGCGATACCAGATTATAAGGATGGGCATTTGGGTAGCGTCAGCAAGGAAGAAAGGCGTCTTAGAGAATTATTTATTGAATTCTCGAAATGACCCTTTAATTTTTAATTTTAATTTTATTTTGCCTAACTGTGGTGTTTGACTTTTATGTATGTTCGTTGCTATGTCTGGTTGTAACTAATCAATTCTCTTACCCTTTGATAAATGAATTATGTCATTATATTCTTCTTGATGGCAGAGATGACAGTTGGCACGTAAACCTCATAGCGAATTTTATGCACTTCGATATTTTTAAATCGGTATCCTGCTGTTTGACCAAATCATCATTTGACAAAGTATAGGGTAAATAAGTAAGGGCCACTTAAGAAAGTGTCATAGTTACTAGTTATCAAATTTCTTAATGACGATGTTAGTAAAAATACTTGGACAGTACTCCGAGCAATAACTCAGGATCTAGGTATTCTAGTTTAATCGCAAAAATGTGAGCAAATCTCTTGCTTTACATATTTTATTGTAAAGTGGCCAGTTACCGGAGGGCGGCCAGTAATAGGCGATTTACCCTATTATTTCACAATCTTTCATTTTGCAAAAATATGTTTGTGCTAAAACCATATTACAAAGGTTACATGGGCTTATTTTGAGAGGGAACGCAGAGCATTGGCGGTGCGGTCAAATATGCTGTCCCGCAGGTTTGCGCGTTGTGATAGAAACGTCAAGACGACTCTCTTTAGAGCGTTTTGTCAGACCTTCTATGCAGCCTGTGGGCTAATTGCTCTAAGAAGACATTGAATGCCCTGCGTGTCCAATATAACAACAGTTTTAGGATGCTGATGGGCTTGCCCCGTTTTTGTAGCGCTTCTGGCATGTTCGCGGAGGCGCGGATTGATAGCTTTGGCGCCGTGATGCGGAAGCGGGCTACGTCGGCGTGGTGTCGCGGGACACTCCCAACAGCATCCTGCAGCTGGTCTGGGCCTCGCCTGCCAGCGGTTTCCTAGCCCATTGGGACTCCATTCATATGGAGTCCAGAGCTAATATATATAGGTTTTTTTAAATATTTACATTGTGTGTTACTAACGTAGTTTTATAAGACTTTTATAACTAACCCTCTATGGACTCACGTCTAAATAAAAAATTGAATTGAATTGTATTGAATTGATTTATTAATTTTATTATAATGGGGCTGGCTGAAAATCAGCGCTGTAGGTGTCTGACGCCTCGGCATAATGCTGAGCCAGTGTCCGGCTCCGTGCTGTTTCTGTCACATTGTTTGTTATCTTTCATTTGTTTAAATGTGTGTCTTCTGTGTAGTGAATAAATATATTTCTTCTTTTTCTTCTTCTTATAAAATAAGTTAGGTTAGGTTAGACTTTAGACTTAAAAAAATAATAATAAAACAATGCGGCGGGAAGTATCTGTTTGCGAAATTAAAAAAAAACAAGATTAAACTATCTAGTAGCCTGCCATGCTGACTGTACAGATCATTTAAATAAAGCCGCCTGCTGGCAGGGTAGCCCGTATCTGGCTAGGCCTTCTCATTTGTGGTGGTAGACCCTTATGCAGGGTCCGTCCGGATCGCTACCACCATCTTATCCTTTAACCTACCGCCAAACAGCCGCATTGTTGTGTTCCGGTGTGGGGATAAGACAACCGGTGAAATGACTAGCATAGAGGTACTAAATTTTAGTTCTCAGAGTTGGTTAAGCATTAGCCGTCTTAGAATTGCAGTATTGACAATGAAAAATGTTCTCTTTTCTTTAGTCTTCCATGTTTTCTATGTAACTTCTTTATTTATAAATAAAAATGAATAATTTACTTAAATAAATATCAGGGGACAATGTCACACCAATTAACCTAGTCCCAAACTAAGCTCAAGGCTTGTATTATGGGTATTAGACAACGATATAAATACCTATAACAGAGAAATATATACTAAATATACAGAAAACATCCATGACTCAGGAACAAAATATTCGCGCTCATCACACTAATATCTGCCCTTACCGGGATTTGAACCCAGGACCACTAGTTTCGTAGGCAGGGTGACTACCAACTAGGCCAGCACGTCGTCGAATTGACAATCGTCGAATATAAGTAGGTTTATCGTTGTTTAACACCTATTGTACAAGTCTATAGCTTAGTTTAAGACTAGGTCAATTTTAGTGACATTTCCCTTTTTTTTATTGAGTGTATGTATTGCCATTTCCATGCAAAAAAAAATATCATTACGTTACTAAGTGTAACTAATATTGTTAAGAGCAACGAAAACGGGTCACTTTACATTTAATTATCATAGAACGTGACCAGTTTTCATTGTTCCTGAGTGTATTAGTAGTTCAAACTGCCTCGCAACCTGCCACGCTGTCCCTACTCATGATTTAAAGCGCTCAGCTGGCAGGCTTATCCGTGTCTGTGCTAGGCCTTCTCGTTAGGTTTAGCATGAGATGTTTATGACCTAGTCTATACTAGGCTTAAAACACACTAATTATAAACTAAGGGGGGGGGGGTCTCATAAGAAATGACCAGACCTAGGAATATTCGGGGCAAAATTAAATGACAGCTAGGGATTGCCTATATCGATAAACTCAACTATCGATGCTTTTCCCATATTTTAGTGATCGCTCTAAGTTTTGTTTGTAAAAAGAAAATTTGATTGAAAGTATGCAATGAAACAAAATAGCAAAATAATTCTGGTTATTCTTTATTTTAAAAGGTTTTTTTAACCTTCACTCATCATCATCATATATTTTTTCCGTATTGTGAATTTTTGAATGACTATTGTTAAAATAAACGACTAGAATTTGTTAGGAGTAAAACAATAATAATATGACGATGATGAGTGAAGGTTATAAATCCTTTTAAAATAAAGAATGACCAGAATTATGTTGCTGTTTTGTTTAATTTGCATACTTACTTTAAAAAATAAACTATTTTTACAATCAAAGCTTGGAGCGATCACTAGTATATGGGAAAAGCATCGATAATTAAGTTTATCGATATAGGCAATCCCTAGCTGTCATTTAGTTTTGCCCCGTATATTCCTAGGTCTGGAAATGACCTATGGCCAAACTAAGATCTTGGCTTGTCCTATGGGTACTAGACAATGATAAACACTTGTACAGAGGAATAAAAACCTATCTAAGATACAGAAACAGAATATTTGAGCACACAAATATTTGGCTATACCGGGAGTCTATCCTGGGACCGCTAGCTTCGTAGGCAGGGTCACTACCAACTAGCCTATCACATCGTCATTTTTACAAGCTTTTATTTAACATGCAATGTATGTATGTATGTAAGGGTCGAATCTTACAAGTTAAATTTGACGCATTTCCCGGTTTCTATTCTACTTACTTTTCGGTTTCTTTGGTAAGCTGAAAATTTGCAAATGCCTTTAGTTCTGTTGACAATAGAATTATATAGTACCATCGAGCTGGTCTGATGATGGAGACATGGTGGCCATAGGAACTCCTAAATGACACACGCGCACATGCGGTTGGTAGGACCTTGTGCAGGGTCCGTCCGGATCACTACCACCATCTTATCCGTTAACCTACTGCCAAACAGCAGTGTTCGCATTATTGTGTTCCGGTTTGGGGATAATACAGCCGGTGAAATGATTAGCATAAAGGCATTCCATCTTAATCCTCAGGGTTGGCAGCGCATTTGCAGTCTTAGGATTGCATTGCAGTCTTGTGAATGCGAATGTCTATGGGTCACAGTTTCCACTTACCATCAGGTGGCCTGTGTGCTCGTTTGTCCCATCTATGCGAAAAAAAAAAACCGTCGTGTTAAGGCTTGTTAGAATCGTCTTGACGACAATATTGATGCAACAAAAGCTTGTCCCAAAAATTAAGTTGTTGATAGATACTTATGTCCCTTGATTTTTATTATTTAGAATACAATAGAATAGGAACTATTTATTCAACGCACACATAAAAAAAACAATATAAAAGAAAATAAAGTAAAAAGGAAGACATTTATGTTGAATAGGACCCCTCCCAGCATTGTGCCGCAGTGGACCTGCGGCGCTGATTTTCAGAGGGACCCTGACTTAAAAAACTAACTAAAATTAAATATTAAACGGATAACAGTAAACATTTAACAGGTAATATTACAAACACTAGCGACAATTTTAGACAGTAAATTTAATAAAAAACAAAAACAATTCACGTTTAAAACATTAACAAAGACTAATAGACTATTTTGTGGGGCAACACCAGAACAACACAACCGTTTCCTGTCGGATCGTTGCAAGCGACGACCAGTATTATTTCAAACGTATGGATTACACATTGTACCAGTTTCATAAATTCCATAAAATGATATACGCAACATTCCCAGACTAGCCATAAAATTTCAGTATTTGTATGGTCTGTCAACACAACCCAACCTTTGACTTCTATACCCAATTCCAAACATGACCCATTAGTCCAAATACCAATTTAAAGACATTACCAATCCAAGCCACTGGCTTACAACTCATAAATGTAAATTTTAGGTCGTCACCACACGAGCCTCGATCGCAAATGAATACAAATGCTGTCTAAATATCGTTAAACATTTGTAATAGGATCGGGCTGTGTGGCGGGGCCGTTAGGGCTAAATACGAGGTTGGATTTTCGATGTTATTGGGTCATTGGGGCCAAAGGAAATGGGGTTATGTTATCGCTAATATATATATATGAATAAATATCAGAAAATAATATTACACCAATTAAAATAGTCACAAACAAAGCTCTCCTCTTATCCTATGGGGACAAAGGGCAATATTAGTTTCAAAAATAATTAAATACATAAATACATACATAAACTCACGCCTTTATTCCCAGAGTGGGGTAGGCAGAGCTACAGAATTACCAACAACTCTAAAAACTTGTTAATAATTCTGTAACCACATTTTGCACTTTTAGGCTAAGATGTTTACCAGTGTATTAGTGACAGGTTGCAAGCCCATCGCCTAACAGTACTATACGCCTTTATTCCCTTAGCCGTCTCTTACGACATCCACGGGAAGACATGGAGTGGCACTATTCTAACCCGGCAACCACACGGGAGAATAAATACATATAACATACAAATATCAGCCCTAAACGAAAATCTGAGAAATACTGGAAAAGGGCCGAGTCTTAAGTACCCGAAACCGACGAGCGTGCGTGACTCGATGTATGAATGTGGAAGAAGCGAAAGAAATTTGTCAAAATCGTAGCAAATGGAAAGAAGTGGTCTCTCCCTACCCCTCTTGCAAACGGGCGTGATTTAATCGTATGTATGTAACGAAAATCTAGTACGTAGGTCATACATATTCGATTTAAGTTTCTGTTAAAAACTTTTATTTTTGGGACAAGCTTTTATTGCCGATTGTACTTTTTTTTGCACAGTCGTCCTCTACTTCTAACAAGCCCTAACACGACGAGTTTATCATGTGTAATTTAGGAGTTCCTGTCGCTACCCTGAGTCTCCATCATCAGACCAGCTCGATGGTACTAATTTGTATTGTCATTAGATTTAAAGGCCTATGCAAAATGTTCAAATTTAACTAAGTAGCAAGATTTAACAAGTTAAATAAAAGCTTTTAAAAACAAAAGTTGTCTCTGACCACATTCAGTAGTTAAATGCTTGTGGACATGTAAGTTATGTAGACCTGACCTGACCCTGACCGTTTATGTGGATGTGGGTTTAGCCAGAAAATAAGGCCTTAAGCATTGTTTACTTTGGGTATGTCCACACGAAAGACGGTAACCTTAATCTGTGTACACATTCAAGTATTTTAGGTGTCAATGATGAATCGAAACTGAAACACCACACTACACGCTACGCATCAAAACTGGCAAAACTGACATAGGCGGTAAAACCACCAGGGTAGTGATTCTGTAAACAACGCCGGTCGAGCGAAACCAAGCGGCGAGATTAAGTAGTCCCGTCAGTGCGAACAAAACACATTGTAGCGCGTGCATTTTCAATTTAGCAGCACGATGGGTCGAACGTATAAGGCTGCTTAATTGAAAATGCACGCGCTACAATGTGTTTTGTTCGCACTGACGGGACTACTTAATCTCGCCGCTTGGTATCACTCGACAGTCCGCACGACCGGCGTTGTTTACAGAATCACTACCCAGGTCGATTCACAAGAGCTGGCACGAATGGATTGAACGAAAGTAATCTCACCTATCATTGTGTGAGTGCCGTCCTTTGAACCGATGTTCGAATTTCAAACCGAAAACCTGTTACTATTTTACACACTAGTATACTTTCATTCACTCATTCAATCCATTCGTGCCAACTCGTGTGAATCGACCTGTATACAGTCAATGGATTTTTTTCCTAGACCGCTTTGGACTATGTCAAAGTGCCACTGTAAATGAAAATGAAAATGTTCAAATTTCGATGGCCCCTACGTAAAACATCGAAAGTCAAAATTGCCGTTTTTTTTTTATTCGTGTAATCTACTTCTTTTAACCCATATTTTACACCACCGAAAAGAAAAAGAGAAAATTCTTATTTTTAAGCAGATTTTTGAGTCGCAAAACCTCGAAAATATGTAAAATGTTCGTAGTACATCATCGAAAGTTTCACATTCGATTGTTTAAGTGGGAATAATTGTCGTGCAAGCGAGACGAAACTAACAGTTTCAATAGTTTACGTCGTACAAGCCTGCATTATTACCGGCGTAAATTATCAAAACTGTCAGTTTCAATATTTTACGTTGGAATTTACTATTCACTTGGTATCGAAACTGCCAGTTTCAATATTGTACGTTGGAATTTACCGTTAACATTGTATCAAAACTGGCAGATTCGATATTGTACCTCGAAATTTAAGATTGAGTTTATATCGAAACTACCATTTTCAATGTTTTACGCGGATATTATCGTAATTTTATTCTAAGTTTCGATAAATTGCCAGGTAAGTTCCTGTTTTATTTTTCCTTAAAATGTTGGTATTAGTTGCCTTAACAAAGAAACTGATATAGTAGTGTTGACAAGTATATCAAACTATCATTTCGTACTAGTTTTAGTACCTGTTGATAAGTATATATACTACTACTACTACTATTTTTAGTATTTAATGTTAGTTTGATATACTTATCAACACTACTATAATAGTTTCTATGTTAAGGCAAATGTCAATAAAATATTGTCTCAGATTCTCCACTACCCGCACCTTGTACCTTTGGAGGTGCAGTTTGGGCCGCCCTCGAGGGAATAGCTTGACGAAGAACTATCTAAGATATAGATGAAAAAAAATGCGCCCGGATTATCGTTCTACGTGTATATTAAAATGTTACGATACGATAAATTAGATACCGACACACAGCGAAGAATATTAACCAATTTTTGGAAATAATTGAAACATACTCAGCAGTGGGTAAATGTAAACAAATTTACCGAAAGCAAAAAAATGCATTACTACCGAGGGCCCGTCCCGGCGACCACATACTTACTACAAAGTATTTTTTACCCCTATCACCACCTAGTAACGTTTCTGATCAACAATGTTTTCATTATGATCCCGTACAAGTCTGCCTCAGAACTTTTTTGAATACTTTGTGTATATCGGATAAAATGGTCCGCACTGCCCATGCAAAATTGAGCCGAGAAGGAATTACTTAAGTACTTTACCTGATGAAAGATGAAAAGTACCATAACCATCTTGTCGTAATATTTGCTGAAATGGTAAAAAGTGTATGTGACCACGTATCTTCATTTTAACCGGTCCCAGCGCACTATACGCGTGAAAGTAGTAGTAAAGTCTATCTGAATAATAACTTATCTTTCAAAACAATGTTTTCCTTGTACAAAGAATGGGATCAGCTGCAAAACTATGACAGTAAAGCTCTCACACCACGTCAGTACACTGACATAGTGAATGAGCACATGAACGTTGCATTCTATATCCCAAAGAAAGATATTTGCGACAAATGTCATGCATTTTCAACGTCTCAGCACAAAGAAGATCAAAAAAAGCAAGAGAATTTAAAGCAGGTGACAAAATGGTAGTTTTAAAATCACCCAAAATTGTTTGTGCTACATTTGACTTTCAATGTTTTTTTAATTATCCACGTGGAGATGTTAGACTGCTGAATTATAAGCGAAAATTATTGATTTATACTTTTACAATTTTCGACTTAGCAAACAAAGAGGGTTTCTGCTATATGTGGACAGAATGCACAGCCAAAAGGGGAGCAAATGAAGTGAGCAACTGCTCACACCTTCACAAAAACTCTTATAGATAAAGTGGCAAAACGGTTTGTATTTTGGTCAAATAATTGCTCAGGTCAAAATAGAAATCGAGTTGCGTACTCGACGTATAATGTTCTTGTCACAAAAATATAATGTTGACATTACGAACAGGTTTTTGGAGAAATCATAAAAATCATACACAAAATGGGGTGACATTGTCCACGCTCTTATTGAAAAAGAGTCTAAAGGGAAAATGATTTTTACTCCTGACCAGTTGGTACGCAATAATAAGGTGGACTAAAACCGCAAACAGCCTTACAACGTAATCGAATTAACTCTTCGGATGTTTTTGATTATGCACCATTGTTAGGCGGACGCAAATGCAATAGAGATACGACAATTGTTAATTTAACGTAGAACAAGTCAAAGAGGTCAGGGTAGAAAATGGTGTACCAAATTGTCTTTTCTTAAAGAACGACTTAAAGGGTGAGTAATTTGGCTTAAACACAGTTATCACTACTACAAGACGTGGAAGAGATCGTATGGTAACCCGCTAACTATTACAGATGTCAAATATAAAGATCTTATTACTTTATGTCAATCGGGGGTGATACCTAAAGAACATCATATATTTTTTTTTAAATTTTAATTACAGTACAAACATTGGTGATAAGGTTGATCATTCTGATTAGAATATATTTCCTTTTTTGCTTGAAGTAAGTCAGCCAAAACATTTCTTTTTTCATAAGTATACCTAAGATTCATTGTTGATAGATACGGTGCTATAAAGAGTTTTTAAGAAGTATTTTAGTTTAGTAACAGAGCATTTGGAAACATTTTATGTTATATGGTATGAGTCTGTAGTTTGTTGAGAACTGTTTTGATTTACCCTAGGCAGTAATCATAAAATAATAAGACTTAATAATTCAAGCAGTGATGATAAACATGATTTAAAAGTCTGATATTTAGAATAAAGAGTGGTTTTTCCAAATAAAGATTTGCATTAACATAACTATACTGATTTAATTTAAGTACTCATACTAAACAGTGTCTTAAAACACTGTGCGTTTATATCGAAACTGGTAAAACCACTAAAATAGAGATATTTTTTGCGGCGTAAATTATCGACACTACCAGTTTCGTTAGCTACCGCAGTGCTACTGTCGAAGTAAATAATCGAAGCTGCCATTTTCGATAAGACTTTTAAAAATAATACCGGCGTAAAAAATCTAAAGTGGCAGTTTCGATACATGTAATTCTCTTTATCACGACGTATGCTATCGAAACTCAAATTTCCAGAAAACTAATATAATTTTCCTTAAAACAAATATGCCACAAGATAAAAGCTTTTTTTATTAGTTATTTTGGATATAATTATAACATCAATGTAATATTTATATTTTCAGATTTATACCATAAACCAACTTCAAAATGCTGTACTGAAAAGTGCCCAAAATGACTTTCGATGATTTACCTAGGGACCATCGATTTAACTAAGTAGCAAGATTTAACAAGTTAAATAAAAGCTTTTAAAAACAAAAGTTGTCTCTGACCACATTCAGTAGTTAAATGCTTGTGGACATGTAAGTTATGTAGACCTGACCTGACCCTGACCGTTTATGTGGATGTGGGTTTAGCCAGAAAATAAGGCCTTAAGGATTGTTTACTTTGGGTATGTCCACACGAAAGACGGTAACCTTAATCTGTGTACACATTCAAGTATTTTAGGTGTCAATGATGAATCGAAACTGAAACACCACACTACACGCTACGCATCAAAACTGGCAAAACTGACATAGGCGGTAAAACCACCAGGGTAGTGATTCTGTAAACAACGCCGGTCGAGCGGACTGTCGTGCGAAACCAAGCGGCGAGATTAAGTAGTCCCGTCAGTGCGAACAAAACACATTGTAGCGCGTGCATTTTCAATTTAGCAGCACGATGGGTCGAACGTATAAGGCAGCTTAATTGAAAATTCACGCGCTACAATGTGTTTTGTTCGCACTGACGGGACTACTTAATCTCGCCGCTTGGATATCACTCGACAGTCCGCACGACCGGCGTTGTTTACAGAATCACTACCCAGGTTCAAATGGGAGTGAATACTGCCGCATGCACCTGGTCTTTTTGCCTCGTACAGTCACCAGCAATAATATTATATTATCCAACATTGACCGCAAAAATATCTGACACGTCTTTATTATTACAGGTATAAGAGCGTATCAGATATTTTTGCATCCAATGTTGGATAATATATTATTGCTGGTGACTCCCTTTGGCCGTATTTTCAATCAGTTATGACATGGGTGTCTTCACTAAAAAAGCTTAGATTTTCCTAATTAGCCGGTAATTCCTAAAAGGGGAAAACGGTAATTTTTTGTACAGTTTGACTATAAATCAAAAAGTGCATTACAAAAAACTAAAATAAATAAAATTAAATGTGAGAATCGCGCCCTTTCTTATGACACCCCATTTTCTACAATCAAACCACTTTCAGCCCCCCATTCTAGACCCCTTTTTAATTTTTATAATTTTTTTTTACTTAACACTACACCACAATTACAACTATGCCAAATTTCAAGCTGATAGCATTTGTAGTGGCTGAGAAAAACTGCTGACATACAGACAGACAGATAACGAAGTTTTACCATAAGGGTTCTTTTTTTACCATTTTGGTATGAAACCCTAAAAAGACGAGCTAGTCACGACTTGGACGCAGCAGATAAAGACAGAGATGGCAGGATGACTTAGGGCACTATTATTAAACTCATCTTGGCTGAGATTTTCGTCACAAGAGATGTCAAAGTAAACGTCAATCCATAGAACACTGTCATTTTTGACGCATCTCGAGACGAGCATTAGAGTTGAGATTAGTTTATTAATACGGGCATTAAACGCCATATCTTGGCACCTGGCTATAAGAAGCATCAAAACGGGACTCACGGTGAAGTAGGGAATGCAATTTAACCGGTTATCAACCGTTTTTGTATGAAAATACACATACACATACATACATAATCTCACGCCTTTATTCCCAGAGTGGGGTAGGCAGAGCTACAGAATTACCAACAACTCTAAAAACTTGTTGATAATTCTGTAACCACATTTTGCACGAAAATAATTAACAATAATTAATAAAAAAATATATGAAAATAACCGGATATAACCGGTTATAACTGAGTGAAAGGCCAAAAAAATTCAATGATTCAACTTGGCACACCAAAAACTAACGCATTTTGCGTTCCATGTACATACATTCAACACGCACGGGCCCGCGTACATCCTGCGCGGCTACTGACACGCGTTGTGTGTGTCAGAGCCTTAAGGACCTTCCCAGAGCTACCGTAAACGTGTGTTTACGTAATTAACGTTCGCATTACGCAGTTAATCCGGAGTTAATCTGCTCGCACTCAGTTTTCGCTTATTAAATCGGAACTTGACACTGCCTTTGTGAGTATAGAATCATTTTCCTTATCAACGCCATGTTTAATAAAAGTTTGCAGCTTCGTCAATTACAGCTAGCAAACCAGAAATTTCAAACTTTAACTAATTTTTTTTTTTTAGTTCTGAGAATGAATGAGGTATCTGATCCCACATACCATCAGATAGCCTGCGTGCTCGTTTGCCTTCTCTTTGACATAAAAAAAGAATTATTCAAATTAAATTGCACATTTATACTAAAGTACAAAATGGTGGACTTAATGCCACATGGCATTCTCTACCAGTTAACCAGTAGCATATTAGAAATTTATAAATGTTATATATTTTGAATGTGAAAGTGACTCTTCCTATCCGTATGTTGGTTATGTTATCACGGCTAAACTGCTAAATTGATTTTGACGTAATTTGGTACAGATATAGCTCGAACCTCATGGAAGGACATTAAGTATTTTTTATCACAGAAAATAGGACAGTTCCCGCGGGTATAGTTATAAGTGACTTCTAAGCGAAAGTAACAAAGATCTAAGTAATACTCACTATACACGGTGATTCTTTTTTGGTGATCAGGAACCAATTTTACTAATTCAGTTATTAATGGCGATTATGTTTAAGTCGCAGTTACATGAAACAAAACTTATTTTTTTATGTAAAAAAATATATTTAAAAACTTACTTTTAATTGAAATTAAATTGTCACCCTACTAATTGTTTAGTCTATTGATAAGTTTACTGACGTAATATCTGTCAAATTTCCCGCCAAAGCGATGGCAATTGGCGTATCTACTTCACATCAATAATTAAAAAAAATAAAAATAAAATAAAGTTTATTTGTCTAAAGAAAATTAATATAGGATGTCCATGTATCCAGTGGTGATTGGTTTTAACAATATCATTAACTTAAATAAATTAAACAGCGAGTTAATTGTTTGAGACATCAACCATTAAATTCCATTTTTGTTGCTTATCAATAATTTTCAACTCCTGATCACCGATAAAAAATCACCGTGTAGATAAAGCGTCCTTTGCATCCCAGAACGCAGACAAAGTCGCAGGCTACAACTAGTGACACATAAAGCCATTACCAAACTGGTGCCTATTCAAATCTACTTTAATGGCGACAATTTGACAGTGGTTTTCGTCACAGAGTGGGCGAAATGTCTGTCGATATGTCAGACTCCTACGCGACGGAACTGGTTAATGTTATACCGACAATAGGTTGATTGCGAGGTACAGTTAGATCGTGGCCAATTTTGAACAAATTATAAATTGTTGATTGATTTTATGTATATTTTTACTTATTAGTTTATTTCATCTTGGTGAGTTAAAGATTTTAAGTATGTCACACTTTTTAAATAATGGCGTAAGTAGTGATGGGAAAGACTACAGATCATTTCAACTTTTTTATTATTGTCCATTGTACCTACAGATAAAAAAAAATGGCCAAGTGCAAGTCGGACTCGCCCTTGAAGGGTTCCGTAGCAGCAAGTAACATAATATAGAAGTTGAATGTTGAATGAAAGGTAATTTACGGTTTACGATTTGTGACGTATTCAAAAAAACTATTTACTAGATCTCGTTTGCATGGTAATGTAGGTATATATTTTTTTGTTTTATTATTCTCTTATTTTAGAAGACCCCTGTCTGGGCACAATTTCCATTTCGGAAGTGTCTCTCGCGCAAACTATTCAGTGGGGCTAGACAAGTTGCCATCGTTCACGAACGCTAGCGTTTGGTGATCACTGGCGACATGTGTTGTCATTGAAAAATGTATGGGAATGACGTAAGTCACGTGATATATCACTCGTTACAACTGACACGCTGAAAACTGATTGTCTAGCCTATTTAATTTTGACAGCGCCAAGTGACAGGTGATCACCAAAGTGATCGCCTAACGCTAGCGTTCGTGAACGATGGCAACTTGTCTAGCCCCACAGTTTAGAAAAAAATATATTTAAAAACCTCAAAATCTTTTTGGAGACCTATCCATATGGATTTGATGAAAAAAAATATTGAGTTTCAGCTCTAAATAGGTATGGGGAACCCTAATTTTTCTTTTTTTGTGAAAATCTTAATGCGGTTCACATAATACATCTACTTATACCAAGTTTCAACAGTATACTTCTTATACATACATACATACATTAAATCACGCCTGTTTCCCAGAGGGGTAGGCAGAGACCACTTCTTTCCACTTGCTACTTCTTATAGTTTCGAAAAAAAGTGGACGTGAAATACGGACGGACAGACAGACATGACGAATCCATAAGTTAGAGTTACGTTTTTTGCTATTAGGCTACAGAACCCTAAAAATGGCAGTACCTATATAATTTTTTGCAATAGTTAAATAATACTCATTCAATATTCACTAATTTGGTCGATATCGAATATTCCTCCTCCTCCAATTGGATCCTTTCCAGGTTCTGAACTCCTGGTTGTACCTATTAAATAACTTTGAAACTAGTGATTTTGTTGCTGCAAACAATCTCTACTTTTAATTCTCTAAAACGAATTCATCGAAAAACTGCAATAACCCCATAATTACCATTTATACCCAGTCTATTATCTAAAATAGATTAGAGTCAAATAAAACTATTGGTTTTTGTATTAATAAAAGCAGCTGCTATATTAAAGTGCCAGCGTCCCCTAATTTCCAACCAAAACTGACCCAAAATCGACCTCTTGGCTTTCAACAAATCCGTTCCAAATTCAAAATGTACCTAACCGTAAGAAAACAAAACAGAAGCTAAACGGTGCAATTTAAAGCACGAACGTAGGTCAAGGACCAACCAGCCAGTAGCTGAACAGGTTATCCCGAGCATTCCCGAGTTCACCCGAACGGTCGCGTGCCGAGTGCGAGCCGACTAAACACGAAGACGACGCCCGAAGTCATGATACTACAAATTTAACCGCTACAGCTGTGAAACTTTGAAAGTATATGAAGATGTATTTAGTCAGCGCTGCAATTAAAAGTATTAATAACTTTGTAAATTGCTCGAATGGTAACGGAAATATCCGAATGCAAGTCGTGTGCAGCGCACGAGTGGTAAATAACCATGTTATGTTTGCGGTCGGTTGAACGGCTACTGGTTTTTTTGCAAGGGATTTTGTTTGGAGATGGTTTTATTGAGCTGTAAATTTAAGTTTGTAAGTTTGCTATGATGTTTAGTAATGATTAACAGATTGTATGAGGTTCAAACGCAGAAAGAGAACAAGAAAAGTAATTGTAGTTTGATCTGTGTTGAATTCAAAACTTTGTTATCGTATTATTTACGATCTTTGAATGTCTAAATGGTTTTGTTTTTATTATATTATAATGCAAAATAATGTACAAAAGTAACTTTACCAGTCAGTTAAGTGATTAGGGCAACGAAAATGCAAACATCGTAAATAACACCACCATTGCAGCAGCAATCGGAATGCTACATTTTTCTTTTTTTTGTATTGAATATAGCGATACGCCCTCGCTCCGCTTCGTTTTATGTGAGTATCATATATAGCCTACAAACAATCTATACTGTTAATACTCTAAAACCTTTCTCAATAAATGAGCTATTTAACACTGAAATCATTTTTTTCAAATCGGACCAGTAGATCCTGAGTTTAGCGGGTTCAAGCAAACAAACTAACTCTTCAGCTTTATAGCGGTAGTATAGATTGTGGAAGCTCGTTATTTTTCTTTGGTGATAATTACTATAATAATATTGACGGTACTTAATTGGAAGAGTTCACTTTTCAGTATTTCTAACATAAGTCACATGCAGATAAAGTTAGGTTAAATTAAATTTATAAAAATCTTGAAAAGTATCAGCTTCTTAAAAAAAATATGAATGTCTTGCTATAATTTATGACCAAATTAGGATTAAAAATAATTATGGCAGACAATATCAACCCGAATCCACAGAAAAAATATATACATAATATATGTACAATAGAAATAGAAATAGTCTTTATTGTATAACTGTGTACAAGGGTGATAGCAAAAAAAAGAGTCTCAACAGCTTATCCATCTCGGACGTACAATAGAACATTACAAAATAAAATATATTATCTTATATTATTACCATGTTATCATATTTTCAGTAGAGTGAATGGCAATATCCCTCATTGGGCGAAGAATTCCTTTACATCATAGAACGCTTTTTCAATGAGCCAATTTTTTAAAGAATTTTTAAAATTGTTACCCTCTAGTTTTTTTAAATAAACAGGTAGTTTATTGAATACTCGCATCGTGGCAATAAAAGCACTTTTATAAACAAGCTTATTGTAGGCTCTGGGAATAACATAATTAAATTTACAGGTGACACAGTTACACAAACGCGCCTAGCATTGAACTATATGCTCCAGTCTTGTACTATGTACATTAGGCCCCAATAAACACATACACAGTACTGTTAGGCGATGAGCTTGCAACCTGTCACTAATACACTGGTAAACATCTTAGCCTAAATGTGCAAAATGTGGTTACAGAAGTATTAACAAATTTTTAGAGTTGTTGGTAATTTTGTAGCTCTGCCTACCCCACTCTGGGAATAAAGGCGTGAGTTTATGTATGTATGTAAACACATTTATACAGAGAAATACTTACTACAATACGTAGAAAACACTTTATCCAAGATTTAGGAACAAATATTCACGCTGATCACACAAATATTTGCCCATACCTGGAATGTAACCCAGGACCGCTAACTTCGTACGCAGTGTCACTACCCACTACGCTATCCATTTCGACAAACGACATTACGACACTAAACGACATAGTGATGTAGTTGCAATAATTAGTTTTTTTTTTTTTTTTTTATGGCATCGAGTAGACAAACGAGCACACAGACCACCTGATGATAAGTGGAAACTGTGACCCATAGACATTCGCAATCACAAGACTGCAATGCAATCCTAAGACTGCAAATGCGTTGCCAACCCTGAGGCTAAGATGGAATGCCTCTATGCTAGTCATTTCACCGGCTGTCTTATCCCCAAACCGGAACACAACAATGCGAACACTGCTGTTTGGCGGTAGGTTAATGGATAAGATGGTGGTAGCGATCCGGACGGACCTTGCACAAGGTCCTACCACCCGCAAATGAAATTTAGTGCAAAGATATAGGTGCGTATAGTTGAAATGATAGCAACTAACATGTCTATTTGGGGATAAGACAACATCTTAGGATTGAAGTCTTAAGATAATGTATATCACAGATACTACGCAGATAAACACATCAAACTTATAACACCCCTTTTTTGTCGGGGGTTGAAAACCATGTTCTAAACACAAAACCAAAACGTAAAAACACTTGCAACTGTCTTTGATACTTTTTAATCTTTTTTATTTCATCGTGGGAATACTGGCCAGTTGCATTTTTAGACGGAGTGTTATTCATTTGCCACGATACGCATGCAGCTTTATACACCCTTGTTGTCCTCAAATTAAAGTTCATTTTGATTGTTTTGTCTGTTTAATTCCAATGCAAAATAAGCTTGCGTATATGGCCACAGAAAACCAGTTTAGATTTATTGGTTGCTTCGCTAAAATTGAAAACAGAATTAAAAAGAACATGGGTAAATGCGTTGTGTCTGTTTTGTTTCAAGCTGGAGTTCTTTATTTGAAATTGAATCTTTTTAATTTTATAACGTCATAATGACGTTTGTTGTTATGGATTCTGGTTTCTTAGTCTTTAGGTACGTAATTTTTATCAGTAAATTATGTGATTTTTTTATTTAAACATGGTTGATTGGTAATTTTTTCAGTCAAGTATAACGTCATTGTATTTTTAAACATACTATACCACGTTTTTTTTCACATTTCAATAATAATGACTTAATTGGCACGTTTCCCTTAATAAATAATAAAAGATTTGTTGATGTCAATAAAAACGGTAATTTTATCTTAATCTAAAAAATACAAGGTTCGTACTGTTATAAAAAGTATGTTTTTTATTAATATTATTAATAATACCATAAAAACCCACCCCCAAATCTGAATCAACAAACAAACACACGTGTCCGTCTGTTTTATAATATAACCGACAACCTGTGATAAAAATAATATAAACAAAATGGGTGGTCGTTTTTAATACAGTTATAATATTTTTTCCTAGAAATACTTTTTTTTAAACATCCGGGATTGGTCTACGAGTTGCATCAAATTTTAACGATGACGTCATTGTAGTTGTTAATGACCCTTCCTACGATGCTAGCGGGTTCAATGACCGTTAAAGGAAAAACATTTTATGTAAAATTAATAATTAATGGGTGATTTCTAGGACAAGAATTTGAAGCATGAAACTATTGATTTATTTTAAAATAACTAAAATGCTACTAGAACAAAATAATACCTCTAAATAATTTTGTAAAATAATGACTTCAAATTTAAATTTCAAGTTTTTAATACTTAAGCCTGATGTATCTTCGATTTTGCCTGATATTGATTTAGGCATATATTCATTATTAACACTCATTTAACATTTGAAATAACATAATACAGTACCTATACGACCTCCGTTCCTCACGTTAATATATGAACACCACAAAGCGGCATCTAGCCACAAGCTAGCTTGCGCCACCGGCATAGTGGCATGGAAGTGCTATAGTGGCTGCTAATAAAGCCAATTGAGAGCGCTGCTGTCTCGACAAAGTGATGTAGCCTGGTTTAGGATGTTTTATGTGAAGTGAAACTAGATGTTGCCCACGACTCTGTCCGTGTAGAATTCATATAACACAAAAATTTGGGAAACTGTATTTTTTTCTTGACTAAAGAGTGCCCTTGGTCCCCAGGATATTTTCCAATCCCTTGCAGTTTCGTCGTGGAAAGTTAACAAACAAACAGTTAATTTTACATTTATACTAGGTACGTATTCTAGGGACCCGTCCTCACGTCGCCTCTGTTTATGTGAATTTTCTGTAACATACTTACAGTCAACCAATTTGACTCCTAGGCCACTATGGACTTTGTCAACGTGACGTTGTAAACCAAATCATAGGGAGTCTCTTACGTTTTGGTTGACAACGTCACTTTAACATAGTCCAAAGTGGCCTAGAAATCAAATTGGTTGACTATACGTTAACCAGAATTTATTATGCACTAGCTTCTGCCCGCGACTCCGCCCACGTGGAACTCGTTTATATCGTAGCCCCATAAAAAAATTCACCCTCTATGAAAAAACTATCCTATGTCCTTTCCCATGATTACAACTATCTTTGCACGAAATTGCACCTAAATCGGTTCAGCGGTTTAAGCTTGAAGAGGTAACAGACAGACAGACAGACACAATTTCGCATTTATAATATTAGTATAGATTAAAACTTCTGAATGAATAATCTAACAGCTGGTGAAAACCGTATCAAAGTCCGTTATGTGATTTAGGACGAGTTAGGGGATATAAAAGCAGAAACGAAAAGCTGTTTTTTTTTCTATGTAAATATAAAGAAATACCTATGAAGATGTATGCACTTTTTATAAACATCCATTAAATATTTCCTAAGCTACAATAAACACTATAATACAGCACCTATACGACCTCAGTTCCTCACGGTAATACAATTATGAACACCACAAAGCGGCATCTAGCCACAAGCTAGCTTGCACCACGAGCATAGTGGCATGGAAGTGCTATAGTGGCTGTTAATAAGGCCAATTAAGAGTGCGGTTTCGATAAAGTGGCGTAGATATAGCCAGTAGGTATAGAATGCTTTATGTGCGATAAAAGATGGTTTATATCGTCTGGGAGGAGCCACTTGGAGCAAAAATGAACTGGTTTTAATCTTAAGTACTGAAATAGTCTGTATTTAGTTTAGGTTTTACCGCCGTTGGTATTTAGAGACGATTTAGCGAGGAATAACTCGTAATGTTTTACTTTCGACAAAATCGTGTATAAATGTGTCTGTGTTTGTTGGTAAACATCTTAGCTTAAGTGTGCAAAATGTGGTTACAGAATTATCAACAAGTTTTTAGAGTTGTTGGTAATTCTGTAGCTCTGCCTACCCCACTCTGGGAATAAAGGCGTGAGTTTATGTATGTATGTATGTATGTTTGTACGTGTCTGTGTATCTGTGAGTGTGTGTGTGTGTGTGTGTGTATGTGTGTGTGGCATCGTTAGTCCCAAACAGATGGACTGATTTAAACGCGTTTTTTTTTAACCAAGCTAGTTCAATTAAGATTTTATGGAAATCGGTTGAACTGTTGTGAGATTTTAGTTTACAAAGGGATTGTTATTATATCATGGAATTTTATGTTTTAGTTATAGACATACATACATACATACATACATTAATATAAAGGCAAAAGTTTGTGAGTGTGTGAGTGTGTATGTTTGTTATCTTCACGCTGCAACGGGTGAACGGATTTTGATGATATTTGGTATGGAGTTAGCTTATACACTGGATTAACATAGCCTACTTTTTATCCAGGAGAGTTTAAAAGTTTCCGAGGGAAAACGATAATCGAAATCTACGTGGGCAGAAGCTAGTATAATAATATAACTTAAGCTCCCGGATAAAAATAATAATCTGCAGCTAAGTTCATAATCGATAGCTTTATACTATCACAGTTTTTCTAACTTTATAGGTCGATTCACAGGGTGTTATTTTTATGGTCGTTCGAGATAATCTCGAACAAATGATTTCAATTTTGATCCTTGATGTTTTTCATTTTATGTTATTTTGTGTTAAGTGTGTCACTTTCCGTCTCTTCACCAAGCGGTTCCAACGGAAGACCAGTGCTGGCTTTACAGCTAGCGAATGCTGAGTTGGGACCGTTTCGCAACTGTTTCTCTGTAGATTTTTTGGATCTATGTACCTAATGTTGTTTTGTATTGTTGTGAATAAAATGTCTCTTTATCTTTAAAATTATCTTTATTCAGTTTGAAACTTTTCATTTAACGTATAGCCAAGCACTTTTTTCGCATTGTTGTGTTCCGGTATTTCATATTAGCCACTTGAAAAAAAAACCGTTTTATTCCCATTATCATATTCCATTTAACACCTTCCAGTGTAATATATTCCAAGGGGAAAACCTTTTTCATAAGCCCGGGGTAATTTCAGTCCGGTTAGTGGGAATTAAAGTCGGTTCCCTTCAAAGGGTTTAATTCGATTAGTGTTAGATTTAAAAACCCTTTTGCTCCGCTGCAGGTGAAGGGTTAACTTTGATGTTTGAAATTGGATTTTGAATCAATTATTAGTTGGGAGGTATAGTCAACCTGCAAAGTTATTTGGACTTTATTTGTAAGGTATTAAGGTCCTGTCCATGTTTATATTGCGGGTGGTAGGACCTTGTGCAGGGTCCTTCCGGATCGCTACCACCATCTTATCTATTAACCTACCGCCAAACAGCAGTGTTCGCATTGTTGTGTTCCGGTTTGGGGATAAGACAGCCGGTGAAATGACATAGAGGCATCTTAGTCCTCAGGGTTGGCAACGCATTTGCAGTCTTAGGATTGCATTGCAGTCTTGTGAATGCGAATGTCTATGGGTCACAGTTTCCACTTACCATCAGGTGGCCTGTGTGCTTGTTTGTCTTCTCTATGCCACAAATAAAAAATAAAAATAATGTTAAGGTTCTAAGGTAAAAGGCAGTTTCCCACCCAAAACCACTTTAACCAATTCAACCTTATTACCTAGTTATAAGATTGCAATTGTAACACTGCAGTTCTGTGTAAAAGACTGCATTTTACTTTAGCATGGCAGAATTGAGGTAAAGGATAATTTAGTCGGCTATTATATCTACTACTTTCTTTTTAGTCTCCCGTTTTTTACTGACCATCTATCCCGGCCCTATACCGAAGAACAACTGAGCGAACACTGCTGTTTGGCGGCAGCTTATCGCATAAGTTCATAATAACAATCCGTCAAAGCCTGCATAAGATGTTTTTAACACCAAGCAAAACACCACTACTAAAATATAAAACGTAAACGTTAACGTCGATTACTTAAATGTCATTATAAACTGTATACTGACGCTCTATTCCACATGGTAAAAGAATAATTGCTTTCGACATCATATTGCCAACATGATGACAGTTTTTATTTACTGGAAAATAATGGAGGATGATTTAGATACTATACTATATCATGTCAAAAGCGATATTCTTTTACCTAGTGAAATAGAGCCCCTGACCATACATACATACATACATAAACTCACGCCTTTATTCCTGAGTGGGGGTAGGCAGAGCTACAGAATTTCCAACAATTATAAAAACTTTTTGATAATTCTGTAACCACATTTTGCACACTTAGGCGAAGATGTTTACCAGTGTATTAGTGACATAATAGTACGATTTACCAGTGATTGTCCTAAAGATACAGAAATATCATTGACTATTATCACACTGAAATGTCAAATAGTTTTAATAGTGTATTGTTGGAGAGGCTAGAAAGCACGCAATTTATGGACAAGTCATAGAGAGGACCTAAACAAAGGTGAATGAGACATAACTTTAGATCAGTATCCAAGATATTGCAAATTTAACAGCTGAGACTTTTGGCCTTGACTTAAAGTTCAAAGTCGCTTGATTTGCATGCTTTCATTAAACGAACTATTTGATGATACTTTATGAATGGGCTTTAACACAGTGGGTGTCTAACGGTCAATATAGACGCTTAAAACGAAATAACGGTAAGTCTTACATAAAATTCAATCGAATTTCAATTCTAGCAAGCGGTAATAGGGTCCAAAAGAATCTAACGGATTTTAAAGATATGCCCTTTTGCTTTTGTTATTTTGTAACCTCATTCGACCCACGTGGTTGGATGACGCATGTCAAATGGTCATTCATAGAAGTGAAATTAAAAAGAACAGGTTTTGTAATGTACATTATTACAGAAAATCATATAAATTATTTTAAATATGTAAGTTTATGTGTATGATGTGTGTGTGTGTGTGTGTGAGTGTGTTAGTTTGTTACTCCTTCACGCTGTAACGGCTTGACGGATTTTAATGAAATTTGGAATGGAGATAGCTTATACACCAAATTAACACATAGGCTACGTTCCATTCCGGATTTATTTCCCAATTAGTTCCCAAGGGAATAACGGGGATCGAAATATACGCAAACGCGCGTGCGCGCAGAACCGAGTGTCTCATAAAATGTTTAATTATGACGATAATTGTTTGACATCTTTTCTAATCAGGTTGTCAGAAAGAGCTTCTATTTTATTCACCCGTGTGGTTACCGGGTTAGAATAGTGCGACTCCATGTCTTCCCGTAGATATTGTAAAAAGCGACTAAGGGAATAAAGGCTTTTTTTTTTTTATGGCATAGAGTAGACAAACGAGCACACAGGCCACCTGATGGTAAGTGGAAACTGTGACCCATAGACATTCGCATTCACAAGAATGCAGTGCAATCCTAAGACTGCAAATGCGTTGCCAACCCTGAGGACTAAGATGGAATGCCTCTATGCTAGTCATTTCACCGGCTCACTTATCCCCAAACCGGAACACAACAATGCGAACACTGCTATTTGGCGGTAGGTTAATGGTATGGAGGCTTGTAGTACTGTTAGGCGATGGGCTTGCAACCTGTCACTAATACTCTGGTAAACATCTTAGTATAATTGTGCAAAATGTGGTTAGGTACAGAATTATCAAAAATTTTTATAGTTGTTAATAATTCTGTAGCTCTACCTACCCCACTCTGGGAATGAAGGCGTAAAAAGTCCGTGTGCAAATTCCAACTGGATCGCTATCACTACCACCATCTTATCCTATAACCTATCGTCAAGCAGCATTTGCATTGTTGTGTTCCGGTGTGGGGATAAGATAACCGGTGAAATGACTAGCATAGGACATTCCATCTTACTTAGGATTGCAGTCTTAAGATTATAGTCTTGAGATGCAATGCGTATGGGTCACAGATCCTATTTACCTAATTGTCAGCTCGTATGCATTTTCCATACCATAAAAAAAAAATTCATTCATTAATTGACATCTGCTCTATAAATATTCTTATCACGATCTACTTTAACTCATTGATTTAGTATATACTAAATCAATGCTTTAACTATAAAATGAACATTTAGCAAAAATATTAGCAGAGTTAACATTTTATGGATATTCTTTTCGATTAACATAATGAACTGGTTTTCGCTAGATCTTAGATAATCCTACGCACGATCAATATTCATACAGGAATTTAATAAAATGTTTGGTTATTATTTTAACTGTACAATCCATAAAATAAAAGTAAGCTTTAGGCTTGTATTATGGGTAACTTAACAACGATAAACATTATACAGGGTGTTAGGTAGAGCGTTGTCAAAAAGAAACAGGCGAGTAGAAGATACCATTAGCTATCCATTTCAGGTACTTTAACCTTTAATTTGTCTAAGGGCTATTTAATACCGTTTTTTTTATAATTTTATTACAAGACACCGAAATTCGACCTTCAAACCCCGAAAAAAAAGGAACTACTTGGTGTATTGACAAATTTTTAATTTTGATAGATTGTTAAATGTTGTGGTGTTCAAATAAAACTGTTACTGGAAGCGTAAAGCTACTTTAAAAAATAATGGGGGCTCCCAAAGTTTCAGAAACCGATAAAGAAATCTTTCAACCTCAACTTTACAATGAAATTAAAAAAAAACCAACGTGATTACAATTCTTCCAATTTCCTAAAAACATCTCCTGTTCACGCCAATTCTAATGGTATGCCACATGCATAACGAAACTCTTAATAATTCGAGTTATTTGCTAATAACTTGTTGAATGTGGCGAATTCGATGTTTGAGAAAATTTACTTCTCTGTTCATTTACCACGTCTTACGCAGTTAGATAGTGTTTTCTCTCTCTAACATCCTTCTAACATATGGAAGATAAGGTTAGGTTAGGTTAGGTTAGGTAGTAATTTATTTAAATTTTATTAGTAAAAATCTGAGGATATTGACTCAGGATCCCCAAAATGGTAACTTTTCTAATACATAGTCACCACACAAAAAAATATTTTTTTTTACAACAATTGCTCAAATTGATGACCATTTTGACCAATACAGGCACGATATCTCTTCCGTATTTCGACTGTCGTCGTTTTTAGTTGCATTTCTTCTTTCATCACTTGAAAAGCATGTTCAATTTTCTCAATTAAATGATCTCGGCTTCTGACTTCGGTGGCATAAACCAAATTCTTTGCATGTCCCCAGACATAAAAACCATTTTGGGGATCCTGAGTCAATATCCTCAGATTTTTACTAATAAAATTTAAATAAATTACTACCTAACCTAACCTAACCTTATCTTCCATATGTTAGAAGGATGTTAGAGTGAGAAAACACTATCTAACTGCGTAAGACGTGGTAAATGAACAGAGAAGTAAATTTTCTCAAACATCGAATTCGCCACATTCAACAAGTTATTAGCAAATTACTCGAATTATTAAGAGTTTCGTTATGCATGTGGCATACCATTAGAATTGGCGTGAACAGGAGATGTTTTTAGGAAATTGGAAGAATTGTAATCACTTTGGTTTTTTTTTAATTTCAGTGTAAAGTTGAGGTTGAAAGATTTCTTTATCGGTTTCTGAAACTTTGGGAGCCCCCATTATTTTTTAAAGTAGCTTTACGCTTCCAGTAACAGTTTTATTTGAACACCACAACATTTAACAATCTATCAAAATTAAAAATTTGTCAACACACCAAGTAGTTCCTTTTTTTTCGGAGTTCGAATTTCGGTGTCTTGTAATAAAATTATAAAAAAAACGGTATTAAATAGCCCTTAGACAAATTAAGGGTTAAAGTACCTGAAATGGATAGCTAATAGTCTCTTCTACTCGCCTGTTTCTTTTTGACAACGCTCTACCTAACACCCTGTATAAATACCTGTGTATTCCCAAATTGTAGTGACCCTGCCTACGAAGCTATCGGTCCCGGGTTCAAATCCCGGTAAGGGCAGACATTTGTGTGATGAGCGCGAATATTTGTTCCTAAGTCATGGATGTTTTCTATATATTTAAATATATATTTCTCTATATAAGTATTTTTATCGTTGTCTACTACCCACAGTACGGGCACGAGCGTTAATTTGGGAGCCATTTCAAGAAAAATATGCTTGAAGTCGTCAATTTCATTAGAGATGTCCAGTCATTTGTAACTTTTCGGAAACTCAACCTTATTGTTGTAGATAGTCAGATTGACTTTGGACCTAAGATGGGTACCAAAGGGGTTTGGGTAAAAGTGTTGTCATTAGTAAAAGTCATACATTTTCAAGGTGAGCGGCCATTAGTAAAAGTGGTAAATTATGATAGAATAATTCAACATTTAAACATGTTTTGTTAGATAATTTCTTAAGTGCATTGGAGCCGAGATATTTGATATTCTTACTTGGGCGTACTTTTAGTACCAAAAACTGAACACTTACCTAAATCTGAAATATCTCGGCTCCGATATTATTAAATGCCATAAATTATATATATCTTTCAAGGTCCTCTAAATAACTATGTAAAAACAATCCGTGCCGCTGAAAAAAAAATGACAATATTCGTCAAACAAATTTAGCCTATGCCCAAATAATCTCATGACTGTACCAGCTTAGAGCTTAGTTTGGGACTAGATTCATTGGTGTAAAATTGTCCCTTGATATTTACTTATTTATTTATGTATTTATACTTGTGTAGGGAAATAACTAATAAAAAAAAACTGGGGATAATCTCACACAAATCCACATGCCTAGTTCCAAACTAAGCTCTAGCCTTGTACTTAGTATGGGTACTAGAGAACGAGATAAATACATGTAAAGATAAATATAAATCCTTATAGAAAACATATCAAGACTCAGGATCAAATACTTGCTCTCATAATACAGATCTACTAGGAATAGAACTCAAGACCGCTAGCTTCATAGACATGGTCACTACCAACTAGGCTATCTTCGACAAGTAACGATACTTAATCAAATTGCGTGTATAAAGAAAGTTAAGAACGTTAACGTGATTATCTACGGCCGGTCGGCGTGGGCGCAGGTCGAGAGTCACTTGCGCCAGCGCAGCTTGTGTCACTCGGTAGACAGGAAATACCGTTGACCTTTAGGCAGTTGGCATACAGTGGCTTTTTGCGATTCCATAGCGATACCAGTCGACAGGAGAGGTTAATCTAGGCGGTAAAAACCGTATTGAGTTTGACTAGCCCCCATACTGACAATGACAGGTGACAGGTGACATTTCTGTGTACATGCCGCAGCTGATATGAATTCCACTGATGTGAAAGCTTGTTAACTTTGCAATGTTTAATGAATTGACACCTGTCATCTGTCATTATCACGTTGGTGAAATAAGGGGCTGTTATCGTATTGTCAACGCTTTGATAGCTCTTATTTACTTGTGAGTAATCCATGTCAGGATCCATGGAAAATCTACAGAACTTCTTAATTATTTGGAGTCAGTTTGTTTTTGGAGAATTCAATTAATTTGATGATTTAATTCCTTACTTTAGTTTAATTCCTTAAGTAGACCGGTACTTATTTCTATCAGACCTGTGTTTATCTAAAAATGACGTTAGCTGATGTCTTTTCAAGATATGTTTCCCCAAAACATATTACAAAGTTCAAAAGTTGTGAAAATCGTCCAACTTCCCTAATTACTCAGTATTTAGCTCAGGCGGTTTTACAATCAATTCGGCAAAGCGGCCATTTTGGTAATGAGCCGCCATCTTGTTTAACGATTGCAGCAAATGGAGGAGCAGTTAAATAGTTTGCGTTCATTTTGCCGTCGTCAACAGATACGGGAATAAAGCGGAGCTTATATCAAACGTTCTTTGTTTTTTTTATAAGCGTCTTAGATAATAAGTATTAGTCTTAGTTATAATACAATACCACAGACAATACTTACACAATACAAAACAATTGTTATGTTTTTGTTTGGTGTAAAAACAAAAACATGACAGAGAAACAGCAAAATACTTTTTTTAAATATCACACAATTTGGAAGCTTTTTAGGGTTCCGTAGTCAACTACGGACCATTTTAGTTTCGCCATGTCCGTCCGTCCGTCCGTCCGCAGGCTAGCTTAGAGCTAGAAAACTGTACTTTGGCATGAATGGCCAACAAAATAAAACTAAAAATCATCAAAGACAGCACCAAATAACTTTAAATAGAAAATTAGTTCATACATGTTGCATAGTTTTTTGTATTTGTCGTAACGGCTTCGGAACCCATCAATAAGCCAAATGAGAAAGCAAGATAAATACGAAGTTATCCGACCAAAAACGATAGGAAAGGACTATTCACTACATCTGTACATACATAAAATAAAAGCTAGTAAAATAATAGGTACTCACTAGACAAAACCCAAACTCGCGAATTCCAAAACTAATTAACCTGTAATCAATACCCAGAACTAAATGCATTAATCCCTCTAGATTCTCACCTCAATAACCTTCTCTAATGAGGTGCAAAGCTTCCAGCGCCATTATTAGCTAATGCTCCATCAGTATTATTGATCGTCGACCATCAATTTATACTTCTCTAAAATAATTTTAAGTACCGCCAAGCAGTGTTTGCATTTTTATGTTCCGGTAGAATCAGACAACAGCATAGAGGCGTTCCACCTTAGGCCCGTATTAATAAACTAATCTCAACTCTAATGCTCGTCTCGAGATGCGTCAAAAATTACAGTATTCTATGGTTTGACGTTCACTTTGACGTATCTTGTGACGCGCATTTCAGCCGAGATGAGTTTATTAATACGGGCCTTAGTCCTCCAGAGTTGTCAACACATTTGCGGTCTCAGGATTGCAGTCTTAAGATTGTTATCTTGAGATGCAAATATCTATAAATCTCGGATCCTGCTTACCATTAAGTAGCCTGTGTGCTCGTTTAAGTCAGACCTCTTTGAACTATGACAAAGTGATGTAATGAGTCAAAACGTAAGAGACTTCTTATAAATTTATTTACAGTGTCAATTTGACATAGTCCAAAGTGGACTTGGAATACATTTCCGTGACTACATACCTTGCTATTGAATATCTTTATCTGTTGCTGAAAACTGCTTTAAAATCCATTGAGTAATTTAAAAAATCTAAGCGAACAGACAGCGGATGCAACTTATTTACATATAGACTGAAAATAAAGAGACCTTATTTTATACTATGAAAAGATAAAGAAGAAGATAAACAAAAGACGAACTTAATGCTGTGAGGCATTCTCTACCAGAACCTAAAAGATGTAAATAGAAAACCTGTTTATAGTTTTTCGACAATTTTTTAATGGTCCGACGTGCTATATTATCCAGTTTTTTATTTCACGCCTAACACCTACAAAATACTAAAATAGATCATCTTTTATTTAAAACTGCATATGCAAGAAAAAATGCAATTTAACCGGTTATTAACCATTTTTGAATGAAAATAACCGGTTAAAACTGGTTATTTCCTTCCCCTACGCCTAACCCGACAAGCTATGAAACTGTAAACGCGCCCTAAGGGTCTGTCGAAGTTTAAACGCACACATAATTAATAAAACTTAACCAACTAATCCATAATGTGCGCAGTAATGTGTTACAACCATCAACCGGAGATTTAGCATAAAAGGGATGTAGAGAAATGGGAAATGTCCAACATATGGTACAGTCACCAGTAATAATAATATTATCCAACATTGGGCTCAAAAATATCTGACACATTTATTGCTAGAGGCATAGGACCGTGTCAGATATTTTTAAGCGCAATGGAGGATACTATATTATTGATTGCACCTATACTCTATACCAATTGACTTGTCTTAATTACTAAACAATTTTATAACCTGAAATGCATCATTTTGGCTAAAACGGCCATTTTCCGCTGAATAAATCAACTAGAGACCACATTTTGCACACCATTTACTTGATAATACAGTATAGATGGGTTTTTTTCATTAAAAAATAGTGATTTTAGGCGAAAAACATTTCGAGGTTATAAAAGTGATTACTAAACATGACAAGTCTATTGGTATAGACTTTAGACAGCTAACCAATCGTTTCCAATATCCCAAGCTGACTTAACCAAAGGTAAAAGGTAATTTGGTTCAATTACCCAGAGGGGCTATTGCTTAACGCACTCGCAATCGCAATTGTTTTCATTTTGAAAATCGAAGGCTTGTCTGCATACAAAATGAAACAATTGACCAGATTTCATAATATTTTCAAGACTTTAATTTTATTCGTTTTATAGATATTGTTTGGAAGGAGAATAGTTTTAAATTTTCTCTAGAATGAATAATTATTTTATTATTAATTTATTAAGATGTACTTATTCTAAAAGGGCGTAACTTCATTTCTACGACACAATGGACATATTACGTTAGTCCAATCTGTATATAAAAAAGTATCATGTCAACCGATAAAGGGCCACTTGCACGAAAAGTTTAACCCTGGGTTATGACACTAACTCGAGTTAAAATGACAGTTTTCGTATGAATCTGACGTCTACTAATTCGAGTTAGTGCCTTAACCCAGGGTTAAATTCTGCGTGCAAATGGCCCTAAGTCTCTATCCATCTGTCAATAGTGTCAATTTCTAATTTGAAGTATGGCAGCTTTTTTTCTCGTGAAAAAGGCAATGGTATTATATCTATTCAGGCATAGTATTGGTAAAACTCGATATTTTTATTAACTCACTTGTAATTTTGAAAATAAAGAAAAATAAATCTAAATAAATATTTTGCCGTGTTCAGGAGGTAAAACCCTTTCGATTCGTATAATAATTTGCAGGTGTCACCAAAATGAAATGTTGTCAATTGTTCCGCTTTGAAGCTAATTGAGATTGCGAGTGCGTCAGGCAGTGACGCAGGTCCAGTGCACAGGCTATTTGGAACGTTGAATTCCAGGAACTATCTAAATGGCTGAATATAAATCCTGGAACTTCTAGTAAACTGTTGGATGTGTTTGGATTGAACGTCATGTCATACACAGCCAAATACTGCCGTAGCCGTAATTCGGCAACACGATAAAATAAATATTAGGAATTCTGAAACTGTCACAAATCAAAACAGTTAAAACAGAAAACTGTAGCTAGTAATTAGTGTTTTTGTTTTTGTTTTTGTAACTTTTTTTTCTTCTTCCAAAGGATCATGGGCACTTTTGTATGGAAATTGGGTGTGGCATCAACAGAATTGAATCCTTTACATTTAAAATGTAAATAGTTAAAACATCATTTCTTACTATAGCCGCAAATACCTAGCTTACCGGAGAATAAAAATATGGGCACTTGAAAACAAGATAATAATACAGTCTATAATTATAAACTTTAGCTAAATAAATAACAAAGTAAAGAATTTTCTTAGAATCAGAGCGTTGTTTTGTTGTACAGAATACACAATTTTTAAGATACATTAGACAACAATCGACCTCTGTGTAACTCTTTTCAGTTAAGTTACTTAGGTTATGTTGATGATATAGTGTTATAATCAAATACCCTAAACCCAGTTCTATAATTATCCGTCACAATACTATAATTTCCAATGTTTCTATGGACTATATCATCAACATAATCTTGTTTTCAAGTGCCCATATTTTTGTTCTCCGGTGAGCTAGGTATTTGCGGCTATATTAAGAAATTACGTTTTAACTAATTCCTTTTTAATGATGTAGGTTTAAATTTTGTTGGTGCCACACCCAATTTGCCCATGATCCTTTGCTTTCTAAATACTTTCGTTCATAAATGTTATTATCAAGTAAGATTCTGCTTATCACGAATTTATCTCCTCTGAGCATAAATTTTGCTATCTAGTAGTGAAAACTGTTTTGGCTCATGTATTATCCATATTATTATTATTTTATATTTTTTGTAATATTTACTTTATTTGCTGTTTGTTTTCCAATAAATAAATAAATCAAGCTGTTAGGTACGTGTCGATTGACAAGAACTGGCACGAATGGATTGAATGAGTGAAGGAAAGTATACATGAATGTAAAACTAGCAACCCGCTCTCGCTTCGCTTCGGTTTATGCGAATATATTAAATAACTTATATATTCCTCGATATACTCGTATGAGCTATCTAACATTGAAAGAATTTTAAAAATCAGACCGGTAGTTTCTGAGATTAGCGCGTTCAAGCAAACAAACAAACAAACAAACTCTTCAGCTTTATAATATTAGTATAGATAATAACATGTTTTCGGTTTGAAATTCGAACATTGATTTAAACGACGGCACTCACACAGTAATAGGTGACATTATTTTCGTTCAATCCATTCGTGCCAGCTCTTGAGAATCGATCTGTAGAAGTACATTTGGATGCAAGTGTAGAAGGTATGTCATTTTACACGAGTCCTGGGTAGTGATTCTGTAAACAACGCCGGTCGTGCGGACTGTCGAGTGAAACCGAGCGGCGAGATTAAGTGGTCCCGTCAGTGCGAACTAAACCACATTGTAGCGCGTGCATTTTCAATTTAGCAGCACGATGGGTCGAACGTATAAGGCTGACGGGACTACTTAATCTCGCCGCTTGGATATCACCACAGTGTAAAGAGTAACTAACAGTGGGCCGACGCCTTTGATGTTTGCGTAAATGCCGACGCCGCACAAGGCCACAGTAATTACCTAGGGTTGTCACAAACTACACAACTGCCCAAAAAAAGAGGGTAATGGTTTTAGGTTTAAAGTATGTATGTACGTTTCTTTGTTCCGCCATAAAAACGTCTAAAAACGTCCGCCATCTTGGATTCCAAAAATAATGTCATTTTCGTAATCAGCACCCCGAGGAACTTCGAAAATGACACCCATATCATTATATTTAAAAAAAAAACGTCCGCCATCTTGGATTCCAAAAATAATGTCATTTTCGTTATCGGCACTCCGAGAAACCTCGAAAATTACACCCATATCATTATATTAAAAAAAAAAAGGTACGTCCGCCATCTTGGATTCCAAAAATAATGTCATTTTCGTAATCGGCACCCCGAGGAATCTCGAAGATGACACCCATATCGATTTTTAAGAAAAAATAACGTCCGCCATCTTTGATTTCAACATGGATATCTTTTTCGTAATCAGCACCCCCATTATTATTTATAAAAGTCATGTCCGCCATTTTAAATTTGAAAATGGATGTATTTTTTTTGTTTGAGAAAAGTTTAAATTTTTGCTGGCAGGCGTCACGCTTTTACATCCGCCATTTTGTTTACGTTGGCATGACATGACAAAAATGTTGTAAATTAAGCACTATAAAATAATATATTTACCTTTCTTCTGAGTGTGGAAATTGATAACATCCCAGATCTTTATTTGTGCGAGATGATGAATTGCATTCTCGCACAGCACATGTCGTATGCACCATTTTTTATTCTAAACACATCAAAATACAACACACGACACGCAGTAGCCCTGAAAGATATGTCCCGAGCTACTAACAATGGCGACGTATGCAGCTCGGGCTCGCCCTACCCGCCCCTCGCCCCTCACACCCCGCACGATTGCCCTGTCTAGACGGCTTCGTCGAACGACTGTATTGGTTTATAGACTGTGATATCACTCGACAGTCCGCACGATCGGCGTTGTTTACAGAATCACTACCCTGATGTGTCTTGGCCGAGCTGCAAACGAAGCGAATTTGTTAAATGACATTTAGACTAACATAAAACAGTAATTAAAAGAGGCAATTTTGCTTAATTGTTATTGTGTATTGTATTTATTAAATATTTTTTGATAATGTAGATGACGGACTAATTAAGTTTTTTTTAAATCACTAGCGTGTTATAAATGTAAGTAAGACTAGTTTTGTATCATAACTAGGGAGTGCAAATAACCTGTTTTAACCGGATTTAACCGGTTAATTTGATACAAAAACGGTTAAGAACCGGTTATTATTATTATTTATTTATTTATTATAACATATTAACAAACTTAGTTTTACAACAACGTCGCGCGAAACAGTTTTCACAGTTTGACTGTGGGATCTTAGTATATAGGTACAAGTTAAGTTACAATTATAAAACATTACATAATTTAAATTTAAATAATATAAAGGGAATACTTAAATAGCGCTCTCTTAAAACTATTTTTGTTAGGCTCTAGTCTCATAGCCGCAGGTATGCTGTTGAGGATGTAAGGCCAGCGCTTCTCAATAAGACTGTCTCCATAGTACACTCGCGGTCAAATAATTCGGGTCAGAGTGCGTTTTTCATACAAACGAGGCTATTTCGAAGCCTTGGTTCCTCGCCAGGGGATGCTTGTAGTGAAATCTGATGATGGATACCCCGAGCATCGATACAGGACTTCCAGAGTGCCTAGGACACCCAACTGATTGAATCTGCGGCTAACGCCGGAATTGTGCATCTTAAGAAAAACATCTTAAATGACAATAAAATCTAAGGAAATCCAAATGCTGACCCAAACTCTCTCGCTGTGGTGTCAACTGATTGTGCTATCAGTTAGGTATCTTAAGAACTTTTGACCTCCTCTATTGAACCTTGGAGTATCCACCATTAAACCTCACTCAAAACAACCCCTGGCTAGGGACCAAGGCTTCGAAATAGCCTCGTTTGTATGAAAAACGCACTCTGACCCGAATTATTTGACCGCGAGTGTAGTTTCCATTGCATTCCCTTATCATAACGGATGAAGAAACTTACACATACATACATACATTAAATCACGCCTGATTCCCAGAGGGGTAGGCAGAGACCGCTTCTTTCCACCTGCTACGATCTTGACAAATTTCTTTCGCTTCTTCCACATTCATACATCGAGTCATGCACGCACGTCGGTTTCGGGTACTTAAGATTCGGCCCTTTTCCAGTATTTCACCGATTTGACTCGAAAAAGTACGCCTAGGGCGGCCGGCCCCTTCCGACCCGTCCACTCACTTTCGATCTGTATATCTCTTTCGTCAATCTTTTTTCATCCATCCTTTCCAAATGACTGAACCATCGAAGCATGCCCTTTTCAATCTTAGTCAATACATCTTCTTTTATTCCACATTTCTCTCTGACTTTTTCATTCCTTACTCTATCAATCAGTTTCACACCACACATACTACGCAAAGATCGCATTTCAACGTAACCATCTTTTATTTCTTTGAAACACAACATACTCGTATTTGCCCAAAATAGCTCTTCCACCCCCTACCAAGTTGCCATTGTCACTTTTTGCACCGGCCACTACATAAAGACCCTCAATCTCAGAGAGCCCTATCCAGCGGCTACGTCGCAACTTGTGAGGACAAACACACGGTGACTTGTCCAACTTTAATTAATTACTTGCTTGTAGTCGGGACAGTGTGAGGGACACGTTGTATAAATGTTTAGAATTTATTATGTATGTAACAAATGGGTTCATGTAAAATGCACGCTTTTTTTGTACTTGTCCAGAAATAATTGCCGTGTCTAGATGAAGTCATTGATTTCAAAAACAAACTGACAACATTTATTTGACAAAAACACAATGGGGTGTTAGTCTCTCAAAAACAACGGACGGGCGGACGAACGAGCGAAATCGCAGCGGCGAGTTTAGGTAGTCCCGTCAGAGCGTACAAAACACATTTTCAATTAAGAAGCCTTATACGTTCGATCCATCGGCAGAAACCATGCTGCTAAATTGAAAATGCACGTGGTAACATAATTAAGCCTACTACTTAAACAGCCTTATACGTTCGACCTATCGTGCTGCTAAATTGAAAATGCACGCGCTACAATGTGTTTGGTTTGCACTGACGGGACTACTTAAAGTCGCCGCTTGGACATTCACTCGTCCGTCCGTCCGACCGTTCAGAGAATCACTACCCATCTTCCCAAAAAACGTAATCTATCAGTTTGACAATAAAAACAAAAAAACATTTCATACTCTTACCTGGTATGGCCTAGGGTGACGGCACCAATGATGGACTTTTAGCTGACATGCACCAGTAATGGACACTTCACTCTTAATTCAAATTGCATACGATCCTAAATTAGCGAGATAGATAGATTTTTAAACTTTAAAACCTTGTATCTAATTGTAATCTCACTGTTTTCGCACTTTATTCATAGCTAAATTATAACAATGTATGATATTATGTTGTGATGTATTTCATTCTTTTACAAAAAAATATAATTTTAAAATTTTATGTTTAATTTGTGAGCATACCGTAGTTCAATTTATGTATTTACTGGCGTAAAAGATAAAAGATAAAAGATGTTTATTAAGTAAGTAGGCCGCACGGGCACTTTTACACGTCAAAAATCTACCAGCGCTTCGCAAGAGACCACTGCTGAGAAGAAGCGCCGCAAGAAACTCAACAGTTAGTCGTTTTTTAAATATACAATTTTAAAACTTAACCTATCATTATATAAAACAATGAATCTAACATACGTTAAGAAATAAATGTATTCACGCGTAGTTGAGCAGGAAAATGTGTCAAAACTCTGAATTTTCTCCAGAACTAATTAGGTAGTAGTAAGTAATAGAAAATAATTATGAAAATTATACTTAATTATGATGGTGTAATACAACTACATAAAAAGTTTCGATACATTCTCCTACAGAAACCGTGTCCCCTAGACAATATTAAGTTATTATTAAGTTATTTGGGTGTTTAGTTTAGGCCAAGCACTTTTATCTGATAGATAGTCCTCCTAAGATGTGGTTTCCTATAATTAGAAAAGTATCGATTTAGATTTTAAAATAGATATAAGCGTAATTCGGATGTATTATCTGTTGGAAATCCTCAATAAATAAATAAATTGATTGTTGCAAAACAAATGAATAACCCTTATCTTCTGTCAAATAACAATTAAGTGTCCATCATTGGTCCTCGTCCATTACTGGTTCCGTCTCCCTACGTCAAATTAAAATTTCCGAGTCTTACTACCAGAGCTTCCCAAGAGGTCATCACCGTTGCGAAGAAGATATAACCAAACCAACCCAAAGCAAATCACCAGACCACCAAACCAAACTGGTTTGTTTACCAAACTGTTACAGCTTTAGTGATAATACCTACCTCGTGCAGGATATGTCCAAATTTTACCCATAAACCCCAAATGCGTCCAACGGCTCGAGCTTGACCATGCTCGCGCAAGTAACCCGCGCTTTTACATGTGCCAGCTACTTGCACTGTGTACAAGCACCATTAGAAACAGTCTTTTGCATTTTTATGCCGAAGTGTTAGTATAAGGGTACGGGGTAAACGTATCACAGTAACATTCTATCTTAGTTGTCACTTTTGACAAATACTGTTCTTTTTTTAAATACTTACCCATACCATATGATACGATTTGATATCTTGTTTGACGTAATTTCTGGGTATAGATCGAATTTGGAAATGTTTTTTTTTATTATTATAAATAACCAACCAATATTTTTGCACGGCACTGTACAAGCTACCAATTTGAACGCTAAACCGTTAGGGCGTTGTCTTCACATAGTTGGGGTGTAATTGTTCCGCCGTGCCAACCCTAGGGCAGTAGGGTCGTCCAAAACAGAACTAAAATAATAGGGTGGAGTTAAGTTTTGGGTAAGTTTACAAGTTTATTTTGTTTACTATGCTGTCTTAAAATAGATATTTTAAAGATAGTTTGAAATGATTTGTATTTTAAAGGACTAGATAGTAATACAAGTATAAATTAGTAAAGTGTATGAAATATTAACATTACATAACAGGCAATATGGTTTTATCGTTGAATAGGCCCTGGGGGCCGCGTGGCCACGTGGCCGCGTTTAAAATGTGGATATAACATCCGTCACTTTTTGACACGTATATAAGAACGAGAGTGACAGATGCTTTACGCTTATTTTGTCACGCGATAAACGCAACCATACTACAGTTTGGCCGTTCTAATAGGCCCGATTTGACAGCTGTCATCTTAGTACAAAAATTTACAAACTATGAGTTTGAGGTTATATTTTGTACTAAGATGACAGCTGTCAAATTGGGCCTATTAGAACGGCCAAACTGTGGGACCGCTAGTATGGGATCCTACACAGTAAAACCTTATCGATTGATATGTTTCCATATTGTCAACGTTTTGACAGCACTTATTTACTTGACAGTAATGGTGGCCCTGTTAAAAACAATACTATAATACATCAAAGACAATACTTTAAACAGATTTGGTTTTATAGCTCCATTAGAAATCATCAGGGTAGTGATTCTGTAAACAACGCCGGTGGTGCGGACTGTCGAGTGATATCCAAGCGGCGAGATTAAGTAGTCCCGTCGTCAGTGCGAACAAAACACATTCTAGCGCGTGCATTTTCAATTAAGCAGCCTTATACGTTCGACCTATCGTGCTGCTAAATTGAAAATGCACGCGCTACAATGTGTTTTGTTCGCACTGACGAGACTACTTAATCTCGCCGCTTGGATATCACTCGACAGTCCGCACGACCGGCGTTGTTCACAGAATCACTAGGTACCCAGTAGTTTCGAGGGAGAATTAATTGATAACCAAGTTGAAAAGCTACCCTATTCTCATTCAACTTATCCAAAGCGTTAGTTCGAAGCTTTATAACAACCAAGTGCGGCTTTATAATGGTCAGACTATTTGAATAGCTTTCTCGGCGGTCAACCCTGACCTTAACATGTTCGGTACCGACATTTCAGATTTGTATATAAACTGGGCTACGAAAGGTGACATTGGCAACGTTAATTTTGATTTCAATGTCAATAGTTTATGGGTGAAGTGTTGTAACAATTAACAAAGGTCGTATGTGGGAGTTTAATTAATACGTATGGTTGCGTTGTGCTTTTAAAATGTAAAGTATAATTTTGATTTTGATATCTTTGTATGGTTTTAGTATTAAGTACTTCATAAGGAACAATGGAACCCTCTAAATCAATTTGCTGTCATTCTGTATGTATGTATGTATGGTGTCCCCTTGTTTTACAGACTGAAAAATTACAGAAATTTGTTTCACAGAAAATGTTTCATATACTATTTGGTCCTTGTATTTTTGCTTCGTATATTTTTTTTTTTTAACTATTTACTTGAAAGAAACAAATTCGACAGAAAATCAATTCAATGAATTTTGTAATTTTATTTTTTCATTACACAACCTTATCAAACAATATAATTATTTTTTATAAGATAAATACTATATTATGATATAAATATGAGTGAGCGAGCGAGCGAAGCGAGCGAGCAAGACCTCTCTGGGCAGAACCGACTTGAATAGGTTAGGTTAGAAGGCTATGGCGGGAGCGAAGCGAAGCAAGCTCCCGCCCTAGCCTTCGAGGTTATTTTTTTATATCTATGAGAACGAAGAATATTTAATTTGCTATTCTATGATATGAAAAAAGAAACATTGAATTTTATTTAAAATAAAAAACGATGATTTAATAGTCTTCAAAGTAATTATTCTACATATTGATTATTCTATGAAATGATAATACGAGAAAAAAATTCTATGAAATGAAATTCTAAACAACTTCAGTCTGTAAAATAACGTACAACCATGTATGTATGTATGTATGTATGTATGTAAACACTTTATTGTACAAACAAGAGATAACAATTATAAAATAGACAAAAATATAACAGGGATGTACAAAGGCGAACTTATCCCTTTAAGAAGCGATTGAGAAATAATTAATTTACAACGAATAGCCAAATAAGTAGAACACTAAAAGCAATTTCTATAAATATCGATATATAAAATACCTAAACATAATCCAATATAAGTATATCGCGGTAAATTTAATATTCATTCAAAACAAAACACTTCTTCAACTAAACTAAACTAACTAACTAAACTAAAGAACCTCTAATTGGAAAATGCGTTTTATTCAGTTAAAGAATTTGTTGACATTAAACTATAGGTTCCCTAAATTGTTGTTGTATTTGTATCACTTGACTTAGTATTAGTATAGTTTTCCTGTTCTCTGTTATTTGTCAAATTTAATTATTTATGTTATGACTTCTACCTACTTTTATTTTGTTTTAATTTTTTGACGAACATAGATCGATGCATGTAAATTTTAATGTAATTTATAATGTAATTGTTTTATGCAATAAATTAACTAAACTAAACTAAACTAATTTCATTCAGAGGAGGCTCTAACAGGATAAAGTAGGTACGTTAGATTGTATATATGGTGACAGCACCAATGATGGACACTTTTAGCTGACAGGCACCAGTAATAGACACTTCACTCTTAATTCAAGTTTCATTGGGTCCTAAATTGCAAAACAAATGAATAACCATTATTTTCTGTAATAAAGAATCAAATGTCCATCATCAGTCCTTGTCCATGAGAAGCGCGTTTTTAAGAACATCACCTAACAGGGTAGTGATTCTCTCAACACCGACGGTTGGAAAGACGAACGAGTGAATGTCCAAGCGGCGAGTTTGAGTAGTCACGTCAGTCAGTGCGAACAAAACATATTTTAGCGCGTGCATTTTCAATTTAGCAGCATGGTTTCTGCCGATGGGTCGAACGTATAAGGTTGCTTAATTGAAAATGCACGATCTAAAATGTGTTTTGTTCGCTCTGACGGGACTAGCTAAACTCGCCGCTGCGATTTCGCTCGTTCGTCCGCCCGTCCGTTGTTTTTGAGAGAATATCGTTCATTGAATACAAAACAGACACAATCCGAAAAGAGTCAGTGTTGCATTTTAAAATTACAAGCGATTGGAATACGATTTTTAATGGAAGAGCAAATTATTTTGAAATGTGTCTGTTTTGTATTCAGTAAGCGAATCACCCTAGGACAGGTCACTAACACCAGCATTATTTCAAGTCTCCATTAATTTCAACGACATCCGGCACAAAATAAATATAAACAGTGTCCGTCAATTTGTTACTCGTTAAAAAACGTAATGTTACACCTTTATTATTGCCAGCGTTATGAATGAATCTCACGGTGGATTAGTTTACACCGTGTTGTAATTTGTAGCCGAACGTGGATAAAATGGTATTTCAAATGATAATCTTATTTTGATGTATTGTATTTAATTCGTTTTACTGCCAGACATAGATGCAAAACGCAAAATAATAATAGCAAACTATATAAAATGTAATATTTGTAACAATTTTTTTTTTTTTATAAAGTTTTAACAGTAAATACGCATGTATAATGAAGCTATCGATGTCACAAAATCATGGAATTATTTTGTTAAAGAATGTTTATTGAATGTTTTTATTTTTTACTGCTTACAGTTAGTAATGTAACTGTTTATTTAGTAGGGATTCGATGGCAACTTATACACATCATACATTTTTACTTGCCAACTAATAAACGAATAGGTACATACCTACGTAAGCGTTAAAATAAAATGCAGCATAGAAAGAGGAAGAAGTAGGAATACTCACACAATTTCTTGGTAGGTACCTATTTATGTACACTTTCTTTATTTAAAATATTATTATGTTCTTTTTTTTCAAAGGTATAAGGTTTTTACCTATGGAAAAGGCAAACGGATAAACAGACGAGTATATCTAATACAAAATTAATTCAAAACGAATTTATACTCTCCGCTTTGGTTTAGGTGAGTTTTCTGTAACACACGTACATAAATAAATGAATTTCATAAATGTAACTTTATTTATATTAAGCTCCTAATGTAATGTTCCTGCTCGTAATGTTAATTTTTAACCTGTGTTAAATACTTGCTACACTATCACATTGGGCTGACCTGTAATGAATGATAGATGTATTTGTGAAACAAATAAATAAATAAATCATAATTTATTATACATAATCATCCGTAAAAAGTTATTAAACTTATGGTGAAAACTGCATCAAAACCCGTTGCGTCGTTTAGGAGGAGTTAGCGCATTGACAGACAGACGGGGGAAGTGACTTTGTTTTATAGGTACTATGTAGAGATGATAATAACCATCAATTACATGTTCGGTGTGACAAGAGGTCACTCAAGCCCGCCTGTTTCCTCTCCATTCACAATTTCGTTCTCGTATCGACACAACCGGTTTGGAAGAGATGTGGCACAAATCATAAGACCATGTCGTTAAGTAGGCAAGCCATAAGAAAATAAGCATTTCTCAAATCATTTAATATTAAAATAAGTTTATGTCAAAAGCTTTAACTTCCGTCTGTACATACGACCGAAGTAAATTAAAAAAAAAGATTTTTCAAGATTTTTTTAAGATTTTTCCCCGTGTGGTTGCCGGATTAGAATAGTGCCACTCCAAGTCTTCCCGTGGATGTCGTAAAAGCCGACTAAGGCAATAAAGGCGTGTAGTACTTTTAGGCGATGGGCTTGCAACCTGTCACTAATACACTGGTAAACATCTTAGCCTAAGTGTGCAAAATGTAGTTACAGAATTATCAAAAGTTTTTATAGTTGTTGGAAATTCTGTAGCTCTGCCTACCCCACTCTGGGAATAAAGGCGTGAGTTTATGTGTGTGTGTGTGTGTTTAGGTAATCGCGTAACAAATACATCACTACATAGTATAAAACAAAGTCGGTTCCCACTGTCTGTCTGTCCCTATGTATGCTTAGAGCTTTAAAACTACGCAACGGATGCGGTTTTTTTTTTAATAGATTGAGTGATTGAAGTGGAAGGTTTTTATATATAATAAACTCTGATTTATGTACGGGTGTTACAGAAAACTCACATAAACCGAAACGAAGCGAGGGTGGGTCGCTAGTATAGAATAAATATAAAAAGCACACAAACTTGAGAACCTCCTAAAACACACTAAATACCTTTGCTAATAAATATTTTTAATTATCAATTTTATAATATAAATAGAATATAGGCGTGTAGTTACTGTTAGGCGATGGGCTTGCAACCTGATTTGTGCAAAATGTGGTTACAGAATTATCAACAAGTTTTTACAGTTGTTCGTAATTCTATAGCTCTGCCTACCCCACTATAAGGTTTGTTTCAATAGAACTTGCCAACAATGTAAACAAAACATTTTCACATTAACACAATTTTATTCTTTTAATGGTTTAGGATAATAATGTGGAAATAATTGATTAAATAACACATGGATTTAGCAGTATTTGATGATGTAGAATGGAAATTAAAGACATTTTGGATACAAGGTTTGTTTATATTTTTGGCAAGTTCTATTGAAACAAACCTTAGGATTACAGGCTTGAAGGCATGTACAGTCAACCAATTTGATTCCTAGGCCACTATGGACTTTGTCAACGTGACGTTGTAAACCAAATCATAGAGAGTCTCTTACGTTTTGGTTGACAACGTCACTTTAACATAGTCCAAAGTGGCCTAGAAATCTAATTGGTTGACTGTACGTATAAATTTTCAATCGTTCCACCCACGCTGTGCCCCTATAGCTCAGTCCACGCAGCCAAGCCTGCTCTGTAACCGGTCTGCGGATCATAATAAAACTGAGACCACTTCCGCAGACCAACCTGCGGTGAATAAATAAAGGTTGAACTCTTTTATTGATTGATTGGAGAAAATTGCTTTTGAATGAGTTATTGAAGGTGCTTAGTTTAGAATGCAGGGGATGTAGTTAATGGTAAGTAAATCACTATAGTATTGGCTGCCAAGCTAAAAAAAGGAATGGGATGCAGGAGTCATAATATAAGTCTGAAGGTTACTGATTGGAACCTGTCAGGTCTTGACGGATTTCACAGTTCATTATGGTTAAAAATCTAATTGGAATTACGGTTACAATCATAAACAACTTAAAAAAAAACGTTGATGTAACCAGTAATGGACAAGGATCAATGATGGACACTTCCGTGGCTGGCGTGAAGACGTTGATATCTCGACATGTACGTTTTTTTTTTTATTCCTTTAAACGCTTCGTTATTTTTTTTTCTATATTGGTATTTTTTTTCATATTTTTATCTTACTTACTTTTTGACTTATGGCCATTGTTCATACATTGATAACTATACTTTTGGCAAGTTATTGTGGATAAAAAGACATATTACACATCACATTGTGTGCATAGATTTATAAATAATTTTATCAATTTACTCTCGATTACAGTAATAACGTACTTTTTTTAACATAACGACATATCAATCAAACAAATCAAATATATCGAGTTATCAACTAACGCACAGTAACTAAAACGAAGTGCGTAATGTGACATCTCAACTTATATTACTGCCCATCGATTTGTCAATTTATGTACAGTTAATATAAGTAAGTTCTTAACATAATATCTAAACTTATACTCATGTCCATTGAGTTGTCAACTTCCGTACAGTAAATAAATTTAGTACGTAATATGACATCTTAACTTGTTCTACTTTCTACCGAGTTATCCATTTACTTACAGATAAGAAATCTAAGGTTGTTATATGACATCTCAATGTGTACGACTATCCACCGAGTTATCAATTTAGGTACAGGTAATATATCTAAGTGCGTTATATGACATCTCAATTTGTACTACTGGCCACCAAGTTATCAACTAACGTAGAGTAAATCAAACAAGTGCATCATGTGATATCTCAACATGAAAACTTATGTCAAAGAATTATGAACCAACACAGTAATACGATATCTCAACTTATGTTTTAAAAATATTTTAATTCTCCAGAATATCTTGAGATATTAACAGACAAATAATTAAAATCAGTACCTGAAACCTTGACGTGTATAGTTATCAATGTTTTTAATCAAGGGCACAAACCAGTATACTTGTATATTTTCAGATAATAATGTAATATCTGGGAAACAAAGTAAGAATATGTACAGTTGTCAATATTACTAATTCCAATAAAAGTGTTGCCTCTGTTTATTATCATAATATTAAAATAGTTTCACTAATTTATTAACAATTTAATCACTAATTTATCTTAACATTTAAAGGTGCGCTCAGCATTGTGTTGCGACACTAAACTTGTTAGTGCTGCAACGCTGGTATTCTGTGAAAACCAGATTATGTGCGACAGCAACCGATATGTAACGCCTGTTGTTTTCAAGAACCCCCGCACTAAATGACATCATCCGCCGGTCTCCTGCCTCAATAAACGTGCCGGCCCTTTTAGACCCGACCGGCATTTGTAGATATGATGGCAAAATACCTGACAAAATGTCCTTGGTTCCGTGCAGAATATGGGACGGGTGCTAGTGTGAGATGCAACCTGAGTAGACATGCTAGCCCAGTCACATCTCCACCGGACCTCTAATAGGGCTGGTGCGGCAGCTGAACTAGATGAAAGCTTAAAAGGTTGGCCAATGTAGTGGTCTTGGCCAGTTGGTGGACTAGTAGAGAATGCCTTAAATATAAATAAGATATGTTCATTTCATTCGGCGTTGAGAAGGTGGCAGTTTCCTCGTTCAACGCATTAGTTTAACCATCCAGCGAGTAAATGCTGCCAGTATCTTTGAGGCCTTTCATAGATATAAAAGATTTAAAATAGAATGAAGTTGTTAAAATGTAAGTTATAAATTGTACCTAAATACGTATTTATATTGTCATTAAAATAGATCGGCTTTTTATTAAATTGAATAGTGTTGAAGCTGGACTAAGCTTTCCCATAGGTCCTGTAGGAATTATCGAGCATATGCAAAACAAGCACGAAGTGGTCTTGAAACTTACATAAATCTAACTTCTCGGTTTTATAGGAGTTCACCTGATTAGTGCTTCTGAGTTAACCCTACAATGCATACAGTGACAGATATGTCACAACCAGTTTAATCGTTAGTAGTTAAAAATAATGTAAAGGCAGCGACATCTTTTTGTATAAAAGCAAACCTAGAGGGCTTTATATAAGTGTAACATAGTAACAATCCACTAGATAACATTGTATTTGAAATTACCAAGGGATTTATACAAATGTTGCTGTTCTCCGTGAAAAATGGATTTATTTCATTTACATATTGCAATAAAAAAAAAATATATAATCAAAAATCGAATTAAAAAATATTTTTATGTGTGAAAATCTTTGCGTAAGTATGCTGTATATATTATAATTACTGTCAATGATAATCTATATGCCTATATACAGTTTTTTCCAAACGTTCCAGATCTGTCACACCATGCATCGACGGCGTGTCCAAATGTTCTATATATGTCACTGCAGTATGCAGTAATTTTTTGGATTTTTCATAAGTACATGAAATATTTTACTGTCACATAATGTGAAAAATGTGAAAATACTAAGAGAAATTTGTTTATCCAAATACAACAATTATTTCTAAAAGTTTAGAGTCTAATGAAGTATAAATTAAGAAATTGTTCCATAATAATACGTTAGTGTTACCCAAACCTTATAGCATGGTGCCATAAAACGGTTTATTTACAAATCATGCGAGAAATACTAATAAAAATGGTTTACATAATGGAAACTAATACTATTTCTTTAAGTTAAGAGTCTACTGAAGTTTAAATTAAAAATCTAATTCATAATTAAATATCAGTGTAACCGATACCTAATAGCATTGTGTACCACATATAAAACAACATATATTTTTTTCACAGAAATAAAAAACTCATGCATTGTAGGGTTTAATAGGTGATTTAACTTCTACTTTAATTAAAGCGATCGTAGCTCGCTTCTAGGATTTTAGAAAGTTTTGGGGTTTAATTAAATGTATATTGATGATGTTGAAACGTACTTGTATTACAAATTACGTATTTGTTACAAATTAACAGAAGGACTAAGAATTTGGGTTACGAGACACTCTTTACGACTTTATTTGTTTTTTGTTTGTTGGTGTATTTATTATTATTTTCAATAAGTTAACCGTAACTGTAACACGCATATTGATAGTGGTTTTCCTATCGCTCGTTTTCTAATACTAAATTATAAAATGTACTGTCTCACCTCAGCAGTTACCTTTGTTTAGTGCAAAGCTAGATCTAAAGTTCGATTCGAATGTTGTATTTCGCTTTGGGTCGTCTGTATATGTGTGTCTATCCCTACATCCAAGTTTAATAAGAGTAATACCAGGCACTGGATATTATACATAAATGGACGTGTATCTAGTAGGCGGGCACTTAATATTATTTTCATCACACTTGCTCGTAATTAGTGTCCTAACATGCTAGAAAAATCGACCGTAAATCCAAAATAATACCCGGGGGCCTTTTTTTACCATTACGCCCTATCGTGCGTAATAGCATTTTTTAAAAAATATTATACGTGGACTAAAACTATCACAATACGTCAAGACCCCAATTCTTGCAATATTTGCAAATAAAAACAGTAAACTGTGCCTCAGCTGACCCGGATATTGACGAGATAAACCCAGATTTGGAGGATGTAGAAGAGTAAAATTCCTGGAATGACTCCAAAAATTTAATTATATGATGATTTTAGTTTCTTTAATTAAAAAATTATTAAAAAAACAGCTGTTTTATTTCTAATTTTTTTCTTACTAATACTGTAAATTTGTTGATAACTCGTCGCTCTCGTCGGTGAACCAGTTGATATGTCTATTATTATTAAAACTAGACATAATTCTTTAAATCACTCATTTTCACTTGAAAGATAATAAAAAGTTGTATTTAACAAAACTTTTGTGAAGTATAATAACATGAAATGGATTTTTCACGATTTTTTTTCTTTCTCGAAACGTCAATTTTTCCCTCTTTGTATGGTGAATACGTTGATAACTCGATGAGACGTAAGTTGATAAGTCTAATATTAATCAAACTAAGAGGAATCTCACAAAAATCTTCTAATCATTCAAAAGTATGCAGAAAATTATGGATAAATCAAGTTTTACATCAAAGTTACAATCAAACAGCGATTTACCAGAAAATGTCAAACCTTAAAATTGGCGCCCTGTAAAATTGCCGTTTTAGACATATCAACGTATTCACGCCAGGCACGGACTTGATTCCTACTTTACAGAAGATAAGGCGTTATTCATTTGTTTTGCAACAATCAATTCAGGGCCGTGTGAAATTTGAATTAAGAGTGAAGTGTCCATTACTGGTGCCTGTCAACTAAAAGTGTCTGTCATTGGTGGCGTTACCCTAAGGTAGATGACAATTGAAATAAGCTACATTTTTACAATGTCTAGTAATTTAAGAAAAAAACTACTGCCAATTACCAAATACTAACGATTATAAAATATTTAAAAAATACGATCTTTCAGGACTTTTGGCAGGTATTTTATTTAACCTTAAGACTGTTTCAAATAAAAACATAAAAAGTGTGAACTTTTTGAAATATTCACTAAGAAAGACAACAAATTAAAGTCTATAAAGTAAATACAAAATTAATTACATTAACAAGACGGCAAACAAATATAATTATAATAATAAAATTGTTTTTTCCCTCGTCTCCAGTACAAAATCAACAGACTTTTTTCTGATCAATACCACTAACTCCATCTATATTTTACACTTCGAACTTACTTCGTGAGATCGATAGCGCATAAACGATAGCGGCGAAGCAATTCTTCCTACAACTAAGAGATGGCGCTAGCAGGCGATCGATAGTTTAGAAGCTTAGTGACAGATGTCGCTATTGAAAACTATTAAATCGGTGTCCCTTACCTCATTAACCTCAGTCATTAGTAATATCTTTTTTTTTCTTCGAACAGTGTCTAGCTTAATAATAATTGTTTGAAAATAAATAAAAGATTTAATTTCTATTTTTTCAATTTCCCTCATTCCTTTTACACACACTACATAATTCCGAAGACTTATAATTCTAAATTGATCATAATTGCGAATGCAATTTTTCGGTAGAAGACTTATCTTTTTGCCATCATTTATAAATCAAATCTAACTTAAACTACGTATGACAATTAAATCTATTTATTTACATAAATAAAATAAAAATATTTATTCAACGTACACAAAATTCAAGTAAGGATAATTTTATTAATCAGAAAACAAACAAACGAAAGAACTTACAAAATCACTTAAAACTACACTAATCTAACAAACCGCTACCAGTGGGCATTGTTCCTAAAATGCTGGCAGCATTGCCACGTTGAATGGCAATGCTTAATCTTTGTGCCAAGTACAGGCCAGCATTTTTGTCACGTGATGCGTCGATCAGGCGCTTTGACAAATCTTTAAAAATACGGTGTGCTCCTGGTCCCCACGCACGGTCCTAAAGTTTCGACCCCAAAAGGCTCAAATATGTAACTTCTATCAAGTTGACTGTATTTGCGCCTTTTGAGGGTCTCCGCTGATTCCGTCGCGAAACCAGCCCTATTACTTGTTCCGGGAAGATGTGACGGCGCAAGGGTGTCCACGCAAGTGGCATCCCAAACCAACGGCCGGCCCAACTTCCACGGAACAAGAGTCATCCCATCAGGTCTTTTACCATCATCGCGCATGAGACTATTTGGTTCCAAAATAGCCGCGCAATTGGCGGTGGTAAAAACCCGAGGACATCATTAATGCTGGAGTGACGGGAAAATCTACCAGCACTTCGCGTACAGCATAGACCGTGGTGACCAAGCCGATCGACGCTAGCGCCACACTGGCAGCGGTGAGGAGCATAACATTGTGCACCCAAGCGGAGTGAGGTTGCAACTCTAAATGTTGATGAATCTAACAAGGTTCCTGTGTTCGGCGATGGGAGCGTCTGTAGCCACAAACCCGATTCCCACACTCCGACCGCTAGGAGACGGGCACGATCTGCGGAGCTGTTGCACGTTTGTAAAAGTTGATTCCGTACTTGCTCGCAGATCGGTCCGTCCCACAGCCTCTGAGAAGAAAGAGTTTTTGGGAGCTCAGAGTTTGGACAAGCCAAAACCCACGTGTCTTGGGCCTCGTTCGATTTGGAAAGAATTTTTGCAATTACATTTTGAGTACTATGTATTATTTATGCATTTAATCTAAAATAGCTTCAGCGTAACATAGCTTTCAAAAAAATTAAAATTTATTTCGAAAGCAGCTAATATGATACGGTCAATTCTTTTTTTTAAATTCCATTGTGCTTTGTGTTTTCTTAAACCAACCTAAGTTATCTTACTAGTAAGAGTTGATTGGTAGAGGTAGGCAACCTTGCCTTCGCCATTTTACGGCTAAAATCTTCAAGTTGTAAAAGGCAATCGTGAACCATCATTACGGCGTGTGAGTCCGTCTGTCTCAACTTCCGCCATAACTCCCGGTAATGTCTGTTCTTGCATTAAATATTTAATTTATTCGGGTAAGGTCGAGTTTTACGTTCACGACTCATATCTCGAATGGAGTGTTGGTTGGGAAGGGAATGAAGGAACTTTGTACGATCACGATAAAAAATTAAATGATGATACTATAGAACCTTGTCGCATAAAACCAACGATTAATTCCTATGTAATTTTCTATGTCGTTACTTCGACGCTGTCATTATACTAAGGTTCTAAAGTGGATCAACATTTAAAGTCATTGATGGTACAAAAGGTGAACTTGTCTACCAGCGGGCCTAGTTGCGTTTATCGCGTGACAAATTATGGATAAAGCATCTGTCACTCTCGTACCTACACACATATATAAGTGTCAGAAAGTGACGGATATATTATCCATATTTTGTTAAGGCCCCCATGGCCGCTATTGTACGACATTAGACATTATATTACTTTTGACGTGTTACGGTATTGTTTTTAGCTCGGCCACCATTACTGTCAAGTAAATAAGAGCTATCAAAACAGCAGTGTTCCGCCAAACAGCAGTGTTCGCATTGTTGTGTTCCGGTTTGGGGATAAGACAGCCGGTGAAATGACTAGCATAGAGGCATTCCATCTTAGCCTCAGGGTTGGCAACGCATTTGCAGTCTTAGGATTGCATTGCAGTCTTGTGATTGCGAATGTCTATGGGTCACAGTTTCCACTTACCATCAGGTGGCCTGTGTGCTCGTTCGTCTACTCGATGCCATAAAAAAAAAAAAACCTTGACCATTATGATAACAGGGTAGTGATTCTGTAAACAACGCCGGTCGTGCGGACTGTCGAGTGATATCCAAGCGGCGAGATTAAGTAGTCCCGTCAGTGCGAACAAAACACATTGTAGCGCGTGCATTTTCAATTTAGCAGCACGATGGGTCGAACGAAAATGCTTCATTGAAAATGCACGCGCTACAATGTGTTTTGTTCGCACTGACCGGACTACTTACTCTCGCCGCTTGGTATCACTCGACAGTCCGCACGACCGGCGTTGCTTACAGAATCACTACCCAGGTCAAAAGCAATATTCTTTAAGGTCATAAAATAGAAGGTCTAACTTTTGGGATTTGCAGATTTTTGCTACCTATTGCATTAACATTATTATAAAAAAACAGCTTCAAGATATTTTCGTATAACTCGATGGAGTATTATTTCCCTAAAATAAATTAGTCTATGCTACTTTCTAAAAGCTACAATGTAAACACATTTACAAAGTATGTTTTTGATGTAAAAACTTAAAAAGAAAAATACATTTTGTAGAAGCCCCAAAAAGTGATGTGATGTTTCTCGTCCCCGTACATCCTGAAGCGTCGCCTATTTAATAATAAATTTTAAAGCACGGCCTGCGTAACGGCTAAACTTTTAAACCGGCGGCCATTTTCTTTTTTTATTTATGACCAATTCCTCCGCTAAACTGTTGTAAGTTGTGGCATTATTCTTAATTATGGGTTTTTTTTATTAGGTCAAGAAGAGACTGTATTTTATAGTTAACTAGTGACTACCCGTGACTCCATCCACATTCTGGTATAAAAAATATCCTAGGTCCTACCCCGGAAGGTTACTTTTGTATAGGTTTTTTGTAGTTACAGTTACAGAAGTTTATGGACCAAAACTCTATATTATAGATAGGGGTTGACGGATGCAGTATGGTGACGAAAGCATAAGATGGATAAGACTTTTTTATGATTTTATAAGAAATTTGAGTGATGGTGATAAAGTTCTAAATAATAATGAAGTAGGTATCACTTTACGAATACGCCCCTCTGGTCTCTATGTAGGTTTAGAGAGGAGATTTTCCTTTTATAAGTGGATAGTGAACTATAAATGGACTGTTAATACGTATTATCGAAAATAATATGATGTTGTTTTAATATGATGAAAATGATGATGATTAACATTAATTATCGACTAATAAATTGTTAAAAAAATCTTTCGACAGTTCCAAATACAATTATAACAAATAATTTAAGTGTCAATTTCCATAAAAAAAACTCCCGTTCCAATTCAATTACGAAATGGAAGCGCATCGTTTCGTGCATCGCTAAATTCCCGCTCGCTTTTTTGTAATTAAATTTTAAAATTTGTTTGGGACACGGTTAATTAGTTTTACTAGACTATAGCATTAAAACAATTGGATGCTGTCCACTTAGCACACTGTTTTTATAAAATGAGAATTGTATTTTAAAGCACCGTTTTTTTTTTTTAAATGTTACGTTTTTTTACCTACAAACATACATACATTAAATCACGCCTGTTTCCCAGAGGGGTAGGCAGAGACCACTTTCTTTCCACTTGCTACGATCCTGACAAATTTATTTCGCTTCTTTCACATTTATACATCGAGTCATGCACGTACATCGGTTTCGGGTACTTAAGATTCGCCCCTTTTCCAGTGTTTCTCCGATTTGATTCGAAAAAGTACAACTAGCGCGGCTCCTTCCGACCCTTTCACTCATTTTCGATCTGTATATCTCTCTTCAATCTTCTTTCATCTATCCTTTCCAAATGACTGAACCATCGAAGCATGCCCTTTTCGACCTACTAATATATTAAATCATTGCAAGTAAGGTGGTCAGGGAAGTCTATTACCATCGTATTGTCAACGTTGCTATAGCTCTTATTTACCTCTACTTAATGGCGTTCTATGTTATATATTTTCAGTAAAACCTAGTCAGTTTGTAATACTTCTTGTGCAGTCTGTAGCAATCCAATTGGATCAGGGTGGGGACTCTCTTGAAGCACTCATTTGATCGAAAGTATCATTTCATTGAATTTCTGCTAAAACCAACTAAGATTAAGAAGAAGAGAGAGATTAAGTAGTCCCGTCAGTGCGAACAAAACACATTGTAGCGCGTGCCTTTTAAATTTAGCAGCACGATAGGTCGAACGTATAAGGCTGCTTAATTGAAAATGCACGCGCTACAATGTGTTTTGTTCGCACTCACGGGACTACTTAATCTCGCCGCTTGGATATCACTCGACAGTCCGCACGACCGGCGTTGTTTACAGAATCACTACCCTGAGCAGGCTGTGGACCCAGATCCCCGTCTGGCAAATCCTTTCACCACGATGGCGTGTCCACGGCCCTTTTCAGGGCCGCCCCAACTAGGGAATTTGATCCCGGGCCTTTTTTCTAAGCCCGGGATTTCGGGATTGTTGACAGACAATCCCGGGATACCGGGACAGTCCCGGGATTGTGATAGGTAATGAAAATTCAGAGAATAATTGTGTGAAAATCAGCTTTTTTCATTAACAGGACAATTAAATTTCCTTTAAATAATCAGTTAGAAGGTAAAAAAAATAAAGCTTAACAAAATTCACTTTAATCTTTTCTTAAAACAAACGAATTACTTCTGTTTTTAAACTTTGAAAACAAAATTCAATTTACATAAAATAAAACGTATTCTTCTACGAGATAAATATCAATTATCAAATTATAATGAGATATGGTTAAATTTTAAGTTTTGTCAGGAAAACCAATTCCACCTAAACATAAATAGAATAATTTTAACACAAACTAAACTAATAAAATAAACATTCCAAATAAATAAGTATGTTAAACTAGTTAATTTTATTGTAATCTCTTAATTTTGTAAGTAACAAACTTAAGAAATATACGATAAAAATTTAATTTAGTTTAAAATGTCTAGGTTAGACACTTTAAGTGCTATTTATATTGCGAAAATAAATCATTGTTAATATTTTTTGTTAATCCCGAAAACCTCGGGATATGTAAAATTTAATCCCGAAAATTTCGGGACTAGAATACGCACGGGACCAAATTCCCTAGCCCCAACGGTCCTTCTTAGGGCCATCGAAAAGGCCCTCTTCAGGGCCACCCAGGGTCAAACAAACTTTTTTTTTTTTTTTTTATGGCATCGAGTAGACAAACGAGCACACAGACCACCTGATAGTAAGTGGAAACTGTGACCCATAGACATTCACAATCACAAGACTGCAAATGCGTTGCCAACCCTGAAGCTAAGATGGAATGCCTCTATGCTAGTCATTTCACCGGCTGTCTTATCCCCAAACCGGAACACAACAATGCGAACACTGCTGTTTGGCGGTAGGTTAATGGATAAGATGGTGGTAGCGATCCGGACGGACCTTGCACAAGGTCCTACCACCCGCAAACTGTCAGAACTCTCTCTTTTTTTTTTCTTTTTAATTTTAATTCATGGTTTTCACTCCTGTTCAGGTGTATTTCGCCAATGTCAAGTGATTTATAGACACTCCCATGGACTTATTAGAGCAATAAGACCGCGGATATCACACGCTAAGACAATTGTTCGGTAAAAGAGAATTTTCTCCAATGGACTAAACAGAAGCACACGGGGTTAGCTCCACGCGCTTCTGTCAACAGAGAGAACTGGCTCTGACCGTAAAGTCTATCAACATTGAAGTTAAGTACCCGAAACCGACGTGCGTGCATGACTCGATGTATGAATGTGGGAGAAGCGAAATAAATTTGTCAAGATCGTAGCAAGTGGAAAGAAGTGGTCTCTGCCTACCCTCTGGGAAACAGGCGTGATTTAATGTATGTATTATGTATTTTTCCCCTCAAGAAATGACAGGACTATTTAACTGCAATACAGTGTGTTACCAGCACCCTGGCTTTTTTTAAAGTAGGTTATTATAACGTATATTTGCAACGTAACTATGACATTAATTTAATTAATAAACAACTTTTCTGCCTTTGTTAACATTGTAACAAAATGTTATTTGCCTGCAATGTAAAGCACAGCAATTTGACAAGTGTAAATGACAGTCGACAGATACTTTGATTATTATGATCTGCCCCCGTACCACGACATGCCTTGTACCAAGCAAAAGCGACACTCATAACGATGAACACGCAGCACGTGCACTACATTAAAACTGGACAGTATCTAAGAAAAATAATTGTGAAGTTATTTTAATTATTTTTTAATTGATAATACTTGCAAACTATTGCTCAAGCAACATATCATCGGCAGTTTTAATAAATGCCCGCATGCCGGTAACACACTGTATATGCTAGGAAGGCCGTGTTGCTCGAAGCTAGATATCTTATCGCGTATCCTTCAAATAATGTTGAATGTATGTACGGTTACGTGAGTTGAGGAAAATCCGGGGATTAAACACATAACTCTGGGTACTTTCACTTGCGCTCATACTTTACAAGGGAATAAAATAATTCTCAACAAACAATCAAATAACAATATTTGTGAGGCGTTCTAAAGTATTGTGCATTTTGGTCGCCTGACGATGTTGTTAGGGTTGTCACAGGATTTTTTTTCGTGTTTATTTTCTGGTAAACCATCATTTTATCGATGATTTCATCGATTGCATCATTTTATCGAACGCTATTTTCTGCTGAAACCCTCATAATTTCAGAAATTTAAACATTAATTACGTAAGTTGACTTACTTGTATTATTCTACCAAAAATAACTAATACAAAAGTCTGCGCAATGATACGTGTTTTTACTTTACGTGTTTTTGTGGCATGTAGTCGTGTTTTTGACAGCTTTTTGTAATGTAATACCAGCAATGACGCGTGCGTCTGATTGGATGACGTTCATACGATATCGAGTGGTTTAAGCCGTCAATATTAGTAAGACATTTTGCTATTGAGTTTTGACCCAAATACTGAAGAAGTACACCGGTCTTTGACCCCTGTGTTTGTATGTTTGTACGTAGTTATGTGTGTGTTATCCTTTCCGAGGCTTTTGACAAACCGTCCTGACATCGCGAATGTCACTGGGTAATTTAATAAAAAAATTGTCGGATTCCGAAAAATATACACGGTGCCTTTTGTGACTCGAACTTTTTAAATGTGATATTTGTTTTTTTACTTGTTTGTTATAAAAATTGCGTACCTAGTTATTACCTATTTTTTACCTATTTTTGTGATCAAATTTAGATTTATTATTATATTATTTTAATAAAATAGCAAAATTATGGGTTCCAAAATATATGCATGGTGCCTTTTGATTTGTTTTTGTGGCATTAAAATATGCCTTTTCTTGTGCCCCCATGAACACGCAGTAATATTTTTTATTTAATAACATGATTTTTATTTATTTATTTATCAAGGGAAACAGACAGCAATGCATAGGTAATACATTGTAGCAAAAACTTTTGGCCAAAACAGTTTCCACTACTAAGGCCCTAGTGTGGCTGCGTCTGTATCGCGTGTCAACTGTGGATAAAGCATCCGTCGCTTTTTGACACGTGTAATTATTTACCTGTCAGAAGGTGACGGAAGCCTTATCCAAAATTTATTACGCGATAAACTCAGCCATATTAGGCGCCCTGGATTAAATACATTTGTTGCTCAAGCTGAATATAAGTAAGTTAGAATTGTTTTATTCAGTAACTGCGCAAGTGCCAGCCCTAATAATAAAGAACGATGTTATATCAGTAATGACGCTTGCGCCTGATTAGACGACGTTCATACGATATCGAGTGTTTTGAACCGATATTATAGAAACGATGTTTGTTTTTCTATTATTTTATAACACAAGGGTGAATTTTTTTTTAAGATTTCGTATAGTCTTTATTATTCCTAGCGAGCCGATCTTCTAGACAAAGGCCATTGTTTGTGTACAATATTTTTATCTTTCTTTGTGTCCGTAACCGCAAGCCGATCACATACAAAAAAGTTAGAACTACATTGAATGTCCATAGAATTATCAACCCTATTATCTTAGTCAGTAGGTTTAAAATGTAAAGTGTCAGGATACAGATATGTCTTTATTATTTGAACCGGTCTTATTCCCTACACAATATTACCATCTTCTGTCGCCAGATAATAAAGACATAATCTGTATCCTGACACTTTACATTTTAAACCTACTGACTAAGAGGATAGGGTTGATAATTCTATGGACATTCAATGTAGTTCTAACTTTTTTGTATGTGATCGGCTTGCGGTTACGGACACAAAGAAAGATAATAGTATTGTACACAAACAATGGCCTTTGTGTAGAAGATCGGCTCGCTAGAAATAATAAAGACTATACCACTGGTGTTATTCTCTCAAAAAATGAGCGAAATCGCAGCGGCGAGTTTAGGTAGTCCCGTCAGAGCGAAGAAAACACATTATAGCGCGTGCATTTTCAATTAAGCAGCTCGTTCGATCCATCGGCAGAAACCATGCTGCTAAATTGAAAATGCACGCGCTATAATGTTTTGTTCGCACTGTCGGGACTACTTAAACTCGCCGCTGCTTGGACATTCACTCGTTCGACCGTCGTTGTTGAGAGAATCACTATCCTGAAGGCAGCCTAACTGTTTATCTGTCCGTCCGTCCTAACTTTAAGGAAGTGTATCGTAAAATCGGTAAAACATGCAAGCGTAAATTTTGTTATGATTGAATGTAGGTATGTATGTATTTAAACACTTTAATGTAAAAACAAAAGAGATAACAATTATAAAATAGAAAAAAATATTAGCAGGGATGTACAGCGAACTTATCCCTTTAAGGGATCTCTTCCAGTTAACTTTACAAAACCTGCTCACCTGTGTCACTGTCAGTATTACAAATAAATCCTGACGTTAAATAACAAATGCTAAAAATCTTCAAGAGTGATTTGAGCTTGCGTTGATTTGATTCGAAATGGAATGTAAATTGTAATGTAATACAACACACAATAATACATGTAGTTGTATTGTATTGTATTTGTAATGTATATTATAATTTTTATAATTTTCTATTATTGTACCGCTTAACTTAGATTTAAAAATTGTATGTACTACACATGGATCTAGTTATCTGAATTAAAACATTTATTATTATTATTATAATACCAACTGTGACGTGATACGGAACCCTCGATCCATGATTCCGACTACTTGACCTTTTTTTTTTTAAACCAAAAAATCTACTCTAACACGCTAGTCAGTGAACTCAAAATGGCCGTTAGTTGAGGCGGTATTTTAGTTTGACGACAGTATTAGCCCCTAAAGCCAATACCGCTATTGCTGGCCGCCATAATTTTCGTCTATTCTGACCTATTGTGTTCAGCCGCTCGGGTGTTTCCGCCGGCGCTCGGCTCTCGTCGTAACTGCATTGCGAGTCATCATTCGACGCCGGCTATTGTTTTCAGGGTGTGAGGTCGGCTCGTGCTATAGAATAGTAGGGATAAGACTTTTTTATAGTTGATTAAAATGATTAATGTTAACCGAGCAAACTTAACACTTGGGGTCTAGTCCACCTGATTAAACCGTATTGCCTTCGGAACGTTCCCGTATTGTCTGCCTTATTTACTTGAAAATAATGGCGTCCGAGTTAAAACACTAAGTAAAGAAGTAAGTCGCTTCCAACAAGATTGTATTTGTTGTGCATAAGCGTTTTGATTCCATACGAGCTTGATAAGACGTTAGATGCGTTAACCAGATGTAATTTGAATCACTTAAGAACTTGCTGTTGTTGGTATTAGCTTTGGTTGATATAACACACATACACATACACCAAATCACGCGTTTCCTAGAGGGGTAGGCAGAGACCACTTCTTTCCACTTGCTACGATCTTGACAAATTTCTTTCACTTCTTCCACATTCATACATCGAGTCATGCACGCACGTCGGTTTCGGGTACTTAAGATTCGGCTCTTTTCCAGTATTTCTCCGATTTGACTCGAAAAAGTACGCCTAGGGCGGCCCCTTCCGACCCGTCAACTCACTTTCGATCTGTATATCTCTTTCGTCAATCTTCTTTCATCCATCCTTTCCAAATGACCGAACCATCGAAGCATGCCTTTTTCAATCTTAGTCACTATATCTTCTTTTATTCCACATTGCTACCTGACTTAAAATATTATCTATTATTATTATTATCTTCATTTTTAGGGTTCCGTAGACAAACAACCAACCCTTATGACTTCGCCATGTCCGTCCGTCGGTGCGCACCGTAGCTCAGAGACTCTTAATACTAGAAAGCTGAAATTTGGCATGATAATACATAATAGTTGCGCCAACAAAGAAGAAAAATAAAACCTTAAAAGTTTATTTACCCCTCCTACCCCATGGTGTCTACCTCATAGTGTGGGGTGTCGTTGGATAGGTCTTTCAAAAATATTGCGGGTTTGTGCTACTAATTGTTTGATTAAGAGATCCGTTTATGAAATATTAAGCTTTAAAGCGGTAATTTTTGTTAGAGTCAAGTCCAACTCCCCTAGCCCAGCCAAAATTACACATACTAAAAATCTGAAAAATGTCTTCAATAAAAGCGCATTATAATGAATTTAAAACAAAAACTATCACGACTACGTAGATTTCTTTAGTTCCTGAGATCCAGGCGACGAAAATGTTTATGCCTGCTAAAAATCAACATTATTCAAAAAAATATTTCATACACGTGGTTTTTGAGATAGTTTTTTGTGTTTCTTGTAGCGGCTTCGGAACCCTAAACTGAGCATAGTCCAACATGCATAGTTTTTTTTAAACGAAGAGAACATGTCTCGTATTTGGCTCTCATTTTATTGAGTGAACAATAATAACAACATACTAAAAGCGATATAGTTTTACGTAAAGGAATGGAGCCTCTGAGTTTCGCCTTTGTTCCTCTTTGATAAGCCCATCCTTCCTCTGAAGTATCATTAAATGTGTAACATTATGACAGGTATTTTTTTTAATTGGTAGTAGCAATATTATGATTACAATATATTGACACAAGATAGGTACCTATCGATAGAGGCGGATAAAATCAACAATACGATAACAACAAAGAAGCAAGATGGGTTTAATAAACGTCTTTCATCAGTAAGTTACTCAATGATACAAGTATAGTTAGCAAAAGTAAAGCGTGTCATAATTTTATTAGAAAAAAGTATAAAAAAATAAAGACGTGTCCATATTATGATAATCCCTGGCACAGGTCGCGGCAATTAAACCCGCGTCGAACGAACAAATAAAAACAAATTGTAACGAGCTATTATACGCCCTGTACATGTACAACTGTATATACCGTACTCAGATGTATACTGTACCTATATACAGTTGTACATGTATATAACTCGCGAAGGTCAGTTTGATTTTTAACCTAAGCTACAGATAATAGCAATAAATACAAAGAGATATGTTTATTTTTAAATAATTGTAATTATAAGGTTCAATAAATAGAATTAGATGCTTTAGGTCCACATCTCGATAGGACTAGGTAGCAAATACAACGAGCCCCCTATTTCACCATCCCGACAATGACAGGTGACAGGTGACATTTTTGTGTACATGGCGCAGCTTATATGAAACGCAGTGGTGTATCAGCGTGTTAACTTTGCAATGTATACTGAAGTGTCACCTGTCACATATAATTGTCAAGATGTATAAATAGGGGGCAGATCGCTTTGCGAATACATCTTGATCTGACTACGTAGTACCTATTATGCTCTCATAAGAAAAAAGGGTGTATGTCACATAAAATCGTGAATGCATGTATTTGTGACCTTAACAATTTTATCACAGGGTTCAGTTTGCTTTGATTATCAAATTGCGCTTGCGTCCTTCAACAAACAACAAAATCAAAATAATGATGCAAAATAGCCAATGTTACATAAAACATATGCAAATAAAATGATAGTTCTTATTAAATTTACACTATATTTAAAAAAGAAAAAAAGATTTGTATTTTGTATTTTTGTGTGTGTTTGTAATGAATTAACTCAAAAACTACTGTGCTGATTTCAAAAATTCTTTCACCATTGGAAAGCTACATTCACCCTGAGTGACATAGGCTATGTTTTATTATTCTGCGTGGACAGAGTCGCGCGCAACAACTAGTTCAAAATAAAGCACAAAGGAGTAACAAAAATGCCCCTTAGACAGCAGCTTTGTAAATTGAAAGGTAAAAAATTCACTACAAGACCCTTCCTACCCTTTGAATTAGTTATTTATGGCCTGCCCCGATCATACGTTATGCGCTCAGAATCTGAATAATGTTTAATGTTTTCATTTTACGGCTAGATAAAAAAGAGAAAAAAAAGATACATTAAATCACGCCTGTTTCCCAGAGGGGTAGGCAGAGACCACTTCTTTCCACTTGCTACGATCTTGACAAATTTCTTTCGCTTCTTCCACATTCATACATCGAGTCATGCACGCACGTCGGTTTCGGGTACTTAAGATTCGGCCCTTTTTCAGTATTTCTCCATATTTAAATAAGAATCAGTGTCCATAAATCTTTTGTTCATTACTGGTTCCGTTTCGTTAGAGAGCGGGTTTTTTTTTCTAAATGTATATTATTATAGCAAATTTAAAGAAAATGAAATAATAAAGACGGTTCATACAATTTTTAATTCAACATATTTTATTTTAGTTGTATCGTAAAAATGGTACAACAAACAAGCGTCAAATTTGATGTCATTACGAGCATAGAACAAACCCTGACGAAAATCAACAAATACTAAAAATGGCCAAACGTGAGTTGGGCTTGCCCTGATTCGATTTAAAATCGAATTCAAATCGGAATACAATAATGCGGTACGGAACCCTCGGTGCGTGAGTTCGGCTCGCACTTGACCGTTTTTTTGTTTATTACGAACATACAACTCATCAACATTCACCGGATTGACGCGGGCAAAAATGTACCAGTGCTAGTGATCATTATAAGTCGGCTAAGTTTATCGACATCGATAAAAATCAATTTTTAATCATCATTATCATAATTAATGGCCAAGTTTGAACACGTTGTAATTATGTGCAAACCTCTTTTATTTATACTAATCGCAACTATAATCAACCGCTGTTCGACATTGACTTTTGACAACTTTTGACGACACTTTTGACAACTGTTGAAATTACATTGAATAACAAATTTATTTAGTACAATAATATTCTTTAGGATTCCGACAAATAAGAGAAACTTTCTATTTTTTAAGTCGGTTTAAAATGCCTCGAAAGATAAAAGATCCTTTATCTTCATGGAAAGCTGATGATTAAGATAGAAGATAACGGTACGACTTACTAAGTATTGCAAGAAATGTAAGATCCATATGTCACGAAAAAAGTTGTCGATAAACTTAGTCGATATTTTAATGAATCACTAGCACTGGTACATTTTTGCCCACGTCAATCCGGTGTATGCTCATCAATGTTATACATAAAGATTATTCGACCAACAGAATGTATATCTAATGATTTCTGTAAAACAGTACTAGGCCATAATGTGATTCTGCGTATGCTAAAAGTATTTTATTAATGCCTTATTAAAAAAATAGTACATTATTGCAGAGGCCGTGATGTAAGGGATTTAAGGACGAGTCATAGACGAGGCCGGATAGAACGAGTCCTTCAATCCCTGCTCCGGCCGAGGATTTGTATAGTGCTTTTCTCAAACAATGTGAGGAAATATTAAAAGTACATTATTGCAATCTTACGATGGCAATCTTAAGACTGCAATCTTACGACGGCTATCTTGAGACCGCAATCTTACGATGGCTATCTTAAGACTGCAACCTTACGATGGCTATCTTAAGACCGCAATCTTACGATGGCTATCTCAACACTGCAATCTGACGATGGCTATCTGAAGTCCGCAATCTTACGATGGCTATCTTAAGACCGCAATCTTACGATTGCCATCTCAAGACTGTTATCTTATGATGGCAACGAGTCCAGCAAACCCTGCTCCGGGCGAAAATTTTATAGTGCTTTTATCATGCAATGTGTGGAAATATTAAAATTAAAATAACTACCATGTAATCGAAAAAAGCAAATTTAAAAAGTTAGAGCAGCAGCCTTAAATGTTTTTCCTTAGGGTTTTCATAAATTACTTCTTGGCCTAGGCCATGAAGTGATGTAGGGAGCCACAAACGAGAAACTTTATGTCTTCAATTCGTGACATTAACGCATACATTTCCGAGCATGTTTGAGAAAACACGTAAAAGGTATGTGTTAAGACTTAGAAAAAAAAAACAAGCATGCCCGCGTCCCAAAATTCCACATCAACTTAATAAATCTTACAAAACAAAATAGCTGGGGGGCATCGAATTGAAATAATTTAAGTGTATCACGGTTTAATCTTTACTAGGGGGTGGAATTTGGGAAAATGGGGGGCGGTGGGAGGGATAGGAATGCGGAGGGGGGGCTTTCCGAAGCTTTAATGGGCTAAATATCTTGGGGCCAGATAATTCGCGGCAGGGACTGGTGGCAGAAAAGTTTGCTTTTGGATACAATATCCTTATTAACTTAAGACTGCGCCGAGCGTACGCCGGATGGACAGTGGCGCCCTCATTACTATAATTGTGTTTTCTAATAAACAAAAATACTTTTTTGAGTCAAATCGGAGAAATACTGGAAAAGAGCCGAATCTTAAGTACCCGAAACCGACGTGCGTGCATGGCTCGATGTATGAATGTGGAAGAAGCGAAAGAAATTTGTCAAGATCGAAGCAAGTGGAAATAAGTGGTCTCTGCCTACCCCTCTGCGGGTGGTAGGACCTTGTGCAGGGCCCGTCCGGATCGCTACCACCATCTTATCCATTAACCTACCGCCAAACAGCAGTGTTCGCATTGTTGTGTTCCGGTTTGGGGATAAGACAGCCGGTGAAATGACTAGCATAGAGGCATTCCATCTTAGTCCTCAAGGTTGGCAACGCATTTGCAGTCTTAGGATTGCATCGCAGTCCTGTGAATGCGAATGTCTATGGGTCACAGTTTCCACTTACCATCAGGTGGCCTGTGTGCTCGTTTGTCTTCTGTATGACATAAAAAAAAAAAAAAAAAAAAAAAAAAAAAAAAAAACAAGCGTGAATTAATGTATGTATGTATGTAAAGTATTGTCTTGAAATTGGTCGCTAGGTTTTTGTACTACAAATGAAAACACAATTTATAAGGTAATAATAATAATGGACCCTAAAATAATGGGGCCTAATATGGCTGCGTTTATCGCGTGATAAATTTTGGATAAGGCATCCGTCACCTTCTGACAGGTAAATAAGTACACATGTCAAAAAGTGACGGATGCTTTATCCACAGTTGACACGCGATATAGACGCAGCCATACCAGGCCCGCAAAAGCGGTATGGTTTTATCGGGTAGAATAGACCCATAGGAATTTAGTTCATCTTTTTGTCACTCGACCGCGACAATTTAAGTATACAGGGTGGAAAGATAAGTCGGGCCCTGGAGGGAAACTACCTTAAATCTATAAGTTGGGTCATTTTACTTAAAGGAGACATTCCCTTATTTTTAAAAAGAAACAAAACCTCATTCACAGATTTTCTAAAATTTTCTTGACTCCCCCGGGAATCGAACCTGCTTTAAAATTGAAAACTCGCTATTTCATTCTTCCAATTGATAGGTATATTGTTCGAAATTAAATGTCTCTAAGATACACTTAGTCTTAGAACCAAATAAAAACTGAAATTTAACATTAATCATAGCGAGTTTTTTTTTTTCTTAGCCGGTTCGATTCCCGGGGGATACAGGTAGGATTTAAGGATTTAAGGTAGTTTCCCTCCAGGGCCCGATTTATCTTTCCACCCTGTATACTTAACTTCTAAATTGTAAATACTGTCTGTCAGAACCCGCGCGTCATCGGTCCCACCTACTACGAGCATCTACCCGCCGAACTTAAACGCGAACCATCTGGCGAAATGTTTAGGCGCCGGCTTAAAAATCTTTTGTTGGATAACCTATTCTATTCGGTAAATGAGTATAAATGCAACTTGACTAGTAAATTAGTTTGACTTTTAATTATTATTATTTTATTTTATTTTAATCTATTTTATTCTATTTTGTAATGTACTTTGTTTTTGTGTTGACTTTTACTATTTTTACTATTATTATTTAATTCTATTTCTGACGATCTCAATGTAACTGCATATTATTATAATTTGACATGTAATGTAATTTATACTGTGTTATATTGAGTAATAAAATCTGAATCTGAATCTGAATATTTAAATTTTATTGGTGTGTGGCAATACTTTTTTTCTTATTATTATTCTAGCTGCTTTATCAACCTTCTCTGCTGACGCTACGGCCATCGCTAAAGTATTAGCAAAGAAGATTGGCCGTAAGTCGGGCCATTTGCCGCCGATTCGCACAATAACGACGCGATACCGCACGGTTTGAACACCCGTGGGAATTTGCCTCTATTACAATTTGAAAATGTACAAAACATGGTTTTAAATAGTTTTGTTGTAAATAATAAGAGGTTTATCAAGGTTTAGAAGACGTCTATAAGTAAAAAAAAACCGACATGCGGTGAAAGGGACGGAGCTATAGGACTGCTATAACTCTGTCCCTTTCATGCAGAAACCGGACAAGCTATAAAAGTACTGAATATGGGTCCATATTGGCTCATACAAAATTTGTAGTCCGAATATATCGCTGATTGAATATAAAACGGACACATTCCAAAATAATTTGCTCTTCCATTAAAAATCGTATTCCAACCGCTTCTAATTTTAAAATGCAACACTGACTCATTTCGGATTGTGTCCGTTTTGTATTCAATGAACGATATGGTTACTCATAATCAGAGCCCGGATTTTCAAAACAAAAGACTGTCGCAATCTAGCTAGTGTTAGAAATATTTTTTGTATAGATAACGAGTATTATTTTATAAAAAAATCATGCCTATGTATTTACATTATTTTGTAATCATTCACGACAGTTGTTTTACATGTGTTATTCCATCTAGATCTTATCTCCTACTTTATCATATCAAGTAATACAATAACTCGTCGGGTAACTAAGAGGTAAAACTTTGAATGAAGTGTAGTCACTCACCTCCTCATTGAAAATAATAGAACCTTCAGAAAATGAGTACTCCTATCACTATCACAAACCAAATAAAATATAGTATTTGACCAGTGTTACCATGTGTTACAATTACCGTTATCGCTAGCGAGTCGAAGCTCTGTCCCTCGCAGAGCTCGCATTATTCTTATAGAGTGCGAGGGACATAGCATTCGACTCGCTAGCGAGTACGGTAATTGTAACTCATGGTTAGGGTACAGAGGGGCCATTGCCAAACGTACTCGCAATCGTACTCGTTTTCATTTTGAAAATCGAATGCTGGTCTGCATACAAAATGAAAACGATTGCTCTGGTTTAAAGTCGATTGCGATTGCGAGTGCATAAATACATACATACATAAACTCACGCCTTTATTCCTAGAGTGGCAGGGAGTAGGCAGAGCTACAGAATTTCCAACAACTATAAAAACTTATTGATAATTCTGTAACCACATTTTGTACACTTAGGCGAAGATGTTTACCAGTGTATTAGTGACAGGTTGCAAGCCCATCGTCTAACAGTACTACACGCCTTTATTACCTTAGTCGGCTTTTACGACATCCACGGAAAGATACGGAGTGGCACTATTCTAACCCGGCTACCACACGGGGAACACGGGGCAGAGTTAGAGTGGGAGTGCGTTAGGCAATAGGCCAGCTGTAATGGTCATCGGTTATGGTATTGCACAGACCACTTACCCTATAGACTCCGCATACAAAGGCGCCCCCGTAAGCCATGCTTATGCTCACAGAACACTAATTGGTTGCCATGGTTCTATTGGCGCGCACCACGACGCGCACACTTGATTATTCGTTGACTTTGAACTAACCAATCACGGTGCACTTTCCGCCCCCCGCGCCCCGCCATTTTGGCTTAATGAGATACTACTACTGTTCCGAAGCGGAGTCTATAGGGTAAGTGGTCTGTGTGGTATTGTTTTTAAATCTGCCGTCATTACTGTCATGTAAATAAGAGCTATAAAAACCTTAACAATACGATAAAAGAGAGGTTGTTATGACATAAATATGTAGTTAATTTTACGGCGGGCGAAAACGACAGAGCTATAGCAGTTATATATCTCTGTCCTTTTCTCTCAGCGTAAACTAAACTGTAGAGCTATTTCATAATAACCCCTTACGGGTCTAGGTATGATTGCGTTTATCGTGTGACAAAATGTAAAGAAAGCATCCGTCACCCTCGTACTTATGTATGTGTCAGAAAGTGACGGATGTTTTATTCATATTTTGTCAACGCAGCCATATTAGGCCTCCAGGTCAAAAACGATATGGTTTTTACCGTGTTGAATAGATGCCTGTGGCTTGTGTGACCGTTTCCCTTCGCCATAATTAAAAAAAAAACATTGCCGGTGACATCATACTGTTATTTAAAACAAGGTTATATAAACAAAACTGACAAAGCGAACAAACAACGCTACTACATAAAAACGTCCCGGTTTTTTCGGCGTTTATTTTTTGCGAGTGATTCCGCTGAAATTTAATTACTCCACGTTGCACGCTGGACAGAAGTCGCCTGTTTTAATATATACGGAAATACAGAGGATACTACAACAGTAGAGTTATTATTGGGATCGAATACTAATAACTTTTTCACTTCTCATGCTCTTAAAATGTTACTTAGTCTCTGCACATCAGGGTAGTGATTCTGTAAACAACGCCGGTCGTGCGGACTGTCGAGTGATAGCGTGTGCATTTTCAATTAAGCAGCCTTATACGTTCGACCCATCGGCAGGAACCATGCTGCTAAATTGAAAATGCACGCGCTAAAATGTGTTTTGTTCGCACTGATGGGACTACTTAAACTCGCCGCTTGGATATCACTCGACAGTCCGTACGACCGGCGTTGATTACAGAATCACTATCCAGGACTAAAAGTCTTTAATAATCTCTAGGGACCAAAGTAATATTTTTTCATTTTTTTTGGAAACTTCTAATCAGCCAATCACGGTGTTTGTGAATGGAGGATTATCGCCATTTTCAGTGATTGTGTATGGACCATTTTTTGAGCGTGGAAATAACCTCAAAATGACAACTGTGCAAAAATATAAACAATAACGATTTAATTTCGTGAAACACGATTAGTGATTACGAATATGAATGTATTTAATTATATTAAGGATAATTCATTTTATTATGCATGGTCCAATTAGTTATAAAATAGTTTTCAAGTTTGAATCTGTTGGATAAAAATGCAAGCATTTAAAGAGTCACTTTACAACAAAAAAAAACCGCGGAATAATTTTGTAAGACACTTTGTTATAATCAATATTGTAAATTTGTATAATTATGTAGAACGACGTTTTTTTCCTCGTATTCATAATGAAAAGTAGAGTGTTTAACGCGGGATTAAACAACCATAATGACACTCGAACTATAGCCACCCGCGCTCCGCTTGGTTGTTTTAGTCCTTTGTTGAACAATCTACTATTAAATAGTTCTTCTTCTTCTTTCGTGTCGGCAAGAACTCGGGCTAAATCTTACTTGCCCAGAAAGCGGCTACCGTGGGAGCCCTCTGGTTACTGGCAAGTAAGTCCTCACGCGAGCAGGTGGTCGGGCACGCGGGACAGATAGTGAGGTGTAACATGGTTTGCAGGGGTTCTCCGCATTTACGCTAGCGTCTGCGCTACTTGAGTACCCCCACCGACACAGGTTATCTTTGCTTCGGCCAACCTGGGTCCTCAGCCTATTTAGACTTCTTCAGGTGGGCCAAGGTATTAAATAAAGGTATTAAATAGTTAAAAACCTTTGATATCATGACGTGTCCTATTATCAAAGCTTGAAAAAAAAATTTTTTTTTGTGACAATTTTTTCTTGCAGACTATACTTTTTTTCGCTCAAACAGCATTTGCTTATCAAGACAAAACTAACGAGCCCCAACTTGGCAGGTACATATTAAGTACAGCAAAGATGCCTTCACCACCTTCCGACTCCATCATCAGATCAGCTTGATGGTACCATATTGCATTGTCATCAGGTTTACTCATGTATTCCGAATTTCAGCCCATTCCGTTAACGGGAACTGGTTCAAAATCGAGTTGCAAAATTCCAGGACTTACAAATCAAGTTACTTAAATAAAACCTTTTTTATTTTATTTAACTAGATTTCTACGCTCTCCGTGTCTATTTCTATTCCTTTCACAATAAGACAATAACATTAACAATAAAGAACAAGAATAAAATAAAACTTTCAAATTGAATTTGCACAGTCACGAGATTTAATTTAGTACCCACCTTAGGTCCAAAGTCAATCTGACATTCTACAAAAATAAGGTTAAGTTTCCTAAAAGTTACAAATGACTTGACATCTCTAATGACTAATGACATTGACGACTTCAAGCATATTTTTCTTGAAATGGGTCCCAAATTAAAGCTAGTGGCCGTTCAGGGTGTTCAAAAATAAATCGTACCTGCGATAATTATTGTTGGTAATATATTTTATATATTATATTAATGGCTTAAATTATTATTTTCTGATGAGTAACAATCTTTTGAATTAGGTATTTTCTACTAAATTTACTATTTATAAGTATAAATCAGTAATTTTATTTCTTACCCGGTTAAAAACCCAACCTACTGTCGTCCTCCCCAACTATACCCGGGTACAACATCGTTTTTGCGGTACATTTTGACGCGGGTCGCATAATTACAGCAATTAGGACAAACGGACAAAATGGCGAATTGATAAAATCGCTATTAATTACCTATTTTGGGCTTTTTCCGGGTTTTAGGCTTTATATTCGGGTTATCCGGGTTTTTGGCTGAGGAAATTATGTAGGGTCTTTTGAGTTGGTATCGTGTTTCACATTAGACATACATACTCATTTGACTTTCTATGTAGTTGTCTTTGCTACATCATAGTTAAGTATAATTTTTATTTTTAGAAAAGTACATACATACATACATACATACCGTCACACCTCCATCCCAGAGTAGGGTAGACAGAGCTACAGAATTACCAAGAACTCTAACAAATTGTTGTTAATTCTATACTCGTAACCACATTAGTGATGGAGTGGCACTATTCTAAGCCGGTAACCACGGCTGTCCCAAACCAAAACCTAGCAAGAGCCAAATTTTTAATTTTTTTTTTTACCAAACATCTTTAAATTTAGTGCCGCGTGTAATGCTAAAACACCCATAATTCTATCGCGTTTATTTTCAAAGATATAAGACCCCCTAAACCTAGCAACTCCACCTTCTCGTCGATACCAAAATCAAAATCCTAGCAAGTTACATAATATCCAAATTCAAACAAATAGTAACTGCGGCTTATACTAAGTTTTCGATTTTGGAATTTTCACCTACTAGGTTTTTGTATTTTGTTAAATATCAGGCACTGGGTTTTTGAATTGGGAAATTACTCACACTAGGTTTTTGATTTATGAAACGAACTTACAGTATTGTAGAATTTTTACTTTATTCCTGTACTGGTGACTTTACCTTATGCCTGAGTTATTGCGAGTCGATGGATGACAGTAAAATTTGTGTCTTAAAAGTCTGTTTCTCAGTTTATTATATTCAGCTTTAATTTTGAATTGAATAAATAGTACGGCGTCTTGGAAAGCCTGTTTTTTTTTAATAACTATGTGATGGTAGGGTAAAGTCACCAGTGGTCAGCCAGAGACCTGTAGTCAGCCTCTGCCTGTACTTTGTATCAGTGGGAAGAGTACAATAGATTTATATTTCTCACTCTTTGCACTCATATAAAGTCGATAACTGGTCCCTGACCACTGGTGACTTTACCCTAGTAGCGATACGGACAAACCCTGCACGAAGTCCAAAACAAAATAAAAAAAAAACATCACATTACATCACTTTAATTAATGCCTCAAATTTATTCAGGTTACATTCAAAAATGATGAATCATCGAATAATTTTCTTTTAGGAGTAACTCATCAGTGCTGTTATACGATAACACACATCATAATGTCTATTATGCAATCAAATTATATCAACACCCTGTAATGAACCCGTGAATTATTCATCAGTTAGGAGATAACTCAAATTGATCACGAATAATAGTAGGTTCTAGAAACCGGAGTTGAGTCAATGTATAGGATATGTTAACAGTTGATAATAAAGAAAATACATTGAATGATATAATGTACAATAAACCATAAAGACATATAAAAACTTAACTTTCGTCTGTCATAATAGCACGAGTAAAGGTATAAATAGGGCACGTGTTTTTAATTATATAGTCACAGGGTGTTCAAATGAGTTTTAAACAGCGATCTAACATAATTTATTATTAAATTTATCTTTTATTTCTACGAAAAATATTGGCAGGGGTTTTTTGGTAGACCTTTGTTTAACATTCCAGATATTAGTCACTTTGTGGCCATGCCCTTCTAAATCGGTTTTAATTTCGCCTAAGTCGGATGATGGGTGGAGGTTTTTGATCACAACTCTAAAGGACCTTTCTTGTTTTGACTTGTAAGTATAGAACTCCGTTTCTCTCTCTTGGAGACTTTTAACTATCTTTGTGTATAGTTCTGAAGTATAGGGTTGTATTCTGACTTGTTCCTCCCGTAATACTTTGACAGTGTAATTTCCTTCTGCAACTTCATCCAGCATTTTTAATAGTGGTTTGATGTTACAAACTTTATCCACATAAATAGGTGGCGACTTAGCAGGTTTCTCTACGGCCATTTCATCTTCTTGAGGCACATCATCAAGTTCAGAAAATCTGTTGGAGATTGGTACAGCTTGGCCGAGCCAGTAGGTGCTTAATTTCTGTTGTTTTTGAGCAACATTCTTTCCTGGGCTTTCGCGTAGTCTTTTTCTTACTAATGTGAAGTCATCTGCTTCAGTATCATCTGGGTTTTTTTGAGATCGTGCTTGCTCCTCAAGATTACATAAAGATTGGGATCTCGTTCTGTTAAACAAGGATGGATGGAAGATTTGCTGAGTAAGTATTTTGTTTGATGGTTTTTCAGCTTGAGAAGAATGTTTTGATGTTGTTGGATCCATTGCTATTTCCCCTGACTAATATTTGGGGTATTTATCTTTATTTTACTGGCAACACTATTGGATAGAAAGTTATGGAGGGTAGAAAGTTGATTCCATAATTATGTGGGTAGGTGAATTTATCACAGATATTAATAGTGTCACTAGGGTATTGTTAGGCACTCTTTTTTAAACTGTTCGGTAAAATTATAGATATATAACACTAGCACACGAAATTCAAATGGTATAGTTCACTTTTTTATAATATTTAGATAGAAACAAGTAGATTTATGGTAAGGATAGTTGAAAAAATCGAGAGCACTTGTGCACACTTTTGACATTTGACAGCCACTCCAACCAAATAGTAATAATAAACTTATATACGATATCAAGGCCCTGCTACACTGTAAAATAACAATCGAACCGCCAAGACCCAAAAAAGAAATACCACAGTGCAGCAACTGCCAACAATACGGACACACAAAAAAATTTTGCTTCAGGAAGCCAAAATGTATTAAATGCGCCGGAGATCACGCATCGGCCGACTGTGCACGTAAAGAGAGGTCAGACTCCGTCAAATGCATCCTCTGTGATGGAAACCACCCAGCAAATTACAAAGGGTGCTCTGTGTATAAGGAGCTTCAAAAAATTAAGTACCCTACTCAGCCACCAAAATATAGGCAAACATCTAAGGTGAGCAACAATAACCATGAAGAAGGCCCTCAACTTAAGCCTCACATCAGCTACCAAGCAGGGAGGTCAAATCCAGACCCAAATAATGGGCTAGGCAATAGTAATAAAATGTCATACAAACAGGCGTTACTATCCGAGAATCCAACGACAGCCCCATCTTCTGCATTAGGCAACCAAAATGAAGATAATAATAATTTACAGACAAATTATAGTGAGATGAAAGAAATGATGAATGCTATGAGACAACTGATGCAGCAAATGAGTGTAATGACAAACCTCCTTATGGAACTCATGACCAAAATGACAAATTCGATTTACTTAAAATAGCCCTTTGGAATGCCAATGGGCTCTCACAACATGTTCTCGAAGTTAAGTCTTTCGTAGAATTAAACAAAATAGATATCCTACTGGTCTCTGAAACGCATTTCACTATAAAGAATTATTTCAAATTACCCAATTTCTCGTTTTACCACACAATGCATCCCGACGGAACTGCTCATGGAGGATCTGCAATACTTATCCGCACTAATATTAGACATCACAAAGCTGAATCCTACATAACTCCGGAAATACAAGCCACAAGTTTAGTTATAGAAGATCGCCGGGGCCAATTGAAAATAACCGCTTTATACTCACCGCCTAAACATGCAATGAAGAAAGAAGATTACATACGCTTCTTCGAAACTCAAGGCCCAAGATTCATAGCAGGCGGAGACTACAACTCCAAGAACACCAGTTGGGGCTCGCGGTTGACAACTCCGAAAGGTAGACAACTGCAAGCAGCTCTCAGTGATCTACATCTACATGCAGTGTCCAGCGGTGAACCTACTTATTGGCCTACAGATCCTAGGAAAATCCCAGACCTAGTGGATTTCTGCATTGTTAAAGGAATCCCAGTGAACAATATTACCTGTTCTTCCTCTCATGATTTATCATCTGACCATAGTGTTGTACTAGTAGAAGTTCGCCATAAATTCATACCAGTAAAACCACCAGCCACGCTTCACAATCAAAAAACGAACTGGAACCTGTTTCGCTTTCTCGTGGATTCCTCCTTGGACACTAAACTCCCCCTTAAATCTGAAGACGAGATTATGTTTGCGGTAGAACACTTCAATAAATGTGTCCAAAATGCTGCCTGGGAAAGCACACCAGCTATTGAAAAAAGAGATACACTGGTCTACTCATTAACTGTGAGGGAATTACTGGCCGAGAAACGAAGGGCCCGGAAACAGTGGCAAACTAGTAGATACCCCGAAGACAAAAGAAAATTTAATAACTTAGCAGCAAAGCTAAAACAAAAATTACAATGTGAAAGAAATGAAAACTTCCAATATTATTTAAAAAAATTAGGTGCTACATCAGCTAGCGACTATTCCTTGTGGAAAGCTACAAAAAAACTTAAAAGACCGATACCTTCGAAAGCACCAATTCGCAATAAGAATGGAACCTGGGCTAATAATGACAAGGAAAAGGGCGTGGCCTTTGCTTCCCATTTAGACGAAGTTTTTGTACCTAACGCATCTGTATCAAATACTGAAGAAATCTTAAATCGTCTCATGGAACCCAACCAAATGGATTTACCGATCGAAAAGTTCACCAAAAACGAAGTCTCAACAGCCATAAAAAAGCTAAAACAAAAGAAAGCACCAGGATACGACTTGATTACGGCCAAAATTTTACAGGAACTACCTAATATAGCAATCACTTTTCTAACGCAAATATTCAACTGCATTCTTGTGAGAGGTATCTTCCCGCAACAATGGAAAGTGGCGCAAATAATAATGATACCTAAGCCTGGCAAACCCCCTGAGGAAGTATCGTCGTATCGACCAATTAGCCTGCTGCCAATCACATCCAAAGTTATGGAAAGCCTTTTTCTAAAACGTCTACATTCTGTACTAGCCAAAACTCAAATTATACCAGATCACCAATTCGGGTTCAGAGAAAAGCATGGCACCATAGAACAGGTCCACCGACTTGTAGAGCAAATACACAAGACTTTTGAAAAGAAAGAATATTGTTGCGCCGTCTTTCTTGATATATCACAGGCATTCGACAGAGTTTGGCACGAAGGCTTATTGTATAAAGTAAAAACACAGCTTCCTTCAAATTACTACATCTTCCTTAAGTCCTACCTTGCGGATAGACATTTCTTTGTAAAGCAAGGAGAAGAAGTCTCCTCCCTGCATAAAATACATGCTGGAGTGCCCCAGGGCAGTGTTCTCGGCCCCATCCTGTACTTACTATTTACCGCTGACTTACCTCTTTCGGAAGGGGCCATAATCGGCACCTTCGCAGATGATACGGCAGCTTTAGCAACCCATGAAGATCCAACACAAGCAAGCACCATTCTTCAAGAGTGTTTAGATAAAATAACTAATTGGCTGAAAACCTGGCGTATAAAAGCAAATGAGACCAAGTCAGTACAGGTAACCTTTACCACTAGACGTGCCACCTGTCCTCCAGTAACACTCAATGGAGCACAAATTCCTCAAGCAAATGAAGCCAAATATCTTGGATTGTACCTAGATCGTCGCCTAGTGTGGAAAAAACACATTTTCACGAAACGAAAAGCTCTAAGCATGCAACTTAGAAAAATGTATTGGCTCTTTGAGAGAAAGTCCCAGCTGTCCTTGGAAAACAAAATGCTCTTGTACAAATCCATCCTAAAGCCTATATGGACGTATGGTGTTCAGTTATGGGGAACCGCATCAACCTCAAACATAGAGATACTACAAAGATTCCAGTCAAAGATTCTCCGAATGATAACTAACGCTCCTTGGTTTGTTACAAATAAACAGTTACACCATGACCTAAGAATCAGAACAGTTATAGAAGAGATAAGTCACACAATGAAATCCTACAAGAGAAGAATACATAATCACCCAAACATACTTGCAACGCAGTTGATGCAAAGTAATTCGAAATTCTCAAGATTGAAAAGAAAAGCTCCCAGAGATCTATAACAGACAACAACATATAGGGCACACGTCATTGGACTGTCAGCCTTCAAGTCAATGCGCACCTTCATGACCATTTGCTAAATGTCTCTAAGACAGTATTGCAAAACAACATACAAAAAAAAAAAAAAAAAAAAATTTTTCTTTTTATTACTTAATTATAATGAAAGTTCATAACAAAAGTTTTTGGTTCAACTAATAATAAAACATGAAAATGTATAAAAAAATAGTTGTATAACTTGTCTTAAAATAAATAGCAGCAATATTTTATTGCGTTTATTCATAATATCTATTTCAAGTGTTAACTATAACACCCATCGCGTATAAAACCTTTTACACAAAATATAAATCCATTTTCGAGGCATCATAAAAGTTGAAAGAATTTCTTATACAAACTGCTTCCATTATAAATTGTATAAAATATATTAATTAGTTTACTTTGTGTACCGCAAATGGAAGGCAATCCAAACATCACAGGGTGTAGCGTAAATGTACGGGTAGTTTTATAAAATTCACCGTATTCGCTCGGTTTGAACCGGCCTCGTTAAACCAATAAACCGGATCTGGTTTCAGGCGGTAATGGGGGTTGCAAGTTATAGAGACAAGCGTACAGGCTAATAATAAACAAATAAACTGTTTTTGTATGTCGTAAGAGACGATTAAAGGAATAAAGGAAGTGTAGTATTGCTAGGCGATGGGCTTGCAACCTGTCACTAATACACTGGTAAACATCTTAGCCTAATTGTGCAAAATGTGGTAACAGAATTATTAACAAGTTTTTAGGTTTGTTAGTAATTCTGTAGCTCTGCCTACCCCACTCTGGGAATAAAGGCGTGAGCTTATGTATGTATGTGTATGTAAACTGTTTTTTTTTCTTAGCCTCCTTGTAGTGTCCCTCTGCTTGGTAAAGGCCTCCCTTCCTTCTGAAAGCGTCAACCTGATCTCGCGATCTGCGCCTAGATCTACCGCGATGCAGTGGGATCCAGTTTGTGGTTGTTTTTGCCCAATTAATATCTGGCATGCAGCAAATATGTCCGGCCCAGTCCCACTTGAGTCTGGTGGCTGTTCACACTACGTTTTGGAGCGTAGTATTGTATTTCGGACATGATCTGTAAGCTTTACGCTCAGAATACTGCTCTCCTTGGCTTTCGGATAAACCTTAAGGGCAGACATCTGAATGTTTGTCAAAGACCAAGCCTGTGCACCATAAGTGAGGATCCGAAGAATGAATATTTATTTCTTAGTGAAAAGAATAGAGACATGTTACGGAGATATTTAGTGATAGTAAGACATTGTACACGTCTGGTTCCGCTAACGCCAAACAGCATTTGCATTGTGGTTTTCCGGTGTGAAGACAAGACAATCGGTGAAATTACAAGCATAGAGACCTTTCATCTTAGTCCTCAGGGTTGGCAACGCCTGTCTTATGAATACAGTCTTGAGATGTAGTCTTAAGAATTCAAATGTCTATGGGTCTCAGATTGCACTTACTATCAGGATAGTGTGCTCGTGTACCTTCTCCTTGCCATAAAAATCACATTACGGCATTCTCGTTGAGTTTTCATAATATGTATTTCAAATCACAGCTCTTTCTAATAGTGACAACCAATTCAAAATTGAGTTTTTAATTGCTTGTCCGCTCGATTTTTGAAATTGGTTTGTACGACCATTTTTACACATAGGTACCTACACTTAAAAAACGGGTAGACAGAGTCGTAGTCGAAAATACAGGATTTTCTAAAACCACGCGCTCAAAGATATAGTCCTCAACCTTACTAATATTACAATTCATTCAAATTTGATAAAAATAAAGTTAATACATGAAAATTTTACGATTACCGATAAAGAGCAGCCACTATTGGTTCTAACTGAACTCATTTCAAGTCTTTATTATTAGTCGTTACAAAAGTGTTGCTATGGTCACGTATAAACAACAGCCGCTATTGGTTAACTGAACTTAGTCTTTATTGGTCGTTACAAAAGGGTTGCTATGGTCACGAAAAAACAACAGCCACTATTGGTTCAATATTATTACTCTCGTCTGTTACACATTTTAAAAAGGTAACATGTGCATGCAACGCGTAAATGAATTTATTTGAAAACTGGTCACAAACTTCACACGCTTGTATCTTAAACCCCCCGCCCGCCTCACAGGGAGTGATTGAAATTGAAAATTTAATGCCTTTGTAGTGGAAGCCCAATCACTTAGCGATCACACGGAATGCTTAGCAGACTGTTGAATAATCGCTCTGTTTGACTGCCGGTTTAGAACCGGTTCTAGTCGCTTAGGACAGAAAATAGTGCGTTTAGGCTAAGTGGTCTTCTCTAGCTCAATGAGGTGTATAAGAATTCAAATAACCGGTTATAACCGGTTTTATCCGGTTATTTCCATACAAAACCGGTTAATAACCGGTTTAATTATATTCATTAATAATAAGCTAAGCTACAGGTAACTAGACTAATTAGGCATTAAGTACGCCATTTGTGTTTCTTTTTGCGCAGTAAATATAAAAAAAACCCTACCCTTTTTAATTTATAATAGTTTTCATGTTAAAAATAATAAATAGTAACATTGTCTGTCTATCTGTCTGTCTTGCTGTCAAGTGATACCCAAGCTGGTATAACTATCACTGATAGTAATATTTTTTATGATTTCAAACTAAGCAAAATAAAATCCTTAATACGAAATACTTTTAAGAAATATATCTTTAATAATGATGCCTTTCAATATGGTCTTTTTCTAAACAGTACCTAAGTAAAAAATAAAAACAACATCCAAATTATAAAATTAAACGTATTTAAAATTTATCCATATTAATTTAACTTCATAATTCCACAATACCTCCATATTTTGGGCTTTGTTTGCCTTAAACCTTTCGCAGTTCAAGCGGGACAGAGAAACAAACACAGACTGTACACAAGGGAAGTTTGCATATAAATTGCTAACACCGAATACCTACCTATTTGCGAGGTCGGTTTATCAAGCACCCTGTATAATTCGGTTTCAGCAAACAAAATACTTTAGGGTTGTAACTCATGGCCTCGATTTCAGGTCATATTAGTTTACATAAAATTGTTTGTCCTAAATTTAATTACCCTTCCGATTTTTTTTTTGTTCATTTTATACTTTTATCGTCAGAGTTCATAACAGTGTGTTCAGAAAATTTGGATGCGTCATGTCATTACTTTGATTATCTTAGGGCCGTATTAATAAACTCATCTTGGCTGCGATACCCGTCACAAGATACGTCAAAGTAAACGTCAAACCATAGAACACTGTCAATTTTGACGCATCTCGAGACGAGCATTAGAGTTGAGGTTCGTTTATTAATACGAATCTTAGAACAGGACTTTAATTTGTGACTCACCTTAGGTCCAAAGTCAATCTAACATTTTACAACAATAAGGTTAAGTTTCCTATAAGTTACAAATGACGTTTCAGCCTTCACGTTGTTTTTAAATGGGTGACCTCTCCAATTAAGACTGCGCCGAGCGTACGCCGGATGTACAGTGGCGCCCTCATTACTTTTATTGTGTTTTCTAATAAACTAAAGTATTTTTCTTGAAATTGGTCGACAGGTTTTTGTACTACAAAAGAAAACACAACTTATAGGTTACATCACATAGTTTAATAACAATTCACCTTCGAGTTATCAACTTAACGGAAAAAAGTGGCCCCCTTTTCCCGTTAAGCTGACTACTCAAAGGGTAATTTTTATTAAAGTTTGTTACGTATTTCATTAATTGTATTTTTACTTGCGCTACGAAAACGTATCATCTGATTGCAAGGAAAAACACTGGACGCTCGACGTTTGCTCGGTGTAGCCTTAACGTTCGTGATCGTACAAAAAATTGTCGGTATTTCCTAGAATCTACATCAGCAATAAAAAAACGCGAGTGCCAACATACAAAACAGCAAAAAAACAAACTTCGAAGAATTAGTTTGATAACTAGTAATCCTGGCCAGTTCAAAAAGCGAACACGAATTCAGAATTTGAATTTCATGAAGTACGGTGGAGTGCTGAGTGAGGTGTTTGAAATGCAACGGTCAACAGTGAACGTTGGTTTGTCGGATTATTCTTGGTGTTAACTTCTTAGGGAATATTATTGGAAAATGGCTGATCGTAGAATTGCACTTTAACTGGTTTACTCTAGCAATTTTTTTTTACTGAGTTTTAGTTTTAAAATCATAAAAGAAGTAAAAAGTATTTAAAGTCTTTGGTTGAGGAAGAACATTTTTAGATGACGTAGGAATGACACAAAACTTATAATTTTACAAAACTGTCTTTGAATGTATCTCTATGTGCGCCGAAAATGTTTCAACGCTATTGCTTCGCATGTTTTTTTTAATCTTTAGTTTTGGTTTTGAGGGAAAGTTTCGTATGTTTTGAGATGATAAGATCGGCTTTGGACTTTTGTGAACTGTAAGATACCTTAAAGGATAAGTTCGCTTTTGTAAATCCTTGCCATATTTTTGCCTCTTTTATAATTGTCTTTTGTTTACAATAAAGTATTTGCTTAACGTAACAACTATCTCTATTGCCGCCACAATTTTCGTCTGGTCATTGAGACAGTGAACATGTAAGACATCAGTAAAAACGAAAATACATTGCATTCATAATATAGTTAGTAATAGTGAGAATAAGCATAGGTAAATATAATTAGAAAAAAACTTTAACTTTTTGTTGTTGGTGTGTCATGTTACATGAAATAAATGATGATTTGATTTGATTTTTTTTTTTAATACAAAATATTTTAGTTCATTCGTTTTTTTTTCTTTGTTGTCTGTAGGTCATGTCATTTAATCGTGAAGAACTGATTAACTTTATTTAGAAAGCTGATATTATTTGTGCAAAGGAATAACGACGTATTATGTTTCTTAATTTCTTCAAATTGGTAACGAAACACTTGAAGCCGCGAAACAGTAAGATGAACTTTAAATTATAGAACTCACAGTTATAAGGCGTACAGAAATATCGAAATCAAATGAAAAATTAAAAAAAGCAGAAAAGGCTACTTAAATAACGAGAACATCGAAATTTTATAATTAAGATATGAATGATAGACATATCCGAAGGTGAAGGCACATCACTACATAGTATAAAACAAAGTCGCTTCCCGCTGTCTGTCCCTATGTATGCTTAGATCTTTAAAACTACGCAATGGATTTTGATGCTTTTTTTTTTAGTAGATAGAGTGATTCAAGAGAAAGGTTTTTATGTATAATAAATTTTGTTTTATGTACGTGTGTTATAGAAAACTCAAATAAACCGAAGCGAAGCGAGGGCGGGTCGCTAGTTGATAATAATATGTTCCCGTGTAGGAATAAACAACCGGTAAAATAACTATCTTATAGTAGTCCGGTTTACCCCTCAGGGTTGGCAACGCATTTGCGGTCTTAGGATTGCGGTCTTAAGATTATAGAGAAAATATCTATGGACCACTGATCTCTCTTACCATCAGGTGGACTGTGTACTTGTTTACCATCAGAATCTCATTGACATAAAAAAAACCTTTTTTTTTTTTTTATGGCATAGAGATGGCAAACGAGCACACAGGCCACCTGATGGTAAGCGGAAACTGTGACCCATAGACTTTCGCATTCACAAGACTGCAGAGCAATCCTAAGACTGCAAATACGTTGCCAACCCTGAGGACTAAGATGGAATGCCTCTATGCTAGTCATTTCACCGGCTGTCTTATCCCCAAACCGGAACACAACAATGCGAACACTGCTGTTTGGCGGTAGGTTAATGGATAAGACGGTGGTAGAAATCCGGACGGACACACAAGGTCCTACCACCCGCAAAAACCTTACAATACTTTTAGATTTTTACTATTTTAACATGTATATAAAATATACCTACGTAATAATAATACTAAATCAAATGGAAAAAGGTTTAAAGGTTTAAGAAAAATGCAAAAATACATTGATAATGTTAATGCAATTTTTTAATGCAATCTGCTTACATTTCTTATTTAATTAATAGACCAACATGTTTGTGGCCAAGTGTACATTCGCGGAATCTTTTGAAATTAGAACGTGCGAATTCCATCGCGGCATATTTCTTCCGCTTAATTCCACAACCTCATATGTTACTGATTCCTCTATTTGAAAATTAAATTCAATGTGTAAGTTGACAAGGTTGGTTTTGGTTTGTCTTTATCGAGTAAGTTAAGCGTTTGGGTAATAAACATGTCGAAATCTCGTTGAGTTCTCGCGGAAGTGCTGCGGTAATTTATTTTTAATTGGTCGCTTTTTGAATATGGAACTGAAACGGTTTTTGCGGATTGTTTCGTTTCCCGCAATATATTTACGCCTTTGAAAATATTTTACACCTAGATTTTTAGGTTTGTTGCGACATTTTACCAAGAATTTGGTCTCTAAAAAGATTTATTACATGGAATTGTTGAATATTCCAACAATCTTTAGTTTTTTTATTACACATATTATACACATATTGTAAATACGAAAAAATATATACTTACTGTATCTTAGGAGTTATAATCGCTTGAAACGAATTTTAGGAAAGTTGCGATTTTTTTGACGCCGAGTATATAAGGTGCTAGCAAATTAGTCACGGATATTTTTACAGCTGATAGTACTCGGTTCTCGGAGTACATTGAAGTATGAAACATCATAGGTTTTCTTATGTTTTTTTGGAGAAAACTAGGGAACAAATGTGCTACGTTAAAACACCCTTTTAATAAGATAATTAAATGAGACCTCTTTACATTCTAGAATGGCCTCTTAAAGTTGATAAATAAAATACTTAACATTTACGAAAAACTGCTTTTGACAAACAGTGTTAAACATCTTGACAGGCACATAATAGGGGTGGTTATTTTAAAGATTAATTTTTATTTATATTTTTGTTCGGTAAATTAAAACAATAAAATGATGTACAAAGGTTCCTTAATTACAGTAAAAAGTTAATGGTTTTAATGTAATGTATTATCTCTTAAAATATCCGTGACTAATTTGTTAGCTCCTTATATAACCTGGTACACAAGGTAAACAAGCACACAATCCACTTTATGGTAAGTGTGTGCAGTCTTAAAATTTGAATCTTAAGACTACAAGCTAAAGACTGCAAATGTATGCTCATGACTAAGTTAGAATAAGAAACCCTGTAAAACCCCTGTTATTAACACAGCAAATATCACCGCCCTTTCTAAAGCTAAATATAAAAAAATCAATCGATCTGTTTGTCGGTCTGTCCACAAAAGCGACATCTAAAAGCTCTTAAACCATTGAATTAATGAATCTAACGGCCTATTTGCGTCGATGGGTCTCAATTGGCTTTTAGAAATGGCATTGGTTACTTTTATAGCAGAAATCTGTTTCAAATATTTGATTTGTTTAACAAAAAGGGTTTTACGTTTGAACGCTGTATATATGTTTTTACCTTCTGTCGAAACTGGTAAAGTAATTTTGACCTCGTACGACAAAATACCTATTAGGGCACTTTGTATATTTGGGATAAAAATATGTTTATAGAAAACCAACATAGGCCTCAAAAGTAGGCGAAGACTGGTATCTTGGGACACCGTAATATATGTATTCAGAATTGTAGAAACTACTTGAGTACAAATTACAAATATTTTTTATTTTTTTACAGCGGCTTGATGTTGGGTCCGACCTAAGCTAAAAATGACATAAAGAAGATTAAAAAAAGTACAGTGCTGAGAACGCTTTTGTCTGGTCCTTGACTATAATACTTTGTTGTTTTTTTTTTGGGAAACTTGTTGTTTCCAAATTCCGTGCATATTTAGTGCAAGATTACGACTGTATGGCCCCAAATGAGCCTCGCACTTCTACATCAAGAGATAGCATGTTTCAAGATGCAAAGTAAAACAAATACTGTTTTATTTACATTATCACTGTTTTATTTCCTCGCAATCGAAGTGAAAAACAGGGTGTAAAACTCGGTCTTAAAACTCAATTTTGCCCTCGACTTAATTATCCACCCTGGCCTACGGCTCGGGTGGATACCTAAGCCTTTGGTAAAATGGCTTGTTTTATGCCCTTTTTGTGCAATCTACTATTAAACAACTAACCAAGTATTTACAACCACACTAAATGCTTGACATTTTTAAGCCACCACTACACCGTCCAATTTCCAAATCCACAATTCCCACCGAATCTTAAGCCGCACTACACGTCCCGACGTAAGCCGGCTGCCAAGGTCTTAAGGCGGGTAAACAACCAGGGCTCCGACACTCAAAAATACATTTTTCTTCCGGAATAATGTTTTAATAATGCGCTCTTGCGGTCACAGCGAAAATATGGAGGTAGGGGCGTGTGGAGAGGGCTTTTGCGTCTCAGAAACAGTTTATTACTAAACTGCCGACGAAGTACGGTTATGTTTTGGACCTGTTTGTATGTATGGTACTTTATTGCCTCGTAGGGTTAGAACAATGGCCCGATTTCGATAAACGAAGTGTTTTTATTAATAAACTCATCTCAGTTGAGATGCCCGTCACAAGAAACGTCTAATTCAATGTCACGCCATAGAGTACAGTCACATTTGAAGCATCTTGAGACGAACACTGCAGTCCAGATCAGTTTATTATACGGCTCTTAGATTCATCTTAGGGTTACAAGTGTCAAAAAGTACCTGTGATACTTTGATTAATAAAAGGTGGAGTTTAAAGTATCTTAGCCTATTTAATTTTGTGCAAAATGTGGTTACAGAATTATTAACAAGTTTTTAGAGTTGTTAGTAATTCTGTAGCTCTGCCTACCCCACTCTGGGAATAAAGGTGTGAGCTTATGTATGTATGTATGTATGTATGTTTAAAGTATAGAATATGACTAGCGACCCGCCTTCGCTTCGCTTCGGTTTAGATTTTTCATACAAAAGAATTTTCCCGCTAATTCCCGTTCCCGTGGGAATTTCGGGAATTCCTTTCTTAGTGCACCTCTACGGTACCTAAGCTACGTCCCTTTCAAATTTCAAGTGCCTACGTTTAGCCGTTTAGGCTGTGCGTTGATATGTCAGTCAGTCAGTCAGTCAGTTTCTCCTTTTATATATTTATATATAAGATAAGATATGCGCTGAAAGTTCGTGTAAATAGTCAATATTCAGTGACACAAACTGTTTGTAGATGAACAGAAACACAGAAACCGACTGTATTTTAATATTTGATCAGGGTCACATTTAAAAAAATAACCCTTGAAATACACTAACCCCCTTGTTTATAAGCGTCGAATAAGCTTGGAATAGGTTATGCCATGCTTTGTCACTTTCTGTCAGATGCGAATGTCACAATTACAGATAAGGACAAACCATGGTATAAACTATTCCAAGCTTATTCTACGTTTATAAGTAAGGGGGTTAGTTAATGAAAACAATATTAATTATTAGAGCAATGTTGACAATTAATAGGTCTTGATCATAAAGAAGCCTAAAAAAGCTCTGCCGACAACGTCACGAACCTACTTTCGCTTCTTGATTGTTTATGTTAAAAAAAATAAGTGTGGCCCTAATTTCCGACCATATTTTTTTCTTTATGTCACTTACATAGAACAAGTGAAAAAAAAGTTTAAAAAATTATGATACAAACCTCATAACAATTAATAAACTACTACTACTATTTTCTTTTAAATCTTCTGTACACGCATTTGTTTGTGCTACTGTTGGTGTGTCTAATTAAATAAATAAATAAATAAATAAATAATAAAAAAAAACATTTAAACAACCAGCTAAGTATACCTCTTACACAAAATCTATACTAATTATTATAAAGCTGAAGAGTTTGTTTGTTTGCTTGAACGCGCTAATCTCAGGAACTACTGGTCCAGCGAATCACTACCCAGGCTAAAATGTTCACAAGGGTATTTAGTGACCTATTACAATTTAATAAAAAGTGGAATATAATGCTATTGGGAGAAATCGAGATGAGATAAAAAAAATTGGAAAAAAATCGAATAGAAATTCAGCTAGCGATAAAATGTTATGTTATAATATTTCAAGCCCCAACCAAAAAAAGCCGTTGGGAAAGTACGGGATTGCAACAAATAAAAATAAGCATAAAATGTTTTTGGAAATTATGAAGTCCACTCAAAATTAACTCGCTAAAAGTGGATTTTGCACGAATATCCGGTAAATCCGACGCGGAACGCGCTCCGTGAGTTTCGTACGACATAGTAGGTATTATTATAGCCGATTTGAATTCGATTTCGAATCAAATTCTTCTTTCGAGTTTGTGCTATGATCATACCAAATTTAAAAAAAGAGCCCTTTTAAAATTTTCTTAAAAAAATGCGAGTAACATATTCTTAAAAAAACAACAACATCTATTATATTCCAAAGTTAGTTCCATAGTTAGGACATACAGACAGGCGGACAGTGTGCGTATAGGGTGCGGAGCCCTAAAAATGATCCAACTGACCCAGCTTTATTTAAAAAGCCTCCGCCACACCGTGAACGCTGGCTTGTCCGGACATGTCATGAAACACTCATTTGTGCGTCGCTTCATATCGCGAGCGGGGTTTACACTTTTTACCCCCTAGTTTTATGCAAATACCTCTTTTTGTCTAGAAGTCGGATTTGGCAGAGAACAAACGTTTGCATGGAGCATGTAGTTAGGTTGTGTATGGTAATGTATGAATAATCTTATTTTAATTTATGATTTGGTAGACGGAAATCAGAGGTCGAAATGGGCTGTTGTTTTTTGATGACGAAACCGAAGAAGGGTACTATTTCCCGTGTGTAAAGGGTCTTTGTTATCTGATATAATGATTGTTTGACATAATGTACTTTTGACATAATTTTCACTGGTCATAATTATTTTTTCGTATCCTTATTGACATATTTAAGACATGCTGAAAAGTTTACGGTTTCAATGATATACAAATTATGAATTTGAATAAATATGTAGACATTTTTGTTATTGAAAGTAACGTTTCACCGAACTTCACTTGATCAAAGGCTGTTTTCTGCTGAGAAGTCCTGTTTTTTTCAGGTTTTCATAAACATTTATTACGTAGGTAACATTGGATCAGCCTCACAAAATCACAAAATCTAAACTCCTGCGCCTTGAAAAGCCGAAATGCCAAAAAATTAAATGAAAATTCTGCGAAGTGATACGCTATGTGATTTTTTGTGACATTGTACCTAATTTAGACTTTCCCAGCGTATTTTGAAATGCTAGGTATAGTTGGATGAATCTTGATCTAGTTCCGACCTACATTGATTGATGATCTGCCAATTGCACATTTGGTTTGCCTTTACTAGGATTCAAACCTACGTCATTATTGACAGGCAAGATGACTTAAGTGCGTCACATTTAATTCCGAATGTCCCTCCGTCGTTGGATATCATTTTTGCAAAACATGACATTCGCAAATCATCATAGTAGAAAAACATCACATTAACAAAACTTAATTATCACTACGACATGAAGAAGACAGTGTTGACAGAGCTCCGCTACCGCGGAGCTCCTATTTCTGGGTAGTTTGGCCCTCCGAGCCTGTTTTTTTTTTTTATGTCATCGAGTAGACAAACGAGCACACAGGCCACCTGATGGTAAGTGGAAACTGTGACCCATAGACATTCGCAATCACAAGACTGCAATGCAATCCTAAGACTGCAAATGCGTTGCCAACCCTGAGGCTAAGATGGAATGCCTCTATGCTAGTCATTTCACCGGCTGTCTTATCCCCAAACCGGAACACAACAATGCGAACACTGCTGTTTGGCGGTAGGTTAATGGATAAGATGGTGGTAGCGATCCGGACGGACCTTGCACAAGGTCCTACCACCCGCAAATAAATCGAACATAACCTAAACCTACCTACAATTTTATAAAAAGACCCGACCATTTGTAAATATCATGTTTTGCGAATATCGTGTTTTGCTAGTATGATGTTATGCGTATATGATGTTTTGTGAATTTGATATTCTGTAGAGTGACGAAAACATAACACTAGGTTCTAGGTTCTTCTATCTTATTCTAACAATTCTAACTGGCTGACTAACTCGAAATTGAAAAACTCCACCAACATTCCACCAAAAACTTTTAAGAGCTGATTTTGAATCGTTGCTAAGAGCAGGTCTGATAAACAGGAAGTGGGCATGGCGCGCTGATTGAACTTCCGGCCTGGCCGGATATTGTGTACGTACAAAGGGCTCCTTCCTGCACCTGTGGCGCACACAGCGGCGGGTTTCGGAACTACTTCGTAATTTATAATTGACTGACTCTATAATACGTTTTTTATATTATTTTAAAACTAGCTGTTGTCCGTGGTTTAGGTTAGGTTAGATTTGTATGTATTCCCGGAGGGCCAAAACACTTAGGAGCTCCGCATTGCGGAGCTTTGCCAATTGCGTTGAAAGTTAGTTATTGGCCGCTTTATAACACCGTTATTCTGTCTGATTAGCCTTATAAATGTTTTAATGTAATTTTTACGTTAGGTTTTACTTTATTATAGAAAGTGACATTAATATAAAATCATTTTAATATTTTAAATAATATAGATTTTGTGTGCCCAAAATTTTATGCTGAAATTTAGTATAACACTTACTACTAATGACGTGACCCATTACAAGAAAAAAAAACAGGCTGAAAACCTATTAAGGCACAAGATAGTTCCTTATCCTGCCACGACCTTTTTATACTAATATAATATATTGTATACATCAAATGTTTATGCAAAAATATTAAAATAATACATTTAATTAGTTACAAGCAGTGTACAGCTACCGGTTAGTTTATCTGAGTATACAGGATGTAGCCTTAAAGAGCGGTCAGATTACAGGTGGATTTATACCGCGTAGAAAGCGCTGTTTCTGAACACGTTGTGTACGAGTAAGAAGAAATAATGGACTTTCTATGTTTAAGCATACGTATTCTTTCTTCACGTGTATAAAATTAAATTTTGATTTAACTCTGATTCAAAAAAAAATTTAGATTTTCCGCGACACCATCCGAGTAGGAGTTTATCGCCATTCCTCAGGAAATGTACAAAAATTAACCTATGTCCGTCTCTGAAATTATATTTGTAACAAATACATTATTGCTATAAGGATAGCAAGGGGCAGTAAGTATAGCAAGCTCGTAACAGATTTTGGTAATAAAAAAAACAAATAAGTAGATATAACACTTGGCTCAATTTTTTTCATTATTTAGTTGTGCGGAATAGGCATTATGTAATAAGGATACTAGATTTTACTCGCGGCTTAGGTTTACCTATATAATGTATCTAAAAACATAATATCTAAGTTTAAAATGTTAATATTTTTTTATTTCATTGCATAATATGTTTGGGAAAAGCACTATACGTACCTTGCCGTGAAAAGGGGTTCCCAGCCTCGTAACTATTCGGTCTATATCACTCGGCCGGCAGCCCCCTACTTCCCGGCCTCTAGTAATGTACTATAATTATGAGTAAATAGTCTTATGCTGCAGTGGAATTTAATCGTTTCCATTCAAATATATTTTGTATCTGAAATACCCAATAATTAATTTCCAAAACCATCCATATCTAAATTTCAATTCAATTATCAATCTCGAACAGATTTTAAGCAAACAAACGTTCCGGGCCCCTATTATCAGATCGCTCGTAAATATGGCGGAGGCGAATTCATCTCTAACCGATAATATTTCGAGTGACAATCGGAAACAGAAGAAAACATAATAAGGGATTCATTATCGGACAATAAATCGATTTTAGTTAGAGTATTCTTCAAATTCTGTGTATTTCACCAAATGTCGAGTAACTTATACACACTCCCATGGACTTATTAGGTAAAAAAGAATTTGGTGAAAGATTATTCTCTTGTAGACTAAACAAAAGCACATGGGGTCAGCTCCACACGCTTCTGTGAAGTCTCCTAGGGTATTCTTTGTAACTTTCTGTCAAATTCAATTGTCACAATGACAGAGAAGGTCAGATCATATTTACAGCATACCTTAGCTATTGTGCGTGAATGAATAAGAAGGTTGAGATTGCATAAATGTTTTTGGTTATTGCATCTGTTCTGTTTCAATTGGAATTAACATTTCGCTGACAAAAAACTTCTCAAAGTCACTAAATTCTTTGGAAATTTATCAGTAACTTCTATTTATATTCAAAATTCTAGTATGAATAAATACAACATTCACAAAGTTAAGTTATTCGATTAATCTCGGTAATTCACGGACAAGTTTTTTTGGGTATTTACTACAATTTAAGCATTTCGCTAATTGGAATACAATATAAGAAGCCCGTATAGACGAAAAAAAAAGTAGTGGGTTTGCAGAGACTAACTTTTGCCCTTGAAGGACGAAGATTTTGTCGACGATGAAGCGACCTCAACCTGAAGATGCTTCTCTCTCTCTCTCTTAATTTAAGAGCCTCGCTCTTGTCGGTGGAGTAATTTCCAATCTTCTCTCCTCTCTGCCAGCTCCTTGACCTCCCTATACGATACGACATGCACCTTCTCTTTGATTTGGTCCATGTAGCTTCTTCTTGGTCGTCCTCTACCCCTCCTTCCTTCAATCTTCCCCTCTATAATGTTTTTGATCAGCATGTCGTGTCTTAATAAATGGCCGATCATGCCTCCCTTCTGTTCTCTATAATCTCCAATATCTTTCTTTTTTCATAACCTTAAATATATATTAAAAAAAAACATTGCCAGTTGTAAAATAGCTTCTTTTCCAACTTCTTTTGTTATTCTTAAACCCGCTATAACACTTTAAAACTTTTTACGGTGCATGTGTGTATCCGAAAGCGATCGTGTTTAAACTAAAACCCGTGCCGGGCCCCTATTATCAAATCGCTCGTAAATATGTCGGGGACGAGTGCATTGCTAAGTGATATTCCGAACGATTGCGCCGGCCGTTTTTCGAGCGGTTTAACATTATGGGCCCTTAAATCGAGATCCTGGGCTCCTAGTCGCACGATATTTTATTTATTGAGTTTGATGAAAACGCGTGCGATTTTAAGTGTTGTAATTGGTTTATTTTTGTGAACGTTATCGACTCGGGTAATTTTGTAAATTACATACATACACATACATAAACTCACGCCTTTATTCCCAGAGTGGGGTAGGCAGAGCTACAGAATTACCAACAACTCTAAAAACTTGTTGATAATTCTGTAACCACATTTTGCACACTTAGGCTAAGATGTTTACCAGTGTATTAGTGACAGGTTGCAAGCCCATCGCCTAACAGTACAGTACAGTACAGTTTTGTAAATTATTTTCTCTAAATAATACAGTAGAATAAGATGGTTAATTTGAAAGTATTTGCGCTTTTTTAAATTATACTCTTTCGTATTTCGAATCGGTATCCCAAATGCGTTTTGTAGGTACAGGTCGATTCACAAGAGCTGGCACGAATGGATTGAATGAGTGAATGAAAGTATACTAGTGTGTAAAATAGTAACAGGTTTTCGGTTTTAAATTCGAACATCGGTTCCACGGACTCACACAATGATAGGTGACATTACTTTCGTTCAATCCATTCGTGCCAACTCTTGTGAATCGACCTGTACTGATCGTAAGGTACCGTGTTCGAACCCTCGTGGCCACCATGTACCAATGAGTTTTTCTAACTTAAGTGCATTACCCGATTCTCTTACGCTGAAGTAAACCCATCTCGAGGAAACCTGCACTTTCGAACAGTTGAGTGTGTAAGAGGGTAATTGCACCAAAGATCCTGTAAGATAAGATAAGGTACTCTATTTTTATCTGCACGGGAACTTCTGCAAATCAAACTCTACCAAAGCTTTTCGAGAAAAAACAGAGTCTAGCTAAAAAGCACCGCAAGAAATAGTTTTTTATTTTCGTTGTTTTCGTTACGTTCTTGCATATTTTTTAAAATTAATTTAGATGCAATCATTGCAATTGTTAACTCAAAACGATCATTTTGCAAAAAAAGTAATAAGAAACTAAAAGAACTAATTTATTTCAATATTTTATCTTATACTTAGTCTTATCGTGTGATTGTCGATTTACTCTAAGTATTCGACCGTAACTTAAACGTCGATATATTTTGTAAAATAATAACCTTCATGGTCCATACGACAGAAATCGTTTACTTTACAATCAAATGCAATCTAGGTAATATCGTTCGCGAAATCTAAAGCGAAAATGCATTAAATCAATAACAATGTCAAACCAATTTAAACCTTTACATGTTTTACATAGAGCTCATTTTTTTACTGTAGTTGTCTAGACATACGTCTTTACTTAATAGCTATTTAGTTCACCGAAGCAAGACTCCAGACTTTGTATTGTTTAGATATATTTTGAAGAAAAATAACCTTCTAATACAATTTGATATAACAAGAAACGTTTTATCTTGAATTAAAGATGGGTTTTTCTATAATTCAAAGGTCTTTGCGTAAGGTGGCATCGTTGATCGGGTCGCCACTTTCCCGAATATGGTTGAGGGAGGCGATGGCTGAGATACGCGTCATACCCGTGAACGGATGCTGTCTGTGGGGTCCGGTCTGTTCACGCTTCATCAACTGTTTTTTTTTTAAATTAAGAATTGTTGCTACACTTTGTCAGAATACCTAGAAAATTAATGAATTAAGTAGATGTGTAAGAAAGTATTCAACTTGTTATAATTTTTTTTCGTGTTACTGTAAATATTTCACATTTTTAGATGTATATAAAAAGAGATCTTGATTTTATATTTTTAACTTTATAGTGTAATATTTGTTAATTTTTGATAGCATATTTATTTTGTTTAATTTAGTTAAGATTGCTATTCCCTAAAAGGGTCCATGTTTAGAACTATAAGAAGAAACGTAAGACCTATGTAAACACCATGGAATTGAATATGAATATGAAAGGACCTGTCTTACAGTTAGGTATGGTACATTCATTAAAGCTGGCACGAATGGAATGAAAAAAGTAATATGAACCGATGTTAGAATTTGAAACCGAAAATCTCTAATAATAATTATAATATAATTATTTTACACACTTGTATACTTTCGTTCACTCATTCAATCCATTCGTGCCAGCTCTTGTGAATCAACCTATATGTATAGTTATTTTAATTATCGTTCCTGACGTAGAGACCTCGTCATGTTGTTCTCCAAGTCATTGTTTTTAATTTAATGTAAGTGACCTTACATTTGTATTGATTTGATCTGTGCTAGTTTTAATAGTAATTATTTATTACTTTACTACTTAGTATAATTATGTTTAATGATTGTAAAAAAAAGATTGGTAAAAATTTAAGAGTTAGGAAATCCCCGATTCCACTAAGGCGTATAATAATTCTTTTCTCAAACAAGGCGAGGAATTTAACAAATACGTTATTATAACACGCACAGTGAACTGTCGCCGCCCAACACTGCAACCTACAAGTTTTCATACTCCTTTCAATTTTTTAACAAAATATCGACGCAGACATGGGTTTCATACATTTATTTTACTCCTAGAAAAAAAGGCTCTTTCCCTCTTTATTTAAAAAAAAATCTGTCAAACCCGAGCACGTTTGAAAAGACTTTTATAAACCTTTAAATTATGAATCCGTCGTTCTTAAACACTGACAGGTCAGTTTCAGTCAGAAATTGTACCCTTAGGCAGTTTAAGCGAACTTTAGCTAATATTTCAATGTGTTCTTCACAAAATTCCTAAATAATGATCCCCGGGGAAATTCTAGAAACCTTTTGTTCTGCTTCGGCATGATAAATGTACGAGCGTTGGAATATTTTTAGTTATAATTTGACTTTAGTTTGTTCTAGGAGTTTAAATAATAACTTCTATGTAAAAAAAGATGGCAGCAGGGGAGTGATTTATATTTATACGATGCTAGTGGGATTAAATAAAAAAACCGGACATCCGAAGCCGTTACGACAAACACAATAAAGATATTTTTCAGAATTTTTGTATTTTGTAGTTTTGGCTGTAGGCAGTGGGGGGGGGGGGGGGGGGACGACACTTATTGACTCTATCAATTTCAACTCTATTTCATAAACGGATCCCTTTATCGAAACATGTATTTCACAAACCCGCAAGATACCCCACACTATGGAGTAGACGAGAATAAATGCACCCCCACGTTACGTGTAGAGCAGGTACACTAAAAAAATATTTTCAACATTTTACTTACTTGGTTGGGGAGCATGTATAATCATGCCAAATTACCACTTTCTAGTACTAAGAGTCTCTGAGCTAGGCTGCGGACGGACGGACATGGCGACACTATAAGGGTTCCTAGTTTGACTACGGAACACTAAAAATTGCTTTTTTAGGGTTCCGTAGCCAAATGACAATAAATGATCCTTATTATTTCACGATTTCTGTCTCTCTGTTTGTGTATCCGTATTATACATTAGTAGTTAAAATAACTTCTTAACTAATAAATGTTAACTCTGATATAATGACGATCCTTACCCTCACAGCTCAAATGTACCAAAGAAACCTTCCTGATTAAACTAACTTTCTTTAAAACAGAATCTGTCTATCCGTTTTGAAGCTAAGATGCCACAGACAAACACACACACACGTGATATTTATTAAAAACCTCTTTTTACGTCGGTACAAAATAGGCATGCATATTTTTATAAACCATAAAACCATTGTATAGAACAAACACCCTGTATATGTAACAGACGAGAGATATAAAAAAAAAACTGTAGTTTAAAAAACGAACTAATTAACAATATCGTCAATGTCAACATCCTATTAAAATATGGTGGATCGGTAAACGTCAAAGCTTAAATTGGGGTCTTAGTGAAAAAGGGCATAAGTCAACGTAACTACTACGAAAGGGTACTAAGAAAGGGTATATACATAAACGGAGTATACTAGACTTGAACCCTTTTTCACTTGAACTTCAGGAGACTTGTACCCTTTTTGAATAGACCCCGGTAATAATAAAATTGTCGTCACGTACATACAAGGCACACGTCTCTCGCAGACAGCCAACGAACTTTAAGGTTGCACGCTTTTAATTGTAATGGGGGTGAGGCTCGACTTACTAATGCTAGCTTTAGGATTAGTTGAATCCTATTTGTAATTAATAACCAAACCCTGTTATCAGCAGAGGGCGGAATGGCTCATGGCAAAAATCAATCGTCAATAGAGTTTGAACGTTGAATTTTATTGATTATCGAATAAACTGAAATTATATTTACCTAGCGTATCTTTCCGCAACAACGATTCGTCCGGAAGTTTTTCCGATGAACAAAAACAACAATAAAAAAATAAAAAAAATTGTGGATTATTATTTTTTTCCATGGAATGTTGCAACAAAGGACAAATGTAGCAAATCTAGATAAAAAATATTATTGTTACTTACCTCTTTAAACTCAGGTGATTGTGTTTTACTCGTTATGCGGGTTTCAAAGCAATATTTTTTTAGTTGCTTTAAGTGAACCTTACATTTAGAGCAGGGTAGTGATTCTGTAAACAACGCCGGTCGTGCGGACTGTCGAGTGATACCAAGCGGCGAGATTAAGTAGTCCCGTCAATGCGAACAAAACACATTGTAGCGCGTGCATTTTCAATTTAGCAGCACGATGGGTCGAACGTATAAGGCTGCTTAATTGAAAATGCACGCGCTACAATGTGTTTTGTTCGCACTGACGGGACTACTTAATCTCGCCGCTTGGATATCACTCGACAGTCCGCACGACCGGCGTTGTTTACAGAATCACTACCCAGTATATTGTTGACTTGTTTTCGTTGTAAGACAAGGATAATTCTTTATCCATTTGTTAATTGTTTTTCTTTTTGGTTTATCCATTTTTTACAAACGTGAATTAGTTGCGAAAAGACTAGTGGCAGAAATAACAGTTAACTGCCATGCAATTTACTTTTAATCTAATCAAATAGGTCCAATGGTCAACTAGCTAATCAAAGAGGTTAATGTTAAAGTCAGAAATGTAAAAGGTGACTGAACTTATCGATAGAAGAAAAAGTCGATAAAATTCGACGTTCCAACTCTATTGACGTTTCATTTTTGCCATGAGCAATTCCGCCCTCTGGTTATCAGTAATCCAGAATCATTAAAAATGCTAGGGATGCTACTGCACATATTATTAACATGAAGTTACGGGCACGAGCGTTAATTTGGGACCCATTTCAAGAAAAATATGCTTGAAGTTGTCAATGTCATTAGAGATGTCAAGTTATTTGTAACTTTTAGAAAACTCAACTTTATTGTTGTAGAATGTCAGATTGAATTTGGACCAAATTAAATATTGTGACTGTACCTATGTCTGTATAATTTGATGCACGTAGTATTAAGTATTATTTATTTATTTATTTATTTAAACGTTATTGCACAATAAAAGAAAGGTAAAAATGAAGAAGTTTTTAGAGTTGTTGGTAATTCTGCATCTCTGCTTACCTTACTTTGTGAATGAAGGCGTGAGTTAATGTATGTAATCTAGAAAAACTCTTAATCATTTATTCAGAAATGGTAATGAAAGTAGGTATACAAATCTGTTATTTTACATTGACTACAAAATAAATACCGACAACGGATTTGCAACACTAATAACGGGGTTAGTTATTAATTTTAAATTGTAGTTCGATTTTCTTTTTTCAGGTTGCAGTGGAAATGGAAACCAAATTAACTTGATGGAAAATGGAATTAGTTGTTGATGGATGGGATTCTTCTCCACAAATCGTCAGTGATACTAAAATACCGTGTAACTTACAAATTATTAATTCTCCACCATATCCTCCGTGCCTTTGGGTACGGAACCCTAAATATGGTGGAGAACTAAGGATACACATCCTAAATACCGTGGAGACCTAAGGATACCAATTCTATCTTAACTATAAAGTGATATAACTATTATTTTCACCTAATGCGATCACCGAACTTGTTTCAAACTACTGCGGCAAACGAACGTCGTCTTTACATTAGTCTGTCCACCTAATTTGATCGCGTAACTAGGCGGTTGGAGCTATCGCTCGCTGAATGCGGTCAACTACCGTGTTCTTTACACTGTTGCGGTCACCGTATGCAACACGCGGCGGATGACTCAATTGCCGCAATACCCTTTTTTGTATAAATAATTTAAAACTAGTGGTCTAAGAGCTAGCTACGGAAATAGGTTTGCAATTTAGAGAGCTACAAAATCGCTCTAGTTAGTGTGCCATAATTAATTAATCAACAACAGAGGGGTTGGGCAACAAAGGGGCTGTAAAATCAATGGAAGGTGTGCAATTTAAAGAGTTCTGTGTTTGTTGTGATATAATAGCTAATTATGCATTTCTCCGTCTACAGATAATAATTTTAATTAAAGAAATGAACTGATTCTAAAAACATACGAAGTCCATTGTTTTTAAAAATATTCTACAAAAGCGTCCAAGACAACTCTGAAAGGGTTAAGATTAATAGCAGACCGAAGCAGCTTGTCATAAAACTGTGGGAAATTAGTTAATAACAAAAATTGTACAATTAATAAGGGACAATGGAGCTTGTACTCTTAGCTCCGGAACTAAGAGAAATTAATTTGCGACGAAATGGACGGGGTCATGCAACAATGAGCCATATTTACAAAAGACTGGAAGTATTTTTTTATCTGACTAAATGGTTTACACAGTTTTTTAAAAATTGTGCGTAGACATTGTTTTGACAAAGTAAATGATTTATTTTAATTTTATTTTGTTATAAATTACAAAATAAATAACGATTCAAATTGTTTTTATATTGAGTCTTGAAAAACATTGTTTATGTAGGATTTTTCTCCCTATCCTATCCAAGGTTGAACTGGGAGAAATCTAATATGGAATAATATCGTTTTTCTAATATTATTATGTATTATCTATGCAAACATGTTTTGTCTTGTCATTGTTTGTGTGCACTAAAGATTGTATACAGGGTGAAATAAGTCGTGATTCCAATGATCACCTCTGTGTTCTACCCTCGAGTATGATCAACTTTCACTATGGGATCAACTCTGAAATATCGCAAAAAAAATCAGCTGCTTCATACATTTTGGTCGAGTGCGTATTGAACTTTTCTATGAAACAGCTGATTTTTTTTTCGATATTTCAGAGTTGGTCCCATAGTGAAAGTTGTTCATACTCGTAGGTAGAACACAGAGGTGATCATTGGAATCACGACTTAGATTTCAACCTGTATACATACTTAAAATACGCATTCCAGAAATATGCATTCCAGGAGTGTGGTACGCAGAGCTACAGAATCACCACCAACTCTAAAAACTTGTTGATTCTCTAACCATGTTTTGCACAATCAAGATGTTTACCAGTGTATATTAGTAACAGGTTGCAAGCCCATCACATAACAATACTACAAGCTTTTATGCCCTTAGTCGCCTCTTATGACTTCCCCGGAAAGACATGGAGTGGAATTTCTAAGCCGGCAACTTCACGGGACGCCGCCTAAAAGAGAGTTATACGTACAGCATTTTTCCGCTTTGTAGCGAAAAATACCCATGAGAACCTGACTAGCGTTAAAATTGTATATTTTTCTAATAACCAAAAATAATATAATTTATTACTGGTATTATTATTAATTTATCAGTCGTATCATATAATTTATAATACGGGACTCGCATAACACCATCCTGAAGCTCATCTTCCGAGAAAATATCATTAGCGCCTGAACCGGGCCGGAACGGGTCCGGTGCATCCGGAATTACTCACTCTTATAATTATTCGTTCATTCACTCATTCATCCGGTCCCTGTCGGAATCGCCGCCAGTGTTGAAATGTTTCATGTTATTTGACATTCATTCCAGTTTTCAACCGGTTATCCGGTTAAAATACCGGTTTTTGACAGATTGTTAAAAAAATTATAAGTGCATCGAAATTTGTGATTATTTTAGGACTTAAATTATACTAGAATTGTTTTTTTTATAACGATCACAAAAAATATGTTGACAATCAGTCTGGATGTAAGTATTTTTACATTTAACTAGTAACTAACCGCTTTATTAGTTTTAAATAGGTAACCGGTATTAAATTTTTAGCGGTAATTAGCGATAATTATGTGGTTAAAGTTGAATGACCTCCTGCATGCAGTTGTAACTTGTAACACATCAGCACGGGTAGCACAGATGTATTTTCTCGCTTGTCACTCAGTGCGTCTCTATGGTTACTGACTAGATAGAAAGGGAGATCCGAGGGATAAATAAGTCGAGGGCAACTTGTGCTAGCCGTGCTGGGGTGTTATTCTGTCAAAAACAACGGACGATCGGACGAACGAGCGAAATCGCAGCGGCGAGTCCCGTCAGAGCGAACAAAACATTATTTTAGCGCGTGCATTCTCAATTTGGCAGCATGGCTTCTGTCGATAACATCTTAACGTATAAGGCTGCCTAATTGTGAATGCACGCGCTTAAATGTGTTTTGTTCGCACTGACGGGACTACTTAAACTCGCCGCTTGGACATTCACTCGTCCGTCCGTCCGACCGTCGTTGTTGAGAGAATCACTAGCCTGTATGACCGTTCGACATTCTATATTTAAAACTTTGTCGTAAATTCCATATAATTTTGTACACAACTACATGCAAGAGGTAATTTACTTAAGTTTTTCACCTACAACGTGTTGTGAAAAATGTAGATAACTTATATCCTGAATTCGTGAATTAGGCCAACTTCTTATCAAAACCTTTTTAAAATTATTGTTTTTGTGAGTTGGTCAACGCGGACAAAGGTGCAAACAAAAACTAGTAGCTATACGGTCCAAACATATACCTCATTCTGTTAAACTTCATCACTACATCACTACATAGTATAAAACAAAGTCGCTTCCCGCTGTCTGTCTGTCCCTATGTATGCTTAGATCTTTTAAACTACGCAACGGATTTTGCTGCGGTTTTTTTAATAGATACAGTGATTCAAGAGGATGTTTTTTATGTATAATAAATTCTATTTCATGTAGGTAAGGGTGTTACAGAAAACTCACATAAACCGAAGCGAAGCGAGGGAGGTTCGCTAGTATATGATATACTTTGCGGGTGGTAGGACCTTGTGCAGGGTCCGTCCGGATCGCTACCACCATCTTATCCATTAACCTACCGCCAAACAGCAGTGCTCGCATTGTTGTGTTCCGGTGATAAGACAGCCGGTGAAATGACTAGCATAGAGGCATTCCATTTTAGTCCTCAGGGTTGGCAACGCATTTGCAGTCTTAGGATTGCATTGCAGTCTTGTGAATGCGAATGTCTATGGGTCACAGTTTCCACTTACCATCAGGTGGCCTGTGTGCTAGTTTGTCTTCTCTATGCCATAAAAAAAAAAATATAATTCATAATTTAAGCCAGAATAAAAGCCATCTAGTTATCTCCCATCACATCGTGGAAACATTTTATTAACGTTGCTCATAATTTTAAAAGAATTCTCGGCCAAAGTCAGATTTAAAAATTCATTACGGAGAAGATAAAATGTAAGAACGTGTTAGGGTTCCTTGGGATTATATTAAATCCTTTTTATTAATACTAGCTTCTGCCCGCAACTCCATCCGCGTAGATTTCGATTATCTTCTCTACGGAACTTTTAAATTTCGCGAGATTAAAAATAGATAGCTTATGCGTTAATCCAGTGTATAAGCTATATCCATTCCAAATTTCATCCAAATCCGTCCAGCCGTTGCAGCATGAAGAAGTAACAAACACACACACAAACTTTGGCTTTTATAATATTAGTAGGATTGTCATAAGTGTTATTGGCTTTAAAAACCCAAGTGCCATTTTTTTTCTTCTTTTATTAAACCCGATTATTAATGCTACAATATTCGTATATGTATAATTATTTGAGAAGGTCATATTAAAACCTTTCAAATGATACCTATATTGTAATAATCACAGGCGTTTAGAAGTTATGGTGGAATAAAGAATCGTACACACATACATACATGAACCCTTAAATCATAGTGTAATGATTGAGAAAGAAAGAAAGAAAACAAGCAAGCGTCTCTATTCAACATGGTAAAAACCATATCGTCTTTGACCTGTTATCGTATTGCCAACGTTATGATAGCTCTTATTTTACTTGACAATAATGGCGGCCGAGAGAAAACAATACCATGACACGTCAAATACGATTTTTCTAGGTCTTTGAGGTTTTTTCGAGGTTTCGATGTCACTAAATCTGTCCAGGGGATTTTCTGAAGCATTCTCACAGTTCTTACTAACCGTGAATTTCTTTTAATTCGGTCAATAACACTACTACTAAACTGACATTTTGGACTAATTTTAAGGAAACCGATTTTGTAGTTAGTTAAGTTCAATGTACCAATAAGTACCTAATAAGTTCTAATAAAAACTTGATATCAATTTAGTATTGTAGTAACTGTAAATATTATGTAGCTTCTATGTAATATCCTTATGTTTTAGATAAATATGATATACAAAAATGGTCAGAGGTTTTTTATCAATCGTACTCTAGAAACTAGGGGTTTTTTAAATACATCTAGGGGGGAAGGTGCAAAAAAATCTGGCAACACTGAATACGATATCGTTTTACCGGTACACATTTATGCGAACATTGCTGTCTGGGAAAAACAAAAAGAGAGAGTACTCTTTTTTTACTTGAATAAAAATATATTTGCAGAACCCAATGTTATTTGTAGGGTAAACCGCCGGATAAGGTAACACTTGTTAATCATCTTGCAGGCGCCGTCGGGTAATCCGCCTAATACCAGGACGTCTTGTTTAAAAACAGATAGAACACCGCCATCTTGTTTTGTAGTTAATTACATGCTCTGAAGTCACGGTTAGTAACATCCATTTTTTTTTCTGGCCCAATTGACTTTTTGTCATAAGGTAATAGAGGCGACAATTTAACAATCACTAGATGCCAGTTACTGGTATTTTCGAGGCCTGTAATTGGGTGTTTTACCCTACTCCAAAGCACCAGCCGATATAAGTGAAAGAGCTGCACACTTTAGTACCTTGTCACTTGAAGCCCTTTGACAGATTAGTGCAGCAGTTTAAACATTACGTTAAAGTGACAAAGTACTGAAATGTAAACCTATTTAGTTTTTTATATCGCTCACCGTACAAACAACACATTCCAGTATACTACGAAAAACAATTATGAATACGCTTATTAAATTACGTGTATAGGTATTAAAACAAATGGGTCAACACATAATTTTTAACTATGACTGTGCTAAAAGTAACTTATTATTTTATTGAATTTTACTCCATCGAATGTATCACTTCATCGAATTTCATTTCATCGAACGCTTTTTTCTGCTGAAGCCATTATGTTTTCAGGATATCTTAAACATTATTTATATAGGAAAGGCTATTTAAACATTATATATTCAGAAGCGACAAGCAAATGCTCTATATTAAGTAACCTGTATTCTGTGATTGTACTTTAATGTTGACATTTAAGTATTATTACAACCTAAAATAAGTCGTAACTTGTTATAAACGAGAATAATTATAAAATGGATAATGACGATACGTCTACTAGAAATAATTTCAGTCTTATAATTTAGAAACATAATTATGCTCCATACTCACCCCTTTATCGGTACAAAAAAAAACTCATATAGAACTCACCTGGTCCGAGGGGCTTCACCCTATTCGACTCAAACGACTTCGTTGGGCAATAAATATATTAAATATAAATCCTATGAAACTCCCAAATAACGTGGCTTTCTATTGGTAAAAGAATTTTCAAAATCGGTTCAGAAAGTCCAGAGATTACCCCTTACAACGACACAAAGCTTTATTTACCTCTTTTTAATATTAAATATAGATAGATTTAAAACCATATTGCACCACATTTTGCAGGTGGTAGGACCTAGTGCAGGGTCCGTCCGGATCGCTACCACCATCTTATCCAGTAACCTTCCGCCAAACAGCAGTGTTCGCATTGTTATGTTCCGGTTTGGGGATAAGCCAGCCGGTGAAATAACTAGCATAGAGGCATTCCATCTTAGTCCTCAGGGTTGGCAACGCATGTGCAGTCTTAGGATTGCATTGCAGTCTTGTGAATGCGAATATCTATGGGTCACAGTTTCCACTTACCATCAGGTAGCCTGTGTGCTCGATTGTCTTCTCTATGCGATATATACACATACATAAACTCACGCCTTTATTCCCAGAGTGGGGTAGGCAGAGCTACAGAATTTCCAACAACCATAAAAACTTTTTGATAAATCTGTAACCACATTTTGCACACTTAGGCGAATATGTCTTACCAGTGTATTAGTGACAGGTTGCAAGCCCATCGCCTAACAGTACTACACGCCTTTATTACCTTAGTCGGCTTTTACGATATCCACGGAAACGTTTGTTAGTCGTATACCTCGAAATCAAAAATTCCTTGTAGCTTTTCACCTATTCGCGTTTCGCCGCGATAGCGTATTTTGTTGTAGCGTGTAATATCGGTGGTATATTTTGTTACTCGCATATACGAGTATTTTTAATAGATTTTTACAACAGTAGCAAATTTTGATGTAAGCATGTATTATCAATAGCCTATTTAGTTAGCCGCAAAAAAATTTAGTCGCCTTTTACCTGGGTCGCATATTGTTGTAGTGTATTGTATTAATCGTAAAAAAATTGGCTATATCACTGAGATGTAATAAAAATACGGTCGCTTATTGACTGATTTGAAGAATTTGTGGTTTGCAAACTAGCTATAGTGCTTCAAGGAAATATCGCGATATGTAATAACGCATTACAAACAAATATCTATCGAGGTGAAAAGCAACTACAGTGAAGAAAGGCAGGAAAGTAAAAATATACTATGGATTTTATATACCATTGTAATTTGCGACCAGAAATCATACTACAAGAAAAAAAATCTGTTCAGAAATTTTGAGATATGCACGCACGGAAAGATACGGAGTGGCACTATTCTAATCCGGCTACCACACGGGCACTTCTCTATGCCATAAAAAAATAAAAATGGAAAATCAGTTCAACTAACAACTCACAACATTACAATCTGCAGCGAGTCTACTCGTGGATGCATTGACAGGGATCGTTATCACACTTCACAGTGTTTGACGGGCACAGCTTACAGATTTGCAGCTAGTTCAGTACCCAACAAAACTATCGGTCTAAGATCCTAATAAATAAATAAATATCAGGAGACTATGTCACACCAATTGACCTATTCCCAAAGTAAGCTCTAAGCTTGTACTATGGGTACTAGACAACGATATAAATACTTATATAGAGTAATGTATAGAAAAACATCCATGACTCAGGAACAAATATTTGCGCTCATCACACAAATATCTGCCCTTACCGGGATTTGAACCCAGGACCTCTAGCTTCGCTTACCCAGCTGTTTATTCAATCAAAAGTATTTTATATCAAATTTAATAATAGTAATTAAAATATGGCCAACAGGTTGACTGAAAAATTTCAGTCGAGTACTAATTTTTAAAATACTTGTTTTTTTTTGCAGTTGGTTGTTTAATAGGCAAATTACGTACTAATCGTAAATATGAACCCTATGTAAAAGACTAATCTTACTTAGAGTATGCAAAATATTTCGTTGCATATCTAGCAACACTGCAAGTCTGCAACTCTGCCTTTGTCCTGAGAAAAGGCACATAGTTTCGTTTTGGACGCGTATTGTTCTAGTCTTCTAGTTGATGTCAATGGCCTCAAATCTCATGAAACTACCACCATTACTAGCATAGAGGCATTACATCTTGGTCCTCAGGGTTATTTATTTATTATTTATTATTTATTGTTTATTTATTTACCAAAAAATTACATATTTTTCTTAAAAAATAGTCTGCAAAACTGACACAACAGTTTGACTGCAGCTCACAACAACACACAATTGTTTGGTTGACAACAGTCTTAAGATTGCACTCTTAAAGATGCAAATTTCTACGTGTCACACAATTCCCACTTACCATCAGTCCGCCTGTCAACTTCCCCATGCGATAAAAAAAAAAAACAAAGGAATATCTTCGAATGCTTGGTCTACATTACGCCATATCGTTCGTCAGTTCCAGAGTAGTTTCTCGTCAGTTGCGTTCTATTTAAAACTGACGCGACGATACCGTGAGATGCTTGGGGAAGTAAATAGATATAAATACAATCTGTTTATTAATAACTAGCTATTAATAACTAGATGTAGTGAATAATCCTTTCCCATCGTTTTTTGTCGAATACGTTCGTATTTATCTAGCTTTCTCAATTAGCTTCAGTACCCATCAATATGCCAACTGAGAAAGCAAGATAAATACGAAGTTATCCGACCAAAAACGATGGAAAAGGATTATTCATCTGTACCCGTACTCGCCTTGCTCCAGTTTTAACACAGTATAAAATAAGATTCTGTCAAAAATTAAATTTTTGGGACAAGATTTTATTGCCGACTGTACTTTTTTTTGCACAGTCGCCATCTACTCGTCAAGATGATTCTAACAAGCCCTAACACGACGGGTTTATCATGTGTAATTCAGGAGTTCCTATGGCCACCCTGAGTTTCCATCATCAGACCAGCTCGATGGTACTATATTATTGTATTGTCATCAGAACTAAAGGGCAAATTTTCAGCTTCATCGATAATCGGGAAGTGAGTCAAATTTAACTTCCAAGATTTTTAACCCTGACATACATACCTGCATACATACATACATTGCAAGTTAAATAAAAGCTTTTAATAGTGCCTTTATTATTCAATAATAATTTAGCTTCCTCTTAGTGTAAGAATTCTTAAGATTGGATCCGTAGTTTTAGATTACAGAGCAAAGTAAACTTTAACCTACCGTTAAACTTACACCCGTATTTATAGTGAAGAAAAGTAATTACTTGAGTATTAGTTGTGTCAAAAGTCATATAAAAATCGTTGCTTAAGTCATTACTTTTACTCAAGTAATTACTTTTCTTGACTATAAATACGGGTGTTAGTGTTCGTTGTAGTTATTTTGTTCTGATGATATACCTAACTTTATGCTGGTTATTTCACCGACGGTGACCACCTTACGGCAAACCGACACCGTCACCGCACCCCGGTCTCCTGCGTGACAGACGGGGATATACCACTATACTAACTAAGCGGTCTTATACTATGCAAAGAAGATGAGGAGATAGAAGGCAGATCGTTAAAGCCAAAACCCTATTTTGCTTCGTGCATTCGGGGTAGTGATTCTGTAAACAACGCCGGTGGTGCGGACTGTCTAGTGATACCAAGGGGCGAGATTAAGTAGTCCCGTCAGTGCGAACAAAACACATTGTAGCGCGTGCATTTTCAATTTAGCAGCACGATGGGTCGAACGTATAAGGCTGCTTAATTAAAAATGCACGCGCTACAATGTGTTTTGTTCGCACTGACGGGACTACTTAATCTCGCCCCTTGGTATCACTCGACAGTCCGCACGACCGGCGTTGTTTACAGAATCACTACCCAGGTTGTATATTCTCAGCAGAAACAGTTTCCATTTGTCAATAATAAACAGTCTTCTCTCAACTATAATTAATTTCGAAAGTAAAAGAGCACGAAAACTATCCACCTATTTTCTTCAAGCGAAAAAAACTACTGTGGCCACGAGTTTGGCCTTCGCAAAAACACTTCTCACGCGTCAAGAGCTGTTAACTGACTGACTTCGCCTTAGCTTTTGGACAGTGACCATGATTTGAGGAGACTGGGAGACTTTCGGCCTACCGCTGCTAGTAGTTGTATTACTGCTTATAGTAACATTTTGTATTATTGTGGTTGTTGTTTTCATTTCATCCATCTTAAAAGATCAGTTAGAAGGTTTTTAGGGACAAAAGGAATTTATGTTGTACATTTAATAGGGCACCCACCGCAGGAGTCAAGTGGTACATATTGTAAAGCTTTTATATCACTCGGCTTCATATTATTATAAGCCAGTGAAATGTTAAAAAATTACACTTTGATGCAGCAACTAAAGTTTGTTGGATATAATTTGAATTTGATATCACTCAATAGAATAAATCTTTCATAAAGACTTATTACATCCAGTTGCATTGTAGGTATTATAACTGATAGTTTTATTGGATATTCCCACAACACATTACTTACTTACTTCATGGTCACCCTAACACAGGAACATCAATCAATTCGGTAATGACGTCAAAAAAACCTTTCCCGATACTTACCTAATAGTTGGTGTTTGTACAATATTTAATGGCCTAGGCCGCAAAAAGGGTTGGGTTTGGAGTGACAGCTGCTCCCTATTTCACCATCTTGACAATGACAGGTGACAGGTGACATTTCAGTGTACATGGTGCAGCTGATATAAATTCCACTGATTTGAAAGCTTGTTAAAAGATAAAAGATAAGATAAAATACATGTATCACTTTTACACGTCAAGAATCTACCAGCGCTTCCCAAAAAGAGACACTGCTGAGAAGAAACGCCGCAAGAAACTCAGCAGTCAGTCATTTTTTTTAACGTAATGTTGTTTTACGTAACAAAACTCATGGTAAAGTGAATCTCGCTCGGATGACATATTATATGCTACACTTCATGAGATCGGTAAATAACGCGGCTCAATTCAACTACGAGTAACGCCGCGATGAGAAAGGGCGCAAGTCGATATTTACTATAATTTCATTCCTGACTCTTGCATGTTTTTTATATATTGATGTATGTATGAAATATGTTTTTACACCACATGCCTTTATCATGCAAACCTCACCTAAAGTAAGTCATTATAGGCATCGACTAACCAGCGGGTTATAATGAGATCCGCTGATTAATAATGAGATTTGAGCTCATATGAAAAATTTGATCCATAGAAACCAAAAGCAAAAGAAATTATTTGGAAATCAAAGTGGCCACTAGGTATAAGCCATAATATACGCAAAACAAAGAAAAGGTGAGAAAAGTGTTTTCTCCTTTACGATAAAGCTGATTTCGTCTTGGGCAAGCTTAAATCTCTCGTTGCACTCAGGACTCCATTGTAATTCCCTCGTTTCGCTCACGAATTAACACGTAACAGGGTTCAATATCGCGCCCGTGACATAAAACAGTGCTTTATCCCCTCGGTGCATAATCTACTATAATCGTTGTCTAAGTATCCATGGTACAAGCTTAGAGCTTAGTTTGGGAATAAGTATTTTTTAAAGATTGGGAATGCAAACTAGATAGGCTGATGGTTAAGACCGCAAATGCGTTGCCAACCCTGAGGACTAAGATGGATTGCCTCTGTGGTAGTTTTTTTCTGCGAGTGAAAATATTTTTAAATAAAACCCTGTTAAATTTAATATTATTTTACTTATTAAAACCCGTGGCGTATCTCGTACAGATGTCATATTATAAGCTACACTTAATGAACTCGGTAAATATCGCGGCTCAATTCAAGTGTAAGTAACGCCGGGGGAGAAAGGCGATAAGTGGATATTTACTGTATTATTATTTGGTGAATATTTGTTCCTGAGTCTTGAATATTTTTATGTATTTAAGTATGACGTATAAATACGTTAATCGTTGTCTAATCCATGGTTCAAGCGTAGAGCTTAATTTGGGACTATAATTTTTTTTTAAGGATCTGTGTCAGACATTTGTATTCTCAAGACTATAATCTACGAACTGCAAGCTTAAGATCGCAAATGCGTTGCCAACCCTGAGAACTAAGGCACGTATTAATAAACTAATCTCAACTCTAATGCTCGTCTCGAGATGTGTCAAAGATGACAGTGTTCTATGGTTTGACGTTTACTTTGACGTATCTTGTGACGGGCATCTCAGCCAAGATGAGTTTATTAATACGAGCCTAAGATGGGATAATTCTGTCCTAGTTATTTGTGTGAGTATCTTCCTTATTTTTTAAATATTATTTATTTGTTTTTTTTTAAAGTAAAAACCCTGTTGATTGTAATATTATTTTACGTATCAAAACCCGTGGCGTATCTCGTATGGCTGACATACTCGTATTAATTATGGTACACTTAATGAACTCGGTAAATAACGCGGCTCAATTCATGTGTGAGTAGCGCCGGGGAGAGAAAGGATGTAAGTCAATTTTTAAGTAAATAATCTTAATTTCGGTTAAATAACTAGAAAAATAATTAGCATAGAGGTCAAGATATCAAGGGCCATACAATTATAATTTTTGCCACATTTTAATTTAGAGTAATGTTTAAGATATTATTGTTTGGTTAAAGTATATTTTATCTTGTGGACTAAATAGAAGCACATGATGTTAGTTCTACACACATCTGTCAAGCCCCTAAAGTGATTTTGGCTTAGATGAAAAATGACAGATTTCTATGACTTTACGTTTCTTGAGATATTCTTTAAGGTTAGCAACACATGAACAGTTATTAGTTTTTTTTTTACTGTACAGTCACGACACTAAATTTGGTACCCACCTGAGGTCCAAAGTCAATCTGACATAAGTAAGTAAGTAAGTAAGTAATTTATTTCGTGAAACACAGGTATACATAATAGCTCTTAGACATAGTACAACAATAAGGTAGAGTTTCTTAAAAGTTACAAATGACTGGACATCTCTAATGACGACTTCAAGCATATTTTTATTTTATTCCAATTAGTAATGTTGTCATGAGGTACAGTCACGAGATTTAATTTGGTACCCACCTTAGGTCCAAAGTCAATCTGACATTCTACAACAATAAGGTTGAGTTTCCTATTGATACAATTCAAACGAGCCTTGTAGCTAAGACACTCTAGAGTGGGTGTAGAGTTTATTGCAGAGCTGGGGTGTTATTCCCTCAATAACCGTTCGCACTGACGGTACTACTTAAACTCGCCGCTTGGACATTCACTCGTTCGTCAGTCCGACCGTCGTTGTTGAGAGAATCACTACCCTAACCATTCAAGATAAAGAATTTTAAATACCTTTGACCACGTGGATGTATTCGACAAACAATATCGTTATCGGATTCAATCGTTTCTGTCAATTAACAAACATTTTATCGTTAAGTATCTGGTCTTTGACCTCTGGAGTTTTATTATAACTTAACCGTGCTTTAAAAACCAAATTAAGATACTTACCCCCCTTTGCCCCCCCGCCGCGTCCCTACACATGTCGCATTAAGCAATATTTCCGCCCCAGACATCCGGGGACAAAGGTTTACTCACAGGTACAGTTCGCCACGTTGATAAGCCCAATAATAAGTAATATTTTTAATACAATTTTACTACTTAAATAGGGCACAGCAATTTTTTTATCGAAAAAACTTTTAATGTACAGTCACCACCCGCGAATGTTACGCCACTTGCCACTCTTCTTAATTTAACCGTGTAATGCATTTTGGGTTGACAGCCGACTTGACATATTACCCGAGTGTAGTACACGGCTAAATTAAGAAGAGTGGCAAGTGGCGTAACATTCGCGGGTGGTGACTGTACGTGTCATCACGCAAAATTTTCGCTTCATCGAAAGGTATTTCAAAGAAGTATTTTTTGGTAGGTATTCACAAGTCCAATCTTACCTACGTAAATATTTAAGATATCCTGAGAATGTCATGATTTCATAGAACATAGAACATTCAATAAAAATGTTACAAATTGATGAAATGAAATTCGATAAAGTACTAAAAAATAAATAAGGTCTAATAAGTAGGTAAGTACAAAGATATGATATATCGGACTGTCGAGTGATACCAAGCGTCGAGATTAAGTAGTCCCGTCAGTGCGAACAAAACACATTGTAGCGCGTGCATTTTCAATTAAGCAGCCTTATACGTTCGACCTATCGTGCTGCTAAATTGAAAATGCACGCGCTACAATGTGTTTTGTTCGCACTGACGGGACTACTTAATCTCGCCGCTTGGTATCACTCGACAGTCCGCAATGATATATCTTTGTACTTACCTACTTATTAGACCTTATTTTTTTTTAGTACTTTATCGAATTTCACTTCATCAATGTGTAACATTTTATCGAATTTTATTGAATGTTCTATGTTCTACTGAAATCATGACATTCTCAGGATATCTTAAATAAGGATATTTTATATTACTTAAATTGTAATACATGAGAAATACAAGAGTAATTGAATATTATATTGAAGTTCATGGTCTACACTTAAATTAAACTTATTTAGGTATAATGTTATACTTTAGTTTATATTTCAAGAAAAACGCAACAATTGAATCGCATTTCTTTTCCGTTTTACGTTATCACTAAACTACTTGTGTAGACTTGTCCGCTAGCTCAGACAGCGTCTCTACCTAAAATAACCACCGATAGCATTTCTCTCGATTTCAAAATTCACTTGTGTTTTTTGAATATATATATATATTTTTTTTTTTTTCAATTTATCAATATTGTAATTGTATTTCGACTAAAAATAAACGTATCTACAATTCAAATTTAAAAACTAAACTTATTTTAATTAAAATAAAACTATGCTACTGAAAAATTAAAGATTAAAATAAAAATCACCACTACAAAAAGAATACCCCCTCTAGCAGGTCCGCGCGCGGCATAGTCCCTATAACACTGGCTGCATTACCTCTCTGGATAGCTAGGCCAATCCTTTGGGAGAGGTAAGAACCAGCTCTAGGATCTCCGGAGGCGTCTATGAGCCGGGATGATAGGGCCTTTATAAAACTTTTCATATCGGCTGACCAAGGTCCCATAGTAATATAAATTAATTATTAAATTTTTGTCTGACTGTACCCGGATCGAGACCCTGTTAATTTTTACACAAACTTCGTGTAATGAAATATATACGAGAACGTTGTTTAGGATTTGTTAATTGTCTGTGTGTGTGCTTTAAAACGATGTGCACACACACACATCAGCTATTTTTGGGTATGAATACCGATACTTAAATTTTGATACTTTAACGGGTGGCAAAATCTTATACAGTCGGCTACTAAGAGATGTAACATAATTCTAAAGAGTCAAATTTCCGAACGCCATTTTTTGATAGAACACTTAAATTTCGCTTGTAAATCAAACTTTACCTCGGCTAGGTATGACAATTAAAATATGCATTTAATTTAAAATAGCTCCAGTATAAAAATTAAAATTCGGACAAGTGAATATTCAGAAAAAGTAATTCGGAATTTTAATGTGTTCTCAACAAAGTCGCTTCCTGCCATCTGTCCCTTTGTATGTACGAGTACGCTTATCTTTTAAAATACGCAACTGATTTTAATGCGGTTTTCGTCAATAGTAGAGTGATTTAAGAGGAAGGTTTTAATGCTTTTTTTTGGATTATGTAACAGGTGACAACAGAAAACTCAAATAAACCGAAGCGAAGCAAGTCGTTAGTGCTTATTATAAACTCGCCATGACATATCAGTCATGTCCTCATGTCATAGAAAACTGACAATTTGAAGCATCTTCAGCCAACATGAGATTTTTTTCTTGGGTTGTTTAGAAATGATTATCACGTTTCTAAACATAACATAAAATGAACTATTATTATTTGACCTACTTACGTTAAAACATAAATCACACTTACTTCAAAGATAAAACGACACAAATTGCTACACAACCTCCGGTGGCACACTTTTTAATTTCCGGAAGTGGACATAATCGCCGGAAGTGACGTCATCAATCTAAGTGACAGCCGACGGCGTAATGAAAAAAAGTTGGGTGTTTTTTTGTCGCAAACTTTTTAGGTATTCTTGGTTGGGAGTTTTCGCTTTGTGTTGAAGTGGTTTGTTGAAAAATGGTGTCGGTTTGATAGACTAACTTAAATACAGGGCCCTGGGCTAATTACTTAGAGGTATATTATACTAGTTAGGGGTATTTTTTTTTTTTTCACATTATCGTATATCGTCTATTTTTCACTTTGACTTGACTTAACTGGGGGCCAATTCCGATTAAAATTATCAATATCTCGGAAACTAATAACAATTGCTAAAATTTATAGGGGTTAAATCGACAGGTTATGAGCTGCTCTATCAGCCCTAGGCAGGTTGACGTCGGTTTCTATGACACCCTGTGTATAAGGTGCTAACAAATTAGTCACGGATATTTTAAGAGATAATACATTACATTGAAACAATTAACTGTTAACTGTAATTAAGGAACCTTTGTCTATCATTTTATTGTTTTAATTTACCGAACAAAAAATATAAATTATAATTAATCTTTAAAATAATCACCCCTATTATGTACCCGTCAAGATTTTTAACACTGTTTGTCAAAAGTTGTTTTTCGTAAATGTTATTGTGATTCGGCGGGAAAACTGTAGGTTATTAAATACTATCGTCTGAATGATAGTTTAAACCGGTTCTAGATTGTCTAAAGAGGTCTCATTTAATTATCTTAATTAACAGGGTGTTTTAACGTAGCAAATTTGTTTCCTAGTTTTCTCCAAAAAAAACATAAGAAAAACTGTGATGTTTTATACTTACTTAAATGTACTCCGAGAACCGAGTACTATCAGCTGTAAAAATATCCATGGCTAATTTGTTAGCACCTTATGTATACATTCTAAAAAGGTTTATAGAAAAATGTTTCTACTGCATCAGTATACCTTAAATTTGCGACCCTACTTTCAGAAATTCCCTTTTAATCCCGAGGGAAAAGCGATAATTTTTCAATGCAAACAGAGCCACAGGGACATACTAGTGAACTTCGTAGACTGGCAGTAACTGTTACACCAAACGAGTTAAGCAAATGTTTTTTTTTTCTGTAAAAAGGTTCTTTGTTGAGCAATTAAGAGGATTCCGTATAATTCAGGGCGGGACGATTATGACTGTTTTTTCCAACGGGTCCGCTCCGCGGGAAACAATGGGAATTCCCTTGATGAGCGTCTGGGATGCGGGAAAAAGTAGATACGGGATATTATAGAGCGTCGATTCCAGATGGTAAGGTACCAAGTTCGAACCCCCGTCGTCACCCTGTAGGTACCAAAAAAAATTTCTAACTTTAGTACGTTACTCGATGCTCTTACGGTAAAAGAAAAACATCGTGAGGAAAATTTCACATTCGAACAGCTTAGTGTGTAAGAAGGTACTTGCACTAAAGATCCTAAAGGGTCAAAGAGTATCCGTAAGGGCCCAGCTGTAAGATAAGATAAGATAAGATATTTGAGTGTTAGGTGACAACAGCATTAAAGTTTTTTTTTGTAAAATTTTAAGTGTACTCTAGAATACAGAATACAGAATACAGATATTTATTGGTAAAAGTACATTTTACAAGTCATCATTTTTAAACATAATTAAATTAAGTTTAATTTAGGTTACACACAGTCACACATTACGGTGCTGGATCCTTCCGAGTGTGCAGAACTCGTCAATTGAGTAACATGCCTGTTCCATAAGCAATACCAAACCAAAAACCAAACAAAACCAAAACCCAAACCCAATACTCCCAATACTCTGAAACCAAAGGATATTATTGCATACATACATACATTAAATCACGCCTGTTTCCCAGAGGGGTAGGGAGAGACCACTTCTTTCCATTTGCTAGGATCTTGACAATTTCTTTCGCTTCTTCCACATTCATACATCGAGTCATGCACGCACGTCGGTTTCGGGTACTTAAGATTCGGCCCTTTTCCAGTATTTCTCCGATTTAACTCGCCTAGGGCGGCCCCTTCCTTCTCCTCCTCCTTCCGACTTATTATGCAGTCTAGAAACCTTGGGGCAAAGGATGGTATATATTCCACTAATTTCCGGTAGTTTTATGCCCACACTGGAACACAACAATGCGGACACTGCTGCTTGGCGTTGGCTTAATGTATAAGATGGTGGTAGCGAGTCGGACGAACCCTGCGCAAATTCCTACTACGACTTGATGTTGGCCTAATATTTGTGCTCCTGATAGAGTCGGATAATTTGACTCCCGAAATACTATAGTCGAAGTCAATAGAAATGACAGATGATGTGATCAAAACCAAAGGGACCTATTTACCATTATTACACCATAATCACGTACTTTTTTGACATAGCGTGAGGTATATTTAATGATGTTAACGGTGTATTACTTTAAGATTATGTTACTAGTAAATATACGTTTTTTTTAAATCACATACATACATACATACATAAAGTCACGCCTTAATTCCCAGAGTGGGGTAGGCAGAGCTACAGAATTTCCAACAACTATAAAAACTTTTTGATAATTCTGTAACCACATTTTGCACACTTAGGCGAAGATGTTTACCAGTGTATTAGTGACAGGTTGCAAGCCCATCGCCTAACAGTACTACACGCCTTTATTACCTTAGTCGGCTTTTACGACATCCACGGAAAGACTTGGAGTGGCACTATTCTAATCCGGCTACCACACGGATCAAATCAAAACTCCTTTGTTGTGGTTATGGTGTGAAACAGTACTGATTTGTTTACATATTTTGTGATTAGGTACTATTGCCCCTGACTTTACTCTCCATAGCTCTCTTACCTTGTGATAGTAAGTACTATACTAAGTGAACCCCATGTTTGTTTTACATCTAGTATGGAAAAACCAACTTTGTGTGATTACACAAAAAGTTGATGTCAAAAAAACACTGGCTGGTAGCTTTAAAAACATTCTAAGTTCATAATGATTCTATCCATGTAAGAAACCAATTGAAAATATTGAAATAATACATTAACATGTTGAGTTTTTGTAACATGGACTTAAGTAAAAATTACAAAAATTCCAACTAAAATTACCAATATGTCTGAAAGTACTAAAACTCGCTGAACATACATGGGGATGTTTTTGGTAGCCCAGGGTGTGATCTTTTTATTTTTTTAATATGGACCACTAGTGATCCGACACCCTGTATAATTGCCGCATCCAAAACGTCCAAGTCCCGGTTTAAAACCATTCATTAACTCAGGAGGAGTTGATTCCCGTCAAGAGAAGTTAATGAGACGTTACACAATCGCAGTTTTTAATTTTATGCCCTCCTCGCTCCACTCGTTAGCTCTCTTATTGGTTCTTTGTGACGTTACGTTTTAATTTGTGCAACAAAAAATAAATAAAAATAAGTATACTCATTTATTTAGTCTCCAGCAATGATATGATCCAACATTAGATTCAAAAATATCTGACAAGACCTTATTTCTGGCGGCATAAGAGCGTGTCAAATATATTTGAGTCCAATGTTGGATCAAATATTATTACTGGGGACTGTACTATTGTTAATATATAATCTTAGGTTTAGTTTTAAATCTGAAGTTAAGAATGACCATTTCATACATTTTGACATAGCTCAACTGAATTAAATACACTCACTCACACACACAAACACGCACACACACACGTTCCTTTTTTAAACTTGTGCATGAAAAATCGTCACTAAAGAACGACTAAAAGTAAACTCAATTTAGGGCAAATGAAAATTCGGACAAACGTTGTGTTAGGACAAACTTTGTTAGGGATACGACCATAGCGCCAAATATATGTATACATACACCTTATTATCGGCGGCATAGGGTCGTATATATATTTTTAACGCCTTGAGAACGCGCTCATATTTATGACTTTGACTGTACCCTTATTAAGTGGTATGTCATTTGTAAGGAACGACTAAATATACTAACTAAATATAATACCAGCGCTGACTTTAATGCCAGCATCACGCTGAGTTGGGACCATTTCGTGGCTACTTTCTTCTTGTATTTGTTAATCTGTTCTTTGTTATGCATGTCACGAATAAATGATTTTCTTTCTTTCTTTCTTTCTTTCTAAATCACAAGAACGACAACTACCAATAGGTAATACATACATACATACATAAGCTCACGCCTTTATTCCCAGAGTGGGGTAGGCAGAGCTACAGAATTACTAACAACTCTAAACTTGTTAATAATTCTGTAACCACATTTTGCACAAACAGGCTAAGATGTTTACCAGTGTATATTAGTGACAGGTTGCAAGCCCATCGACCAATAGATAATAATTACGAGTATACCCTACTCTCATTATCATTACATAGTACAAAACAAAGTCACTTCCCGCTGTCTGTCTGTCCCTATGTATGCTTAGATCTTTAAAACTACGCAACGGATTTTGATGCGGTGTTTTTCATACATAGAGTGATTGAAAAGGAAGGTTTTTTTTGTATAATAAATTTGGTTTAATACAAAAAATTCAAAATTCAAAATATTTATTCAGTAAATAGGCCACATGAGGGCTCTTTTACACGTCGGTAATATAGGGTGAATCTACCAGCGCTTCGGACGAGACCATCATTGCGGAGAAGAAGCGCCGCAAGAAACTCCAGTATAAGGTCATGTTTTCAATCAATGAATGTACGGGTGTTACAGAAAACTTTATAAACCGAAGCGAAGCGTGGCCAGTCGCTAGTATTAATATAAACAGAATTGGGATTGTTCATATTTTTACAATTACTCCAATTCAGAAACCATTTCGAGGAATAGGGTTTTAAAGCCGTTCTGCATCATTAAGTTTTTGAAATATTTATCTATTTTGGATATTTCGACAAAAGTATATTAACTTTGTTTGACTTTCGTTTTTGGCTTAAAGCCCTCCTAGGTGTATCTCACGGGTTAGGCGAAAACAGCTTGAAATAGTATGTTTTAATACACTATTACAAGCACTTTTTTTTATTGGATATCATTTAATTGTTGTAATTTATTACAAAATGCCATTCCAAATTTAAAATAATCATGTTATCCATAAAATGTCTGCTAAATAAATAAAGATATTAAAACAAAACTATTGGGTCAAATACAAAATTAATGAAATGGGTGTCTAAAAATTTCCTATTCTTTCGAATGAGAAAGTAAAAACCGTGAGTAAATTTTTTTGGTCAATCCCAATTGACGTTATGCAGGGTCGTAACATAATAATATAACATCGTATTTGGCTTCATTTGTGTGACGGTAAACGACAAATAACGTTTGAAACTGTGATTTGAACCGACGCTACGTGGACACTGAACAAGTCAAATAACCGTCTTAGACGCTCCGGAAACCGGTCAAAGGCAAGTCGGACTCACGTTGCGGACTGGGGGTTCCGTGTTAATGTTTCGATTTGAATTCGAACCGAACTAGCGCGAGACAAACTCATATTGTCAACATTTTTAGTATTTGTTGTTTTCGAGGTTTGTAATTATGATCATACTAAATTCCTAGTAATACAATAAGGATGGATGAAAGAAGATTGACGATAGAGATATACAGATTGAAAGTGAGTGGACGGGTCGGAAGGGGCCGCCCTAGGCGTACTTTTTTGAGTCAAATCGGAGAAATACTGGAAAAGAGCCGAATCTTAAGTACCCGAAACCGACGTGCGTGCATGACTCGATGTATGAATGTGGAAGAAGCGAAAGAAATTTGTCAAGATCGTAGCAAGTGGAAAGAAGTGGTCTCTGCCTACCCCTCTGGGAAACAGGCGTGATTTAATGTTTGTATGTATGTACTAAATTCGACGCTTGTTATTTTTACCGTTTTAATGATAAAACAAAACTAAAAATACATTGATAAAAGCCTTTCTTGTGGGGAGTGGGACCCCCTTTATTTGTTCCTTTTGTTTGGTAAGAAACAGCCGTATCCTACTAATATTATTTATCCGAAAGTTTGTGTGTGTGTGTTTGTTTGTTACTCCTTCACGCTGCAACGGCTGGACGGATTTGGATGAAATTTAAAATGAAGTTAGCTTATACACTGGATTAACACGTAGGCTACTTTGTATCCCGGAAAATTTAAAAGTTCCCGAGGGAATAACGATAATTGAAATCCACGCGGATGAAGTCGCGGGCAGAAGCTAGTATCTAATACATAATTTTAAAGTTAGGGCGGACGGACGGATGGACAGTGTAGGTGTAGTGATAAGGGTCCCGTTTAATCGTAATAACGTTAAAAATACTAATGATAATATTAAATAATAATCAGTACCAGTATTATTCTTTCCCGGCGCTGGTTGCTCAGACGCAGTTAAAAATAACGACCGCCACAAAAGAATATAACGGTTATTGCATCCTGACGTTTGTTTTTTTTTACATTGTTTCGTTTTTTGTATTCATTTAAAATCATTTATTTGATTTTTACTGCGGTATTGTTCGTGTTAAACTCTTTTTCTTCGGGAATTATGGTTTTTTGGGTTAAATAATAAGTAAGTATGCATGCATATAATAACATAATACAAATTTTTATTAAAATTGGTTTAGTGATTTTAAACGTAAAAGTCAAACACAAAACATACTGACAGAGAGTTTTTTTTTGGTACGAATACTTTAAAAAACAAAAACACAGAAGAGTAAACTTATAAAAATCTTTCCATAATTACGCATAATTATAGTATGACAAATTGTATTTCATTACATAATAAAATGTTTTGTGCATTTTATAAATATCTTTTACCGTTTTGCATCACTTTAAGCTAAAGATAATATCAAAAGGCCCGAAAACTTTCAGTAAAACAACTTATTTAATTATATTATGTGCTTATTGTTTAAATGAAGTAATTAACATAGTTAGAAAAGGTTTAACGCCCCTGACTATCTTAATGAAGCAAAGTACAAACATCTTCTAGAAAGCCAATCTCAACAAAGGCAATACAAACATTGCAGAGGTCGTCAACATTTCAGTCGCAGCCTGAATTAATTATCTGAAACAAAGTGGGATCGATGGGAGGTATTATAAACACGCCGGAGCTGCCGACCCCTGGTCCAGGTAAGACAATTAACTTTGGATGTACACTAGCATGGATAGTGAACCATAAAATGCTTACATTTAATAACAATATACATTCCAAAAAGATTTTTATAAAAAAATTGTTTTTACTGCACCAATTCAAAAAGGTCTTCTGCACCGGCTTATACATATATACAAATATGGTTTTATTTTTTTTCTCTAACTCTCTCGAAAAAAAATTGGCATGTTTTCCTGTTGATCTACGCATGTTATTTGATATTATATTTAATTAGATATTTATCATAATTATAATGCTAGACTAAGAAGTACCGTTGTAATAAGAAATATATAAAAAATATACCGACTGCTGAGTTTCTTGCGGCGTTTCTTCTCAGCAGTGTCTCCTCTTGGGAAGCGCTGGTAGATTCTTGACGTGTAAAAGTACCCGTGCGGCCTACTTACTGAATAAATATCTTTTATCTTTATCTTTAAGGCATGAGTTTATTTATGTATGTAGTCAGTCCCTTCTTTTATATTATTTAGATATCCATGCTAGTACGTTTATCTAAAAGCCATTACCAATTCCGTCTATTCCTGAATCTTTAGTCTAGACTCGCTCAAATATTTATACGCAGAAACCTCTGCAATATGCAAATGAGTTTGAAAGGGCATTGTTCGGATAATTTTTCCTTAACTAATGTCACAGGGTGATTAAACCGTCGTTGTTGTCATTTTCACCCCCCTCGATACAAAAGGGGGGTTATGATCAACGTGTGTTTGGGTTCCGTGTATAAAATAGTTAAAATAGAGGTGTAATTGCTTTAAGGGTTTTTTCCAAGGTCTTCTATTTATTGTTGGTTTGACATTAATTTATGTTTAGTTAAAATTTGGCAGGCCATTTTCATTTAGGTTCTATGTTGTCATGTTTATACTTTTTTTATGTGTATGTTTACCGATTTTTTCGTTAGTTTAGTTCGTTAGCAAAGGTTTTTTTTTTTATACTAATCCTAAAAAGCAATAAACGTTTAAAAGTATAAGTTATAAGCTAGTAACATAGTGAACACTTTTTTTTTGCTTTTTCGTGTTTTTGGCATTGTTTATTTTTATAATCTAAATTTTGCAGTAAAACAAAGCATAATTTCAGTAATTATTGTAATTTAATATTTAAACGCGTACTTATCTAACTGATAATCCAGAATACCAATATCTTTAAATACAAAGTAATATTAATCTGCGATTTCAATAAATCTCCATTAATTTAATATGATTCCAATATTAAATCCTTTAATTATTCTATTTGACCTAATAATGCCAGTCCACATTTTATCTTTAAAAACAAGTCACAAGCGAATTGCTTCTTAACTATTTTGTTACGTAATGAGTAAATTATCTAATTATGTAACATTAACATTATGATCCCTGTCATAGTTCATATTATGGCGGTTTAAACATGAAGGTAACTAAAGTGTACATTTATTAATATGAACTCGACTGTACAAAGATAAGGATGTTAAGTAATAATCAAATTCCTAAATCTATAGTCAAGAATTATTTATATTGTACAATATTGTCTGAACCTAAATCTTTATCAATAAAACATATGACAAATCTATCAATGGAAAATGTCTAAATATAACACAAAAAATGAATTTGATTTGATTTAATCTTGAAAAAATAGCAATAGAATATAATATATATTTTGTGTCATATTGCCCTTTTTTTTAAAGTATCATTTCGGCTCTTTGATACAGTAACATTGCATTGTCATTATCATAACATAACTATTTATAATTTCAGTCCTTTCTATTATCAGAAACTAGTTCAAAATTAATTTTCAATTTGACACAAACACATGAAGTTTGAGATAGTTTGAACACATTTCAACACATGAAGTTTGAGAGGAATGTAGACAAAAAGAAGATGTAGTAACTAAGATTGAAAAGGGCATGTTTCGATGGTTCGGTCATTTCAAAAGAATGGATGTAAGATTGACGAAAGAGATATACAGATCGAAAGTGAGTGGAAGGGTCGAAAGGGGCCGCCTTAGGCGTAGTTTTTCAAATCCAATCGGAGAAATACTGGAAAAGGGCTGAAACCGGAACCCGTTTGTGCATGACTCGATGTATGAATGTGGAAGAAGCGAAAGAGATTTTTCAGGATCGTAGCTTGTGGAAAGAATTGGTCTCTGCCTATCCCTCTGGGAAACAGGCGTCATTTAATGTATGTATGTACATGAAGTTCAAGCTACTAAAAGTGCACTCCTCCCTCGCCAGCGCTCGTGACTTCCACCAATGCACAGGGGTGCAGCTGAGATGCAATTTGAGGTGTCCCGCGCACGGCTAATGCACCCGAGCTAATAATGCAGTCCGGATTAATATTCATTTAGCCTCGTTTTTAGACTTGACTTGGCTTTGAGATAATCTTACATATTCGATGTGAAAAACTGTAAGGGGCACTTCCACAGAAAAAAATAACACTAGGTTATAACACTAACTCGAGTGTAAACGTCAGACTCATACGAAAACTGTCATTTTAACTGGAGTTAGTGTCTTAACCCAGTGTTAAATTTTTCGGTGGAAGTGGCCCCTTTACTTTGCTTCACAGCCTGTAGAATTCCAGCCAGTAAGATGGGGAAACGTTTTTGTCATGGGAAAAGAAAAGGCGCCACACAAACCACGTGATGATAAGTGGAATATTATTATGCAAACATTCACTCAAATTGTCTTTCAAAACATTTAAAACTAGCTATCACGCTTGCACTTGCAACTAACAGTATATTTTGTCACTCGTGTGTCATAGAAAAACGATGATTGCCGATCGGTATTAAGAAAATGGTTGCACTGTAACTTGATTTTAAACCGAAGCAAAAGTAATTTGTTTAATTCTATATTAATTTTGAGTAAACGCACAAAGTTTGTTTTTCCATACTTGGTGAAAAACAAACGCGGGATTCTCTTATTATGGAGAAAGTAACTCTGTGTGTTTACTCAAAAAGTTGTATGGAAACAAAATTGGCATGTAGCTTTAAAAACTTCCTTATTTCATAGTGATTCTGACCATTCAAGAAAACACTTTAAAAAAAAACATGAATTTTGGGGTTTTTCGTAACACGGACATAAATTAAGGAAAAATTACAAAAAATCAGATTAAAATGATCAATATCTCGGAAACTAATAGCAATTGCTGAACATACATGGGGGTTAAATCGATAAATTATCAGCTGCTCTACCACGCCTTTAAGCTTTGCACCTAGCTATCAATCACCCTGTATATCATCCTTTATAATCTTTTTTACGAGAAAAAAGTAAAAAGACTTCAAAGAACAAAATTGACTAACCCATTTAAATGCAAACCCCGTCCATTGTGAAGAAACCTGCTCGCCTAAAATTACGCTGAGCCGTGTCTGTAATCAAATGAGAAAAATAGTTACCTTCGCTGTATATGGGTGCTGTACGTTCACTAAAAGAGTGTGCTTTTGAGAAATAAAAAAGTTTTTTCTCGTTCTTTGCCTGAATTCGATGTTTGTTGTTTGGTAAACGCCAATGTAAAAACCTTAAGTCCGCCTGATTATTGTAGTTGCTTTAATGCTAGATAGCAAAATTCAAAATCAGGCATGAAAGTAATGAGGATGAATAATAAAATAGTTTCAACAAAGAAACAACTAAATCAATAAATTTGTAAACAGACGTGCAATTCTTTTTTTTCACCTTATTGTGGTAGGTAAGGTACAAAATAAATTACTTAACATACGCAAGATTGGGTTATTACATACTTAGACAATTATGCAACAAAGTGATGTTATGTAATAAAATAATACAAAACCTTTTTATAAAGCACCACAAATAGCAACATTGAAGAAAAAATAAACACGTATCTTACTTTTAAATAACATTTTAAAATGCACTCTTTTTAAGCGTATAGCCATCATAGCGCCGCACACGTAGCCGCATGTGTCTTTTCTTTTCGACTGTACAATTTATTAGCCATTTGCGGTGCTCGCGATATTGCGCGACTGTACTTTTTAGATTAATGACGTTTTTAACTGGGACAATAAACGCGCACCGAGGTTGGGGGTACGATTCATGTTTTGTTTATGGGTCGGAATTATCTGTGAAATAATGGTATTTTAACAGCCTAGTAAAAAATAGGGGTTTCGAGTATAACTACTTTGTCTGTGTTGTGATTTGTTTGTCTGTCGCTTATTATTTCGTTCATTGAATAGGTACAAAACGGACACAATCCGAAATGAATCAGTGTTGCATTTTCAAATTAGAAGCGGTTGGAATACGATTTTAATGGAATAGCAAATTATTTTGGAATGTGTCCGTTTTGTATTAAATGAGCGAATCACTACATAGTATAAAACAAAGTCGCTTCCCGCAGTCTGTCTGTCCCTATGTATGCTTAGATCTTTACAACTACGCAACGGATTTTGATGCGGTTTTTTTTAATAGAGAGAGAGTGATTGAAGAGGAAGGTTTTTATGTATATAGAATTCTGTTTTATGTACGGGTGTTACAGAAAACTCACATAAACCAAAGCAAAGCGAGGGCAGATCGCTAGTTAAGATCATAAATACGAAAGTTCCTTACAGAGCTATCTCCATTTCAAATTCCATTCAAGTTTTTGCAGTGTGAAGGAGTAACAAATTAACACACATACACACAAACAAACTTTTACCTTTATAATAATTACTAGCGACCCGCCCTCGCTTCGCTTCGGTTTAGATTTTTCATACAAAAGGATTTTCCCGCTAATTCCCGTTCCCGTGTGAATTTCGGGAATTCCTTTCCAGAATTTCGGGAAATTTCAAGTGCCTACGTTTAGCCGTTTAGGCTGTGCGTTGATATGTCAGTCAGTCAGTCAGTCAGTTTCTCCTTTTATATGTTTAGATTAGTGAGATTGTCTTTAAAGCTACTATTTTTTTTTTACTTGACCGGCTATTGCATGTATTAAGAAAACTATTTATTTAGCCAGTATCCATTATGCAACTATACAGTTACACTAGTTGGCAGTAACCCTGCCTAAGAATCTAACGGTCCCGGGTTCGATTCCCAGTAAAGGCTATTTTTTGAGTTATAGTCTCGTGTATTTGATTATGCATCTTGCATGCTCTTGTATTTAAGTATGAATTTCTCTGTACTCTATGGATTAGGTAAAGTGTCCGATTGTTCCCTGTTGTTTTATTTACAATATCAATACATACCCTGATGATGATGTATGGTAGTGAATGTTGGGTGTGGCAGGACAAGCATAAATGCCTGATCTTATGAAACATAGCAAGATAATTCCTTTATTTAAAACGGGTAGTACTTCTGACCCCACTAACTTTAGACCGATATCGATACTACCCACTTTCAGTAAAATCTTTGAGAAACTAATTTTATTCCAGTTAATGCAACATTTTCAAGATAATAATTTATTACATAATAAACAATTTGGTTTTACTCGGGGTCGCTCGACAACCGAAGCTGGTGTTGAGCTAATTAAACATATTTTTGATGCCTGGGAGGGGTCACATGATGCTTTAGGTATTTTCTGTGATTTGTCCAAGGCCTTCGATTGCGTTAACCATGACACATTGGTCAGGAAGCTACACCATTATGGAGTTAGAAGTACTGCGCTAAACTTAATTAAAACGTACTTATTCGGGAGAATACAAAGGGTAGACGTGAATGGAAAACGATCACCTGGGTCTTTGGTCTCAATGGGCGTGCCACAGGGCTCAATTTTGGGTCCATTTCTATTCCTCATTTACATAAATGATTTACCATACCTTATAAAGGACAACCATGATATAGTATTGTTTGCTGATGATACCTCACTCGTATTTAAAGTCAAACGACAACAGGAGTTTAATGTGGATGTAAACAATGCTATATCAAAAGTAGTAGATTGGTTTAGTGTTAATAATTTATTACTAAATGAGAAAAAGACTAAATGTATTAAATTTATGACTACCAATGTGAAAAATAGACCAACTACTGTAACTATTAAAAATGACAAATTAGACTTAGTTAATGATACAGTATTTCTTGGTATAACGTTAGACTCAAAACTCCAATGGGGTCCTCATCTGGCTAAATTAGCGAATAGACTAAGTTCTGCAGCTTTTGCAGTTAGTAAAATTCGGAATCTAATAGACTTGAAAACCGCTCGATTAGTTTATTTTAGTTACTTCCATAGTATTATGTCATATGGTATTTTACTATGGGGTAGTGGTGCTGACGTAAACAGCATCTTTGTTCTACAGAAGAGGGCTATTCGTGCTGTTTACAAGATGGGTCATAGAGACTCGCTTAGAGATAAGTTCAAAGAAACGAATATATTAACCGTATACAGTCAATATGTTTATGAAAACATTATGCATGTTCATAAGAACATCAGTAATTTTAGAAAGAACTGTGACATACATAATGTTAATACCAGAAATAAACATAAGCTCGCAGTGCCCTTTACACGGCTTCACAAAATAAAAAACTCTTTCATGGGTAATTGTATAAGGTTTTATAATAAGCTCCCAAGTAGTGTTACTCATTTATCAGTAAATAAATTTAAGAGATACGTTAAACGTAAACTAATTTCTAAAGCTTATTATAGTATTAAAGATTATATGAATGATGACAATGCTTGGGACTGATATATATATATTTTTTTGTATTACAATTATTAATGACCGTGGAGACTATATACATCTCCCTGTATGATTACCTGATTACCTATTATTTTATTATTTTAATATGACATCTGGAGACTCTTTACATCTCCAAAATTGACCGTGGAGACTTTCTACATCTCCCTTATTTTATTTTTTGTGTGTGTGTTTTTTTTTTTTATATAATTGTATTTAATTTTAATTTGACATCTGGAGACTCTTTACATCTCCAAAATTGACCGTGGAGACTTTCTACATCTCCCTTGTTTTGTGTTTTTTTTTTTAATTATATTTAAAAAAAATATAATATATATTATATTTATTTATATATATTTATAATTATATTTAATTCTTAATTTTAATTTGACATTTGGAGCCTGTTTACATCTCCGAAATTGTATTATTTATTTTAATCCGACATTTTGATGTATTTAATTATTATTACTACTGGGACCTGTACATCCCTGTGACATTTAAATTATGTAGCTTAAGTTTAGTATTGTAATAAGGGATTTATTTTTAAAAAATGGCTTACTGTTGAGTTTCTTGCGGCGCTTCTTCTCAACAGTGGTCTCTTTGGAAGCGCTGGTAGACTCAGACTTGTAAAAGTGCCTACAGGGCCTACTTACAGAATAAATGATTTGAATTTTTTGAATTTTTAAAAGTCGTGTAAATGCCGTTGAAATGCGCTCTTTGCGTAGTATGTGTGGTGTGAAACTGATTGATAGAGTAAGGAATGAAAACATCAGAGAGAAATGTGGAATAAAAGATGATGTATTGACTAAGATTGAAAAGGGCATGCTTCGATGGTTCGGTCATTTGGAAAGGATGGATGAAAGAAGATTGACGAAAGAGATATACACATCGATAGTGAGTGGACGGGTCGGAAGGGGCCGCCCTAGGCGTACTTTTTCGAGTCAAATCGGTGAAATACTGGAAAAGGGCCGAATCTTAAGTACCCGAAACCGACGTGCGTGCATGACTCGATGTATGAATGTGGAAGAAGCGAAAGAAATTTGTCAAGATCGTAGCAAGTGGAAAGAAGTGGTCTCTGCCTACCCCTCTGGGAAACAGGCGTGATTTAATGTGTTTTAATGTGTGATGTGTCAATACATACATACATACATACATAAGCTCACGCCTTTATTCCCAGAGTGGGGTAGGCAGAGCTACAGAATTACTAACAACTCTAAAAACTTGTTAATAATTCTGTAACCACATTTTGCACAATTAGGCTAAGATGTTTACCAGTGTATTAGTGACAGGTTGCAAGCCCATCGCCTAACAGTACTACAAGCCTGTATTCCCTTAGTCGTCTCTTACGACATCCACGGGAGGACATGGAGTGGCACTATTCTTACCCGGCAAACGCGGGGAAGAATATCAATAATCAAAGAAAACTGTCACAATTTGGCTAAGTTTTTAGTTGGTACAATAATAATGTAAAAAACGTAAAAACTACATAAACTATTATAATAATACAACCTTGTGAATACATTTCTCATTCACATTATAAAATGAATTACGATGCATTATTCATACTAAACTATTGAATTTCTAAACATTCTAACAAGACGTCAATTTGTAAAAAGTTTAATAACCCTGCTACGACAGCCGCTACGGACTACGGCGTAGCTCGTCGCTCGTAGCATCATATCTTATTGTAGGACTAGCATCGTCGCAATCGGTCTCAATTGAAAAATCAAAGATTTAAGGAAAACCAATCAAACCAATAACTCAATAATAACATAATTTTGAAAATCAAATGAGTCTATGAAATGATTTATACACTTGATTATGACTTTCATAAAATCTAAGATTAAATAACTATTAATAAGACGTTATTTTAATAAAAACACGTTTGAATATTTGATGTCTTTTATAGCCACGTCAATTGACACAGACTATAATTACGATTCAAGTTGTTTTTTATAATTATACCAATAAATAAAATGTACATTTCCCTCTGCCTAATTATGTGCATAGTTTTTGACATAATTAAAGCTTTATTAATTCCATACATAAAAAAACCACAGGCAAAATTGCTGCTAGTTGTCGAGTTGTGAAAACCAGCCTGCTTATAAAAAAAAAATATAAAAAATCTGTTATGTGAATAATTCGCTCATTAAATACAAAACGGACACATTCCAAAATAATTTACTCTTCCATCAAAAATCGTATTCCAACAGCTTCTAATTTTAAAACGCCACACTGACTCTCATTTAATACACCACAATAAATAAAAACGTGTTTTTTATATTTTATAGCGACCCGCCCTCGCTTCGCTTCGGTTTATATGAGTTTTCTGTAACACCAGTACATAAAATAAAAAAATAATGTATATATAAACCTTCCTCTTGAATCACTCTATCTTTTAAAAAAAACCGCATCAAAATCCGTTGCGTAGTTTTAAAGATCTAAGCATACATAGGGACAGACAACGGGAAGCGACTTTGTTTTATACTATGTAGTGATAAGAAATAATTTGACAATAAAAAGATACGGAGCCTTAAACAAATCACTTGATCTACGATATCCTACATTTTTCACAAATGAGTACCAGATGCAAAACAGTGATTGATCCTTTAAGGATTTTTTTAATTTGATGAACGGAACCCTAAAAAAAGATATTCCCAACCCCTACTCATTCCCCTTCTTAGAAAAACACCGCAGATAAGTAAACGGAGGAAGGACTTTCTCCTCCGGCCTTCAGGACTGGCTATATGCGCGGGAGTCTAAATTCTGGATGGTAACAGGAGCATTGGTGTTATTAGCCGGTGCAAGCCCGGCAGTACCTGGGCCGTCCATTCCCAGGTCTCCAGAAGGGATTTTCACCCCTGCCTCTTTTTCCTAAAGTACATACATACATACATACATAAAATCACGCGTTTATTCCCAGAGCGGGGTAGGCAGAGCTACAGAATTACCAACAACTCTAAAAACTTGTTGATAAATTCTGTAACCACATTTTGCACACTTAGGCTAAGATGTTTACCAGTGTATTAGTGACAGGTTGCAAGCCCATCGCCTAACAGTACTAAGTATACGCCTTTATTCCCTTAGCCGTCTCTTACGACATCCATGGGAAGATATGGAGTGGCACTATTCTAACCCGGCAACCACACGGAATAAGTAAGTATAAGTGTATAAGTTAATTTAACTTAATTTATTACATGCTACAAATGCGAACTCCGAAAAGTGAGCATAAACCTAAAATGGTACTAGTTAATGTCACTAGTATAAGTTCTTATTCCTTAATACTAAGCATCCATTGTTATTATATAAGGTTTATAATGGGCGTCAAATAGCTCAAGTAACCATGTACATTGCATGTTATTTAAACCTAGGATTTTAAACGAACACTAGGTATGACATTGTATTGTTTCTGGTTTAATATTAAAGATAATAATAATAATAAAAAGCAAGTAAAAAGCAATTAAAAGCAAGGACTTTTGTTTTTGGCCTTTCAGGCGATTACCAAAAAAAAATTGATATTTCATCACGTACGGACCCCCTAAAGTCCCCCTTTTTTTTATGGCATAGAGATGACAAACGAGCACACAGGCCACCTGATGGTAAGAGGAAACTGTGACCCATAGACATTCGCATTCACAAGACTGCAGAGCAATCCTAAGACTACAAATGCGTTGCCAACCCTGAGGACTAAGATGGAATGCCTCTATGCTAGTCATTTTCGTCCTTTCTTCGTAGTGATCATGCTACCCACTCACTCGTATATCACGGCGCCGCATATGTCTTGCTCTGTCGAATCAAAGACACGTTAGCGTTCCTAATAAGGTCTGATACCGGCTGAGCTTTTAAAAATGGGCTAAGCTTTTATGGAGTGACATAGTTTTTACAACAGGTCACAAATATAGTGGTGATAGAACCTTGTGCAAGTCAGTTTTTGTAATTACTTAGGGTCGTCACTTTTAGACCTTAACAGCATTCAAATAGAATCGAAAAGTGACAAACCTTCTTTACAGTGAGTTCTTTTCGATTAGCACTAAAATAATAGAATATAATTGACTTTATTTCAGGCAAAATGGTCAATTTTTACTAATACTTTACAGACACATAACAATATAGAACAAATAATAATATAAAGACTAACCCCCTTACTTATAAACGAGGAATAAGCTTGGAATAATTTATGCCATGCCCTTATCTGTACAGTCAACCAATTTGATTCCTAGGCCACTATTGACTTTGTCAACGTGACGTTGTAAACCAAATCATAGGGAGTCCCTTACGTTTTGGTTGACAACGTCACTTTAACGTAGTCCAAAGTGGCCTAGAAATCCAATTGGTTGACTGTACATGTGACAGAAAGTGACAAAGCATGGCATAAACTAATCCAAGCTTATTTCACGTTTATAAGTAAAGGGGTAACATTTTTATGTGGTGTCAGCTAGCCGGCGACTTCGATATCGACAAAGTAATTATGAAACCCCCCAGCCAGAACTACTCCATTAGAATACCTGTCCCGTTCTAATTCACCATAGTAAAAAGTGACAGCATGTAACTTAGGTGACAATCGATTAAGGGAATGTTTGTGCAACTGGCTTAAATTAAGTTCATCTACATCCATTTCATGTAACTTCCATACAATATGTTCAGAAACGATAAACAAATGGCCTGTATTAAGATACCTGTATCTGTGGTTGTATTTTAATGTTAACATAAAAGTATTGCACGTCATTAAAGTATCGGTTATCAATGTGGCTGCATTTTAATGGTGTTCGATACTTTAATGTAGACATTAAGATACAGGGCTATCACAGATATAGGTTTCTCATATATTTTAGAAAACTTATGATATGCATGTAGATAAAGTTATTTTTGTATTAATGCCTCTCATTATGCACTAGTCACATAATTAGACCCCGTTATCTTGTCGCACTGACATTACTTTTCACTAGAGCGTGAATGCTTTTTTTATCGACTATCTAAATGTCGATAGTGTATGTCACTGATAATTTCAAATTTGTCTCTTATTGGAGTGATTCGTAAATTGCACCATGTGCAAAACAATTCGTTTCCTACTTTTTTCAAGCAGGGAAAATTGTTAGAGTATTTTGTTTTTAAATCTTCCATTGTAGCATATTATCATGTACGTACACACCAAGCAATTAAATAAATTCCACAATTAAACTAACACTATTCCAAGGAACTGCAAGTTATAGTGTCTGTCAATGTGACATGCATTGCAAATCATTTATCTAAGGTTATCGCTTCTCGTAAGGCCAATAAGGTTATGTACTTATTTGTAAACATTTTTTTTTTATTGAAATTGAGTATATACACTTAAAAGGCGAAAATTCAATTGCATTATATAAACATCGATATCAAGAAGGTCGATAAAAAAATCATTCACACTCTACTGAAAAACAATAATTTTATGCGACACGATAACGGGGTCTACGCATAATGTACTATTAAAGAATTATAACTTTTTTCTGTTTTTTTTTTCTTTTTGATTACGGAAGCCTTTGCCTCAGAAACGTACCCCGTATTAGAACCACATACACACTAGCGAGTTTAAAAATTAAACTCTCGTTACTCACTCGTTCTCTATCTAACCAATGCGATACCGACACCTTTACTTAAACGTTTCATTTTGTAACAAAAAGCAAGCTCTCCGTTCCCCCTGTAACTTACTGACAGGGTGAGAGAGATGCAGCTATATGTCAGAGTGAGGAAATTATAAAACGTATCGGTTCGGTGCAAAAACCAGCGACTGCATCCAACCTTTGATGACGCGTTGGCCTAGTTGGTAGTTGGTAGCCTACGAAGCTAGCGGTCTTGGGTTCAAATCCTGGTAAGGGCAGATATTTTGTGTGCTGAGCGCGAATATTTGTAGCTGAGTCGTGGATGTTTTCTATGTATTTAAGTATATATTTCTCTATATAAGTATTTATATCGTTGTCTAGTACCCAAAGTACGAGCCTAGAGCTTAGTTCGTGACTAGGTCAATTGGTAAGACACTGTCCCCTGATATTTATTTATTTTTATTTAATTATCACCGCCCGTAAACACCAGCAATTAGATAATTGTAAGCTCTTTTCTTAAAGATATATCTTAACTGGTTGGAATTACCGCCGAAGGGAGTTTGTTCTAAAGTTTCAGTGTACAGTCACGAGATTTCATTTGGTACCCACCTTAGGTCAAAAGTCAATCTGACATTCTACAACAATAAGGTTGAGTTTCCTAGAAGTTACAAATGACTTGACATCTCTAATGACATTGACGACTTCAAGCACATTTTTCTTGAAATGGGTCCCAAATTAACGCTCGTGGTCGTGCAGTCAAGGGTAAAAATAAATATCCGCACAAAGGTGCAAAAATATGTACAAATAGACCTTACATTACTTGTTATAGTAATAAGGTATGAGTACATATTTTCGACAGTTTGGGGTGTATAGGTATACATGTTCATGCCCTTGACTGTACGAGGCAAAACGTGCCTGGTGAAACGCACGGTGGAAGAACGCTGTCGTTATATTTGTACAAAAAATTAGTAGTGTAGATAACTTTGATTGTTTCTGAGCAAAAGTGAGTATGATACACAGACAGATAGTTAGACAGACAGACGGACATGGCGAAACTATAAGGGAACGTACCTGTAATATGTTAAACTATAAGAACACGCATCGCACAAAAAACACACCTCCACACACTGCAAATCCAGTCCGTAATCTTCAACCACTCTACACACTGATTGAATCCGGTAAAAACCGGCGGGAACCGGATCCAGGCGGACTCAAAGGCTGTTTGTTTTACGTTCACTTTTTTAGCAGTTTCCATTTACCGTATGCTGGTTTATAGGTTATGTGGAGGCACTAAATTTCAAACTTCAGTTGCTACATCTTTCTCTTTTTATAATTGGAGATTTATTTGGTAGCTATTGTAGTTTAATATTTTTCAATCAAAAACGGAAATCGCTACCCTGCAAAACATAAAATAGGGTTGGCTTAGAAACATTATATGTATACTAGCGACCCGCCCTCGCTTCACTTCGATTTATGAGAATATGATATATAGCCAGCCTTCCTTGATAAATGGGCTATCTAACAGTAAAAGAATTTTTAAAATCGGACCTGTAGTTTCTGAGATTAAAGCGGCCAAGCAAACAAACTCTTCAGCTATATAATACTATCATATTATATTACTAGGTGACACGTAAGACGTAATACAAAATGTTATTTTCCGAATCTACTCATGATTACGATCAACTATTAATACGGGACCAACTTCGAAAACGTAAACATAAAATCGACGTCTCCATACAAATTGTGAAACCAGCTGATTGCTTTTAGTATGGGAGATTCAATTTTTTTCTACCGATTTCGATATTAGTCCCATAGTAAAAGTTGATCGTACTCATGAGAAGATCCAGAAAATAAAATTTTGTATTACGTCTTAGCTGTCACCCTGTATATAGAACATAATAAATAATATAGATAAAAAATATAGTATAAAGTTTAGATGTTTTTCATACGCAATCATACGTCTTTAAGATTTTCGCAATTTTCCCAAAAACTGCTAGAGCTAGTTTCTGATCGAATGGCAGTAAAAAAAAAGTGTCTTTGTTAATATCCTATGTTATGAAACCCGCGATATGTTTAGTGGTGGTATAAGACCGTACCACCTACCACCATTTATTTTTTAAACTACCATACCAAGCAGCAGTGTTTGGATTATTGTGATACGGTGTAGGGGACAACCAGCATTGACAACGTATTTGCGGTCTTAGGATTGCAGTCCTAAGATTGTAGTCTAGAGAATGCATTTGTCTATGGGTTCCAGAACCCACTTATCATCAGACAGATGACCTATGTACTCGGGTGCATGCACATGCACCTTGCTATATAATAAAAAAGAATCTCTTAAAATTACAGCCTTGACCAAAAGTTTTAAGCACCCCACGTTTTCCTTTGTAACTTATAATTAATAAAGTACATTTTATTTTTTAATTTAAAAAATACACAAAGACGTTGCGGGTGGTAGGACCTTGTTCAGGGTCCATCCTGATCGCTACGACCATCTTATCCATTAACCTTACGCCAAACAGCAGTGTTCGCATCGTTATGTTCCGGTTTGGGGATAAGGCAGCCGATGAAATGACTAGCATAGAGGCATTCCATCTTAGTCCTCAATGTTGGCAACGCATTTGCCGTCTTAGGATTGCATTGCAGTCTTGTGAATGCGAATATCTATGGGTCACAGTTTCCACTTACCATCAGGTGGCCTGTGTGCTCGTTTGTCTTCTCTATGCCAAAAAAAAAAGAGTGAACATGTGCTAATCATTACTTAGATCTATATAGTTTCGCAGTAACTATTTGCGTTAAAGCTGGAAAAAATCGGGTTTTACTATAAAAAAAAACACAGAATTTCCCTTAACGTCAATAAATATGACCAACCTTTCCGATAGATATACAATAAATATATAAATGCACCTTTTAAAGTTTGAATTTTATTTGAAAAACGCATGGGTGCTCAGCTCTTTTGGCCAAGGCTGTATATTTCATGTGAAAAAGATTTTTTTTGGGTTACCTTCATAAACTTTACATAAATGTATATTCTAAGGCCATCTACAAGCTTTATTCTGAAACTTGTGCTATGTCCAACGAACCTCAACGGGTATGCTGAAACGTGCTTCATTTTATATGCACGCTTTCCAAGAGAATTATAAAATGCATACTTTAACCAAAATGCAGCTTCCCATAAACTAGCATGATATACAACACACAATAAAAGCAAAGTATGTATGTATATAAGGGAGTTTCACATTTGTATGGAAAATAATAGACGTCACATTCTTTCCAGGCTTCGCTTACGCCCGAAAATTTTAAGTTAAGTTATTGTTTATTTTTGAGGTGAAAGCAAAAAAGTTTAGTTTTTAGATTTTTGACTATACTTGTAGTATAAGACGGTATTATTTGCCAAATTTCATAGTTATAAGTCAACGACGTGCGTGCATGACTCGATTTATGAATGTGGAAGAAGCGAAAGAAATTTCTCAAGGTCGTAGCAAGTGGAAAGAAGTGGTCTTTGCCTACCCCTCTGGGAAACAGGCGTGATTGAATGTATGTAGGTCAACGAAAAATGCCCTATAAATTTTGATTAGGCTTGAGAGTGTCAAAATATACGTTTTTTGCGGCATAAATAGCCTAATCTTTTTTTTACATTAACTTAGTAGTTTGATTTTTTCACTGCTTCAAGGGACTGTAGACAAGTATATGGTTTTAATTTCAACTTGACCTTCATGCTTTCTTGGATGGATGGATGGTCTTGACAGACAGACGGACAGACGGACAGACAGACAACGAAGTGATCCTATAAGGGTTCCGTTTTTTCCTTTTGAGGTACGAAACCTTAAAAACAATTCCTAAGGCGAACTTGTTCCCTTAAAATATATCTTCAAGATAACCCTGTTTCAAGTCACCCGGTGTATTAGTTTGGATTACATCATGACGTCACAGCCAATTTACTCAGAGCATATTTTGTCATATCCCCTATTTTTACACGTAAACAACGGCCATATTTCAATAGACCAGCATAATATTCTGTAACAAGCTTAACCTCACAAAAAGGCGTAGTTTGGGTGGCCAGGGCAACTCGTTATCCCTCGTCACAGGACGCTAATGAAACTGTATTTACATACTGCCCTCCCCCGCGGCGTGCCTTGCATGGTAATATTAGACATGGGAGGTCAAGGCTTTTAGAGGAGTAAATTTTATTAAGGGGGTATTTTATGTAATAATTATAATAGTGAACAAAACAGATAACGACGACTCAGTAGCCTAGTCGGTAGTGACCCTGCCTACGAAGCTAGCCGGTTCCGGGCTCGATTCCCGGTAAGGGCAAAAATTGGTGTGATATTCATTTTATTTATTAGATATATGAGAAAAGTAAATGGTCGATCAGATCGGGGACGTATTAAAAAAGGGCCAGGTCAGGAGACTCTAACCCGACCCACTTTAATAAAGAGACTTTTGAGTGTAAAGGAAGCGAGAGAAGTTTATCCGGATCGTAGCAATTGGAAGGAAATGGTTTCAGCCTACCCCTACGTGAGAGAGACGTGATTGTATGTATGTATGCTTGTAATATTAATAGTTCATGGTGGTAAGACTTTGTGGAGAGTCTTCTTAATTCCCGACAACAAACGAGGGTTCAGTCTGTTTGCATTGTAGCTTCCAAACATATTATGGACACATGTGGACGCGAGTTTTTTCAAAGAAAACAAGTTCAAAAGGAATGGTCCTTAGCTATATTTAATAAAAAAACAGCTAATTAAGAGATATTGGCTGTGAAAGAAAGGCTTGCCATTACTTTTTTTTTTTAACTATTCACTCGTAATTATGCTTGAACGTATCGCCACGCAATATTGTTTGCATTACGTACGGTCACGAGTCGACCCCCTAAGCCTAGACCACCGACGCTTTTGTGATATATAAGGTGCTAACAAATTAGTCACGGATATTTTTACAGCTGATAGTACTCGGTTCTCGGAATATATTTAAGTATGAAACATCATAGGTTTTCTTATGTTTTTTTTGGAGAAAACTAGGAAACAAATTTGCTACGTTAAAACACCCTGTTAATAAGATAATTAAATGAGACCTCTTTAGACAAACTAGAACCTGTTTAAACTATCATTCAGGCGCAAGTATTTAATAACCTATAGTTTTCCCGCCGAATCATAATGAAATTTACGAAAAACAACTTTTGACAAAAAGTGTTAAACATCTTGACAGGTACATAAATAGGGGTAATTATTTTAAAGATTAATTATAATTTATATTTTTTGATCAGAAAATTAAAACAATAAAATGAGATACAAAGGTTCCTTAATTACAGTTAAAAGTTAATTTCTTTTAATGTAATGTATTATCTCTTAAAATATCCGTAACTAATTTGTTAGCACCTTATATACTAAGCCTCGCAGATCCCACAGTCAAAGTATAAAAACAGTTTTACGGAACGTTATTGTAAAACTAAGTTCTTTCACATGTTATAAATAAATAAAAATAAAGTATATAATGAAAACAGCGTGCGATTAATACGTCATTTTTCTCAAGTCCTTGCTTGAGCTATTATGACATAAAAGCTGTCACCATCGATTGAACCTCGGTCATTCCTTTTGGAATCTCGTATAAGGTCCTTATATCGCAATATACGGAATATAACGTTGTCCAAAGAATAACTCACATCAGATGTGGTACCGCTTCTTTGTAACTCTTATTATTTTAGTTTAAAATTGACTCAAACCAACAGAAACAATAATTAAATCTACTTTTTTCACACATAACAATTTTAAATCCCAATAAATAAAGTTTACTTAAATATTTTAGAGCTTACTTACCTGCATTTTTTTCCCATCCTCATGCGTTGTCCTCACCTATTCATTACAAGGGCTCCCATCCCATCCCAGAGATCCCATTAAGGGATAAGTTAGCCTTCGCACGTTATTTATTTTCATATCATAGAGTGTTTTTTGTGAAACGATTACTTTTTGTGCAGATTTTACTTACTTACTTAAATTATAACGGAGATATAATGTATTACACAAACTTTGTTCCTCTTAAAATTGAAAATTCAAAAGGATTGAGCTCGGTCACTTTCAGACTGAAACTACAAAATAAAACCTTAAACCTAGAAAGTTGTGTCCTCTCTGTTACTTTATAATCTATGAGCTCTAAGTTTAATAGAAAAGCTTGCTAGACCGTGAACAAACTGACAGCTTTTATGATAACTAAATAAGCTCATGTCATTCTAAAACACAATTTAGACGATATTAAACTAGTAAAAGGCCTTCCTAAACTGATGTGGGTCTTTAATTCTAATATGAATTTGTAAATTGATTCTCATTATCCGATATTTAGTTAATAAAACAAATATGGAGCTTTTTGTAAGTGGGACTTTGGAATCTACCATCAAAGCAATAAAGTTTAATTATGTTTATTAAGGTAGGAAAATAAACCTTATTGACATTGCAACACAGTTCCAATTAAATTGCGTATGTACATCCTATTGAACACTGGGCTTTACGAGGTTATAATAAACTAGCGACCTGCCCTCGCTTCGCTTCAGTTTATGTAAGTTTTATAACACCCGTACATAATTCAGAACCTATTACATACAAAAACCTTCCTCTTCAATCACTCTATCTATTGATGAAAACCGCATTAAAATCGGTTGCGTAGTTTGAAAGATCTAAGCGTACATACAGACAGACGGCGGGAAACGACTTTGTTTTACCTATACTATGTAAAGATGTAATTGGTTAAGTCCCAAATCATCTAGGCTTGTATAGTGGATATCAAACAATGATAAACATACACACATACATTAAATCACGCCTGTTTCCCAGAGGGGTAGGCAGAGACCACTTCTTTCCATTTGCTACGATCTTGACTAATTTCTTTCGCCTCTTCCACATTCATACATCGAGTCATGCACGCTCGTCGGTTTCGGGTACTTAAGATTCGGCCCTTTTCCAGTATTTCTCCACATAATTTGTGTTAAATAAATAAAGTAAAGTAAAGTATATTATTTATTTGTTTTTTATGTAATTCTTCCACATATTATAAGTGTTTGGTGTATACTGTAAATTTATATGGGAACGAAATAAATAAAATTAAGAAAAGAATTACACACTCAATCACATAGAAAACATTTAAGATTCAGGTAAAAATACTCTCGCTCAACACATGAATATTTGTCCTAACCGGGAATCAAACCTGAAATCGCTAGCTTCGAAGGCAACGACAACACTAACCAACCTAAAACTGCGTCGTTGAGTATATAGTAAAATTTCATTCCCATATTTTTTTTACCTCCCTTTTTCATTAATATTTATTCCACCTGCAAAAGTAAATGTTCGCTAAAATAAACGTTGTAAATTAGTTTTAAACATTCAACAATCCACAAGAACAGGCAAATTAAACATTAAACCTAGTTTACAAGAAAAGCGAATTTAAAATGAACTTGGGACTAACTGTAGATTTATTAGGTTAGTCTTAAAGTTTACTAGGTGGTGCCACGGAGTAACAGTTTTACGGAGCGTGGGCCCAGACAAGATGCATTACCGTAACAGATCAAATACGAAATAGTTTTTACGTAACACCTGGCCATAATGTGAGTTTTATCGCACGCTGCGCGCACGGTAAAACTCGCATTGTGGCCAGGTGAAGACGTAAAATTGTGTACTCATCACGGGCAGTAAAAAATAAAGCCCTCTATCGCATATTTACAACCCTCGCCTACGGCTCGGGTCTCAAATACCTGCGATTTCGGGCTTTCTTTCTTTTACAGCCCTTGTTAAGTAATGTACTATTTCATCACACTTGCACGTAAACAGTATCTAAACATACAGGTTAATTTGGCCGTAATGCCCCATATAAAACCCTCGAGCTTATTTTTTGTCATGAAACCCAAGGTCGGTAAGTTTTTTTTTTTAATTTATAGCACAGCATACATGTTATGCAAGTTCTAGCAAGGAGTTAACACGCAATTGAAAAATGGTCTAAAAACGTTATCCAAACAGGAATTTCATCACAATCTCGCTACATATTACTTAAATACTCAACTAATGTTCTTAATAATCAAATCGATTAATAGTATTAATAGTTTTTTGTATCATAACGTCGATATTTTTCACACTCCGTCATGGCTGTATACCTACGTAAGTATTTGCCTTTAACGTTTTTGAAAGAAACATTTGTTTAATCTGTGTTGTGGGCCAAAAGCCCGCCATCCACTTCAAAAAAAGTTTACGTATTTCGTAATGATAGTTGTGCTGACTTGTGTATTAAAGCTATAATTCATAATTATTTAAATGTGATGAAACGGTGGTACGGGAATTACGAACCTCGACTCAGAAAGCCCTCAGTTTTCGACTTCGGGCTTCTACTAGAGCCTCGATCGTAATTCCTTACTTACCGCCCTCAATACACAATGTACTATTACCTCCCGGAATAGAGGCCCTGTCCTGAGTGAATGTCCAAGCGGCGAGTTTAAGTAGTTTAAACTCGCCGCTGCGATTTCACTCGTTCGTCCGACCGTCCGTTGTTTTTGAGAGAATAACACCATAGTCCTTCAAAAAGAAATCCATATCGTCCTTCTAATATCGTACTATTATATTATTATAAGTCATAACGCGTATGAGTCATGCATGACGCGTTTCAAAGCGAATGGCGAGAGCATGCACTCAATCGGGACGAATGGCGGAAAAGAGGGGAGGCCTTTGCCCAGCAGCAGTGGGACACCCAAATAAGCTAATAAAAAAAATTAAAATAGATATCCTATTAATATTATAATATAATGCGAGTTTGTGTTAGTTCCTAACTCCTTCATGCTGCAACGGCTGGACGGATTCGGGTGAAATTTGAAATGAGCATAGCTTATTAACCAAGATTAACAGATGAAGAAGACAACACAAATACATATAAAGAATTACAATTATTTTTTGATATAATCTATGAGATGTTTTAGGTCATAGCAAAAAGAGAAATGTTTTAAGCTTGACCACTCACTGTATGTGCGCGCGATTTGAATGCGATATTTTTTTTATTTTTTTTCGAAGCAGTTTTGATAACTGTGATTCTTAGCTATGTTTCATTAAAATTGATTAAGCCTTTTAAGAGATATCAGCCATAAAATATTTCCCAAACCTTTGCATAATAATGTTTTAGCCTCAGGTAAACTGCTATTCAGTGGCCGCCTTAAGGCTACCTTCCTTAAGAAAGTACTTTGTCCCACTCCCTTGTTTAACAAAGGCATTTTATTCTCGTTCATCTAATATGCAACGCCGTTGTACTAACAAAAGCTTAATTATAGTTTATTGCATTCACTGTTTTATACACAATATAAATTAGGTGTAGGTGAAACAGACCCAATAGGGAATTCATGACTTTTTTTTTGTAGCTTCAATAAAAAAGCTTCATGTATTCAATTCAAGTTCAAATTTAAAATATTTATTCAGTAAATAGGCCACATGAGGGCTCTTTTACACGTCGGTAATATAGAGTGAGTCTATCAGAGTCTGTAGGTACAGTCAACAGCATAAATAAGTGACCAATTCTGCACCTCGTCGCTTTAAATCGTTACACAATTTTGTACAACATTTCAAACACGATGTTAAAGTGACAAGGTATACATATAAATAATCGCTTATTTATGTTGACTGTACAAACAGCTGACAAAACCAATTTTTGAATAGCTATAAAAATAACCATATAAGCCAATAAAGATTTGTTCTCTTTCTAACAAAAGAATTTATACTAGGCGTACTTTTTCGAGTAAAATCGGAGAAATACTGGAAAAGGGCCGAATCTTAAGTACCCGAAACCGACGTGCGTGCATGACTCGATGTGTGAATGTGGAAGAAGCGAAAGAAATTTATCAAGATCGTTGCAAGTGGAAAGAAGTGGTCTCTGCCTACCCCTCTGGGAAACAGGCGTGATTTAATGTATGTATGTAATGTATGAAATTATTACGGAGTTTATAATGGCCGACGTGTTAGATGACGTCACTGTGCACATCGGATCTCTATATCGAAACGCTATCTTTAGCAGTTTTAAAAGCTTGTATCATCCGTATTACTTTGCCGATTTTAATTTACATTTCACTTTTGATGATCTCTTTTACTCTTGTGGAATAGACAGGAGAGTACATGGCTTAGTTCCACGCGCTTCTGTCAAGTTCGGTTCTCATTTTGCTTTTACATTTTAATCGTATTGCTGCCATAGTTGCAGTTAGTTGTAGTTAGTTTGCGGGTGGTAGGACCTTGTGCAGGGTCCGTCCGGATCGCTACCACCGTCTTATCCATTAACCTACCGCCAAACAGCAGTGTTCGCATTGTTGTGTTCCGGTTTGGGGATAAGACAGCCGGTGAAATTACTAGCATAGAGGCATTCCATCTTAGTCCTCAGGGTTGGCAACGCATTTGCAGTCTTAGGATTGCATTGCAGTCTTGTGGATGCGAATGTCTATGGGTCACCGTTTCCACTTACCATCAGGCGGCCTGTGTGCTCGTTTGTCTTCTCTATGCCATAAAAATAAAATAAATGCCGCCGGTCTTATTGTCTTAACAGAACGCTGGTTAATAATTAATGTACAACGAGTTGGCCTAGTTGGTAGTGACCCTGCCTACGAAGCTAGCGGTCACGGGTTCAATTCCCGTAAGGGCAAATATTTGTATGATGAGCACGAGTATTTTTTCTGAGTCTAGGATGTTTTGTATTTATTTATCTATAGATTATAAGCAGTGATCGTTATCAACGTCCTGTAATGGTAGCAAAGTATGGTTGACAAAAAAAACAAATAACGAAGTATATTAAACATTATATATTTTACAAATTATGAGATGTATATACATATTTATAACAACAAATCCAAATTATAGTGAATAAATGACTAAAATTTGTTCAACAGATTTGGCTGTCAGTCGTTCACATGGATTGGAAAAAATCCATTTTAAATAGCTAAATGACCTTTCTACGTTAACAGAAGTCACTGGAAGGAAATTTAAGTCTTTAAAATATTGCACACTATTTTTATTCACACCTTCCGGCATATATACGATACGATATGCATTGGTTTATTTAGATAAACACGTCGCGTAGTGTAATTAGTTTTTAACTACAGTTATATTTTGATGACATTTTATGTCATTTGACGTAAGTACACTGTTTTAAAAATATATTAGGGCGGAAAAGGTTTTGCACCGTAAGGATTTATATCTAGAGGTGTAATCTTTAGAAGGTAAGTATTTATTTTATGGTTAAGATCAAAAGTAAACAACCAAATGTGTTTGTTTTTTCTGCCAACCATACCCTTTGCTACCAAAAGTGGACGTTGATAACGATCACTGATTATAAGTATTCATGGAGTTGTCTAGTACCCATAGTATACAGGCCTAGAACTAGGGTCGAGGACTATCTATCAGATAAAAGTGCTTGGCCTAAACTAAATACCCAAATAACTTAATAATAACTTAGTCATAAGAAATATGTAAATTTTGTATACCTAGGGGACACGGTTTCTGTAGGAGAATGTATCGAAACTTTTTATGTAGTTGTCTTGCACCATCATGGTTAAGTATAATTTTTATAATTATTTTTCTGTTACTAGGTACTAATTAGTTCTGGAGAAAAGAGAGTTTTGACACATTTTCCCGCTCAACTACGCGTGTATACATATATTTCTTATCGTATGTTAGATTCATTGTTTTATATAATGCTAGGTTAAGTTTTATAAATTGTATATTTAAAAAACGACTAACTATTGAGTTTCTTGCGGCGTTTCTTCTGAGCAGTGGTATCCTGCGAGGCGCTGCTGGTAGATTTTTAGATTTTGACGAGTAAAAGTGCCCGTGCGGTCTACTTACTGAATAAATTTCTTTTATCTTTTACCTTTTAACTTAGTTTGGGACTAGGTCAATTTGTGTGACATTCAAATGTAATATTTAATTTTAATTTAATTTAATATCCACGAATTAAAAACTGGATTGGTTTTAAAGGATTTTCTTCTGTTCAATTCTAATTGTAAAACCAAAAAACAATTTAAAAGAAAGTCATAACCTGAAATCACAACCCTACTTTTCAACGTTAATATCTCTAAAATGCCCAAACCAATTTTCATCAAACTAAGCTTTACACAAAGCTAATTAAATAAGCTTCCTGTTAAAAAACACCGCGTTCAAATCGCTCCATCCGTTTAGCCGCTACAACGTAACAAACAGATACACATATATCATACTGCGTTTGAGATAAATACGTTGTGTCAGCCATTTTACTCCCACCATCCCTCTGAGCCATCAACTGAAGAATGTACAAACGTAAAATAAAGATGGCGCTGGCATAAACCCTGGCATTTACCTGGCATGAAACTGACGAAGATTTTACTAGCGAGTAACGCTGCGTGTTACATTGTTCTTATTTATAGGTAGCTTTAAAAAAAACGGAAGAGTGCGTGTTGGACTTTGCATATTTCGAGTTTCGTACGAAATGTACCCACTTGTCCCTTCTGTTGCTTCTCGAAAGATTTTATATATGTTGGTATGTATACAGTGTGTTACCGGCATGTGGGCATTTATTAACACTGCCGATAATACGTTGCTTTAGCAATTGTTTGCAAGTATTATCAATTAAAAAATAATTAAAATAACTTCACAATTAATTTTCTTAGATACTGTCCATTTTTTATGTCAAATTGTCAAATTGCTGTGCTTTACATTGCTGGCAATTAACATTTTATAAGAAACTTAACAAAGCCTGAAAAGTTGTTTATTAATTAAATTTATGTCATAGTTACGTTACAGATAATAATATACGTTATTTTAACCTACTTTAAAAAAAGCCAGGGTGCTAGTAACACACTGTATTGGAATGGAGATAGCTTATACACAAAATTGACACATGGGCTACTAATTTATACCGGAAAATTTAAAACTTCCCGAGGGAATAACGATAATCGAAATCTACGCGGACGAAGTCGCGGGCAGAAGCTATTAACTAAATAAGAACGTAGGGTTTAAAAACCGAACTGCATTTTTTTATACTGTCGTCAATATACTCGTATGTTTAAAACATTAAATTACATACAATCCGATAAAATAACATATTTTGTGACACTCGTGCAATCAAGACAAATCCAATGACGTATAATTTATCATAATCGGTTGACCTGTTGAGTAGTTAAGAAGGGACATAGGAACGGACATACATAAATACAGATCAAACACATAAGCTCTTTATTAGGGAACGCACGGTAATTTTTTGTATGGGATTTACCGCGGTAACGATAAATTACCGCTAATTTCCATAAAAAGAATTACCGGTTTTCATTCAATACCCTTTATACTTTAGTATTTTTCTAATGTTTGCGTCGTTTATTTCCTCACTCGCATAAGGTTAACTGGAATAGATCCTTTAAAGGAATAACTTTGCCTTCGTAATAAATAATGATAGTATTTTTGTTTAAATTAATGACTCAGTTTCGTGACGTATTGGAAAAGTTACCTGAATCTCATTGTTAAATATGTGCATTTTTTAACTACTACTATTAAGCAAGTAGAAAAAAACAACTCACATGTACGTTAAAATTAGTTTTCTCAAACATGCAATGAAATGTTGGCGTTACGTTAGTTATTTTTGGCTTCAAAGTGTCACGTTACGGGCGGAACAACTTGAGAGAACTGTACAGGAATTTCATACAAAATAGAAGGCCTAGGCCGAGAAGTAATTTTTTTTAAATTATATTGTACACATGGCGGCTGTATAAACACCTAAATTATATTTTTTACATTTTTGAGTAAATGTTATAACGTCAAATACTAGGAGTGCATAAACGTTTGGGAGACATCCGCGCTGTGTCGTGTGCACCCGCCCCCGCCCGTCGGTTGCCCGCACCGCCTGAGATCTAATTGCAAGTTGCGCTATGACTGATATGCCTTCTAATTACCGCTGCGCTCCTGGTACTTTATTTTAACATGCAATTACTTTTCTTCCCTAGGGTTGACATATAAAGGACATCATCCGGGTTTCATACATTTTTGGTTTCAAAAAAAGAAGCTATATTCTGTTATATCTTGTTCGCCTGACCATTTGTTATTATGGCACCAAAGCTGTAGTATCAATATCCTTAGTTTTATTCTAGTTAGAAAATTAAATATTTCGGTGAATTGAACTAACAAAAACTAATGAATTATTCTACCATACTTTACATTTGAACATATTTTGGTAAGATACGGCGGTTTGGTGCCATAGTAAGAAATGCTTAGGCGGGTAAATTGTATCAGAATAAATCTTTTTGTTTTTCGGCCGGCACTTTCACTATTGGACCAAAATGGATGATGTCCTTTACTTTTTTGAGTGGTTTATTTTTTTATTTCATTGCATATGTTTGAGAAAAGCACTATACGTACCTCGCCGTAAAAAGGGGTTGCTAGCCTCATAACTATCCGGCCTCGCTTCGCTCGGCCGGCAACCCCCTACTCCCTGCCCTCTGTAGTAATGTACTATTATTCACCAAGGGAATAAAGTATTCAATTTTACCCTAGTTACTTTACTTTTCATAATAAATTATGGTAAACTTAATAACATAATTCAATTTAATTATTCAATTCATTGAGCAGTCCGCTAGTCTACTAGGTCAGCGAAGTTTTGATTGGTTTGCATAAGCTAATACGTCCATGCAAATAAGCCCGGTGGTCCCCGACTTCAGTCCCATATGTGTCACGGCCTGACAGTCTAAACAGGGACTTAAGACCGAATGAAGGAGTTATTAGAGGTTGCCTTAGCGACGGGTTGGCCGGGTCTTCGGTCACGTTACATAAAACGTTAATGCATAAGTATAAACAAGGTGTAGGCGGCTATAACGGGTTTTTGCACACGTGTTTTGTATGGTTTACTAACGATATACCAAATCATTTATTTGACAAATGAGATACTTCCCGTCGCATTGTTTTACAATTTTAATGTGGTTAAAAGTTTAACCTGACCTAACTTATTCAATAAGCCCATGTAACCTTTGTAATATGTAATGTAAAATAAGCACAAACACGTTTTTGCAAAAAAGTTTATGAAATGATATAGTTTTTCAAATGATGATTTGTTCAAAAGGCAGGGTACCGTCTTGTATTTTAGGTACAGAGGGCCCAGACAAGATGCATTACGCTCACTATCGTTTCTCTTCGTTTAGTTTTTAACCAATCGCGTCACTGGCACATCACGTGACTTTTCGTATCACGTCATCTACCAGTGACGCGATTGGTTTAAAAAGTAGGAAATTGAAAATCGAAAAAAAAATAGCTAGGTATAAAGTAAAAACGGTTTTGGAATTCATTCATCTGGCTCTTTACAAACAAAGAGTCCAAGAAGTCAATTTTAATTTCCTAATTATTATTTCCTAGTTACGTAGGTATTTGTAATAATTAGCTTAGGGAAGAATTGTGCCTCAAGAAAACTATAAACTGCTGCGGCGAAAATCATCATTTTCATAAAAGAAAATTTGGGAAATTTCAGAATAGCTATTTCAGAATATAAATAAATATCAGGGGACGTCACACCAATTGACCTAGTCCCAAACTAAGCTCAAGGTTTGTATTATGGGTACTAGACAACGATATAAATACTTATATAGAAAAATATATACTTAAATATCTAGAAAACATCCATGACTCAGGAACAAATATTCGCGCTCATCACACTAATATCTGCCCTTACCGGGATTTGAACCCAGGACCGCTAGCTTCGTAGGCCAGCGCGTCGTCAAATCAAATCATATTGACTTCGATTAAAAAAAAACACAAATAAGCATACTGTCTTATCTTTTCACTGTCGCATCGATATCATAAACCACGACCATGGTTAAAATGGCAATTTGTCCTTTACGCCAATTGTCATTAGACTCATTAGGACATTGTTACTATACAATTTAGTCATTTTAGCTCAATGCAATTAAAAATACAGCTGACTCAGCTTAGCAGAACAAAAAGAAATATCCTTTACCAAGTCCCATGACAACGGTTTCTGAGAATAAGAAGTAACAAAGTTACATGAAGTTAGTGGAACAAGTTGGCTTTATGTGGAGCATGCCCTTGGACGATTTGCTCGAATAATTATATTAATGCCTGTTTTATTGCGAACGTGTGTTGAGTTACTTATATTATTGCCTTATAATACCTTTGATCATTATGTATGGCCTTTATTCCACTTTGTGTAACCACGTCGGTTCTGGCTTCTCGCTTCGGATCTTGCTTTGTTTCTTGCTTTATTTCTTTGCGGCCCTAGTATGGCTGCGTCTATATCGCGTGTCAACTGTGTTTAAAGCATCCGTCACTTTTTGACACGTGTACTTATTAACCTGTCAGAAAGTGATGCCTTATACAAATTTTATCACGTGATAAATGCGGCCATTAGGGCCCTTGAAATAGTAATGGTAGGATTAAAGTTATATTTACTACGAAACTTTTTATTTTATTGCAAGCTTTTTTTTGCGGAATACATTTTTATTTACTCGTTAATTTCGAAACTGATTTAGCGAGCTTTGACTAAAAGCCATGTGCCACCTAATTTGCCAGCAGAGATTTCTTAACTTTACGTAGCATTGTTATCAGTTCTGTAAGCAAAATCCAATTTCTGTTAATTTGGGTGACAAAACTAGAATGATTCGCAGCATGTAGTTTCAATCAAAAATACAAAAAAAAAGTAAATTGTAGCAAGGGAGTCACATAATGATGATCTTAAATACAAGAAAATGGCCGGTATTCTAGGTGGTCAAAACCATATCGTCTTTGACTTGTTATCGTATTGCCAACATTTTGATAGGTCCTATTTACTTGACCGTAATGGTGGTCGAGTTAAAAACAATTCCATAACAGGTCAAATAGGTGTCGAAGATGTCGTTTTTACCGCCTCAAACAGAGGACCAGAGTGCTCAGACAAGATGCATTACGCTAACTTTCGTTTCTCTTCGTTTAATTTTTAAACCAATCACGTCACTGGCACATCACGTGACTTTTCGTATCACGTCATCTTCCAGTGACGCGATTGGTTTAGAAACTAAACGAAGAGAAACGCTAGCTAGCTAGTGCATCTTGTCTGGGCCCTCTGGTACATTTTCGGTTTCCGAGAAAGGAATGAGCTAAAAACCCACAATAAACCGTAATAAGTAACATGAGTTTCTACACTTGTGATGTTATAATAATATTTAAAAACAATAATAATTAAAACGCAGTTATAAAGGTGTTGATATAGATAAGAACATTTATTGCACATGCCTCGAAGTATAACGCCAATAACATTGCGATAAGCTATTATAACAGGTCTTCTTCAGAGCGCAGCATTTATAATTCACTCATTCAGCGATTAATAATTCTGTACCACCGTTCTAAAACCTATCATGTCTCCATCTTTCGCGGCCGGCGCCGTGCTCCTGCTCGCGTCACTCGCAACAGCTGCCAGCGAACTGCACCCGCTCTCCGACGAATTCATATCCCAGATCAACTCTCAGCCGAGCTCTTGGAAAGCTGGTCGAAACTTCCCGAAAGACACTCCAATGGCGTACATTAAAAATCTAATGGGAGTAATCAAGGACGAAAATATGCCACCGCTTCCCGTAAAAGTACACGACGCTGATCTGATCGCGAATTTACCGGAACACTTTGACGCTAGAGAAAAATGGCCTAATTGCCCATCATTAAAAGAGATCAGAGACCAGGGTAACTGTGGAAGTGATTGGGCCTCACCTGCTGCAGAAGCCATGACAGACCGCTGGTGCATTTTCTCAAATGGCACCAAACAATTCCACTTCTCAACCGAGGATATTATTAGCTGCATTCACGGCAAAGGTTGCAAAGCTGGTGATCCAGTGTGGGCCTGGTATGCATGGCAGAAGGAAGGTATTGTATCTGGAGGATCATACAACTCCTCAGAAGGCTGCATGCCTTATTCAATACCTCCTTGTGACCACCATGTTTCTGGTAGCAAGAACCCCTGTAAGGATCCCGTAGTTGATACTCCTAAGTGTATACCAAAATGTAGAGCTGGTTATAATGTTGAATATGAAAAAGACAAACGCCATGGTAAAAATCATTATACTCTTGAAAATGAAGATCAAATCAAAGCGGAACTGTTCAAGAATGGTCCCGTTCAAGCTATAATGACCGTATTTCAAGACTTCTGGCATTATAAATCTGGAGTTTACGTATATAAGAGTGGCTTTCCTTGTGGATTGCTCGGTGTGAAGATGCTAGGCTGGGGCGAGGAGGGAGGTCAGAAGTACTGGCTGGCAGCCAACTCTTGGAATACCGGCTGGGGTGATAAAGGGTTCTTCAAAATCCTTCGCGGAAAAAACGAGCAGAGTATTGAAGATTTAGTTCTAGCTGGAGAACCAGCGTTAGATAGAGTTTGGTTTCAATAAACCAGACGGGAATAAATTACTTGATATGTAACTAGCATCATAAAATTACCATCTCAGACCAAGCCACGTTTTATTTTTTAATTCTGATTGGTGAACACACACCGTAAACCTACCCAACTATAATCCTAGCCTGCAACAATAGTCCAATATTTTTTATTACATTATTCTCAAAATATGATACCTTACTGCTATTATTGCTGGGTATATAAAATTATGTACTGTTTGGCCTAAAATTCACTGCTCTAAACTCTAGCTATAGCTAAATCTGTCATATTTTTAGAATAATTATGAAAAGTAAAATTGGACCATTGTTGTAGGCCAGGACTATTAGTTGTGTAGTTTTACGGTAAGTAATTTTGACGATAGTGCAATATTAATAAGAATAAGAGTTAGAATAAAATAATGTATTTTAAGCTTGTTACAAATTATAATTACAATGACCTTTTACACATTTTACCTTATTAAAAGTACCTATTTATTTAAAGAGTAGACAGTTAAGGTAACAAAAGCTGGTCTTGAAAATTATGAAGTGTCAGTTTAATACCTTGTTATTCGATCAGTGGCTCTGGTCAAGATGCGTTCGGTGAACGTTACCGTGATTGAGAATGGATAAGATTGACGTAAGCTACCGTACAGTCGCGTCAAAAAATCATACTTAAAAACCTCTAGGTTAAAGTTTTTTTTTAATATTGTTACTGAAAAAGTAAATAAATATATGTCTGCTAATGGCTAAAGAGCTTACACGCCACATGGGCATTTTACGACACAGCTATTGCTACGTTACGCGGTCACAAACAAAATGTTTTATTTTAAAACCACTTTAAAAAAAAAAGTTGTAGGTATTTCCATACACTACGATAAAAATATGGTCCTTATGCTAGCGTAAAACATATTGTCTATGACCTCAGGTAGGCTGCCCTCTGAGTCTAATAATTATTGCACAATTATTATAACATCAATTATTAGAGCGACCAGCATGTGCATTCGAGGCACCCGCCATAAATGGAAACCAGTAGCGAAACTGTTTGGTTTTGATGATGGAGCTGCCTTCCTTACTCCACATAGTGTGTACTCGGACGATATAGGTATTTGTTTATTTATTTATTTGTTTGTTTATTCACAGCCTGCGCTGACTCCGACATCAGTCCCTCCATGCACTCCTACACCACTCGCCGAAAGATTGGGGCTGTTGAAACATAATGTCCCCATTATAAAAAGAATCCCCCGTGGAGCGCGCACTTCTGTGGCCAGCTGCCTCTCCGAGTGCATCGCCAAGGTTGTCACGGAAAACTCCCCTCAAGCCTGGAAGCGTCTGCTCACATTCCCTTATTCAATTCTTCATGCGGACAAAAGTAAAAAAGATTCACTCACAAACCAAATTAAAAATAACACCATTTCTTCCGTCAGACCTTTTGATTCACAAATGCGTCCAAATTTAAAAAATTGTAAATCTTATTTTCAATGTTCCAAAGTGAAACAAATAGAAAATGAACTTTCAGATGGGAATGTTAGCGGTGCTGCCCGACTACTGTTTTCAAATGACGACTTGGCCACGCACTCCGCAGAGACCTTTGCTGCTCTAAGAGAAAAACACCCAATTCCCCCCGACTCCTCTCTTTTTCCAGACCCTCCCGTATCAGATGACATTGTGGTATCTGTAAATGAAGATACCGTCCAGCAGGCTATTATGTCATTCCCTAATGGTTCAGCCGGCGGCTTAGACGGACTTTCACCACAACATCTCAAAGATTTAACCACCTCGTCTTTAGGCGATGTGGGAAATTCTTTGCTACAGAACGTCACTGCTCTGATTAATCTTATGTTGTCAGGTCGCGTGAATGCCGAGATTGTCCCGCTTCTCTATGGCGCCAATCTTGTGGCTCTAGCCAAAAAAGATGGTGGGATCCGCCCTATTGCCGTCGGCTGCACCTTCAGGCGTTTGGCGTCGAAACTTTGCTGCCGAAAGTTTCGAACTAGACTGTCTAACATTTTCAAACCCCGGCAGCTGGGTTTCGGCGTCAAGGGCGGTTGTGAGGCAGCTGTCCACGCCGCGCGCTCTTTTCTGTCTCGTCCGGACTATGAAGTATTTCTTAAAATTGACGTCAAAAATGCTTTTAATTCGGTCGATCGTGGTGCCCTTCTAGCTGCTGTCAAAAGATAAGTTCCAGAATTATACAGCTATTTGTGGCAATGCTATGGGGCACCATCAAAATTACTTTTCGGTGACAAAATCATATCTTCATGCATGGGTTGCCAACAGGGAGACCCGCTTGGGCCCGTAATTTTTAGCTTAGTCATTCATCCAATTATTTCTGATCTAAATTCTAAATTCAATTTATGGTACCTTGATGACGGTTCCCTTGGCGGGGACGCGTCAACTGTACTACAAGACCTGCAAACGATCATCACAAAATTTTCTAATATAGGCCTCTCATTAAACTTTACTAAGTGCGAAATTTATATACTTGATCACATTTCTTTGGAAAAAACAAATTGATTTCGTCACTAAGTTTAATGTAGCTTCACCCAACATTTCGGTTCATTCAAATTCATCTTTAACACTTTTAGGTTCACCAATTTTTGACGAAGCAATCAATCCCATTATAAATTGTAAATTAAATCTGTTTAAAAGTGCTTCTAACCTTTTATACGAAATAAACCCCCACATGGCGCTTTTTAGGGTTCCGTAGTCAAACTAGGAACCCTTATAGTTTCGCCATGTCCGTCCGTCCGTCCGTCCCCAGTCTAGCTCAGAGACTCATAGTACTAGAAAGCTGTAATTTGGCATGAATATACATATTAGTCACGTCAACAAAGTGGTAAAATAAAATTTTGAAAAATATTTTTTTTAATGCACCTCCCCTACCCGTAACGTGGGGATGCCTTTTTTTTTTCTTGCCTACCCCATAGTGTGGGGTGTCGTTAGATAGGTCTTTCAAAAATATTGCGGGTTTACGAAAACAATTTTTCGATTAAGGGATCCGTTTATGAAATATTAAGCTTTAAAGCGCTATTTTTTGTTAGAGTCAAGTGTCCCCCCCCCCTACAGCCAAAACTACAAATACTAAAAATCTGAAAAAAATCTTCAACTAAAGCGCATATAACGAATTTTAAAGGAAAACTATCACGGCTAAGTAGACAAGATTAGTTCCTGAGATACAGGCGACTAAAGTGTTTATACCTATCAAAATCGCCTATGATAACTTTGATAGAAAAATTCGTTAACAACGAGTCTGTCCAAGTAACAAATCGAGCGACAGCCGCGCTCATAAGCGCGAGCGCCTAGAATGCCTAGATGCTGTTGGACGTGCCCCGGAATGCTACCTACAAGTTTGCGATTTGCGATCTGAAAGTTTACAAATAATCGATTAGATTATTGATTTGAGTCGAGTGTTGTTTGGAAAACTTAAAATTCTATTTACCGGCCCTTGTTTTTTTTTTCAATTTCTATTAATTACTTTATAAAAGATTAAACTTTTATTGTAATTTAAAGTCGGTTTGAAGCAGTTTAGATACCTAACTACCTACATAGGTATACTGCAGATCTCTCACTTAAAAGCTTGGCTCTTGTTTGAGATATTATATACGAATTTATAAGAAAAAGAATCATTACTAACAATAAGTAGACTTAATTAGTTCCTGAGATACAGGCGACTAACGGGTGTATACCTACTAAAAATCATCTAAGACAGCGCCAAATAACTAAATAGACAATTGGTTCATACATGTTGATTTTTGAGATAGTTTTTTTTTGTTTGTCGTTACGGCTTCGGAACCCTACAATGAGCATGGTCCGACATGCTCTTGCCCGGTTTTATTATTCGGTTTTGTCTTTTCACTCCAAAATTCATGTATTTGTTACGGAGTTGCCCAATTTGGAAATTTCCAGACATCATGGCTTCTATAGATATTACCCTTCAATCAACTCTGTCAAAATTATTAAACATTCATTTTAGCTTAAGACCTTGGACTCAAGCGGATCTCCCAATTCGTTTTGGCGGACTTGGTATTCGATGCTCATCTAGCGTGGCACTACCTGCTTTCCTGTCCTCCGCTTATGGTTCGTTGCCTCTCGTCAGTATTATCTTAAATCTTCCACAGATACTTGACGTTGAGATTGCCAACCTGGTGGAGGCCAGGGACGCTTGGTGTGAGTCGTGTCCAGGAGTGGATATGCCAGTCAAGAGGCATATCCAAAGAGCATGGGATACACCTCGCCTCGTATCAATTCATGAATCTCTCATACAAAATAGTCCTGATGATTCGGATCGTGCCCGTCTCCTCGCTGTCTCAGCAGGTGATTCAGGTCACTGGCTCAATGCTCTTCCTTCCCGCAATATAGGCACAGTCTTGGACCCAAGCTGCTTGCGCATTGCAATAAGCTTGCGGCTTGGAGCTAGAATATGTGAACCTCATACTTGCTCGTGCGGGAAGGGAGTGAGTGAGCTGGGTCGACATGGCCTTTCATGCTCTAGAAGTGCCGGCCGTTTGTACCGCCACGGCACAATTAATGATCTGATCCGTCGTTCGCTTGCCACTGCCTCTGTACCAGCTGTCCTGGAACCAGCAGGTTTGCATAGAGACGATGGCAAGCGACCAGACGGAGCTACTTTAGTGCCGTGGAAACTAGGTAGGGCACTGGTGTGGGACGCGACATGTGTTGACACATTCGCCCTTTCCCACGTACAGTCAACCCGTAATCGAGCCGGTGCAGCAGCTGATCAGGCCCAAACAATCAAGCGCCGCAAATATTCATCTTTATTAAATAATTACGAATTTATGGCGCTTGCAGTAGAGACTATGGGACCTTGGTCAGCCGATATGAAAAGTTTTATAAAGGCCCTATCATCCCGGCTCATAGACGCCTCCGGAGATCCTAGAGCTGGTTCTTACCTCTCCCAAAGGATTGGGCTAGCTATCCAGAGAGGTAATGCAGCCAGTGTTATAGGGACTATGCCGCGCGCGGACCTGCTAGAGGGGGTATTCTTTTTGTAGTGGTGATTTTTATTTTAATCTTTAATTTTTCAGTAGCTTAGTTTTATTTTAATTAAAATTAGTTTAGTTTTTAAATTTGAATTGTAGATACGATTGTATTGTAATAAATACTTTTTTACACACGAATTAAATTCCCAAAGAGTTGTAAAAATAACAGAACGAATGAGTATTTCAATATAGTAAATACATATAACAGGAGTACACATTGGCACAATTTTCTAAGCAAAAGTCTGCCGATTTTTCGTGCGGCTCAAGGTACCACACTCGAATGCTCATGCATAATATAACGTTTTCATTCTTACGTACCTCCACAACTAAAATTAAAAGTAGGCATACAAGCAAACAAAACATTAAAGATAAAAGATGTTTATTCAGTAAGTAGGCCGCATTCGTCAAAAATCTACCAGCGCTTCGCAAGAGACCACTGCTGAGAAGAAACACCGCAAGAAACTCAACAGCCAATCTTTTTTTAAATATACAATTATAAAACTTAACCTTGCATTAAACAAAACAATGACTATGACATACAATAATAATGAACCGCTCTGTTCCGTTTTACACATTATGTACTTTAAAAATGATATATTTCTCTATCGTATTCAATTAAATGTAATTTTAGTTTCATAATATTCTTAAATTGTATGTATATTCAAATTGTAATAAAGTTATCAAATTTTTAAAAAAAAAATGCACAATATTAAGTACCATGAGTGTTAAATTAATTTAATATTTTTTTTGGTTTTGGATATAATGCTTTAATATGACTGAAAGGTGATTAAAAAAAAATGAGCGGTCTCAGTTAAAACACCCACAAAAAAAAGCATTATACCACTAATCATACGTTTTTAAAAACGCAATATAGCCACCCTTATCCTTCTTAAATAAGAGCTATCAAAAGATTGACAATACGATAACAGATCAAAGACAATATGGTTTTTACCGCCTAGAATATAAGGCCTATAGTTCTTAGAGCTGGCAACGCATTTGCAGTTTTATAATCACAGATACCAATTACCATCAGGTGGCATGTGTAGTATTGTGCCTTCTCCATACCATAGACAAAAATGTTTATGTTCCTAACAATTAAAGCCACATATTTTTTATTTATTACGCGGACGTAAAATAACAATAAAATATAATATGAGGATAGTTTAAATAACGGCCATTAAAAAAGACTACAAAAAAAACAAGCCAAGAATAGTACTATCTTGGCCTTCGTTATTTTTTTTTTTTAATGTTATGTTATGTTATGTTTTTGTTGTGTTTTGTGTTATCTATAGATAAGGTAAACGATCTTACAAGCCAGCTAATGTTAAGTGGGATCTGAGACCTGTGGACATTTGCATTCTCAAGACTACAATCTTAAGACTGCAATCCTAAGACTGCAAATACTTTTGGCACTACTTATTAAGAACCGAGATAAAATGTATCTATGCTAGTAATTTCACCGACTTTGTTCAGTTCATTGGTACTATACCATTTTTTCCATTAACCTACCGCCAAACAGCAGTGTTCCCATTGTTGTGTTCCGGTTTGGAGATAAGACAGCCGGTGAAATGACTAGCATAGAGGCATTAAATCTTAGTCCTCATGGTTGGCAACGCGTTTGCAGTCTAAGGATTGCATTGCAGTCTTGCGAATGCGAATGTCTATGGGTCACAGTTTCCACTTACCATCGGGTGGCCTGTGTGCTCGTTTTTGTCTTCTCTATGTCATAAAAAAAAACTATTACCAGAGCAGCAAGGCCAGCATGAAACTGCATGCTCCCGGCCCTATTTTCCACATTAAACACAGCGTCACGTTTTCTCCAAAGCCGTAAACTATTTCCCTTCGAGAGATTTTCACACAACTAACCGTCTTGCGGGAGACAAAAGGCATCAACGGCATTGGTCCCATACGGCATCCCAAATAGAGCCAACAAAACCTGATATTTTCCATTTCAAAACCGTGTCGGAAACATTTTCTGTAAAGACTTTTGTAATGCTAATATAAGTTATATAAATATCAGCTAACGTTCATTACGTACATTTATTTTTATTACACGTGCTACTATGCATACCTACTTGCATAAATGCCTCGGAAAGCTGCGATGTGAAGTCACCTTCACACCTTTATAAACTACGCACTTTCAAAGTTGTGATTATTCAGCGAACCTTGCCTTGACACAATCTTCTGCACCTTTCTTGTGTCACTTCAGTAGCAGAACCCACCATGGCTCTATTTGTCATGGCCGGCGCCGTGCTCCTGCTCGCGTCACTCGCAACAGCTGCCAGCGAACTGCACCCGCTCTCCGACGAATTCATATCGCTGATCAACTCTCAGCAGAACTCTTGGAAAGCTGGTCGGAACTTCGCAAAAGATACTCCAATAGAGTACATCAAGAGACTAATGGGAGTAATCAAGGATGAAAGCATACCTCCGCTCCCTATAAAGGTACACGACGCTGGTCTAATCGCGAGTTTACCGAAAAATTTCGACCCAAGAGAAAAATGGCCGAATTGCCCGTCGTTGAATGAGATCAGAGATCAAGGGAATTGTGGTAGTTGCTGGGCCTTTGGATCTGTGGAGGTTATGACAGACCGCGTGTGCATTTACTCAAATGCGACACAACATTTTCACTATTCAGCCGAAGATCTTATAAGTTGTATTGTTACAGACGGTTGCAAAGGTAACTCTCCTAATAATGCGTTTGGGAAATGGCTTAAAGTAGGTCTTGTATCTGGAGGACCGTACAACTCGTCGGAAGGCTGCATGCCTTATTTAATTGAACCCTGTGATCACCATATTCCGAATAAAACAAACGAGTGCAAAGGTGGTGATGACACTCCCGTTTGTCAGCGAAAATGCAGGGCAGGATACAATGTTGAGTATGAAAAGGACAAACATTATGCGGAAAATGTATACGTAGTAGAAAAAGAGGATCAAATTAAGGCAGAACTGTATACAAATGGTCCTGTTACAGCGACTTTTGCAGTGTATTACGACTTCCTGAATTACAAGACCGGAGTGTACACGAAATCAAATGATACGCTTGCTGGTTATCACGCTGTCAAGATGCTGGGGTGGGGCGAGGAGGGCGGCCAGAAGTACTGGCTGATGGCCAACTCCTGGAACTCCGACTGGGGTGACAAGGGGTTCTTTAAAATTCTTCGCGGAGAAAACGAATGCAGTATCGAAGAAGGACTTGTTACCGGACAGCCATATTTAGGTAAATTTTAAACAATCATTAACGGTGCTAGAAGGTTGCAAAACCACTTTTCGTTTATTGTGATTAAATAAATTGAATATCATGATATAAATAAAGTTTGACTGCATTCCCACAAAAAGCTTTTTAGTTATTTTAGTAACTTCATCTGCACAAAGTTGTTTATTGCTATTTTCTTGGGTATTGTTACATTTTTGGCATAAGAGTTCTTTCAATACATCTCTCGGTTGTAAACTCTCCGTACTAATGAATAAAGCAACCAGTTAAAAAAAAAACATAATAAAAAATTACGACATCATTGGGCTACTTATTGGTAGTGACTTTTTATTTTGTTCGTGTTTTTTTAAGGTTTTAAATAATTTAAAATATTCAGTGTATTTCAGTGATATTGGCCTATTTGAAATGTCGTGTACCTACCTACAGGTACAGTCACGAGATTGAATTTCGTACCCACCTTAGGTCCAAAGTCAACCTAACTTTCTACAACAATTAGGTTGAGTTTCCTAATAGCTACAAATGACTTGACTTCTTTAATGACATTGACGACTTTTATTTTTCATGAAATGGCTCCCAAGTTAACGCTCGTGACCGTACCTATCTACGTGACCGTTTCCTTTCATTTCCAATTTTATGTTTACAATTAAATTTATTTATATTATTTTAAATTATTTCTTTACATCTTACAAAAAAAAACTATGCAACGTCGGACAAAAACGTCACCTAAACTAATACAGTGTGTTACCAGCATGCGGGCATTTATTCAAACTGCTGATAATAATGCCGTTCAATTAGTTTTCTTAGATACCTACTGTCCATTTTTTATGTAGTGCATGTGCTGCGTGTTAATCGTTACCAGTATTGCTGTTGCTTGGTACAAGGTAAGTCGTGGTAAAGTATCCGTCGACTGAAATTTATACTTATCAAATCGCTGTGCTTTACATTGCTGGCAATTAAAATTTTGTTAGAAAGTTAACAAAGCCTGAAAAGTTGTTTATTAATTAAATTAACGTCATAGTTACGTTACAGATGTACGTTATTTTAACCTACTTTAAAAAAAGCCAGGGAGCTGGTAACACACTGTATAATATCGGACATGTATAATGATGATTGAAATCGCAGCCCTAACTGAAACTATTTCCAATATTTCTTGAGATAATATCTCAAGATTATGTGATTGTAGCGATATCAAGTTCGAGCGGTAGGTACACGGGACCGCACTTAGGAAGTGGTGACGCGCGCTCAACATTGAAAAGGGTTTCAACTGGATGGAGCTTATTTTAAATGCGGTATTTCAATTTATATCTTATCTTATCTTATTAATATTAAAAATAGACAGTTTGGACGTTTCGATGTTTGTTACTTAATCACATTAGGTTATATCCTGGAATAGGATATAGGATAGTTTTTATCCCGAATAAACATCACATTTCTGCGGGAAATCAAATTAATCGTTAAGCTGTGAATTTGCTAACAAGATGGCGCCACTTTGTATGGACGTAAAGAAATACATTCGTACTTAGGTATTGGTCTTGACTAAGGCATAGAAAAGGCTCATGTTTTTTTTTTTTCGCTGAGGAAATGCGATTTCACATAACACCTGGGTCCGGTGGACCCAGTATGATGTGGAACTCACCAACCGAGACTGCAAGAATTCCCATTAAAAACCTAGCGATTCTCCCTCATCGCCGTTGTTGGTGAGGGACGCAGGTTCCGCTTACCCATTCAACTATGACCCTGGGCCTGCATGGCGTGGACTCCAGCATTTAGAGAGTCCCGGGAGAATTCTGGGCACTCTCAATCCGGTATCTTGAGACGACCTCACGTGAGGCAGTATTATTAATAAATTATGTTTTAAAAGTTTGTTTCTTTTCGGTTTTCAAAACATTACTCTTCAATCCATAAAGAGGTAAAATCCTCAATATTTCGTTCATTGAATACAAAACGGACACATTCCAAAATGAGTCAGTGTTGCATTTTAAAATTAGAAGCTATTCGTATAAAATTTTCAATGCAACAGCAAATTATTTTGGAATGTGTCCGTTTTGTATTCAATGAGCGATTTGTACTACGAACATTGATTTAGATGTATATAATATACCTACCTACATCTATACTTATGCCGTTACTTAGTCAAAATTTCTTTACTTAGACTATAACCCCCTTACTTATAATCGTGAAATAAGCTTGGATTAGGGTTTGCTATGCTTTGTCCTTATCTGTAGTTGTGACATTTGCATCTGACAGAAAGTGACAAAGCATGGCATAAACTATTCCAAGCTTATTCCGCGTTTATAAGTAAGGGGTAAGTGTTTATTATAACTTTTTGGTTTTATTACTATTTTTTACTCTTGCATATACATGTGGTTGTTCTCTTGTTCTCTTGGTGTAAGCACGGCGTGTGTGCCTGCGTTGGCTGTTATTTTTCCTTTGTGTAAATATTTACATATAAATACTTTGTCTCTATCAGTGACAACCTTTAATTGGCTTTTTGTTACGTTATTTAATTTCTATCTTAAAATAATAAATAAAATAAATCAATATCAGGGGACAATATCACACCAACTGACCTAGTCCCAAACTAAGCTCAAGGCTTGTATTATGGGTACTACACAACGATATAAATACTTGTATAGAGAACATACATACATACATAAACTCACGCCTTTATTCCCAGAGTGGGGTAGGCACAGCTACAGAATTTCCAACAACTATAAAAACTTTTTGATTATTCTGTAACCACATTTTGCACACTTAGGCGAAGATGTTATATAGATAAATATATACTTAAATATATAGAAACCATCCATGACTCAGGAACAAATATTCGAGCTCATCACTCAAATATCTACCCTTACCGGGATTTGAACCCAGGACCGCTAGCTTGGTAGGCAGGGTCACTACCAACTAGGCCAACGCGTCGTCAATGCCTTATCTAACTTTAACAACATCTAATAGTATTCCAAAGAAATCAAGTATTTTCAACAGGAGACGGTCGCGAAGTGAAGACCACTATAAGTATGCAAGTCCTCGATTGTACTCGTAGTTCGTCCTCGAATGTACTCTGTACTTGAGTACAGGCTTGAGACTAGTAAATAAGGAGCTAAGATAGAATAGGAAAATGTCGAAGCATGATATTGACAGGTTGAAGAGAACTTAAGACTTTGCCTTAGGAAATTGTATTTTCAAACTTACCAAGTAAACTAACGTGAGGTAAATGCATTCATCATGAACAATAACAATTTTAACGGACAAAACGGCACTTTCAAAAAATAATTCTAATAGAGATAAGCCTGTGAAGTATTATAATCTTACCTAATTGTAAGGCATTCACGTTCTATAATACGTAATTACGTTTATTGAGATTGTTCATGACTGCAGCACTGTCCATGATAGGCGCATTTACCTTACTAGTTTTTTTTAATACTGGCATACAAGCTATACGGTCACCTAATGTGAAATGATCACCGCTGCCCATGGCCAACTGCAACACCAGGTGAGGTACGAGTATAATTATAATCATTGAATTTTATATTTTTATTTTTTATTTAAATTAATATAGTAATTAGAGGCAATAACTCACTATGAACGTCTACTTTTATTTGAGCCACCATATTGAAGTCTTAGTATATCGTTCATTAAATACAAAACGGACACATTTCGAAATGAGTCAGTGTTACATTTCAAAATTAGAATCTATGGTATTAGATTTTTAATGCATGAGCAAATAATTTTGGATTGTGTCCGTTTTGTATTCAATGAGCGATATGTAAAACTTTATGGTAATGAAAATCACATTTTGCAAAGCATTGAATTTATTACCCTATTCACTCATTATCTTCTTTTCTAGTAAATAGCCTATTATTTCCATTTCACAATACATTTGCCTACTCGTTTCCTTTATAAAACATCGACTGGAATAGAGCCCAAAACAATAGGTTACGGCCCAAACGGACCTATTGGGCCTTTTCTCAATAGTAATTTTGAAAATGGGAATGGCCAATAAATTCCTTGTAAGCCCAATTGTGGGTTTGAATAAAGTGATTTTATTCGATTAGTTATGACTCCGAACACAGCTGACACAGCTGATCCAAATGAATAATATTTTATTCTACAGTCACGAGATTAAATCGCTCATTGAATACAAAACGGACACATTCCAAAATAATTTGCTCTTCCATTAAAAATCGTATTCAAACCGCTTCTAATTTTAAAATGCAACACTGACTCATTTCGGATTGTGTCCGTTTTATATTCAATGAACGAAATGTGGTACCCACAGGTCCAAAGTCAATCTGACGTTCTACAACAATAAGGTAGAGTTTCCTAAAAGTTACAAATGACTTGACATCTCTAATGACATTGACGACTTCAAGCATGTTTTTCTTGAAACGGCGTCGCTATTGCCTAACGCAATCGCAATCTCAATTGGCTTCAAAGCGGAACAATTGTTTTCATTTTGTATGCAGACAAGCCTTCGATTTTCAAAATGAAAACATGTGCGATTGCGAGTGCGTTAAGCAATAGCCCCTCTGGTCCCAAATTAACGCTCGTGACCTAGGGTTATTTTTTTTTGGTTTACCTTTGACCTTTCATCGTATAATTTTGGTCTATGTCAGTATTTTGTTTCTTTATGTTTGTCTGATTATCACTTTTTTTTTACTTCCTAATCAATAGACCGTTGAGTGAGGCAACTGTTTTGTGCCAAGTGTGATCCGGTAGAGGATAAAACTGCGGCGTTTTTACGATATGTAATAAAATAAAACCTTTCTTACAATAACCAAAGCTTGTAAGCAATCAACTGAGCTACCTTAGATAAACGTACGCAGTTTCAGTTAACATAAACGAGGTGGTTAGCTATTAGCTGTTTGTTTTATGGTATAGAGCGGACAAACGCGCATGCAGACCGCTATGAATAGTAGGATCTGAGCCCCATATACATTTGTAATCTTAAAACAACGATCTGCAGACCGCAATCCTTTTTTTTTACCTTAAAAGCACCATGTGAAACGACAGATACAAAATCAACTTACAGTAGAACACTATTTATATGGCGTGTCTTGAATCTTCGTTCGCACAAACAACGATTCCGATGATTTCCGAAAGCACGATTAAGTTTAGTTTCGTTTATTTATTAATCAATGTAATATTACAATTACCTATTATTGCATTGCATGTAAAAAAATACGAAATTACATTGAGATCGTCAAACATAAATACTAATAATCGAAGAATACAAAAATAAATAATAATTAATAACAACAACATTACACATCTAATAAATGGTCACTCGTCCGGTGTCAATGTAATAAAGTCAACACAATAATAAAATCAATTTACATTTCCAGTTCCATATTATATTCATTCATCCACGGAGTATAATGGATTATCCAATAAAAGGTTTCTCAGCTCATGTTAAATGCTTCGTCGGATTGTACATTTTTAAGTTAAGCGGGTAGACGCTCATAGTACGTGGGACCGATGACACGCGCTGCCGTCCATTATCTAAAAGGCGGCTAAATACAAGAGGGTCATTTTGAGTTATGGCCAAAAAACATGGAAAACCATGTCTCTGAAAACTGGTGAGCGATATCCCTGTACTTTTTTTTGTATACTAATATTCGAGACTTGCTCTATTTTATACATATAAATTTTATATGGTTTTACTTGTTTTTATAGCTGAAATCTTCGATTTTCCTTTTTAGCTATGATACCGTAGCATTTTATGAAATACGTTACAAAGCTTAATGGCGGTTAAAGTATGTTTAGCCGCCTTCTAGTTCAGTAATTTAGGTAATCCACCATAGATTGTACAAATACAAAAAAGTTATATGAAAAACATAACTAAAAGGCGGTTACATGATATAGCCGCTTTTTAGCTATGTATGCCTAGTTAATCCTGTGCAAACAGACATGACTATAAGACGGCCATACGACTTTAACGGCCTTCTAGTTTAAAATGAGTGCATATGGCAGAATCTAATATACGTTTTGTACCATCAATGCTAGAGAAAAAGGCAGTTAATTGAAGAACAAATAAAAATAACTGCTTTTTTGTTATGGATTGCAATCGAAGTATTTTACTAGATCCAATGACTTCGGGAAGTTGCTAAAAACACAGCAAAATTAAACTTAATAAAAACGCCATTTACTATGTTGAAATCAAATTCATTCATACAAAATATAAAAATCTTTATAATAAAGGAACAAATTGCAAAGGTACACTGATAAAATCACAGTTTAAACGCGTAACTTACTATTGCTTAGCTACTAATTAATAATACCTTTCTTTAAACTTATAAAAACAAAAGGAGATCAATTGCTCATTCTTAAAATAGAAGGCTGTCATCAGTTAAAACACTTGGAACTTTAACAAGTAGAATATCAAACCTAATCTCAAAATAAAACCGAAACCTTCTGCGGTTAACAGACATCCAATAACTAATAAATAAAAAAAGGGGTTTATAACGCGTATCTCTATGTCTATGTATTTGAGTGTTTGTTTGTGGTATCGTAGCTCCCAAACAGATGAACCGATTTGGATGCGGTTTTTTTTTTGATAGCTGGTTTTTGAAGCTAGGTTTTATGAAAACCGCCAAAAAACCTGCTTTCAAATAAAAATAACCGCATCCGAATCGGTTCACCCCTTTACGAGCTACAGTGCCAAAGACAGACACACACACACTCACCGACTTACACGTCACACTTATAACACCCCTCTTTTTTGCGTCAGGGTTTAATAAAACGTCTTTGTGACACGCTTTATTTTTACCAACTGTACTTGTATCACTTATAACAGACTCGTTATTAAAATTAAAAGAGTCAAACGAGTCTAAATTTGATGAACCTACCATTAGGCATTGAAGAGTTCCTACGTATAACCTCCTCCAGTATTCCTCATAATACCAACTCGATGATACCATAATATTGTTTTGTCATCGGAATAACCTGTATGCAACATGTCAAGTCAATCCGCCAATTAGAAGTAAGTAAGTAGGTTAAAATCAACTTCGCAGACAAAATTGAAATGCCGAATACAGCTGTGCGGAGGGTAACCTTCAATTGCTGCAGCAACCTCTTTCGCCTTCAGTGTTTGGAAAATGCTGCATTTATGCTCTTTGAGATGAGCATTGGTTTTTTGAGAAGGTAGATCGTGCTGCCACTGATAAGAACAATGAAGAGGACTTGCAGCACTACATTATCGCATAGTCATACACCTCCCCTGTTTCGAGGAACAAACGAAATTTGGGAGTCTTATCGTAAAAAAGAAAACCATTTTTTTTTGTTTTTTTTTTCAATACCGTTGCCAGGTTTTCGCCATTTCGTGTACTCCCATTAACGACGCGTCTAAATATATATTAGGTCCTTACCTATGAAATTGGCGTTTTTTTTCGTACGGAATTTAGTCATTTCAATTTTAACTTTCAAGATCTTTTTTAATTTCATTAATACACTATGTTACAAAGGTTATAGATACAAATAATATGGTTAAATTTCTAACTTAATGTTTAAAATTTAAGTGTGAACTCAACTCTTTTCATGTGCTGCGAGTTCAAGTGTTTCAATTACGCAGGGTTTTATGAAGCCAAATATTTTTAAGTAATTAAGATATGTATAATCTAACTTTGAAGTGTCCAATATTCCTGACAGAATTTTGTTTGGTTTGTATTTAACGTTACAAAATAATCCGCAAAATTAAATGTATGAAAACCACAGTTTTCATAAAATTCTCCATATAAATCGCCAATTTCATAGATAAGGACCTAATATATCTCATCCGGTAGTCTGATCGAATACAGCTGCGCAAAGGATGACCTTCAATCGCTGCAGCAACCTCTTTCTCCAGTGTTTGGAAAATGCAGCAGTGGTTTTCCCGACACAGAAATTGATGCTCTTTCTGATGAGCATTGGTTTTTTGAGGAGGTCGATCGTACTAGATTTCTAAGTACGAGGCGTCTTTGTCATGCTACTGGCACTGATAAGGCCAATTATGAGGGCTTGCAGCATTGCATTATCGTATAGTCCTACACCTCCCCTGTTTCGAGGAACAAACAAAATTTGGGAGTCTTATCATACCAAAAACCCGATTTTAAAAATTTCTTTCAATTTTTTTTAATACCGCGGCCAGGGTTTTGTTAGGTTTGGTATGGTATGTTTCATGAGCGCCAAAGTTCATATAAAATTGCAAGTTAGATTATTGGAACTCCGAAATTGAATCTCATAGAATTTTATAACCTAATGATCACTCTTCATGCTCTTCATATTTTTTTTAGTAGAAATGATCAGAACTTATCATCTGAACTTATAACGCCAATATTCATGGAACCGTACACTTTTCACAATTTCTTAAATATCTTACGTTCAGATGAAATTAAGTTAGGTTGGTTAGATTTATAAAAATCTAAAATGTAACAGTTTTTTGAAAAACTACTTTATGAGTTGCGATAATTATGACTTAACAAAGTATGAACAAAAAAGTATGAGCAAATTTTTTCGGAGTTATGATGAGTATAGTCACAAATCGTTATTTGTATAAAAAATCGAAAGACCAATTTTATATGAGCCAATATGGACCCGCCATTTCGTGTTCTCCCATTAACGATGCGTCTAAATATATAATAATATATCTCATCCGGTAGTCATATCGGACTAGGTTTAGTTTCATGGGCTCCCCTACTATATAGCGAGTGGGGGACCAAGCTACAGTAACGAAAGTTTACTTAATAGTAGGTACTAGCTAGAGCTAACTGCGTTTTGAGAAATTTTAACTTTACGTAGACGTTTTTCTTGGAGGCAGCGGCATGGTGGAATTGGCGGAAATTGACGCCCGCGCCGCTTACGAAGCGACCAGAGGGCCCAGACAAGATGCATTGCGCTAACTATCGTTTCTATACGTTTAGTTTTTAACGTGACTTTTCGTATCACGTCATCTACCAGTGACGCGAATGGTTTAAAAACTAAACGAAAAGAAACGCTAGCTAGCGTAGTGCATCTTGTCTGGGCCCTCAGCTCTTCAGATAAACACTTCGGCGATTGACTTCGGCCTACGCCGTCAGCCCGACAGGCGAGACAGGGGATAAGGCGACTGCTGTGCGGGGAATGAGTTGCCGCCTTTTAGTTAGGCAATGTCGTATAGCCGCCATTTAGTGAAGCAAGAATTGATTTTTATTACTTTGGTTTCTAGATTATAAAACCGTGACGGCCTTTAAGGTATGTATTTTGATAAAAAATAATAAAATTTACATACAAAAAGGCGGCTATTGGATTTTAACCGCTTATTTCTTATGTAAACACGGATAGACCGCTTTTTAATCTAGGACCTCTTTTGCAGTTGAATATTACGTTCTTAAGCTATAAGATGGCTAAAGTCCAATAGCCGCTTTTAAGTTGTGGAAAATAAAATAGCTGCTTTTAAGTCTTGTACCGTAACACGTGTTACGTTTAAAAATTGGCAGTTATCGACTTTTAATCGCCTTTAAGATAGGTAAGTGTTAAATAACCGCCTTTTTGGTAGTAATATCCCAAAAAAACTGAATTTAGCCGCTTTTCTGAAGGCTGTATCTCGGCTGTTTTTAAAGATATTGAAACCGAACCTAGATAGATCGATAGCTAATAAGTAGCTGAATCGCCCTGTATATATAACTCAAAAAGGTCGTAAGTGCCTTTAGCCGCCTTTTAGTTAATGGACGGCAGCGCGAGTCCTTACCCGCAAGTGCCATGCGACGGGCGGGCGGACAGTTAAAACCGATGATCAGATTTGTACGTCATAGTTATAAAGTGCAAATTAAATTGTGTCTAGTTTTTCCATCTCACTCATGCACGTTTGACGGCGTGAATGATACGAAGGCGCGCGTCAACATGGCGTCACTAATAACCAATAATAGCGCAGAATACAACCGCGCAACGCGTGGATCACGCTGATTGGTTCCCGCGCTTCGAAAAATTGACATCTGCGCAGGTACATCGGTAAGCCATATCAGTTGTGTTTTAATGTAACATTATCTTTAACGCTATTGATGTATTTTATCTTCAGTGTCTATGAGTTTAGGGTTCAACTAGTTTCAGTTTTAAAAATAGGGTTGAGCTGAACACCAGCGCTGAACTGTGGACGCCGGCCCGAGGGTCGTCCTGCGAGCTCGGCACACGCTGACATGATAATGTAGAATGCACTTCAGTGTATAGTTTTACTTTATATCTAGTTTTAGTTCGTAGTTCCGTTGGTTTTTATATTATATTCTGTGGCAATAAATGTACTTTCTTTCTTTCTTATTGAGTATGGATAGTTTAGCCAGCCTCAATAGCACCCAGGTCTCATCCGATAAGGGGAAGGTTAGGCGCTATTACAGGACTACAGTCCTTAAATCCTAATACATTGCCAACCCTGAGGACTAAAATGGAATGTATCTACGCAAGTAATAACAGCGGTTATTTTAACCACACGAAAAGCTTGGCTATCAAATGCTTAGTACGTTAAAGTACAAGATGATAGTGATCTGAACCCCTCCCCCCCCTGCCCTCCCTCTGCGATTACCAACCTTGGAGGTGGGACCTTGTATTACAATCAAGACAACCGGTTTAGTTACAAGTTTAAGTGTGTTTGTTTGTTTGTTTCGCGTTCATGCATCAACGCCTCAACTACGAGATGTGTCATTTTTTATTATAAATAAGGAAAAACTGTAATAACCTTATCTATGTACCAACATACGGTACGCGGTGTCTACAAAGTTCCTTCATCAATAAAAGGTAATTTTAAATTCCATCTAAATTTGGCTCTCCAGTTACAGTCCAGTTTTCAACCCCGCATTCGTTTACCCCGCGAAGGATTTTAAAGAACCCCTTGTCACCCTAGTCGGTGTTCCAGGAGTTGGCCATCAGCCAGTACTTCTGGCCACCCTCCTCGCCCCAGCCCAGCATCTTGACAGCGTGATAACCAGCAAGAGTATCATTTGATTTCGTGTACACTCCACTCTTGTAATTCAGAAAATCGTAATACACTGCAAAAGTCGCTGTAACAGGACCATTTGTAAACAGTTCCATCTTAACATCATCCTCGGTACGAACTTGGTATACTCTCTTACCGCGATGTTTGTCTTTTTCATACTCAACATTGTAACCTGCCCTGCATTTTCGCTCACAAGTGGGAGTGTCATCAACATACTTGTGACAAGGGTTTAGTGTACCATTAACGTGGTGGCCACAGGGTTTTAGTAAATAGGGCATGCAACCTTCCGAAGAGTCGTAAGGTCCTCCAGATACAAGGCCGTCCTTAAACCAATGCGCGAAAGCCCCATTCGGATCGCCACCTTTGCAACCTTCTTCAAAAGTACAGCTAATAAGATCTTCGGCTGAATAGTGGAATTGCTTTGTGCCATTTGAGTAAATGCACACGCGGTCTGTCATGACCTCCACAGCCCCAAAGGCCCAGCAACTGCCACAGTTCCCTTGGTCACTAATCTCATTCAAGGACGGACAATTCGGCCATTTTTCTCTAGGGTCGAAATTGTTGGGTAGACTCGTGATTACACCAGCGTCGTGTACCTTTATAGAGAGCGCAGGTATGCTTTTATCCTTGATTACTCCCATTAGTCTCTTGACGTACGCCATTGGAGTGTCTCTCGGGAAGTTCCGACCGGCTCTCCAAGAGTTCTGCTGAGAGTTGATCAGGGATATGAATTCGTCGGAGAGCGGGTGCAGTTCGCTGGCAGCTGATGCGAGCGAGGTGAACAGGAGCATGGCGCCGGCCGCCAAGGATGAAGCCATGGTGGGTTCTGCTTGTGAAGTGATACAAGAAAGGTGTAGAAGACGTGTCGTTGTGACGTTGAAAGCCTTTATATAAGGCTGTATTTGTGAAGGTGATGCATGAACGTAGAAGGAATGAACATAAATATCATCAATGTTTCCTGTAGTCATAAAATGAAGGTAAATACATAAGTAGTAAATACCAAGCATTATTAATGTTATGTGTTTGTAGTTAAAATGATTTTTCAATTAAAAAAAATACCAATTTAAAAATTGATTTCAAGTTGAAACTCGTGCGAATACTCACAATTTAGTATCTTGCTGGCCTACAACTGTGCCATTCACGCATCAACACAAAAGGAAAATTGCTATAACTACGTAATAATGAAAAATTACTGGGCTAGGCCTCTAAACCATATTCTTTTTACTTGTTATCGTATCGTCAATGTTAGTTTTACTCTAATTTCCTTGATGGTAAAGGCTTCTTTAATATTTGCTTATTTATCAGCTAGGCTAGAAACATGCATTTTTTGTTCCCAGAGTGAAGTAATTTTTTCACAACCGACAGATTAGCATAAAAAAACGGAAATTTAAAAAAAAAACCTGAAAAGTTAAATCACTTGGAAACCAGTGACACTAGACCTCCAGTTAACTGAGACCAAATTAGCTCTAGTGTAACCCCTTTAAGGAATAGGTCGAGTATCAGTCACCCTGTAGAAACTAGATTGTGTTTCAGATACTTACTACTCGTACCTGTCGAAGCATAAACCTCGCGATTGAATATTACCTTCGGTTATTTGTTATTAATATTCCTTTAGTCAAACTAAAGCCTTCTTGACTGAAGAGCGCTTAGTTACAGACAATACCAACGAAAATAAAGGGATTAAGGGATCTATTGCGAACAAGAAACTATCGTAGCATCTTGGAATTAGTTTTACACAATAATATATATATCGACGGTAGAAAGCAATTTTGTCGTATCTAGAAAAATCGATTTTTTTTTCTTTCCTTATTTGAATCAGAAAAAAAAACTGCGAAGAATGGTCTAAGTCTCGTGTTTCTAGGACGATTTTAATTTTATATACGACGTCGTATTTATCCAAACTTTTTACCCAAAGCATTACCTGTAATGTTGTATTTAGGACATTATTTGTTATTTAGTTTTGATAGTTAGATACATCAAAATTACTTTCTATGTATTTTGATGTATTGAGATAAAATGGTTACGTTTGGAGAGTTTCAAATACTTACCACAAAAGTTTGTTATCATAAAAACATGAATGCGGAGATACAGCAAAATTGACGCTTAGATATTTTTTCTCTTAGTGAGTTGCATCAATGTCATCCTGAGAAAATTATGTGCGAACATGAGATACAGCAAAATTGACGCACAAAACTAAAGGCTTATAACAAGTTACAGATGTAGTGCAAAATGATTTTCCTTCGTCCTTTATCGGAAAAGTTCGTATTTATCGTGCTCTCTCAATTAGCTTCTTAGTAGGGGTAAGTCGCATCAGCAGACGAATATATATATAGAGTGGCTAACACGCTATTCAAATATTCGCTATAGTTTTGATTATATTTACAGTTTACTTATAAAAAGGTTGTATTGGTTGTATTACCATGCCGAAACAACCTCGAAATCGGTTAAAAAATCCATTCCAAGGAATTATATTTAATATATACCCGTATTTCTTATCAGAAAATAGCAAATTCAAAAATAGCAATAACTCAGAGTATTTTGGCAAAGTTCAACAGCGAATTTCGGACGCAACAGGCATATCTAAACCTACAATAAGAAAATTTTTGAACCAGGAAGAAGAATATAGAAAAAATAAAGATGCCATCACAAACAATATTAAGCTGGGAAGACCACGCAAGAAATTCTATCTAGATCTTGATGATTTTGATTACGCAGTGATACGACGAATGGTTTATAACTTTCATCTGATTTATAAACAAGTTCCTACAATAAGAGCACTAAAGTCCAAATTAATAGAAACAATGAATTTCAATGGCTGTGATTTTACACTAAGAAAGATACTACGCCAAATGGGTTTTCTATTCAAGAAAATTACTAACAATAGAAAAATGCTGATGGAAAAAGGTGACGTTAGACTTAAAAGAGTAAAGTACCTGGACTTAATAAGGAAGTACAGATCTGAAGGCAGGGATATTGTGTATACGGACGAAACTTATGTTCATACATCCCATTTAACAGGGAAGTGCTGGATCGATTCTACGGATAAAGGAGTGAAACAGTTAATCTCAAAAGGTCAACGCCTTATTATAATACATGCAGGTAGTGCCAAAGGATTTGTACCGGGTGCTCTACTTATGTACAAGTCTACTGATAAGACCGGTGATTATCACGATGCCATGAATAATGTCAATTATGAAAAATGGTTACAGAATCAACTTATTCCTAACTTGTCTCCAAATTCTGTATTAGTAGTAGACAATGCTGCTTATCACAATAAATACGTGGAACGCCCGCCCAACTCTAATACCGCAAAGCCGCTTATGATAAACTGGTTACAAAAACAAAACAAAATTTTACATCAACATGGGCACGAAGTGTTAAGGTTACCGCCATACCATCCCGACTTCAACCCTATAGAAAATATATGGTCACAGATAAAAGGTTACGTATCAAAAAGGAACATAGACATGAATATGGGTACAGTAAAAAAATTGATTGAAGAAAAAATAAATATGATTGGCCCGGATGAATGGAAGAAAGTTTGTGATCATGCCATGAAATGTGAAAATGAATATCGGTCACAGGAACACTCGATGGATGATCACATCGATAGGATTGTAATTAACGTAAATGAAAGCACTGACGAATCTGACTATGATATGATCGATGACGGTTAGGTACTCAGATTGTGAAATAGAAAATGTTGAAAATATCGACCCAAATATGCAGTAGGTAAAATATTAATGTTAAGTACAGTCACTGGCATAAATAAGTTATCATTTATGAACCTAGTCACTTTAACGTCAGTTTGAAATGTCATACGAAATTGTCCAACGATTAAAAGCGACAAGGTATAGAAATCATCACTTATTTATGACGGTGACTGTACCTATAAGCATCATAGCGGGCCTAGTATGAAAGTCTTCATGTCGTTTGCATCCCTCTCACACGCGGGTTATTTACTTAGGTGCGAGAGGGACGCTAATGACTTTTTTTTTTCATACTAGCCCCGTTAGTAGATGCTGTTTTTAAGTAGGCAGGTATTGAGTTTTATTCTTGTAAATATTTCCCAATAAGCTTTATTTTGTTGTACTTTATGTTTTAATGTGAAGATAATGTTTTGTTTACTAATGGCAATAAAACTGAGTATTTTCAAAGTTATTGAAGGTGGTTGTAACATCTCTATATTATACAGTGCCATATGCTGTCATTTGTCACTTTGTCATTTGACACTAAACAATAAAGTTCCATTTTAATGGACATGAAAACGTCACTCATTTAATACACTTATTGATTGACAGTTCGGGTGCCATCGTATCCCGATTGAGATCCGAGTTTTCCCGAAGGAAAATCATTTTGCACTACATCTGTACATCGTTTTTGATTGCCAGAATATGTTCAAAAATAGTAGATATGCTAAAAAAATTGCCGCTATTCATTCATTTGTTTTAAACTTACAACAATTTATCGCCCAAAAACAAACTTATTTTAGACATACGAGTACCACAATATGGTCGGTACAATTTCAAACAAATTAAATACGTAAAATGACTAAAAAGAGTTGAAAATTGCATAATATTACTTTCCTAAAAAAATCTCTTCCTCCCGCACCCCCTTGATACGCTTCGATTTACGATAGATCTGCACGGACTATCAGTCTAGCGAGTTACTCCCTACCTAGAAAGCAGACGTACGTGTGATTTTTCGACAAGTTTGGCAGAGTCAATTCATTAGTTTTGGATTTACCAGACATTCATAAAACAAGACATAATATATTATATATTCATAAGACATTCATAAGGTTTGAAAGAACAAGATTTAGAAACAGAAAATGAGGTAACAGAATTTAACTTAGGCCCGGAAATATTAAAAGAAGAATTCAACTTAGCAATAAATAACATCAAGAATGGGAAGGCGGCAGGAATTGACGGAATATATATAGAACTAATAAAAAATGCAGAATGCGATTCCCTGAAAAATGTCACATACAATATTATCAACAGTATCTATAAAACAGGAGTGATCCCGAAAGATTTCCAAGTAAGTAAAACTATTCCCTTGCCCAAGAAACTTAAAACTCTAAAATGCGAGGAACATAGGGCGTTAAGTTTAATCTCACAAGCATCCAAGATATTACTAAAAATTATTCAGAATAGACTCAGAACGAAGATGGGAGAACAAATAGGACCAGACCAGTATGGATTTAGGAAGAATAAAGGCACTCGGGAGGCTATACTAGCGTTAAGGATGATTATTGACCGACGTATGGACTTAGGGTTAGAAACACATGTTGCGTTCATCGATTTAGAGAAAGCCTTCGATAAAGTTAACTGGAAGTTGATGATGAAAACTCTTAAAGAGATAGGAGTAGACTATCGAGATAGGAGGATAATATACGAACTATACAGAGACCAGGAAACAATTATTGAAATTGGGGAAGTGCAGGAAAAGATAAAAATTCAACAGGGAGTAAGGCAAGGGTGTCCACTTTCACCCCTATTATTTAATATATTTATAGAAAATTCAATTAAGAAAATAAGAGAAAGAGCTTTAAGAGGTGTCAAAATAAATGGTGAAAAAGTTTATTTCGTACGATTTGCGGATGACATCGCAGCATTGGCGGAAAACAGTGATGAAATAGAAAAATTATTAAACAATATGGACTCAATATTTAAAAAATCAGAACTAAAAATTAATATTGGTAAAACCAAAATTTTAACCGCTTCAAAATCAAATTCAGTAAATAGACCAATTAAACTAAATAACATTACAATAGATCAAGTTGAAAATTTCAAATATCTCGGAAGCATTATTACCAGTAACGCAAGATGTAGCCAAGACATCATTGCAAGGAGTGCAATAGCCAAACAAGCTTTCAACAATAAGAAATATATTTTCAGATCAAAAATAGCAACTAACATTAAAAAGCATTTCATAAAATCGTACATCTGGAGCATAGCCTTATAAGTCAGTGAAACGTGGACACTGATACAAAGAGATAGAGAAAGATTGGAGGCTTTTGAAATGTGGTGTTGGAGAAGAATGGAGGGGATAAGCTGGACGGAAAAAATTACAAATGACCGAGTGCTGAATAGAATAAATGAAAATAGGAATTTATTAGGAACAATAGAAAATAGAAGAGGAACAATGATAGGACACCTGCTACGACACGACTTTTTCCTTAGAAACATCATAGAAGGGAAGTTAGAGGGAAAGAGAGGCAGAGGAAGACCAAGAAGAAATTACTTTGAGCAGATAAAAGAGAGGGTTAAGGTTGGGTCGTACCAGAAAGTCAAGCAGTTGTCAGAGGACCGGAGCGGTTGGCGATTGCTCCACCGACAAGAGCATGGCTCTTAAATGGAGAGAGAGAGAAAGACCTAACACCTACATTCCGCGAGCCGAAAGCTTATCTGAATGAGACAAAACGCATAGTTGAGGACATCTGTTCATCGCAGAAAAAATTACAGAATAACGGTGATGTTCCTATTGTTTTATTAATAAAGAAATTGTGATTTTGTTATATTTATAATTATAAGACCTTTTTATGCGAAACTTATCTGTGGTTTTATTTGTACCTACTTACTTACAACAATTTTTCCCAATTTACTCTTAATTATTTCTAGTTGCTTTAAAATAAATGAACTATAATGATTGCTCTGTGATACTTATACCAAATTTTTTATACTTTATTTTTAATTGTTTCTAGTTACCTTAAAATAAATATACTATAATTATTGCTCTGTAATACATATACCAAAAATTTAAAACTATTTTCTTGCTAGATTACATATACAGCGAAATTGCCGCAAATAATTTATAAGAATTTTCCACATCCCATATATAATGACTTCGAGATACGACATAATTGCGTTCCGAGACTAAAAAATGTTTTGCTGTATCTCGTGAAAAACCGATGTTATACTAACTTTAGAATAAATTTATTGTGTCTGCCTGAATTATCATTATTTTCTTACAAGTTTTTATTTAGGACTTATCTCTTTATCTCTTTTAGTTAAAAAGTTATATTTTTTCAAAGTGTTATTTTTGCTCTGGTGTAAACCTCTATTTTTTAGATACGACAAAATTGCTTTCTGCCGTCGATATTATTTTAATGATGTTTTTCTCTGTTCTGTTTTTTTTCTTGTGTTCGTCGAATAAATGTTTCTATTTCTATTTCTATTTTCTATTTAATAAGACTGTCCAAGATGTTTATAGAATACTAACGATCCGCTGTAACGCTTCAGGTTATGTGAGTTCTTAGTAAACCAGAGCTTATTATATGTACATAAAAACCAAGGCATGCTTGAGAACGACGAAAGAGTTATACAGAGCGAAAGTGAGTGGAAGGGTTGGAAGGGGCCGCCCTAGGCGTACTTTTTCAAATCAAATCAGAGAAATACTGGAAAAGGGCCTAAATTCTAAATTACCCGAAAACGACGTGCGTGCATGACTCGATGTATGAATGTGGATGAAGTAAAAGAGATTTGTCAGGATCGTAGCAAGTGGAAAGAAGCGGTCTCTGGCAACCCCTCCGAGAAACAGGCATGATTTAATGTATGTATGTATGTATGAAGAGTTCCACGCATATGGATATACTTTTTATCGAATAATGTAAGGTATTTTTCATAGTCATGATCATTACTACACGTGTTTGTCATAAAACTAATAAAGACTTTGATGATAATAATTTAAGAATTCATTTAAAGATAACGAAGGAGTTCCATCGATTCATCAAGGGTTCTTCAGTCTACTTTTAAGTAAAGATATACCTGTGCTAGGTGATCCCGCTCTTTTATAGCATATGATATGTGTTTATTTAGAAGGTAAATTAGGAACAACTAGATACTAGAGAACTAATTATAAAGAAAAAAATTAAATTTATAATTATTAATGAATCTCTCAAATCAAATCTCAAAGTATACAATTTAATTATTCTTACACAAAACAAAACTAAATAATTATACACTTGAGTAACCATGTGTGCGTGAGTACGTGCGTGTTTATTTTACTTTATAACGGTAATAAATAACGACTGCTCAGTCTCCTCATAATTGAGGTTCTTAATTCAAGTGATAATATTTTTTTGCATTCATAGATAAGTTTCAGGTACAATTGAAGTTCTTTGATATGTTTGTTTGAAATCACAGTGGCAATATCTGTGTTTGTTGAAAAATCTGGTGCAACATTGTGGTACCTTCAATCTACCTAACAAAGTGTGTTAATACGGGGATAGTCTCAATCTTAGCAAGTTTTAAGAAGCTGCTGATGATACCATCATAGCTTGGAGTACTATTATGACTTCAGACTCATTCAAAAACTGTTCACTTCCTCAGGAGTAGAACGAATGAGGAAACCTAACGTTCACTACTTTGAAGGTGAGAATTATAAGAGTCATCATAGGTGTGATGGTGTTAATATAGTTGACTGAATCTTGAGGGTTATCATTTAATAACTCTACTTTTTCAGTAATATTTTGCTTAGATGGGTTATAAATTTTACGGTTGCATTAGATAATAGCTCTTCTCCCATATTAACATTTTAACTTTTAAATCAAACAATTCCAAAAATGTCAATACCAAATGTTTGTAAATTTGAGAACTTGGGATCCCTGTTTCTAGTTTTAATAATCAAGATAAACTTTATAACTGCTGCTGATATCGTAGAATTCTTGTTTTTTACATGCTTTCATGCATACCATTATACACTTTGATAAGCTGGTATGCGGTACCTTCAAGAAACGGCCATATAAACATCACGCATGAACGTTCTGATCATTCGGTGAAATAAGTTTACTTCACCTTCCTTGTGTCACTTCGTTAGCAGAACCCACCATGGCACCATCCTTTACGGCCGGCGCCGTGCTCCTGCTCGGGTCGCTCGCAACAGCTGCCAGCGAACTGCACCCGCTCTCCGACGAATTCATATCCCTGATCAACTCTCAGCAGAACTCTTGGAAAGCCGGTCGTAACTTCCTGGAAGACACTCCGATAGCTTACATCAAGAGTCTAATGGGAGTAATCATGGATGACCGCAAACCTGCACTCCCAGTAATAAAACACGACGCTGATCTGATTGCGAGACTCCCAGAAAACTTTGACCCCAGAGAAAAGTGGCCTAACTGCCCATCACTGCACGAGATCAGAGACCAGGGCAACTGCGGCAGTTGCTGGGCCCACGGAGCTGTGGAGGTCATGACAGACCGCGTGTGCATTTACTCAAATGGCACAAAGCAATTCCACTATTCAGCCGCTGATCTTATAAGCTGTGTTAATGGAGATGGTTGCCATGGAGGATATCCAGATTTGGCCTTTTACCAGTGGGTGAACTTTGGCATTGTATCTGGTGGAAATTACAACTCGTCAGAAGGTTGTATGCCTTATTTAATCGCTCCCTGCGAGCACTATATGGACGGCAAAAGAAAACGCTGTGTACATCCCTACGACACAACGCCCATATGCACGGCAAAATGCGCGGCTGGTTATAATGTTGAGTATGAAAAAGATAAACATTACGGTAAAAAAGCTTACATGGTTGGTCACGAGGATCATATTAAAGCAGAATTGTTTAAAAATGGCCCTGTTGAAGCGACATTTGCAGTGTATTACGACTTCCTGAATTACAAGAGTGGAGTGTACACGAAATCAAATGATACTCTTGCTGGTTATCACGCTGTCAAGATGCTGGGCTGGGGCGAGGAGGGCGGCCAGAAGTACTGGCTGATGGCCAACTCCTGGAACTCCGACTGGGGCGACAATGGGTACTTCAAAATCCTGCGAGGGAGTAACGAGTGTGGTATCGAAGATGGTCTTGTAACCGGGGAGCCAAACTTAGATGGAATTTAAATTATAATTTCATCATTTGTTGAATGTCACCAAAATATTTATTGAGGGTTGATGTTCGTTTATTTTCGTGTAATGTTTCGTTTCTTCAAAATAAATAATTTACTGACCCACCTAAAGACGTCAAGTTGCTGCTGTCACTGTCTTTGCTTTAGCAATAGAATAAGACAACACGTCACTAAACAAGCATTAAATTTGATTGACGTGTCTGAGTGTGGCGTTGACTGGTTGATTATACTTTATATAAAGTTATTAATTGCAGTAGTTATACTATTAGTCTAAGCGCCCACGAAGCGCAAAGTGTGATGGCCACTTTTTTATTATATAGATTATGAACGCGAGATTTGAATATAATAAGGTCAGTCTCGAATCGAAGCCTACTCTATCGAGAACAATACCGAGGTTTTCCAGCTACGCCTTGACCATTGATCGTTAATTTCCAATTTTGGGACACAAGTTGAGATTTTGGATAGTAGTTGATGCTTTGAGCCAAGAATCATGAATTCATTTTTATGAGGAATAAAGTAACAGCCCATTTCTATCAGCCTAGTCAGCCACACTAGAAAAGTCTTTATTATTTTTTTGAATTGCATCATCAAAATCACTTGGTTGCATATAGGTGATACTTGCAATAACTGATCGACTTGGATATATTAGCACTATAAATAATAAAAAGTAAAGGACCAATGATCGATCCCTGAGGCACCCCACGGGTAAGAGACTTAGGATCAGACACCACAGTATTGCTACTTTCTTTTACAATTTTAACGGATTGCGAAAACTCTCAAACCATGCTAGTGATTTGTGATCGACACCGTAGTATGTTAATTTACAGAGTAGCAAAGGAATATTAATGTAATCGAAAGCGCGAGAAAAGTCCAACAGACCCATAGCATTACCAGAATCTTGTTCCCAAAGTATGTTGACTACAACGTCCAACACTGCTGCCACTGTATCCATGCCCTTCATAAAACCTGACTTAAACCTTACCTTTTTGGTTTTTGAGGTAAAATTGCGATTAAACTGCTTTTTCCAGTATTTTAGAAAAAAAGGATAAAATACTGATAGATCTCAAATCCTTAAGTTCGACCGGATTATCTATTTTAGGCAACGGTGTCACAAAGGCTGACTTCCACAAACTAGGCACTTTTCCTGTCAGAATAGATTTTGTTGATGATACTGGTGATAGTTGGTAAAGTATTCGGCAGTGTGAGCAAAATCATAATCTTTCCCAATACCCTCTCCCCCCCCCCGCCCCCCAACTCCAATAAGCTCAATGATAAAATTAATTTAACGATTTCACGCACTTCGACTGGTTTTAAAATAAAGTCGCAATATTAAACCAATGGAATTCAAAGAATGGGGGGCCTAATATGGCTGCGTTTCTCGCGTGATAAATTTTGGATAAGGCATCCGTCACTTTCTGACAGGTAAATAAGTACACTTCTCAAAAAGTGACGGATGCTTTATCCACAGTTGACACGCGATATAGACGCAGCCATACTAGGCCCGCAGGTACCTTAACAACATACATACATACATAAACTCACGCCTTTATTCCCAGAGTGGGGTAGGCAGAGCTACAGAATTACCAACAACCCTAAAAACTTGTTAATAATTCTGTAACCACATTTTGCACTTTTAGGCTAAGATGTTTACCAGTGTATTAGTGACAGGTTGCAAGCCCATCGCCTAACAGTACTATACGCCTTTTTTTTTTTTTTTTTTTTTGACGGAGAGGAAATGCATTTACGCATCGTCTCCCCCGGCTAGGGTAGCCTAATGGGGGGGGTATGACGGACTCTCAACCACCTCAGCTGAGGTGGGAGCCTACCGTCTAAAACCTCTCCGGTGTTAACCTCCAAAGGGCTGTTAGCGGGGGCACCGTGGGCTGATGACTATGCCACCACTGGGTGCCCCCCAGCCGCCCCAGCCTATCGCTGGGGCACCTGCGCCAAAGGAGGGAGGGTTCGGTTAACACTCCGAACCCTCCCCCAGACGTGTAGAACCATGTTGTGGGACCCTATCCCCACGGTTCTACTAGGGGTTCAGGCTGGCAGCAAACTGCCTCCGCCTTCGCCCCACACGTCTACGCCGGAGCGGGTGCGCATCCACCTCCGCCTCGCGCTCCCGCTCCGCCGCCTCCTTCTACAGTACATTACTATACGCCTACCTTAACAAAGCTGTCATTAATAGCATTGACGTCGCTAAGGTTATCAGGGAGACTGTCGTGTTTTTGAGAATCCGTCAGTATAGTGATTTTAAGATTTTTCCGTAAAGTGGCTAAGTCATAGTGACAAAAATTAAGGTAAAAATTGAAATACGTACTTACGTTTCTCTTACAATATACTCTCGATGACAACTTTCTTAAGCTTTATATTTTCTTGCTTTCAGAGTTTGCCTGACGGTAGTCGGTATTTGACTCATTCCGCTTATTTATCATCACCTTGATTGTGTCAGTCCCCCAGGGCAGAGACTTGTCTAGTTTGATTTTGATGCTCACTAAGGGCGGATGTTTATTAAAAAGAGTTAAAATTAAAGAGCTAAAGACATCCACCATGCCTCCCACTGAATGTTCTTTTGTCATTAAATCCCAATTGGTAACTTCTCAGTCTTTGTTGATGTCATTAACTAATTTAATCTTAACATTCCAACTTAATCGCATCAGCATTCTCGTAAAATATATTTTAAAATGCTTCTTAGCATACCGCCTGCATTCCCTGATGCGAGGTGACCTTCGCAGAACTGTCTTATATACTTCGCGCATTCAAAGTCTCTGTCATTTGACGCACCGCTTTTGACATAACTCTTCTTCAACTTCCTTGTGTCACTTCGCTAACAGAACCCACCATGGCTCCATTTCTCGCGGCTGGCGCCGTGCTCCTGCTCGCGTCGCTGGCAACAGCTGCCAGCGAACTGCACCCGCTCTCCGACGAATTCATATCGCTGATCAACTCTCAGCAGAACTCTTGGAGAGCCGGTCGTAACTTCCCGAGAGACACTCCAATGACGTACATCAAGAGTCTAATGGGATTAATTAGGGATGACCGCATATCTGAACTTCCAGTAAAGAAACACGACGCTGATCTGATCGCGAGCTTGCCGGAGCACTTCGATCCTAGAGAAAAGTGGCCTAACTGCCCGTCACTGCACGAAATCAGAGACCAGGGCAACTGCGGCAGTTGCTGGGCCCACGGAGCCGTAGAAGCCATGACAGACCGCGTGTGTATTTATTCAAATGGCACAAAGCATTTTCACTTTTCAGCTCAACAGGTTGTTAGTTGTTATAAGAATGTATATAACCGTGGTTGCAATGGCGGTAGTCCACTTTCAGCTTGGGAAAGATGGAGGGATTTTGGGTTTGTATCTGGAGGATCGTTCAACTCATCAGAAGGTTGCATGCCCTATTTGATTGCTCCCTGCGAGCACTATATTGACGGAAAACTTAAACGCTGTGTTCATCCCTATGACAAAACGCCCGAATGCGTACAGAAATGTAGGTCCGGTTATAATGTTGACTTTGAAAAGGACAAGCATCGTGGTAAGAAAATTTACAGGATAACTGGCGAGGATCATATTAAGGCAGAATTGTTTACTAATGGCCCTGTTGAAGCAGGTTTCAGCGTGTATGCTGATTTTGTAAATTACAAGACAGGAGTGTACTCGCGTAAGTCTAGTGAACATCTTGGAGAACACGCTATCAAGATGATGGGCTGGGGCGAGGAGGGTGGCAAGAAGTACTGGCTGATGGCTAACTCCTGGAACTCTGAGTGGGGTGACAATGGGTAGGTACTTTAAGATACTTACGACAGAAGAGGGTATCGATGAAGATGTTGTAGCTGGTGAGCCAGAACTGCATGGAATTTAAATAGTTTTTAATGTCCGATGAATGTAATTAACCAACCATTTTGGGAGGTATCTTATCGTGTCATGTAACGCTGTGTAAAAATGATATTTATGGTATGACGAAAACTTACTGTACTTATTATTTTTGAAATAAAATTTAGAGATACGGCAAGATATTTTTATTACCACCATTGTGTAGGACCTTCCGTGTTTTCACCGTGCGGCCCCAACGGAAGACCAGCGTTGGCTTCCCAGCGAGCAGATTGAGCTGAGCTGAGCTGACCTTTTCGCAACAATAGTACATGTCGTATCTTTTCTTAATTTTTATTGTTATTTCTTTTCTTTTTGTTTGTGTGTTATTGTTGTGAATAAACGTTTTACTTACTTACTTTTATTATTTTTTCCTCGATCTACGTAACTGAACAATTGCTTCGTCTTCAATAGTTTTAACTGGTAAGTAGTGAACCACAACAAAAATAAGTTTATTCCTTTTCAATACCTCTAAGTTTTCCTTATTGCCTCATTTTACAAAAAATAAGTCTAATCAGTCTCATCATTTTAATACTTAATTAAATGAAGTGATTATGTTTAACACAATCTTAAGCTCATCTCATTACTAAAATCTACCATTTCAGGCACGTCAAAACACAAAATTTTACTTGTAAATGGACAAACATTACAACATTTTATAGATCTATGTAAGTATTCTATTAAATCAGTTTTTTCTCCAATTGTATGCAGGTACTCTTTTTTGGTTATTTATTCTATCTTCTTGCATTATACTTATTTATTTTACTCCGAGCTTAACTGAAAGATATTCCAGTTAAGCTTGGAGTTATCCTTTCCAAGTTTTGAATATTGACGTGAATATGTCTTGTTTTTTAATTGAGCTTGTATTTTGAAATTATATATATACTTTCAGGATGGATATATTTTATTACTTTAAGCAACCTTTTATTTAATAAAATAATAGTGGTTTTTAACAGCATGAGCTTATCTGTGTACTCTTATCATTTGTTAATAATATTATTATCATGTAAATATTCCGGAATTTACTTACAGGTAAATATTTTTGTTAAATGCATTTACATTCTTTCATTTTATAATCAGTTTTAACAGCGCAGCAATTAAATGCGTAGTTTTTTTAATATTCTTTGAAGTATACTGCAGCAACATCAATTTAACTTAGTATAAGTACATGTGGGGTTAGCAGGGCAGTCTTATTGAAACTTCGCACATTGAACATCTCAATCATTCGAACTCTCGACATAAGTACAAAAAACAATAATATTTATTGAAAAAAAAAAGTGATTTAAAATACTTCCTTGATTATTTATTATGCAATTATATATGTCTTATATACTTCGCGCATTCAACGTCTTGATCATTTGGCGCACCACTTTTGATAAACTCTTCTTCACCTTCCTTGTGTCACTTCGCTAGCAGAACCCACCATGGCTCCATTTCTCCCGGCTGGCGCCGTGCTTCTGCTCGCTTCGCTCGCAACAGCTGCCAGCGAACTGCACCCGCTCTCCGACGAATTCATATCCCAGATCAACTCTCAGCAGAACTCTTGGAAAGCTGGTCGGAACTTCGCAAGAGACACTCCAATGGTGTACATCAAGAGTCTAATGGGAGTAATCATGGATGACCACAAACCTGAACTCCCATTGAAAAAACATGACGCTGATCTGATCGAGACCTTGCCGGAGCACTTCGACCCCAGAGAAAAGTGGCCTAACTGCCCATCACTGCACGAGATTAGAGACCAGGGCAACTGCGGTAGTTGCTGGGCATTTGGAGCTGTGGAGGTCATGACAGACCGCGTGTGCATTTACTCAAATGGTACGAAGCAATTCCACTATTCAGCTGAAGATCTTATTAGTTGTATTGCTACAGACGGTTGCCGAGGCAGACATCTAGACTGGGCCTTTGATCAGTGGATTAAAGTAGGTATTGTGTCTGGCGGATCGTACAACTCTTCAGAAGGATGTATGCCTTATTTAATTCCACCCTGCGAGCACCATATGAACGGCACCAGAAAACCCTGTGTACCTCCTTTCGACGCGACCCCCAAATGTATGCGAAAATGCAGGGCAGGTTACAATGTTGAGTATGAAAAAGACAAACATCGTGGTAAGAAAGCTTACATGGTTACTAGCGAGGATCATATTAAAGCTGAACTATTTGAAAATGGTCCTGTTGAAGCGGCTTTCACCGTTTATGAAGATTTTGTGCACTACAAAACAGGAGTGTACTTGCATCAGTCTGGTGATCATGTTGGAGGCCACGCTGTCAAGATGCTGGGGTGGGGCGAGGAGGGCGGCCGGAAGTACTGGCTGATGGCCAACTCTTGGAACTCTGACTGGGGCGACAATGGGTACTTCAAAATCTTACGCGGGAAAAACGAGTGTGGTATCGAAGGATTCATCGTAGGTGGAGATCCAGACTTGAATGGAATTTAAATTAAAGTCATACTTTCTTGAAATAACTATGTTTTGTTCATGTAAAAGTTTGTTTTTTGTCACAGTTTTATAAAATTATTTTATACTTTATACTAACTTAATAGAAATACTGGCAACAAAAGAAAGTTACACACTATTTATGGACTAACCAATAGAAACTATAAGGACAAACTCTTTTCAGAAACATTAGGGCTTAGAAATAAAAACTTCTTGAAAATCTAACTTTTCATCTAATCTGTAGCTACAATCTTTAGAAGGCTGTTCCAAATTGTTCCTTAAGGTACTCACATTAATATTACATTAATCACATAATCACTGAAAAATTGTTTAATCTTATTTACAAATGGAACAGTAAGTAGAAAAATTAAAGTCAAGCTACAAAATGTTACTATGAGCAAATACCACAACACTCTTATATAGAAAGATATAGGTAGATATAGTACCGTAAAACGGGGTGAACAGGAACACAATCTAAAATGAAGCATAGGCTACTAATTATAAGACTGAAATTATTTCCAATAGACGTAATGTTATTGTCCATTTAATACCTTGTTCTTATTTGTAACAAGTTATGCCTTATTTTGGTTGTATCCTTACTCACCCCGTTTTACAGTAAACAACTTTCTTACCTCTAAATGGAACTTTGTTGGCTAAAACCGCTTAGTATTTTAAATTAAATAAAGCAATCACAGACAATACATATCGGCCAAGTTAAGTACAAAATGTCTACTCAGTTTACTTTATTTCCGATATAAAATTAGTTTTACCCAAAAAATGCATATTTTGAGGTTAGAAAGTTGTTCACTATATTTAGGCAAGTAAGAATGAATACGTTATACATAAGGCTACAAAAATAAATTCGGAAAGAACAGCCTGCTACAGAATTAATAATTTCATCATCATCATCTTCATGTTAGTAAGACACCTATACTACTGGACTTAGGCCCTGCTGAAAGTTCGATCGGTCCCGTGCTGCTCAATGTTGAGCCGTCTCTCGCGACTCTGATGACATTTTCAATCCACCTTGTAGGCAGTCTGCCAACATTGCACTTCTGCCTTCCTAAGTAAAAACGCTGTAACTAGCACAAACCTCCTGTAGTAAAATCAACATTACTAACGCCATAGAATTGAATCTGCTTTGTTGATTGGATTTAAGATACTGCTTATTGGCATAGGAGGGCAGACTTCGAGGATGTGGTCGCAGTTCCAGAACCAAGAAATTATTCAAATATCAAAATTACCTTTTCTCTTAACTACAACAAAATCAAACCAATTGTTTTTACTGTAGAAATCCCATGATGACAATGATCATTGTAAGGAAACAGATGCCATTTGGCACAAAATAGTGTAATTAATAAATATTTTAAATGAACAATTTATTTGCAAAGCAGTGGTCTGACTACTCCTCTGGGAAATAGGAAGGTAACAATTTATTTAATAATCACAACATATCGATTTTAACCATTAATACATAGTAACCAGAAAAACTCTAAAGAAAGATACATATATATAAAGGATTTAGCAGTTAACCAGGCTTAGATCAACAAACTTTCAAAAACACAATGAAAGCGTTAAGGTGACGGCTTAACTTGTTCATAACATAGCCAAGTTAACATACGACTGGTAACACGACCTATTCCATAAATGAGGTTATACTAGAGCTAATTTGCTATAATTTTGTCCTAGTCAACTAGGGGTCTCATGCCACTGGTTTTGGAGTTATTTAATTTTTAAGTTTATTTTAAGAAATTCCGTCCTTTGGTGTTAAACTATCAATTGTGAAAAAAGTACCTGGCTTTGGGGACTAAAATGACGTTTTTCGAATAGCTGATAAATTAGGGAATCCTTTAAACAAAAACACTTTGCGAAAACTGCAAGAACCTCAGAAATAAAAGCTCCTTAAATCGCAATTCCGTTATTTCTTTTAAAAATGTTTACTTTCGGGGGGGGATTACTCCAAAAAAATGTAAGACACTTGGCGTACAAATTACGTAAATAACTTCCTCAATTCATAAGCTTTCCGAAAAGGTGCAAATGTTGTCAACTTTAGTAGGTACAGGTATTAAAAATTAAGCTTATTAAAAGAGCAGAGGGTGCGATGTAAATTTAACTCGGAAAGTTGATATCAAAAACTAGGTAACATTCGTCGGACTATGGTCGCAGCCAATGTGCCTCATGAGTTGGAGCCACGGGGTCTTAATCGCTCGGACCGCTGGTTATGTGGGCTAGGGCAGTCTCATGTGCGAGGCCACGTGCCTCAGAATTTTTCCTTCCTCGCACCTCACAGCCATACAATACGGAGCTCAGGTCGCTGCTGAAAATGGTGCAAGCACCAGCACACCAGATACTCAGAGCTCAAGCGGGCGTATGAGTTTGTTCCAGAGCTGTAGAGCGCAGTTGTTCTTGGTGCGTAGAGGCAAAACCTCTTTTTTAAGGCTTTGGGACAGCGATTGAGGGATAGGGCCTGTGACCTCCGGCCCGGTTTGTAATCTGTTCCATCACATTTCGTTGGCAACACAGCATAGCAATGTTGCCAGCATTGGATACCTTTGAACCAGGCGCTACCCGAGCCGCGGAATAATTTTGCGGAAGATTTATTGATGAAAAATGATACTGATTTAATTTATGTACACTGTTGACGAAGCTTGTTGCTAATTAACTAATCGTAAACTCTTGACGAAACTTGTTGCCGATATTTTTTTGTAATTGGCATAAATAAAGTTTTAGAAAACATTACAAATCTTGTTCAAATTAGGAACTTGAAGTCGCGCGATGTTAAATGCAGACTCCTTATTGGTCATGGGATTGAGCCGCACAACGAATCCAGGTTCAATTTAAAACAAAAAGAAATCAGTTAGTTTCAACCATCTTAGAGATCGCAATTTCCCTTGTTACCTAACATTTCTGTGCTAATACTGCTTCCTTTTCAAATGGCTTTGTACCAAAATGACGAATACGCGGATATCATGTATTGTTACGGGTTTTGTGATGGTGACGCCGCTGCAGCAAGAAGAGAGTATCAAAGACGGTTCCCTAACCGCCGTTTACCTGATGTCAGTGTGTTTGGTGGGACATATCGGCGCATTCGGGAAACAGGATCGGTTCGACGACACCAAACCGATACTGGAAGAGCTAGTGTTAGAGATCCTAACGTAGAAGAGCAAATCTTGCAACGTTTTCAAGCAGACGGCACTACGTCAACAAGAACTGTGGCAAACCAGCTTGGTGTTTTCCAGTGGAAAGTTTGGTCCGTACAACATCAATCACAACAGTATCCATACCACTACACGCCAGTACATGCTATTGAGGAGGGCGATCCTGCAAGGAGGATGGATTTCTGTAGATTTTTACTGAATGCAGATAATGAGGACCCAGAATACCTGAAAATTTTTTTGTGGACAGTCGAATCCAACTTTGATCGTGATGGTATTACTAACTATCATAATCTGCATTTTTGGGCTCCTAAAGGTCAAAATCCAAGAAAATCCAAAGAAGGTGCACACCAACGTAGATTTTCGCTAAATGTATGGATGGGGATCGTGCACGATAATTTGATTGGACCATTTTTTCTGCCGGCACGACTAACCGGCATCGCCTATGAAAACTTTTTAATGGAAGAATTACCTACGTTGTTGGACGATGTGCCGCTTACCACAAGAATGGGTTTGATTTACCAGCATGATGGCTGCCCAGCCCACTATCATCGGGGTGTACGACAGTGGATGGACAATAACTATCCACAGAAATGGATTGGTCGAGGTGGACCGATTCCTTGGCCGGCAAGAAGCCCGGATTTAACACCATGTGACTTCTTCATTTGGGGTCACATGAAGTCGTTGGTGTACCATTCACCAATATCCACTCAAGAAGAGTTGAGAGTAAGAATTTTGGCAGTTGCCCAAAAAATGAAAGACACGCTTTCAACACGAGTGACAGTAAGCGAAGTGCGACGCCGACTTCATGCATGCATACGTAATGGAGGGAGGCAGTTTGAACAAGAATTGTAATGTTTTAAAGTCAGAATTCGGTAAAATAAGATACTTTTTTTGCTATTTTTGTTATTGATATCACACCTTCTGCTCTTTTAATAAGCTTAATTTTTCAAACCTGTAATAAAGTTGACAACATTTGCACCTTTTCGGAAAGCTTATGAATTGAGGAAGTTATTTACGTAATTTGTACGCCAAGTGTCTTACATTTTTTTGGAGTAATCCCCCCCCGAAAGTAAACATTTTTAAAAGAAATAACGGAATTGCGATTTAAGGAGCTTTTATTTCTGAGGTTCTTGCAGTTTTCGCAAAGTGTTTTTGTTTAAAGGATTCCCTAATTTATCAGCTATTCGAAAAACGTCATTTTAGTCCCCAAAGCCAGGTACTTTTTTCACAATTGATAGTTTAACACCAAAGGACGGAATTTCTTAAAATAAACTTAAAAATTAAATAACTCCAAAACCAGTGGCATGAGACCCCTAGTTGACTAGGACAAAATTATAGCAAATTAGCTCTAGTATAACCTCATTTATGGAATAGGTCGAGTTACCAGTCACCCTGTATAACAACATTAATAACCATCGTTACACGCAAAAGATAACGGACGTTTTAGAAATTTTAAGTAACATTCCTCGAAACATTATATTTAAATTCTATCTAAGTCTGGAACTCCAGCTACGATATATCCTTCAATACCACACTCATTTTTCCCGCGAAGAATCTTAAAGTACCCTTTGTCGCCCCAATCAGAGTTCCACGAGTTGGCCATCAGCCAGTACTTCTGGCCGCCCTCCTCGCTCCAGCCCAGCATCTTGACAGCGTGGCCTCCAAGATGATCGCCAGACTGATGCCAGTACACTCCTGTTTTGTAGTGCACAAAATCTGCATAAACGTTGAAAGCTGCTTCAACAGGGCCATTATTAAATATTTCTGCCTTGATATGATCCTCGTGATTAACCTCGTAAACTTTCTTACCGTGACGTTTGTCTTTTTCATACTCAACATTGTAACCTGCCCTGCATTTTTGCCCACAATCCGGGGTTGTGTCGTAGGGATGTACACACCGTTCCCTATTTCCCTCTACGTAGTGCTCGCAGGGAGGAATTAAATAAGGCATGCAACCTTCTGACGAGCTGTAATTTCCCCCAGATACAAGGCCTACTTGAACCCATTTCTGAAAAGCCCACTCTGGATCTCCGCCATTGCAACCGTAGTAATTATCAAAACAGCTTATAAGGTCTTCAGCTGAATAGTGGAATTGCTTTGTGCCATTTGAGTAAATGCACACGCGGTCTGTCATGACCTCCACAGCTCCGTGGGCCCAGCAACTGCCGCAGTCCCCTGGTCTCTGATCTCGTGCAGTGACGGGCAGCTAGGCCACTTTTCTCTGGCGTCGAAGTGCTTTGGTAGGCTCTTAATCAGATCAGCGTCATGTTTTTTTGTTGGTAGTGCATGCTTGCGACCATCCTTGACTACTCCCATTAGACTCTTGATGTACACCATTGGAGTGTCTCTTGCGAAGTTCCGACCAGCTTTCCAAGAGTTCTGCTGAGAGTTGATCAGGGATATGAATTCGTCGGAGAGCGGGTGCAGTTCGCTGGCAGCTGATGCGAGTGACGCGAGCAGGAGCACGGCGCCGGCCATGACACATAGAGCCATGGTGGGTTCTGTTAGCGAAGTGACGCAAGAAAAGTGCAGAAAATCTGTGTCAAGATTGGTTTACTGAATGATTGAGACGTTCAATGCGCGAAGTTTATAGACAGTCCTGCGACGGTCACCCCACATAACAGATAAAAAAAAAGATAAAAGATAAAAGACATTTATTCAGTAAGTAGGCCGTTCTGGCACTTTTACACGTCAAGAATCTACCAGCGCTTCGCAAGAGACACTGCTGAGAAGAAACGCCGCAAGAAACTCAGCAGTCAGTCATTTTTTAAACATATTAATTACAATGGTACTACTTAATCTAGCATTATATAAAGCAATAAATATTAAATTCAATATAATATCCAATAACATAAGTAGATCAGCAGGAAAACATGCCAAAAAATCTTACGTGAGAGATAAAGGAAGAAAAAGGAGAAATAAAAAACAAGAAAAAAAACTAAAACCCACCTACTCATAATGTTTATAACTTATAACACGGTGCAAGATGACCACATAAAAGTTTCGATATGTTTTCCTACATCAACGGTGTCCCCTAGACAAGATAAAGCTTTTGCAATTGATCAAATTATTAATGACTATGCTTCGGGTTTAGACCATGCATTTTTGTCTGTTAGATAGTCCTCGACCCTATAATACGCTTTAGACATTAACGACTTTTTCAAGTAATTTTTAAGTGCTGGAAAGGGTAACTTTAAAACTACGTCAGGTAATTTATTATAGAAATGAATGCATTGACCAACAAATGATTTATATACTTTACGGACGCGGAATTTACGAATAGCGATTTTATTTTTATTTCTAGTATTTAAATTATGTACATCAGAATTCTTGGTGAAAGAATCTAAATTCTTAATAACATAAATAATATTTTCATAAATAAATTGAGACGCTACAGTTAAGATATTAATTTCTTTAAAAAGTTCTCTTAAGGAGTCACGGGAATTTAAGTTGTAAATAGAACGAATGGCCCGTTTTTGTAAAACAAATATAGTTTGAATGTCAGCAGCCTTACCCCAAACCAAAATACCGTACGACATGACACTATGGAAATAACTATAATAAACTAAGCGAGCTGTCTCAACATTGGTTAATTGTCTAATTTTCCTAACGGCGTAAGCTGCCGAGCTTAGTTTACCTGCCAGTACCGCTATATGGGGACTCCATTGCAAATTTTTATCTATTGTTATGCCTAGAAAAACTTATCGCAGCTTATCACAGCTTATCGCAGTACGTTGGTGGTATGCATGAAAGTATGTGAAAGGAATTTTTATTATTTTTTTCCATAGGTACAATTGCTTATATATTTAAAGTCGTTGTTTAGATAGGTATGAGAGTTTTAATAAGTTAAATTAAAAATAATAACAGTTTACGGCCGCACTCAGTGACGTCAATTAAATTTAATGCTTGTTCAGTGACTGGTTGTTTTATCTGAAACTCTTTAACCTTTAGCGTTCCACCGGCAGCTACAGCTGCCGGCCCCAAATGGCGTTGTCTCCCAGCGGTAGCTACGCATGCCGGGTGGTTTTCAGTACGTCATGATCCGATTTTTTGTCCTCGTCGCCGCCGACGCCGCCATAAGCAAAGATCTAGCATGACATGCTCATGCTCCCGGACAAGAAATAATAATAAGAGTCCGCACATGCATCGGTTGATGTGGAACTGTTGACACACGCAGCTTGACTAATATATCCACGAGGCTCACGTACATGTGTGTGTGTCCTTAATGGGCCTTCGAGGAAATCCCGTTTAATGAAAGAACCCTGTAAAGAAAGTAATAAAGTATTCAGATTTTGAAATCAATAAACAAAATATTTTCTTAATGCATTGTGTTGAGAATATTTCTATCCATTTCAAATTCTTTAAATATTTTGTTGTTAACATAGTATTCAACGCAATGGTATGAAAACAGGAGGTGAATTAAAGGTAAATAAAACATTTTAAAACAATACATAATATATTGATATAAGTATAGAGAATTATATAATTATTGAATATACATAATAACACATAATAATAAAAGTATAGTATTCAAAAATAGTATTGATGCTGCTCTATTCCTAGCTCTAGCTTGAACCTGCTTTAAGAATAAGATTTTGTAATCAAATGAGAAAGGTGAAAAGAGAAACAATCTGTGGATACAATAGAATAGAATACAAAACCACACAAAAAAAACTGACGTTTCAAAAATATTTAGTGACATTCATCGAATTATATCAATCCAAGTCTGGATCTCCAGCAACTAAATATTCTTCGATACCACACTCGTTTTTCCCGCGAAGAATCTTGAAGTATCCTTTGTCACCCCAATCAGAGTTCCAGGAGTTGGCCATCAGCCAGTACTTCTGGCCGCCCTCCTCGCCCCACCCCAGCATCTTGACAGCATGATAACCAGCCATACCACCTTCCGTGTGCAAGTATACTCCAGTTTTATAATTAAAAAAATCATCAAAAACCTTGAAGGTCGCCTCAGTAGGACCATTTTTAAACAATTCCGCTTTAATATGATCCTCAAGTTGAAGCAAGACAATATTTTTACCACGAACTTTGTCTTTTTCATATTCAACTTTATAACTTGCTTGACATTTCAGCACACATTCAGGTGTTCTATCCACAGGATCGAGGCACGGGTTCCTTGTACCATTAACATGGTGTTCGCAGGGAGCAATTAAATAAGGCATGCAACCTTCTGAAGAGTTGTACTGTCCTCCAGATACAAGACCTTTATCCCTCCACGCATTCCAAGCTTCCATTGGACTACCACCATTGCAACCAAATGAATATTTAGCATTTACACAGCTAAGAAGGTCTTCAGCTGAGAAACGAAACTGTTTTGTGCCATTTGAGTGAATGCACACACGGTCTGTCATCGCTGCCACAGCTCCAAATGCCCAGCAACTGCCACAGTTCCCTTGGTCTCTGATCTCGTTTAACGACGGGCAATTCGGCCATTTCTCTCTAGGGTCGAAGTGTTCTGGTAGACTCGCGATCAGTTCAGCGTCGTGTACTTTAACAGGAGGCTTGGGAATGCTGTCATCATTGATCACTCCCAATATTTTCTTTAAATATGCCCTCGGGATGTCTCTTGCGAAGTTCCGACCGGCTCTCCAAGAGTTCTGCTGAGAGTTGATCAAGGATATGAATTCGTCGGAGAGCGGGTGCAGTTCGCTGGCAGCTGTTGCGAGTGACGCGAGCAGGAGAACGGCGCCGGCTGCGATGGATGAAGCCATGGTGGGTTCGGTTGGGTACTTGTTGGTTGCTGAATAAGTGAATCGTTGTTGAAGCGCAATTTATAAATGTTGCTCTGTGAAGGTGACCTTTCGTAGCTGCTTATCGTGATGGTGTTGATGGTATTTTTGGAATTTAGAAGAACGTGTAAATGTTTTATTACAACGCTGCTGGTTAACAATTGTAGGTAATAACTTTGTCATTAGAAGGGTCATTATTCGAGTGTTTCAACCGCCTCTCTTTTGTAAACATTATTTTTTGAAGAATTGTGCGTATATTTTGATGCCGTTTTTGGATATTAGTTAGATGTCCGATAAACTTAGATACCTAACCGAAACAAAATCGAAATCTGCAGCCACTTCTACAAGAATATGACCAATCACTTTGATGCGGAACAAACGCCCAAATAATGACGCAGAACTTTGGTAGCCTAAAACCATTTTTAGACTTTTTCGACTTTTCGATTGAATTAAGTAATAAACGTCATGCGACTTATTTGCATGAAAAAATATAATTTAAAACGTTAATCTCTTTATTATTTTGTTCTAAAAAGGAACATACGTTTTGGAACTTTTGATAAATAAATCCAGCTAAAATATGATAGTATTTGTAAGTCATAATATTAAAATTTTCGCTGGCCATAATCGCCCAAAATTATGATCAAAAATGTTACACACTTGTACCGTAAAAATCAGTACTTTAATTTCATGAAAGACAAAATATATCGAGTCTTTTCCACCCCTTGGTTACATCACTATCCTAATAAAACCGATTGGTGTAACAGTATAAATCGCGCAGCCAATAAGGGGGCAATAATCCCCTAGTTCCATTTTAGATACAAATCTTGTTTAAAGGGAGGAGATGACGAGTCGATGTTTTATTTAATCGATAGTCTTAAGTTCAAAGTTTAAATCCAAATAATTACTAGTAAAAAGTAAAAAGATTTGACGTTAAAGTACTTTACGATTTCTAACTGAAATGAAATAAAAATTCTCAATTAATAAATTTTTAGGCAGGGTTGCCCCAGTCTTAAATTTTATTTAAGCTGTTAAATGTAAAGAATTAGCAATTTTAGGTGAAGTACCATATTATCTTGACTTAGACAAGCCGTAATAAAAGTTAACTCTGAAGGTGTTTTTATCTTCTTTGGTAGTAGTTTTCTACGTGTGAAAGTAAAGCTACTGTATAACCTTGCCTTGAAATTATTAAAAAATATTTTGTCACATTATATATCGAGGGTTGAGTGGTCAAACCCGATAAATCAAAATAATTGTTTATTCAAATTTCAATTGTTTTGATGTATTCATTAATGTTATTTTTGACACAACAAGTTATATCGACTTATCGGGTTTGACCACTCAACCCTCGATATATTAGTGGCACAGTCGAAGTCGTGTTGTTGACTGCACAACGCTGCACGAGACTACACTTTAACTTTTCAACCAAATCAGTGATATAATGTAATAATAAAATTTATCGATAAGATGAGCTTATCAACATCGATAATAGGGCATCTCTATCAGGTAGAGCTGACGAGGCTTTAAATTGCCGCCAATTTATTTGTGTCGACATATGTTGCCGAATGCATGCGATGAAACAGCGAATCGTTGTATTTAAAAAAAATACCTGTTTATTTTTTGCAAACTTGTAGGCGACAGTGCCAGTATCAGTATAATGCCTCTATTTTAGTTATTTTTCTGGTCTTATCACCATGTCGGAACACATCAATTTGAACACTGCTGCTTGGCAGTAGGTTAAAAGATAATATGGTGATATCTGGTCAGACCATGCACAAGGTCCTAACACCACTAAAAAATAAGATGCTTATCGATATTTTTGCCAAAAACGACTTTTAGCTTTATGCCTGTATATCATTCACGGCTGTATTGGCTATTGTAACTTGCTCCGGGGGGAGATCGCCAACAAAAAGTAATATTGCTACCAAAACGCACATCAGCGTCTTGTCAGCGAAAAAAGCAATTTTAATCTGCCTAATGTTGGATATTCTTTTTTATTACCCACGATTTCTATTCATTTTACGTCTTTTTATAAATATTTTTTGGTGTATAAGTATGTTCTTATTCTTGTAATAAGCTACTAAAGCCTTTATCGTTCTTAATTCAATAAATTTCACCCTACATACATACATCCAGGCAGAGCTACCGAATTACCAACAGCTCTAAAAACTTGTTGATAGTTTACTGCAAAAATGTTCTTAAATTGATCAGTTAAGATTTATTAAAAAAAAAAACACAATATCATATGGGCCAATAATAAAGTTACAACTGTTAAACTTCGCACCCTTCCTAATATTGACTTGTAAAATCCCATTTTATACACTTTCGCACACATCCGCTGCGGCGGATCTCCTATTTCTGGGTAGTTTGGCCCTCCGGGCCAGCTGAAGAACTAACATAACCTAAACCTACCTCATATTTATGATACTAAGGGGTACCTTGGGAATGGAATTGAAATTTTTAATTAGTATAAAATCTTTGAAAGTGTATAAAATGCGAATAAATCCTATAATTATCAGTTTGAATTAGAGGTGAAACATTTGAGGCACTTTCACCAATACAGGTTCAGTATTGCAATAAACTATATGTAGGTAAAAAACTTAATTAAAGGACCTCTTTCATGTAGTTGTAACACATTATAGACCGTTAGACATTCTATATTTAAAATTTGACGTAAATTCCATAATAGTGTTGTACACAACTACCATGCAACCGGTCCTCTACTTGAGGTTTTCACCGATAGAAGTTATTTTCATGTAAAAACCGCAGATAGACTCACCTTTCATCACCTGTTTAAAAAAGCCAGACGTGGCACACTCTCTGAATAATGAAAATCGTTGTTTGAATGACTTTTCTTGGTGACTTTAACCCAGATATCAAACTGGATGGTTTTAGTGAAGAGGGGAGACCAAAACACATTTTCTGAAACCGGTCAATATGACATGGTATAAAGGGACGGCGATCCAACCTAAAATTGGGAGATTACGTATCTTAATCTTATCTTATCTTATCTTACAGATGGGCCCTTTCGGATACACTTCGACCCTTTGGGATCTATTGTGCAATTACCCTCTTACACACTCAGTTGTCCGAATATGCAGGTTTCCTTTACCGTAAGAGCATCGGGTAATGCACTTAAGGTAGAAAAAGTCATTGGTACATGGTGGCCGCGGGGATTCGAACTCGGTACCTTACGATCACGAGTCGACCCCCTAAGCCACTAGGCCACCAGCGCTCTCGATTACGTATCTTTAGTACTAACTACCTATATTTTACTCCAAGGAACTATGTTAATATCTGTAAGCATTTTATAGCAAAACGATACCACCATCTTATCCTACCCTACCGACAATCAGCAGTGTTCGCATTGGTGTGTTCCAGTGTGGGGATAAGACAACTGGTGAAATTACTAGCATTAAAGCATTACATCTCAGTTCTTAGCATTGGCAACGCATTGCTTTAGATTTCAATCTTAAGATTGTAGTCTTAAGAATGCAAATGTCTACGGGTCACAGATCCAACTTACCATTAGAGCCTCTATTCTCGGCGGTAATAGTACATTACTACAGAGGCCGGGAAGTAGGGGGTTGCCGGCCGAGTGATATAGGCGGCCGAGCGAAGCGAGGCCGGATACTTACGAGGCTGGCAACCCCTTTTCACGGCGAGGTACGTATAGTGCTTTTCTCAAACATATGCAATTAAATAAAAAATACATCACTCAAAAAAAGTAAATTGATAAATGTCCACCCTAGGGAAGAAAAGTAATTGGGTGTTAAAATAAAGTACCAGGAGCGCAGCGGTAATTAGGAGGTATATCAGGCATAGCGCAACTTAGATCTCAGGCGGTGCGGGCGACCGGCGGCGGGCGGCGGGCGCAGACGACACAGCGCGGATGTCTCCCAAACGTTTATGCACTCCTAGTATTTGACGTTATAACATTTTCTCAAAAATTTTAAAAATATAATTTAGATATTCAGCCTGTTCATAGAGCCAGCTGTCATGGCCATATTAAAATTTAAAAAAAAATTACTTCCCGGCCTAGGCCTTCAATTTTGTATGAAATTCCTTTACAGTTCTCTCCAGTTGTTCCGTCGGGAACGTGGCACTTTGAAGCCTAAAATAACTAACATAACGCGGACATTACATAGCATGTTTGAGAAAAAACAATATCATATTTGACCTGTTTTGTTGTGACATCAGACGCCATTACTGTCAAGTAAATAAGAGCTATCAAAACGTTGACAATACGGTAACAGGTCAAAGACGATATGGTTTTTAGCACCTAGAATACATCCTATAAAAAACTAATCGTGATCGTGTCGTACCCATGTCGTTGTAAACGCCCCGTCATTTCTCATTCACGTCTGTCTAACCACGCAATGAAATACGTTTGCGTACGTCACGATCGCTACGTTTTATGTATTTAGTAAAGATACACGAGGGATAAAAACATGGAGCTGTCAAAGCATTATTGTTTCAAGATTTAAATAAAACGACCTCGTGTTAAACGATAGAGAAATCTGTAGTACATTATTGCCTAGGCCCGGAAAGTAGGGAATTGCCTGACGTGGTGGTTGGCGGGCCGAGCCTTGGCGAGACGTGCTAAAGTCCGAGCCAGGCAATTCCTGTTTCCGCCAAGGCATAGGTATATAATGTTTTTCTCAAACAATTAAAAAAAATGTTTTGAGAAACTTTAAGAGTTTTTTTTGAAAATGTTTCACGTGCAACTAGCCGCCGCCTAACACTGCACCTACAATTCGGGTGTATGGGATTTTTTTCATAGTCCTTTCGATTTTATATGCAATAAAGAGCACTTTTAAAAAACATATGAACATGGATGGAAAGTGATTTTCAACAGAAAGGCCATCCGTTCCGAACATGTTTGAGAAAAATCATACTTATCCAATTTACATGAGTAGGTCCTAGGTTTGGGTGAAATGTAGGTACTGTAGCAGTTTAAGATATAATATAAGTAAAAGTACTTTCACAAAATATTGACTTTAAAGATAAAATACCCCGGATAATGGTGACCCCTTCTTTCAGAGCAAACCGATTTTCATGAGTCGTGTAAAACACTTTAACCTATTCAAATTATGCTGACCTTACATTAAAATATTTAACGTAACATTGTACCACAAACGCTGACGTCAAAACGCCCTTGGGACGTAGCCCTTTTAAAACAAAAGTCGTATGTGCAATTGAAACTGTATTGTATAAACGACCTAACTAAAACACGTTTAGGATTTGAGATGCTTCTGCGAATAAATCGCACATACGTGTTCTTTCGGTTGCAGTGTAAAAGTAGCAGCAAACACTCGGTTAAAAAATATTCATTTTTATAAATGCAGGGTTCTGTGTAATATATTCTAGATAAAGTATTTTAAGTTACTGACACATAAAGAGAGTCCTTAAAACACAAGTGTGATGTTATTATGAAACGAGCCAAAGGCGAGTTTCATAATAAAAGCACGTGAGTGTTTTAAGGCTTTTTTAAGGCTTAATTATGTACAGTTACCTAAATTACTTTATCTACAAACATATTATAAGTATACTATAAGATGGGTGGGACAAAATGGCAGCAAAATAATCTTGTGCTGTGTCAGTGTCAGGAATTGGAATGCTTTTTTTAAAATCACAGGCAAACTTATAAAGTCCCTATACTCATGTCGTTCGAAATCAAATGTCGTACGATATTGTAAAAAATGGTACAGATCGTAAGTAGCATGTAAAACCTTTAGATATTTTACATTCCACAGACTAAAACCTCAACAGACTGCAATCCGAAGACTGAGAACTAACTTAAAAGGACTGTATGCTAGTAATTAATTGTTTATAAACATGATCAAAATATATGCAATTGGGTGGGTCAACATTTTGTTGACGTTATTCTGTCCCGTAAGCCAGGGGACAACAGTTATAGTTTCGAAGCAAACAATATTATAATATAATTATACTTCTAGCTTACTCAGGATATAAAACTGATTTTTAGTGGACTCATTTGAAATTATAGTTTTGAAGAGTGACCCAGGAGACGTCACCATGGCAACGAACTACAACAAAAAGTTGATTGACCCAATTAGCAAAACTAACACAACCACGACAATTTAACGCCCAAGTTATTTTAGACTCAAAATTTTAGGGATAGAATAAACACATAAAGCCCCCCATGTACCGGATGTCCCGTGGCTATGCCACATGAAGGGAAAGTACCTTAAATATGGTCCGTAGGAGACTTTGCTATTTAGAAACTATATTTTATTTTTAAAAGTTATAATATTGCATTCAAAGATTTAAAAAAAAACTATTTTTGCATGTATTTTACGTACTAATAAATTTTCTAGTAACTTGAATGTAAAATTTCACGTTGTTCCTTTATTTTTAGATACAATGTTACACGAAGGGAATTATTTCTTATCAGTTATCTAAAGAATTGGCATCATAAAAATACAGAAACTTTTTTATTTCATATTTAGTCGGTTTGAGTCCCAGGTGAGGCACGCAGTTTTTAAAAAATCTCTGAATGCAGTCTTACTTACTTTTAAAAATAAAATAATATCTTCATAAAGCAAAATCCTCTATATACAATATTAAAGGTACTTCCCCTTCATGTTGCATGCCTGTATATTATGTATAAAGGTATCGTATAAAGCTACCAGTGGAACCCTAATAAAATTCACTGCACCAGCCGACTCAAAGCTGCAATTAGTGGAATTACACCCGAACGCAGCGCTAAATGCACTCACATTTAGTTGTGAATGGATGCAGTCACGCTATAGACAGACGCCGGTAATGGGCTGAGAGGAAATACGCAAGCAAGTCAAAGGTGAATAGATCGGTCAAGTGGGTCTCTATTCAATACGGCAAAAACCAAATTGTTTTTTCATCTCTCCTGTTCGGAAAGTTTAATTTAAATGAGTAGATAGCCGGGTGGAAAATTGCGTTTTCACCCCTAGGGTGGAAAGTAATTTTTTTTTATAGTTAGTCATATTATTACAATAAAAGCTTTTTATATATCTAAACTCGGCTGTACGTTAAACGACGTATTTATTACGATCTATAGGTTCATATGAAAATTATTTTTCGACTGGTCTATTTTTCGCAAATTTTACAGAAAATCTTTAATTATTTCTCTATTCTGCTGCCCGCCATAATACCATGATAGCATAGCATGACACATTTTTTTCACGTTTCGGCATGGCCATCTAGAAAATACACATACCAACATTAGAAAAGTTTAATCGAGTTGGTCACGACCTTTTATCCGAGCTTTTATACAACACTGGAGGTTGAACATCCGTTCGAAACAAGAAGTTTGACCGTTATTACGTCACGAATATATTCCATCTCTTTCCTCACAGTCGAAATGAAAAGTAGAGTGTCTAACTCGGGTGAAATTATCCATTTCCCCTAGAACTATTGGCGCTCTCACTTCGTTCGAGCGCCAGAAATATCTCGGGTGAAATGGGTTACTTTCAACCCTTGGTTATCAATCTACTATTGAGCTGTTATCGAATTGTCATCGTTTTGGTAGCCATTACCGACTTGACAGTAATGGCGGCGCGTTACAAACATTAAGACATGGACTTGTACCTAAACTGGACTGAGTACTAACTTTTTCTAGTCAATCAAAATTGAACCGTATTACGAAGTAAGACAGTTACAATTTATGTGATGATATAGGTTGAGGCCGAGCGAGAGCAACCAACCCGAGGACGGTGTCCCCCTCACTCAAGTTGCCAATGTAAAAAAGGTATATACATATATATATATATATTTGATGTACTTGGTCACACTAGTTAAAACGAGATGCAATTCTCTAGTATGGTTTCTCTGTCAGTCACACTTTTTTATCGCAGTACTCAGTCCAGTTTAGGTACAAGTCCATGCATTAAGACTGCACAGAGCAAACGTCGAGAGTCCAGTGGCGCCCTCATGACTACATACATACATACATACATAAACTCACGCCTTTATTCCCAGAGTGGGGCAGGCAGAGCTACAGAATTACTAACAACTCTAAAAACTTGTTGATAATTCTGTAACCACATTTTTCACACTTAGGCTAAGATGTTTACCAGTGTATTAGTGACAGGTTGCAAGCCCATCGCCTAACAATACTATACGCCTTAATTCCCTTAGCCATCTCTTACGACATCCACGGGAAGATATGGAGTGGCACTATTCTAACCTGGCAACCACACGGGGAATGACTATTATTGTGTTTTCTAATAAACTAAAGTATTTTCTTGATATTAGTCTGTAGGTTTTTGTACTACAAATGAAAACACAACTTATAGGGTATATCACACAGTTTAATAACAATTCTCCTTCGAGTTATCAACTTAACGGAAAAAACTGGCCACCTTTTCCCGTTAAGCTGACTACTCAACGGGTAATTGTTATTAAAGTTTGTTACGTATCCCAAAAATTTTTTTTTACTTGCGCTACAAAAACGTATCGTCTGATTGAAAACGCAATAAAAGTCATGAGGGCGCCACTATACATCCGGCGTATACTCGGCGCAGTCTTAATATAACAGGTCAAATACGATTTGGATTTTAATCCCTAGAATAGAGGCGTTGGTCAGCCCATGTTTAGTGAAAGGTTGTAGTCTGACTAACAATTGGTTAACCTCCAACAAAAAAGGGGGGTGTTTTTAGATCAACGAATACATTTGTTTGGTTTGAATTTGACGTTACTAGATAATCCGCAAAATTCCATGTATGAAAACCACCGTTTTCATAAAATTCTCCAAATATAAAACGCCAATTTCATAGGTAAGGACCTAAGGCCCTAATATTATTGCAAGGGAAAATCGATCAAGTCGTATCATGGCGTACAAATTAACTTCAACTGTAGGGTGGTAGATCACATTTTTGGCCAACTGTACAAGCCTTGGGACTATTTCAATTTGTGTGCGAATACCCCCTGTTTTTTTTAATGGCAAAGTCAATATGTCTTTACCGATTAGAACACATTTTCGAATAGCAAATTCGATTCGAAAATGACGATTCATTGAAATGTTCGAGCTCGAGCTACACCTCGTTATAAACATCTGCAGTCGACTGTATGCAGAATGTAGGTACAGTCTGCAACACAGACTTATTACGGCTTTGTCCAAGACCGGGAGCGCTAACGAACAAATATTTGTCTGACATGAGACAATATCGACAGAGGTAGCGTTGGCAGAACCAGAGGTTATTCGGGAAATATGGACGTATAAAAAAAACTTTATATTTCCAAAAGACTTAAAAACTAAAACAGCTATAATCTTTACTTTTAAGATTGTACTAGCTAAGATTATACAATTACAAGTTAGAATTATACAACGGTAACTTTACTTAATAGGTACTTAATGTTACTTTAGTATTGCACAAATATCTTTGTCTTTCCAACCACGCATCATAGCCATTTTATAATACTTTTGACTAACTTTGGTTTATCAATAATTTTCTCTATGACGTGTCTAGGAAAATCATTAAGCAAAAAAAGGTAAGTAGTTAAACCACACTCTACAGCCGTATTGGTTATTGCTTCGCGGGACGGTGAAATTTTTCTTCGGAGGTTGGTTGGTCTCTTATATCTAGATAAATTCCCCAGCTCTTCTTTACATTCTAAAAACAAACAAGATCATATCATATCAAGCAAAGATCGCTATGCCATTGTTCAAGGAGTATTGACACCATCATTGATGCATAGCTGGGTACAGATTATGCGCGGCAACCTCGCGAGCCAGTGTTCGCGTGAACATTGGCTAGCGCGGCAAACGTTCGATGGAATTTGGGTAGACCGCGGCTGCGCGAGGCAAGCGATCCTGCTCGATCAGCGCGTGAAAAAATGTATTTAAATCACACAACCGTCCAAACTGCGCGCGGCAGCGACTGAAGCTTCTTTGATGCGGGCTCTAAATTCGACAGCGCTCGGATCACCGCGAGCACGATCGAGCGCGGCAATGTTCGAGCTGCCGCGCGCGGAAACCCCGTCTACATTGCGCCGCGCGATCCAATGTTCAAGTGATTGCCGCGCATAATCTGTACGCGGCTTATGGTTATGAATGGACCCGGATCATTATGGCAATGACGTCACAATACGGTGATTTGGGTAGTAAATGGAACGGTGTTAATTTCTACGGCAACCTCAGGCATCCACGATATAAATTACCTATAAGTCAATTGTAACTTAAAGACTGTATCGTTTAGTATAAATACATACAAAACCTAGTCTAACTTTTGACATCCGTATTATTTTAAATTACAATGTTGTGAGGATATGACCTGCAGGTGTTTTTTAACCATTTCATCTGATATAATATGGTTAACTTTTGTGTCTTGGAGACTTTATGATGCTTTCAAAATCGTCCCCAAAATATATTTCGGACAAGCCTATTGAGCTCAATTTGAAGTATTTCAGCAACTCCTATAGTATAATTTTAAAATGCAATAGGTTGGTATGCAGCCAAAACATGTGAACTAAGTGTCCCCTTCATGTTTACCCGAATGAGCATCCGCAGAATAAATATGATAGATTTTTACTTTCACACAAAAGCGACTTTTTACGTAATGTTTTGGTTTCCCATCAATATCTGGTGCGAGCGGGAGGAGGGAGACTAACCAAAGGTCTCAGCCAGACCCAAGCACAATGGACAATCGTGGCGTCTAACCATCGGTAAAACACGTCGATAGAAACGCTTCTTAATAGTTATAATAGATATCAAAGTCGGAGTTGTAATGAGTAATATGCCATATTCTCAAAATGGCCACCGCCCATCGCCATCCATGCCTTTTTTTTATTAAAAATAAATTAAAGAGAATGCTCAGATGTTTTACTTTGGGAATCATGTGTAATTATGGTTTGCGTAGTATGATAATTTTTTTTGGTTACGTTGTCTAGCTCGCAAACAGTAAAATTTATTTTGCTATTTGTCCACTTTCGTTAACATCACTCAGATGGATTCGGTAAATTTTGACTAAACCATATGCCTCAAGTCGAGCCCGCAGGATGAAATGTGTACCTAATAAAAGCACTAATTAAACACATGTACATTTAAATCTAAAAAATACTTTAGGAAAGAAAGACGACTACGTAAAGTTGTATTTATACTTAACGATACAGTCTTTAATCAATTCATCGACGTTGTTATTTCGTTAACTGACTCTCCGTCACAGATCAAAAGTTGTTCTAAATGACTTGCGGTAATACTAATATTTTTAGTCGGGAATGCCTAGTTAAAAAAGTATTAATTAACAAATTTGTTTTAACACCGTTCCATTTACTCCCCAAACTACCCTATTGTGACGTCATTGCCACAAAATCTGGGGGCTATTCATAACCATAAGGCGCATACAGATTATGCGCGGCAATAATAATGAAACGATAACATGACAAATGCAAAGCGATATGGTTTTACCCAGAAGAAGTTAGAGTTCACGATCTACATAATAAAAATGATGACTGTGTTATTTTCTGTCGAAAATTATATCTCCAGAAATAAAGATCTTGGGAAAGTATAATAATTGTAGGTAACGTGAAACACCCTTTTAGTGTAAAATGTCTTCTCAATTATTTATTACACTTTATTACCGAAAGAGTAATGCGACATTATTTATATTGTTTAGGTTACGGAATAATGTACCTAAAAAAAAAACCGAATATATTTTATGTCAACGAGAACGCATGTGACCATATACAGACTTGCTGTCCCCTATTTCACCATGTTGAAAATGACATGTGACAGGTGACAATTCTGTACACATTGCAAAATGACCACGCTGATACATCACTGGGATTCATATAAGCTGCGACATATACCTACACTGAAATGTCACCTGTCAACTGTCATTTTCAAGATGGTGACATAGGGAGCTAATAGTATGTATGTATTTATGTATGTAAAAACTTTGTTGTAGAAAAGAAAAACCATAACAATACAATTGATATAAAAATATGTACAAAGGCGAACTTATCCCTTTTAGGGATCTCTTCCAGCTAACCCATGAGAGGTAATAAGGGCCAATCTCAATAGACATTCTTAAGACTTAAAATGCATTGCCCGAGCACTAAGATAGAATGCTACGCCTTATTTTAGAGTTGTTTTCTCTTAAACAGGCCGACAAATTTTCACTTAAGCTTTGCTATGAACCATTGCTATTAAACAAGCTTCCTTTAAAAAAAAACTGCATTTAAATCGGTTAGTTCGTTCGGGAACTAAGATGCCACAAACAAACACACAGACACACAGATAAATAGATACAAACATTAAACTTATAACTGCCCTCTCTCTTTATCGGGGGTCAATAGACTAACATGTAAATTTTAATAAAATCTTACTGTTCCAGAATTTTGATTTTATCGAAACTTTACTGCTGACCCTACATGTAACACATCGTATTGGGTATGTTTTTGCTGACGCTCTTTCACACTGACGATCTTTGTGCCCCTATTGGAAGCAGAAGAATGTAAAGAGTTGTTTTTATAGTTCATTTTGAGCAGTTTATACTGCTCGGGTGCAATGATATACATAGTTAATACTCCAAGCAACACTGTTCGTATAGTGGTTTTTTGGTGTGGGGATAAGACAACTGGTGTCTAGTGCAATTACTAAGACAGGCATTCCAGGCGTTTTGACGACGCGCTGGCCTAGTGGGTAGTGACCCTGCCTTCGAAGCTAGCGGTCCTGGGTTCGAATCCTGGTAAGGGCAGATATTTGTGTGATGAGCGCGAATATTTGTTCCTGAGTCATGGATGTTTTCTAATGTATTTAAGTATATATTTCTCTATATAAGTATTTATATCGTTGTCTAGTAAGTACCCATAGTACAAGCCTAGAGCTTAGTTTGGGACTATGTCAATTGGTGTGAGATTGTCCCCTTATATTATAACACCGGAGCAGAGGCAGACCAAAAAGGAGATGGCGGGACGAATTAGACGCGTTTCAAAGCAAATGGCGGGAGCGTGTACTCAATCGGGATGAATGGCGCAAAAGAGGGGAGGCCTTTGCCCAGCAGTGGGACACCCAAATAAGCCAAAAACAAAAGTCCTTAAGGTTAGCAAACGTATTAACAGTCTTAGAATCGCAGAGTTAAGATTGTAGTCATGAGAATGCAAATGTCTATGTGCCTCAAAATAAACGAAATTGATATCTTAAAATCTCCTTTACATGAATATCTCTATTTAAGAACGAATAGGCAACATAGCATTGCTATGTTCTTTGCTGTAGGAACTTTTGCAGGCACTTCTTATAACAATTATGACAAAAAGGTAGAACAAACGAAACTTAGCAAGTAATGTACTATCAGCCCAATGGAACCATGACCCAACATAGAACGGTGTCACAGTGATGTTATAAAACAATTTGTATGACATTTCTTGCGACTTGAATCGTAATGATACAGTGACACAGTTCTATGGTGGGTCAGGGTTCCATGGGGCTCATAGTACATTAACAGAAGCACTTAGCATTACTTATTTATTATTTATTTATTTAAACTTCTTTGCACTAAATGCAATAATATACAAATGGCGGACTTAATGCCTAATATCATTGTCTACTAGTCAACCAGTAGGTGAAACAAAAAAAAACTAAGGTCGGCGCGAAGAAGAAAGCGTTAAAATAAACTGTTTCAGTAAAATTTATTCAAGATACGGGTATATAAAACATAAATATACAGATGACTAATAAGCATAGACTGATACTTTAATAAATATAATACATACATACATACATTAAATCACGCCTGTTTCCCAGAGGGGTAGGCAGAGACCACTTCTTTCCACTTGCTACTATCTTGACAAATTTCTTTCGCTTCTTCCACATTCATACATCGAGTCACGCACGCACGTCGGTTTAGGGTTCTTAAGTTCTTTTCCAGTATTTCTCCGATTAAAGAGATAATAAGATTAATAAGATTGAAAAGGGCATGCTTCGAGGTTTCGGCCATTTGGAAAGGATGGATGAAAGAAGATTGACGAAAGAGATATACAGATCGAAAATGAGTCGAAGGGTCGGAAGGGGCCGCCCTAGGCGTACTTTTTCGAATCAAATCGGAGAAATATTAAATACAATTATATATTTAAATACATAATAAATATATACGGTGATCAAATCAAAAGCACCCGAAACCGACGTACGTGCATGAAGAGATTGATGAATGTAGAGGAAGCGAAAGTTGTATGTTTAGATCGGTGCACCTGGCGTTCCATAGTCTCTTCCTACCCCATTGGAAGACAGGCGAGAAGGTATGTATGTATTTATGTATATATATATATATATAAACAAACAGATAAAGCAATGTAGTACTCTTATAGGCGATGGGCTTGCAACCTGTCACTAATACACTGGTAAACATCTTCGCCTAAGTGTGCCAAATGTGGTTACAGAATTATCAAAAAGTTTTTATAGCTATCGGAAATTCTGTAGCTCTGCCTACCCCACTCTGGGAATAAAGGCGTGAATTTATGTATGTATGTATAAAGCAATGTGTGTTAAATCGATTTACGACTGCGCTTGTTCCAGCAGACGAAGCATCCGCTTGAAAACTAACTTGCTCAAGCATTGCACTTTATGCGTTTGACTTGACGGGGAGACATGCAGTGGCACTATTCTAACCTGGGTAGTGATTCTGTAAACAAAGCCGGTCGTACGGACTGTCGAGTGATATCCAAGCGGCGAGATTAAGTAGTCCCGTCAGTCAGTGCGAACAAAACACATTGTAGCGCGTGCATTTTCAATTTAACAGCACGATGGGTCGAACTTATAAGGCTGTTTAATTGAAAATGCACGCGCTACAATGTGTTTTGTTCGCACTGACGGGACTACTTATTCTCGCCGCTTGGATATCACTCGACAGTCCGCACGACCGGCGCACTGTGGAACGAAAATGGCCTCTCCATAGAAATAGGGACTTAATTTTCTAAGTGCCTATTTTTTTAATTGAAATCGAATCTACTCCTCATAATTAGGTAAAAAAATGAATATGGGTCAATTTGGCTGGAAAACCGCCGAGTAATAATTTTTTTACTAAAATGTTGTATGGAGCGTATATGAAAAAACGGAATATCTCAGAAAGTGCACAATTTCCCGTAATATCCTTCCGCAGGAATTTAGTACCAATTATTTATGATTTTTCGGCGTACTCAAAATTTCCCGGGCAGGTGCACTTTTTTAAAAAAAAATCAAAAACGTTTTATATAGGGAAAACTTGGTTTTTAGGAGGTATTTAAGTTTGCACGACACGTTTAATCGTGGGATAAAATTAAATAATGGCTTTAGATGAGATGGATGTTCAAAAATGAGGTCATTGGAATAATGACATTTCTCACTTTTTGGCCCTTTATCTCCCTGCCCCCTAATGAGCACAATCGGTGCTCATTAAGTGTATGATTAAAAGTAAAAATTAACTAAATCACTCTTAATTATTCTTAATTAGTTGGCATTAAGTAAAAGTATAAATTAAATATTATCTTATTATCATTAAGGATGATGATTACCCAGATTTCATTAGTAATGTGCAATAAATAGGTTGCAGTTTAATTTTATTGTTCTGCGTCACCTATTTCGGCATCCAATTCCGAATCATTTTGCGATTCGGAATTGATTAGAAGGTCCAAGGTCTCAATAAATAAGGTTTGTTTGTTCCTTTTATTCAGTGTTGGCCTCATTGCGGTAAGTTTGGGATCCGATGACAGAAGTAACATATTGAGAATGTCATGATTTTAATCTTGTCTACTCTTTTTCTGTGAGTTGTGTTCCCTGAACCTTCTAAAGTCTTTATTCCGGGCCTCTGACGCTTCTTCTGAGAGATTGCCGATCGGTATAACTGCGTTATGGGCTATAATGTCTGCTCCATGCACCAGTAATTTATGAACCGTTGCGGACATATGATACCAGTTGTATAATTCCACATATTTTTTTACTGTATCGTGGGCGTTATCTTTATATTTGTTGACGTCTATAACCTCTCCTGAAGTAACTGCTTGCAAGATTACTGCAAATCTCCTGATTAATCCCTCATCTAGTCCTGTAATGCTTGCTGTTTTACAGGGGTCCTCAAAAAACTTTCTGGCTGTGTTTCCATCATTAGTTGTCCCTGACCCCTGTTTGACCACATCTATCAAGAGATTCATTTCTTCCTTAAAACGATCTTGAATGATTTTCTTCCTTGATGCCATTTTTTCTTTTAGCTCGTTTCCTCTCGCAGCCCATTGTTTAAAATCCTGGCGATATGCTATGTGAAGAAGGCATTCCATCGTATTGATGCGAGCATGTAGAGATGATAACCCATATTGGTATATACCAGTATCCACAGGTTTTGTAAGAACTTTATCAAGAAGGTTCATCTCCGTTGGTTTAGCCAAACATAAACTGCAAGTTGCATTTGATCTGGCTTTTGAAAGAAAAGTGCATATTTTGCCGTCCAACATCGTCATCTTCAGTTCATGCTTCACTGTGTTGGTTTTGTGTTCTGTGGGTAGTAGATCTTCAATTTCCTTGTCTATCTCCGTTTTCTGAGCAAGCACAACGGCTTCGTTTTCCTTAATGAACTTGAACTGTATTGGACGACAATATAACGCTGAACAAGGCTTGGGATTCGTCCATATTGTATCAGTTCCTGAAGTTAATTTTAATGGTACCAGGGTTGTCATGAAAACACTAGAATCATCTTGCTCGGAGTCACTCATCTTTTGCTTGTACCTGATTTGGCTCGAAGCACCATCAAACCCCCATTTAGAAATAAGTACCATCTGTTTGTCTTCTACGTGCTCCGGTATACTATCCATTATTCTGTTCACTGTAATATTCAATAATTATTGCAGTTTAATTTTGGCTGAAGAATCCGTAATAGTTATTGATTCACTCGGAGGATAGCAATCTAGTTTAGCTTTTTGTACTCTGTAGTATGACGGATACACATTTTCTGCACCTTCTCTAATAGCACTCTCTCGCAGGATCATATATTGCCATTTAGACAACTTGAGTGAAATAAAAAGACTTAGTGCTTTTTCAGGTGTATATATCGTAGATGTTACGGGTTTCTTCGTAGAGATTGTCACTTCTCTTAATTTAGATGCTACTTCTGGGTTTTTCAGCATATATTCAATTACGGCCGCAATATCATCGCGGCCATCCTGCTTAAAACGTTCTGCTGCAGCATATGCCAATTCATCAGCGTTTTCGGATTGTAAGTCACTCGATCTTTTTTTCTTCTGTTTGGTTCCCAGATCTTCGAATGACTTACGTTTTGTTGTAGTCATTGTTCCAACCGATGAGGTCGATCCTTCATAGTTTAAATCACCTGATTCTTGGGTGGGTGAATCGGATCGCCAAACTACAAAGCTTGGCCAATCAACATTTTCCATAAGCCAATGTTCATAAGTACTTCTAAACTTTTTCGTATCTCTTCGGCACTTCTGCCATCTTTCCAAAGCAGCTCTTGAAAATCTTTGGCAAAATTCCTTGAGGGTATCATAGTCTTCTTCAGATAGTTGTCCATTGATTTTAGTAACCACTTCTTCCATCAAGGCTTTGTAGTTAAAAGAAGGTTCCTGATTTCTCAAAATCACGTACAAATCTAAGTTGGTCGTTAAACCCTCCATTGCTTGCAGTTGAAATGTTCCAGAAGGAATAAACCATAAAATTGAACTGCAACCTATTTATTGCATATTACTAATGAGAACCCATTGAAATCTGGGTAATTATCATCCTTAATGATAATAAGATAATATTTAATTTATTTTTTTACTTAATGCCAACTCATTAAGAATAATTAAGAGTGATTTAGTAAATTTTTACTTTTAATCATACACTTAATGAGCACCGATTGTGCTCATTAGGGGGCAGGGAGATAAAGGGCCAAAAAGTGAGATATGTCATTATTCCAATGACCTCATTTTTGAACATCCATCTCATCTAAAGCCATTATTTAATTTTATCCCACGATTAAACGTGTCTTGCAAACTTAAATACCTCCTAAAAACCAAGTTTTCCCTATATAAAACGTTTTTGATTTTTTTTTAAAAAAGTGCACCTGCCCGGGAAATTTTGAGAACGCCGAAAAATCATAAATAATTGGTACTAAATTCCTGCGGAAGGATATTACGGGAAATTGTGCACTTTCTGAGATATTCCGTTTTTTCATATACGCTCCATACAAAATTTTATAAAAAAAATTATTACTCGGCGGTTTTCCAGCCAAATTGACCCATATTCATTTTTTTACCTAATTATGAGGAGTAGATTCGATTTCAATTAAAAAAATAGGCACTTAGAAAATTAAGTCCCTATTTCTATGGAGAGGCCATTTTCGTTCCACAGTGCGGCGTTGTTTACAGAATCACTACCCAGGCAACCACACGGGTCTACCATGTATTTATTTATGTATACTTATCTCTATAAAAGTATGAATCGTTTTCTTAGTAGCACCCATTGTACAGTCACGAGATTTAATTTGGTACCCACCTTAGGTCCAAAGTCAATCTGACATTCCACAACAATAAGATTGAGTTTCCTAAAAGTTACAAATGACTTGACATCTCTAATGGCATTGACGACTTGAAGCATATTTTTCTTGAAATGAGTCCCAAATTAACTACAAGCCTTGAGCTTGGATTCAGACTAGGTCAATTTATGCCTTGATATATCGATACCTTATTTCACAATTATACTAATTACATTTGAAAAGTTATTGCAGTTAGTATCTTTGTGCACAAATGATAAGATCGTAACTTTACTGGCAAAAAAAAGACATCGACGCTTGAAAGGCGAAATGGGATAAGCGACCAAATAGTAACTTTACAGGAGAGCCAAAAAATGGCACAGATTTTTGAAAAAAAATCACTATAATTTATTTTATAAGCCGATTTTCAAAATTCAGCTTTGTACATGATCATGATGGTGTTTTCTATATACTGTGCTCAATAAATTACCCACAAAGGTATTATTTTAGGATTTAGTGTAGCTTACGCAAATTGATCTCAAAAACTGCAGGAGGTAAAATTATCTAACCAAAAATTGTGGTGAAAAATGAATCAAGTAAAAATGTCTAACCGGAAAAAGATTTGAAAGATAATTAGGAAAAACTATCTAACCGCAAAACATTTCAAATTAAAGAACAATGTTAGATTATATAAAAGTCATTTTTAGCCAGAAATTAAATCAAGACAAATAATCTAACTGCTATGAGCGACAATTTTAAACTTCAAAATATTTTATCTAAGCTAAAATTTAACCCTCGTAATTTATTCTCCACTAATAAAACACCACCAAAATTCAAGATATTGATGAAAAAAGTAAATATAACAACTGTTACGAATATTAATGGGTCTTTAATAAAAACAAACTGAAAAAATCCAAATGAAAAAAAAAAGTTACAGTCAAACTATTTGTCGACAAACTTTTTTGTACTAAAAACTCTAATACTTCGAGTAACTTTAGAATAAGCGACAGTAAGTAGTTTAAAAATTATTGCAGGTAAAACTAAGCGACATTACTCTCGAAACTCATATCAAGTAAAAGGCTATAACCTACAATAGTGCGGATAAAGACGTTTAGGTTATTTGATCTAAGGCATTTTTTGTATTTCTGTAGATATAGGTAAAATGATATAAAGGAAATAAAAATACATTTAACGATGAAGTAATAAAATATAACCGACACATAAAAAGAAAGTTGAAAAAAAGACAAACAGTCTAAGTAACATTTAAAAAAAATCATTTTATCTAATCTCCAATATTCAAAAACCTGTAAAAAAGAAGTCGCTTAGTAACAAAAATAGATCGGTGTTTCTAAAAATCACCGATGGGATAAGCGACACAAAAGTCGTCATACGGGCACGAGACTCAGCTCATGCGACGCAGAAAAATCTGCTGATTTTAACGATGCATATAACTCAATATCACAAAAAATGTCGCTTATCCCATTTCGCCTTTCAAGCGTCGAATTAAGTACGATTGTGCACTAAGGTATCGATATATTTTAATTATTTAACTATAGATAATCCTCCGATACAATTTTAGCAATAAATCTAATTTCCATACGGTATTAAAAAAAAACTTCGCATAATGTATATTGGTTCCGTACACAATTTATACCCACCTGACAGTTTTCCCTCCCTCAACCCATTTTATGTTGAGATATATAACTACTAGCGACCCGCCCTCGCTTCGCTTCGGTTTATGTGAGTTTTCTGTAACACCTGCACATAAAACAGAGTTTATTATACATAAAAAACCGCGGCAGAATCCGTTGCGTAGTTTTAAAGATCTAAGCATACATAGGGACAGACAGACAGCGGGAAGCGACTTTGTTTTATACTATGTATTGATGATTTCATTACATATAATATAACTAGCTGTTCCCGTGTCCACTTCGTTGGGCAAAACAGTTTTTTTGAGTTAATTATTTTCCCGCTAATTCCCGTTCCCGTGGGAATTTCGGGAATTCCTTTCTTAGTGCACCTCTACGGTACCTAAGCTACGTCCCTTCCAAATTTCAAGTGCCTACGTTTAGCCGTTTAGGCTGTGCGTTGATATGTCAGTCAGTCAGTCAGTTTCTCCTTTTATATAATTAGATAACAATTTGTTTCCTTAATTAACTAACTCTGCCTATCTTCTAGAACATTTTAATTGATATACATTGTGAACATTACGTATCCTAACATAGGTACTCGCAACTCAGCCGCATTTCCATCGAGCCCCTCAAATTAGCTGTGTTATATCCAAAATTCCGGGAAGATTATATATTTCAATAAACAAACGTGGAAGATTTCCGTGCCTTTTCCTAATTAATCCGTGAGATTGTTTTGTTACACCGTGGCGTAATGTTAAAAGGAAATATAGCTTTTGGTATGATACATTGCGTCGCTGCAATAGCTCTCGCCACAAAAATTTCAAAACAACCCGTCAATGGATTGCTACAAGCATGCAGGCTATCGACCAATGACACGTAGTCCCGTCAGAGTCAACAAATCACATTTGAGCGCGTGCATTATCAATTTGGCAGCATGGTTTCTGTCGATGAGATCGAACCACAGACCACTTACCCTATAGACTCCGCTTCGGAACAGTTTGTCTAGTATCTCATTAAGCCAAAATGGCGGGGCGCGGAGGGCGGAAAGTGCACCGTGATTGGCTAGTTCAAAGTCAACGAATAATCAAGTGTGCGCGTCGTGGAGCGCGCCAATAGAACCATGGCAACCAATTAGTGTTCTGTGAGCATAAGCATGGCTTACGGGGGCGCCTTTGTATGCGGAGTCTATAGGGTAAGTGGTCTGTGGATCGAACGTATAAGGCTGCCTAATTAAGAATGCACGCGCTAAAATGTGTTTTGTTAGCTCGAACGGGACTACTTCAATTCGCCGCTGCGATTTCGTTCGTTCCTCCGATGGACCGCCGTTTTTAAGACAATAACACCCCGTCCTTAAAGTACGATAGCATTAAGGACCTTGTCAAAATCCTTAATTCGGAATGACCGGAGGATCGATCGGTGCCTGCGCCGGCCAGACGTCCCTACACATCATCATCATGATCGAATTGAATTCATGCTACAGAGGATTATCTGGGGTAGACTGCATTGAAGATGCGTTAGCCTAGGGTAGTAGGTGATGCAATTACTGTCTTGAGATTAAGCCTAAGATTTACAGGTGCATTTGGGATTGTTCATATTTTTACAATTACTCCAATTCGAAAATCATTTCGGGGAATAGGGTTTTAAAGCCGTTCTGCATTATTAAGGTTTTGAAATATTTAATTATTTTGGATGTGGCGTCAAAAGTATATTTTTAACCTTTGTTTGACTTTCGTTTTCGGCTTGAAGTCCTCCTAGGTGTAGCTTACGGGTTAAGCGAAAACAGCTTGAAATAGTATGTTTTAATACACTATTACAATCACTTTTTTTCATTAGATGTCATTTAATTGTTGTAATTTATTAGAAAATGCCATCACAAATTTAAAATAATCATGTCATCTATAAAATGTCTGCTAAATAAATAAAGATATTTAAACAAAACTGTTTGGTCAAATACAAAATTAATTAAATAGGTGTCTTGAAATTACCTATTCTTTCGAATTAGAAAGTAAAAACCGTGACTTATTTTTTTTGGTTAATCCCAATTATACATATGCTCTTGGAAAAAACATTTCACTTTCGGAGAGTCACAATATTTAAGCTGACAGACTAGAGTTCTGACAAAAGGGCCCGCTTATTAACAGGTATCCTGACTTTTCACGAATTCATGACGTGACGAACGCTTTTGTGCAAATGTGGTTACAGAAATTATCAACAACTTTTTAGAGGTGTTGGTAATTCTGTAGCTCTGCCTACCCCACTATGGTATTACAGGCGTGACGGTATGTATTTGTGTATTATTTGACAAACTATATCATTTTAGAAACTTTCATTTTACAAAAACGTGTTTGTGCTAAAGCCATTTATTATAGGTTACATGGGCTTATGAAAAAAAATAGGTTAGGATAGACTTCAGACCACAAAAAAAAAAACGATCGACGTATCTCTTTGCAAAATGAAAGTTTGTCAAATGATGATTTGGTAAAACATAAGTGAACCTTATAAACATCCTCATAAATATCTTCGTATATCTAAAACAAAGCCCCATGTATATTGTACCCCAGTTAACCCTTAAAGCGGCAGTGTCACCCCGACAGTAATCAACCCGCTCACTGCTCCGTACAGATCCGATTCCCGAAAGACGACAGATTGTCGCCAATCTGTGGCAAACGCGATTATATCAGAATCGGGACACCTGCCACGGGCTGGAAATGATCTAAAGCGTAGACAGGATAGGAGAAAATAACACGAGTGAAAGAGAAGCATTTATACGGAAAGCCTTATAAATAAAAAAGAAGGCATTGTATCTTTCTGTCTCCGCGGATACGTTTTTTCAAAGCCAGTTGTTTGTCACTATAACTGGTGAAAAATTTTCAGGACCCAACCCGTTCTGTAGTTCCAGGGATGTCGAGATTTTTTTAATAAATAAATTGCCTACGTTTCTTCATTTATCATATACAAAAAAAAACTTAAAAAAAACACTTTTTCCTTACGATAATAAATTGCCATTTAGCGCTATTACTAAATAAAAAATTCTTAGTCCTTCCTCTGGGAGATATCTGCATACTCGTATCAAATTTAATTAAAATCAGTTCTCTAGTTAAGCTGGAAAAGTGTAAAGAACTTAAAAATAAATACTCTGTTACTTTATGGTTATAAGTATGGAAGTATTCAGTCGTAATTTCCATGGTTCTTTAACAAAATTAACAGTGTTTTAAGAGTAATATTATAACACGGTGTGACAGACAGCCTTAATAAAAAGGGGTAGCGGGTTCTGTGGGCCAATCCCAGTAAAATATAAACGGACACAAATTAGGTACCGCGCCTAATTATTGAGGGGGCTTGATTAGTTTATACGTTAATATGTGAAATGGGGGTTTAAATTAAATACTTGGGAAATAATCAACTTTTTTTTAACTAAGTAATATTCATTTTAAGTTGTCAAGTTTTTTGTCAACAAAATGTTTTTTTTTAACTTGTGTTTCAGATACAGGTGGTGTTTGCCTAACTATAGGACGTATAAAACAGCTAGGTTTTTATTACATTTAAATAGTTATACATAAACTCACGCCTTTATTCCCAGAGTGGGGTAGACAGAGCTACAGAATTTCCAACAACTATAAAAACTTTTTGATAATTCTGTAACCACATTTTGCACACTTAGGCGAAAACACATTTAAATAGTTATAAATATTACAATATTGCACTTATATCGGTTTTGAATAGTTTAGAATACTTAACTTTGCTGTACCAAGTTGTAAGCTAGACACCTAACAGATATTAGCCACGTATATTTAAGTTAACGGTAGATCTAACTCTCCCTTTAAACCTAACTTCCCCTAACTTACCCAAGTCGAAGCTAAGTTAAACGACGATTCAGTTGAATACTTCGCAAATACAGTTTAGAAGTTATGGTTGAAAGAAGTTCAGACGTGCGGGCTGGAATTGTTTTGAACGTTAACGGTTACATAATGAAAGCCATTATAACATTATGTCAAACTGACACTTTGATTTTGTAATTTAGAGACAACGACGAATTGAAATTGTGTGAGAATACAATTTATACCTACAAGTCGAACAAAAATTCGTTCAAGTGCGAGACGGACTCGCACATCGAGGGTTCCGCACCACTCGCCCTTGGCCGGTTTCTATTTATCGTAAAGAAACCTGCACATTCTGAGTTGAGAGTGTAACACAGGTAATTGCACAACATATCCTGCAAGGTTTTGACCCTACACTTATAAAATAAAACACACACCAGATAGACTTTTATGTATGCGAAAGGATTTATACAAGATAAAAAGTAAGCTTAACAAAACCATAGAAAAAATAAAACTGACACCGTCATAAAATTAGAACGTTAAAGGCTAATTGTGCTAAAAATAGTACATACCAACCAAAGCGACAAAAACGTTGTCAATCATGTCCTAATCACAGCCCACCTCCATCCAAGCCTCTTTATGTTTCCCCGTCATTAATCCAAGCAATAGAATTAAAGTGTCTTGTAACAAATCGCCGGACATTAGCCGTAAGTCCTTCTAATGGGACAGTTTACTAAGTAATGTCCTTTTTTCCTGTAGGATTGATGCCACCCTTTTTTTCCTGTCAGCGGCGATAAAGGGAGTTTACTGTATTTTTAACGGCTATCTCTACTGACTTTTGCTGGGAATTCTTTTTTTTGTCACCGAATTAAGATGCAAATGGCTAGCCAAACGGTCAGATTAGAATTCATCTGAATGAGCAGGTTTAAACGCGTTTTCTTCTAAACCATACAATACAAGAAATATTTTTTTTATAGTTTCACCCAATGTGTAATTATTTTTTATAATTTTTTTTTCATGCTTATATTATAGTATGCTTACAAACGTACCTTACTAACGTTCTTAGCGTAGCTTATTAACGTTTCATGTTTACTAACGTAGTTTTGTAAGACTTTTATAACTAACCCTTTATGGACAAATTTCTGAAATAAAAATTGAATGAATTTGAATAGTCAAGATCATCAACATAATATGTATGTATACACCACAATGTGTCAAAAATATGTACACAGACCTTATTACTATCGCAATAAAGTCTATGTGTACATACTTTTGCAACTTTGTGTGGATATTTACTGGTGACCTTGACTGTACCTAAAAGGTTTTCTGTATTATTTTAATTACTACTTATTGAAAACCGAATTAAAAGTTGTTCATAGTTTTTAGAGACTTGGTGACGAATAACCGTGGAACCTAAAGACTTGAAACTTGGATGGAATATTCTTAGGTACCATACTGCCCTACTATGGAGAAAAGGCACAAGTGAAATTATTCGTTGAAGTATATTAAACTCTCAAAGGTTACAATAAGGTTGGAAGTGCAATTCAATTCATAGTAGATGTGCCTTTTTTCCGTAGGAGGGCAGCATAGAGGTCTGATTCACTATGGTCAGGATTTTTCAAAAGTCCCAATTGTAAAAATACTTAGGGGGAGTAGAGGGAAACTATTTGTACGCGGATGAAGTGGCACGTGACTTCTAATGTATTTGTATAAAAATGTATATAACATAACATGCTAAGAAAGGGCCAAGTCTGGAGATCCTTAACCGACGCACGTGTATGACGCATGTATGAGTGTAGCGGAAGTGAGGGAAGTTAGTCTGGATTGAAGCAAGTGGAGAAGTCTCTGCCTACGGGAAAGAGGCGTGATTGTATGTGTGTATGTAAAACTTATATCTTTGTCAATTACCTGTGGTAATTCCTAAACTAACCCTTATAAGGTATACATAAACTCACGCCTTCATTCCCAAAGTGGGGTAGGGTAAAGTCACCAGTAATCATTAAGAGGCCGAATACAGGTACAGGTAATCGGCCTCGGCCTATTGTTTGTATGAGTGTGAAGAATACCAAAGATATAATTCCTACTCTTCGCACTCATATGTCTACTACTGGACTCTGGCTGAACACTGGTGACGTCACCCTACGCAGAGATACAGAATTACCAACCACTCTAAAAAAAAATGATAATTCTGTAACCACATTTTTCACAATTAGACTAAGATATTAGTGACAGTGTATTAGTGACAGGTTGCAAGCTGTTGAAGGTTTTATTTAAACCAGCTAATCCTGGCCGACCAGAACTTGATATACTGAGAGTGTGTATTGTTTCTTATGACAGTTGTCACCCTCAAAAATAAATTGTTCTCGTATTTGCTGTGCTAATGTTTTTTAATGTAATTTTAAATATATAAAAAGTATATAGCTTTGTCTGAAGCGACCAAAGAAGCGGTGTACGTTCGTGCAATATTTGAAGAGCTAACTGGACTTTCAGACACAGTTATTTTGTATAGTGATAACCAGTCAGCTACCATATAAGATATCATTGTGTTCGTCAGGCTGTTTATAATAAGTTGATAGAATTAAGGTAAACACAGTTCTTTTACAAATTAATTGTAGGAGCTGGTCATCAAGGATAAGAGGGCGTGTTGGAGGTTTTATTTAAACCAGTCAATCCTGGCTGACCAGAACTTGATATGCTGAGAGTGTGTATTGTTTTTAATGACACTTGTCACTCAAAAATAAATTGTTCTTGTATTTGCTCTGCTAATGTTTTTTAATGTAATTTTAAATATATAAAACAAGCCCATCGCCTAACAGTACTACTAGCCTTTATTCCCTTAGTCGCCTCTTATAACATCCACGGGAAGACATGGTGGCACTATTCTAACCCGGCAACCACGCGGAAACTAACTAGGTACTATATTTCTGTAAATCTCTGATATGTATTATTTAAAGTAACAAAATGACCGTTCTATTTAGAAACAAATAGCGAATAAAGTTGGATCAAAGCGAGCCAGTGACGTCACCACGTATCCTACGTCACAGAGCGAGGGTGATATTAGGTTTGCTGCGAGTCAAAATTCCACACTTGAGTTCTAACGCTGAGACTTTGGTGCGTAGTGATGGGACATGGTCGATGAAGTCGTTGAAATATTTTATCGTAAAATTAACTAAGTTTTTTTTTTATATAGGAATGCTAGTTGCCTGGCTTTGTCTGTGTGGAAGTATTTAAACGCTCTTGGGAACTGTTAATTTTTCTGGGATAGAAAGTAGCTTTTGGCCTTCTCCGGGGATCAAATTTACACTTAATTTCATATCAGTTGAGTGGTTTGACTGTGAAAGCGTAACAAACAATTAATAAACATAGTTACATTCGTATTTATAATACTAGTATGGATGGTTTTGTCTCTGCGGCTTTTTGCTAACAGAAATTATCTAAATCATTATTATACAAAGGAAATATCCGCACTTATCTATTTATCTCTTTAAATAGTTAATAATATTAATAAAATTTAATATCCATACTAATATTATAAATAAGAAAGTGTGTCGGTCTGTATGTTACCTCTTCACGCTTAAACCGTTGAACCGATTTAGGTGAAATTTTGTGCAAAGATAGTTTGAATCCTGGGAAAGGACGTAGGATTTTTTTCCTGAAAATTTGTATGGAGCTACGATATAAACGAGTTCCACGTGGACGGAGTCGGGGGCAGAAGCTAGTTTAATATAAACCTACACATTAGATTGATCTGACGCTATACTAATAATTTCAATATAAGTAAACCAAATTCAAAATGACTTTGCATACAATTCCATATTTTTATAGTTTATAATTAATTGATCAATTTAAATCAGTTACCACCAATCTATTTAATCAAAATTGCAATGCAACATTAATTAATTGATTGGATGTTAAAATTGTTTATTTTGTAGCTTATTTGGTCAAAAATATTTATGCACTGTTACCATTAATTAAAAATAATATTCATGATGATTATGAGTACGTTTGTACTTCATTATGTAAGCAATAATAAACTTTGGAAACAGTATTTAATGAAAACCAGAGACCTTAGCTGTTGCCTGCGATTCCGTCCAAATAAAGTCGATTATCGCAAAAGATTGTTTTTTTTATCCTTTTTCACGGTTCCATACCAAATTTGGTTGAGTTTCTTAAAAGTTACAAAAGACTTGACACCTCTAATGACATTGACGACTGCAAACATAATTTTCTTGAAATGGGTACTAATAATATTATTAAAAAAAACATGAACTGTCTGTGTTCTATATTTTAGATAAAAACCGATTAGCTATAACTGCGTAATTGAAAGACATTTATACACGCTTATTTAATTTAACGCAAATATTTAGTTGGATAACGAGTCCTAACAAACAAAAAAAAACGTACATCTATAATGCGCTCGTTCTTCCCTTTAAAATTTTTCCTTGTCTACGACAAAAGACGATTTAAATAAATGTAATATTCCGTTTTATCGACAATGAATAAGAAATGTAGGGACAACATTAAGGTTGTGACCGTATGCATAAGAGGAGCGATTCTTAATAAATGGACGTAGAGAGATTACACAGTAGGAGGAAAAAAAAGAATAGATAAATATAAAGGGACAGTCAGCATACAAAAATTAACCTAGTTCCAAATTAAGCTCTAGGCTTGTACTATGATTCGAGTACTATTTTAGGAGAACGATTATACTTACTTATATTGTATATATGACATACAAATTTAGCCCTTTCTCTTTCTTACATTTGAAAATAGACAAGGAGAGAGCCAACTTCAAATGGCAGATTTTACTTGATTGTGAAACAGGCGCTTAGAGAGATAATAACTTAAATACATAATTAATTATAATAAGTACATTCAAGACTCGATAAATCGATTTACCCGTTTAAGAGCTACGGTGCCATAGACAAACACCACACATACACACACACACACACACACACACACACACACATACATAGCGGCCAAACTTATAACACCCCTCTTTTTGTGTCGAGGGTTAAAAAGAGGAATAAGGGAGGGGAAAGAGTTAAGTGACCTATAAACTAATTTGGCAGCATCTGTCACTGGTCCAATTTTCATCTTATTCAAACGAGAATAAGTAATCCTTTCCTCTTGGTTTAGCCCAGACACATTGCTTTAAAGGTTAATAAGTTTCTGTCAAAAAAAAACATATTTGGAACAAGCTTTTGTTGCCGACCGTACTTTTTTTGCACAGTCGTCATCTACTCGTGAAGACGATTCTAACAAGCCCTAACACGACGGGTTTATCATGTGTAATTTAGGAGTTCCTATGGCCACCCTGAGTCTCCATCATCAGACCAGCTCGATGGTACTTATTATTGTAATGTCATCCGAACTAAAGGCGTGTGCAAATTTTCAGCTTCATCGAAAACCGTGAAGTAGGTCAAATTTAACTTGCAAGATTTGACCCTTATATACATACTATTACATACATCGTTGCTTAAATACAAAAGGGACACAAATCAAAATTTGTTTGTGTTGCATTTAAATTCGGAATACTATATACTTTAAGTTTCAAATCAAATTATATCTGATTAACCTTTTATTGGAAAATACATACTCACAATCAGTTAAAGAGTTTATGGACCTTGATTTATAATTTGTTTTGATTTAATATGTTTTGTTGGTTTTTATTTTTTGTACTTAATGTTTTGACTTATTTTGAGACGATCCTTAACGGTGATACGAGTAACTTCTTAGTTCTGTATTGTTATTGTTATCCTGACTTCTTATTTCTATTTTGATTATATTAAAATTTATGTATATAGTTGACGATTCCAATGTAATTTCTTGTACTTTTGACATAACGTGCAATGTATACTGTGACTTACTTTGGAAAGTAAATATCATTCATTCATTCATTCATTCTGTTTTTCTTTTGTGGCGCTTTTGTATTTAAGCAGCGACATAATATGGGAAGTTAAATAAAAGCTTGTAAAAAATATGTATCTTAAACCGCTCCCCGCTCCCGCTCTCCGCTCCCGCTCCCCGCTCCGCTCCTCCCCTCCCCCTCCCCTAAACCGTTTGCTCGGCAAACCGCATTCTGTGGAGTCGCCACGTTCCCCAAATTAGATTTGCTTTGTGAGCTGTAATTCTGATTAAAACCATTTTCTACCTACCGTCAATACGTAATCCGTTTGGTTTGGCTTAACGGAGGTAATGAGCGGGTGGTTAGCTTTAGGTGTGTCATACAAACAGGTGAAGGGAGGGTTAAAACTGGGATGAATATTAAGCGCCATCTGTCGTCAAAAATATACTTTAAGATTGTAATCTGTTGGGGCGTGGTAGCAATCCCTCGTACTATCAGCTCATTGGAATTCTAGAACTGTATCACAGTGACGTTATTTATTTATTTATTTATTTATTCAGGTTACAAACAGTCACATCACAATTATAGAAAGGATGGGTATGAGCACAATAAGACCTAAAGAACCATAAAAGGAAATACAAACAATTTTATAGCCACAATCGATACAAAATAAAATACAGGAATTTAGTCCGAGGCAATAGTGCAAAAGAACATAGACCTACCAGGGTTCAAGTAAAAAGTGGAAAATCAGAAAATATAGGTAGGCACGAGTCTAAAAAAAACTCTTTTCATGTGTACCTACCCCCTTCTACCACAACTTAACCCGGCCCAGTCCGTTCTCACCACCGTTATGATTCAAGTACTAAGAAGTATCAAACCAATTGTTTTATAATGTCACTGTGACTCCGTTCTATGGTGGGTTAAGGTTCCATTTGGCTGATAGCACATGATTGTCTAAACTTATATTTAGTGGTGGTAGGACCTTGTGCAGGATAACTTACTTACTTACTTTAACTTACCACCAAACAGCAGTGATCGCATTAATGTGTTCCGGTGTAGGGATAAGACAAGCAGTGAATTTACTAGCATAGAGCATCCATTATGCGTCTTAAAAACTTACTTTTCTCTCTGGGATCGGTTCTGAGGATCGTGATCAGCATCAGGGTTACATCTGGAGCATGATCTGCCTCCATTGGTTTCGGTCTAGCGTCTCTTACACCCTTGTAGAACTTGGAGGATGATAATTCTTTCACTTGATCGATCTATCTTGTTGGCGAACGACCGCGCAATCTTTTGCCTTTGGTGTTTGGGAATACCAGTTTTAAGATTTTAGTGTTCAGTTTTTGGTACTAAAAGTACGTCTAGGTAAGAATATTAAATATCTCGGCTCCGATGCACTTAAGAGTCTTTTAAGAGTATTAAATTATGTAATAAAACATGTTTATTTTTAATTATTCTATCATAATTATTATTGAATTAAATCAATTATTATTCAATTAGGTATTATTGTATTAGTTAATTGTGGCAACTTCACTGGTCAATGTGTTATGTAAGTTTTTCTGTTATATTTTTTCTTTACTTGTACCGTTTGTGCCCAAATAAACATTAAACATTAAACATTAAACATAATTTACCACTTTTACTAATGGCCACTCACCTTGAAAATGGGTGACTTTTACAAATGGCAACACTTTTACCCTTTTTTTTTTATTTTTCTTACACACACACACAAATTAACGCCTTCCCAGATTGGGATAGGCAGAGCTACATAATTACCTACAACTCTTGTACTTGATAATTCTGTACTCACATTTTGCACCACGGCTAAGATGTTTACCAGTGTATTAGTGACAGGTTGCAAGCCCATCGCCTAACAGTGCTACAAACCTATATTCCCTTAGTGGCCTATTACGACATCTACGGAAAGACATGGAGTGGCCTATTACTAACCCGGCAACCACACGGGGAACAAATATTTTTGTTATCACTACATAGTATGAAACAAAGTCGCTTCCCGCTGTCTGTCTGTCCCTATGTATGCTTAGATCTTTAAAATTACGGTACGGATTTTGATGCGGTTTTTTTTAATAGATAGGGCAATTCAAGAGGAAGGTTTTAATGTATACTTAATAAACTCTGTTGGGTGTACGGGTGTTACAGAAACTCACATAAACCGAAGCAAAGCGAGGGCGGGTCGCTAGTACAATAATAAATTAGAAATTACTTGAACGTTTGTTAGGCAGCCTGTATTCGAAAGCTAATGATCGTGCTTTAACTGAGTAGTTAACTAGTTAACCATATCCTTAATCAAAACAGATTAGTGAAATACTCGTACAACTGTGGGGTAAGACAATCGGTGAAATTACTAGCATAGAGGCTTTACGTCTTCGGGATTGGCACTAGGGAATGCAATTAAACTGGTTATTAACCGTTTTAGTATGGAAATAACCTGTTAAAACCGGTTATAACCACTCGAGAGAACTGTAAAGGAATTTCATACAAAATTGAAATCCTAGCCCGGGTTTTTTTTTTTACTTTGATGTAAACATGGCCGCTGTGTTTATAAACAGGCTGAATAGCTAAATTATATTTTTAAAACTTTTGAGAAATAGTTAAATAAATACTAGGAGTGCATAAACGTTTGGGAGACATCCGCGCTGTGTCGTGTGCGCCCGCCCCCGCCCGCCGGTTGCCCGCACCGCCTGAGATCTAATTGTATGCCTGATATACCTCCTAATTACCGCTGCCGCTCCTGGTACTTTATTTTAACATGCAATTACTTTTCTTCCCTAGGGTGGACATATCAATTAACTTTTTTGAGTGATGTATTTTTTTATTTCATTGCATATGTTTGAGAAAATCACTATACGTACCTCGCCGTGAAAAGGGGTTGCCAGTCTCGTAACTATCCGTCCTACCGTCTATATCGTTCGGCAGGCAACCCCTACTTCCCTCCCTCTGTAGTAATGTACTATTATTTACTATTCCAGACTTTAATATCTGTTCCAAATTTCATTTCGATCCATTTAGCCGTTTTCGCGTGATTGAGCTAAACATCCTTCATCAAAACTTTCGCATCTATAATAGTACTAAGAAGTAAGATGTAAGCTGTGTGATGAATTTCCTGGAATTTCCCTCAGTTTCGAGATTGTTCCCAAACTAAACAAGAACATGGGTATTTTACGGGAACGCTTTCGAGGAGCTTTCGTAGCGCATTTCCTGTTTAAGCTTCAAAGCTTATTTACTTGATAGTAAAAGTTTCAAATAAATTGCGAGCTCACAGAAAAGGTTCTGGATTAATATTGAAAGCTATGTTTATGGCTTTTTGGAAGCTTTTTATATGAGTTTAATAGATTTAGTGTCATTTTGATTGAAAGGAAAATGGTCCATTTGAAATGACCATTCTGAAGTTTGGATCAAAAGTAACCACTATTTTGACATAATATTTATTGGAATAAAGTACCTAAATACCTAACAACACATGATTAGCGGAATCCGTTCATTCAAGTTTAATCAAGAATATACAGGGTGTTTGGTAGGTAGGTGCAAAGCTTTAAAGGGGTGATAGATCAGCTCTTAAGCTATCGATATAATCCCATGTATGTTCAGCAATTGCTATTAATTTCCGAGATATTGATCATTTTAATCGGAATTTTTGTAATTTTTCCTTACGTCCGTGCTACGAAAACCCCCTAAATTCACTATGAAATAAGGTAGTTTTTAAAGCTATATGCCAATTTTTTATTCATTACAACTTTTTGAGTTAACGTACAAACTTTGATTTTCTATACTTGGTGAAAAACAAACGCGGGGTTCTCTTAGTATGGAGAAAGTAACTCTGAGCGTTCACTCAAAAAGTTGTAAATAAAAAAAAACTGAAAAAAATAAGAATGAATACATAAATTTAGGGATTTTTCGTAACACGGACATAAGGGAAAATGGCCAAAATTCAGATTAAAATGATCAATATCTCGGAAACTAACAACAATTGCTAAACATACATGGGGGTCAAATCGATAGCTTAGGATCTGCTCTATCACCCTCTTAAAGCTTTGCACCTAGCTACCAAACACCCTGTACCTTCTTCTTCGACAGTCGGCTAGAAATAGAATCGTAATTCTAATAATATGCACTATAATATGAAATGTTCCGCATATAAATTATTTCTAGACTTGGCAGACGCGTTCGTGGAGCAAAACAAAAACAGCTGTCACCTAAACAATATGATGCCAGTGCGGGAGCGAGCGAGCACATATTTCCCTCTCGTTTATTGCTGTCGGCCACTTAACAACAAAACATGCAGAGCGTACAGTCGGCGACAACGTTATTTCAAAAGTAAACTATAATAATATTGAACAAAATGTCTGACTAGTTCTTACATTGTAATGGCAGCGACCACGGATACTAATTAAATAATTCCTTAGAGTCATAAATCCGAATTTATTAAAATTACGATTTTTAATAATTCCGAATGCAATATTATCATAAAATATTTTATTTTTAGATTACGGTTACAAACCAAATCTAACCTTACTAAATTATTTATTAAATCTTAAAAAACATAACGTAGTTTTCAGAAATAAAAAAAATCAGATAAATTAATACTCGAAAAAAAAAAGGTGTTCCCGGCGCACTGTGGAACGAAAATGGCCTCTCCATAGAAATAGGGACTTAATTTTCTAAGTGCCTATTTTTTTAATTGAAATCGAATCTACTCCTCATAATTAGGTAAAAAAATGAATATGGGTCAATTTGGCTGGAAAACCGCCGAGTAATAATTTTTTTTATAAAATTTTGTATGGAGCGTATATGAAAAAACGGAATATCTCAGAAAGTGCACAATTTCCCGTAATATCCTTCCGCAGGAATTTAGTACCAATTATTTATGATTTTTCGGCGTTCTCAAAATTTCCCGGGCAGGTGCACTTTTTTTAAAAAAAATCAAAAACGTTTTATATAGGGAAAACTTGGTTTTTAGGAGGTATTTAAGTTTGCAAGACACGTTTAATCGTGGGATAAAATTAAATAATGGCTTTAGATGAGATGGATGTTCAAAAATGAGGTCATTGGAATAATGACATATCTCACTTTTTGGCCCTTTATCTCCCTGCCCCCTAATGAGCACAATCGGTGCTCATTAAGTGTATGATTAAAAGTAAAAATTTACTAAATCACTCTTAATTATTCTTAATGAGTTGGCATTAAGTAAAAAAATAAATTAAATATTATCTTATTATCATTAAGGATGATAATTACCCAGATTTCAATGGGTTCTCATTAGTAATATGCAATAAATAGGTTGCAGTTCAATTTTATGGTTTATTCCTTCTGGAACATTTCAACTGCAAGCAATGGAGGGTTTAACGACCAACTTAGATTTGTACGTGATTTTGAGAAATCAGGAACCTTCTTTTAACTACAAAGCCTTGATGGAAGAAGTGGTTACTAAAATCAATGGACAACTATCTGAAGAAGACTATGATACCCTCAAGGAATTTTGCCAAAGATTTTCAAGAGCTGCTTTGGAAAGATGGCAGAAGTGCCGAAGAGATACGAAAAAGTTTAGAAGTACTTATGAACATTGGCTTATGGAAAATGTTGATTGGCCAAGCTTTGTAGTTTGGCGATCCGATTCACCCACCCAAGAATCAGGTGATTTAAACTATGAAGGATCGACCTCATCGGTTGGAACAATGACTACAACAAAACGTAAGTCATTCGAAGATCTGGGAACCAAACAGAAGAAAAAAAGATCGAGTGACTTACAATCCGAAAACGCTGATGAATTGGCATATGCTGCAGCAGAACGTTTTAAGCAGGATGGCCGCGATGATATTGCGGCCGTAATTGAATATATGCTGAAAAACCCAGAAGTAGCATCTAAATTAAGAGAAGTGACAATCTCTACGAAGAAACCCGTAACATCTACGATATATACACCTGAAAAAGCACTAAGTCTTTTTATTTCACTCAAGTTGTCTAAATGGCAATATATGATCCTGCGAGAGAGTGCTATTAGAGAAGGTGCAGAAAATGTGTATCCGTCATACTACAGAGTACAAAAAGCTAAACTAGATTGCTATCCTCCGAGTGAATCAATAACTATTACGGATTCTTCAGCCAAAATTAAACTGCAATAATTATTGAATATTACAGTGAACAGAATAATGGATAGTATACCGGAGCACGTAGAAGACAAACAGATGGTACTTATTTCTAAATGGGGGTTTGATGGTGCTTCGAGCCAAAGCAGGTACAAGCAAAAGATGAGTGACTCCGAGCAAGATGATTCTAGTGTTTTCATGACAACCCTGGTACCATTAAAATTAACTTCAGGAACTGATACAATATGGACGAATCCCAAGCCTTGTTCAGCGTTATATTGTCGTCCAATACAGTTCAAGTTCATTAAGGAAAACGAAGCCGTTGTGCTTGCTCAGAAAACGGAGATAGACAAGGAAATTGAAGATCTACTACCCACAGAACACAAAACCAACACAGTGAAGCATGAACTGAAGATGACGATGTTGGACGGCAAAATATGCACTTTTCTTTCAAAAGCCAGATCAAATGCAACTTGCAGTTTATGTTTGGCTAAACCAACGGAGATGAACCTTCTTGATAAAGTTCTTACAAAACCTGTGGATACTGGTATATACCAATATGGGTTATCATCTCTACATGCTCGCATCAATACGATGGAATGCCTTCTTCACATAGCATATCGCCAGGATTTTAAACAATGGGCTGCGAGAGGAAACGAGCTAAAAGAAAAAATGGCATCAAGGAAGAAAATCATTCAAGATCGTTTTAAGGAAGAAATGAATCTCTTGATAGATGTGGTCAAACAGGGGTCAGGGACAACTAATGATGGAAACACAGCCAGAAAGTTTTTTGAGGACCCCTGTAAAACAGCAAGCATTACAGGACTAGATGAGGGATTAATCAGGAGATTTGCAGTAATCTTGCAAGCAGTTACTTCAGGAGAGGTTATAGACGTCAACAAATATAAAGATAACGCCCACGATACAGTAAAAAAATATGTGGAATTATACAACTGGTATCATATGTCCGCAACGGTTCATAAATTACTGGTGCATGGAGCAGACATTATAGCCCATAACGCAGTTATACCGATCGGCAATCTCTCAGAAGAAGCGTCAGAGGCCCGGAATAAAGACTTTAGAAGGTTCAGGGAACACAACTCACAGAAAAAGAGTAGACAAGATTAAAATCATGACATTCTCAATATGTTACTTCTGTCATCGGATCCCAAACTTACCGCAATGAGGCCAACACTGAATAAAAGGAACAAACAAACCTTATTTATTGAGACCTTGGACCTTCTAATCAATTCCGAATCGCAAAATGATTCGGAATTGGATGCCGAAATAGGTGACGCAGAACAATAAAATTAAACTGCAACCTATTTATTGCACATTACTAATGAAATCTGGGTAATCATCATCCTTAATGATAATAAGATAATATTTAATTTATACTTTTACTTAATGCCAACTAATTAAGAATAATTAAGAGTGATTTAGTTAATTTTTACTTTTAATCATACACTTAATGAGCACCGATTGTGCTCATTAGGGGGCAGGGAGATAAAGGGCCAAAAAGTGAGAAATGTCATTATTCCAATGACCTCATTTTTGAACATCCATCTCATCTAAAGCCATTATTTAATTTTATCCCACGATTAAACGTGTCGTGCAAACTTAAATACCTCCTAAAAACCAAGTTTTCCCTATATAAAACGTTTTTGATTTTTTTTTAAAAAAGTGCACCTGCCCGGGAAATTTTGAGTACGCCGAAAAATCATAAATAATTGGTACTAAATTCCTGCGGAAGGATATTACGGGAAATTGTGCACTTTCTGAGATATTCCGTTTTTTCATATACGCTCCATACAACATTTTAGTAAAAAAATTATTACTCGGCGGTTTTCCAGCCAAATTGACCCATATTCATTTTTTTACCTAATTATGAGGAGTAGATTCGATTTCAATTAAAAAAATAGGCACTTAGAAAATTAAGTCCCTATTTCTATGGAGAGGCCATTTTCGTTCCACAGTGCGGCGACCACATGTGCTACTTACTCGTCCAAAAAATCTTTTGGGAAACGAATTCCATTCTTAACTAGAGAGTTAATCAAGTGTTTTCAAAACACAACGTCTAAAAATAAAAGTTAAAAGAAGTTTATTCAGTAAATAGGCCGCACGGGCTATTTTACACGTCAAAAATCTACCAACGCTTCTCAAGAGGAGACCACTGCTAGAAACTCAGCAGTCAGTAATTTTTAAATATTGCTTTTGGAAATGATAATATTTATCCTAGCGTATATTTATATAAAACAATAAACGTGAAATAAAAATATCGAATATTGGCAACCATACCTGCAAATTAGAGTGACGGGGCGCGATTTGGATACGATACCAGACTGCGTTAACAATATTTTAGAAATGCATTTTTGTGCGCCATACTTGGCATGTTTGTTACTTGCTTGCATATGAACTAACAAACAGAAATCAGTATTTTTTAATAGTATTAAAATACAAGAATAATACTTGCATTACAAACTCTAATAACAAAATAGAACGCGAGGTTCTGCAGGAAAAACATGACAAACTAATAAAAGAATATAAATTATAATAGAATTATTAATAATTTAAATTGTTTTCCTACTTGACCTGCATTTCCTAGGCTACACTATAAATAAACGCACAAGCTTAGACTGAATACTGTTTACGTCATCTAATATTTAACTAAGTTAAATAATTCGTTTCTGCTAGGTAATTCTCTTGAACAACTCACTTACCAATTCATGAATGAAAATATTAACCACCTAGCCTAAGTTGTCCCTTCATTGTATTATTAATATTTTAGTGCACGTATTGTGTATTTGATGAACGAATGTATATTGCCTCTGAAGTGCTTGATTACGTAATAAAAAAAACAATAATAACAACAAAAAGCTTTAAAAACGCGACTGTTGTTGCTGACCAACTTTAAATCGTTACATACACATACATACATAAACCCACGCCTTTATTCCCCGAATGGGGTAGGCAGAGCTACAGAATTTCCAACAACTATAAAAACTTTTTGATAATTCTGTAACCACATTTTGCACACTCAAGCCAAGATGTTTACCAGTGTATTAGTGACAGGTTGCAAACCCATCGCCTAACAGTATTATAACCTTAGTCGGCTTTTACGACATCCACGGGAAGACTTGGAGTGGCACTATTCTAATCCGGCAACCACACGGGGAATCGTTATTTATCCAAAAAGATTGTTAAAAATTAAAAATGAATAAAGAAGCCTAAAGATGTTTTTTAAATACCTATTGAATGTTACCCAGTTTCTTATAGTTCGTTGACTTTTCTTTTTTCTTACGATATACATATATTTCGCTACAATATAGCGTCTGTCGCCATATTGAATTTTAATTACTGTCATTATCTTTAGTGACATTCACAAGATTAAGACAAATCGATTGCCATAAGAATCATCAAACTCGGTCCATGCGTTTAGTTCCTAGAGCGCCACAAAAGAACAAACATACATAATTATATGATAACCACATTACCCTCCTCCTTCGTTAATTAATTAAAACATGACAACAAAAGTAGCAAAACCATTCGTTCTCAGGGTTGTTTGAGGGAGGGGTCTTAGGATTCTTATCTTAAGATTGTAGCCTTTAGCATTCAAAATTAAATACCTATGGGTCTTAGGTACAAATTTACCATCAGGTGACTTGGATCAGGGTTCGCTTCTTGCCAAAAAAAAAACTTAAACTAACATTGAATTTCTTAGCACTTTTGCCTGTAAATGTACTTTCTACTCAACGAGTTAACACGATACTACATTATAGCTCTTTGTTTTACTACACAAACTTATATTTGCTGCTAAACTAAACGATTCTCAACTCTATTTCTTGTACAATAAGTGTTTTTCTATCATACAAATCTAGTTGGTAATATAACTTCTAAATCTCCTATTATACATTGAATATGAGAAATAGAAGTTGTCTCGCTTTTAATATATTTACATTTTACAAGCAATGGAGCGAAAGGGGTTGTTTTTGGTATTATACGTTTATGTATTACGATTTTATATCTATATCTATACTAATATTAGAGGTAAAGTTGGTGAAGTTGTTATGGTAATCTCTGGATGTATTGATCCGAAAAAAAAATTAACAATAGAAAGCCACGTTATTTGTGAGTGTGATAGGCCGATAATTTACCCGAAAAAAAAGTTAATTCCCCGACGAAGTGGCGAAAAGAAGCGAACTTCAACAGCTAGTCACTACTCACTACATAGTATAAAACAAAGTCGCTTCTCGCTGTCTATCTATCCCTATGCATGCTTAGATCTTTAAAACTACGCAACGGATTTTAATGTGGTTTTTTAATAGATAGAGTGATTCAAGAGGAAGGTTTTTATTTGTAATAAATTCTGCTTTATGTACGGGTGTTACAGAAAACTTACATATACCGAAGCGAAGCGAGGGCGGGTCGCTAGTAACATATAAAGCTAATTAGTTAGTTTTAATGATGGAAGGACTGTGTTTAGGTCCGTCGGGATCGCTACCACCATCTTATCCTTTAACCTACCGGTGGTCTTAGATTGGATTCAAAAATACCTGACAAGGCCTTATTACTAAGGTATAAAAGTAAGTCAGATATTTTTTCCAATGTTGGATCATTATTATTGGTGGTGACGAACGAATCACAAATCACGAATCTGATCACTGTATGTGAGTTTAGGGCGTTCCCTACCAATATTGGAAATTGAAATTGGAGAATTGAAGGAATTGGAAAAAAAAAATGGCCCTACTAATCATCGTTTGCGGGTGGTAGGACCTTGTGCAGGGTCCGTCCGGATCGCTACCACCATCCATTAACCTACCGCCAAACAGCAGTGTTCGCATTGTTGTGTTCCGGTTTGGGGATAAGACGGCCGATGAAATGACTAGCATAGAGGCATTCCATCTTAGTCCTCAGGGTTGGCAACGCATTTGCAGTCTTAGGATTGCATTGCAGTCTTGTAAATGCGAATGTCTATGGGTCACAGTTTCCACTTACCAGCAGGTGGCCTGTGTACTCTTTTGTCTTCTCTATGCCATAAAAAAAAAACACCCGACTGGAAAACACTCTGGAGAATTAGGTGTTTATTTACGTACAAACATACAGAATTACATTGTTCCATACAAAACTGTATATTACACTCGTAAACCGTGTTTCCCACATAATAGCGTAATTTTACTAATTGTCCCCGATACCGAAACCACAATTCGGCAGCGGCTGACTCCGTTTGTGTCGAATGATACCAGATACCGCTGACCGCAACACTGAATTGTCAAATAATTCAGTAGTTACTCAAAAACCATAATACGTTCGATAATGTTAATTACACTGTAATCAAGTGATAAAAGTAGATTTATATTATGTCATGGGACAATCCAAGACATCTAGGTATACTAATATCATAAAGCTGAAGAGTTTGTTCGTTTGTTTGTTTGTTTGAACGCGCTAATCTCAGGAACTACTGATCCGATTTGAAATTTCGTTCAGTGTTAGATAGCCCATTTATCGAGGATGGCTATATCATACTCACATAAACCGAAGCGAACCGGGGTTGGCTCGCTATATTGAATAAGTCCCGAGCTCTAATAGGCTTGTTGATACTTTGAAAGAAAGGAAGTATGAAAAAACGTTAATATGCCTACATCTCACACAAGAACAGAAAAAAAAACAAATCCAAAAGTATAAAAACGTCTGAACCAGTGTCAGATGGAGCAAAATGGATCCTGCTCAGCATATTACTGGTTTTAAGGCCAGAGCTGGTCTTCCACAGGAACCATGGGACACCACCACATTTTCAATCAACATCTGATCGACCGTAAGGCCAGCCAGTTTGGAGCAGACCCCTTACAGGTTCTGAACTCCTGGTAATAGGATGACTGAACACCCTCATCTGAATGATAGTCAAATTAGAACAGCTTGACCAACCTGGATCCTTCAAGAAGACTTGACTTTCGTTTGCCCGAAAATTACTTTTCTCGGAACCCATTGAAGATAAATACTCCACAAACAACTAGAACACAAATTTTCACTCTCAAAGCAGAACCTTATTATGCATACTAATCACTACATAGTATAAAACAAAGTCGCTTCCCGCTGTCTGTCCCTATGTATGCTTAGATCTTTAAAACTACGCAACGGATTTTGATGCGGTTTTTTTTAGTAGATAGAGTGATTCAAGAGGAAGGTTTTTATGTATAATAAATTTTGTTTTATGTACGTGTGTTATAGAAAACTCAAATAAACCGAAGCGAAGCGAGGGCGGGTCGCTAGTATATTATAAATGCGAAAGTGTGTCTGTCTGTCTGTCTGTCACCTCTTCACGCTTAAACCGCTGAACTGATTTAGGTGCATTTTGGTGCAAAGATAGTTTGAATCCTGGGAAAGGACATCGAATAGTTTTTTTTTCCGAAATTCATCCCCTAAGGGGGTGTAATAGAGGATGAAAATTTGTATGGAGATAAGATATAAACGAGTTCCACGCGGACGGAGTCGCGGGCAGAAGCTAAGTACAGTCAGCTGCAGAGAAAAGTGACCCCCCTGCATACAAGTTTTCTAGCAAAGGTGGTTACATTTCTCTGCAGCTGACTGTACATTATAAATAAATATGAGGAATTCCTTGAGCGTCCTTACCTTGCCTATATCCTGAATTTAGCGCTAAGGAACCATAGTCTAAGTCAACCGGAGTCGAGAATGCAGGATAAAATCTAGCCTTTGAAATATACCAGCTTACACGGCGTGCATAAGGGTATTTCTCTAGATCATCATTTTTTCGAGTTCGGGGCAAAAAGTGCTTGAATTTAAAACCGTACGTTTTCCCAAAAAAATATGCATATGCTTATACTTTAAAGCTAAATGGAGAATACATAAAGCTTGTTGTAACTATTTATATAATTGAGGAAAAAAAAAATGAAGTGCTGAAACTTGACATCGGTGGAGCGTCCGCAATGCAGATTTCTTCGCAAAATAATTCGAAAAGCAACATCTAAGCTTAAATAATAATATTTGATATCACTTCACATGTGTATATATAGTTAACAATTCAGATTATATATATCAAAATAAATAAATGAGAACAGTGTAAGAGCATTTTCGTATATTTCGATACGTCCGAGAGTAGTGCTTGATTACAGTGGCATTTACAAAACGATACGCACACCTCTACCGAAATATGTTAGGTACTACGCTGCCCGCATGCCGGTAAGCATTTAGCCACGTCGCCATTGCTGAAGAGAGCGCACGTGTCTCGCGGCATTTGGGCAGATATTACCGAGGTAAGTTTGTCGCTCGGTGGTTTTCGAATAGGGTGATTGTTGAATTCGGTGGTGCGATTTATTTGTAGAATTTCTAATTTTTGTGAAAAGTGAACCAGACGAGAAATACCCCCAAAGGAACGAGTTTTATAATTAAAAACCTCAATATTCTATTATTTTTCTTCTTCTCATAATTGTTAAAAATCGTTATATATTGATCTCGGTGGGTGTGATCTCCGTGGATTCGGTGGTCTTTTTGACCACCGAATTCAAATTATATCCATCGAAATCAATTATTTACGAAATACAAGATAATAATTGGTTGATTCTTACGCCAACTTAACGCCAATAATATTTGTTTTAGATATCAAAATGGGTAAACTCACAAAAGAACAAAAACTTGAAAAAAAAAACAGCTCGGAAGCAAGAATAGAACGTGACCCCACGCTTTACGAACTGCTTAAAGAAAAGGATAGGCAGATACCAAAAACGTAAATCGGAAGGAAAAATTCAAAGTAGTCGTACAATGCCCCGTCGCATTCAAAAAAATATGAGAGAAAAGAGTAGACAAAGTTCGAATAAGCATAACTTGAAGAAAAAGAAGGCTGCAAATAAAGATACGCTAATAGAAGTCACACCCAATGAAAAGGAGAATAGAGGGACCTGCGATCCGCTCAGTGCATACCCATTGCCTTCACATAGCCTATCTAATATAAATCCACCTAGAGCATCGAGCCCTTTTCCTTCTGTCATCTGGTACTAATTCACCGGCGCCTTCAAGCCCATTAAGTGATAGCTCGATGAGAGCAAGGTTGCGTTCCAGGGTCTTGTTAGCGACATCTACAAATTCAAGTGAAAGCCATGCTAAAATAATCCGAACGCCGAAACGCAAAGCACCTTCTCAGCAGTCCAACTTGAAAAAATATAAATACAGAGTTAATAAAGAATTTAAATTACTTCATCACAGAATCTCTGACTTAAAAACACAGAAAGAGAATTACAGAAAGCAATTATTTAGATTAAAACGAAAAAACTAAATACTAAGCAATAGTAGTTTATGCAATAGTTGTATAAGAGAGGTCAAAATATATGAGTGGCGTGAGTTACGATGTGAGCCGAAGGCGAACATCGTAAAGGAAAGCGCCACGAGTGTTTTTTGACTTAGTTATACACCGTTGCATACAATACTTTTTCTACGACTAGGTTTCAAATGAAATGCAAAATTAAGCGAAAAAACTTACAAACGAACGAACGAAGTAAAGAACAACAAACGAGCGGGAAACAAGAAAATGACAAAATATGTGTCTATGGTTTACTTTGTTTTTAAATTGACGGAATGGAAATATGATTAACAGGCTACACTTAGTAATCTGTGGCGTATCGTTAGGGCGACTTTACGACACCGAGAGCTGTTATGGGGAATAGAGTTATAGACTTTTCTGAAGTCATATTATCTATGTTCTTATAATAGTGTTCGTGACTATGTAAAAGACTAATAAAAGTACAGGAGTAGAAAAAACACTTATTACACCGGACGAAAAAAAAGAAGTTAGTTTAATTTCAGAAGATCCAAATAAAAAGATCTTCACTATGCTACAGCAAATGAAGATATATGTACAAATGTTTTATGAAGATGATGTGATCAGACATGGGTCCAACTAAATAATTAAAGTATTAACCAGTCTGTTAATCCTAAATATCAAAAATAAAGAACTGTCAAATTTATTTCTTTTTTATTGAAAATGTTTATCTCGGTGGACGCAGTTTTTGAATTCAGTGGTGGAATTTATTGAGATATTGATCTCAGTGGGTCCTTTTTTGATTTCGGTGGCAGTTTTATTTTAAATATTAAATATCTCGGGCTGCACAAGGCCGATCCGAGGCAAATTGCCACCTAAAATTATTAAATTTAAGCTAGTTTAAAAAAAGTATTACATCAAATAAGAATTTTCAAAAAAAAAAACGGCCACCGAAGTCACACAAAATGGCTCGGTCTGGAGAAATACCCATAAATATACATAAATATAGTATATTCGGGCAGAGTCGCGCAGTCAACGTGTTAAAATCAGTAAGATATGACGTTGCTAAGTTACTTGTTTACTTAGTTTATTTTCAAGTGAATAAGAGCTATTGTAACGTTGACAATACGATAACATCGGATCACTTCGTTTACCCGAATTTCATTTGCCATAATTGTGTCACTTGCCATAATGTTAATTTGCCATAAAGGCATTTTTTCTGAAACTGTAAACCTTTCAGGTAATTTTTACATGCCATCGTATAGAGCCCAATAGGTTAGGTTAGATTTGTTTTATAACAATTCTGAATAGTTCACGTTTTTAGGAAAAATGCCTTTATGGCGAATGAATATTATGGCAAGTGATAGAATTATGGCAAATGACTTTCGGGCAAACGACAGAGAACCCGATAACATGTCAAAAGCTATATAATATTACCGATTAGAATAAAGACCCAGGCAAGCATTTTTTAACTGGCATCAGACACCAGACACCAACAATGGATGCTTTATTCTTTTTCTTTTTGTTAGCCTGTGCTTATATCCTGCTGCTGGCAAAGACCTTCCCTATGTCTTTCCACTCATTCCTATACTTAAAATATCGTAATACAGCAATCAATTGATTGTTGTAAAGCAAATACATAACCCTTAACCTTTTTAAAATAAGAATCAAGTCCAACATTACTCGTTATACTAGTAACTAGAGGACGCCCGCGTCGTCATAGTTACGCGTAGAAATAGTTCCCCGCTACTCTCCCTATTTCTTTCCGTTAGGGGTTGACGTTCGGAAAATCCTTTCTTAGTGCTCACTTACATTATGAAACCCCGTACCAAATTTCAAGGTACAGTAGTTTCAGCTGTGCGTTGATATATAAATCAGTGAGTCAGGTTTGCCTATATAGATATCAGGGGAATATCAGGGGACTGTGTCACACCAATTGACCTACTCCCAAACTAAGCTCTAGGCTTGTACAGTCACGAGATTTAATTTCGTACCCACCTTAGATCCAAAGTCAATCTGACATTCTACAACATTAAGGTTGAGTTTCCTAAAAGTTACAAATGACTTGACATCTCTAATGACATTGACGACTTCAAGCATATTTTCCTTGAAATGGGTCCCAAATTTACGCTCGTGACCGTACTATGGGTACTAGACAACGATATAAATACTTGTATAGACGAATATATACTTAAATACATAGAAAACATCCATGACTCAGGAACAAATATTTGCGCTCATCACACAAATATCTACCACCGGGATTTTAACCCAGGACCGCTAGCTTCGTAGGCAGGGTCACTACCAACTAGGCCAGCGCGTCGTCTAACTCACTCACTAGTGCTCACTTACCTCATGAAAGGAACCCCTGTACCAAATTTCAAGTTTCTAGGTGCAGTAGTTTCGGCTGTGCGTTGATATATAAGTCAGTGAGTCAGGTTTGCCTATACACGGTGAGGCCTGTAACTAGAGCAAAAATTAAAAATGTACATTCTTCTCCTCAAACTACGCAACGTTTGTTTGACGACTTTGAAAAAAAACTGTAGTATTATGTCTGTAGAGTGACTAGACTGACAGGCGATGTCAATTAGACGGAGTTTTAAGTACATTGAAAATACTATATACTTTGTTTGAAAAAACAATAATCTAAAAACTTTATGATTTTAAAAAGTTGCTAAACAAAAGTTGTCTAGTTTGAGGAGTAGAATCTACGTTTTAATTTTTGATTTAGTTACAGGCCCCACCCTGTATAAGTCAGTGAGTCAGGTTTGCCTATGTAGATGACCTTGACATAATTATGACCTTACCCCGTGCCTTTTCCTTGGCTTACTGTTTCCGCTCTGCCCACTGCGCCTGAGTGGAGGCGTCAAGTGCATATATATTACCGCTCAGTTCGCATGCAGAGCTTGTTTTGTTCACATTCTGGAGTTGGTGGAGGAGTGAAATATTACTGCATGTTTTAGGTAGAGATCAAAGCCACTTGGTTGAGTTAGCCATTTTGTTTTAACTAGGTACTGTGACAGATTTTGCGCGAAGTAGTTTTTTATTTTTTATTTTTTATTTTAGGTAGGTTTTATGTAAATATAAGTTAACCAGTGTTATCAAAAATATTCTCTTTTACGAGTATGTGGGTTTTAAACAAGTTGAAACCCAATTGCATTTTGATACTTTCTTGTCGTGTATGTTAGTACTTAAGCTGCATGTTTCATTATAAAATGGTTTTAAAAGCCTTCTATTTTGATACTTCACTCGATGGTGTTATGATAAACTAGAGGAAGCGCGCGACTTCGTACGCATAGAATTAGTTTACCCCTACTCCCCCTATTTCTCGGCGTTGGGGGTCGATTTTCGGAAAATCCTTTCTTAGTGCACTCCTAGACGTCATATGGACCCTACGTGCCAAATTTGAAATATTATGTAGACCCAGCGATTTGGGCTGTGCGTTGATATAAGTCAGTGATTCAGATTTGCCTTGTATACACTCAGATTTATCCATTTCGTAATAATGTGTGTGTTAGTCTAAAATGTGTTGTTGCATTTTTTGTTTAATTAGGTTTTTACGTCGGTAGTCATCTTTTTTCATTGACTCGTTTTTTCCTGTCGCATTTTTTCCCATTCCTGAAATAAATTGGGTAGAAAAACGCTAACGTGGCGACACGTCATCATTTAAGTACCTACGTCATGTTTTTACAAAAGTAATGACGTGACGTTCTTTTGGACGCGACCACACAGGTTGACGTAAAAGACGCAACTGTCGCGTAAATGAGATAGTGTGGACGGTATGCGTTAAAAACGTGACGCACCTGTCACGTCACTACGTTTACGGTGCGTCAGGGTAATTTGAGCACCGGTGTGGTCGATTCTTTATGAATCTTTTAATAATATCTGTCTAAAATAAGGTGTGTTGGTATGTCTGTATAAATTGAGTGTGGCAAGGGATTTGCATACAACTTTGACATATCACGACTAAACTAGTGTTTCGGTAGGAAGTAAAACGTTATTATAAATTTACTTGCACCTGTTTACAATACGTACTGGTGCATTTTAACCTTATAAAGGTGATGCAAGTCTTAGCTCCATATTCCAACAGATATATGTGTTACATCGTTGGATAGGTGTTGTATGAAGTGTATGGCGCCAACAGATTAAAAATATTATAACATGTCGTGTAATTTAATTTAAATTAATTAAAAAATCAAATCAAAATCAAATTTATTTATTATCCCTTAGCCAGTTTATAAAATTACAGTTGCTGAGGCCTCCCTTTAGACTTAAAAAGTCTGTGTTGGGACGCCTCGCTCTTCCATAAATCAACATAAATGATAGGTACTTCACTTAGCATTAATAAAATAAAATATGTCCTGACTCACCGTGTGTGTGTGGGTGTGCGTGTGTTTGTACTTGTGTGCGTGTGAGTGAGTATGTGTGTGTGTATTGTGTGTATGTGTAAAATAATAATTAAATATTGTGTAATGTTTTTTTTTGTACTAGGTAATATTTGCACGCTTAATTTTAAGTATATTTTTGTAAGGATCCAATCACTATGACCATTACTATCCAATTCATGTACCCAAAAATTACTAGCAAATGAATATATTAATTCATTCATTAAAAAAAATACTATGGATAATACATACACTAGGAATTATTCTTTATTTCATCTGTAAAACCCAGTTATGGTTTAAAAAACTGCAGTGATAAAGACTTTCACAGGGTGTTTTGCTGATTGTAAAGTCGCGGGAAAAAGGTGGCGCAACAAAACAATAAGGTATGAAATTGGATGCTACGGGTTTTTTGTAACCTGTGATTGTGTTCCACTGCAGGGCAAAGGCCTCTCCTCTTTTCTGCCATTCGTCTGTATTTAGTGCAAGTTTTTAGAGCGGTTTCAGACTAGATAGCGGATTAACCGCCCGTTTTACGCACATTTCGCGCTTAATGCGCGTATACGCGCTTATTCCAGTGAGTTCGCTTGAATTACCCTAAAACGGGGTGAGTAGGGATCAAGAGGTGAGATCACCCCATTTCACGGTAGTATGTTAGGTTTTCGACAACGGTCTTACAAGCGCGCCTACGCTGGTACGAGATGCGCGTGTGGCAAATTTGCGTACAAAAACGATCCTTTAAAAGGCGAATTTGAAACCGCCCTAACGGCTTCTACAAACTTTAAATCAAATCAGAAATGAAAAGTAACAGTGCCCAAACCGGAACACAACCTAGAACTAAGTTACATAAGTTTATCCTCGGGCCGTAACACGGTGAAATTATTTAAATTATTGTTTATTCGATACGGCCAGCCACGAAGGATTAAAAAAATGGAAGAGACAAATATTTACGCTACATTTGGAAAAGGCTAAGAATTTTAAATATGGATTTACTTATTAAAATAGAACCCGTGTAGTAGAGCTTGGCCTCTATTCAACATGGTAAAAACCATATCGTTTTTGACATGACGTGTTATCGTATTGTCAACGCTTTGATAACTCTTACTTACTTGACAGTAATGGCGGTCGAGTTTAAAACAATACTATTACAAGTCTTGGAGGCCATTTGCAACGTTAAAAGATGGCGGATGTGTAATTTGTTTTAGTTTTATTTTTTTGTGTATTTAGGTGTTCAAAGTTCTTTTCTGATAGTGATTTGTACTTTTTATGCCATTGTGTTGCACAGTGATTGAAAACTTGGACTTATTTCGCGTATCTGGCATCTTTCTTCTCGTTACAAGTGGACTCGAAGTGGTACATAGGTTAAAACTATCTTGACCTCTGTCCTACAAAAACTACCGAACAACGTTGCCCCCAATCTTCCCAGAGAAGATTGGATTGTATTTTATTGCTATATTGATTTATACCTACTTATATACACTTGACACTGGCGAAATCACTAATTCGTGGAAACGCCATAGCCCGGCGGTAGTAGCTGTTGAAGTCGCCGCGGGGCAAAAAGAAAAAAAATATTACAAGTCTACAAAACCAAGATTAATTTTAAATTGTAAGTATATTTATTTGTTTTGCTGTCATTTTTGTTTAAACATTTTGAAATATTGTTTTTTTTTCACTTTTGTCATGTAAGGCCATTCATGTGGTATTAATTATATTTGCCTAGTGTCTTTTTAGGTAGTAAGTATTGTTGTATTTATATAGATTTAGTTAACGTATTTTCTAGTTTTTATTCTGCTGATTTTCGTGATTCAGGAGCTTTCGTCTTTTATTGTTAAATAATTTGTTTTAATATGTACTTATCTCGTTTTTTTTTTTTTTTATTGTAACGATGGTTCAACTAAAGGTGCCAACCGAAAACCAGCGCTGTGGTCCCCTGACCACAGCATTATGCTGAGTTGGAACCTTTTTGGCGCCACAGCTCGTGCATTGTTTCAAAGTGTGTTGTTTATTTTATATTTTTGGTGTCAAATAAATTTATATTCTATTTTATTCTTCTATTCTAAGTCAAAGACGATATGGATTTAACCGTCTAGAATAGCGGCGCTTGTTGCTTGTTTGCTGTAAATCTAACCCTTCCAGCACCTTTAACCCTCCACGGCATTATGCGCGGCCACGTTTAACCCCTAAACTGCTTAGTATCTTGGCTCGCGGGTTATTTTTATGCCACTTTATGCCCGATACATGTGTACACATGCCACGCCTGGTGCAACTAACGAGCTAGCTTCCATGGGATTGGTTACGTTGTGTTTTTAAATTACAATATTGGTAAATAGGTAAGATATTTATTCAGTAAGTAGGCCGCACGGGCACTTTTACACGTCAAGAATCTACCAGCGCTTCGCAAGAGACCACTGCCGAGAAGAAACGCCGCAAGAAACTCAGCAGTCAGTCGTTTTTTAACCATATTTGATACTATAATGAAACTACTTAGTCTAGCATTATATAAAGCTATAAATATTAAATTAAATATATATCAAATATCATGCGTAGTTCAGCAGGAAAACATGTCAAAAATATTACAAGAGAGATAAAGGGAGAAAGGAAAAAAAAAACTAGACAATGCCAAACGTACATACATACATAAACTCACGCCTTCATTACCAACCAACCAACAACCTTCAAAACCGCAACATTTTTGTCACTAACCGAAAAACGAGTTTCATTATGATATCGATATTAGTAACGTTATAAAAGTTTAATCACCACTAATCTAACCACGTCATTTAATAACAAAACCTTCAGCCCACGCAATCCCCGAATGACCAACAAATCCCACGAAATATTCAAACAATCTCATGAGCAGTAAACAAAATACACATTAACATGAAAACTTGTCCAATTAAACGATATGGAGACCCACAAGTTACGGAATTTCTGTCCCGACTCATGGCGAGTATAATATACCCGTTTTGTGAAAACGATGGACTTTTTACGCCACTGCGGTTATGTGAAAAGCTTCCACAACTTTCCAAATTTCAGTCAGTTAAAGGGTTTAGCTGTAGTCGCTTTCACTTTATGAAATATCTCAGTTTTTGACACTTATACAAGCTCTATCAAAAAAAAATTGGCCACATCAGAGCTCCTTTACACGTCGGTAGTACAAAGTGTTTTTTTATGGAATAGACAAGACAAACGAGCACATAGACCACCTGATGGTAAGTGGAAACTGGGACCCATAGACATTCGCATTCACAAGACTGCAATGCAATCCTAAGACTGCAAATGCGTTGCCAACCCTGAGGACTAAGATGGAATGCCTCTATTGCTAGTCGTTTCGCCGGCTGTTTTATAATAATAATAATAATAATAATAATAATAATAATAACGCAGGGCAGCTAGTGGCGAGCTGTTGGTGAGTGGCGACACCACGTACCTGATTGCTCCCGAGGGTAGGTCCTGTTCCTCACCTCACGCTTGCCTTCACCGGCCGGCTGCGGTGTACAATGACGAGGAACAGACCCTCACCTCTGGCTTGCCTTTATTGGCCGGTCAGAGTGGAGCCGCAAGAGCTATATGCTCGAAGGGTGGATGTGTTGCATAAGTGGCGAGTGGGCACCTTATGGTCGTTTAAAGTCCAGAAGCACCTCTCCACCCTTAGCCCCTCTGGAACTGTTGCCTCCCTGCTGCTATATATATGCGGCTATTTCGGGAGGCCCATTCCATTGAGTTGGCGAGTCACCGCCTGCCATTTCAACCAAAGTAATTAGCATTGGCCAGGCAGGCGCCGTAGTTTCATCAATAGCCTAGGTCACCAATCCATATCAGTTCATTCATAGAACTTATTATTAATGTTCCCATCCTTCTTAAATAGTCTCTTCTAATCGGTGGTTGTTCGTGGGAGCATACCTCTATAGTTTGAACTCAGGGACAATCGCCGGTTGATATCCCATCACTTTACTAAATTAAACTTGTCTAAAGGGCCTCTGCGTGTTGGCTTCGGCTCCATGTACGCCTTCCAAAGGTCCGGGACTCCCATAGTTCCGTGATTGGTAAAGACATACATAATAATAATAATAATAATTGTTTATTTCAGACAATGTCCATACAAATTTGTTAGTAATTCTTATAATAAGATATTAGCGTATTAAAAATAAAATTATTTTTTTTTAAATTAAAATTTATCCCCAAACCGGAACACAACAATGCGAACACTGCTGTTTGGCGGTAGGCAATAATACTTAAAAGTAACATTACAAGGTAATAAAGTAATAAATAATTATTTTAAGACTGACACGAATAAAATCATTACAAATGTAAGCTCAATAACATTGAATTAAAAATGACTAGGATAACAACATAACGAGGTCTCTACGTCAGGGACGATAATTAAAATAACTAACTAGAAAACAGGACCTTGCAAGCGTGAACAGACCGGACCCCACAAAAACCACCCGTTCACGAGTATGACGCGTATCTCAGCCATCGCCTCCCTCAACCATGTGTTCGGGAAGGTGGCGAAAGGATGAATAATAGCGGTCCAGAGGGTTTCAAAAGATTTTAAATTAAAAAAAGAGCTTTATGTATGTACAGTCGCGCACCGGGATTATTGAGCCACTTACACATGTTTGTAATTTGGCCGTGTAATGCAAATCGAATAGCTGTCAGCCAGTCGGTGACATCGGTTATTGAATACACGGCTAAATTACGAACAATGGCAAGTAGCTCAGCCATCCCGGTTCGTGACTGTACAAAAATAATGTTTACAGTATTAGCAATCTGGCAACAATTTACTGATCTTGGTTTCCCAACCATTTTAATTTTATCTCAAGAAATTTCTTATTTAATAATTTTTTAGTAGCATATTTGACTTACACTTGAAAATAGACAAGGAGGGAGCCAACTTTAAATGGCAGATAGATTTACTTGTCGATTGTGAAACAAGCCCTAAATGCTAGAATTTTATACCCTCAAAAAAACATAGCAAACTAATACATACATACATACATTAAATCAGGCCTGTTTCCCTGAGGGGTAGGCAGAGACCACTTCTTTCCATGTGCTACGATCCTGACAAATCTCTTTCGCTTCTTCCACATTCATACATCGAGTCATGCACGCACGTCGGTTTCGGGTACTTAAGATTCGGCCCTATTCCAGTATTTCTCCGATTTGACTCGAAAAAGTACGCCTAGGGCGGCCTCTTCCGACCCGTCCACACACTTTCGACCTGTATAATAATCAAACTGATGTTTTCTAAAGCTACAAACTCAAACTAAAGCACTAACTTGAACTACAAATTCCTAAACACCGGAATAACCATCAAATATTTGGATACAAACTAACTCTACTACAATAATAATCTACAACTGATTGCAGAACGGTTTAACACAAACTTTGGTTGAAGTAAACTTAGATTAACAGCGCATACTATGAACAAACAGGCGTTGATGAACTTAGAAAGTATTTCCTTAGCCTTGGTAATATTATAAAAAAAACTGGTCAAGTGAGAGTCGGACCCGCGTACCGAGGGTTCCGTACTGCCGCACGTACTATCAGACCATTGGAACCCTGACCCACCATAGAACTGTGTCACAGAGACGTTATGATTCAAGTCATAAGAAGTGACAAACAAATTGTTTTATAATGTCACTGTGACACCGTTCTATGGTGGGTCAGGGTTCCATTGGGCTGATAGTACTATCAGACCATTGGAACCCTGACCCACCATAGAACTGTGTCACAGAGACGTTATGATTCAAGTCATAAGAAGTGTCAAACAAATTGTTTTATAATGTCACTTTGACACCGTTCTATGGTGGGTCAATGTTCCATTGGGCTGATAGTACCTAGGTAAAGTCTGTTCCTATTCAGACTGCCAATGAGAATAACAAGTACACTTTACGGTGAAAAACTGGTCAAGTGAGAGTCGGACCCGCGTACCGAGGGTTCCGTACTGCCGCACGTACTATCAGACCATTGGAACCCTGACCCACCATAGAACTGTGTCACAGAGACGTTATGATTCAAGTCATAAGAAGTGACAAACAAATTGTTTTATAATGTCACTGTGACACCGTTCTATGGTGGGTCAGGGTTCCATTGGGCTGATAGTACTATCAGACCATTGGAACCCTGACCCACCATAGAACTGTGTCACAGAGACGTTATGATTCAAGTCATAAGAAGTGTCAAACAAATTGTTTTATAATGTCACTGTGACACCGTTCTATGGTGGGTCAATGTTCCATTGGGCTGATAGTACCTAGGTAAAGTCTGTTCCTATTCAGACTGTCAATGAGAATAACAAGTACACTTTACGGTGATTGTCTTTAGATAGAGGATGAAATAGTAATAAGAATAATGCTACCACTAATTAGTTTATGAATAAGGTTGAAATAATAATCATCATCGTCATCGTATTATTGTGCTGAGTGCGACAGAGACGAAAACCTGTCTTGTCAATAAAATCTATCAAGACATCTGCGGTTTACCCTTGAAATGTCGAATAACGTTTCATCGAACGCTTCATTACGTCGAATTTTCATTTCATCGACCGGCATTTCCACATGCAGGTGCAATATTTTTTTGATACTCACAAGTGTAACCTAACCTAACCTACGTAATCAATGATATAGATAACCTGATAAGAATGAGGCTTCAGGAGAAAATAGCTTTCGATGAAATGAAATTCGACGTAATAAAGCTTTCGATGAAACGTTTGTCGATATTTCAAGCGGCACCCCCATCACTGCATTTTCATGTCAAATATATTTCGTTAAACTTAAATGTCCCAAGCATCATCCAGTCTGTTGTATTTTCACCGAAAGTGAATTCATCACAAAAATACAAGATTAAATAAAGAATACTCCCTCAAAATAAACATCAAGATAGAGTCGTGGCGTCTCGTTAAAATGTTACGTTTGAATCGACGAATTCTATAGAAACGCACCATAAGTGTATAAATAAATAATAAAACCTTGCTCAACCTTCGAAATAATGCTAATGTAGGTATGTGTGAAATAAATAAATATTAAAATTATTCGTTTATATGAGTGACGGAGTGAAAAGGACCCGGCTATAGGTATTTCAAATCGATTCAGCACGAGCCCAAATCACACCGAACCATTTTTAGTACGAGTATTTGTTGTTGTTCTTCAGGGTTTGCAATATAATCATCCCAATTTTGACGCTTTAGTGTTTTACCATAAAATACGTTGATACGTTGATAGTACTGTTAGGCGATGGGCTTGCAACCTGTCACTAATACACTGGTAAACATCTTAGCCTAAGTGTGCAAAATGTGGTTACAGAATTTGTCAAAAAGTTTTTAGAGTTTTTGGTAATTCTGTAGCTCTGCCTACCCCACTCTGGGAATAAAGGCGTGAGTTTATGTATGTATGTATGTACGTTGAAAAAAACGTTTCTTTACATATTTTTTTAATGTTGTACAAATTAGGTACCTAGGTTGTGTGAGGTAGCGAAGCGGTGTGCGAGAAAACAATCCACCAATAGGAGAGCTGCGCTGAGCGAGGCTAGGAAAATTAAGTAATCCTATTGGTGGATAATTTTCTCGCGTTCCGCTTCTTTACCTCGCTACTGGGAATACTAGACTGATTGTACACTCAAAAACAATGAAAGCGGGTCACTTTCTATAGAAATTTAATACAAAGTGACCCGCTTTCATTGCTCTTAACTATAGCTGAATCAATTGGGACCTCCACCATTAGGGTTTTTAGATTTGACAAGAGTGAAATTAAATTGGTTTTTCATTAACATCAGATAAACATTATAAGAATACTAGGAAAAAAACAATCTTTTATTTATGTTTGCTATTTTAAGATTTTTAAATTCATAAAATCCAACAATAAGGACGCTGTTTGATTGTGACGTCGCAAGATAGTATTCCTATAAAATCCATAGTAACCGAGCGTTTTTGATGTTTCATAAAAAGAAGCTGATCTAACGTTTGTCAAATACCGTATTACGGTATAATTTTTTAATTAAGAATAAAACAATTTAAGATTAATTTCTGCAACTTAAAAACTCTTTACTAATTTAAATATATTTTCAAAACAAGATAACACAGACAAGGGAAAAAGATTAGTATATGAATTATTGATGCAAACAATGTCACAGAGCATAATTTTATTATTTTTCTCCTGGTTAGTGAGAATTTGAGGAATGTTTTGGGTTTCGACATGCTTAAATAAAAATCGTAATCAAAAACTAATTATTTACTTGTATCAGTAACAAAATAAGCATTTCAATTTAAAGGATTTCCTTTCAGATCAAAAACAATAACTTTCCCATTTGTATAGAAACCAATGTCAATAATTTCCTTCCACTTTACAATCTTAGGTATACCACCAGCATCCAAAACAGAGTTCACCTCTAACGACCAAAAATGATGACCCTTATGCGTAAGAGCATAATTAGCGGCTACAGATCCACTTAGGCTAGCTTCATATTCAACTTCAACAGTCATAAGTCCTTTAGAAGCTACTAAAACAGCAACAGCTGTTTGATTAGGCTGTAAAGTAACTTCTACTGCAGATTTCGCACCAATGTCCATATGTTCTTTATTAAAACCACTTTCCAAAAAGGTATTCTTGAAGGAAAACTTTAAACCATCACCAATGTCAATGTTATAAGCAATCTTTTGCCCCATAGTAACATATCCTACAGAGAGATTCCACAAATGAAACACAGTCATATCGTCTGCCTGTGAAATGCTCAGGGATTTCTTTTCAGGATCTGGACTGTTGTTACGATAGTTTTTAGAAGCTATAATAGCAGGTTCTATTTTTGAACTTTTGACTGTTGCACTGTTTGTTTTAACAGTTCTGCTGATTTGTGTCCAGTTATGCCGTTTATACAGATCATCCCATGGTGTAGGGCTTCGAACGAAGACATCATCAGGTCTACCTTCATGATATTTGGTGACAGCGTTTTTCAGTTCGTTGTCGTAGATGTGGAAGGTTCCCCGTTCAGCGTCGCTGATGATGTCAGTGTCAGAGCCGGAGACCTCGGCTTTGGGGTTGGTTCCTCCGAAGATGTTGACGGTCAGGTCACTTATGACTGCTGCTGGGAGCACCAGGAGTATGATCGTGGTGTATCTGCGAAAATAATATGAGTTTTGAAGAAACCATAGGGAAGATGGTCTTTATTTCTAGACATGGAATAGGTAAACGAGCATATAGGCTGGATCTCTATCGTTTGCCCGAATCTCAATTGCCATAATTGTATCATTTGCCGTGAAGGCAATTTTTCTCAAACTATGTGTACGATTGAGAAACTAAATCTCTCGTAAATGTGATCCACGTAACGCATTTGCAGTCTGACGATGAGCAAATATAGATATTTGCAATCTCAAGACCGCAATCCTAAGATTGCAGTGGCGTTGCGACCCTGAAGGACTCCTTTACATAAAAATGCCTCTAACTTTATGGTTTTTTTTTTTGGATGGCCGTATGCTGTTGGTCCTATGCTGTTGGTGCTATGCTATGCACTTCCATCCATTAGTCCATTACAGCTTCACAGTGCGTTGGGTGGTGAGCTCCAGTGAGGTTAGTCATTTCACCTATTGTTTTATCTGACCAATATTACGAACACTGTTAACAGAAGATCAAAGAATAAGATGACTGTACCAATCGAGAATACGTTCAAGTAGAAGTCCTTTGTCACTATTCTTTCGGAAACTGTCTAATTTTTGGGTATAAAAAGTATCCTCTATCCCTTTCCCGCGTATAATCTGTCTTTGTACTCATTTTCTGGTTGATTGGTTTAGGAGTTAATCCGTGAGAACGACACAAACAAACAAATTAACTTTACATTTATAACATTAGTTGGTAAGGATGTAAGAGAGAGTATAATCTATGTTTATTCTTTTATGACTAAATTAAACGTTATTTGGTGAATTAAAGTTTGGGGTCCTCCCTAAATTTTTGGACCCTTAATAAATGTGATTTTCCAAAAGAATGACTTCTGTTACAAAACACAAGGACTAATAAAAAAAAAAAAAGACATCAAGTATATATGAATAATTTAAATCAAATCACATAGTAGGTTGTATGTACAGTGACCCGTTTTGATAACTCGTAGGTGTACTTACAAAACAGGAAAAAACCGTACTTCACTTGTTCAATTAATATGATTCAATGTTACGTCGATACAGAAAACCCATCTGGTTAAATCCAGTATTTACTTGGGTATTCAAATATGAAGTTGATCATATAAAGTGATTGGCTTTGTTTTCGTTTTTTTTTTAAATTAATAATGTTTTTGGAAAAATATTTGTACACTATTTGGCTTTATTTTTCTGGTAAGGTATTAAGAAAGTAAATCTTTTTTTGAAAACCTAGTTACGGAAATGTCCGAGTGCCCCCTTTTTTTGTTAGAGGTCAAAAATCAAGTCGATAATATAAAAAAATAATTTTAAAAAAATCAGGGCACTTCACACCAATAATTGACCTAGTCCCAAACTAAGCTCAAGGCTTGTATAATGGGTACTAGACAGCAACGATTATAAATACTTATATAGAGAAATATATACTTAAATATATTGAAAACATCCATGACTCAGGAACAAATATTCGCGCTCATCACGCAAATATCTGCCCTTACCGGGATTTGAACCCAGGACCGCTAGCTTCGTAGACAGGGTCACTACCAACTGTAAAAGGAATATACCAACTAAGTACAGTCAACTGTAATAATATATATTATCCAACATTGAGCTCAAAATGTGGTTACAGAGTTGTCATGTTGTTTTTGGAGTGGTTGGTAATTCTGTAGCCCTGCCTACCCCATTCTGGGAATAAAGGCGTGAGCTTGTGTGTGTGTGAGCTCAAAAGTATCTGACACGTCTTTATTACTAGAGTTGGATATAATATATTATTTCTAGTAACATTACAGCTGTCAAGTTAATAAGAGTTATCAAAACGTTCACAATACGATAACAGGTTATAGGCGGTCTTTACCGCTTAGGATCTCGAATCGGCTCTATTGTTTTGATAGCTTTAATGTACTTGACAGTAATGGGGCCGCCAAGTTAAAAACCATGACTCGAAAAAATACAAAATGCAGTATTTTTTACCGCGTATACATTCTAAATAAAAAGTGAAACTTACGCCATGTATAAAGTTTTTCAGCACACTGTTACTGTCTTCAATGGTGCTCTCTTGCAGAATGAGTCGCCATGTTTGTTGCAAATGACGTACTTATTCGTATTTTCTTAGTTGTGGTTTCCTTAAGTTGTTTACGTTGTTTACGTATTGACTCAAGATGACGTAAATAAATATGCAAACAAAATTGTATAAAGTAATTGATAGGTTTACTATTTTTAACCCCTGACGCGAACAAGGGGGGGTTATTGGTTAATGTATGTGTCTGTTTAACAATAGCACCACTGCTCCAAAACGTATAATCGGTTCGGAGGAGGTTTTTTAACCATTGCTCGGACAGCGACAGGTCATCGCAAAAACCGATATGGAAATAGAACAAGATTCAATTTAGTCGTAATACCTAATATTATGATTATCTAACGCGAATATTATCGTAATGTAACTTTTTATAGTTGCATATCTGCAATAATTTATTTAAAGTGGCATTAATGAAACAGTTTTAAATATTTTATATGATGGTGAAATTAGAATCGGTTCATAAGTGAATTAAGAACTAACCCGACCTTAAAATTCCGAATTATTTTTTTCCGAATATTCATTTGCCCGAAATTTCATTTTTCCGAAAGCTATATTACGCTGGAGTTATTTGAGTTTAAATAAATAATTTAATTGTCATACGTGGGTTAGGTTAGGTTTAACTTATACGCGCTTACAAAAAGCTAAGTCATCTATTAAAGAATTATGAAAATTCGGAATTTTTACCGGTTCAGAATTATGTCTCTTCGGAATTATGCAGTGTACCCGGTAAGAAAACATACATACATACACACATTAAATCAGGCCTGTTTCCCAGAGGGGTACACAGATACCACTTCTTTGTTTCTTTCGTAAGGATACATGATTTATTAACGCACTTACATGTACACACGCAAGATAAAAGTGATTTAGCTTCGAATAAAAATGCAAATTATGATAATTTGCTTAAAATTAAAAAACCGATGTACCTACATTTTGTACTTACAGTAAGGTTAAAAGGATGTCGTCAAGAAATCACAAACGTAGATTCCCTAAAAGGCAAATTAAAGAAGTTCTGGCTTGACTCTATCTCCTAAATATCAATTATCCTCTAGGTACGTAAAATGTAGTTTATGTATTTATATTTAACTATTAATATGTATATTTCTGTATCTATTTATGAAGTTATTTGAATGTAGTTTTATATAATTTTATTTTTATAAGTTTTATTGGTTACTTAATGTGTTATATTCTTCTTCTTGTACACTTGTTTACTATACTCGTTGCACAACCTTTCACTCTTCTCAATCTCTCAAAGGTTAGCTGGAAGAGATCCCTTAAAGGGATAAGTTCGCCTTTGTAGATATGTTTAATTTAATTGTATCGTTATGGTTTTTCTTTCGTACAATAAAGTATTTACATACATACATAATAAAATATAATATCTCTCTTATAAATAAGTTTCTCGTGTCACAGTAACTATTTGTAACAAAACTCCTCTGAAACGGCTTGACCGATTCTTATGAAATGTTGTTTGTATTCAGTTAGGTCTGAGAATAGGACGTTAACTATTTTTCATAAAGTTTATATGAAAAAAAATTACACCCGCTGCGCCGGGCGCGGACAGCTATTTCTTAATAAATTAATGTCTGAAAGTCAATTAATTACTATTATATCCTCGTCCTGCCTACTGTTCTTAATAAAGGACACATTCGATTTGGTAGTTTCTGCCCGGGAATTCAAATTTTATAAGTAAAATTATCCTTTGTTGAGGCCATTGGGCAAAAACCGTAAGTATAAGCAAAAATGCTTGGGCAGGACGAGGATATGAGGAAAACGATTCACTTTATTCCTCAAGCACATGTTATTAAGACGAGTTTTCCTCTTTTGCTTAATTAAAAACCCTACAGCTAAATTATTACATTAATAAGAAAACTGTCCGGCCGTGTGGTTGCCGGCAGAATAGAATAGAATAGTACCACTCCATACCTTCCTGTGGAAGTCGTAAGAGACGACTAAGGGATTAAAGGCTTGTAGTATTTTTAGGCGATGGGCTTGCAACCTGTCACTAATATACACATGATATACATCTTAGCCTGTTTGTGCAAAATGTGGTTACAGAATTAACAACTGGCTGTTAAAGTTGTTGGTAATTCGGTAGCTCTGCCTACCCCACTCTGGGATGAAGGCGTGACGGTATGTATGTAAGAAAACTGTTTTTTAGAGTTCCGTACCCTTAGGGTGCCATATTACTAAGCCTACACCGTCCGTCCATCCGTCGTTTGTCTGTATGTCTGTCAGTCGACTGTATCTCATGAACAGTATTAGGGAGATAGTTGAAATTTTAACAGAGTGTACGAGTATACTTTTTTCTGTTGCCGCTATAACAACAAATAATAAAAAGTCATTTAAGTTTAATATTATAGGGTGTTCTCAAAGAAGAATGTATTTTTTTCGTCATTTTTTTACTTGAACTTAACAATCGCTGTATCTCTGGTACCGTAATTTTACCGAAATTTAAAAAACAGTGTATTAATGTACCTGCTATAACAACAAACAATAAAAAATTAAATTCACTTAAAATGTTATAAGGGTCCACATACAAGAGACGTGCGTCTAATATTGTACGTTGGGACGGAACCCCTCGTGGGCGAGTCCAACTCGCACTTTTAGGGTTCCGTACCCAAAGGGTGCCAACGGAACCCTATTACTAAGCCTTCTCTGTCCGTTTGCCTGTCTGTCTGTCAGCGGGCTGTAACTTATGAAACTTAACAAAAATCCATGCACCTAAAAATGGTACAACTCGCAAAAATGGTACTTAAGTCATAAAATTATGAAATACTAGCGACCCACCCTCGCTTCGCTTCGATTTTTGTGAGTATGATAACCTATAGCCTTTCTCGATAAATGGGCTATCTAACACTGAAAGATTTCTTCAAATCGGACTTGTAGTTCCTGAGATTAGCGCATTCAAGAAAACAAACAAACAAAAAAACTCTTCAGCTTTATAATATTAGTATAGAAGATGTCAATAATGAATGTAAAGAAAATGCGAAATAACATTAAAATCTTTTATTGAAACAAAAACAGGCAAAAAATCACTATTAAAAAGCATACAACTTGACTACATAACTAAAGCTCTATAAAACCTTGACTATATAAAAAAAAACGTAATACAATCAATCGATTAAGATCTGGCTATAGCATTCCCATTGCCATCATACGCTGTGATACTCCCATCAGAATAGAAACCAATATTCATAACCTCCTTAAATACCACGGTTCTCGGCAAACCAGCTGCTTCCAGAACCTTATTAATATCATAAGACCAGAAGTGGTGTCCCTTGAACGGGGTACCATAGTTGTTCGCCACGGAACCAGACAGAGACGCTTCATACTCTACTTCAACATCCATTGTACCTTTAGAAGCAGTCAGGACAGCAACAGCTGACTGACCACCTTCAAGTCTGATCTCTACCTTACTATTCGATCCGACTTTAGTAGAAACAGTTTCTACACTCTCCTCCCCAAACGTACTTTTAAAGGAAAAGCTCGTGGTACCACCAACACTTCCACCACCTAAATTCATGTTATAATTGATCTTCTGTCCAACGGTTATCGAACCAGACTTGGTCCATTTGTGTGTGATGGTATTTTCTTCCGTATGAGAAAGGAATCCAGTTACTACAGCTGGATTGGGGCTACCATTGTGGAAATTCTTCTTGGTCACAATTACAGGTTGAGAATTGACCCCAAGGATCCTCGCGCTTTTCACTTTGAGAGTTCTCCTGACTTCAGGCCATCCGAAGCGTCTGTATAGATCATCCCAAGGTGTTGGACTTTTCACGTAGACGTCAGATGGTCGTCCGTGTATGTATTTGTCGACGGCGTTTTTGAGTTCGTCGTCATTGATATGGAAGGTGCCGCGTTCTGCGTCACTGATGACGTCAGTCATGTCTCCGAAGAACTGAGGGGTTTGTCCTTGGTTGATGTTGACAGTGATTTCGGAGAGTGCTACTGCTGGCAGTAGGAAAATTATGACTTTGAAAATCATGGTGGAGATCTGTGAAGGATAATATTTATTTTATAATTTATGACAATTAGTAAAAATGCTAGTCAGCTTCGTATTGTATGGAAATCTACTTGGATGTTTAGTAATTAGACAACGCGTTGGCCTTGTTGGTAGTGACCCTGCCTACGGGGCGAGCGGTCCCGGGTACGATTTCCAGGATGGGCAAACATTTTTGTCATGACCGCGAATATTGTAGTTTCTGAAGCTTGGGTGTTTTCCTGCATTTTAGTATTTAATTCTCTACGAGTATATAAGTATTTATGTCGTTCTCTAGTACCCATAATACAAGCCAAGAGCTTAATTTGGGACAAGATCGATTGGAGTGAAATTGTCCCTTGATAATATTTATTTATTTGCTTGGTTTAAAATACCTCGTGGTTTAAAATACCATATTGAAAATAATACTTTTAAAAATCACAAGAGCAAGAAACTCGGAATAAAATTATACTTAAACTAAAAAAAACACGTGTAGAACAGATCAATTACATCACTGTTTGATACCGTACGAGTTTTGTACGTTTTTTAAAGTTTTAGGTCTCTTGCTCATCAAGAAGTTAGATCAATTTTTTTTTCAAAAGTTCTGATCAGACAAAAAAATCATAAAGTGACGATAATGCGTTTGTTATAACAATTGAATATTTGAATAAAAATCTTACCTTAAGAGAGTCCTTGTTAATTTTACCTCCTCTTGCGATGATATCAACGGTAATGATGACTTCTCCTCAAAACTGCGTTTATATATTTCACACGTTTGATATTTTCCGCTTTCGGGATCTTCTTGTGCGTATTTATCCTTTAAGTTGTACGTAAGTAAAGAAGGAATGTCATAGGAATTTACTTAAATAACGTCGATTGAGTCAGTACTTTGGATGAGCTGGGTTTAGTGATGAATAAATTAATTAACAGAAAAAAAAAAGTTGAAGACGTTCATGACGTCACGGGTGACCGAACAAACTGGGTGTTTCTTCGCTCAATGCATTGGTTTACCAAACCAGTATAGAAATGCTGCTAGAATTCAAGGGACAATGCCAAGCCGCAGAGGCCATTTTAGATTGAGTTTGAAATTATGTTAAAATGATTTTGTTTTGTGATATACATTGTAACAGAAACTGCGAAACGTTTATAAGTAAATTGTTTCTACTTTTTATCTGCTTATAGTCATATAAATTTAGTCGAAAATTGGTAAGGGTGTTTTTTGATCGACACTGACACAACCCTGCAACGTCAAAAGAGAGAAAAAACATGTACTTAATTTGAAACATTTCGTTGCTTAAATACAAAAGGGCCACAAATCAAAATGTGTTTGTGTTGCATTAAAATTCGGAATGCTATTATACTTTATTATGAAACCGCGATAAGTTTGGGATTGGAATAGCTGTCAATTCATTATGCACTTTGACGTAAGTATATGGTAAAACTGTCACCTCTAATCCCTTTCTAATCGCGGCTAGATAATAAGTTTTAAATCGAATTATATTTGTTTTTGTTTTGGGGCACTTTTGCATTTAAGCAGCGATTTAGTCGTGGACCACACTATAATTATATATTTGTCTTTGAATCCCATACCTTACGGTCAGGAGTCAAGTCTCCTTGAGGAGTCAAGTCTCCTTGAAGGAAAACAGTTCGTCAAGCTGTTCTAATTTGGCAATCATTCAGATGAGGGTGCTCAGTCATCCTACCAGGAGCTCAGAACCTGTAAAGGGGTCTGCTCCGACCTGGCTGGCCTTCACGGTCAAACAGATGTTAATTCAAAATGAAATACAGAAAAAAAAATACAGAGTCGTCTGCAACCACTAAGCCACTAAGCTATTACAGTAAGCTGTTACCCAACAGCCGCGTCGTGATCGTGACTCTTCTGCCCCGGTAGCGGGTTTGATTCCGGACTGGGCCCATTCTAGATTTGTTTTGTAATATCTATGATTTAGCGGAAGTCGGCGTTTTTGTTCACGTTTTTGTCTGTTGTGTTTTGGGGTCATAGTCTTAATTGTTACGGTCATGTCACCTTTTATAAGCTTTTATTAAACTTGGCGTTTTTCTGTCTGGCTTTCTGGTTCATTTGTTATCTAAAACGACCATTTTCTGTCATTTAATTAAGTTAAAAAGGCAGGTACAGTCGGCTATCGGCCAAAATGTGGTCCATCTACGCTTAAAATTGGCCTAGTTGGTAGTGACCCTGCCTACGAAGCTAGCGGTCCTGGGTTCAAATCAAAATATTTGTTCCTGAATCATGGATGTTTTCTATATATTTAAGTATATATTTCTCTATATAAGTATTTATATCGTTGTCTAGTACCCATAATACAAGCCTTGAGCTTAGTTTGGGACTAGGTCAATTGGTGTGACATTGTCTGATATTTATTATTATATTATTATTATTTGCACCTCATGATACAGCAAGTTTGATTTTCCCTTGCAATAATATTATGACAGTGACAAGTGTCAACCTTACCGATACTTAGATCTCACAGAAACTTTAGTCAAAACTGGTTGACCACTTTCTTGGCCGACCGTACCTAGCTATTGGGTAAGTTTGTACGATCAATTTGACTTAATTTTTCAGTGGCCACGGCTTATTTACTTATAATTTATCACTATGACAATACGAGTACCATAATAAATGGCACCATCTTAATCCACTACCCAACCCTTAAGGACATTTTGTGTAACCCTACTTAGCTATTTGAATGTTCAAGTGTTCTCACGATGATTTCCTCCACTGTCAGATAATGTGATAACTTAAGTTACAATGACCCATTAATGGTAAATACATGGCAAACGCTGGGATTCGAACTCTGTACCTTTATGACCACGGGTCGACACCCTAAGACACTGGGTCAATGATGCTATGGCACCATAGAGTCGGAAGGGTCTTTTGGGTCACCTACTTGACATTAGGGCTGCTTTTTAATGACACATACATACATACATACATACATACTTACATACATACCGTCTCGCCTTCATCCCAGGGTGGGGTAGGCAGAGCTACAGAATTGCCAACAACTCTAACAACTTGCTGTTAACCCTATAACCACATTTTGCACAACATGCTTAGATGTTTACCACGTGTATATTAGTGTCAGGTTGCAAGCCTAACAATACTAAAAGACTGTTACCTTAGTCGCCTCTTACGACTTCCACAGGAAGATATGGAGTGGCACTGTTCTAAGCCGGCAACAACACGGCACCTGTCATGTGTATCTTATAAAGACACAAATACAAAAAGTATTATAATTAAGACCTGACCTGACCTGAGTAAATACGAGTCAACATAAGTATGTGCCTATGTATACAAAAGTGTTCCCACTAACTTATATAAATGAGCGCACAAATTTAATAACAGCAATCATAAAAGAAATCGTAACACGAAATCACAAAGAACCTGACAAAGTAACTTATAGTTCTTTGTCGAACTAACTTCTTAGGCGCGGCTCAACTAACTACAACCAACAACAAGTGCGAGCTTAACGCGACAGGGTTCCAAAACTTATAATGGCCCTCACTTTCTATGAAAAGATTGTGATAAAATAAGTTGGGAGGAGGACTAGCTGTCATTTCCGTACTGGCTGTTGCGGTCGAGACTTGTGCCTTAAAAAAACATTTTGAATTTGAACATTTGAATTTCGATTTTTGAATTCGATTTTGAAAGTTTAGAGACGCGTTCTCTTTAATTTGAGTGACATTTGTTTTTAATTAATAGTGCTGTGGACAGTTATGTGATTTAAGAAAAGTTATCGGTTTTCTTAAGACTTTTGTTTAATAATTAAGGTGAGTGTGTTTTTTTTAAGTTTTAGTTTGTTTGAGTTTTTATTCATAGTAGGTAAAGCTAACACATAAATACATATTTATGCTTAGGGTGATTTTGACTAATTGTTTAATGATTTAGGTTTTAATAGGGTTAGCGTCTGCAAGAAACAATTTTATTATAGTAAATATGTAAGTAAAGTATGAGTATAGCTATACTTAGTTGGAATCATTGTTCCGTTTATGTACTTTCGACTTTAACCGATATCGAAACCTGACTTTAGAAAACATAGGCTTTTGTGTAACTGTTTCTCTTTTCTTTAATTAACCTATAAACATAGTTAATAGCAATAAGTAGTTAGCCATTACACGATCAAATCTGACGAATAGATAAAAGAGTGTGTAGATTATTGGAGCGGGTACTCTGAAATATTCTTATTTTGCCCGTCAATCAGTAACACGCCGATTCATAATGCATCAAAACAAACAAGATGACAAGCAACCAGTATAATAATATTTTGATCTCTAATTGCAAGCAAATGTAACGGGTTTACGGGTCCTAGTTCTTTGGTACTTTTTTATTACCATTGTGTTTAAAATGTATTGTGTTACAATGCAAGAATATTTGTATTCCTTTGAGTGGGATGTAATGGTACAGTACAGGAAATTGAGTCCTAGATCATTTTGAACTATGTCATAGTGACTTAATCAATCAAAACGTAAGAGACTTCTTATGATTTTATTTACAGTGTCACTTTGACGTAGTCCAAAATGGTCTAGAAATCAATTTCCTTGACTGTACATATAATAAAATGTAATATCTGTTTTACGGTAGGTTATAATTTTATCGATAACACCTGTCAATGAACGTTTTATTTCCTCGAAAGGCATTTCTCGCCGGTTGTTTTTTTTTTGTAGTCTATTAGTTCGGTGAAATGAAATTTCAAGAACTGATAGATACCAGTCGGCCAAGAAAACGGTCTACCAGTTTTGACAAAAGTTTATGAGATGTTATTATCGCTAAGGTTGACACTTGTCACTATCATAATATTATTGCAAGGGAAAATCAAAGTTGTTGCATAATGACGTGCAAATGAACTTCAACTGTAGAGTGGTAGACCACATTTTTGGCCGACTGTAGAATCGATGATGTGAAATTTGATAAACTATGTTCAATTGTTCAACCAATCAGTTTTGAATTGCATTTGGAACCCTAGTACTGCGAGACGAGGCTCGCAACGCAACTTACCGGTTTTTAGGGTTCCGTACCTAAAGAGTAAAAACGGGATCCTATTACTGAGACACAACTGTCCGTCCGTCTGTCTGTCCGTCTGTATTTATTTATTTATTGACTTGAACTTTTTTGCACAATACTAAAGTTAAAAGTACTAATGGAGGACTTAATGCCTAAAAGTATTCTCTACCAGTCAACAGGTGCAATTGGAGATATAAACAGTGTAAGTCTGTCACCAGGCTGTATATCAAGAACCGTGATAGCTAGACAGTTGGAATTTTCACAGATGATGTATTTATATTATTGCCATTATAACAACAAAATACTAAAAACAGAATAATAGTAGATTGTTCAACAAGGGACTAAAACAAGCCATATTGAGACGAGATGTTTAGCCACCCAAGCGGAGCGCGGGTGGCTATAGTTCGAGTGTCATTATGGTTGTTTAGTCTCGCGTTAAACACACTACTTTTCATTTTGAATGCGAGAAAAAAAACGACGTTCTACATATACAAAATTACAATATTGATTATAACAAAGTTTCTTATTTATTTATTTATTTATTTATTTATTTATTTAAGGAGAACCAACAGCTTTTACAATTCCGATAGTAGCTTAAATAGAGGTACAGAGCCAATTACAGGAACTCACAAATAGATATAAATTAAGAAATATACACCTTAGTGCCACGCACAGCAGTGCCACAGCCACACAAACATTAAACAAAACAATGCACAATGCTAAAAGAATTGCGAACATTCATAGAATGCTCGACTCACTATGCTCGCTTATATATCAGATTGCAACTGGTATGCCGCTCATTCAAAACACAATCTAGTTAATTTACGCCTCACAGAAGGAATTACACAGTTAAATATATCAATATCAAGCTCTCTCGTCAAATTATTCATTCTTCGACTAGCACGGTTAAGAAAACTATAAAAAAAAAAAAAATAAAAAAAAAAAAAAATAAAAAAAAAATAAAAAAATAATAATAAAATTGATCCGCGGTTTTTTTGTTGTTATAAAGTGACGCTTTAAATGCTTGCTAATTTTGCCAACAGATTCAAACTCGAAAACTATTTTAGAACTAAAAGGACCATGCATGCATAATACAATTAATTATCCTTGATATAATTAAATAGATTCATGTTCGTAATCATTAATCGTGCTTAACGAAATTAAATCGTAATTTTTTATATTTTTGCATAGTTGTCATTTTGATGTTATTTCCACGCTCAAAAAATGGTCCATACACAATCATCGAAAATGGCGATAATCCTCCATTCACAAACACCGTGATTGGCTGTTTAGGAGTTTCGAAAATAAATTAAAAAAAGATTACTTTAGTCCTTATTATTAAAGAGTTTTAATCCCGATGTGCAGAGACTAAAGTAACATTTTAAGAGCATGAGAAGTGAAAAATAAATATTGGACTCCCATACAACGAACATGATTGTTTTGCCGTTTTTTGCTCGATATTAATAATAGCAATAGGTGGCCGCTTGAAATATTCACAGATTATTTAGTAGTATACACACATTAAAAAATAAATAACGGGAGCTTCTATACAATAAACGTGATTGTGTATAGATAATGGTACGGAACCCTTCGTGCGCGAGTACGCGTCGCACTTGGCCGGTTTTTTCAATAATAATGTTGTTCACGTTTGACGCTTACTTACTTAAAATTCTCACGTTTACATATTATGCAATTATCATTGTATTAATTGTGTAGTATTTAGCTGGTTCCCACGGAGGATTATGGACAGACATACACACGATATCTTGAATCAACTAGAGAAAATACACTGTAAATCGACTACTGTAGAGTGCAAAATAGGGGGGTAATATTTAAGAATAGACGTGTTAAAAACAAATCATGATTGTTTTGTCTTTTGTTGATAGACACTGACACTCGTATTTAAAATCAAGAAAAGTAATTAATTGAGCAATAGTAATGTCAAAAGTCATACAAAAATCAAAAAGTCAAAGTTCTTTATTCTTCAATTTATTCATATTATTGCACCTAAGAATGTCAAAAAACATTACCACCGGTTCGAGAAATTATTCGGAAAATTCGTTTTTGTTTTATGACAGATTTAAATTTAGAGTCCGTAATGGCAGTAAAAAAAAATCATTTTAGTGTAGAAATTTATACAATGTCCTAAGAATGAATTTGAAGTCGTTGTATCGTTACAGATGTAGTGAATAATCCTTCCGCATCGTTTTGTGTCGGATAATTTCATATTTATCTAGCTTTCTCAATTAGCTTCAGTTCCCATCAATAAGCCAACTGAGAAAGCAAGATACATACGAAGTTATCCGACCAAAAACGATAGGAAAGGATTATTCACTACATCTGTGTACTTACTTTTGTCATTATTTTTACTCAAGTAATAACTTTTCTTATCTTTTAATACTTAAGACTGCAGCGAGCAAACGCAATTGTGTTTTCTAATTAACTTAATAATTTCTTCGAATCAGACGATATATTTTTGTAGAGCAAGCAAAAACACAATTTACGGGACACGTAACAAACTTTAATAACATTTACCCTTTGGGTAGTCAGCCTAACGGGAAAAGGTGGCCACTTTTATTCAGGCAGGCTGTTGTACTGTACACTGTGACACACAAATTAAAAGCATTCCCCTGGGAGGCTTATACAGTTAGGACATCACAACATGCCCTAGTCTATCGCTGAGTCACCTAACCACATGTTTTAAAATATTGAGGACGGGACTTAACCGATGGACTTAACAGATAATAGTAGATTATTCAACAGGCGAGCGAGCTTTGTAAATTATAAAGAGACATTTCAAATGCCTGCATATTTAGACAACAGATACAAACTGGAAAACTAACATACAATCTTGAGATTGCCATCGTAAGATTGCAGTTATGAAATTGCCATCGTGAGATTGCCATCGTAAGATTGCAGTCTTGAGATTGCTATCTTGAGATTGCAGTCTTGAGATTGCCATCGTAAGAGTGCAGTCTTGAGATTACCATCGTAATATTACAGATACATATACAATCCTCGGCCTCAGCCAAAAAGCAATATAAAATTAAAAAGAAAAAGTACTTTAGTCCCTGGGGAGTAAATTATCGTTTTATTCCCTAGGGATTAAATAAATCACTTTAGTCCGCCTATACAAGGCTATTATGAGTCATTTAAAAGCTTGAGAAGTGAAAACAAAATTTCATTCCGAATACATGTAAAGCTTTATTAAGGCCCTGTCATCCCGGCTTAATTATACCCATTTCATTCTGAGAACATTAATACCAAATAATTTCACGCTGCACTCACTGCATGCATCAAGTAACCAACAACAAACAAATCAGTACGCAAATTGATTTAAAAGGATGCCATAGCCCACCCAATAAATTAAATTTCGCTGTCTTGATTGCAGCCATTGTGTTGTGTGAATGCGGCCATCTTGCCATGCATTGTTTCGTGGGAAATGGCGGGATACGCGTGACCTATTTGTTAGTCTGTGGTGTCAGCGCGATTCAAAAGAGAACTATTTTGAGGATGCTTTTAATCCACTTTCAACTTTTTACTAGCTAGTATAGCATAAAATCAAGCAGAATTAGTATGAAGCAAGGACGTTTTTTCCCATTTCGCACTTCATTTTGGTCGCATTTTTACTAGGGAATGCAAACCGGTAATTCATTGTATGGAAATTACCGGTGCGAATTACCGGTAAATCCCATACAAAAAATTATCGGTGTGCATACCCTAATTTTTACACATTTGACAGATTTTCAGACCTATTTTCCAAGATGCATTGTTACGCTAATTAGCGTTTCTATTCATTTCATTTTTAAACCAATCGCGAAACGAATACACATATAACTACGTACAATTACGCTTGATTTAACTGTATGTTAACTACCTTTGGACTTTTTTTTTAATGCATGGAGAAGACAAACGAGCACACAGGCCATCTGATGGTAAGTGTAAACTGTGGCCCATAGACATTCGCATTCACAAGACTGCAATGCAATCCTAAGACTGCAAATGCGTTGCCAACCCTGAGGACTAAGATGGAATGCCTCTATGCTAGTCATTTAGGTTTATTTTGATTTTGATTTCATAAGGATATCAAACTAGAACCAACTTTTTTATTTTAGGATATTGAATTAAGAAAGTGTTCGTATTGCTCTAAAAGAATATTTTAGATACCTACAAAAACTCTATTAAACGGTGTTTTTTTAAACTTGTACAAATCTAAAGGTTAAACATTATAACGTGTAAAATATCTCTTTTCAGGCTTAGACAAATAAAGTACTTTTTTGCCAGTTAAACTTCCTTTTAAAGTTGTTACTAACCCAAGAATTTAAACAATTTTTGCTTGCTTTGTGCACCTACCGCAAAGTTGTTTCAAATAAGGTTACCCTAACTTTAAAGTTTTCTAACATTGTTTTACTTTTACCTGGAACTTACAAGATACAAGCTTAGAGCTTAGAGCTTTAGCGACTTACGAATGCTGGGATCAAAGAAGCCTGATAGTTTGTAGACAAAGTTTAGTCGTAATAAGACAACAGAGAAACATGCCAACACGCTATTTGACCGGACAAAAACCAGACTTGACAGAAGCGCGTGGAGCTAACCCCACGTGCTTCTGTCTAGTCCATTAGAGAAAATACTCTTTTACCGAACAATAAATTGTCCTCGCGTGTGATATCCATGGACTTATTTCTTTACTAAGTCCATGGGAGTGACTAAAAATAACTCGGCATAGGCGAAATACACCTTAACAGGAGTGAAAGCCAACCTTATTCAAATTAGAATTTGAATTGATAAAATCCTACATAATATAACCTTATTAATAATGATTATAAAATGAGTTCGTCGGTATTCTGACCGTCTTTATCCTAGCTTAAGTTCTAAATCTATTGTGATGATAATTCTGCCCTCCTACGGAGAAAAGGCACAATTGCAATTAATTCATAAAAGCATATTAAACTCTCGATGGTTATAATAAGGTTAGAAGTGTACTTAATACAATTTATTTAGTACACGTTCCTTTTTTCCGTAGAGGGGCAAAATTGTTACCTCTGAAAATAGGTCTATGAAATTAATTATAAGATCGAACACAAAGATCTGTATAGATGAAGGTGGGCATAAGCTAGATAGGTACTACTTGATAAAGAACCAAATACTGATTCCAGATACAAAAAAAAATAACAAATGAATACCATGTGACAATCTCACACAAATTGACCAAGTCCCAAACTAACCTCTTACTATTTATTTATTATTTATTTAAACTTTATTGCCCAGTACACAAAGTAGGTGCAAATTGCAGACTTAATGCCTTAACGCATTCTCTACCAATCAACAAGTGGGCCAAATATAAACAAAAAAGAGACGGACATGAGTAATAAAAATATTTTTTTGTTACAATGAATCTAATAATAAATACCAAAAAAAAACTAAAATTCATAAAAAACATTCAAGACTTAGGAATAAATACTCACCCTCATCACACAAATAGTTAATCCCTGACCGGGATTCGAACCCGGGACCACTAGCTTCGTGGTCCCGGCTTAACTCGCATTAAAATAAAATAAAATATAATAATAAATATTAGTGAGACAATGTCACACCAATTGACTAGTCCCAAACTAAGCTCTAGGCTTGTACTATGGGTACTAGACAACGATATAAATACTTAGAGTTAAATATAGAGAAATATATACTTAAATACATAGAAAACATCCATGACTCAGGGACAAATATTCGCGCTCATCACACAAATATCTGCCCTTACCGGGATTTGAACCCAGGACCGCTAGCTTCGTAGGCAGGGTCACTACCAACTAGGCCAGCGCGTCGTCACTTTACTCTCTCCCATTTACCTCTACCGCACCTACAAGAATTATCAAAATCAACCCATTATATTAAGCTCTACGTTAGAGCGTCGGTGGCCTACCTGGCTTAGAGGGTCGACTCGTGATCGTAAGGTACCGAGTTCGAACCACCGCGGTCACCATGTACCAATGAGTTTTTCTAACTTAAGTGCATTATCCGACGCTCTTACGCTGAAAGAAAAATATTGTGAGAAAACCTACACATTTAAATAACTGAGTGTGTAATTGCACAAAAGATCGTAAAGGATCGAAGTGTATCCGAAAGGGCCCATGAGATAAGATAAGATTAACACCTATGTTGGAACAAAGGAATAGACGTACACGGTGTTACAAACACTAATATAAATAGGTAAACTTCTTTGAGTAGTTGCAATACATTGTAACCAACTAGCTTCCGGTTTAAGTATTTCATGGCAGGGCGTAAATGGCAGTCTTACGGCCTAAGGGCCAGTAAAAAGGTCACTTTGCCGGCCCCATTTCGAGGCGGGAGAAAACTAACTGCGGAGCCGCAGGCGCAAGATAAAGTGTAAAATGCTTTGTGTAATATGATACTGACCTTCCTTTTAGATAAAATATCATTGACCTTTCGAAACAGCAACGTTTTTTAACGACAATTTGGTATTTTGTAACGTTAAATAAAACAGAAAGAAAGAAGGGGATGAGAGTAAATGTTGCCAAGACCAAGGTCATGGTGATAGAGAAGGACGAGGAGATGACTGAGTGCGTGATTAATATAAATGGTGAATTAGTAGAACAAGTGAGCGAATTTGTGTACCTGGGAAGTGTGTTTACAAGAGATGGTAAGTGTGAGAAGGATATCGAGAGGAGGGTGAATGCGGGGAATCAAATCAATGGGGCCCTGTACTCCTTTGTGAGCAGACAGGGCATTTCACAAAAAGCCCGACTGGCTGTTCACAATGGAGTGCTGGCCCCTACCCTGATGTATGGTAGTGAATGTTGGGTGTGGCAGGACAAGCATAAAAGTCGTGTAAATGCCGTTGAAATGCGCTCTTTGCGTAGTATGTGTGGTGTGAAACTGATTGATAGAGTAAGGAATGAAAAAGTCAGAGAGAAATGTGGAATAAAAGAAGATGTATTGATTAAGATTGAAAAGGGCATGCTTCGATGGTTCGGTCATTTGGAAAGGATGGATGAAAGAAGATTGACGAAAGAGATATACACATCGATAGTGAGTGGACGGGTCGGAAGGGGCCGCCCTAGGCGTACTTTTTCGAGTCAAATCGGTGAAATACTGGAAAAGGGCCGAATCTTAAGTACCCGAAACCGACGTGCGTGCATGACTCGATGTATGAATGTGGAAGAAGCGAAAGAAATTTGTCAAGATCGTAGCAAGTGGAAAGAAGTGGTCTCTGCCTACCCCTCTGGGAAACAGGCGTGATTTAATGTATGTATGTATGTAAATAAAACAGGATTTTTTAATCTCTGCGGTGTTTACGAGAGATAGTTGTTGTTGAAATTATTATACAGTATGCATGTCAAAAAACATATAGGGACCTATAAAGGCGAAATTAGATACAACTCGTCACTGCCCAAAGCACCTGGAAATTCCTGGACACAACGGGCCTTTGCGGTGAACTCTAAACAAAGGGCTGTCACAAAAGATCAGCAATGGTCGAGGTGGCTCACAAGGCCTCTCTCACCCCCCCCCCCCCCCCTATAATAATAATAAGTCTACAACGATAGTAGGCTTTTGGAATGTACACTACCGGATATTTAAATTGTCTTTGGGTTTTTTAATCTTAAACATAACCGTGCAACACCAAGCCCTGGGTTTTATTTAGCAAGACAAAATGCATTGTTACGTTAATATTTTTCTCCCAATTTAGTTTCAAATAATTAAAAGAGTTAATTAGGGTTTTTGGAACTTATTAATTCCGACTTATTTTATTCCAATTTTGAATCTTTTATCATATACTCCTTCTTTTTCTCGCCATTCTTTTACATCATACTGCCCTTCCAAATAAAAAGGACGTATGTGCAATTTTATAGTCAAAGCAAATTGTACTCCCTGTCATAAAAAATAAGGTCACTAATTCGTGGTTTTGTGACACATACGCCCTTTTTTCTAATGAGCTCAGCATACATGAAGCAAGAAGGCATTACTGTATCTATGCGATGGATCACTGTAATTAGAGATATCGTGTGAAAGAGGGAGAATGAGGCAACCTCAGATTCGTAGGTTAGTCGCTTGAGAAAACTGACACCATTCAAATTTTGCAGATTGTTGTTATTAAGTACTAGGCAAGCTCTTGCCAAAAAAGTTGGGTTAAGAATGGAACTAATTGCTCGAGAGGTTTACGATTTTACAACTGATGAAACTAATAATTTTTAAATTAAATCATGCAGTGATTTCGTTTACGAAACCGTAAGAAAATAGAGTATTTGATATTTTAGGCGCGGGAAAGCGGTACACTACATAATCCCGAATTTATAAAAATTGCGAATTTTCATAGTTCCGATCGCAATTTTTTGATAGAAGATTCAACTTTTTGCTATGGCTTATAAACAGGGATCGGAAATTCGGATCGATATTTACCTAAAGTTGGCAAAGTCCCGGAAAATGTTAAGCGAATACGGCGTCGGCTTCTTGAAAATATTATTTTAATAATATAATCTCCGGGATTCTGGGATCATACAAAACAATTATTTTTATTATTTTACATTTAGGATAAAACGCTCCGTCAATTTGCTCCTCAGACTTCGTTAGGTTAGGCAGATGAGTGGACCTGTAAATTAAATAATATTTTTGGTAAATCTTTATTTAAATAATAACTTCATAATAATATAGTGAATGTAAATACCTAATTATGGATTTATGATGGAGTAATTTATTTATTCCGAAATCCCGGGAATTTTATTAAATAAATTAATATTCAGTCCGCCTCCATATAACTGAACAACAACGCCGCCGTCAAAGATTAGGTAAATATCGATCCGAATTTCCGATCCCTGCTTATAAATCAAACCTAACCTAACCTACGTATGACATTAGAGATTACATTAAGCATTTAATCTAAAATAGCTTCAGCGTAATAGCGTTCGGAAAATGAAAATTCGGAAAAAAGTTATTCGGAATTTGAAGGTGTTCCCGCGGGAAAGATCTAATAATGTATCTAATTACGTAAAATAAAAAAAAATTAAAACAACATTCAGTACATGGTCAAAGCTGAGTTTCAAACTCAGTACCATACTACCAGCTACTTTAATAATTGTTGTTTTTTTTTTTTTTTTTTACTGTGTGACCAACCATGAAGTCAACAGCCTACCTACGGAAGACCAGCACTGGTTATACAACCAGCAACATATTGAGCTGAGACCTTATCACCATATCTAACTTTGGATCAACCATCTTTGTTCTTGTCGATTTGTTAGATATCTTAATACATTTCTTGCAATTTCGTTGCGGGTGGTAGGGCCTTGTGCAGGGTCCGTCTGGATCGCTACCACCATCTTATCCATTAACCTACCGCCAAACAACAGTGTTCGCTTTGTTGTGTTCCGGATTGGGGATAAGACAGCCAGTGAAATGACTAGCATAGAGGCATTCCATCTTAGTCCTCAGGGTTGGCAACGAATTTGCAGTCTTAGGATTGCATTGCAGTCTTGTGAATGCGAATGTCTATGGGTCACAGTTTCCACGTACTATCAGGTGGCCTGTGTGCTCGCTTGTCTTCTCTATGCCGTTAAAAAAAAACTATTTTTTTTTTGCCTACCGATTCTTAATTATGCTTTCGGAAATTGGTTGCAGGTCATGTCTCCAATCCTGTGCCTGATGCTGGTGATGAGGGTAGCAGCTGAACTTGGCACTCCATCGAGCCTGCTAGGTCCTCGGCACTACAACCACCATGCGTATGCGCAGTATTTGAAGGAGGTTGAGCCTACCAAGTAAGTTTTAATAGTACCAAGTACGGTTTATAAGTTACTAGCGACCCGCCCTCGCTTCGCTTCGGTTTATGAGAGTTTACTGTAACACTCGTACATAAAACAGAGTTTATTATACATAAAAACCTTCCTCTTGGATCACTCGATCTATTAAAAAAAAACGCATCAAAATCCGTTGCGTAGTTTTAAAGATCTAAGCATACATAGGGACAGACAGCGCGAAGCGACTTTGTTTTATACTATGTAGTGATAATGATTTTGATTAAAAAAAAACGATAAATAAAATAAAATCAGGGGACAAAGTCACACGTATTTAAATGGAATGGAAGGAAGCAGTTAGAGCTGTACTGACTTTGTATTGTAGTTTGAAATTGCTTTAATAATTTTTTCCTGTTACCTGATTTAAGACTGCGCCGAGCAAACGCCGAGCGTCCAGTGGCACCCTCATTACTATTATTGTGTTTCCTAATTAACTAAAAAAAATCCTTAGAATTAAAATTAAATGATGCATTTTTGTAGTGCCAATAAAAATACAATTTATGGGATACGTAACAAACTTTAATATCAACATTACCCTTTGAGTAGTAAGCTTAACGGGAAAAGGTGACCTCTTTTTTCCGTTAAGTTGATAACTCGAAGGTGAATTGTTATTAAACTATGTGATATACCTTATAAGTTGTGTTTTTATTTGTAGTACAAAAATGTATGGTCCAATTTCAAGAAAATACTTTAGTTTATTAGAAAACACAATAAAAGTAATGAGGGCGCCACTGGACGCTCGGCGTTTGCTCGGCACAGTCTTAATCGGGTAATTACACAGAAAAAATAACTCAAGCAATTTCAAACCACAATACAAAGTCAAACCTGTAAGCATCAGCTCTAACTGCTTCCTTCCATGTATAAATAAACCAACCATTAAACCTTCCCTTTGACTGAGAGTTGTAAATAACTCATCTAACCGGTTTAAACTAGATCAAGCCAGTTCTGCATCTACTCACAAAGGCTCCTCAACTGTAGCGAAACTTAAACTGCACGAGAAATGACCGGCTGAATACCTTTGTTGAGTTAAGGGGTGTCTAGAATGGGTCTATATCGAATGGCATACAATTATAAGTCCTATCGTTGTGTCGCATAACGTCTTTTGTCCTAATAAAGTGTGGCATACACTTTGTTCCGCATATTTTTGACTGTCCGAAATTGTTGCTCCTATTATCGTTTGTCCTAAATATTATTTGTCCTATCGTTTGATGTGGCTAAGATTCAACTGTCGAATGATTGATGTGCATAATTGTAATATTCCTAATATTTAATGTGCTAAAATCTCTCGCTCGTTAGGGTCACAGTTCTACCTAACACTCCTCCTCGCTTCGCTCGTCGTCGTACCTAACCTAACCGAAATCTGACCTGCCTGTAGAATACGTAACGATTCTGACTTCACGCCTACCATAGTTTAGTTTAGGTGCTGTAATTGTAGCCAGTTTAATAATAGGCAAAATAATTATTAGGACAATTCATGTTAGGAATATTATGCTTTAGGTAATTAGACTTTAGAGTTATCAATATTAGGACAAACTTGCTTTAGGACGTTAAATGAGTATGCGCAAAAATTATTAGGACAAACGAGTAGTAAGTATGCCATTCAACAGTATGCCAAACATTCTCGGCCAAAAATTTTTAGGACAAAAAACGTTATGCGATACGACAGGCGCCCGAATGATAGGTATGGTAAGAACTTTTTAAACTGGCCCTTTCTGTTAAACAAATATCTTTGCTAATCGGGTCAATTCATAAAATTCGTACTATAACCTGGGGAGACGGACCGACGCTCGAGTTGAAGCCGAGTTTTCCCGACGATGACAACATTACAGAAAGTAAACAAATACGTCACGTCCAGAGACAAGATATGATTACTTTTTTTTCGATATTTTAGAATGCATCGCAAATATCGTAACGCAGTCCAAAATATCATAATGATATATGCGACGACGCGCTGGCCTAGTTGGTAGTGACCCTGCCTACGAAGCTAGCCGTCCTGGGTTGAAATCCCGGTAAGCGCAGATATTAGTGTGATGAGCGCGAATATTTTGTTCCTGAGTCATGGATGTTTTCTACACATATATTTAAGTATATATTTCTCTATATCAATATTTATATCGTTGTCTAGTACCCATAATAGTTACAAGCCTTGAGCTTAGTTTGGGACTGGGTCAATTCGTGTGACATTGTCCCTTGATACTATTAATATAAAGATGCATGTATGTAAACTCTTTATTGCACAATAAAAAAAAACAATTACAAGTAAATTCGTACATAAACTTATGATTAACATGTACAATGGCGAACTTATCCCCTTAAAGGATCTTTTCCAGTTAACCTGACCATGATTGAGAAAACTGTACGAGGATAGGCAAGATTACAAGGATGTGCACAAAAATAACTTATATTTCTACAGATAAATATCCATAAACTATATAGGTATATATGTATATAGTGAACACAGCTATACTTGAAAATCGAATTAAAGACCAAAATCTGACAGTTTCCATCTTGATTATTTCGTTTTTTTTTTCTTCATAAAAACATGAATGAGTACTCGTGTGATCAGTAATATTAGGGTAAGTTTTATTGATAAAAATACCTACACATAGACCAAAATTTGGTCTATGTGTAGGTATTTTTATCAATAAAACTTACCCTAATATGCAGTAATCACAGCGAACATGCACCCGTTGAGGTTAGGTTTTTGGTCTTAAATTAGATTTTCGAGTATAGTTTATAATCTATCTCGCGAGATTGCTATAGATAAATTATAAACGTGAATATTAGGTAAATGTAGGCAGCAACTAACACATAATAAGATTGTATCTATAGTTCCCAACATGTTTGTTTCTCCTTAAACTTCACTATCTAATGCAATGTGCAGCAAATTTATCTATGCAGTTGCAATCACCTTCTGTAAATTTAACATCGGATTCCTTGATGCTATTAACGCTCCGGGGGGTTACTATGACATAGCCATGCAGTTCAGTTTACGCTGAGAGAAAGGGACGGGGCTTATAACTGCTATAGCTCTGTCCTTTACGCTCGCCGTAAAATGAATTGCATAGCCATGCCATAATAACCCCTCAGGTATGCTGATTGATCTAGTCTATATGGGTTTGAAACACTTTGGCGTCCATTTTGTGGTTGTAGGTACTGTTGTATTGAACTAACTGTTAGAGCAATATAATTGAATTTGTAAATTTAATGCTGTTTTAATGGGCCCTCTACACTATCGGCGAATACAGACGATTACGGGCAGGGTAGTGATTCTGTAAACAACGCCGGTCGTGCGGACTGTCGAGTGATACCAAGCGGCGAGATTAAGTAGTCCCGTCAGTGCGAACAAAACACATTGTAGCGCGTGCATTATTAATTTAGCAGCACGATAGGTCGAACGTTTAAGGCTGCTTAATTGAAAATGCACGCGCTACAATGTGTTTTGTTCGCACTGACTACTTAATCTCGCCGCTTGGTATCACTCGACAGTCCGCACGACCTTCGTTGTTTACAGAATCAATACCCAGGTTATACGCGGCAATCACTCGAACATTGGCTCGCGCGGCGGCCGCGCGCAATGTAGACGGGGTTTCCGCGTGCGGCAGCTCGAACATTGCCGCGCTCGAACGTGCCGCGCGGCGATCCGAGCGTCGGTTTTTGAGCCCGCATCAAAGAATCTTCAGCCGCTGGCGCACGCGCAGTTTGGACGGTTGTGTGATTTAAATAGATTTTTTCACGCGCTGATCGAGCTGGATTGCTTGCCTCGCGCAGCCGCCGTGGTCTACCTAAATTCCATCGAACATTTGCCGCGCGAGCCAATGTTCACACGAATACTGGTTCGCGCGGCTGCCGCGCATAATCTGTACCAAGCTTAGGGCATACTCGGCTGTATTCGCCGATCATCATCTATGATCACCGATGTTCGCCTGCGACCCGTGATTTGTGGGTTTTCGGGCACGCATCAAAGAGAATCTTGTACGCTTGCCGGTCGATAACTTACGGGCGATAGTGTGGATGGTTGCACGATCATCGTGCCGATTATAGACGATCAGGGTAGTGATTCTCTCAAAATCAATGGACGGGCGGACGAACGAGCGAAATCGCAGCGGCGCGTCTAGGTAGTCCCGTCAGAGCGAACAAAACACATTTTAGAGCGTGCATTTTCAATTAAGCAGCCTTATACGTTCGATCCATCTGCAGAAACCATGCTGCCAAATTGAAAATGTACGCGCTAAAATATGCTTTGTTCGCACTGACGGGACTACTTTAACTCGCCGCTTGGACATTCACTCGTTCGACCGTCCGACCGTCGTTTTTGAGAGAATCACTACCTAGCCCATCAACTATCATCACCGGTAGTGTAGGAGGGCCATAACAATTTTGGGGTTTGTTTTTAAAATCAAAATGACGTAGTTAGCCTAGTTGGTAGTAACGTGCCTACGAAGCTAGCGGTCCCGGGTTGGATTCCCAGTCAGCGTTAATATTTGTGTGATGAGCGCGCGTAATTTATTCTTAGGCATTTTTTAGCTGTACAAGTATTTATTTTTCTATTTACATAAGTTTATCGTTGTCTTGTACCCGTGTGGTTACCGGGTTAGAATAGTACCACTCCATGTCTTCCCGTGGATATCGTAAGGAGCGACTAAGAAAATAAATGCTTGTAGTACTAGGCGATGGGCTTCCAACCTGTCACTAATACGATGGTAAACATCTTAGCCTAATGGTGCAAAATCAGGTGATTCTGTAGCTCTGCCTACCCCACTCTGGGAATCAAGGCGTGAGTTTATGTATGTATGCATGTTGTTTAGAGGCAGCGTCTAAATCACTCCAACCGTTATAAATATTTCGAAACATACAAATTAGTGATGCAACAAACAACGGAAATGCTACTTGCTCTACATTCCAATAACTAAACTAAATATGATGAAGTGTAACTGTGTAACTGTTAAATTTACCTAATGTCCATGTTTCGCGGAACTGTGTCACATTACTCTACTTTTGTAGTTTAGTGTATATTATTTTAATACCGTTTCTAATATCGATCATAACTTAAAATGGAGAGATTGTCATAATTGTAATAGTTGTTATTACGCTGGTAAACATCTTAGCTTTGTGCAAAATGTGGTTACAGAATAAGCAGTTTTTAGAGTTGTTGGTAATTATGTAGCTTTGCCTATCCCACTTTGGGAATAAAGGCGTGAAGGTATGTATGTATGTATGTATGTTATTATTCCGATAATAATAATTCATAATTCATTTATTCATTTATAAATAAATATCAGGGGACAATGTCACACCAATTGACCTAGTCCCAAACTAAACTCTTGTATTATGGGTACTAGACAACGATATAAATACTTATATAGAGAAATATATACTTAAATACATTAGAAAACATCCATGACTTAGGAACAAATATTCGCGCTCATCACACAAATATTTGCCCTTACCGGGATTCGAACCCAGGACCGCTAGCTTCGTAGGCAGGGTCACTACCCACTAGGCCAGCGCGTCGTCAAAGAAAGTCGGACTTCCACTAGTATCAATTAGAAATGAAATCTAAATCTTTCTTTACCAACATGGTTGAAATGCACGTTTAAACCAACTGCAAACTCTCGTACGGAGAAAAGACACAAGTGCAATTTATTCATAGAAGCGTATTAAACTTTCAAGGCTTATAATAAGGTTGGAAGTAAAATACAATTCATATAGTAGATGTGCCTTTTTACCCTATGAGGGCGAAACTGCTTAAGTTATGTACGTGAAACTAGAATGTAGCACGCGTGTTATTTAAGTTATCACGTTAAGGAAGCACTTCTAAGAGTTTCGAGAAGAGCTCGCAATATTATTTTAATTATGTCTAACAGTGCTTTAATAGTGCCTTAATACGTATATGGTAATAACGACCAAAAGGGATACATCTCCTTATAGTCGACTCTTTATCAAAAAAAACATGACAGCAAATGTGTTAGTGACAGGACCGTATTTTTCTAAGATGTCCTTTGTCAGTTCAGAACAAAAGGAAATATGTAAAGAGACAATCCGTTCAAATAACTACCTTCCTTTCGAAACTATAAGGTGTAAGTTGTAATAGTTTGACATTAAAAACAAGTTTCTGTCAAAAAAAACATTTTTGGGACTAACTTTTATTGCCGACTGTACTTTTTTTTGCACAGCAGCAAAGACAGCTGTAACGTAATTTCATTGCGTTATCGAATATTGTAAGCTAATGAGATCCAAAATTGACAGCTGTCATCGCTGTCACCTAATACCACAGGTAATGCTAGTCATTGCCTACGGGTTTTGAACGCATATTAGAGAACTTATCACATATGTGTAGATAAAATAACATGTATTAACCTTTTCTCCACAGGCAAGGTCCAGTACTCTTCCCCAACGACGCCCCGCCTCCCCCCCGGCCGCCCCTCATCGTGACCTCTCGCCCCCTCATCGACTCCGTGGCCAGGAGTGAGCTGAACAACTCCATTGCGGAGCAGAGCATTGTCAACAACCAGTTTAAGCCTTTTGGAAGGGTGGGGAGGCTGTTTCAGCCGAAACAGTATGGTTATGAGGTATGGTTCAATGTTTTTACAGGGGATGGTCACTTATCAAATGTTATTACATCTTCAGCAGGCAAGATACTTCATCTACATACATACATTTCCAAAATGAAAACAATTGCGATTGCGAGTGCGTTAAGCGATAGCCCCTCTGTTCCCATCCTTGCTCAATTTACTCTTACACCAACCCTCATCATGACCTCTCGCCCCCTCATCGACTCTGTGGCCAGGAGTGAGTGGAACAACTCTATCGCTGAGAAGAAGGCCGGTGAAAACAGGTTCAAGCTTTTCGGAAGCCCTCGGCTCGGAACACAGTATAACTATTCAAAAATTTAAAGTATAAAGAGTCAAAGCATTTTTTTTAATACTTGGGAAAAATAAATCCTCTTTGCAAAGAAGTACAAAATTAAAAGTAACCGCAAATGCAGTATTTATTGTTTTTAAAAAAGTTATTGTGTTCAGAAGTTAGAAATTCTAAAACAATTACCACCTTAAAACATAAAAAAACACTGATTAAATATGCAACTGGCCAAGAGATGTATAAATTAACATAATAACACGACACAAATATATATTATTTTCTTTTGGCATGTCGAGCACTCGGACATCTATCTCAAATCTTCTCAGATTTCACTAATCCAATATCTAAAGTTGCTCTGTGGTAATTTTTCCACTCCATATATTGGTTATCTTAACACCATATTTACTCCAGTACGCGGTATTCACAGAATTTTTCTCAACATACTCCCTGAAAGGGCGTAAAAACGTGTATTTGTATGGAACAATGTGTGTATTGTGCTATGTAGGCCATCTCACGGTGACTTGCGATCGTTGCTTATCAAGAGGGCCTGGGCCAGGAAAAGAGCGGGTACCTTTTCACTGTAGGTACCTTACCTTTTGGTACCTTGTATTGGTAAGACCGCTGGTGCTGCTATCTGGCGAATGTATAACGCACTTGTGTTGCCGACTTCTCCTAACAGTGGTAAAAAAACTATTGAAAAGCCGCGTATCCACTAGAGGCAGCCTCGGATTGAGCAACTGCCTCGCTCCGAGGCAAATTCGTCGCCGCGAGCCGAGCCAAATTTTGTCGGTTTTTTTGCCTTGCTCAAATTAGCCTTAGTCCAAGCCGTGCATATGATGGAGATGTGAGTTAACTGCGGACATACGTGCCTCGAACCTTTGCCTCAAACTGAGGCTGTTTACCTCAAGTCGAGTCTGCTCAAGTGGATACATGGCTAAAGACCAGTAAAACGAATCCAAACTCGATGATTCTACTATTACTCATTTAGGAGTTCCTATGGCTGCCTTCCGTCTCTATCATCACGCCTTGGTACTTGCATAATTATTAATTAGTGGTTGTTACCATCTTATTCTTACACCTATCGCCAAGCAAAAATCTACGCCATTGTGTGAGGGTGTATAGGGTTCAGACAACCTATGAAATTACACAGCATAGAGGCATTCGGTCTTAGTCCTCAGGATTGGTAAAGCACTTGCGGTCTTGAGAATGCAAATGTCTATGGCTGTTAGATCTAACAAATATTTTTTGACATTTGATTCTGACAGAAAATGACAAAGGATATCCAGCATTAGTAATCAAAATATTAATAAAAAGAGCTTAGATATTTATTTGTACTGATTCTACGTCTTATAAAATGAACAAATGAGTTCTACCTAGCGATAGGTAATTTCTGAAACATTGCTAATTTTTCTTTAACTGCAAAAATTACAGCTGTTAAAGTTACATAACAAATTGGAAATTATTCTGAAAGTAACATTATAAGTAAATTTATAAAACGTGTCCGTTACTGACGTTACATGTCAAAACTATAATAATTTTCAGAAAAAGAACTTTCATTTCACTTTCTTTTCAAAACGAATGAAATTTTCACTTTTGAAACATTTAGAATATTTCATGATTTAAGTGAACGTTTCACATTCCAAACCGCCCGTCACCAGTTCTACTACAGACTAAATAAGAGCTACAGTGACCAAATCGCTTATTCAATACAAAACGGACACATTCCAAAATAATTTGCTCTTCCATTGAAAATCTTATACGAACAGCTTCTAATTTTAAAATGCAACACTGACTCATTTTGGAATGTGTCCGTTTTGTATTCAATGAACGAAATTGTCTTATAGATTTTAACACCCGCTCCTTCACTCCCCGCCCCCTCCCTGGCCATACCCCGAAGAGTTTCGGCCATTTTTCCGACTAGCATGATTGATCACCTCGTATTGTATCGTGAGCAGGTGCTTTGTAGCATTAACGGCATTGTGTGTTGCTAATTATTAATCCGATCGATCTTTCCTTAATTATAAGCGATAAGCTTTTGAGTCAGTTTTGTAGTGATATGAAAAAATGTGGCGGTGAATGTTCACTTCGAAAAAAGTGATATGAAGTTGTTGAAATGTAGAGTTTAAATACGTAAATATGTCTTTAGCTTTTACCGCCATCTTTTTAATATTGGCAAAATACATTTTGTCTGCAACTCCGTATTGAACTCCTTTATTCTTATTTGTACTTAGGGTAAAGTTTTAAAACAAAAAGTTTAATATGTGGTGTGATATGAACATACAGACAGTGTGCTGACCAAACCCAAACTTCATTTAAAACTTTCATAATATTTTTCAAAGGACAACCATAGACACATTGATCTCGTCCAAAATTAAGCGCTCGGCTTGTACTATGCGTACAAGACAACCACGAAAACGTACATAAAGAAAACCTAACCACAAGGTCATCCACGTAGGTATATACTAGGTGACACGTAAGACGTAATACAAAATGTTATTTTCCGAATCTACTCATGATTACGATCAACTATTAATATGGGAGCAACTTCGAAAACGTAAACACGAAATCGACGTCTCCATACAAATTGTGAAACCAGCTGATTTCTTTTAGTATGGGAGATTCAATTTTTTTCTACCGATTTCGATATTAGTCCCATAGTAAAAATTGATCGTACTCATGAGTAGATCCAGAAAATAAAGTTTTGTATTACGTCTTAGGTCTGTATTATGTCAACAATTTGATTTTGTATCCTCCATATAAAATAACAATAGCATAGTTTATTATTTTATTAGATTTTTTAAGTAGTTAAGTACCTATCCCACTCATACGTAAATGTAAAAAAGTTGTGGTATCTGAAAGGGTCCCAAGTTAGGCTCTATTTATTTATTCACTTGCATTATGGGTCTGAAAAGGTTTCTTATTGGGCACTGGGTTGTTGACAGTCAAACCAATTAATTGAGACTAATGCCTTTTGAGCTCTAACTTGGCAGTTTTCTATACAGTATTTTACAATAACCCCTAAACGTTGGCCTTTAGGTTTTGTTGAGTGAGTCAGGACAAAAAACGCCATTTTTAGAAATTAATATCTCTGAAAAGAGTAACGATAGAACATTCATTTTCATACTAAGCTGTGAAATCATTGACCTTAGTAATCTGTAAAAAAATGGGTTCCTGGCTGAACTGGGAAAAAAGTTACAAAGGTGAGAAAAAGGGCTGAATAGGTTCGTGAAAATATACACACTGCGGTGTCGCTCAGTTTTTTCTTCGAACTTGGCCAGATACACTGCCGTGTGTCTTGATTTATTAATATACACTCGCGGTCAAATAATTCGGGTCAGAGTGCGTTTTTCGTACAAACGAGGCTATTTCGAAGCCTTGGTCCCTAGCCAGGGGTTGTTTTGAGTGAAGTTTAATGGTGGATACTCCAAGGTTCAATAGAGGAGGTCAAAAGTTCTTAAGATACCTAACTGATAGCACAATCAGTTGACACTACAGCGAGAGAGTTTGGGTCAGCATTTGGATTTCCTTACATTTTATTGTCATTTTAGATGTTTTTCTGAAGATGCACAATTCCGGCGTTAGCCGCAGATTCAATCAGTTGGGTGTCCTAGGCACTCTGGAAGTCCTGTATCGATGCTCGGGGTATCCATCATCAGATTTCACTACAAGCATCCCCTGGCGAGGAACCAAGGCTTCGAAATAGCCTCGTTTGTATGAAAAACGCACTCTGACCCGAATTATTTGACCGCGAGTGTAATTACTTGTATTTTGGTATATGTTCTAAAACAGAAGCTATTAATACATTTCTGGTGTTTAACAAAAGTTATTGTTCCAGGAACCGCAGCCGGCTCTGCCTCCGATATACAGGGCAATATCAGACCACGCCAACCAAAACTTGAAGCTACACGATACCCCCAAATACAAGGTACAGGGTATATACGTTTCGGGCAAAACTAATTTGGTCTCAACTCACATATTATTTCATATGATCTAAAATCACATTTTATTATCATTCAGTTGCGCTAATCTTCACTCTATAACAACTATCATTATACTCTTATTTCAAAATCTATAAAGACATGAAAACCTATGAAGCGCAATTTTGTAATATAGACAGTATTATTTTGAAGTTTTATGGTATTGTTTTCCATGCACCAATAGTAGTTTATGCAATTGATGCATAATGAGAAGGCTTAAAACACGAGCGTGGTTTTTTGAAACGAGCGTGAGCGAGTTTCATAATAGGATCACACGAGTGTTTTAAGGCCTAATTATGTACAGTTGCATACACTACTTTATCTTCACACATATCATAATACTTTAAGATGGGTCAGAACCCGTAGAGAAATGACCTGCAATGCTACTAGTGCTACCTGTAAAATATCTATAGACTAAAGGTATTAAAATAATGCAATAAAAATAAATTTGAACAAATTTAGAAACATATCATTTATTGTAATAGTTATAATTGTAACAAACAAACCACTTTTCACAATCCTACTTTCGTAACAGCAAAAAACCAACAAACAAATGACATCAATAATGGCGGCAGTTCGATCCTCCGAGAAGACGAATGTTTTTTTTTTAAATTAAAGACAAACGAATGAAGTCCCTATTCTCAATTCACTCGATATAAAATGTCGTGCGGTTTATATTAAAAAAACATACTGAATTGACGTTTCGAGTCGATAACTGTTTTAACATTTATGAATATCTTACCAAAATCTATACTGTTATAACATTACAGTACAGATTTTACCCATTACCACAGACAAGAAAGTTCTCATAATAAAATTGGTTGTAACAATGCTGGTCATTTCCTACGGGTTTTGAACGCATAATAAGACTTATGATTATGTGTTTTGATAAAAGCGTTTAATATTTAAATACGTTGTTTAATGAACGTAAATAAAAACGATATGTTTTGGCGTATTTTAGGTAAAAGAACCAGACTACCCGAGAAGATACGAAAGCAATAACATCAACGAGGATGACAATTCTGATTATAATCAAGTAAGTAATAGTTTTTAAATCCGTTAGTCATTACATTGTACAATAATTAAATCAAACACGATAAAGCCTTACTCACGTATTTACGTCAGGCATCCGGGAGTCCGCACTTGCAATAATATTCCCTGATGAAGTTTTTTTTTTTTTTATGGCTTAGGGAAGACAAACGATCACACAGACCACCTGATGGTAAGTGGACTCTGTGACCCATAGACATTCGCATTCACAAGACTGCAATGCAATCCTGAGACTGCAAATGCGTTGCCAACCCTGAGGACTAAGATGGAATGCCTCTATGCTAGTCATTTCACCGGCTGTCTTATCCCCAAACCGGAACACAACAATGCGAACACTGCTATTTAGCGGTAGGTTAATGGATAAGATGGTGGTAGCGATCCGGACGGACCCTGCACAAGGTCCTACCACCCGCAAAAGTAAGTGTAAAGTAAGCGTCCGAGTGCTCGACATGTCAAGAGAAAATATTTATTTGCGTCGTGATATTATGTTAATTTATACATTATACACAAAACATTTTCATGTGATTAGGGAGATGAGATCTTTAATTTTATTAAATGAAATTTGTTTTATATGCTAAATGTTAGTCAATCGGATTGTATGAGTAAATGTCAGGTGTTTTTGCTGGCAGTCCTTTTCTTTATTAAAAATTGGCGTGTGAAATATCAAAGCCACAAACATTTCACATCGCTAAAATGAGGTGATGACAAAAGTAATGTTAATCTTATTTTGTTAATTGCAATTCAAAGTATGGGGACAAATACAAGTACAGCGGCAGCATTCGGACGTTTACGTTATATCACTTAACTCCTAATAAATCCGAAACATATTGGGCCATTTCCTGACATGAATACGTGAGTCCGTAGATGTGTTTAATGAATTTATTTCAAGTTACGAGTATAATTCCTTCTTAGAAATCCAACGAGTTTTTTTTTAAATGTCCAATACAAAAATGTAGTTGTAGGTGTTTAATAATTTTAATTTCTGTGTGTATATCATGTTTAATGTGTTTTTTTTAAGTTTCTATAATTAATTATATCTGAGAGGTGTTTAGAAGCTAAGTTTTTAATTAAACAAGAGTTAAAGCTCTGAAACGAACTCGTTTGAGGTTTTTTTTAAAGTTATTGTTTAAATAGTTGATTTTAAAGTAGCTCTTACGTCAGGTGAATAAAACATGCAATAATTTTACAACACAGTAGGACCATGGGCTAAACACAATGGAATAGTGCCTTAACTTTTGGCTACCTTGTTCACGTCATCAACCAAAATAACCTTTTTTTTTTCTTTCAGGCTCAAAACTACGCGTTCTCATACATAGTCCGCGATCACAAAACTGGCGATGATTTCTCTCACTCCCAACAAAGCAGTGGCTCCGCAACCAATGGAGAGTACCGGGTTCGACTCCCGGACGGACGCATGCAAATAGTTTCTTATACAGCTGATGAAAACGGTTACAATGCTAACGTTAGATATGATGATGAAAAAGCAGAGAACAGTATTGACTATGGAGTAAACAGGAATTACAATAAAGACTATAACAATCAAAATCATGCACGCAATCAGAATGCAAATTATAACGGAAATCATAATTCCAATTACGATACTCAGAATTCAAATTATAACGGAAATCAAAATTCCAATTACGATAATCAGAATTCAAATTATAACGGAAATCAGAATCCCAATTATAATTTAAATCCAAACTCTAATTATAACGGAAATCAAAACCTAAATTCCAACTATAATATAAATCAGAATTCAAATGTTAATGTAAATCAGAATTATAATGTTGATTACAAAGATGATAAATATGATGTAAAAAGTATTAATGATATTACGCGTAATAGCTATGTGCAGAATGAAGAAACAAAACCAGTCACAGAGCAGAATTATAAAGATGATTATAACCAGTACGCTGATTCTAAAGAATATTATGGCAATGATTATTCACTAGAATACGATGACAAATACAATAATTATGATCCCCATAAAAGTAAATTCACTGCTTTTTCTGGGCCAAAAAATCCAAAATTTGTCCCAAGAAAAAGTTACGGCACAGCGTCAACTGTGCGACCTTCTTACGATGAGTTGAAACCTCTTTTCGTTCAGAAAAAACCTTTCAAAACTCCGCTACCAACTACAGAATACTTGTATTCCAATATACCTATTGAAATTAGTGTACCCTCGACTACCCCAAGCCCTTACTTCGATGCAACAACGGAAAGGGTAGTTATAATAGGCACGACGAAACCCAACTTTTATACCAACATTCGGAACAGTATTCCTCCAATATCTGTAACACCTGTCCCTAAATTTTCCTCTCCAATCGCAGTAACTACACCAAGAAGCTTTTTAGCTTCTACTATTGCATCTATTTCAAATTTGAAAAAGAATATTGACTTTTCTGGTGTGAGGCCAGTTTTAACACACACTTTTATTGATAAAATTAATAAGTATTTAAGTTATAAGTAAGATGGTGTGAAAAGGTTCATTTGGATACGTAAAAGTTATTCCATGGTTTTTAGATTATTATCATGATTTAAGAGTTATGTCGTTGTAGGATGAGTGATCCCTTCTTCTCAAATTACTTCTTTTTACAACGCGACATTAACTTTCTTTTTACCCGACTGTCGAAGGAGGAGGGTAATGGATTTATCAAACCTATACTATATGTATGTTCGTTCCTTTGAGGCGCTCTAGAAACTTAACTCGTGGACCGATTTTGGAGATTCTAATCGCAATCGATCTGTCTTAGCGCCGTTTAAATAAACTAATCTCAACTTTAATGCTCGTATCGAGATATGTAAAAAATGACAGTACTCTATGGTTTGACGTTTACTTTGACTATTTCGTGACGGGCCTCTCAGCCAAGATGAGTTTATTAATACATCCCTTAATCTTGTGAGTGTCACTAAAGATATGTCATTAATTAATAATGGAGGCAGCAGGACGCCATATTGTAAAAAAGAAAAAATAGTCGACGAACTATGACAATCGGGGTATCATTGAGTAGGTATTTAAGAATCATTTTTAGGTTATTTTCATAATTTGTCGTTTATAACGATTTCAAGTTGGTTAGCAACAACAGTCAAGTTTTTAAAGCTTGCTTATTTATTTGTTCAAATTAACTTCATCTCTCACCTCGTCCCATTTGACTAAAATCGTCGCAGTCTGTTCTTTTATTTTGTACATTTTATTAGGCTTCATTTGATCTACCTACCATTTTGATTTTTAAGGAATGGCCGAGTCGTATCAAACGCCCTATTTTTTTCTTTATTAGTTTGTGTTTGGATAAAGACATGCAAAATGAGAAACGTAGTGTAGGACGCCCTCAGACTAGGTGGAGTGACGATCTTCGCAAGGTGGCTGGTAAGAGCTGGATGAGAGTGGCCACGAATCGTGCTCGTTGGCATGCAATGGGAGAGGCCTATGTCCAGCAGTGGACTAATATAGGCTGATGATGATGATGATGATGATGATGATGCAAAATGAACCTTTTTACTAACCTTGAGTGTAAGAATTACGTTTAAGCTTTCACAGTTACCAAATAAAACTTGAAGTATTTAAAACAAAGAGTTGAATCTATTCTAAGTCTATTATTGTACATAAACTATGTTAAGATAATATTGTAAGGAATAAAAAATAAATTGATATTTTTTTTTATTCTTCCCTGTCGGGTCTGTCAAGGTTTTTAAATTATTGATCAACTGTCAAATTATCATTGCTAGTCTTGTTAGGGCCTGTTGTTTGATCAGTAGTTAAACTAACTAATTGTTAAAATTCGAAAAAGAAACTGAAAATTTGACACATTTCCTTGAGATTCCTTCAAATTTTCGATTCCTTTTTCAAATTTTAACAATTAATAGTTACTTTAAATACTGATCAAACAACAGGCCCTAAGGGCTTTAGACGCGCTAGTACAATTCCTATCCTTTTTGTTCTAATCCCCGCCCTGTCAGTTTTATCATGTTATACAACGATCTGTAACATTATTCTAAACTCTGAAAATCTTCCTGCCCATAACCCAGAATCGTTAAAACTTGGTCTACACCGACGTATCGTAAAAGTGCATATTCTCCGTAAAGCTAACGTTTTTCCGCTAAGAGAAGTTAGCAGTTTGAGATCTGGTGCGCGACACATGGACGGATAGACAGGACAATATTTATTTAAAAGTGTAACTTAAATTGATAAAAACTTCCAATATTATATTTGAGGTTATGGTCATGTTTATCGTGGATAAAACCTCTGTCACTTTCTGACCAATATGTAAGTGCAAAAGTGACGGATGAATATCTAGCCCGATAAAGGTGACACTAATACAATACGAGGGCTGTACTTATAGAGCTGACCTCTATTACACGGTCAGCAGCTAAGAACTATTGTGAAAAATAGCTTTGTTCTTAAATGATAGTGTAAAAAATAAAACTCTGTCCATCAATTTAGGCGCTATGATCTATGATGTGACCAAAAACATACAGATACACAGACATATTCAAATACATTATCATTACTACTTTAGAAAAAACTCGTATCTGATACTTCGAGATGTTTGAATTTGAACTTAGTTCCCTTCATGTTCGAGTTTGAAAATTGTACGTCACAAAATATGAGATACGATGTTTTTTCAAAGCAATGAATGACGATATGTTACACTAATAACGCCCGACTTTATGCGTCCGTGTTTAAAATTAGTTCTTTCCTAGTGGTCAAAGTGAACATTTAAACGCGACTGACTTGTAACATTTCGGTGTAATGTATCACGTGCAGTCTTTATGTTATCGCACCCGATGACGGCCGCAGTGATACATACATACATAAACTCACGCCTTCATTCCCAGAGTGGAGTAGGCAGAGCTTGGCAACAACTCTAAAAATATGTTGATAATTCTGTAACCACATTTTGCACAATTAGGCTACGATATTTACCAGCGTATTAGTGACAGGTTGCAAGCCCATCGCCTAACAGTTCTACAAGCCTTCCCTTAGTCGCGTCTTACGACATCCACGGGAAGACAATGGCACTATTTCCAACCCAGCAACCACACGGAGAACAGTGTTACATTAGGTACACCGAAATGTTATAAGTCGCTACCTTAAAGTACATGATGGTACCCGTGTTAAAGGCCCCCTCTTTTCTCGTTTGTTGGTATCTATTACGCGATAAAATAATATGGCACTGTACGACAGTGTGTATCGCCTACAAGTTTAGGATATTTGGCTTTTCCGAGTTAGATCAAAGTGCAGCACGCAGCCAATTTGTACAAGGATAGCCTGAGGAGCGGGAGCGAGTTATGTATCATTTAACAAGTCTGACAAAGAGCGAGCTGTAGGGGAAACCAAAAGGAAGATATTAAACTTTGTTTTTGTAGAATACGGATGTTGACTGCAGCAGGCAGGATAATCTTTTTTTTTTTATGGCATTGAGAAGACAAACGAGCACACAGGCCACTTGATGGTAAGTGGAAACTGTGACCCATAGACATTCGCATTCACAAGACTGCAATGCAATCCTAAGACTGCAAATGCGTTGGCAACCCTGAGGACTAAGATGGAATGCCTCTATGCTAGTCATTTCACCGGCTGCCTTATCCCCAAACCGGAACACAACAATGCGAACACTGCTGTCCCCTTACTATGAGTTACAATTAACGTATTCGCTAGCGAGGCGAATGCTCTGTCACTCGCAGATCTCGCAAGTATTCTTATAGAGTGTGAGAGACAGAGCATTCGAATCGCTAGCGAGTACGGTACTTGTAACTCATAATAAGGGTACTGTTAACTGTCATAGTGAAAGGAACTAATTATCAAACCGCGATTAGAATTGGATTGAGCACATCATGTCGTTTTTGAATTAATATGTAAAATAAACGTTATCAATGGTAGAGTGTGCAGATAATAGAAATACCATTCATAGATACCTTAAATCACGCCTGTTTCCCAGAGGGGTATTAGGCAGAGACCATTTCTTTCCATTTGCGACGATCTTGACAAATTTCTTTCGCTTCTTCCACATTCATACATCGAGTCATGCACGCACGTCGGTTTCGGGTACTTAAGATTCGGCCCTTTTCCAGTATTTCTCCGATTTGAAATATAGAAATACCATTGAAAATTATTCTCTCACTACCGACCCACCTTCGCTTCGCTTTGGTTTATGTGAGTATAATATTATAGCATATAACCTTCCTCGATAAATGGGCTATCTAACACTGAAATAATTTTTCAAATCGGACCAGTAGTTCCTGAGATTAGCGCGTTCAAGCAAACCAACAAACAAACTCTTCAGCTTTATAATATTAGTATAGATAACTATTTAGCTTTATGAGTAATGTTGGCTAGATTTCGCTGAGTACTTCAGACGTAAACCCAGGGGTGTGACTCTCTCAAGAAGCAAAGGTGAACGAATGAACGAGTGATGTCCAAGCGGCGAGATTAAGTAGTGCCGTCAGTGCGAACAAAACACATTGTAGCGCGTGCATTTTCAATTTAGCAGCATGGTTCCTGCCGATGGGTCGAACGTACAAGGTTGCTTAATTGAAAATGCACTCGCTAAAATGCGTTTTGTTCGCTCTGACGGGACTACTTGAACTCGCCGCTTGGACATCACTCGTCCGTCCGTTCGACCGTCGTTGTTTAGAGAATCACTACCCAGTTTGCGCAGCCCGCTATAAGTAGGTACCGTTAAGTTTTAGTTCAGGCAACTATGTGAATTTGAAAACTAGGGGTCGAATAATTAAACTTTACTTGGCAGAGATGCCAATCACAAGATTTTAGTCTAGAGTTAAACATTTTGACGACGCGCTAACCTAGTTGGTACTTTGGTAGTGACCCTGCCTACGAAGCTAGCGGTCCTGAGTTCAAATCCCGGTAAGGGCAGATATTAGTGGGAGCGCGAATATTTGTTCCTGAGTCATGGATGTTTTCTATATATTTAAGTATATATTTCTCTATATAAATATTTATATCGTTTTCTAGTACCCATAATACAAGCCTTGAGCTTAGTTTGGGACTAGGTCAATTGGTGTGACATTGTCCCCTGATATTTATTTATTTATTTTTAATTCGATGGCGAGATAATTAATGTAAAATTAAAAGAATGATTTCAAGACAGATTTAAAAAAACATATTTTTAGGGTTCCGTACCCGAAGGGCACCCAACGTCCGTCCGTCGGTCTGTCCTGTATAAAGAGCTGTATCTATCTCATGAAACGTAATAAATGATCAAATGGTTTTTTTCAGAAGCGTTATTACGACGGGGTCCATATTGGCTCATATAAAATTGGTCTTTCGAATTTTTATACAAATAACGATTTGTGACTATACTCATCATTACTCCGAAAAATTTTGCTCATACTTTTTTGTTCATATTTTTTTAAGTGATAGGTATCGCAACACACATTCCATTTTTTCAAAAAACTGTTTCCTTTTTTTTGATTTTTATAAATCTAACCTAACCTAACCTAATTTTTTCTACACGTAAGATACTTAAGAAATTCTGAAAAGTGTACGGTTCTATGAATATTGGCGTTATAAGTTCAGAGGATTATAAGTTCCGATCATTAGTATTAAAAAAATATGTGACGATTATGAAGAGTGATCATTAGGTTGTAAAATTGTATGAGATACATTTTCGGAGTTCCAATAATCTAATTTGCAATTTTATATGAACTTTGGCGCAGTCATTACGACGGATTTACAGACTTATTTGATTAAGAAAGTGAATAAAAGGGTTCCCCATACAAAAATAAAATTTTCAACCTATTTTAATTAACTCTAGATGTTTACTATTTATTTCTATTTACTAAGATGATTTACGAAGATGTAAAAGATCAAAAGAAGAATCTACAGACTGAGACTACCTAATTTCAATAGGCAATAGATTCCACAACCACACAGCGTGAACCGAAAAGGATTTCGAATGATAAAAGTTTCTGTGATATCTAATTATCGCTAAGGTTGACTCTTGTGACTATCATAATATTGTTGCAAGGGAAAATCGAACTTGTTATATCATGATGTGCAAATTAACTTCAACCGTAGGGTAGCCCACATTTTTACCGACTGATTGTAAAGATAGCTCTTATTTACTTAACAGTAATGGCGACCAATTTAAAACAATACGATAAAATGTCAAAAGCAATGTGTTTTTACCGAGTACAATAGAGCCATCACACTATTATTATAAAGTCGAAAGTCTGTGAGTGTGTATGTTTGTTACTCCTTCACGCAGCAACGGCTGGACGGATTTGGATGAAATTTGGAATGGAGAATTGCTATCGTCCGATAAAAAGTATACCAAATTATGAATCCGCGAATAAATAAATAACATGAACTTAAAATGTTTAAGATTAAGGGTTATAAAAAATAAACTCTTAAATTACTCAATTATCGCTGAAGAATCTTGGTAACTCAGTGGTAAATTGCACTTTTTCCATAGAAATGGCGGGGACATCAACGTCCACTGCGTGACTCACTTTATAGTTATTACAAATAACTTTTTATGAATTAGGTTAATTCTATATATAAGCTTTTTGACGTCCCATTTCTAGTTTCAAGTTAGAAAAAGCAGCACTTTACCGTTTGTTGAAATAAAAATAGTTTAGTGAGAGCGTGGCTAACAGTTATGTACAACGAAAAGTAGAATGGCCCAGGTAGCTTATACACTGGATTAACATATAGGCTACTTTTCATCCTGATGATAATCAAAATCTACGCGGACGAAGTCGCGGGCAGAAGCTAGGTGTTTATAAGGGTTCTCTAGCCTGTCGTTTGCCCGAAAGTCATTTGCCATAATTCTATCACTTGCCATAATATTCATTCGCCATAAAGGCATTTTTTCTGACATCGTGAACTATTCAGAATTGTTATATAACAAACCTAACCTAACCTATTGGGCTCTATACGATGGCATGTAAAAAATACCTGAAAGGTTTACAGTTTCAGAAAAAATGCCTTTATGTCAAATTAACATTATGGCAAGTGACACAATTATGGCCTTATGGCAAATGAAATTCGGGTAAACGAAGTGATCCGGTTTATCAGGCCTTGATTTTTTCGAGACAAATTTCACCAAATCTCCCTTCTCCATTTACGTTACACATGTCATAGACTAACCTATAACGTCATAGAGTATACCTAGTATATAGTCTAAAGTCTAGATATATCTAAGAGCTCAAGAGCACGGGCCCCTACGATGCAAGTAGAGCTCTATCTAAGATAAGACGATGCGGTCCGCGCCTGTCGATTATTGCCTACTATTCTACTAGGGGTGTACCGTGTCGATAACAATGTATCGATAGTGGTTTTTTCGGTGTGGTGTGATTGTTTTTGGCGTAAACACTCAACGAATGGGTTGATGAAAATGAAATGCATTTAAAAGTTAGTTTAGATTAGAAATATGACTAGGCGTACTTTTTCGAGTCAAATCGGAGAAATACTGGAAAAAGGCCGAATCTTAAGTACCCGAAACCGACGTGCGTGCATGGCTCGATGTATGAATGTGGAAGAAGAGAAAGAAATTTGTCAAGGTCGTAGCAAATGGAAAGAAGTGGTTTCTGCCTACCCCTCTGGGAAACAGGCGTGATTTAATGTATGTATGTATGTATGTATGACGGGCCGTTTAAGAGCTACTGGTTGAGTGTATGGGCACGTATGGGTCACCAATACTAAGGGGGTTTAACATCTCAAATATCATTTTCGGACAGTCTCCCACAAATTTAACTATGTAGTCCCAAACTAAGCTATAAGGTTGTACTATCGGTACACTATAAACATACTTATTTGAGAAATAATTACTAACATAGGTATAATAGAGAACATCAAAGACTCAAAAAGCCGTGTGGGTGTTATTCTCTCAAAAACAACGGACGAGCGAAATCGCAGCGGCGAGCTTAGGTAGTCCCGTCAGAGCTAACAAAACACATTTTAGCGCGTGCATTTTCAATTAAGCAACCTTATACGTTCGATCCATCGGCAGAAACCATGCTGCTAAATTGAAAATGCACGCGCTAAATTACGTTTTGTTCGCACTGACGGGACTGCTTAAACTCGCCGCTTGGACATGTCTGTCCGACCGTCGTTGTTCAGAGAATCATTACCCAGATATTCGTGTGATGAGCTACCAGGAATTACCTCAGCTTTAGCGGCAGGGTCAGTACTGTAATTAACTAACGTAGCAAAGGCGAATTCGTCGACCAATTCAAAGCTGTAATAATTATGGCTATTAGGTGATAATAGATAGATAGATAGATAGATAGATAAACATCTTTATTTTTCACAAAACATGCACATGGCTGATAAAGCCAAATCAAAATTACAAAAAATGCAAATAACCAGTTAAAAACTACTTAATAAATAACATAACACTAAAATGTAATTTATAAAGAAAAGTAAGTAATCCATTACGTTTGAAAAAAAGCCATGTGATGCTGCGAAAAAGAGGCGCTGGCTCAGCATAAAACTGCGGAACCCGCAGCACTGGTATTCTGCCAGAACCTTTGAAGTAGTGACGCTGGCATTATTAAGTAATACGTGTGTACGTGCCCATTAAGACCTAATTATACGAGCGGGTAAAGTCTACCCTATATTAAAAAAATATAAATTTAGGGATTTGTCAAAAACGAGTGTGCAAACGATCTGATTTAATACCATCATACATTTTATTAATTTATATTGTTAAAAGATAATTATACTTATTTAATATTGAAGTATAACAAAGTATTTAAATAGTGTAAGGGCCACTTGCACGCAGAATTTAACCCTGGGTTAAGGCACTAACTCGAGTTAGTAGACGTTAGATTCATACGAAAACTGTCATTTTAACTCGAGTTAGTGTCTTAACCCAGGGTTAAACTTTTCGTGCAAGTGGCCCTAATGGGGAAGAATCAGGATAATATTTTTTGTAAGCTTAATAGATATAATTTATATTTAACTCTAAAAAGGGACTTTGATTTGCAATTGCGTATAGGTGGTGGGATGTTATTCCAGCACTTTGTCGCTTGGTACTTGAAACTCCCCCTAAAAGCACAAGTCCTGTGGGGCGGTACCATCAGCACCACTGCACGAGACGTTCTGGTATTGTGTTTACACCAAGTGAATTTTTTGAACAGGTAACTTGGGGTTTCCGACTTAACAATGTCAAATAACAAACACGATAGTAAAAGATCGTAGCGAGATGAAATTTTTAAAATATCTGCGTTATTTAAATAAGAAGTAACATGTGTGCGTGGCGGTATTTTGAAACAAAATCTAGCGCAGGCATTTTGGACTTTTTGAAGGAGACGGCGGGACCGTTCCAGGAGGCACGGCCAGAACGTGGTAAGGCAGTAGTTTAACTTGGACAGTACAAGTGCTTCACATAGTCTCACTCTAAGTTCTACGCTAAGATAATCTCTAACGTTGTAGAGAACCTTCAACCGGTAGAAACAGTTTCGGGCTAACTCAACAACGTGACGTTCAAAACGTAAATTACTGTCGACAAGTAAGCCAAGATTACGCGCTTCAGACACACATTCAACACAAACGCTGTCAATCATTATTTTGGGATCAGAACTTGCAATTTTCGCTGTTTGATTTTTGAAGCCCAGGGTCATGTACTTGGTTTTTAGAGCATTTAGAACTAAACAGTTTTTGGTGGCCCAGTCATTTATCCGTTCAAGATCTTCGTTTATTTTAGAGACTGCTTCATTTGTATTCGCGGGATCGAATGATAGGTAAATTTGAAGATCGTCCGCATAAAGATGAAAATTACACTGTCGAACACACTGAGTAATATTAACTAACTCTTTTTTTTTTATGGCATAGAGAAGACAAACGAGCACACAGGCCACCTGATGGTAAGTGGACACTGTGACCCATAGACATTCGCATTCACAAGACTGCAATGCAATCCTAAGACTGCAATTGCGTTGCCAACCCTGAGGCTAAGATGGAATGCCTCTATGCTAGTCATTTCACCGGCTGTCTTATCCCCAAACCGGAACACAACAATGCGAACACTGCTGTTTGGCGGTAGGATAATGGATAAGATGGTGGTAGCGATCCGGACGGACCCTGCACAAGGTCCTACCACCCGCAAAACTCGCTTTACCATGGTAATAAATGTATAAATTAATCGGAAAGTCTAAGAGGACTGACAAAAAAATAACATACAAATTAAGCTCCTAGTAATTACGTTTCTCATCCCTTAAATCATGTTGTAGTTATTATAAAAAACTAGGTATGTATGTACATATCGTAAAAATTGGACTTAATTTAACGGAGGGGAGAAACGGTCAGAGCGTACAAATAACATTTTAGCGCTTCGAACTTACGCATTAGCAATGCATCTTATCTCCATAAAAATACTGACAAAATGTACGGAATCGTCAATTTTCGCCAAACCAATGCATATATCAGTTTCGAAAATCGCAAACATAACTTTATGCATCCTTGTCTTGCCCTACTGTGAAGCTAGACAAGTTACCTACCACTATTAAAACCAATTTTTGAAGATTATCAAAGTGTATGAAACTGATACAAGCGCTCGACACTACCATCTGAGCCGCTACTTTAAAAATCGAAATTCGAAGTTACGTTATCCCTTTCTCTCGATTTAGTATCGAATGACGAGTGACAGGGATACAGCATACGTCAAACCTAGGGTTTATCTATAGTAATATTATAAAGCTGAAGAGTTTGTTTGTTCGTTTGCTTGAATGCGCTAATCTCAGGAGCTACTGGTCCGATTTGAAAAAATCTTTCAGTGTGCTATCCCATTTACCGAGGAAAGCTATAGGCTATATATCATACTCACATAAACCGAAGTGAAGCGAGGGTGGGTCGCTAGTCCTATATATTTTTGATAGCGATGCTGCAATGCATCTCGTCTGCCTCAGGTTAGTTTACTTAACAAATCTGTTTCCGCCGAGATGTGGTATAACCCGCAACGCGTCGGTATCGTCACGTCCTGTCGTCTTCCATCACGTTCGCAAATATTACGTGTACGTTACCTTTTGCTATGGTTTCAATAACGTTACCGAATAATTTCTACAGTAGAATATTACGTGAAGCGGTAGCAATAGGGAAATTTTAAAATTTCATAAAATATCCCCGCGTGGTTGCCGGGCAAGAATAGTACCACTCCATGTCTTCCCGTGGATGTCGTAAGAGACGACTAAGGGAATAAAGGCTGTGTAGTACTGTTAGGCTGCGGCTCCACTGAGGCGGAGATGAGCGGAGCGGAGCGGAGCTGTGCCAATATTAACCAATAGAATCTAAACTAACGTGCGCAAGGCGCGCTCGACGTGACCGCATGCGCATTCTATTGGTTAATATTGGCACAGCTCCGCTCATCTCCGCCTCAGTGGAGCCGCACCCTTAGGCGATGGGCTTGCAACCTGTCACTATATACTGGTAAACATCTTAGCCTAATTGTGCAAAATGTGGTTACAGAATTATTAACAAGTTTTTAGAGTTGTTAGTAATTCTGTAGCTCTGCCTACCCCACTCTGGGAATAAAGGCGTGAGCTTATGTATGTATGTATGTATAAAATATCGGGGGCAAGTGTACCAAACCAAGCTCTAGGCTTGTACTTTGAGTAGGTACTAGACATTGGTATAAATACTGATATTGGGTTCTTACCTATGAAATTGGTGTTTTTTTACGTGTTTTATTTCGTACGGAATTTATTCATTTCAATTTTTACTTCCAATTTTTTTTCAAAATTCATTAATACACTATGTTACAAAGGTTTTGGATACAAATAATATGGTTATATTTCTTACTTAATGTTTAAAATTAAAGTGTGAACGGAACATGTGCTGCGAGTTCAAGTGTTATTTAGTTGTTATTAGTTTTATGAAGCTAACTATGTTTAAGTAATTAAGATACCTATGTATAATACAGCTTAGAAGTGTCCAATATTCCTAACAGAATTTTGTTTGGTTTGCATTTGACGTTACTAAATGATCCGCAAAATTAAATGTATGAAAACTACCGTTTTAAAAATTTCTCTATATAAACGCCAATTTCATAGGTAAGGACCTAATATATAGAAATATATAGAAAATATCCATGACTCAGGAACAAAATATTCACGCCCATGGCGGAGATATTAAGGATTTAAGTATTCAGTTTTTGATACTTACAGTACACCCAGGTATGAATTTTTAAATATCTCGGTTCTGATGCACTTGAGACATTACACTACATGACAAATAATATGTATTGCTTGACCCTTACTTATACTCTAATTTGAACAGCATTAAAAATAGTATGTTTTTCTTACTATGCCAATAGCAGATAGAGACAACGTGGAGACAACACAAATATGACGGAAAAATAATAACACCAGCTTGATTCAAGCTCGTATTATGTTCATTTTGAATAATTCTATCACAATTTACCACTCAAATCAAATCAAATCAAATCATTTATTCTGTAAGTAGGCCCTGTAGGCACTTTTACAAGTCTGAGTCTACCAGCGCTTCCAAAGAGACCACTGTTGAGAAGAAGCGCCGCAAGAAACTCAACAGTAAGCCGTTTTTTAAAAATAAATCACTTATTACAATACTAAACTTAAGCTACATAATTTAAATGTCATAGGGATGTACAGGTCCCAGTAGTAATAATAATTAAATACATCAAAATGTCAGATTAAAATAAATAATACAATTTCGGAGATGTAAACAGGCTCCAGGTAATATAGGGTGAATCTACCAGCGCTTCGGACGAGACCATCATTGCGGAGAAGAAGCGCGAAACTAAGTTACATTAAGTAAAGTAAGTTACATTAGGTAATAAAGTAATAAATAATAATTTCTTAAGACTACCAAAAATAAAATCATTACAAATGTAAGGTCAATAAACCTTAAATAAAAACAAACAAACAATAAAACACTATGAGAACAACACGACGAGGTCTCTACGTCAAAAGCCATAACTAGAATAATTTATTTAACAAAAAGTCCTTGCAAACGTGAACAGACCGGACCCCACAAACAGCACCCGTTCACGAGTATGACGCGTATCTCAGCCATCGCCTCTCTCAACCATATGTTCGGGAAAGTGGCGACCCGATCAACGACGCCGCCGTAAGCAAAGACCTTTGAGCGAGCGTGACATGCTCATGCTGCCGGACAACATAAAAGTAATATTGTGTGAAGCAGCTGTCCGGCGAGAAACATCACAGTGTGTTCTTAATTAAAAGCGTCTTGTACACACAAGAACTAGAAAAGATAAAATACAAATAGTAAACATAACATTGATTGCTTGAATACACAGTTTGCTTAAAGGCTATGCTTATCAAGGTACCTAGAAAAATTCTACGAGTAAATATACCTGACACTATTTAAAGACATCTTGGTCACCAATGAAGTCATTTACAGTGTAATATGCCCTACCCAACAAGCAGCGCTTGATGTGGGACTTAAATTTATTGAACGGCATATTGACGATATCAGAAGGTATCTTGTTGTAAAAACGTATACAGTTCCCCACAAACGAAGTGCTTACTTTACGGAGACGGTGACCTGGAAGAGCGAGCTTATCCCTATTTCTAGTATTTAAGTTATGAACGTCGCGGTTATGCCTAAAATCATGTATGTTTTTGCGTACATACATGATATTCTCAAAGATATATTGAGACGCGACTGTAAGAATGTTGATTTCTTTAAATTTATCCCTAAGTGAAACACGAGACCCCAATTGATAAATCGCACGTACAACCCTTTTCTGTAGTACAAAGATAATTTGGATGTCAGCCGCTCTTCCCCACAGCAAAATTCCGTAGCTCATAACACTATGGAAATAACTATAGTACACCAGTCTCGCCGTCTCGACGTCAGTAAGTTGTCGAATTCGCTTTACCGCATAAGCCGCCGAACTTAGTTTACCTGCAAGTGTGGATATATGCGCACTCCATTGCAGTTTCGAGTCAAGAGTGACACCTAAAAATACTGTTCTATCTTCGAATTCCAGTGGCTCATCCTTCAGTCTTATTCTATCCACATTCATACTTTTCACGTTGGAAAGAGAAAATTTAATGCACTTGGTTTTCTTGGCATTTAAAAGTAAGTTGTTGGCTGTAAACCAGTCAACAATTGTAGACAACGCAACATTGATGTCATTATAATTATCCCGTTTCCTATCCACTTTGAATATAAGTGACGTATCGTCAGCAAACAAGACTATTTCAAGTTTATCGCGCACTACATACGGGAGATCGTTAATATAGATTAAAAATAAGAACGGGCCCAGGATAGAGCCTTGAGGCACTCCCATAGCAACAGATGACCCAGAAGATTGTGTTCTGTTAATGTCTACCCGCTGAGTTCTATGAGCAAGGTAAGATGTAAGAAGATCAAGGGCACCGTTTTTGATGCCATAGTAGCTTAACTTCCGCACTAACGTAACATGATTAACACAATCAAATGCCTTGGACAGATCACAAAACACTCCAATTATATCCAATGATTTCTCCCAGGCATCAAAGATATGTTTTACCAAAGTTGAACCGGCATCGGTAGTAGATCGTCCTTTGGTAAATCCGAATTGACTGCTATGAAGTAGCTTGTATTGATTAAAGTGTGAGGATATTTGATTAAGAATTAATTTCTCAAAAACTTTACTTAGTGCTGGTAGTATTGAAATCGGTCTAAAATTTGTGGGGTCTGATTTAGCCCCTGACTTAAACAAGGGTATGATCTTACTATGTTTCATGAGATCAGGAAATACTCCAGTATCGACACACTTGTTAAACATAGTAGCTAGGTAAGGCGCAGTTGACTCTAAGATGGAGTTGAGTACTGTAACTGAGAGGCCCCAAAGATCTTCAGTCTTTTTGATATTAAGAGACCTAAACGTTTTGATCACAACTTTGGAGGTGACATGATAAAATTTAAACACATTTGTGCATTCCTTAACATTAGATCTTAATAATATTTCAGCCTTATCAGGAGATGATAGTAAAGATTCAGTGGTCTCCAAAGGTATATTCGTAAAAAACCGCTCGAATTCTTTTGCCACATCAAGGTCAGAGTTTACTAGAGTATCTTCAACTTGCAGGCTGTAGTGCGGGTCTCTAATTCTAGTTCTACCGGTTTCAGTGTTAATTACATTCCAAACGGTTTTAATCTTGTTGTCAGATTTACAAATTTTATTCGAATAGTACTCGGACTTCGCAGCAGCACAAATCTGCTTGAATTCCTTAGAATAATTTTTGACGTACTCTAGAAACTCAGGCCTATGATCGACAGCTCTCATAGCATACAACTCATACAATTTGTACCTCTTTTCATGAATCTCCGGTGTAGCCCAATCATTAAATTTCGTACCTAGCTTGGCTTTTACCTTTTTCAGACTAAAGCATGCATCAAATTCCTTAATAATACAACTAAATAAAGAAGTACATAAGGTATCCGGATCTTCCCCAGTACACGTCATATAACTTAGTTGGTTAGTGACCTTATTTTTAAATAATTCCAATCGATTTTCAGTAATTTGTCTAAGTATAAACTCTTGGGGGGCATTATCAGTCTTCCCCTTAAAGGAAGCTTGCTGGCCGCAGTGATCCGAACTTAAGATACTCGTATTGATTACGGATTTCTGAACAGGGTCAAAATTACTAAATATATTATCAATACACGTAGCACTCGTTGCTGTACTTTAACGAATAGCCACTCACCTTGAAAATGTATGACTTTAAAAATGACAACACTTTTACCCAAACCCCTTTTTTAGGGTTCCGTAGTCAAACTACGAACCCTTATAGTTTCGCCATGTCCGTCCGTCCGTCCGTCCGCAGCCTAGCTCAGAGACTTAGTACTAGAAAGCTGTAATTTGACATAAATATACATATTAGTCACGCAAACAGTGGTAAAATAAAATCTTGAAAAAAAAATTTTTTGTGTACAGTCGACGCCATAAATATGTTTACACTTTAGCACCTCGTCACTTTACCCGCTATAACCATTTCAAATGGCAGTTTAAACATGACGCTAAATAGACAAGGTATTAAAGTGTTAACATATTTTGCCGTCGACTGTACCTCCCCTACACGTAACGTGGGGATGTTTTTTTTTATAGTGTGTTTAACAAATTTATAAGGAAAACTATCACGACTAAGTACAGGAGATAAAGTGTTTATACCTACTAAAAATCATCAAAGATAGCAGCAAATAACTTTAAATAGAAAATTAGTTTATACATGTTGTTTTTTGAGATAGTTTTTTGTGTTTGTCGTAACGGCTTCGGAACCCTACACTGAGCATGGTCCGACAATGGTCTTGCCCGGTTTTTTTATTTAAAAAACGTATAAAAATAGGCACAAAATACGAGTAATATGATGGAAAAGAGAACCTCATAAATTGGTTGAACTGGCATAAAACTGCCAAATTAATACGAGGAAATGCATGCATTTATGGACGTGAAGCTTTCATGAAATTCGCATTCATTGCACAAAATAATATGTATTGATAAATCTTTGTTTTATTTCCACCGTTTAAAACTCTATTTTGAGATTCAAAGAGAGCTGAGAAATATATTTCCTGATTTTAAACACTGGTACGAGTATTATTAATTATTAATATAAAGATATGATAATGATATTAAAAACAGAAAACCAACTTTACAAGACCAGAATGCTTATTTTATAATGTCTTCTAGGTAGGTACCTACATCATAAACTATGAAAAGTATTAGAGTTTTTTTTATCCGCCATTTTGATATTTGGGTCAAAACCGAAATAAATATTAAATTAGAACAAAAACTCTTTAAATTAATTTAAAGAGCATTAGTATAGTGTTAACATATATTTTCTAAAAATCAACGAATAAGTGGAAAACACATTTACAGATGTTTTCGGTTTTTATTTTATAGAATCCACTTACCTAGGTACATCCTCGTATTATTGTCATATTTCAGTGATTTCGTCGAAACCGGCTTACTGATCGCGCAAAGGTATTTAAATTAGTTACCTATGTGTTAGCTTCCAGCTTTATAATTATAACTAGCTATTGCCCGCGACTTTGTCCGAGTAGATTTTGATTATGGTTATTACCTCGGGAACTATTAAAAAATTCGGGATGTAAAGTGCCCTATGTGTTAATTCAGGGTATAAGCTATCTCCGTTTCAAATTTCATCCAAATCCGTCTAGCCATAGCAGCGCGAAGGAGTACTTAACAAACTAACACACACTCACACACACACAAACTTTCGCATTTATAATATTCGGCGGATAAATAGTATGTATATAACGCTAGTTTAATAAGTATTTATTAATCCTAGTTGCCTGGAATTAAAGGTTTTCTATTTCTATTTATATTATTTTATCGATATCGAAGCCTCAGCCCTTTTGGTGCACCGCGTGGCCCGCTGACTCGCCTGGCGTGCTGCCAGCCCCCGATGCTATACTGGAGACAGTACGTTTTTAACAAAGGGAAGTGTTATGAACACGTCATCAACATAATAGCTGTTAAATAGCAGATTTTTTTAAGATGACCTTAAAGAAGAACTATTTCATACATAAAAACCATTTAAAAGAAATGGTGTCCCCTACTTTCAGAGCAGGCCTGTTATTCTCTTAAAAATGGCGTTCGGTCGGTCGAATGAGTGAATGCGGCGCAGTTTATATAAACCGGCTACTTTAACTAGTCCCGTCAGAGCGTACAGAACATATTTTAGCGCGTGCATTCTTAGTTACGCAGCCTTATACCGGTTCTTTAGGGATCCTTATCCAAAGGGATAAACCGATTAAGTGCGTGTCAGAGTCGCGCACCGAGGGTTCCGTACTGCTGCACAGCCAACTCACGCTTGATCGGTTTTTTTAGGGTTTGTTGGTACTATCGTACCAAAGAAGCTTGTCTGTTTTATCGTGTTTACGATACAAAATCTAAATAAGTTGAAAAAACGTTCTATATTTATTTTTCCATTGTGAATAAATTCTGAGCTCCCTCCATTCCACGCTCATTAAAAGATAAAAAAGATAAAAGATAAAGGATGTTCATTAATTATTAATATTATTATAGTACCCGACCGTTACGAAGTCAATCCTGACATCTGTGATCACAGTACGATTTATAGCCTATTCTTGGGTTTGAGGTTATAATTTGTACAGGAATGACAGATGTCAGGATTGACTTTATAACGGCCGGGCACTATAGGTACGTCTTTTTTTTTTTTTTTTTATGGCATATAGAAGACAAACGAGCACACAGGCCGCCTGATGGTAAGTGGAAACTGTGACCCATAGACATTCGCATCACAAGACTGCAATGCAATCCTAAGACTGCAAATGCGTTGCCAACCCTGAGGACTAAGATGGAATGCCTCTATGCTAGTTCTTTCACCGGCTGTCTTATCCCCAAACCGGAACACAACAATGCGAACACTGCTGTTTGGCGGTAGGTTAATAGATAAGACGGTGGTAGCGATCCGGACGGACCCTGCACAAGGTCCTACCACCCGCAAAACGTCTCGCTTGGTTAAGTTAGTAATGAACGATATAATTAGTAGCCATAATCAACTAATTATTATTCATAAGTACCCTGTAAAGTTTGATGCGTCATAATTACCAATTATAATAATAAGAAGATTAACATTTTTTAATTTCCAAAGTCAACACATTTTCCCGCTAAAAGGCAGCGTGTCCGCCATTTGCTTTTCAAAATGGCCGACCGTAGCAATAACCGTTATTCCTTGTAAGGAGAGGCATCGTTATGCCAATTAACTGGTTCTTATAATGATAAGATTAAAGTTAATGTTATTATATTAAAGTTTTTCTAGCGTGTAGCGGGAGGAAATTTAAGTAAAGTATCATGGTTAAGTAATTAAAATTTTCTGAAGAAAACTCAGCGATGTACTTTTGTGTACGTGTTAAGTAGATATGTAAGTACTTACTGATGAATTGAATGAAGTGGATGTAGCGAATAAGCATCTGTTGCCAGCTTTAAAACTTATCGATAATTTATTGATAAGGCAAGACATAATACAATGGCGTTTGTTTATACGCTACATAATATATGTCATTGTGTTTATTTGTATTTGTATTTATATTAAGTATAAGTGGATAACTGGTAAGTATATTCCAAAAAATCATAAATCTTAATTGAACGAAATACTTCACGTATGTTTGTATGTAAACTCTTTATTGCACAAAAAATATATATTTTACAACATTGTTATTAAAGTAATGTACAAAGGCAATGTAAAATGTGTAACGTGATTGAACGAATGATATGAAATTTTAAGAAACTGGTCTTTTGTATACCTAAACACACACCTTTAAATTAAATTAAATACCTACTTAATATTTAAAACATATAAAACATAAATAATATATTATGATATATCACATAAATAAATAGAATTTAGTAACGGGATCACGTACAGGGTCCGTCCGGTACCCCTATACTTCGTCCGGTACTACTACTTTTACCTCGCTAGCTAGTCGAATGCTCTGTCCCTCGCAGGCCTCGCAGTGTTCCTACAGGGTGCGAGGGATAGAGCATTCGACTCGCTAGCGAGTACGGTAATTGTAACTCATGGTAAGGGTTCGGATCACTACCACGTTCTTATACTTTAACCTACCGCCAAGCAGCATTCGCATTGTTGTGTTCCGGTGTGGGGATAAGACAACCAGTATAAAAGCATTTCCTACTGGCATCGCATTTGAGGTCTTTAGATTGCAAAAATCTATGAGTCTCGGATCCCACTTGCCATCAGATGGCCTGGTTTTGTTTTCTTACTTCAAGCCAAAAGTTCATGTATGTATTTAAGCATGTAAACTCTTTATTACACTAAAAACTAAAGAAATATTACAACATTGTTATTAAAGTAATGTACAAGGGCGAACTTATTCCTAAATGGAATCTCTTCCAGCTAACCCTGAAGTAGATGAGTAAGGACAATGCATAGGGTTGGACAAATACAAGTTTGCACCAAAAGTAGCAAAAATATATGATGATAGGGTAAATTGCCTATTACTGACCACCGTCCCGTAAATTGCCACTTTGCAATAAAATGTGTAAAACAAGAGATTTGCTCACATTTTTGCGATTAAACTAGAATACCTACATCCTGAGTTATTACTTATTACCCACAGTACTGTCCAAGTTTCTTTACTAACAGCGTCAGTAAGAAATTTGATGGCTAGTAACTAAATGACACTTTCTAACGTGACCAGTTATTGACGATTTACCCTACTTATTATTAATAAATAAAATATATTAAACATATAACCTAATAAAAACTTATTATTAAAATGATTCAAGGTTTAAAAAAAAACGCCTACCAAAACTCATTTGTAACATTCTAATAATGTTGCTCAAATTTTCTTGCAGGCGCTTTAAAGGTACTCTTAATTATTTTATCAACAGACAACTAATTTGGAAGTAAACTTGAACTCGTAGCTGTTTGTGTTTACCAATTGAAAACATTAACAGATCGATAGACACAAATCATCAACTAATTAACAAGTAACTACAAATTACGAGTTTGGAGGGAACAAATTAAATTGTTACTTTGACTTCGCATCTCTCGACCCTACGTCTGATTCAAGTCAAACTGCGGTGGAAATGTTGCAAAAATCCTAAGGAATAACAAATTACCAAGTTTTACTGTAGGTGTGCTGTATTGTATCCGGGCCGTCTTATTCATTACTTATCCTTACTTATATTGTTTCAAGTAAATAAGAGCTATCAAAACGTTGACAATAGGGTTTTTACTGCCCAGTTAATTGTTTGGGTAACCAGAACAAGTTTACGTCTTAATACTTGCCGAGTTACAAATTAAGGATATTGAACTATGAACGATAAATTGATAAATGATTATAAATGTGCTAAAAAGTGTTTACTCGTATCTGTATTCACATTATAATGCTAAGGTTGGCACACCGCTATATCTGTCAAAGCGACGCAACAAATTTCAAATTTTCAAAATTTTCGGATACGGGCACAGATAACACAAATATGAAGCTGTGTCCGGCGTCGACGTGCAAATAGCCGCCCTGTTTGAGTGAACCAGCAGACCTGTGGCTCTGTTACTGCGATGACATTTTGAAAATAACAATTAGATTTTACCATTCGCTTTTCGGGTTGTTATATCGGATGAAGTTTTTTAAGACTCCCTTTCTCATTTGTTAAATAGCCTTGGTTATGTATTGTATGTTCTAATCACTACATAGTATAAAACAAAGTCTCTTTTCGCCATCTGTCTGTCTGTCTCTATCTATGCTTAGATCTGTAAAACTACGCAACTGATTTTGATGCGGTTAACTTTTAATAAATAGATAGAATAATTTAAGAGGAAGGTTTTTATGTATAAAATATTCTGGTTAATGTACGGGTGTCACAGAAAACTCACATAAACCGAAGCGAAGCGAGGGCGGGTCGCTAGTATTTACTAATTCTTTGATAAATTAAATTAAAAAAAAAACTTTTCAGTATTTGTAATTGTAATTATTTTAAGAAATCTATCTACTTATATAAGTACGTATTTACACAACTTGATGATCTCTCGATGAAAGAAAAACATCATGAGGAAATCTGCATATTCGAACAAAAGCTGATTGTGTGAGCACCACCCTTTGCAGACTGTACCTGCGGTACAAGGACGTCTTAAAGCGCAACCTTGCAGCCGTAGACATCGCTAGTGATAGATGGGAGGAGTTTGCAAGTCACAGAGCGGAATGGCGTCGGAACATTCACAGAAAGGTTTGAAGACCTTGATGCAAATTGCCATTTACGGAAGACTGAAGATTCAACCTAAGCCCTCCTATAACTACACATATAACTCAGCTGGCAAACTTTACTTTGCACCCTATTACCGCATTTTCAGAGCGAAATTCGGTTTTGCCAGCCACCTTAGAGCACAACACCCAGACAAGATTTTGCAGGATTCGCCGTTACCGGACACGGTATGGAGGACATAATGATAATGTGAGCACAAAGGATAAATTACACAAAAAAAAATGCATCCGAAATTGCCTGGGTATCACAGGATAACAATACATACATACATACATTAAATCACGCCTGTTTCCGAGAGGGATAGGCAGAGACCACTTCTTTCCATTTGCTACAATCTTGACAAATTTCTTTCGCTTCTTCCACATTCATACATCGAGTCATACACGCACGTCGGTTTCGGGTACTTAAGATTCGGCCCTTTTCCAGTATTTCTCCGATTTGACTAATTTGACTAATAATAAATATTTTTCGAGTCAAATCGAAGAAATCGTTTTATTTTTCGTTCTAAGTATTATACTATTCATTCATTCCTATTAAAATTAACGCAAGGCTTCTCAATGGTTATCTTGTTAACAGAAAACAAGTGATCTCGACTACAATGACTCGAGATAACGAGAGTCTTAGAACAACGTAGCAGACCATTCCGATGCGGCCTCATCGAACGCTAGGGGGGAGCCGTACGTCATTATATTTATCGATATCAATAATAGCTTGGCAAAATAGAGTTGGCGTAATGACAGGTCACTTTTTATACTCGTAATATAATATAACCGTAAACTCACGCCTCTACCCAGAGTGGGGAAGGCAGAGCTACAGAATTACCAACAACTCTCAAAACTTGTTGATAATTCTGTAACCACATTTTGCACATCATTACTGGTAGATGGAGTCACAGAGAGTGATATAGGCACAGTTCCCGTGGGAATATCGCTAAATTACTTCTTGGAGATCGGGTCAAGTAAATAAGCAACCTGCACGTCAACAGTACTATAATGAATGAATGCAAAATACATGCAACTCTAGCAAAAATTACACTTTTCAACCTCAATAATTCCTAAACGGTTCCGAAATCTAAAAAATTATAATAACACTATCACTATCAGCTCAATGGAACCCTGACCCACGATAGAACTGTGACACTGTGTCACAGTGATGTTACAATACAAGTCGTACAAAAAAACAAACAAAAAAACAAGTTCAGCTCGGCGCGGGCAAAGCGTGTTAAATCAAATATTTCATAACATTAGATTCGATTTAAGACCACTAACGCGTTCTTAAAACATATATCTCGAGGTATATCGACTAATTATGCTGTCATCGACGTACACATCACTAGCCCCTCGAGAAAACACTCGACAAATAAGCGAAGGCAGACAGTTTGCATAATTGCCGCGTTCGATACCGTGCCTGCACACGTACTATGTTTTCCACTGAGCGGGCACGTTGAAAATTGGTCATTTTAATATGAATCGTGTTTGAGTCTCTTTCAGAATACGTAAGCGGATCTATTTATTGTTTTTAACACGTTAATTATTTCACATTGAAAATGTAATTTGTGTGACGTACCTACATTTTGTACGATTGCCCCTTTTGAAACTGATCATAAGGCATGACAAATAATTATATTAATAATGTAAAATTATATATACTATCAAATTTTAAATACGGAGAAATACTAAAGATAGGAACCCTGAGGAACCCATGCTTGTCCGACATATCACCAATCTTTACGACTCAATTTTAAAAACAGGTATTTTCCTTTTTTGCCATTTTAACGTTATTCTTCTCCATAAAAAAGGGGATAAATCACACCTCTATAAAGTAACATTAAGTTTATTATGTTAAAGTGATAGACGGTCAAATTTAAACTAATTAGACAGCAAGTTTCAGACCTGAGGGTTTATTGTCTAACGCACTCGCAATAGAAACCGGCTTCAAAGTTATAAATTGTTTTCATCTTGTATTCAGATAAGCCTTCGATTTTCAAAATGAAAACGATCGTGATTGCGAATTCGATAGACAATAAGCCTCTGGAGTCTCTACCACCAATCATCTTCAAACTCTAAATCAAAATTCGATAATTTTAATATACCTAACAAGAATTTAACATTCCCTCTACTTGGCTTTTGTAGATTACTCTAAAACTTTCGACAGCATGGCCCACTAATCTACTTTCGACGCATTACGAGACACGGCATAAAATCTACTTAAGTATACCTACATGATACATCTATAATATACTAATATACTAATAATATTAATGAAGAGTTTGTTTGTTTGTTTGTTTGTTTGCTTGATCGCGCTAATCTCAGGAACTGCTGGTCCGATTTGAAAAATCCTTTCAGTGTTAGATAGCCCATTTATCGAGGAAGGCTATAGACTATATATCATACTTACATACACCGAAGCGAAGCGAGGGCGGGTCGCTAGTACCTAATATAAATTTCTGTGAAAAAAAAACATTTTTGAGACAAGCTTTGTTGCCGATTGTACTTTTTTTGCACAGTCGTTATCTACTCGTCAAGACGATTCTAACAAGCCCTAACACGACGGATTTATCATGTGTGATTCAGGAGTTTCTATGGCCACCCTGAGTCTCTATCATCAGACCAGCTCGATGGTAGGTAGTATATTATTGTTTAAGTCATCAGAACTATGTATGCAAATTTTCAGCTGAATTGGAAACTGGAAAGTGGATCAAATTTAACTTGCAAGATTTGACCCTTACATAGATACATAGGTACATGGCATCCACGACTTAATTCCACAAAACGCAAAATAAGTAAAAATATTCATGGTACCTATATGTTTATACCAATATAATTTACAGTAGTTAAGAAATATGATTGTGAACTGTTAAATAATGAGGAAGAAGAAGGCTTAAATATTTAAAACATTATATTTTCATAGCGAGCACACCATCTTATATATAATACAACACAAATGTCAAATACAAATCATAAAGCTCTGCTGTAAGCTGCCAATGTAAATCTACATTTTACATACAACCTCAACACGCCTCCTTAGATTTATATGGCAATATGAAATCAATATATATTTAACATTTGTTTAAATTTAGCGAATTTGATGTTACCTAAAGATTTAGTGAGAATGTCCGCAACATTATCTTCCGAATTAACTTTAATAATATCAATGGTTCCATTCTTAACATTCTCGTGAACATAATGATAATGCACTTCAATGTGCTTCGAGTTCTTTGTGAAATTACCATACTTGGCAATAGCTACAGCACCTGAATTATCTTCGTAAATATTTACAGGAACATTAAACGTTATAAAAACATCAACAAGTATACTACGCAGTAAGCTTATTTCTGTTACTGCATCTGACAACGCTATGTATTCAGCAAAAGTGGAAGATTTCGTCACAGAAATTTGTTTCTTTGACTTCCAGTACACAGCGTTACCAAATAATCGAATTACAAAACCAGTAGTAGACTTACGATCTACGACATCTCCGGCCCAATCGGCATCTACGTAACAATCCATTATATTAGCCTTTAAATTCTGATAATATGTAAGCTTGTGATTTTTCGTCAAGTATAAATATTTTAAAACACGCAATGCATATTTGAAATGAATTTCACCATAGCAGTTCTGAAACCTACTCAAGTACCTAATTGACACTAAAAGTAATATCTGGTCGAGTGCCAGAACTAATGTATAATAGAGCTCCAATCAAGTTTCTGTATTTAATATTTTCATTTAATTCACAATTCTCAAGTTTGACATTAATCTCCATGGGTGTTTTAAACAGTTTAGAATTTTCAATTTTATATTTTTTGGCTAACGATTCTATGTATTTTTCCTGGCTTAAGGTCAAAGTATTAGCTTTTACATAATCATACTCCACATCGATACCTATGTAATTTCTAACCTTTCCCATGTCCTTCATTTTAAAGTGATTACTCAATTTATTTTTAATCGTAATAACCATTTGCTCATCTTCGCAAGCAATCAATAAGTCATCGACATAAACTAAAATATATACAGTTTGGTTATTGTCTGTTTTGACATAAAGACAATAGTCATATTTACTCCTTTGAAAGCCAATAATTGTTACAAAATTATTAAAACATTCGAACCATGCACGCGGGCTTTCTTTTAAACCATAAAGAGATTTGTACAGCCTATATACTTTGTCAGTACCGTCTTCATAACCAAGAGGCTGTTTAACATAGACTTCTGATAACACTTTACCGTTCAAAAATGCAGTCTCTACATCCATTTGATGTACATGTAAATTAAATTGACAACAATACGATAACAACAATTTCAAAGTTTGCATCCTGGCAACAGGTGAATACGTATCATCAACATTAGTGGTTTGTTGGAAACCTCTTACTACTAACCTGGCTTTAAAGAGATCAACTGACTTTTTCTTGTAAACCCATTTTACATCTAATACCTCCTTTTTCGGTGGTGCGTTCACCAAGGTCCAAGTATCATTTTTCACCAGGCTGTTCATTTCACGGTCCATAGCCTCTCTCCACTGTTCAGCCTCGTCACACGTAGTCGCCTCCTGAAAAGTATCTGGAATCATCGCATCACAAAAATTAACAGTTATACAGTAGTAGCCAAATTCTTCATCAAATCGCTGTGGTGCTTTAATTTGTCTCTTAGAAGTTCTCCTCTCATTATTCATTATCTCTCCAGCTTCTTTATCATTCAATAACTGATTTTCTGTTTCAATTTCATCTAGGCTATCTTCCCATTTATCTTCATCTTTTTTATTTTCTTCTTCGTTGTCATTAAAAGTAATAAGCTTAACATCTTCCTCAATTATATCCACGTGTCTTGCAACAACTACTCTATTATTGATCAGTACTCTGTATCCAACATCTGTATATCCTAGTAAAATACCCATTTCTGCTTTTTTATCCCATTTTGATCTTCTTCTTTCTTCAGGTACTCTAACATAAACTTTACTACCGTACATTCTCAAGTATTTTGCAGTTGGTTTTTCATGGAAAAATATTTCAAACGGCGTCTTCCTTTCTGGGGTATTTGTCATTATACGGTTTTTTAAATAAGTAGCGGTCTTAATAGCTTCTGGCCAATAACGTCTGTCAACCTTTGCTTCAGCTAATAGACATCGTGCCATGTCCATTATCGATCTATTATATCTTTCCGCTGTACCATTTAATTCATGAACATATGCTGGGCATGGCTTGATCATTATTCCGTTTTCTCTGGCGAAGTGAAATATTCTGCTGTTTATGTACTCCTTTCCGTTGTCACATCGTAGTTCTTTAATCATTTTCCCAGTAATATTTTGCATTTGATTGACGTATTCTGTGAAACATTCATAAACTTGTTCCTTTGATTGAATACAATACACTCTCGCTAACTTGCTGAAATCATCTATGAATGTTAAAAAATATTTTTCTCCTTGATATCCCGTAGTTCTATGCGGTCCGTTAACATCTGTGTGTACAATATCTAATATATCTTCAGCCTTAGTTCTATTGTTGCTAAATGGCAAATTGTGCATTTTATTTTCGATGCAAATAGCACACTTCATGTAATCCGTTTCAATTTGTTCAGGCAATCCTTCTAATATTTGGTTTTTACACATCATGTCAATATAATTGAAGTTTATGTGACCAAAAGTTCGGTGCAGCTTTTCTTTCAATGTCATATTACAATTTGCCGCATTTACACGTATTTCTTTACATACAAAACTGGTTACTTTGTAAAGTCTCTCATCTTTCTTCGCAATTGCTATCAATTCTCTATTCATGTTATATATCTTCGTTGAATATCCTGTCAAAACTATCGTGTGATTATCTGTGATCTTCGAATAGCTTAATAAGTTAGCTTTCATCTCTTTTACGTAAAATACATTGTCTATTATCACTTTGTTTCTATTCCTATATACAGGAAAGTATGTCGTAATGCTTCCAACCTTTGTTGCTTTCAATATTCTTCCATCACCAACCTTCACGTTTATTGGTTCTTTTAGTGTTACAAATTTATCGAAATATTCGTCGGTATTTAATATGTGGTCTGTACATCCGCTGTCTAAAAGCCAATTTATCTGTCCTGCCTTATTAAGAGCATCTTCATTTATCGTCGAATTGTTCACAATACATGTGTGAAAGCTTTTTTTAGAATATTCCGTGTTATTATAATTTCCTCTGCCTCTATTTGGTCCAAAATTGTAGTGACCACGTCCATGACCACGATTTCGAGCATAATGTCCGCGTCCGCGGTTTCCATGCCAACAGTCCCTTTGAATATGACCGACTTTTCCGCAGGTAAAACATGTTGGTTTGTTCTCCGATTCCACTTTGAATGCGTTTGACGTACTCGGCATTTCTTCGTTTAAACTTTGGATATTCTTCATTCTTATTTTACTTTTTAAATATTCAACGGTTCTTTCATCTTCTGGTAACACGTCTATTAAATCTCCAATATAACTGTAACTACCGGGCAATGCTTTAAGCATATAGTTTAATTTTTCATTTTCCGACATCTTGGCTCCAGCATTTTTTAAATCATTGACACATCGTTCGAATTCGTCGAAGAAAATATTAACATCCGAATATTTCGCTAGCTTTATATTTTCTAAATTGTTTCTGCATACAATTTGTAACGCTGTAGATTGCTTTAAATACATTTCATCAAATTTCAACATAATTTTGTATGCTGACTCTAGCTCACTAATATATTCCAACTGTTGGTTTGTAATCGCGCTGTATATATAATTTGTAGCTTGGACATCCATCTCATTCCACTGAACAGCATCATCTTTTCCCGTCTTTAGTCTAATAGCTACATCCTTACATTTCTTAAATTGAAGAAATTTCAATATTCTAATCTTCCAATTTGCATAATCCTTTCCGTCAAAAATTGGTATTACGATATTATTCATTTTAACTACCTACTTACTTGTTTTTTATTTCACAAACGCTCTGCTACCATGTTAAATAATGAGGAAGAAGAAGGCTTAAATATTTAAAACATTATATTTTCATAGCGAGCACACCATCTTATATATAATACAACACATGTCAAATACAAATCATAAAGCTCTGCTGTAAGCTGCCAATGTAAATCTACATTTTACATACAACCTCAACATGAACTTTCAGTACTCTAAGGTAAATAACAAAACGCAAAATAAGTAAAAAAAAACACAATTGATATTTAATATTAACAAAACTATTATGTACTTAAATAACGATACGCAATAGATAATGACACGCAAAATAAGTGAAAATATCAATGCTACCAATATAATTTATATTGTTAAAAAAATATTGTGACCTTTGAAAACTATACAAATAAAATAACAAACCATTGGTTATCTGTGGAAAATGTCGTTTGATTTGACAGTTTCTATGCAAAGTGTCAAATGTTTTGATTTATACTTATACAAATGAATTCAAATGATTGATGCATGTTATTACATACAAGAAGCGAGAAAATACAACATAAATCACGTTACTAAAGACAACTCATGGCGGCAACCAGTGAAAGTGCTTCAATAACGCTGCAAAGAAACCCTGTAAAGTTGTACATACAAGACATTTTTCGCGCCATAAGAACTCCAGAAAACAAGTATATTTACGAACTATTCGGTCTGAAATTCAAAAACATAATGATACATGGCACTGTGACTGCCTTATATAATACTAATGCCACGAGAACTGCCACAAATTTCGAATTAACGGACCCTACAGGCTGTGTTAATGTCTACTACGATACAACGAAAAATAATTCGAACATACCAACGCAGACGTTCAAAAAGTTGTTCCAAGATTTTGCAGACATTTCTAGAGTAGGCGACGAGAACATACTCACCATGTCTAAGCTACTGGATGCCATAGAGAAGAAAAAAGTAAATCCTCTACCTTTTTCTGAAGGAGATTGTGCTTGTGTTGTTGGTGATATTTTTGTTGATGATTTGATGAGTGTTAGGATGATTTCCGCTTATGAATGTACTTTAACATCTGTGGAAAGGGATATAATCTGGTTAGAAGAGCTAAGATATTTGTATGAAAAGTTTTATTTGTGGAAAAAGGTATAAAATTTAATAGTACAGTCAATGCAGTTTTATTATAAAGATTATAATAGAGTAAAACACCTAATTATAAGTATGCCCAGTTTTTGGCACCTAATGATTCTACTGCCTTATTTATATTGCATGCCGGACTAAATATTGCAACATGCCATAGCTTGCATTAGTAGATGCTTTACAAGTTCAAATGCAGGAACTCTGGTCAAATTTAATTTAAGTTATGTAAATGAGTGGTGTGAAAAATAAACAAATTTCAAACAGTTTTCAACTTTTTATATTAATGTCATCATGATTGTCATTTTAGATTATTAGTACAATTTTGTGAACTAAGGTACCAATTAAATTAAAAAAAATCTAATTGATCTGTATTTCCATAGAAAAAGGGTTATTACAGATGTAGTGCAAAATGATTTTCCTTCGGGAAAACTCGGATCTCATTCGGAATACGATGGCACCCGAACTGTCAATCAATGATTGTATTAAATGAGTGACGTTTTCATGTCCATTAAAATGGAACTTTATTGTTTAGTGTCAAATGACAAATGCTGTCATTATTATTCTTACAAGATATAACAGTGCCATTAGTATTATCACTTAATCATCATAATAGTAACAATGCCATCATTATGTGACAATCTTCTTCAGCTGCACCGATGCAATTAGTCCTGGCAATAATATACAGTCTCAGTTTCAATTATCAGTATTCCTTTCCAATATTTATTACATTACATTTTTAGGCTTAACACTTTCATGAGCCTTATTTTGTCTCCGTAACTGTATTCATGTTTCACTCCTACGAGATATCCTGGTAAAATAGGAGTGCTTCACGAAAACATTCATCTGAGTAACATGGCTTCAAAATGGGTGGGTCCATCCCGCTTTCACTTCACCATTACACAGGTTAAGATAACTCTAAATTCGCACATCCCGCTAAAAATGGTCTTCCGTTACATTCCCACTCCCACAGTGGGGACTAATTGGTTGATTATTATCTTGCTTGTCACTGTTTTTACTGCACCGTGGTTTTCTTTTATATTCAAAATTCAAACTTTTCAAGATTCTTCTCATGGTGGACAAAGACATGGATGGTAAGTCTTTGTTTTCCTTTACAGCCTGAAGTACCTGAAACAATATTATTAATATTAAGTTTAGTTTGCATCAAGCTCTCCAGGCACGAATATCTCCAGCTACCAAACATCCGTCCGTAGGTGGTCACTCAATACCTGTTAAAGCTGAGGCATGTTTATACTAGCCTTCTACGGTCCTCTTTGAAGGTTAAGTTAAGCAAATCGCTTAGGGCTTGGGAACGCAATGTTAAGCACGTAATGTTTACTAGAGAACCAGAAATGGACTCCAGGTCTATAAAATAATGATATTATAACAACTAAAAAATATAGCCCATTACAGTGTTTTTCTGATTTGTAACAAATACTGCTTATAAACAGAGAATCAGCCAAGTGTGCTGCTGGCACTGAACATTTTAAACTGACAGTTATAAATTACCCCACAAGTGCCAAAAATATGACTAACATTTAATAATAATGGTTAATTTAAGAAATTCTTGTTATTGCAACACTCTCCATAAACACAATTACAGAGTAATAATAGTTTTTTATTTTGCACAAGTTCTTCTATTGATTGTCAAATTCAGTTCCAACAACTTACTAGTCAGGTCCGTATGAAATGGAAATCAGTGCTTGATGGTGACCATTTAATAGTTAATTCCATTTTAGTTACCTTTGCCACAGTTGGTGTTTCATTATCATTCAGTAGGGATAATTCCTCAACTATGTGACGTATTGCCGCAAATGTGGACTGGTCATATTTGTCTCTGAATCCAGCCTTCGGTCCTGACTTCAAAGGAGGTTTAAAACCCTCAAATTCCTTTTCCTCTCTTAACACTTTGAATACAGTCGCTCTCGATATGCCAAGGAGTTCGGCTGTTTTTAGGACACATTCATTTTTATTTACGCGCACATCGTAAATATCCGGCAGGTCTTCTTTTTCTTCAGCTAACAGTTTCTTGTAGATTTGTTTATAGACTGTAGAAACCATTAATTTTTCACCATCTCTTAATGCACGCCGTTTTCTTTTTGGAAGATCACTGTTGGAGGTCGTAGGCTGAGATGTCGCACCACCAGTTGCAGTTTCGGTAATACTTTGAGATACTAAAGGTTTCCTCGGTGTAGTATCCATATCGCGTTAACATAGAATAGCGCAATACACGTTTTTTTTAGGCTCTTATTTGATATTGAACAGGCAAGGAATGTTTATTTATTATTCATTGTATGTTGTTGTTGAACCCTTATAATCTGTGGTGCAACAAAAGTATGAAAAGTACAACAACTCGGCCTGCGAGTGACAGGTGTCAGCGGTGGTAAAAAATGCTCTTGATTTGCACGTTTAGTTTAGGTTTCAGTCACAAAATAAAATACGGTTTACTTACTATTCCTAATATATATTAAAAGTGCAACAATAGTTGCAGTATTTTAGCCGACATCTGCGGAATCTGACAAACTTTCGTACATGATGGGCTTCTTACTTTACGTCAAGAAAGATTACGCAAATTTGTAGAATCTGGATGCATAAGGACATTATTTATTAATTATTTTTAATACCCTAAGTTCAACATGATAATTAGGTTACTTATTAATTTATTATATTTGATTTAATAACGAGATGCTACATGTCTCGTAATTTGAAAACGAAACGCAATTATCTTATCAATCTGTTAAGTTGACAGCTACAGTCATTCGTTTCGTTTCGTCGGCTGTGTTCGTCGGTCGATTCGCGTTCGCGTATTATCAGCTTTTTATCACTTATCACTTCTTCAGTTACTACTCTTGCTAGCCAGTTACATCCTGTTCGCTCTCATCTGATATTCTCATCTCGTAACCTACAGGTAAATTACAATACTGTATTGTTTGTCTTTTGTTTATTATTACCTTCTAATTTGCTTACGCAGAACACTTACTACAAACCTAACCTCAAATTTAAACAATTTTTTTTAATTTTTCAGGATCATGGCTGAAGGTGGAATTTCCGCGCAAGACGTCGAAGCTCTTTGCGTAAAACCTCACGATGGAACTAAGGTAAGTTTTTTTTATAATTCTAATCTTTCAGATAAGGAACCCGCTGTTTTTTTTTTTAATAAGTATAATTTTAATTAAAACTAACAATGAGGCATTGCCCCACAAAACTCGAGTAACAGTTTGACTGTGGGAACGGCAGTCTCTAAGATAAGTAGCTAATTATAAAATTATCTTGATCTTTGACATGGGTATGATTAAAAAAAAAAGTGATAAGTAACTATTATAATGAGTGCTGTTCAAGTGAAGTAGGTATTCTCTTCAGTCTTTTTCAAAGTTAATTTTCATCCAAAATATACTTACCTCCTTAAAAAAAGTTATTTGTACCAATTACATTAGCAATATAAATTAAGGTGACGGCACCAATGATGGACACTTCACTCTTATTTAAAAATTAATACGATTCTAAATTGATTATTGCAAAACAAATGAATAACCCTAATCTTCTGTAAAATAAGAATCAAGTGTCCATCATCGGTCCTTGTCCAGTACTGGTTCTGTTACGTACCAAGTTGCACTTTATATCACATATTAGGTATGTATGATTGTGTCTAATTCCTGGACATCAAACACAACTTGTAAAACAAACCACTCAAACATATCTCAACTTTTTCCAGGATTTCCTGTTCCAACAAACAATGTACCGCATCAAGGACCCTCGTAAGTCCCTGCCGTTTTACACTGGCGTCCTCGGTATGACGCTGCTCAAACAACTTCACTTCCCGGAGATGAAGTTCTCTTTATTCTTCATGGGCTACGAGGACCCGGCTGAGATTCCACAGGACGAAGCCAAGCGGTCTGCTTGGGCTATGACAAGGAAAGCGACGTTGGAATTGACTTAGTAAGTTACCAAACATTATGGTAAAGAGGGGTATGTACGTAAACTTGGTATTTATTGTCTTTAAGCTATGCTATGGCCAGATATAATATTATATCATTAATGGGACTAAAGCCATTGTCGTTGCCAGAAATCCTCAGCAGTCTCATAGACTTCCTGGTGGAACTAGGTTGGCATGATTAAAGCCATCTAGGGGCATAGGAAACTAGCCTGTTACAATTTACCTATCATATCATTAAGTACATTTACCACCAAACCGTAATAAAGGAAACTACATCTACTAAATGTATGGTCAGTAAAAAGAAATACATAATTAACACAATCATGCTATAGCAGTAATTTATCGTACCAGCTATACCATGCGTGTCTTAAAAGACGGGGGTTCAATTAAAATGGTTTAGTATAACCGTTACGTTCATGAATGTGTTAACTTATTACTAATTAGAATAGTGTTCTTTTTCTATTGTTTATACTATTGTGAAAAATAAGGAATTGGGTAAGTAAAGTTTTTGGCAGATATGTATATTATATTTATTTTCGATAGTCGTCATCCTAAAGATCAAGAAATTGCGGCTCTTTTATTTTTATTTCCTCTAATATTTTAGAAATATTTTTTTTAGTTATGAAGTTGACATTTGTACACTTTAATGACCGACTAGCTTGTTGCCTTCGTACTTAATGAAAAAGAAAAAAAAACACTTCTATATCTGTCATTGTCAAATCAAATCAAAGTAAACAAACGATTCAATACAACGGCTCTTTTCTGTTTGCTTGTGTTTCATGTGATCAGTGTTTTTAGAAATATTTTTAACGATCTCAGAACGAACTCCGGACTTTCGTTTTGCCGCTTTGCTCTATTTTCGAACCCTTTGGCACTTCTTCATGGACACCGATTTCTTCCTTTCTCGACGACTCTTGCCCTGCTTTTTGATAGCCACGAGAGCACTTTTGAATTGTACAATCCACGCAATGAATTCAGGCAATCCCACACGGACTGTGGAAATGGAGTATTACAAAGATTTACTTGAATTTACTTATTTGAATTGAACTGTTTGTTTACTTTGATTTGATTTGATGTTGACAGATATAGAAGTGACAGTTTTTTTTTCTATTTCATTAAATACGAAGGCAACAAGCTTGTCGGTCATTAAAGTTTACAAATGTCAACTTCATAACTAAAAAAAAGATTTCTAAAATATTAGAGGAAATAAAAGTAAAAGAGCCGCAGTTCCATGATCTTCAGGATGACGACTATCGAAAAAAAATATAATTTACATCTCTTCCAAAAACTTTACTTACCCAATTTTCCCAAAGTTCTCCCAAACAACTTTAGTGATTTCATGATTCTTTCCCTATCTCTCTTTTTCTTCAAATAAATTTATAATGTTTAAACAGATGTTGGTCAAATATTTCAAAAACAATAGTTATAATTATACCTACAACAGTATAGTGTAGGACACTATTTGGCCAACTGTAATCTTCACTGAGTTCTTATTGTCGTCAGCATCAAACAAAAGTTGTTTTCAAACCTGCCACTGTTTCTTAAACCGTACAGCAGATTTGAAAAAGTTTTGATACTTGCATTGTAATTATTAAAGTGTAAATATACGTATAATCGTTATATCGCGGGATTTTATCAAGTTATTGACGCTTAGTATCCGTTATTATTTATTTATTTATCGTATGGCTTTATTCTCTACTTAGATTTTTAATGTATTAGATTTAAGGTATGCGATTGCATCCGTCGAAAGATTCTTAAGTTCCGCCGCTTGCGCGCTAAATTTGGTGAGAGGACACTTTTGAACTTAAACTTGGTGAACTTGGTGGTCTTTTGGTGGTCTTTTGGTGGTCGTTGGGCCTTTTTAACACATAGGTTGTACCTCAATTTCCAGTAACTGGGGGACTGAGAGCGATGACTCCAGCTACCACAACGGCAACTCGGACCCGCGCGGCTTCGGCCACATCGGGATACTGGTGCCTGACGTCGATGTAGCTTGTGCTAAGTAAGTCTCTAAACAGGGTGGCACATTTAGGCCTGCGTCAATAAACTCATCTTGGCTGAGATGCGCGTCACAAGATACGTCAAAGTAACTGTCAAACCAAACACTGTCATTTTTGACACATCTCAAGACGAGCATTAGAGTTGAGATTAGTTTATTAATACGGGCCTTAGATTGGTCAGTATGGGCAAGTCTGTAACTTTGAGACATACGAAGATCTGTGGGGTTATTATGACCTATCTGTGCCATTCATTTTACGCTGAGAGAAAAGGACAGAGTTATGTAACTGCCATAGCTACGTCCTTTACGCTCACCGTAAAATGAACTGCATAGCTATGTCATAATAACCCCCCTGTTCTTAGGAAACCGGTCATCAATTTTAGTGACAAAACTTTTACTTTGTTTGGGAATCGAACCAGGTATTGAAAAATAAAATGCTATATGAAAGAAATGGGCGACATTTCGAAGATCCACCTATTTAATTAAACCAAATGGTATGTAATATGATGAATTTTATTTATTTTAGATTAGCAGTGTTCGCATTGTTGTGTTCCGGTTTGGGGATAAGACAGCCGGTGAAATGACTAGCATAGAGGCATTCCATCTTAGTCCTCAGGGTTGGCAACGCATTTGCAGTCTTAGGATTGCATTGCAGTCTTGTGAATGCGAATGTCTATGGGTCACAGTTTCCACTTACCATCAGGTGGCCTGTGTGCTCGTTTGTCTTCTCTATGCCATAAAAAAAAAACATGTAACAAAACGAAGATTGCCGATCGCTATGAAGAAAATGGTTGCACTGTATTTTATGGGCTGAAAGTATAACTCCTATTGATATACAGGGTGGTCCAAAGACTGACGTCTAAAAAAAATAATTAGATGCCTCATATCCGGGGCTATCCGAATATACCCCATGTATGTTGGCCGATTTTTTGTAGTTTTCGAGTAATTAATTTTTAAACATTTTTTCAAGAATTTTTGGGCCGAGCCGTTTATCATCATGTAACTTTTTTTGGTTACGTTTTTTCTGAATGTTTTTTTTTGCGAAATTATCCTCACAAACTGTACTTTCACACATAAAATAATCAGCTTCCCAACCTTGACGCAAGTTACAATAAAACTGACCAAAAGTGAAATTTTTGCCTTTGAGCAAATCGAAACTTGATTTTGTAATAAAAAAAAAACCTAAAAATCTCAGAATTCAAAGACCAGAAGTAATTTTAAAAACTTCGCCAGTCTTTAAACTTGCAGAATAATACAAAAAAAGTGACACTTAATAGGTCATAATTTGCTGGATTTGACTTTCAAACGTACTAGGGTAGAATGTGTAATAAAGAGTCTGTTGTTAATAACATAAAAACTGTTTTTTATTTGGCCGAACCTAATTTGGTACTGACCATCAATAAAGCCATGTAATACTTTTTATGAACAAAACAATTTGTTTTTCTTTTGTCTTAAGGAAGGAATCAAGTCTTTTATTGTGAAATAACTAATAGTTACTTCTGCTCTCGTTGCGTTTAATTTGTGAATTCTTCTCGCTTTGTTAACTGGACTCTGATTGATTTGCCTTACGACCGACCTGTACTTGTGTTTTGGACTTTTGAACTTTGCCTAGCGATTGAATTTACTTTCGTGTAGCAACATGAACTACACTCTTAGTGAATATTCAGAGATGCATTATTATTATGGTGTAGCTCAAGGCAACGGACATTTAGCGGCAAGGCTGTACCAGCAACAATTGGAGCACCGGGAAGCCCCACGGCAGCATTATCCGGACTACAGAGTATTCATAAACACACATTTAACACTGATGGCTGGACGCGTTCCGGGCCATCCAACTCACGAAGGAGTTCCCAGAGTGCATCCAGACAGGAGGGATGAAGTCCTGCCAGAAATCCAAAGAGACCCGTCTACAAGTTCAAGGAGGATTACTAACAGAACTGGAATACCTCGTACCTTTAAATAAAATGTTTTTCTTGCTTTTGTGCATAAAAGTTGTACTTACTTACTTCTTACAACTAGACAAAAAACCTCAAACAAAAAATAAAGTTACTTCCAAATTCAAGTTAACAACCGGGAAGGGAAGAGTGTTAATTATAAACTTTTATATTCTTGAAACCTAACTGGCATGTTTTTGATACTGTTTTGCTCTACATACCGAAGCGGAACTCAGACAAAAATTAGAAGAGAGCAAAAGGACTATAAAAGAAAAAAGAGATGCATTCCGGAGACTAGGAGCGAATTTTTTAAGGAGATGTAGGCTATGTATCTAAGTTGACGGCAGAACATTTGAAAATCTTTTATGAATAACGTGTTTAAATTAAATTGTATTGTTTTATTTGATCCACGAACATTCTACCTTAGTACGTTTGAAAGTCGAATCCAGCAAATTATGACCTATTAAGTGTCACTTTTTTTGTATGATTCTGCAAGTTTAGAGACTGGCAAAGTTTTTAAAATTACTTCTGGTCTTTGAATTCTGAGATTTTTAGGTTTTTTTTTTATTACAAAATCAAATTTTGATTTGCTCAAAGGTAAAAATTTCACTTTTGGTCAATTTTATTGTAACTTGCGTCAAGGTTGGGAAGCTGATTATTTTATGTGTGAAAGTACAGTTTGTGAGGATAATTTCGCAAAAAAAAACATTCAGAAAAAACGTAACCAAAAAAAGTTACATGATGATAAACGGCTGGGCCCAAAAATTCTTGAAAAAATGTTTAAAAATTAATTACTCGAAAACTACAAAAAATCGGCCAACATACATGGGGTATATTCGGATAGCCCCGGATATGAGGCATCTAATTATTTTTTTTAGACGTCAGTCTTTGGACCACCCTGGATATTATGTAAAAAAAAACTTTTTTTCGTATTAATTGATTTGGCTCGCAATGTATCGGTAACAAGTTTTCAACAACTTACTTAGGGCCGTATTAATAAACGAATCTCAACTCTAATGCTCGTCTCGAGATGCGTCAAAAATGACAGTGTTCTATAGTTTGACGTTTACTTTGACGTATCTTGTGACCGGCTTCTCAGCCAAGATGTATGATGTATGTATGTAAACACTTTATTGTACAAAAGAAAACGAAAAACAATACAATGAACATTACAAAAAAAATTAAGATACTTAATGATGAAGATGTTTTAATTAATACGCCCATTAGTTTGCTTCTCAGAAGTATGATATAAAATTTTGTACTAGGTACATTGCCGCTCGAAAAAACTTTAAAAAATAATGACTTTGTATTATCAAGAGTAATTGTATGTTATTTTTATTTAAAATTTATATTCAGATGGAAGACACACATTGTATTTATAGTTAAACTATCCATTCAAAAACAACGATTGTCGGTTCTGCGACAGATGTAACCAGCCCACTGCTATTTCAGCCTGCTAATCCTTTGGGCTATATCGACAACCTTGGTTCTCCGTCAAATCACCTCGTTTCGGATTTTACCCTGATCATTTTTTCTGACTTGATTCTCCTAATTCCAGATTCGAGGAGCAAGGAGTGAAGTTCATCAAGAAGCCCCAAGACGGCAAGATGAAGGGTCTGGCCTTCATCCAAGACCCTGACGGCTACTGGATCGAGATCTTCAAGTCTAACGTAGTATCGTAAGCACAGACCATAGACCACAGACCAGACCGAGTTAGTTAAGACTGCTCCTAGCAAACGTAAAGTAAGTGAAGTGTTTATTATCTCCACCACAAAGTATAACGTCAAAGTAAACTTTAAATTAGGCACAAAACTTGTGCCAGAACTATGTCAGGTCACCGGCCCCCTATTTCACCACCTTGATCATAATGATCATGATAGGTGACAGGTGACAATTCGTTATACATTGCAAAGTTAACTAGCTTTCAAATGACTGGGATTCATATCATCTGCGCCATGTACACTGAAATGTCACCTGTCATTGTCAGGATGGTGATATAGGAGGCAGGTCTCCAACCCTATGGCGACATGTTTGGGACGTGAATACAAAGACAGTGGCGCCCTCATTACTCTTTGTGTTTTCTAATAAAAGTGGACACTTTTACGTTAATAATTTGTAGTAGTCGAATGACTGGGTCGCAAAATTACCGTTTCGCAAAATGATCAACTCGCTCGTGTAACTTGAAATGCCCGAAGGGCGAAATGCCCCGCCATGCGTGCCTCCGTCGACTTTACTAAAACAGACATAAAATTAAAATAGCAATGCCGTCATTTCGTGACTCTGACATTTTGATACTACCCAAGTCACCCTTGTTCGAATTTAAAAAAACATTTTAGAAAACACAATAATAGTACCTACTGATGGCGCCACTGTACAGTCACCCAATAAAAATGTTGAGCATACTTAGAACCTTGTCATTGTGACTGCCATTGTTATTGTCATACTTGTCATTTTGATGTTCGGTTTGAAGTTTATTATGACAGTGCACTAAAGTGCTTAAGTGCGGATGTACAGTACCCCAACGAAAATGGTTGGGGTACTGTACATCCGGAGTAAGCTCGGCGCAGTCTTAAAAAACTGATCTTTAGTGAGATACCCATCTCGAGATACGTCAAGTCATAGAAAACTGACATTTCTGACGTGTCTGTACGTAAAAACTCCGTCAGTACTGCGTTCACGCAAGCGCGGTTTCCATATAGCGTTGGCTACCGACGACTGACGTAAGAACTGACTATGGGTGAGACTAAATTATGCCTTATATTAGAGTGAATAAAGTCTATAGCTACACATAAATGGACTATAATGTAACGATGAGATGGTTGATTTTATATTGTGGGAAATTCAATTCTGTAATGATAAATAGCCAAGAATAATGTGTAAAATCAATCATCTACACTTAGGGACTTTAGAACAACAACAAAAAAGTTAGTGCAATTTTAATGTTCTTTTTTTAACTTTTTCTAATATTTCGTTTTCCTTTTTCATTCCATTACAGTTTTTAGTACTTACTTAAAATTGAGTTTGTTGAATATGTTTTGTAAATATGTTTCTATGCGTTCCTCTAAATTTGCCCCTGATTAAAATTCTTAATTTAAAAAGGCATGTCACAAATATTTATGATTTGTGATGTTTAGTTGGTAAGAAAATGTAATTCTTATGTATGTTTATTTGGCAAAGTTTTATAAGTATTTTGAATACACTGTTGGTTTATAATTGATTTTTTATTTTTGAAGATCCTATTAGCTACTACATTTACGTCATTCTACGTTCGAAATTCGAGCCCTATACCATAAATTAGACCATGAGGTATTAGGTTAGGTTTATACTATGGTAATAAAGTCTATGTGTACATATTTTTGCAACTTGGTGCGGATATTCATTTTTAACCTTGACTGTGCATAGATAAATCCTACACTAATAGATTATAAGTTTTGTAAGGTCTGATGATGCACCATAAGGTAGTCAAAGAAACTACGCTTTAGTGACAATGATTTTTGGGGATTTGCACGCGGACTACGTCACGGGCATAGCTAGTTATATCTAAATTGACAAGGCTTTAATGTCAACTGGGCCTTGAATCTACATGGTTACTTTTGAGGTCTTATCGTACCTATCGATATGCCTTTTCAATAGTCATTATCACGCTCGTAAGTAAAGAGTCGAAGTTATGGCCTCTTTTTACCCGACCGCGGCAAAGCCTAAAAGGAGGGTTATGTGTTTTTCCTGTATGTATGTCCGACTTTATGTTCCCTCGTAACTACTAAACGGCGAAACCGATTTTAATAAATTATATGTGGTTAGATTCATCTTAACCGCTAGAATGTCATAGGCTATATTAAAATGTTTTAAATGTGAAATAGGCGACATAAAAATATGTACATGATAAGTAACATTACTTTGACGACATTATCCAAACAGCTGTTGGGTTTTTTAAAGCTTGCTTTTTGTAAGACTTGTCCTCATCCCAACTATAGACGCGCCGAATTCGCTGAGCGGTCGCGGCGAAATCGTTAGGCACTCGCGGCAAACTAGCTGCGCGCTCGCCTCGAAATCGTTGGGCACTCGCGGCAAACTATATGCACGCTCGCCTCGAAATCGTTACGCACTCGAGGCAAACTATATGCGCGCTCGCCTCGAAATCGTTACGCACTCGCGGCGAACTCGCTGCGCGCTCACCTCGCTTTCAGCTAGCCCGCAAATCCTAAATGTGATAAGGCCCTTTGAGTGCCTTATGATTAAGAGCTAGCAGCTTTCAAAGTAGGGGTCGCAATTATGTTAAGGGTGTTTATCTATTTATAGTTATATGCACGTGAGTTCATATATAATGGCAATTTCAATATGGTTCACAATAAACATGCACATTTTGATACAATTTATCGCCTTATATTAAGCGATTATAAATATATGAAATTGCATATAAATGTTTTACGGTGACTCGAACGAATCAGTAATTTGATTCGAAACTAAACTATAAATATGAGTGAGGGTACTTCGTTGTTTGTTTATTCGAGTAATCACTAAAATGAAGGTGGTAGTACTTTTAGTGATTGTGGTATTTAGTACATTTGTACAGGTATGTAATTACTATCATTAGTCATAGTCATAGTCATAGTCATAGTATATTTATTTGTTCAACACAGGTGGGTACATAATTATATACAGGTCTTATTCTATGGTTGTTTCACTGCGCTGTGCCGTAAGGCATACAAATTGTAGACAGTCAATGGCATGCTGCATGCATTTACAGTTCACATATTGTTTCAGTTAGATAAAAAATCATTTATGCTATAGTAACATTTTTGTACTAGATAATTGTATAGCTGTTTTTTTAAGACTGACATATTTTCTTCACTTTCACAATTTCGGCCGGTATTTTATTATAAATTTTTGGGGCCATTCCAAGTACACTTTTTCGAAAAAGGGCAGTCTTAGAAGACATGGCTCTCATTTTATTCTTAAGACGCGTACTCTTAAAATTATTAAATAGGGTCAGATTACTTTTCACAAAAATTACTACTTCGTATATATATAAGCAAGGAAGAGTTAGTATGCGTAATTCTTGGAAATATGGTTTACAGGAATCCATGTAATGAATACCACATAAGGCTCTTATGCATTTTTTCTGCGCTTTAAATGCCATTTCTCTGTACGTCGAATTTGCCCAGAATATGATGCCATATCTAAGTGTTGATGTTATATAGGCGTGATAAGCAGTTAAAATCACCGACTCATTTACAACCTTTCTTAAATTATATAAAGCATATGAAAATTGATTCAGTTTTTTACATACAGTGTCCATTTGATTCATCCATGTCAACCTATTATCTAAATTTAATCCTAAAAATCTTGTACAATCCGTTTCTTCGATCTGATGTCCTTTATAAGTTATTTTTAAATTGTGTATATCATTTGTTCTTCGTTTAAAAACCATAAATTTAGTCTTCCCTAAATTGATTTTTAGATTATTGCTTATAAGCCATTCTATTATAATTTCTAATGTTGTGTTTATGTCCGTTTCATAAGTTTCTGGATCTTTACCAGTAAAAATTACAGTACTGTCGTCGGCGAAGAGAACCATTGGGAATTCAATTGCCTTCGGTAAATCATTTATATAAATGAGGAATAGTAATGGACCTAAAACACTTCCCTGCGGCACGCCATATTTAATTTGTTTTAATTTTGATGAGTAAGTAACTTCAGTTTTAGTCTTTATGCATATTCTATTTATTTGTGTTATTTGTTTGCGATTACTTAGATATGATTTAATTAAGCAATAGACATTGCCCCGTACTCCATATGTATATAATTTGTTCAAAAGTATATCGTGATCCACAAAATCAAATGCTTTTGTCATGTCCATATATAGAGCCGAAACTGGAACCCGTCTATCAACATTCATTAAAATACTTCGCATTAGGTCAAAAATAGCCAAATTTATTGATTTATCTTTGCGAAATCCTTTTTGTTCTTTAGCAAAGAGGTTCTTAATCTCAAAGTACTCGTAAATGCATTTGTGAATGACTTTTTCAATCACTTTTGAGAAGACAGGGAGTAGTGCTATAGGCCTATAGTTAGCCATGTCTTCCCTATTGCCTTTTTTAAAAAGTGGTTTTACAATACCAATTTTTAGCTTGTCTGGAAACTCACCATGCTCAATAGATAAATTAACTATATGACTGATCAGGGGCGAAATAATGGGACAAACTTTTTTTATCACTTTAGTGCTTATGCCATCGTAGCCAGTACTATGCTTATTCTTTAATGAGTGAATTATGTTTTGAATGTCATTAGAATTTGTTGGTTTCATAAAAATTGAATCAGGTTGATTGCAAGTCATTGATTTTTTATACTTAAATCTATTGTTATTATTATTATTATTATTAGGAATGTCATTAGTACTAGTATTGTTAGAATTAAGATTAATTTGATCGATATAATAGCAGTTAAATTTTTGAGCGAGTTCTTCTGGGTTATTTATGATTTTACCATCGTATGATATTTGTGAAATATTTTCTTTTGGTGGTTTGGGTTTACGATTATGGATTATGTTCCATGACGCTTTAGATTTGTTGCTCGATTTTCTTATATATTCATCATTTTGGGCCTTCTGCGTAAATTTTATCGTCTTTTTTAATAGTTGTGAATATTTTTTAAAGTCATCTCTTTTCTTATCTTTGTTATTTGTCGATAGTCTATAGTTCCAGAGTAAATCGCGTTTCCGCCTGCAACATCTCTTAATTCCTGAAGTGATCCACTTTGGTTTATGAGCTACATTTATTTTTATAATTTTAACAGGAAAACACAAGTTATAGAATAACTCGAATTGATCGGAAAAGCTGTTATATGCCTCATTAGAATTATTTGCCATATAAACCTTATTAAAATTTAATTTTTGTAGGTGCTTTGTAAACTTATGAATATTGTCATCACAAAGGTCCCTTTGTTTCTTGTACCAGTATCCAAGAATACATGTTTTTTTAACTGGGCATTTTAATAATTGAGCTGTGTGATCGGAGAGGGCGAAATCGATCACCTCAGCTGTGCTACCTCGGACATTATGTATGACATTATCAATACATGTATTGCTGGATAATCTAGTAGGTTCAGATATTTCGATTCTTAAATTAAAGCTCTGAACCAAATTTTTAAATACAGTTGACAACGTCGTTCTTTTCAACATGTCGATATTAAAATCACCACATATTATGACCTTTTTTGTTTTTTTATAACTTATCTTATTCAAAACAAAATTCAATTTATCAAAAAATATACTTATACTTTGCTTATCCTGCTTTGGAACTCTATACACGCTTATAATTATGATGTTGTGATCAACTAATTCAACTCCTGCGCATTCCACTACGTTTGGTACGGAAATACTATTAATTTCATTCAAACCATGATAATTGTGAATATCCCGTACCAAGATGCAAGATCCACCATTTCTGTTGTTCCTTGAGTAGAATGATGAGAGTTTAAAATTAGGAATGGCTAATTGTTCCTCATCGCCTGCCTGCATATTGTGCTCGGTAACGCAGATAACATCAACTTTTTTGCCTATATCCAACAATTCCTGTATATGTACACTTAATATATCGGATTTGCTTATTAAGCCGTTGATATTTTGATGAAGTACGAAAATAGTATTATAAACAATAAAATCATTATTAAGTGAATTTTGCCTAATGAATTGTTTACGTTCTGTGTTCATAAAAAAATACAACTGTTATAAAATGCCTTATTAACACTAACTAGAACATTATTTATGCTATGTGCTAATTTGTACTTTCCTCTATGGTTTAGTTGGAGTCCATTTGAGAAGTAGTCTCCAATTCCAAAGTGTATACTATTTGGCGGTTGAAGCCACACATGAGAGGAATTTACAATTTTTTTATGCAGCACTGAATTAAACTTATTTACAAAGTTATTGTAGTCTTCATGATATTTATTTAGGCTGTATGGAATATCACAGATAACTACATTCGTGTGATTGCAACGATTTACAGTATCTTCTAAAACGCTTATAATTTTATTTATCGGGGTAACGTTATAATCGCTCCCCCCACACATGATAACCAAACAGTCACTTCTCTTAAACTCTGCAATTTTCATTTCTACATTTTGGAGGACACGCTGGGTAGTTCCTTGACGAATAATATCAGCCGTGAAATCGTAGTCGTTCTTCCGGATCTTCGTCAGAGGTAGTAAGAGTTCGGCACCATGAAAGTCCGATAGAAGTAGTAGCTTTGGTTTGTGACTATTTGGGGAGCTTGTAATGTTCTTCTTATTTGGTGTTGATTGTTTTTTTTCAGGTAAGGTGGAATGCCGTGTTGAGATTAAACTGTTTTTTTCACATAACTGTTTACTAATCTGCTCTTCAATTTTTTGTGCTGATTTCTGTAGTACCTTAGTGGAGAGTCGTATTTGGGAGAGAGTAACTTCCTTGTTTTTTTGCACCTCAGACTTACGTTTGGAATTAATGTTAGATTTGAGGGCCCTGTTAAGCTTAATTTGTAGATTTTTTAGTTTATCATTTAATGTTACTATTTCACTCTCTAATTTTTTTATTTTATTTTCATAATTAGCTATGCAATTTTCAGTATTTGGAGCTAGTAAGCTATTTTCAGCAGTTTTAAATGGTGAGTTCTTTTTTAGACGGTCTTCGTTAAGCAATTGAGTGTATAAAATTATTTTTTTCTTTAGGTTTTCAATTTGTTTTTGTTGGTCGCTATTCTCAATGTTTAGCCTAGCTACTTCGGCGTGAGCGCTAGATAATTCAGTGCTTAATTCTTCTATTTGGAGTTTCAGTTCTACTGTCAGTGAATTTTCCATAATTGACATATTTGGCAAGCTGCTAGGACTCTGGAACGTGCTGTCATCTTTCAATGTAGAGTTTATTACCTTTTCATCATATGATGCCTGTGATAAATTTTCGTAAGAAGGATATTTAGGTAGTAATTTCTTGTTTTTTCGTTGAGTTATATTATCTTGTGATATTCTTGTGTTATTACTAGCATTGTTTTTATCTATACAGGTTTTACATTTCCAACTGCCCATTTTATCCTTATTACATACATAAAAAGAATAAAATCTGGCCTCCGAGACCGAGACAACATGAAACAACTCAGTGCAAAGAGAGCACTATATTTAGCATTATATTTTGATACTTAATTACATTGTCCTAAATCCAGTAATTTACGAACTTAAAAACACTTCATCAATCTTTATACTTTATTATATCTATTAGTTGATTGAATACTTTGTTAATTGATTATTTAATAAGATATCTTTAATTTTATTATTAATAATTAATTAATGTAGAATCCTAATAATAATAAGCTTTTATTAAAAAAATTAGAATTGGCCAGGCATGCGCCATAGTTTGATCAATAGCCTAGTTCACCAATCCATTATCATCCACATTCTTACCTTCACGCCTTTATTCCCAGAGTGGGGTAGGCAGAGCTACAGAATTACCAACAACTCTAAAAACTGGTTGTTAATACTGTAACCATATTTTGCACAACAGGCTAAGATGTTTACCAGTGTATTAGTGACAGGTTGCAAGCCCATCGCCTAACAGTAGGTACTACAAGCCTTTATTCCCTTAGTCGCCTCTTACGACGTCCACGGGAAGACATGGAGTGGCACTATTCTGAGCCGGCAACCGCACGGCAAACTGGTTTCATTTATATTATCATTTTATATTGTTCCCATCCTTAAATCCCATCACTAAACTAAATCAAAAATGTCTCAAGGGCCTTTTTTTTTTAATTGCCGTCGACGGGCAAACAGGCAGACAGCCCACCTTTGCGTGTTGGCTTCAGTGCTTCGGTAAAGACAAATAACAAGTTTTTGATCCTAAACCATTATAATCGTGTTTATTTCATTTTAGAGCTACAAAATTCGAATAATTCGTAGACGCTATAAGCACAGGGCGAACAGAACTGCAGCAGTCGACGAACAAAGAACAGCACCGGTGCATCCAGAGCCACAATTAAACCCAGAATTGGACAATTCACGCCGTACGTATCAAGTAAGTGATTTCTATAATTATTGTACAATACGTGATGGTGACGACCTTGTGCAGGGTAACGATACTTTCAGAACCTACTTGTAAGCCTAACAGATTTTTATCAAAGCTAGCTTAGAACAACTGTAATTAACTTAGATTTATATTTATAAAAATAGCATCCAACGATACATATACCTGTTAATGACATAGTAAAGCTGTTGCCCGTGACTCCGTCCACGCAGAAAAATAAAACATAGCCTATGTTCATCAGGGATGATGTAGGATTGTAATTGTGAAAGAATTTTTCAAATCGGTCCATTAGTATCGGAGCCTAATCAAAAAAACAAACAAACGAACAATCAAATTTTTCCTCTTTATAATATTATAGTGTGCAAAATAGCGTCCAAATCGGTCGTTGATCAGATTACCGTTGGGGAAAATTCTAGACCTCGACCTTGAATCTTCATGTGGCAGGCCTGAAGATCGCCTGTATATCCATGGATGCGAATTGAACAAAATTGGGCATAGTGCAGATCCTTGGGAAAGGCCCAGCAAAAGACGTCTCAACTGATATAATAAACTGAACGACGTCTTTGAAAGTGGCCATTTATTAAGTACCCTACCAAATAGCACTAGCTCAGCCTATGAATTGGATATTCAGCTAGAATCGCGCAAGATATAATACTTCTGCGTGTCTTACGCTTAGCTGTACTGTACATCCTGAATAGGAAGATCGCTCCCTGTTAAATACTATAGGATTACCCAAACCCTTGTCAAATAAAGCCTTTGTTATGCGAAAACTAGATTTGTACAGTCAGCAGCAGATGTAGTTACGCAACCGAAGAGGGCAAAATGATCTGCAATCGACTCTATTGTCAAGAGAATACATCGTGTCTAGATCACTTTGAGCATGTTATTCTGTTTAGCTACTTTTGATGCTGACTGCACCTACGATGTCGTGGCCTTCTACTTTATTTGGTTGCGCGCAACTTCGTGAATTGAAAACACTAACGGTTGTGCCATCGGTGACTCTAATCCCTGAGCAATGAAAGGTTCTGCCATTGTAAAGTATCTTCTCCATGAGTCCCTATTAAGTGCCTCTTCCGGCCAGTTGCTGAGGAATGCGTCAAATTAGAATTAAGGCACGAAAAACATATTAAATTTTTTGAGTCAGACTTTCTGCGACAAGGTTGTCCATGAATGGTCACAGACAGATTTGAATGATGATCGATTTTATACTTTCACTCCATGTCTAATTCAAGTAAATGTTTTCAGGTATCATGATTATTATTATATGTAAAGCAGAAAATCGTTTGAAATAATATTCGACATTTATTTAGGGTTAGGTTTTATCGTTTTGAAAGTATCAGTCATGATTGACGCATATTTTACGTTTAAAAAGGTTTATATATACTTTTATTACAAGTGGAAGGATCTTCGTATTCTAGGTTCGTGTTCAAGTTGCCCGGGGGATACGATAGCGGGAATCGGTTCAAAATTGACTTGTATTAACTGAATCAGAAAGACATACGGACCAAGTTTAAAAAAGGTCATAAAAGTTACAAAAAGCAAAACATTCATCAAATAATTACAGTTACTTTGTTGACTATATTAGTTTATAAATTAATATCTTCATCTCTTTCTTGCAGTATAAACGCCGGTATAACGATCAAGCACCAGATGAAACGGAAATAAAAGTCATACCGGGTCCTCGGATAAATCGCGTGGTTGCTAATTTGTGCAAGGACGCAAATAAAGACATTCTGGTTGTATGGGAAACTGTTGCAAGAGTCTTAGGATTGGATAAAGGGTATGTCATACGACATCGTGGAGAATTACGAAAACTTACCACTATTATACGAACGTTTGTAACTATGAGCAAAGAAAACAATTTCGAACAAATGCCTCTACACCAGATACTTCAAACTATTGACTACAATTTAGGACGAGTGGATCGTAATGATATTGCAGAAGAAAACATTGAGGCAATCTCTCGGCCACATTTTGAAATACCAATTCTTAGTTCTTCAACACCAGGAAATGAAGAAATATACCGTGAACATCTGGAGACTGATACAAGTGGTTTCAACGCAGAATCTTTGTCAACTGAGCCCATTAGCGTACCTTCCTTAAAAACACCTAATCCTAATGAAAACATTTTAGAACCAACGAATTCTGTAAACTTAGAAGATATTGAAACAGAACTACCCTTTGAGCCATCCATTGATTCAAATCACATTAGAAGTATTAATACAGGAAGACTGGTTGAACTTGAAAATGGATATAAATTCATCCCAGCAACGCCTAGTTTTTTAGACTCAGATGAACTAATAACAGTAATATCACCGGGAGAAAATGCATATGATGACATAAGTACAGAAATACCTCTTGACAAAGAAACAAATTTTCTGACAACCGCAAGTTCTTTAAACCCGGAAGAACTTATTACAGTAAACACACTGCAGCCCATTGATGATAGTTTAGAATATATACACGGAGATGATGTGTTTGAAAGTCCTCAAAGCGCAGAAGACACCAGTGATGATGATTTCACGGGTAATACTAGGAAAAGTTTTGGAACCCTTCTTGATCAATTGATTACGCATTTGATAGAGCCATCTAACGTAACACTGAGTACAGATGGTCACGATGCAATACATGAAAATACGAATTTGTACCTAGACCCAGTTAACAAAACTCCTGATTACTTAAATTCTCATGATTCTGCTGAAAATGAAGTAAGTTCAGAAGACTCAGCTGATTTAGACAAAAATATTTTATCCCTCAGCTCAGAAAATTCGGCATCGCTTGAATCAAATAACTTCGATGCAATAAATAGTCAAATAGATGCCAATGATCTTAGTACCGTCACAAACACTTTAGTAACTACCAATAATTCCAATTTAGAAAATCCTGTCTATTTAACACCGATTGAAACCAATTCTAACGTCGATTTAGTATCTGTTTCACCTCTGTATCACCACGAGAATATCAGTTCCGAGAAACATCTTGATGATCGGAGGTTCTTAAAAATAGAAGAAGACTCTACAATATTTCCTGTGGCTCTTCAGCCCGATGTTATAAATCCTCTTGCATCTACGGACAACACTCTTTTCCGAACTCCTGATAACATCCAAAAGCCTTTTAAACAAATTACCCCATATGATGTCAAAACCAGTCAAATGAACCTAGATCCCGTTAAACTCGATGATGACAAAACTCGAATAAGTATTGATCAGGTCGACACAAGCCAATTAAATCCTGATATAATGGCCCCTTACGTTGTAGACATAAGTCAAAGAAATCCTAATCGGGCAGTCTCCGAAGACGTCGACGTTGGACAAACAAATCTAGACTCAGTTATCTCTTATGATGAAGACACAAGTGTAAGAAATTTTGACCCGGGGGACCCTAATGACGTTGAAACAAACCAATTAAATCTTGGTCCAAGTGTCCTCTATGACGATGTCGATAACAATTACAAAAATCCTGATCCAATTCTTCCCTATGATCTTATAAATCCAAATGCCCCCTTTGACGTCGATACAAATCGTAAAAATCAGGTCAATAATTACGGTTTTGGCACAAGCCAATTAAATGCTGATAAAATGACCCCTTATGCTGTAGACGCAAGTCAAAGAAATCCGAATCCGGCCATCTCTGAAGACATCGACGCAGGACCAACAAACCTAGACTCAATTATCTCTTATGATGAAGACACAAGTGTAAGAAATTTTGATCCGGTGAACCCTAATGACGTTGAAATAAACCAATTAAATCTTGGTCCAAGTGTCCCCTATGATGCTATAGATCTAAATGCCCCCTATGAAGTCGATACAAATCTTAGAAATCAGGTCAATAATTACGATTTTGACACAAACCAATTAAATGCTGATATAATGGCCCCTTATGTTGTAGACACAAGTCAAAGAAATCCGAATCCGGCCATCTCTGAAGACATCGACGCAGGACCAACAAACCTAGACTCAATTATCTCTTATGATGAAGACACAAGTGTAAGAAATTTTAATCCGGTGAACCCTAATGACGTTGAAATAAACCAATTAAATCTTGGTCCAAGTGTCCCCTATGATGCTATAGATCTAAATGCCCCCTATGAAGTCGATACAAATCTTAGAAATCAGGTCAATAATTACGATTTTGACACAAGCCAATTAAATGCTGATATAATGGCCCCTTATGTTATAGACACAAGTCAAAGAAGTCTTAATCCTGTTGTTTTTGATGATGTCGACGAAGAACAAAGAAATCAAGATTCAATTATCTCTTATGATGCAGATACAAGTGTAAGAAATTTTGATCCGGTGCACCCTAATGACGTGGAAACAAACCAAAAAAATCTTGGCCCAAGTGTCCCCTATGCTTCTATAGATCCAAATGCCCCTTATGACGTCGATAGAAATCTTAGAAATCTGGTCAATAATTCCGATTTTGACACAAGCCAAATAAATCCTGATATAATGGCCCCTTATCCTGTTGTTTTTGGCGATGTCGACGCAAAACAAAGAAATCAAGATTCAATTATCTCTTATGTTGAAGTCACAAGTGTAAGAAATTTTGATCCGGTCGAGCTTATTGATGTTGAAACAGACCAATCAAATCTTGGTCCAAGTGTCCTCTATGACGATGTCGATAACAATTACAAAAATCCTGATCCAATTCTTCCCTATGATCTTATAAATCCAAATGCCCCCTTTGACGTCGATACAAATCGTAAAAATCAGGTCAATAATTACGATTTTGACACAAGCAAATTAAATGCTGATAAAATGACCCCTTATGCTGTAGACACAAGTCAAAGAAATCCGAATCCGGCCATCTCTGAAGACATCGACGCAGGACCAACAAACCTAGACTCAATTATCTCTTATGATGAAGACACAAGTGTAAGAAATTTTGATCCGGTGAACCTTAATGATGTTGAAACAAACCAATTAAATCTTGGTCCAAGTTTCCTCCGTGATGATGTCGATAACAATTACGAAAATCCCGATCCAACTCTGCCCTATGATCTTATAAATCCAAATGCCGATACAAATCTTATAAATCAGGTCAACAATTACGATTTTGACACCAGCCAAATAAATCCTGATATAATGGCCCCTTATGTTATAGACACAAGTCAAAGAAATCCTAATCCGGCCGTCTCTGAAGACGTCGATGCTGGACAAACAAACCTAGACTCAACTATTTCCAATGATGAAGACACAAGTGCAAGAAACTTTAATCCGGTGGACTCTAATGACGTTGAAACAAACCAAATAAATCTTGGTCCAAATGTACTTTATGATGATGTCGATACAAGTCAAAAATATATTGATCCAAATATTCTCTATGATCAGATAGATCCAATTGTTGCTTATGATGTTGATGCAAATCATACAAATATAGATTTAACTGTCCCCTATGATGGCGATATAAATCATAGAAATCTGGATCCGGTCCGACCTGATGAGGTTGAAACGAGACGAGTAAATCTTGATACAATTGCCCCCTATAATGTTGACACAAGTCAAGAAAATCTTGATCCAACTGTCCACTATGATGTCGATACTAGTCAAAGAAATCTTGATCCAGCTGACCCGTATAATGTTGATACATACCAAAAAGATGTCGATACGGTCGTTCCTTACGATGATCAAAAAAGCCAAATAAATCTTGGTACAATTGTCTCCCAAGACACTGAACCTAGTCAAAACAATGATTATCCAATTATCTCACAAGATATCAGCGTAAGACGAAAAAGTGATCTGAATATCCCCTACTACGTCAAGGTCCAGCAAAGTTTAAGAAATCTGGGTCCAGCCGTTCATTATAATGTAGGAACAGGCCGATCAAATCTTGATCCAATTGCCCCCTATGTTATTGACACGAAGGAAAGAAATCTTCATCTGATCGCCCCTTATAAAGTTGGCGCCAGACAAGTTAGTCCTCATCCAATTATTCATGGAGCTACAAATCAAAGATATTATGATCCGGCTGTCCCTTATAATGTTAAAACAAGGCAAAAAAACCTTGATGTAACGGCCCCTTACTTTGTAGAAGCTAGGCAATGGAATCGTCATGAAACCAACGCAAATCAAAAACCTCTGCAAAGAAATCTAGAAACAAACCGAATAAATCTTGCGCTAGTCGACGCCTACGAATTTGACTTAAGCCGAACAAATCCTTATTCAGGCAAAACTTACGATTTCGACGTAACTCGAAAACGTACAAATCGTCACCGTAAACACAAAAGTCATAAAAAAAACAGAATTTATCATTTAACAGGAGGTCCAGAAAGAGACGTGGATATATACGTGGTTTCTGTTTTTTTACCTGACATTTTATCTCGATATATCGATTGTGAAAATAAAGCTCGATCGGCAATAATCAATGAATTGAAACAAATGGTCATCGCCATGGAAAGTAAAACATGCCATCAATCGTCATAGATCTATAATTATACTTTTTAATTAATAATTGTTGTGCTGTCTAAGTTAAGAATAAAGCGCACGTTAAATCCAATACCGTCACTAACTTAAAATGTGTATTTGTTCAGGAGAGCCACTAATTGATTTTAGATGAATAAAATTAGTTGCAGCGATGTCATTATGTACGTTATATGTGCAGTATTTTTTTATCGTAAACTTTAATGGTTAATTATCTATTTTATGAAATGAAATGAAACGTTTTACTTATTTTATATATATATATTTAATAAACAAAATTATAGTGACTTTCTTCCACTAATTTTTTTTCATTAAATGCCAAAATTGTAATTGTATCTACAAAAGATATGAAAAATAGTCAAAAACATTTTAAAGAAAGGGTTATAATTTGACATTATTTTTAGTAAATACAAAGAAAACAATACTTTGACCAGGAAAAAACTAGTAAAAACTAAATAAATCATGTACTTAGAATCTCTTTAACAAAAAATATTTAACTTGGTATTAAACAAGACTCATGTCAGATTATAATTCAATTATTTCCCATAAATCAGTTTAGCACTATTACTAAACAGAATATTAAAATATTACGTTAACTTATGTTTAATCAGTCATCATAATTATCGTATAAAAACAGCCTTAAGCCTTAATATAAAAGTGTTATCAGGTTCATCTGTGTTCAAAATCCTGTCTGCATTACCGGGGCTATCACTTGCCTCTGTATTTTCTTCAGGAGGTGCAATATAGGTAGTCCAGATCATCATCATCATCTGGAGAGAAATCTTTTGCAGATGACGCTGATGAATTAGAACTTGATGTAGAACTAGAAAGGTTTGGCCTACTTTGTGATCTTTCCTCTTTTTCACCTGGTGAATCATTCTGAGATGGTTCGATGATATTCCCTGTAGTCATACTCTGTATTCCCAAATCGGGGTTCTCTGAATCTGTGTTCTTAAAAAGCAATGCCATGATGCGAAACATCGGAAGCCGAAGATGAAGAAGAGGAAGAAGTAGATCTAGAGCTGGAAGAACTCAGTGACCGACTCCGTTTGTGAGTATTGAAAGTTGAAGCATTAACATTTGCGTGCGTTTCTGTTATTAGAGGTGGAGATGAAGTAAAAGGGACGTGATCCGCATGATCTTTTGATTCTAGCTCCGGGTTAGTCAATGCATTTAAATCCTGGAAAGCGTTGAAACTGGGACACAGATCAGACAAAGAAAATCTGTCAGAGCTTGAAGTGCTAACCGATCTTCTTCGTGTTGCATTTGCATTAATGTGCGTTTCTGAAAGCGGTTGCGATACTTGCGATATACCTAGTACGATTGGTAAATTCGAATACCCTTGATGAAACTGACGCATTTTCTTTGTTTTGTTGACTTTATTGTGCTAGTTTTAATATTTTACTAGCTCTGGACATGATTGACCTTAAACAAAGAAAATGAAGCTTTAAACACTGCTAAACCATAACTTCATAGAACGTCGTTCCTTAATTATTAGTTACCTACTAGATTTTGTTCGCGACTCCGTCCGCGTAAAAGTCTTTTATCGCTGCTACCTCGGGAATCGTCGGAAATTTTGCGGTTTAAAAAGTTGCTTATGTCGTTCCCGCCGGGACAAAAGCTATCTCTGTACCAAATTTCATCGAAATCGGTGCAGCAGCTTAGCTATTAATATGTATAAATAATACAAGTCCCTCAACTTAAGTGTCGTTAAGTTATTAAGATAGGTATTCAATATTAACAAAATAAAAATACCACTGTCAATTTTAGAAGAAGAACAATAAACCTAGTGTTTTTTAATTGTAAATTAACTGCAACAGTTTATTTAATTGGAAAAATGACAGTCATTATACTTAATTTTATAATGAAAACGGTTAAAATTATAATCAACGCAGTGACTTTAAAACCAAAATGACAGTGTTCACTTTAACGGTTGACTTTAATATTATTAAAATTAAAAATGTAACAGTGTCATATTACAAATTTAATGTGTTATTAATTCTTAAAGAACCTTGGTTAAACGTTAATAGTAAGTAATTGATGTGTTTATACCTACGCACCGAGTAGTCGCTGAGTAGGTATAAACACATCAGCGAGTGGTACTACCGTACAAAATTAACCGAGTCACTTTTTCGACAGAAAACTATCTCGCCACTGTAGGTAACTCATGACGTGTAACCAAGGTATGGCTGTGACATTATAATAATAATAAAATAAAATACCTAACTATCGCAATCTGAATGCTGCAAAACTTTTCGTATTTTTTTAAAGTTAAATAACCGCAAGACTGTTTTTATCCGTTACATGTCTACATTGCAATTCTTTACACTATGAAATTATGTAGATGAATTAGTTACAAAATGACATTAAAGCGAATATGACAGTATTCAATTACAAAACGTATAAAACTCACCTCTCCCTTTAATGGCACACCGTCTTTAAACACAATATTTCACTGTTCCACTTACAATTTACTTAAATACCGGTAGGTGAAACCATCCCTAAAAACAAAATGACACTGTTCGACTTATTATTATGGTGAACTCCGCTTAGTGGCGTGTCGTTACTAGTATAAGGTCAGCCTTGAACTACAAGTGGCGGACAAATTTGCGTAGTGTCCTTCGGGTACCCACGCCATCTAGCGGCATCGATAAGTATTGGAGTGTTTCGTTTAAATGACAGTGTAGCTTAGCCCAAGCGTTGTAAGATGGCATTAAAAGCCAAAATTGTAAATTTTTTGTATAGTGACGGTATTGGATTTAACGTGCGAAAGTTAGTAATGGTTCTTATTGATCGCATTTTTTTATATTTATGTTTAAGCAGATATTTAAAAATCTAGTTTTACACTGAAATTAAAATGTTACGGTAAGTATATCTTAGGAATTCATTCAAATCAAATCAAATCAAATCATTTATTGTGTGGAATTTGGGTACAGTACAAAGATAATATTATAATATTGCACATATTTTGGAAACACCAAACTCTACCTTTTCAGGTGTCACACCTTTCCCTACTTACATTATTTATACAGGTCAAATTAATTTATAAAAAAATAATTCAAATTCAAATTCAAATTGTTTAATTCAGAAATAATACTTTCCATATTGCACATAGTAAAATACAAATACATAATAAACAAAGAAAAATAAAATGAACAATAATACAAAAACATTTATTTGGCAGAAGGCCTGTGGAGTTTGTTCCAATGGTTCTGGAAGGAGCCATGAAACCTCTCTGCAATAGAGTACAACATGCTGTTCGGACTGCCCCGCAATCTGTGCAACAGGGATGCGACTCTTTTGCGCAGTATAGCAGTAAAGCCATCTGTGTGAGCATCCGCAAACATCCCCGACGCGCTGCAGAATCGAGGCAGCCCCAGCAACATCCTGAAACCATTGTTGTACTGGACTCTGAGGGCGTTGATAGCCTTCTGCGTGAAGTTGACCCACAAGCTGCAGGTGTAGAACGACTGACAATAATAATAATGTCGTATAAAATAAAATAAAATAAAATTGAGTAGTTATTGATAACAATCACATTAAAAAGTCATTAATAGTATAAAAACATTTATCTATAAGCCATTCCTTTGTCTTTCTCTTAAATCTACTTAGATTATTTTCTTTGAAAGCGTCAGGTAACTTATTAAAAATTTCAATGCACATTATATACGAGTTTTTAGAATTAAGGGTTAGTTTAGTCAAAGGCTTATACAGTTTTTGCTTGTACTGGCTTCGAACTCTGCGACTGCATAAGAAAAGGAATTAAGGAAAAGGAATAAGGATTTTTTTTTTTTTTTTAATTATAAATGTGTAAATTGTTCGTACTTAAAATGTTTATTACATAACTACGAGTAATTTTATTTCTTTTTGTAAATACCTAATCTCAGTGATGTTTTTCTATCTCATGTACATAATTATGACAGGATTAAAATGAACTTTTTCAAATTGGGCCATCCGTTTGCCACAGATAGACGACAGATACACAGATTCACACATTAAACCCTTAACCCCTTACTTATAAACGTGAAATAAACTTGGAATAGTTTATGCCATGCTTTGTCACTTTCTGTCAGGTCCAAATGTCATAATTACAGATAAGGACAAAGCATGGCATAAACTATTCTAAGCTTATTCCACGTTTAGAAGTAAGGGGGTAAAACTCCTCTTTTTGTGAGGGGCAGTTAACAAGTATTTAAATTACGGAAAGTTTGTATACAAAATTAAAGAAAACGTGTAAAAACAGTCAAACAGGTATTATCGTGTATTGATGGAGCTACTAGTAAAAGTAATGTTTTTTTATTTCAACATTTTTGTTATAAATACTGTGTACAAACCGACCCCATGTTTTTGACATGAACTATGTCTTATTGTCTGGGTTACATAAGTAAAAACACCCAGAAATGTATCAAGAATATTTTATTTTGTACAAACATGTCTAGAAATACAAAACTGTGTATAATCTTTATAGTGATCTCTCATTAAATGAAGTTGCAATTTTAATTGTTTTTTCTTTATAAATATTAAAAACCATCATGTTTTTATGCTGTTCAGAGCATGTTCCTAACAATTACGTTAGGAGTTCCCCAAGGAAGCGTCTTCGGACCGGCTTTGTTTAGGGTGTACACAATACCTGGCGAAAACTACATATGTAATATGAATGTATGTCCATTCTCTCAGACAAGTGGCTTTTGGTGTACCACTTCTCATATTCCAGTCATACAAAAGATAATTAACCAAACATATACGAGATTGTTTGTTACTCATCATTACAAATCAAAAGTTTTATCATAATTATCCCTCGCCTCATACCAATATTATCTTGAAACGTGATCGAATCAAAATTGAACTTAAATTGAACATCGGTAGAATCAAATTCAACTTACGAAAAATTCCCTATTTCACGGTGGGCGATAGGATAGAACCATTCTCATCGCCTGATAGAAAGGAATGAATTTTTCGGTTTAATTTTTTCTCACATACATAACTACATACATTAAATCACACCTGTTTCCCAGAGGGTAGACAGAGACCACTTCTTTCCACTTGCATACATCTTGATCTTCTTTCATACATCGAGTCATTCACGCATGTCGGTTTCGGGTACTTAAGATTCGGCCCTTTGCCAGTATTTCTCCGATTTGACTCGAAAAAGTTCGCCTAGGGCGGCTCCTTTCGACCCGTCCACTCACTTTCGATGGCGGCTCCTTTCGACCCGTCCAGTCACTTTCGATCTGTATATCTCTTTCGTCAATCTTCTTTCATCCATCCTTTCCAAATGACCGAACCATCGAAGCATGCCCTTTTCAATCTTAGTCACTACATCTTCTTTTATTCCACATTTCTCTCTGACTTTTTCATTCCTTACTCTATCAATCAGTTTCACACCACATATACTACGCAAAGAGCGCATTTCAACTGCATTTACACGGCTTTTATGTTTTTTTTTTAAATTTCTCGTGTCGTGTTAATTGCCGTGACTAAGCTGAAATTCTGACTGAAGCTGTTAATGAAATGAGGAAAATAATGAAGTTTTTTGGCATTGTCTAGTTAATGAAACTGTGAAACAATCAAGTTAATTGGCATAATGTTGAAACTTTTGACGGCTGTATGCTTCGGAGCGGTAGCGATTTCTCTAGCAATGGTAAGTTTATGAAACGTTTTATAACTTTCGAAATATATTTTGAAGTCCATGTACGTCCCTTTACTTTCTCAATCTCGTGTCTGATCGAATAGTTAGAAAGGAAAAGCACTCATATACCCTAAATAATAAAGACTACTTTCCTATCTAATTATTCAATCTGATACGAGGTTTACAAAGTAAAGGGACGATTTAGTACTGTTTTAAAAAATAATCTACGGAGATTTAGTTTATATCGAAATTGAGAATCTGTTTACAGATTATATACTTTAAGCATCTAAGCCTAAATAACACTCACTTGTGTCTTGATAACCATGTGCAAGTCCAAACTTGCAGTCCAAGATAATTTTGAGATTGTTTCCATGATTGGAAGAGACTGCGATTACCAGTAAGATCACCTGGTAGGGTCCCCTGCCAGCCTACCAGGTTATCTCATTGTCTGGTGGAATAGGTAAAAAAATTAAGAAGTGCCCTCTTTGCATGTTGTTGTGTACGTACAGTCATCAGCAATAATATATTATTCAACAATGCGCTCAAAAATGTCTGATACGCTCTAGGTATGCCTTTAGTAATAGAGACGTGTCAGATATTTTTAAGTTCAATGTTGGTTAATATATTATTAATGGTGACCGTACTTTTAAATAGCCATTCAATATTTAAAATATGTAATTAATATATGTTCGGCTTGCTAACTGCGTGATCAAATCAGTAATGAGCTGAGTGTCTCCAATAGTGGAGAGGAATTCGAAGCACAAGAATAAAAAAACGATAGCCAGTTTCAGGTATTTTTTTTTTGCCTCGATCGTTTTTTGTAAATTGTACGCAATTTTTTTTTTTTTTAATGTCATAGAGAATACAAACGAGCACACAGACCACCTGATGGTAAGTGGAAACTGTGACCCATAGACATTCGCATTCACAGGACTGCGATGCAATCCTAAGACTGCAAATGCGTTGCCAACCCTGAGGACTAAGATGGAATGCCTCTATGCTAGTCATTTCACCGGCTGTCTTATCCCCAAACCGGAACACAACAATGCGAACACTGCTGTTTGGCGGTAGGTTAATGGATAAGATGGTGGTAGCGATCCGAACGGGCCCTGCACAAGGTCCTACCACCCGCCAAAGATGATGAGATGTGTGTTTTAAGATGTATGTTTTTTTTTCTAGACATATGATGGACTTCAACGATCGTTCATATCAAAATTAGCTCCCAACCCCTCGTCTCTACACTATAGATCTAGTTATTTTCAGGTGCGTATTATTACCCACCTTTGAAAAGAAACTAAATTAAGGACTCTGCCGTTTGGCCAAAAAATTTTTGGTCAAGTGTATCGTTTCCCAAATTTTCATTAGGTACCCAAAAACCATTATGTACAGTCAACTCAATTTCTGTACCTTGTCACTTTCAACCGTTTCACAATTTTGTATCACATTTCAAACACGACGTTAAAGCTACATAAATTATCTCTTATTTAAGCTGTTGACTGTACCTATTATTTTACTGCAACGGAAACAATACATTTGACCAAAAACATTCTATTGTTCAAGATTCTATATTGGTTTAAGTTTGCCGCAAGTAACGCTGTGTGAAAGTTATATCTAAGAACCATCTCAGATATACATGTATTATATTACCGAAATAAGTTGGCAAATCGGTGCAGTAGTTTTATTTATTTATTTATTTATTTAAACTTCTTTGCACAAAATACAATAAAGTACCTACAAATGGCGGACTTAATGCCCAATGGCATTCTCTACTAGTCAACCAGTAGGCAAAACAGAAAAAAAAAACTAAGGTCTGTGCGAAGAAAAAAGCGTTGAAAAAAAAACTGTTTCAATAAAATATAATATACAAGATACGGGTGTATAAAATATAAATATACGTAAATACAGATGACTAATAAGCATATACTCATACTTAAATAAATATAATAATATACCTATATAATAGTTTTCAAGTTTGTGCACGGATAAATAAACAACTATGTAGGATAAATGGGATCGGAAAGACGGTTCGATATTTACTTAATCTGTGGCGTGGCAGATGTATGGAGGCGAACTCAATTTAAATTTATACTAGAAATTTTAATCATTATTTAAATTTATTAGTTAAATTCCCGGGATTTCTGAATAAATAAATGACGCCAGCATACATCCATAATTAAATTCAAATTCAAATTACATAATATTTACATCATTAATTTACCGGTTACTCATCTAACCTAACCTTACGAAGTTTGCGGAGCAAATTGACGGAACGTTTTATCCTACATGTAAAATAATTAAAGTAAACATTTTGTAGTAGAATCCCGGAATCCCGGAAGTTAAATTATTGTAATAATATTTTTAAGGAGCCGACGCCATATTCGTTTAACTTTTTCCCGGATTTTGACAAGTTTAGGTAAATATCGAACCGAATTTTCGATCCCTGGTACAGATCGGAAAAGGTAATTCACAGCTATTCACAACGCCTCGCCATCATATTGTTTGCATTAAGTACCTAATTTTCTGCACTTTTTTTATGATACTCAGCTGTTTTTAAATTTAAATTTTACTAAGAATGTTTGTTTTTAGGATAATAAACACCTATTTTCGCCACAAGAAAAGGATTGGAGTTCCCCATTCAAACCGAACGCTTTTTCTGATTTGAAGGTACTTACAGATTACATTATGTACAGTCGCGAACCGGGATTGTTCCCCATATCTCTAATTTGGCCGTGTTATGCAAATCGAATAGCTGTCAGCTAGTCGGTGACATCGGTTATTGAATACACGGCTAAATTAGGAACAATTGCAAGTGGCTCAACATTCCCGGTTTGTGACTGTACAGTAAACCCGGAGTTTTTTTTTATCAATGTTGATTGACTGTTAGTTCATACATTTTGACAGCTGTTAACGCTCTAATCGTCTGTTAAGTATTAAGGGCCCGTTGTTTGATCAGTAGTTAACCCAACTAATTGTTATAATTCGAAAGTAGAATCGAATATGCGACACAAATTCTTGAGATATAACAATTTTTAACAATTTCTTATTCTAACTCGGTACTGATCAAACAACAGGCCCTATTCCTAGTTCGATGAGGTTACCATATGATATACAGGCTTTACATATTCAGCTGGTTTATCTTAAGTACCCGAAACCGACGTGCGTGCATGACTCGATGTATGCAGGTGGAAGAAGCGAAAGAAATTTGTCAAGCAAGATCGTAGCAAATGGAAAGAAGTGGTCTCTGCCTACCCCTCTAGGAAACAAGCATGATTTCATGTATGTATGTATACAGGTTTTCCTATAAATCGACGTCAGATAGAGCAGCTATAAAGCTATCGATTTAACCCCTATGTATGTTCAGCGATGTTTTACCAGTTTCGGAGATATTGAACATTATAATCTGATTTTTTATAATTTTCCCTTATGTCATGTCACAAAAAATCCTTAATTTCATGTTTCATTTCAGAAGTTACCAAAATCTTTGAAATTTCCTATTAAGTTCATCTATAATTAAAAATTAAATCCTTATTTTAAGACTTCGCTGTCTGTCTCTGTCTGTCACTGTCTGTCATTTTGTCTAATCCACACTTGTCACCACACTCATTTGAGAGGCCATCAGAGCGACAGACAGATTTCGCTTTTGGGCAATTCCATGGCAGAGTAACGCTAGTTACAAATTCCTAGCATTCTGCTTGTTTTTTTAGTTATATTTCAAAATAGAAGGATTCATTTATCTCTATATACGCGATTAAATTTATATCTAAAAAAATATGAGCATTCAAAGTTTCAAAAAACACTCATTGAAATGGTAACTTCCGTTACATTATCGTGGAATTACCCTTTTTCGTTTGTAGTGCGCGTGCGCGGTTTATGCTTGGGACCGTGTTACTTTTGGCCGAAAGATGTCGGCAGTTTCGGGGCAACCTACCAGCAACCATGATGCCAATTTTGACAAAACAGGACCACGTTGTTCTGTCATCTTGGTGTTAGTTTTAAGTTTAATATTTTCATGGAGGTATGTTAGTCTATAAGGTTTTTTTATTCATACATACATACATAAACTAGGGGTAGGCAGAGCTACAGAATTACCAACAACTCTAAAAAATTGTTAATAATTCTGCAACCACATTTTGCACTTTTAGGCTAAGATGTTTACCAGTGTATTAGTGACAGGTTGCAAGCCCATCGCCTAACAGTACTATACGCCTTTATTCCCTTGGCCGTCTCTTACGACATCCACGGGAAGATATGGAGTGGCACTATTCTAACCCGGCAACCACACGGGTAATTTTTATTCATATTCTTATTAAAATACATATTTTATAGACTTAATTTAAATTTTGTTTCAGAACACCGGAAGAGTACCAATAATTCAACGGCCACATATCCGACAAATGGACGTTCCAAACGCAATACCTATAAATCCTCCAATTTATCCGTACAGAGAAATGGTATGTTTTAAATTATCAAGTATTTGTCTTTATAATCATAATCAAATTTACTTACACACTCAATGTGTGACTAATCACCAGATATCGGACAAATGGGCGTCATTACGCGCAATAATGTGGACATGACTCTAATATTTAAATTAAACAAATGAAATTACATTATTAATTACATAACCGAAAAATAATTGTGATGCTAAGTGCAAGACAGTAATTAATAAATAATACAAAGAAGAGTGGCCTTAATACTAATCTACTTAACTTTGCTCCATTAATATGCGTGGATTGCGAAAGGAGATTTTTACCTCATAAGTTTATTTGAGCCGTGAAAAGTAATAAACTAACCACGGAAAATTAAAAAAAAAATGGTGTTCATTTGCTATAAATCTACACAATAATAAGCCTTTGTATTATTTATTTATGCATTGTCTTGCTAAGGATCAAAATTATTTTTCGGGTAAGGAGTCAATTAATTAAATTCAATTGGTTTAATAAAATATTTTGAGTCATGTACAGTCAGCTGCAGAGATAAGTATACCCTTCTGCATACAAGTTTCCTATGCAGGGGGGTATACTTATCTCTGCAGCTGACTGTACACATTATTGCGAGTAATGACCCCTGTTTATCCGATCTCTGTTAATCACTGTCATATTATAAATTGAAGTTTGCACCGTGTATGTATGTGTATTTGCGCTAATCTCAGAATTCTACGGTGATAGGACTGTTTGCAGTATCCAGATCGGTACCACCATCCGTCATCATCCTTAAATTATCCTTTAAGACTGCACTGAGCAAACGTCGAGCGTCCAGTGGCACCCTCATTACTATTATTGTGTTTTCTAATTAAGTAAAGAATTCCCTTGCAATCAGACGATACGTTTTTGTGGCGCAAGTAAAATCGCAATTTATGGGATACGTACGATACGTAATTGATTGATTGATTGATTTTTTTATTGATAAATATAAATAACAAACCTTAATAACAAAATCTTCATCTATTCCAATAAATAAAATTCAAGCGTGTGACTTCAAGTTACATGCCAAAGTGAAAACTGCTTTATATGCCTAATCTTGAATGCTAAAAGTTTGTCTCGAAAAGCTTTTGAACGGCTAAACGAATTTCAATTAAAAACGGGTATTAAAACGAAATATTGAGTGTTCGTGCATATTCTATATCGATAAAGACATCGTCAGTTATAGTGATATAATCTGATGGCTTAAAACATTTGTATAGCTATTTCCCTAGTTGATAGTAACCCTCATCATCATCATCATCATCATCATCGTCATCATCATCATCATCATCATCATCATCATCATCATCATCATCATCATCATCATCATCATCATCATCATCATCATCATCATCATCATCATCATCATCATCATCATTATCATCATCATCATCATTAGTCGACTGCTGGACATAGGCCTCTTCCATAGCACGCCACTGAGCTCGGTCTTCAGCTCGTCTTCTCCAGTTGCCACCAGCTACCTTGATAGTAATATACAAATTAAATCACCTGTAGTATTTTTAAACAAATGGTCTTCGGTATGTTTTTATAATTCTAATTAGGATGAAAAAACTAACATAATTTTTTTTCAGCAGGGCTTTCAAAATTCTCCAAATCAACAGCAACCGTCCCACTGCGAAAATTCTGAATTATTGTTTAAAATCATTACCATTTTCTTGCATCTTCTCGATATTGGTGGAGAAGTCAACAACCCAGACATAGAAAAAGTAAATCTAGCGGTAAAACTTCTAAAAGAATACTTAAAGACGGCACCCAGGGATGTCCAAAACTTCGAAGTGGCTGACAAACTTTTAACGCTAGAAGTGGCTTTGTTACAAAATAGAGATACCCAGCAATCAAACCAAGAGAAGAAGATTCCAGCAACTAAACGATCGTTTGGCATTTTCGATGATAATATAGCTCCTGCTATGTATACTAATGATGCTCCTAGCCACAGATTGCCAATTCCACATATCCCATATAAGCGAGCCAACTTTAATAACATACAAAATCTAAACGCAAAAAACAATGAGGCTCTAAAATCCTCTATGGAATTACTGATGAATCACAGTGATTATAACGCTCGTGCTGTTTTTGAATTGCTGCAGAGTTTTAAACCACAGCAGCCCACTGAAAGTCCTGTTGATGCACTTGAACCTGTCTTCAATGATGCAAAGCCTTTTAATCCGGATCAGACAGAATTAAACTCAAATTTACTAGCGTATGAAACGAATTATAATAATTCTCAACTGTCTGATAATGTTGCAATTAATGATTGGAACTATAGTAAAGCGGCTAAAATTGACCCGCTTAATCCTAATGAAATTGAATTGATTTATGCGCTCAAACGCCCTCAGCCTCTCGTGTACCAACCATACTACTTCATCAAATACCGATTACCATTTATTACTTTCCTCCAGAATTTGGGAAAAGTAACGCAAATGAAGTCATCGGACACACCAAAAAGTGAACTGTACAAAAGCGTTATCCAAAATTGGAATGCAGATGAAATGTCACCTGACCTAGCCCACTTTACGAAAGAGCAAGTTAATGACTTAGTTATAAAAGAAGGTAATTTAGTTGAAGCTTTATTGATACAAAGTAAAGATAAAAATATGCGGATAAATTTGAACACTCCTGAAAATTTAGAAACTCAACTGAGTGAATATAATATTGCTAGAGATAATACTGAAACTGATGTTGGAAACCCTTTAATTAAAGAGCAGGCTCGTCCATCCTACTCTTCAGATCATAACGATGAAAGTAGAAGAAGAAATGTCGAATCTAATATAAGACCGGGATTAGATACTCCGCCAAGATTTCCGGGTTACCATTCTATGTTTCAGAAGGGTCCTCCACCTACCCCTTTAAAGAGTTATAGCGATCACTTACTCTACAAATCTGGGTTCGGTAAAACCCTCCCTGCAGCGCACCTACCCAGCTCTTTAATTGAAACTGATCCTTTTCTAAACCGTGGTTAACTGAGGGTTGAGGTGACCACTTGCAGCTGTGTGTGATTTCTTATGCCTCAATAAAACGCTCAATATGAACTGTGTTTTTCTTTATTTCCAAAATTCCACCAGTTTTCTCAGAGCTGATAGTTCCTTCAACGGCACAGATTTTCATGAAACGTAGCTATCGTTAAAAACGCGACGCACGTCACAGCGTTTACGGTGCGTCAGCGTATTATGGCACTGGTGTGGTCGATCCTTACAACTAACTGACTTGCCAAAGCAGATGTCGTGGTCGCTGCCGGAAGGCGGCCCCAAAACGGCCGGAACACGACATCTTTCTGACAGTGAGGTCACTCGATGGCCCAAACAATAACTGTGATGCACCACGAACGAACTAAAGTGCACGTAGTGCAGCGACCGCAGCTGAAACACCCTCAAACTGCATACGAACTTACTCCACATCTTTTACTGTTGCAGACACAATAGAGCAATAAGAACAGCCCAAAAATGTGGTCTACCACCCAACGGTTGAAGTACATTTGCACGTCATGATACAACAAGTTCGATTTTCCCTTGCATTAATATTATGACAGTGACAAGTATCAACCGACGAACGAAATCGACATTAGTCATTTAAAAGTTATAACTGTGGTCATCATAACATAAGTTAGGTTCCCAGTTTATCAGTTACCTAATCTTTGCTAATATTATAAAGCTGAAGAGTTTGCTTGTTTGTTTGTTTGCTTGAACGCGCTAATCTCAGGAACTACTGGTCCGATTTAAAAATTCTTTCAGTAATAGATAGCTCATTTATCGTGGAAGGCTATATATCATACTCACGTAAACCGAAGCGAAGCGAGTGCGGGTCGCTAGTCCACAAATAAATAGACATGCGTCGAATTTGAAACACCCATCTTTGGAGGATTTTATTTAATTTAACAGTTATTATGTTGATGACGTGTTAAAAACTTCAAAACACTTCCCTTTGTTAAAATGTAGGCTGCCTTGAGTATAGTATTGGAGGCTGGCAGTACGCCAGGCGAGTCAGCAGGCCACGCGATGCACCGATAGGGCCAAGGCAACGATCTTCATGAAAAAATTGAGGTTTAATCTTAAGTCAACTTAAAGCCTCTTGGCTTGATAAAGTAACATACCCATTTTTTTTGTAATGGCATGGAAAAGGCGTACGAGTGCACAGGCCATCTGACGGTAAGAACCAAATTCTCAATACTACAAGTTGAAAAATGCAATCCTAAGACTATTAATGCATTTCCAACCCTAAGGACTAAAATGGAATGCGTTTATGCTAGTAATTTCGCCGGTATTATCCCCAGACCGGAACACACCAATGCGAACACTGCTGCAAATGTGTTATACATTTTTTAAGGGCTTTCCTATTTGTGGTGATTTATTGTAAACAATACTGTTTTAGTAAATGATTAAAGATTTTTTAGTAGGCGATAAAGTTAAAACAAAGTGGTCATCAAGATTTTGGTGGGGGTAAAAAAAACAGAACTTCAACTGATGGTCGCAAACTTAAGCCTTACGAGATTGCGTTGGCAACCGTTTTTCGCATCTGTATCATGGTAGCTATAGAGTCTGTCAAGCGAGTCGTGACCGACGAAAAAGGCGGCAAATCGAAAATCTTACAGTTGCAACACTGATAAAGTTACGTTCGGTATTCAAATTGTATCAATTGACATATTGGTAGCCTGTAGCTCGAATGTAAAACAGCACAGAAACAGTTTGACGGATTATAGTGTTGCCATTTCAATAAATCAGCTATACGGTCGAGGTTACCACTCGCTTGACAGACACTTGGCAAGAGCAAGAGGCAAGAGTTTAAGATTGTACTTAACACGTGAAACTAAAATAATCATAAGTAGGAACAAACGTCAGGATTTGGGAAACAATTGGATAATATTACCAATTTCACTTCGAACAGCGCCCTCATATTTTCAGTCTTTTGTTGCCAACTTATAAAAGAGTAAGACGTGTTGACTTTATATAATCAGCTTATGTATTAAGTTATATTATTGTAAAAAATATCTTTTGAAAAAAAAAACTAACTCAAGAACACAACAGTTCAGCGCTGGTAGACTCGGAAGACATTTGAAAGTGCCCATACTTACAGAACCATCATACCACCACCACCACCATACGCAGTACAGCAGTGTTCGCATTGTTGTGTTCCGGTTTGGGGATAAGACAGCCAGTGAAAGGACTAGCATACTCGTAGAGGTATTCCATCTTAGTCCTCAGGGTTGGCAACGCATTTGCAGTCTTAGGATTGCATTGCAGTCTTGTGAATGCGAATGTCTATGGGTCACAGTTTCCACTTACCATCAGGTGGCCTGTGTGCTCGTTTCTCTTCTCTATGCCATAAAAAAAAGAGTTAAGTTTTTTTATTTCATTTCACTTATCATCACATTAAGAAAATTGCATTCGCTCTAATGGTATAATGCGCAGTTAGCGACTAAACGGTGATCAATTTGCAGTAAAACGGTACTTTCTTTAGCTACAGTCAGTACTTTTTATCCTCGTCTGTTTACAGCTTAGTCAGCTGACAGACGTCGTAACCAATCGTGCGGACACGCCTTATAATCATCGGATTGTAAACGAACGAAGAGAGTTGAGCTTGGTATTAATTGACGCTGTTGAAAGTGTTGGTTACCATTTGAAAAAAACCATCTGTCACAGGGTTACCACGTAAATTTTTGCTACACTTACACACCACCTAGCATAGTTGGATTTATGTGACCTAGCCTTAAACATTAAATGGCTGTACATAAAAACAAAAAACAGTATGATGTAAAAAACAACCATTCTATAATTTAATAATTACTTCTGTTGTATAACGCATAACAATAAATGTAAGCCGTGGTTATCGCCAAGAATTTCACGGTGTTTAATTTGACACCATGTTATTTCAAATTGCTGTACAAAAAGCTATTTAATGGAGTGTTGAGAGTAATATGGCATATTGGCATTATGTGGAAGTTTTCATTGGTTGTCTTGTTGGCAACGTCGGTGATTTCTGAAGATGTGGTAAGTGGGAAAGTGTCTTTAAAGTTTCTGATTACCATACAAAATATAGACGGTAAGTCTGCCCTCATAAGCCATCTCAAACTCAATAGCTAAGGGTGGTCTTCCACTTGTACAAGATCTCCGTCCAATGTATTTGCGTCTCACAGTTTGTTTAAAAAAAAATTAGACAATGCACATTGGACAAATATCTTGGACAAGTGGAATACCACCCTTAAGCAGATATAACTCTCTCTCGTTAGTAATAAGGTTGCGCTACCTACGGTGGTTTTGTCACAGATACCGCCATTGCTCTTAACAGGGCAGAAGTACGCAGAAAAACTAGATCCCAAAACCCAACGGTAGAACTGTTCGCGATTCTTATAAACTATCACTGGTTGCTAATGGTTAGAGAGATCTGAGAACTAAAGACATTTTACAATCGTAATAATGTAATCCTGAACGTTGAAATGCGTTGCCAACCCTGAGGACTAACCATGCGAACACTGCTTAGCAGTAGGTAGTTGTAGTTTTAATCGAGAAAGTATACCACCTCCGCCATCTTACCAATTAACCTGATGCCCTGAAGCAGAGTTCGTATTCCTATGTTGGATAACCTGCAGTCTAGTATGGCTGCGTCTATATCGCGTGTCAAATGCGTATAAAGCATCCGTCATTTTCTTACTTATTTACATGTCAGAAGTCAGGAGGTGACGGATGCATCCAAACTTTAGAGGTTTTCTTGGTCCTCAGAGTTGGTAAAGATTTTGCAGGTTCCACATTGAAATCTCCATGGGAGTAGCTCACCACCATGTTCTTTTTCTCCTTCTTGCCAAGAATAATACGAGAGATAATAAATAAGAAAGAATAACACGTAATAATAATCTTAGCTAATACAATCTTAAAAGTAAAGATTAAAGCTAGGACTGTTTTAGATTTTAAGGATTTTGGAAATAAACAGTTTAAATTTAATAAATTTTTTCTAGAAACTTTTATTGCCGACCATATTTTTTTTGCACATTCCGAATCTGCTTATCGCAATCAAACTTAGTCTTAACTCGATAGATCTACGTTTACTTACTATAGAGTTCTATTGCCTTGCCACCTTCCAACGTTTGAAATTTTGCAGCAATTTAACTCGGAAATTGGTTCTAAATACGATTAAAATTAAACAAACTAGCAGCAAACTTGTAGTAGGTAAAGTTAAATGAATTTAAATATTGATTTCTGTCGTTTTTCTATTGTTTCTTTTCCACGTGTGCCTAGATAACTTTTAGATGTAGGTTTTTATTTCAATATATAAGTATGTGTATCGGTGTCTAGTACCCATATTATATATAGCCTTTCATTTGTTTTAGATTTTCCCCTGATACTTATTTTTTTTAAATAAGCAACGGAAAATTACTGAGACTACAGCAAGTCTATAAGGCAAGCTTTTTGGGCAGTCGTGTAAAAACCAATTCACATTTTTTTATGTTTATTATATGGGGTCTGCCTAAGAGATGAGGTCAATGACAGTCTTTCTAACTAGTCTAACAAAAAAGTGAGCTTTATTATATTACATGTCCCGTAAATACTCAATACAACCACCTTATTATGATCATCCGAAGAAAGTTCACTGCTAAATAAACGCATATACGCGGGGTACACACCCTTTTTTTTGTTCCCTAATGTTTTACCAAATCATCATTTCACAAACTATATCATTTTACAAACTTTAATTTCGCTAAGAGATACTTCTCAGCATTGTTTTATATTTTTTGTGGTCGAAAGTCTAACCTAACTTATTTAAAAAGGCCATATAACCTTTGTAATATGTAATGGTTTAAGCACAAACAGGTTTTTGCGAAATGAAAGTTTGTCAAATGATGATTTGGTTAAAAGTCGGAATACCCCTTTTGGATGAATACACCCGGCAAAGTTGGATGAATACACCCGGGTAGTTGCCAATTTTTATTTCGGTGTATTTAAGCCCTAAAAATTGCTAGACTTAACACGTTCCCTGTCCGGGTGCCCCAATGTGGGCAATACTTCCACTATGGGGTGTTCTAAAGCCTCATTTCTTCGGTGTATTTATTTATTTATGTTGTATTTTTCTAGAATAACAGAAGATCTTGGACTGTAGGAAGGGCTCCTAGTACCGAAGACCTACTAGCATTCTTACCAAATCGTCAGGAAGTATGTAAAAAAATATACATTGTTTAAAGCTGGGTCACCAGCGAGCTGTAACTGTTACCGTAGCAGTTACAGTAACGAGCTTCTAGTGGAGAACAATGTGCACTAGTTACAGTTTGCTAGTGAACCAGTACCTACGGCTAGTATAAGTTGCGTTGTGTCTTAGTGCGTCTCTTTCGTTGCAGACTAGATAGAGAGGGATGATCGATCAAGTCGCGGGCAACTTGCTAGCGGGCCAGGGGCCCTACTTTGAAAATAGAATTTCGAATTTACGTTATCTGTATCCCTTTCTCTCGACAAAATTAATTGCAAAACAGTTACATAATTTTATTGTTGTAATAAATAATAGACTTAATACCTACATACGCTTCATAGTCTTCAGACTCTCAAGAGGTGATAATTTACAAGAGGCAAGTAATTTCTTACAATACTAACTATGTACTATCGAGTATAGAGGTATTATGTACTTACTGATATATGTATAACAAAAACTGCATGTATTTTTAGACACAAATATTACTCGAAATTTAATAAAAGTCTTATCCATCTTATGCTTTAGTTACCATATTGCATCCATCGTCCATCCTATTATAGTAACTATCCTGGTTTAATATGGTTTCATTTTATATGGCATATGGTTCTTTTAAAGCCAGGTACTCACTAGCGAGCCGAAACTGTAACTGTTGCACGCAGTGTTGTCACATCTACCAACTTTTTGGTAGATCTACCTAATTTGCCTCCTGTCTACCTATATACCACCCGCGGCCCCAAAGCTACCTAATTTTCATATTTTTCAAAATGTTATGACTGTAAAAATTTTTTCATGCGTGTAGTGTAACGAAACGTTACTTGCTATCGAATTTAGCCAGTCTTGTAATTTCTTGTATAATCTGTGTTTGAGGTGACATAAAAATAAATGAAAAGCTGTCTGTGAGTGACAGCTGACACTGACAGATAGCAAAGCATTTCTCGGCATTTTAGGTAAGTTTGGTGTTAATTTTGAACACTTTCTACGCATTTTTAATCATTCAAAACAGGGTGGTAGATCTACCTAATTTTCATTTCAAATTCTACCACTTTCTAGTCATTTTTGGATCCTGTTCTACCAATTTGCCGAAATTAGATGTGACAACACTGGTTGCACGTAACATCGTGATGTACGCGGCTCGCGAGCCTGTTCTCCACTAGAAGCTCGTTACTGTAACTGCTATGGTAACAGTTACAGCCCGCTAGAGCACCCGGCTTTAAAAGAACCATATGCCATATATAACATGCAATATATACTGTGACTTACTTTGGAAAATAAATATCATTCATTCATATAAAATGAAACCATATTAAATCAGGATAGTTACTACGAAGTGCTAATATCGAAACTTCGGATTCCCCGTCCAAAGGGATACAGAAAACGTAAATTCGAAGTTCGATTTTTAAAATAGGGCCCGCTAGCAAGCTGCCCGCGACTTGATCGATCATCCCGCTCTATCTAGTCTGCAACGAAAGAGACGCACTAAGACACAACGCAACTTATACTAGCCGTAGGTACTGGTTCACTAGCGAACTGTAACTATTGCACATTGTTCTCCACTAGAAGCTCGTTACTGTAACTGCTGTAGTAACAGTTACAACTCGCTAGAGCACTAGTAGTAATATTAGATTCTCTATTTGCATTTCTCGATTTAGCATTTATAATATTTTTATTTTTAAAATGGTTCGGCCGTGCTCTTACTCTATTAGTGTCAATGTTTGAAATAATATTGGAATACATTATTAACCCCCGACGCAAAAAGAGAGGTGTTATAAGTTTGACCGATACGTGTGTGTCTGGCTTTAGCACCGTAGCTCTCAAACAGGAAAACCGATTTGAATGTGGTTTTTTTATTTGAAATCAGGTTTTCTAGTGATGGTCTTAACTAAGTAGGTTTCATGAAAATCGATTGGGCTGTTTATGAGATATCATCTCTGTAAGAAGGGGTCAACATTATTTCGGGGTTTTTTACTTATCTAATAGGTAGTTATTGTAATTATTACACTTAAAAAAATCTACAATTAATATTTTTTTAGAATGAGACTCCAGCACCGCAACCAACTGATATAAATTTGCAAGTTCCGATTTTACCGGTACGTACATATCGTATTAAATAAGAAAATAATGATTATTAATACAAATAGTATTTAAGTCAAAACTATATAATTTATAGGTTAGCATGTCCGATAACAGTTCAACAATCAATAAATCAATTACAATTTATTAAAATAAATATTTATTATATCTATTAATATTGTCCCTATTAATGGATTTGGTAAAATTTAAATTGTTTAAATTATTTTAATATTAATCAAACTGTACTTAGGTACTCCTTTTCATTACAATTATTTAACTTCACTTGTATTTTGCAATTGATTTTGAACCAGTTCCCGTCAATGTAATGGGCTGAAATTTGGAATACATGTGTAAAACCAATGACATTGCAATATTATGGTACCATTCGAGCTCATCTGATGATGGAGACGGAAGGTGGCGACGGGATCTTAGCCGCTGTACTTATGTACCCACTGAGTTGGGACTCGTTAAGGCCTCTACGCATTATCCTTCTTGACGTACAGCAGCGCACGACTGTCAGGCCCGATGGTGCTGTACGCACTATCGTGCTGCGCGACGTGCAAAGTATCCATCATGCTGTCACTGACCACAGATCCTTACCTCGCTCATTTCGTTTCGTTCAAAAATTGTGGCTCCTACATTCGGTTCAAAAACCTTATGTGTATAATATGTTTTTTTATTACACAAACGATATTGTAAAATCCAGTTTTTTTGGGTAAAACAGTAAGTAGAGCAATAGAAATACCCTAAAACCAGTAGCTCTCCGTAAGAACAGGAAATCTGGCAACGCCCCGAAGATTTGACGGACGTGGACAGAAAGACCTAGCATCCATGATAAAAATAATATTAAAAAATAATGTATGAAGTCTACGCATTACCATACAAGCACGATACACGATTGAACTGATATACGACCCAGCCGCAAGTCGTGCGAGAAGTAGTTGGACAAAAAATTAGTCGTGCAAGTCCATCACGGTAATAATAATTATTATTGACGTCCAGCAAGCCTACGCACTACGCACTACGTGTCCGGACGTACAGCACGGAAGGATAATGCATAGAGGCCTTTAGTTTCGTCTTGATAAGCAGATGATGTCTGAGCAGAAAAAAGTGTAATTTTTTGACAGAAATAAAAACTTATTATAAATTTTCATGTTTTAAACTCTAGTGAAATACTAGTAATAAAATACAACCTAGTAATTAATAAAAAAATAACTAAAAGTTTTGTATTACTTACTTCTATTAAGAATTTAAAACTTTTTTTAGAACGACGGCGCTCCATCAGAATTGCCGCAGGGGCCAAATGGCCCAAACTCGCCACTTACGCCATCTGACGGTCCACAGGTAAACTAATAATGACTATAGTCGCGCCGATTTAAGAGGCCCGATTTGAAAGCTGTCAACTCAGTACAAAATACAGGAGCCGTTTCATATAACACCCCGTTTGCTTAGTCAAATTACTTTCATTTTTCTTCCCCCATTCTTGACCCCTTTTCAAATATAGGTACACGGTGATTTTTTTTTGGTGATCAGGAACCAATTTTTCTAATTCAGTTTTTAATGGCGATCACGTTTATTACACAGTTACATGAAACAAAACTCATTTTTTTATGTAAAAAATATATTTTGAAACTTACTTTTAATTGAATTGAATTGTCACCCTACTAATTGTTTAGTCTATGAGTTAACAACACTTAACTGATAAGTTCATTGGCGTAATATATCTGTCAAATTTCCCGCCAAAGCGATGGCACTTTGACGTATCTACTTCACTTCAATAATGAATGTAGGATGTCCATGTATCAAGTGGTGATTGGTTTTAACAATATCATTAACTTAAACAAATTAAACAGTGAGTTAATTGTTTGAGATATCAACCATTAAATTCAATTTTTGTTGCTTATTAATAATTTTCTATAGTTTCTGAGAAAAACTGCCGTGACATACTAATGACTGTACACACCGATACTGACAGGATGTAAATTGTATATTATTATAATATTAGGTATTTATAATAATAATAATAATAATAAATCTTTATTTCAGACAATTCACGTCCATACATTAGTTAATCGATAAAAGTCAAACACTAAATTAAAATACAATTAAAATCAAAAACAAAATATTGACCCAACTTAAATTAGAACAAATTTATGTGCCCAATTCTATATTCAGCCAATATTATCCGTAATGTAAAAAAATGTGAATGATAAGTTATTTTTCAGGCTATTCTACCGGTCAATACAATTTTATTTAAAATATATGATTTTACTATTTCTAATACTATCGCATTTCTATACTTTACATTATCATAAAACAAATTCGTTTTTTCCCGTCTGTCTGTTTGTAGGTATATCTGCTAACTCCTCTTAAATTAAGCAACGGATTATGATGCAATTTTCACAAATACCCGATAAGAGACAATCCTGACACATTGCACAACCATGAAGTTTCTGAATATGGAAGATGTTGACAGCAGTCACAAAATACTAAGTACTTTTTCGAGTTAAATCGGAGAAATACTGGAAAAGGGCCGAATCTTAAGTACCCGAAACTGACGTGCGTGCATGACTCGATGTATGAATGTGGAAGAAGCGAAAGAAATTTGTCAAGATCGTAGCAAATGGAAAGAACTGGTGTCTGCCTACCCCTCTGGGAAACAGGCGTGATTTAATGTATGTATGTATGCAGTCACAAAATACTGTTATTACTATTCCTTCACACGCAACAAATAAGGTTGGCATTGATTTACTGCTGTGAACATTGTCAAAAGTCACATCACGGTCGTGCAATGTGTCAGAATTTACTTCTTATCTGCCTAGTACACTAGTTAAATATTTTTAGCGGAAGGCTGCAAATAATCGGGTTTTACCGGTTTTAACCGGTTATCCCTATACAGAACCGGTTAATAACCGGTGAAATTGCATTCCCTAGTTTTTATATCTGGTTTATGTACGAGTTTTACAGAAAACTCACAAAAATAGAAGCAAAGCGAGGACGAGTCACTAGTGTACCCACCTTAGGTCCAAAGTCAATCTGACAGTCTACAACAATAAGGTTGAGTTTTCTAAAAGTTACAAATGACTTAACATCTCCAATGACATTGACGACTTCAAACATATTTTTCTTGAAATGGGTCCCAAATTAACGCTCGTGACCGTACGATCGGCCAAGAAAGTGGACTACCAGTTTTAACAAAAGTTTCTGTGGGATCTAATTATCGCTAAGGTTGACTCTTGTCACTGTCGTAATATTAATGCAAGGGAAAATCGAACTTGTTGTATCATGACGTGCAAATGAACTTCAATCGTATGGCGTTAGACCAAATTTTGGGTCGACTGTACCTATAAATTAACTACAAATTCTGGGGTCAAAGTAAAAAAGGGTATAAGTCGACTTAAACCGCAATAAAAAAGGGTATATACATATCTAAATATATAAAAGGAGAAACTGACTGACTGACTGACATATCAACGCACAGCCTAAACGGCTAAACGTAGGCACTTGAAATTTGGAAGGGACGTAGCTTAGGTACCGTAGAGGTGCACTAAGAAAGGAATTCCTGAAATTCCCACGGGAACTATTGCCGACGAAGTGGGCTCGGGAACCGCTAGTTTTTATTTAAACGGAGTATACTAGACAAACCCTTTTTTGCTTGATATTCAGAAGACTATATCCTTTTTCAAACGTTCCCCAGAATTTTAATTGGATTGTTAAAGTGGATAATATCCATACCCCATCGCTATTCTCAGTTAACTCGTTCTGCATGTCAACTAAAAATGTGAATAACTGCATATTTTCACACGAACTAATTATTATTTTTCAGGCTATTCGGGTGACAATTTGGTTATAATTACATAGTTTTTAAGTTACTTATGTATAATCGACCAAAAAATAACTTTACCACTTTTGGACCTTCACGTAAAGAAGTTCGTCGACTGCGAATTTATGATGTCTCATTCTAGCAAAAGAAAATTCAACATGGAGTATACAACGTGTTACAAAATACCCCGTAAAAATATAATAAATTATCATAGCCAAAAATATTGTCAATCCTAGTAAGCTGTCATATCAGGGAACTGGAGTTAGCATAGATTATTTTAACAGAGAGGCCTACCTACCAATTTAATAATTGTCAACTTTATTGGTTTTAAATCCATATCCCGACGAGCGAGGTTGTGCATTGAACAAGGCGGAGCTCACTTTGAGCCGTTCCTGTAAATTTGACGTTCGTTACGAAAAAGTAAGTGTTACTTTAGGTTTCTTCGTTAGGTTAGGTCTATTAAAATCTTCCAAAACTCGACTTGTAATATCTATCTAATCGAATTCTGTACAATTTGTTAATTGTCTCTTGATCGTTTCACGAATTAGATAAAAATTTACATAAACATTCTACGTAGTTTACTCTTTAATTTTACTGAAATAGGGTTTGCACATCAATGAAAACAATAATGGTTTTGGATGGCCATTTGCAACGTTAAAAGATGGCGGATGTGTAATTTGTTTTGGTTTTATTTTTTTGTGTATTTAGGTGTTCAAAGTTCTTTTCTGATAGTGATTTGTACTTTTTATGCCATTGTGTTACACAGTGATTGAAAACTTGGACTTATTTCGCGTATCTGGCATCTTTCTTCTCGTTACAAGTGGACTCGAAGTGGTACATAGGTTAAAACTATCTTGACCTCTGTCCTACAAACTACCGAACAACGTTGCTCCCAATTTTCCCAGAGAAGATTGGATTGTATTTTATTGTTATATTGATTTATACTTATATACACTTGACACTGGCGAAATCACTAATTCGTGGAAACGCCATAGCCCGGCGGTAGTAGCTGTTGAAGTCGCCGCGGAAAAAAAAAAAAAAAAAAAAAAGGTTTTTTTGCATGTAAGTCATACGGTGATAGTACTGTAAATATTGTAAATGGACTTGTTATAACTCACCATTTAACCCCCTTTCGGCTTTACGGGTATTATTGTAACACCTTGTAAGGTAAAAGCACCTATTGTGGACAAGGCTCCAGTGATGAACATTATCATTTTTTTAAATGAAAACATATCAATACTAAACATTTTATTCCCGTAATCCCGAATAATTAAATATAATCTAATTGTAGCATTTAAAGCATTATCAATCTCAGAGACATATATATGGAATTGTTCATAACTGGAGCACTGTCTATATTAGCAGCTTTTACCTTATATGCTCGGTGTGTTTTTTAAATGACGCGCGTATTTCTGGTTAATCGCTGCTCTCTAATTAGCAGCTTAAAATGCTTGTATCATCCGTATGTCCTGGCCGATTTTAATTTTAATTTTCTCTTTTACGGTATTTTCATGTTTTGTTGACATATGCATTCCTATTCCTATTTCTGCCATCCTAAATGGACCGATTGAGTTGAAATTTGTTTTCAGAACGGTCAACCTGCCCCTGCCCAATCAGTGCCACAGCAAAATGGTCCTAACTCACCATATTACCCGAACAATATTTTCCCGGTATGTATACTTATAACGTTGGTGATATTGCAAAATCGCGTAACCAACAAATTAATATAGAGAAAAATTAACCTTAGAAATAAGGTGCATTTTGCGCCTCATTTAAAATGTCACTATCACGGTTTTGCAACCGTTTAATTAAAAAAAAAGCACACTTTAAGCTAAATTGCTATGGTAATAGGATTGAAGGTGTTTAAAAAAATCATGCTCATAGAAGTAAGTCTCTAAAGCGTAATTTTTTTTTCATTTTTTGGGTTTCGTACAAAAAATTGAAAACGGAATCGTTATAGGATCACTTAGTGTTATCCGTTGGTCTGTCACAGACTGTTTGCTCCGAATATACTGGACTGTTATTAACCTTTTCCACGCCATTGACGGATATATCCGCACTACTGGTTCAACGCCAACGACGGATATTTCCGTCATGGTTGACAGCGCAAATTAAACCTGAGTGGCTATGAGGTAAAGTTGACATTATCTTTGGTGTTTAGCTGTCATTGGCGTGTGAGCGACGACTTTGTTTTTGACATAGCGTTGAAAAGGTTAATTATCAGGGCTTTTATGCTCTCAAAAACAACGGACGGTCGGAGGAATGAGCGAAATCGCAGCGGCGAGTTTAAGTAGTCCCGTCAGTGCGAACAAAATATATTTTAGGGCGTGGATTTTCTATTAAGCAGTCTTAACATTCGATCCATCGGTAGAAACCATGCTGCTAAATTGAAAATGCATGCGCTTAAATATATTTTGTTCGCACCGACGGGACTACTTAAACTCGCCGTTTGGAGATTCACTTGTTCCTCCGTCCCACCGTCGTTGTTGAGAGAATCACTCAGAAGTGGACGTCTTTCAGCTGATGTGATGATTAAATTGATGATTAATAAAATACCAGTGGTTCATTCAAATTTACGAAAAAACTTTATAATATTGAAATAGGATTTGTTTTATAGAATGGTTATCCTCCACCTGCGTCACCGCCAAATGGTTTACCATCACAATACTTACCATATAATTATGGTGGTTTAAAGGTACGTAAACAATATAAATACTATGGAATGCAAATTAACCGGTTATTAACCGGTTTTGTATGAAAGTAACCGGTTAAAACCGGTTAAAGCCGGATATTTGCATTTCTTATTAAGTACTGTACATAAAGTAAAATAACAAAATGAAAAAAATATGACTGTGTATGCCGGTCATTAGGTGCCGTTTGGGTAAAGGTTGGTGCAGACATTACCGCTCGGCAGCGCTGCGGGCCGAGCTGAAAGTAAGACATTGAAAAGTGAACTTTGATTTGTGTTAGTACGATAAATTTTTCAGTCGATGACGCGAGGCCCAAAGGCTATTGTTTTCACTTTAAGTTAAAAAAAAAATGTATTATACTGACAAAAATCGAGCGGAGATGTCTACGCTGACCTTAAATGTAAAAAAATATTGTTTTATTGATCAATATTTTACCAAAAATAATAAGCAATAAAATTACAAAAACTAACCTTAGTATTAGAGAAATTTAGGATATTACCTGGACGTTGCAATAGACAAAGAGTTTTGTAAGTCTGGCACGAAATAAAATATTAGTAAATTTAACCTAAAATTACTTATAAATAAAACATTATTTTGCTCTTTGACAATAATGTTAAATTTATGGGTCGCGATGGCGATCAGGTGGCTCACGTGCTCGTTTGCCTCCATTTTCATAATAAAAACATTAATCAAATCAAATCAAATCAAATAGTTTATTTACCAAAACAGGTTTCAGAATAAGTACATCGAATATCTGTCAGACTCCAAACTAGGCTGTGCCTGTATCTTGGACGTCTGAAGATCTATCTATCTAACTGAGTTACATAAATTCTCGAATGTTCTTTTAGAACTTAAGTAAACTTTAAAAATAAAACAAACACAAACAAGGTCTTAAAAGTAAACAAGGAACAAACCAAACAAAAAAATAAAACAAAATTCTCAAAAGTGAACATAGGAAAAACTTAATTAAATCTGGTAAGAGTGAAACAGTATAATTATATAAAATAAGCAAAGAATCTACAAAACTAAACATTAGTATTTATGAACTATGTGAGTGTGTGCGTGTGTGTATGTGCATGTGTGTGTATGTGTGTGAGTATGTGTGTAAGCGCATGTTTATGCATGTGAGTGTCCCGCGTAGGTTGGTCATAGTTTGCTAATAAGGCTTTCTGTCTCATCATAGGACAACGAGGGGAACCATCTTTTTAGTATGCATTTAACTTTGGAAACAGTGAGAATTTTAATGTTATGGTATTTGCAAATATTGTTGTAGACGTAGTGGTGGGAGAAAGCTGGGGATCTCCTAGCCAAGTCGGATCTGAGTGGAGGAAGGGTAGTCCTAAAAATACGCTTCGTCAGCATCTCTTGGTAGAGTGCCGAGTTTTGGGATTTTAACAAGTTGCTGTGTGTGCAAGTTACTGCTTTAATGGCAAAGAGCTGCCGGACTCTAAGAAATTTCGATTCTAGATACAACCTGTCTGTTGGATAGCGAAACGGCTTTTTCAGCATAACTTTTATCACTGCTCTTTGTGCACGTTCTAATCCTATGAGATAGGTCTTACTAGCACTGCCCCACACTGCTACTCCGTACTGCAATATAGACTGGCAGAGCGCGTGGTAAACAAGGCGAAGTACGTTAGGGGTGGCACAGTCACGTATTCTCTTCATGACAAAAATTAGCTTCCTGACTCTTGCGGTAAGACTGGTAATATGTTGCTTAAAGGAGAGATGTTGATCAAAAAGTAGCCCTAGATATTTGACTTGGTCGCGCCTTTTTATTTCTTGACAAGAACAAGGTTGTGCCAGGCTGATCGATAAAGAATGTCGGTTTTGAATACATGTATGAAATTTAATGTTCCTGTCTGATGATGGAGAAGAAAAAGTTTTTGAAAAAGCCACGAAGTTAGTTTTGTCGATATTGAGGGTTAGGAGATTGCAATTTAGCCATAAAGCAACTCTGGCAAGCGTATTTTCAGCCCAAGAGTAAGACTCCTCCCAAGTTTTTCCATGCACAACTATTACGGTGTCGTCCGCATAGCATATAAGCTCAGCATTTGGGATCTTAGTATCAAAAATATCATTGATATATAGCAGAAACAAGGTTGGACCAAGTATGCTACCCTGTGGGACACCGAAAGTAATAGGAAGTTGGCCGCTAGTATGCTGCCCTATCCTAACCTTTTGAGATCGGTTAGTCAAATAACTGGCGAACCAATCAAGAGCTATACCCCTCACACCCATGCATTCCAGTTTTTTTAGCAGTATAGTCACCGAGACGGTGTCAAAAGCTTTAGCGAGATCTAAGAAAATGCCCAAGCACTTGTTGTCACCGTCTAGATGACTAGAAATCGTGTTGGTTAGGAGAACGGCTGCATCTTCAGTTGATTTACCGGCCCTAAAACCGAATTGGTGATTAGAGACCAGGTGGTTCATCTCAATGAAGTTGATTAATCTGGAGTTCACAATTTTTTCGAGGATTTTTGAAAGAACACTCAAGAGGGAGATTGGTCGGAAGTTACTTGGTAAGTTTTTAGGTCCATTTTTGAATATAGGGGATACTGAAGCCACCTTCCAGCAGTCTGGAAAACAGCCAGACTCAAGGCTCAAGTTACAAATGAAAGTAAGTGGTTCCAATATCACCTCCTTAATCTCTTTAATGAGTAAAGGCTTTAGGGCGTCAGGACCTGGTGCGCTATCTGACTTAAGGCGGGTGATAATTTTATTTACTTCATGAGTATTGGTTGGGCGCATGAAAAAAGAATTAGTTACCATCCGTGTGGGTCTATACTTGTTGGCCAGAGAAGCTTGAGTTTCCGAGAGTTTCGATAAAATACAGTCTGCGAGTTTCTTTCCGTTTGTTGAGAAATACTGATTACAGTCATTTAGGGATTCTAAAACAGTTTTACCATTAATGTTGATGAGTTCCTCAGCGTCATTTTTAAGATTAGGCTTTTGACAGATTTCTTTGATAGATTTCCAAAGTTTGTTGGGGTTATTTTTGTTTTCTGTTAGAAGTTTGTTTTGATATTCATTTTTTAAGCTATATAACAAGTTATCGAAAAAATTTCTGTACCTAGTGTAGGTAAGGTGAAGAATCGGATCGTCTGGGGAAGCTCTGACTAGTGAGTGTAGCTTGTCTCTGTGTCTCATGCATCGCATTAATCCCGGTGTGATCCACGGCTTTATGTTAAATTTTGAGCGGCTAATTTTTACTGAACGTGTGTTGTTATTAATTGCCCGGGAGATCAGGAGGTTGAGGTTGGCAACAGCAATTGCTACATCGCTGGCGCTCGTTATAGAAGACCAGTCCGCTGATCTTAATTCTTCCGCCACGCCCTGGTAATTCGTTTTCAACAAATACCGGTTACGCTTCTCGGGTTTGTAAGGAGCCGAGAGTCCCGCCATAGCCATGTCGTGATCAGTCAAAGAACACGGACAGACTGCACCTACAGCTACGTTATTATATTTAATAAATATGTGGTCTATACATGTCCGACTTCTAGTGGGTTTCGTGATCGCAGGAAGAAGTCCATGAGAAGACATTAGGCACAAATACTCCGATTGATTATGTGTTGGACTACCAATCAAATCTATGTTGAGATCTCCGGCTAACACGATATGATGATTTGCTTTAACCTGGCTTAAAATGAGATCAAGGGAGTTAAGAAACCTATTAATGTTTTGAAACGATGGGGATCGGTAAATGCCGATGAGAGTTATGTCATCAGAGATGTCGACACAAAGGCAATTGGCATCATCTAGTGGCGGTTCTACTGCTGACGCTTTGATGCTATCTTTGACATAAATAACAACACCGCCGCTTTTATTAATAATTTTACAAGTGCTAAACGAATTATATCCCGGTAGCTGGTCTATAACAGAGCCGTCACTCAGCCAACACTCGGTCAGAATAATAACGTCGAATTGAATATCTATTTGTTTTAATGCTACTACAAAGGCATCAAAATTACGCTGCAAACTTCTTATATTGAATGTAAGCAATTTTAATTTATTATGTTGGGACAGAATATTTTTACATTGGTTCGTATTGTTAAGCATATGACAGTCAATCGTGATTGTATGATCAATGTTATCTATTACGTTAAGTAATGCCATTTGCATAGCTGTAGTAGAACGTAATCATTGTTTCAAATCGTAAGGTCATAGCTCTTGCAGATAGAGGTACTAAAACTGGGACTAAGTGATTTATATATCTCGAGGGGAGCCTTAAAGAGGTGCATGGGGATATAAGTGAGTTTTCTGTAAATAACAGGTGAATGTAAGTGTATAGTGTATGGAGTAAAGTGTTCATGTATTTATACAGTGTGTGATAATGTGAGAGTGGGTATTTTTTTGTGACAGTCAGTATAAACTGGTAAAAGTAAGATAGGATTAGTGAAACATAAAGATCGTAAAGTGTTAGTACATAATTATTGAGAGACCTGCCGTTGAGCCTCTGTTGCGTTAGAATCCTGGGAGATGGATTTGAAGTATTGGTCCAGATCTTCGGTGTTTCTGATACGTATTTCAGGACTGCCATCCCTCTTTCGTATGAAGATGCTGCCATTTCGAGTCCAGCAAAATTTGTATCCGGCATTATTTGACTGCGCTCTGGACTCTCGAAATAAGTCGCGATTTAATTTTGTAAGCCTTTCATTAAAGAATAGTTTTCTAGTGGGGCCAGCTATTTCGATTGACGTAGTTGTCAAATTTCGTCTAGTTTTAGCGGCTTTTAGAAATTCATTCCTCTTGGCGCGACGAACAAATTTAACAACCAGCGGGCGAGGCAGGCCGGTATCCGACGCCGATTTAGTGTTGACCCGGGGCCCAACACGGGTTACACAGTCCAGGTCAGCTTCTGTCAGGGTCAGACCCATCTTTTGCGCGGTGCTAAGGACGATATGTGTTTGGCTTTCGTAGGGATATTCATTTACGCCTATTATTTCCATTTCATTGCTGAGCTGAGCCTGAGATTGGAGATTTAGTTGGTCCTCGAGTAGTATAATTTTATGACGGAGCAACTCGTTTTCAGCTTCACGGTTTTCGAGCGAACGAATTCGCGTATCGGAGAGTATTAAGCGCTTTTCGAAACCATCAAGACGCTCATTACATTGGGTGAAACAAGTGGCGAGATTTTGAAAGTGATCGTTCATTTTGTTCATATCCTGTCGCAATAATTTAATTTCGGCAGTCAGTAGAGCTAGCGCATCAGATTCTACCCTTACTTCGGAGGTCGGTTGCGCCTGGGAAGTAACATCAGCTGTCGATTCTACTGGGGTGTTAGAATTGCCAATCGTTGGGAGTTGAGATTGGCAGGCTGGACATAACCACTCATCTTTAAATTTCGCGTTTACCTTACGTGGGTTCTGAATGTTTACACACATGAAATGATAAGCGCTGACACAATTTGTGCATTGGATACGCTGTGTGGCGGTAATTATTTTGGAGCAGGCTGCGCACGCTTTATTCATTTTAGTAAAAGTGTCAGCGCGCCGAAAACAACAAGTTATTTACCTCAGTGCAGGTTAGTATGGCCTTTGGTGTTCTTCGGGGTATTCGGTGATGTTCGGTGCGTGGCAGCTCCGTCGTTTGAGAAAGGTAGTTCGTTCTTCTCGTTTATCCACTACACTGCACGCAATAATCTTACTTAGTTCAAACTAGTTAAATTTCAAATTAATCACTGTATTTCGCGGGTAAGCAGATAGTGCGTTCCGTAAGAGCGCAGCAAGACACTTTTCTAACAACACTCTACTTGCACAAACATCACAAGCCAATAGCGCATTTATATCTACCCAATTAACGTCTGTTAGACTAATCACTTTTCGTGCTGGATGGGTCACTAAGCGTTTACGGCGCTGAGGCCTGGAGTAAGTAAGCGCACGGTTGTTGCGCGGTGTTGTATTGGAAGCGCTGCTTGCCGCCGAGGAACCAAGGTCGTGCGTCGTCCGCGATTCCCGGAATTAAAATCAAAATGAAAATTTTATTTAGGTTTTTGATTTTTAGTCACTGTACTTCACTGCTTGTTTATATCGCAAAAAATATGTTATTTTTATATTCAGTAGACTGTCAGAACTGTTTTGGTATATAGTTTAACTTAGTTTTGCTTGAAAAATCTATTTAATTTAATTAATTAACGCGGAGCCGCGGCGGAGCGATCTAACCGCGGTGACGGCCGGGGGGAATTATCTTCATACAAAATACCGTGGAAGTTCGTAGAAATGTTTTAATTAACCAGTTATAAAGTTTATTACTTTCATAATCATATTAAAATATACTTAATTTTAGAACAGCCCATCTTCTGCACCAACGGAACAACATGGCTTAAATCCAGCGCTTGCAAACTTACCATCTAGTATTTTATTGGTATGTTCAACACATTAACATATTTAGGGCTGATTTTTAAATCTTCAGATAACACTATCTGTCAGGTAAATTGTAGCTCTGACCTTATCGTTCTTATGACAAAGGAAATGATAGAGCAACAATTTACCTGATGATAGTGTTCTCGTGATTGAAAAATCAGCCCTTAAAATGTAACGTACCGTACGTAAACTGAACACACCTTCTTCTACGATTACTTCTCAAAATTAAATCTGTTAAAACATTACTAACTAACTTTTTCACTCTTTTTCTGTTTAAAAATCGCGCATTTTAGCACTTTCACTATTCGCTATTCGTTATACATTGCGCGTCAAAAAAAAATCATGTAAAGATTACTAATAAATTAAAAAAATACCGTTACCTTTTCGGAGAGAGATCCACTAAATATCGTTAATAACACACTTCTAGTTTTCATTCATCTCTTCTTTTTTACGACACCGTCTATTGAATTATTTGTACTCGTTTTGAAACTACATTATAGGTACCTGTAATACCTATGGAGCACATACAATAAAACTGAATTTAGGGATGTAACGATAACATTTAATCACTTTTTCCAACTATCGATTACATACCTATTATTAATATTCTTATAGTTTCCGATACTTACAAGTGGCATAACTGTACATTTATACCTCATAAATAAAAATCGATTCCATTGTACCATGCATACAGACGAATGAATACTTAAATTAAAATACACATACATACATAAACTCACGCCTTTATTCCCAGAGTGGGGTAGGCAGAGCTACAGAATTGCCAACAACTATAAAGACTTTTTCATCACACTTGCTCGTAAATAGTATCCTAACATGCTAGAAAAATCGACCGTAAATCCAAAATAATACCCGCGGGCCTTTTTTTACCATTACGTACATACGTAACGTGCTTAATAGCTTTTTTTTTAAATATTATACGTGGACTCAAACTATCACAATACGTCAGGACCCCAACTCTTGTGCCATTCGATATGAACTTTCATTCGAGATGAAATGTCAGTTGCATACAATTTCCTAAAAATCTCGCATATAAACTATTGATCTCGACTGTCACTAGAATCGGACTCCGAACCCGTTTGACATTATCTGTGGTAAGTCACAGACAATGATGTAGTCTGCCGAGACATATCCTATAATCTGTGGTCTGCCGCTAATAAGTTAAAAATATGATCTTTTGTCTGATCTTATCTCATTTCCTTGCAATTGTTATGAAAAACATTGTATGTTCCACGGGTGGTAAAGGAAATACAAACCTCGAGTCATTAAAGCCCTCAGCCTTCGGCTTCGGGTTTCTAACAGACTCTCGTTTGTAATTCTTTCTTTACCACCCTTAATACACCATGTACTATTTGATAATTCTGTAACCACACTTTGCACACTTAGGCGAAGATGTTTACCAGTGTATTAGTGACAGGTTGCAAGCCCATCGCCTAACAGTAATACACGCCTTTATTACTTTAGTCGGCTTTTACGACATCCACGGAAAGATACGGCACTATTCTAATCTGGCTACCACACGGGGAAATTAAAATATTATTAAATTATTGGAATTAACAGACAAACAAAAAGCGAGCAAGAATTACGTGGTTATAAAGGTTCTATAATTATATAAAAATATAGTTTACATATAAGGTAATGTTGTTAAAGGATTTCGCTTACGTGCATGTAGATTATTAGGACATTTCTTTTTTTCATATAAGAATTGCGCATGCGCTTTGCCTATAGTATTGAAAGAGGTTTTGTTCTAGAACCTTGAACGTCCAATTGCACGATCCCCACCAAATACATATTTTCAATCACCGGTATGTAGAACAAATGTACCTTTTCGGCATAACTGACTTTTAAATTCTATCTTCTACTAAAAAACATACTTACCTTCCAAATAACACTCACTACGGGGTTATAAAAGATATCAAAGGGATACCTACTTGCTTTTCATGAATCCTTTAAGGATTTCTTGCAGACCAGGAGACTTTCAGACTTTCGTGGATTAAGACTTGTAACATACTAGGGAATGCAATTTAACCAGTTTTAACCGGTTTTGTATGAAGATAACCGGTTAAAACCGGTTAAACCCGTTTATTTGCATTCCCTATAACATACACACTATTGTATCCCCTTCCGTACTGTTACTATTCTTTCCTTTTTTGGCATACATTGAAGTGTCAGTATTATAGTTTATGGTGTATGGCATTCATTAAGCTTCGGTGTACGATGCACGTCCTGTCCATGTACTTCTGGAGTCCACGTAGCACGCAGTACATCGAAGGGTAATAAATATAATTTAGATACACCGTTCAATATAATTCAACATCAACACAAAATACTATTACAACAAAAAATAATATAAATAGAATATTTAAAAAAAATTAAAAAAAATTGTTACTAACCTAGATAATGACATGAGAACCTTGAAAGCGTGAATTTGTAATAAGGTTATAAGGCTTCATAATTTAAAAACAAAGCGGAGCTCCTATTTCTAGGAGTTACATAAGACACATAGATTAAAAATGCTCAAATATAAAATAAATATTTGGTGAAATCTAAGTCGTGAATCAAATGATCACCTCTGTGTTCTAGCCACGAATATGAACAACTTTCATTATGGAACCAAATTCAACTGCTTACATTTTGGCCGAGTACGTGATGAACTGTTCTATGAAACAGCTGTTTTTTTTCGTGATTTCAGAATTGGTCCCATTGTGAAAGATGTTCATATTTTATATTCATGGGTAGAACGAAGAGGTGATCACTTGTTCCACGACTTAGATTTCACCCGGTATACTGTCGATTTACATTATTAGTATTATTACATTAAGATAAAGCATGTTTTGCTACATAATATATGCCACAAACAATACATAGTCTTTTCTTACTGCTTATTTATTCTCCACAGAATATGTTACAGGTGGGTCTACTCATCTGACTTACCTACTTTCTTATTTTCTTACTTAGTTTTAAGTTACTATTATAACTGTATTTTTGGTGTCGTTTTTGGTGATTTTTTTAAAACGGTTTACTGCCGCTCTCAGAGACGTCAATTTAATTTAATGCTTGATCAAAGTTGCTGCTAATAAGACAACACATCACTAAACAAGCATTAAATTTAATATAAGTTTAACCATCCAGCGAGGAAATGCTGCCAGCATCTTTGGTACACACAGCAACACATCTAGCTATACACTTCAGAAATCTGAAATATTGCATGAAAGAGAGCTGCACTAGAATCGTATGTTGTTGACATAATACACATACTTACTTATATACATTTCTTTCTTTTTCTCTCTGCTCTGTCTACCCTTAATTTGGCACTGTATGGTGTGTCATACAAGCAATTTAAATAAATCTAGCGACCAAAACCAAATCCCTTTTAATTTTAATATATTTTTTAAAAGTAGCAACATTAACCACAAAACTGGTAAAAAATAATTATAACGCTGGCAACATTACAACTCAGTTGTCATCAAAATGTCGTGGCGACGGAAGAACGCTACTCTTTCTTAGGTAAATATTACTATTGTCTTTTGTTTTTCTGTATGACACATGCTGTTTTATGTCTTAATTTATAACACTGTACTGTATTTCGCTTCAGTTTTCATTGAAATATGACACTAACTAACATAACTACTAACAATAATTTGCCTTCAAACTTATTGTATGACGTGTCATACACTGCCAAAGACATAACAAAGCATGGTCCTGTTTACCTGTATGACGTGTCATACACTGCCAAAGACATAACAAAGCATGGTCCTGTTTACCTGTATGACGTGTCATACACTGCCAAATACACTTGCCCTTGAAACTATTTCGGCTTGAAGTTGTTGAAAGTCTGAAAAAAGCAGGAAGGGCCCAAGAAAATGGGGACTTGAAGAAAAAGAAAAAACAGACACATCCTCATGCTGTCGAAGACATTAGATACGACTATATAGGTCACTTTGCAGATTTTACCAGTCAAGGCAGATGTCGGCTCTGCAATAAATTTACCACCGTGATCTGTATAAGTGCAATATTCGCCTATGTTTTGTTGCTGGCAAAAACAATAGAAATTGTCATCTTGAATACCACACAAAACAATAACATCTTCGCCACCATGTAGGTTTTGACCACGCCACGGTTAGAAGTTTGAATGTTCAGAAGATTTCGATTTTTTTATTTTATTATGTTACTTTTGTAATTTTTCTTTGGGGATATATTTTTTTTGGTAGAATTTTGCTGTTTTTGAAGAAAAAAACAATATACGAGGCTTTGTACGCTATGTGATAAAAATAATATACTATTATTGGCTACAAATACTTTTTTTCTTTTTTTCATAAAAAGACCCTTAATTTGGCAGTGTATGATGTGCCATACATGGTTTTTTTTATAAACCAAGCCAGACAGATTTTTTTTATTATTTTTCCCAGCTTAGTTATATGAGGTCAATGTGGGTAAGACCGTCTACAAGGCAAGTCCGTCTACCCGCTATAACTTCTGTTGTTGAATAGGTACATCGCCGACGGCTCGCTCGGTAAAACAGCATTTTGTTCTAATTCCATCACTTCATAACAGATGTCGCTACGACAAAAACTATGGAAGTAGTTCAACTGTCAAGTTTTTTCGTGTTTTGAACTTGAAAGGTAAGTTAACGATCTGTTCGAAGAAAAATCATAAAAAATAGAAATTCAAGGTGTTTTGGATCAAACAGTAACTATGTAAGTAATTTGATAACCACCTCACATATTACCGTTGTTAAATAATACAAAACTGCCCTAGTTTTGTAATTATAAATATGTGAATCTCTAACCTTAAAACTTTGCTAAGTTGGAAAGACCGTCTAGTGTATTCGAGGGAAGTCCGTCATATGCCGGTCTTACCTCAAATCAGATATTGCCAACCTTTTCCGCATTAGAATTTTATTCTTGGATGTTGTTGCGTCCGTTATAACAATAAATCATTTTGCTATTAAAAAGTTTTTTTTTGTTGTAGTGTAGTGTACATCTTATTATAGTGTTAATGTGTTGGAATTATCAAATTACTTACCTAAAATAGAACTACATAAAAAACTTGGTGTCTGCATCCATGCACACTTCGTAAACTGAATAATACACGAAATAGTGCAAGAATCAAGTTATATTACTATTTGTTTCCTTGATATTTCATGCATATTCAGCCCACGAAACACTAGATGCAGGAACCAAATAAGCAATTACAACGGCTGGGCCTGACCCCACCTAACTCCCTTTAGTCGGTTTTAAATAATAAACAGCCAGCGGTATTAAACCAAGGAGTATTTTTCATGTTCCTCTAAATTTGCCACTAATTTTTTTTAGACGACAATAATATTTTTTGTGATAACTTTATGAAGGTCGTTAATGATTACAATGGTGTTTTAAGAGTTTTTGTACAATTAAAACAAGTTTTGATTATAATGACACTTTTTTTCTTTACCAAAATATCTCATGACGTTACATTTTATGCATGTAAATAGTTGGTATTTAGTATGTGTACAGTTCATTTAAACATTCTCACATATTACCAATATAAAATTGCATTTCCAAAAAACTTTTACCGCTTGAGGCCCACCATACTATAAACAGTGAGATTTTTGTAAATAGTAATTTGAATCTACCAGTAAGGAAATAAAGTTCAATTACCTTTTAGACTTAAATAAATGCTTCTATCAATTTTGAAACAACTTGAACTTGCAACTTTAATGCCGTTGCAATATGGTTTAAATTAAATTGATTTTGTACCTCCTACGGCACACCAGGTCTCACAACATTAAAACAAAAAAAGGTTTACGACTTCTGATCTTAGATATATGCCGGTCTTACCCCATAAATGAGAAAAATGATTATATTTATCACTAGGAACCTTATTTCAATGATCTGAAAGTATACATTTCATCGGCTTAAGCTATTAAATCAGCCAGCTCGTTTCAATGCGTGTTTATACATCTAATTATGTGTCAAATCTCCACTAGACGGTCTTACCCGAAATGCAAGGGAAGACCGTCTACACGCCGAGTTTTAAAAAAAATGCTTCTATTTAGTACAGTTTTGACAGATCCACTGTTTCGTTATACCTTCATCGTAAACTATAAAATTGTCTATCATATGCGATCATAACGGTTTATCTAGGTTGTGTATTTGCTGCGTTAGATCCGAGCAAACATAATTTAAAATGAAGTACCCACATTGACCTTGTATGTAAGTTCATTAAAATACCTCGAAATAATAAAATAAGTTTTTTTTTGTCTTGTCAAATTAAGGGTTAATGGTTAGTTAGGTGTGATGTTGTGTGTACAATGCCGCAGGAGCCATTCTTAGATTTAATGTTTTAGTTAGGTAATTTATATATTTAGAGTTAGTTTTATTTAATTTTAGTTTTCTTTTTCAGTTATTGTGTTATGGTTGTTATATTATTTTATGTTGTTTTACTTAATTAAAGGATTAAATTTAATGAAGTCTCTGAGTGCGGAAGTTAAACAAAAGATATCGCCGTCAATTTAAGAAAACAGTTTATGTTTCACGAACTCAAATGCACTTGTTAAAAAATTGCACACAAAAACAAAAAGATTAAAAATGGATTATAATAAAACTTTCTATAAAACCCCTAAAATACCGTAATATATTCATCGTATTTTTTGGTGTTCCTAAATTTGTTCCTGACTGATTATTTCCTGTTTAACCTTTCGTAAGATCGGCAATCATGGTAGATACAAAATTTCTTCGGAATCAAAACACCCATGTTCCTTAAGAAAGCAGTTATTTTAACTAATTTTTATCGTGTTCACTGCTTGCTTCACTAATTATACGAGTATAAAAATGTCCTGTGTAGTTGCACCTTTATAATTAACTTATGATAATAATTACTATAACGCAATACACTAATACATTCGCTTCAAACAAATAGTTTAGTGTTTTTAATCCCCGAAGTCGCGCACCTTTTCTTAACTTAATGAATGTAATTAAATTATACAAAAAGAGCCTTGTCGGCCGCGACGTTTGTAAGAAATGGTTTTGTGGATTAAAAACAGTTTAACTAGCGAATTGGTGGCAAAATATGAACACAGATCTTTAATAAATCTTACATGTATGTTATAAAATAAATTATTTATAATACTTACTACGTTTTCTTTTAGAAATACGGCCAATTTGCAGTTCCAAATTTAAATTTTCGCGTACCACCACAGGTATGTAAAAAAACGAATGCTTTAAAAAAACTTAGCGTTATAGTTTGTAATATGCATTATTTCTTTCATTTTAATGTAATTTATAATGATTGAATTTTGGTTTATTCATTTATTTAAAATGTACGTAATACTTTAAGGAAATTGAAATTTTCCTTTCTTAGAACACCGGACCTGTTCAAAATGTACCACCTGGCGCTTCTAGCTCCTTCTTCGGCTCAGTGGTATGTACAGCTTAAAATTGCTAAGTTATTACATACATACATACATCAAATCACGCCTGTTTCCCAGAGGGGTAGGCAGAGACCACTTCTTTCCACTTGCTACGATCTTGACAAATTTCTTTCGCTTCTTCCACATTCATACATCGAGTCATGCACGCACGTCGGTTTCGGGTACTTAAGATTCGGCCCTTTTCCAGTATTTCTCCGATTTGACTCGAAAAAGTACGCCTAGGGCGGCCCCTTCCGACCCATCCACTCACTTTCGATCTGTATATCTCTTTCGTCAATCTTCTTTCATCCATCCTAAGCTAACTATTCTATGCTAAGTTATTATTATAATATAAGCGTTTTTGTATGACAAAAACCGGTTAAAACCGTTTATTGTAATTCCCTATATAAGATCATTTATGCTCTTTGACTACCCAACCTAAAGACGACGCCGACCATCCAGTGGCGCCCTCAGTACCATATAGTGTATTTTTAATAAACTAAAGTATTGTCTTAAAATCAAAGGAAGGTGTTTTGTTGTACAAATTAATACACAATTTATAGGGTATATGACATTTTTACATTAGTCACTCATAGTTGAATTGCTATTAAATAATGTCTAATTATAAATTGTGTACCTATTCATTTGGTTTATTATAAAACTCAATAATAGTAATGAGTAGGAAATGCAAATGAACAGGTTTAACCGGTTATCTTCATACAAAACCGGTTAACGACCGGTTAAATGGCATTCCCTAGTAATGAGGGCGCCACTGGATGTTTGGTTAAATTTTTAAACACCACTTTATAGGACTAGTGAGACAATGATTATTAAAGCTTTAGTCAGCTTCTGTGATATACAAGTTAGAACTGCAATGAAACGAATCACATAACCATAGAGAATAAGCGGTGACTACTAAATAGGAAATGAAATATAACCGGTTATTAACCGGTTTTGTATGAAGATAACTGATTAAAACTGGTTAAACCCGGTTATTTGCATTCCCTACTACTAAACGCTAGATTCTTTTGCATACTATGTTAGCTGCTAATAACTTTGAGTAGAAAGGTAACAAAAAGAATATCTAAATGGTCTTGCAAAAAAATACAATTTTTATAAGAGTGGGTATTATCCGTCCATGGAATCAGCAGAGTTCTTTCTACTATGAACATTAAGTTAAAGGTTGATGCAGACATAACCGCTCGACACTGGATCAGCTCAAAGTCAGACAGGGAAGAGTGAACTTTGATCTGTGTCTAATTGATACATTTGTCAGCTTGCGTTGTGTTGCTAGCTTTTGCAGAGGCGAAGCGTTGCCGTTCCGATGCCGATAAGTGTGCGTTACAATATGGAGTATCATAATAAAGAATACTTAACGGCTCGAGTTGAGGTGGTGCCGAATAGGGAATGCAATTTAACCGGTTATTAACCGGTTTTGTATGGAAATAACCGGTTAAAACCGGGTTAACCCGGTTGTTTACATTCCCTAGTGCCGATCCAATGCCGAGCGGTTGTGTATTTCACATATTTTTTATGTTGAGTGATAAAATGTAGTGCCATTCGGAAAAAAAAACACCTAATTCATTCGGTAGGTGTGCCACTAGCCAAGTGATACATTGTCTCTCCCCTTAAATACGGTTGTTATCTGTCTTGTCCTGTTTGATAAGACAAGAACAGAGATATAATTAAAGTCAAAATTACATTAGCCCTATCCCTACATTTACATCGAGGAGACAGTATCGTAATATGATCTGAGCTATAAATATAAAACAATAGCCGAAATGGGCCGATAACCTTGGGGGTTATTATGACATAGCTAAGCAGTTCAGTTTACGCTGATAGAAAAAGACGAAGCTATATTACTGCTCTGTCCTTTACGCTCGCCGTAAAATGAATAGCAAGGCCATGTCATAGTAACCCCCCCTGTACCGGGTTTGATAAACAAGTAATTTCACTACCAAAAAAACCGGCATAGGAAAAAAAATACGCACAGATTTTTCTGACGGGGCAAGTCTCTCGGGTTAATAATTCATCCGAGAAAATATGAAGCTAGTTGTTCAAGAAAATCTTAAAGCTGGGAATACGAGCAACACAGGACTGTCTTGATGGTGTTTCTGCAAGGAGGCCAATATCCAACAGTGGCCCAGTAATGACAATGATTTATTTAGTTAATCGCTCATAAACTCAGTAATCACTTGTATCTTTAGGCTGGAACACGTCGAAATTGTTCGAAAAACGCAGGAAAGCCATCACGAAGAGTTATTATGAGACGAACATACTTAAGCAGTTCTTCCGAGAAGAACTAAGTGAACAACGCGACCAAGGTAGGCGAATAAAACGGCCCAGTAGTTAGATCAATCATCAGGACTACCCAAGTTGCATTCTAAGCTAATGTAGAAATCTGTCGTAACCCTCGAAACGTCAATTCAGTACATGTTCACACTTGTCTCGGCCTCCAGTCCGTAACATCTGCAAATGTCTTAAGCACGTTAGCATTTTAGGCAGCTGGCACTAAACTAACTCCTTTCTGTTCCTCTGCCGACCAAAAAGCCTTGAAACTTCTCCCTATACCTATCCAGCTATTCTGATCTGCCTTTAGTTTTTTTTATGGCACTAAGAAAGCAAACGAGCGCACAGCCTGAAGGTACGTGAAAACTGAAAGTTGCATTCTCACAAATATTGAAATAGCAGATACGAGTTTTTTCTAAAGTAGAAACGATATTCATTTCACTAGTTGTCTTATTCTCACACCGAAACACGACAAACTAAACCTGCTTCAAGATCCTACCACCACTCCTACTTGCCCAGGTGTCTTCTTTTTTATGACTTGATTTTCATTAGTTATTAACTAACTAGGTAAAAGGAAGATAGCTAGCTCGTGACCTTCAAGGAAATGCCAAGGTTAACCTTAGAATATGAACCTGACCAGTTGATAAAATTATTATGGTGATGGTCAATGACTACCTATACTTACCTTATAATGTTGTTCTATTGGAGAAGCACTTTTTATGCAAAAGAATCTAGCTTGAAACTACATCAGATAACTAGAATCTACAATGTACATTTGTTTATTTTTAGAACCTTGGACTATCTCCTCATCTAAACCAACCGGTATGACTTTAAAACTACCATTTATATCTCCCAATTACGACTTAACTACTAGAAATTAGCATTGCGTTCTTCTTTCAGATAAATGTGAACTGTAAAAACACAGAGGTTTTACTAAAGATCTGGACGATATTTTCTAACCTGCTCGATACTGGCGGAAACCCAGTCCAAACCCCTGATGCAGATCAAATCAAATTTGCCTTGATTCTCATCAAAAAATACCTGCAAGAAGCGCCTCAGAATGCAGCCAACGTCGATATGGCTACAAAACTAATAGAACTTGAAACCGAACTGTTGAAAAACAAAGGTGTTATTTTACAGGATGATAGGCCATTGAGCAGTCTACTTACGTACAATCCAGTTACAGGTCCTTCTGTATCTTTCAAATACGAACTACCCACCAACATGAGACCACCTTGCAGAAAAGCGTTCTTGAAGACGATTGAGGTAGCTCAAGAATCTTACCGGAATTTAGCAAAGAGTCCAATTTGCACTGGTAGTACCGAGGTTCCCCAATACCCAAACAACGGCTACTTAGACCCAGGATATTCATATATTCTTCCAATAGATCCTAACCGTAATCCTTATGCTTCAGCTTCAGATTCTCAAAATCCTCAAAATCCTTATAATCCTCTAGGCTCTCAGAATCCTCTAAATCCTTATAATCCTCTAGGCTCTCAGAATCCTCTAAATCCTTATAATCCTCTAGGCTCTCAGAATCCTCTAAATCCTTATAATCCTCTAGGCTCTCAGAATCCTCTAAATCCTTATAATCCTCTAGGCTCTCAGAATCCTCTAAATCCTTATAATCCTCTAAGCTTTCAAAATCCTCAAAATCCTTTTAATCCTCTAGGCTCTCAGAATCCTCTAAATCCTTATATTCCGCCAGGCTCCCAAAATCCTCAAAATCCTAATAATCCTCTAGGCTCTCAAAATCCGCAAAATCCTTATAATCCTCTAGGCTCTCAAAATCCGCAAAATCCTTTTATACCTCCAGGCTCTCAGAATCCTCAAATTACTTATATTCCTCCAGCTAAGAGCGATGGTGCGCTTAAAACTATTTTGGATTATCTAAAGAATCGCGACAGTCGTAACCCTAAAAATATAGAATGGTATTTAAATTCATTACCAACTAGTTATCCATACCTTCCCACAATTGACACAACCAAAATGCCTCCCAATCCTTTTTCGGAAATGGGAAATGTTGACCAACCTCAAAATGGTGTTTTAAGTCAAAATGAATTATCTGTAAACCAACCTCAGACGCCGATATCAAATCCACCCGCCAGTCTACCAGGTATTAATGTAGGAAACCCACAGTTGCCATTTGCCAACCAACCTGGTTCCAAAGGTAGCCAACCTCAGTCCCCATTCGCTAATCTACTCGGTTTCAATGGTCAACCTCAGTCTCCGTTAACCAATTCACCAGGTTTTAATGTTGGTCAACCGCAGTCTCCATTTGCCAATCTATCACCTGTTAATTATGGTCAACCGCATTCGCCATTTAGCTTTTTACCAGGTTTTACTCTTGGTCAACCTCAGTCACCATCAACCAGTACACCAGATTTTAATGTTGGTCAACCTCAGTCGCCATTCGCCAATCTACCGGGATTCAATGCCGGTCAACCAGAATTTAATGTAGGTCAACATCAGCCAGTATTGACAATTCCTTTAAATATTGGCCAACCTCAGTCACCACAGAGCAATCCAACGCTTTTGAACGGTGGTCACCCTCTTTCTCCACTAAACCCAAATGGGTTTGATATTGGCTCATCTCCATCACCATTGAGCATACCTTTTAATATTGCTCAACTATTCACCAATTCCCCAGTTAATAATGGTGGTCAAACTCAAACACCATACGCAATTTCACCAGCCTTTAATTTTGACCATCCTCAGGGGAAAAAAGTTAGTCCGACTCCACAGAGTCTCTTCCCATTGGGTGACACCGATATTAGCAGTTTAATAACTCCTAATTCGCCCTCCCAAAATGATTTCCCATCGTACTTGAATCACGTTAAAAATATAGCAGACAAATTAAATGCACTAAATCCAAATCAAAATGTATTCTATCCTGGAACTGACTTTACGAATTTGCCTCTTAATTTTAATACCAATCCTACATATCCTGTAGATAAAAGTGGGAATATCTTTCAAAACGTTCCAGTAGGAAATGACGGTCTTAACAATGCATACACATTGAGTACAAACCCTACTCAAAGTTATTTAGTCCCTGTAAGTTCACCTGATCCTATCATGTATCCTGGAAAAACATTCAGTCCCGATTCTATCGGTTTAAATCCATATGGAACCAACAGTCCATTAAATTCATATCAAAATCCTTATCAAATGCCAATCGATAATACACTGTTGACAAATCCAAACAATTATCAACTTTTCCCTGATAAGGTTCCGACAAATGATTTGAACACCATAGCGAATTTCGCTAAATTGAATCCGAATACAAAGGGTGAAATTGAATTGACTTACGTTCTAAAGCGTCCGAAGCCACTCGTGTACCAGCCATTCTACTTCGTTAAATACAGACTTCCATACAACAGTTTTGTCAAGGACGTCGGGAAACTGATGTCGCAGAACTCCCTAAGGACATCCAAAGAGGACCTATACAAAAATCTAATAGAAATGTATAACGCGAGTGAAGTTCCTGAAGACCTAGCTCATTTACCGAAAGAACAAGTCAAAGACATGGTATTAAAAAGTGGTGCTTTAGTTAACGCTCGGTTGATACCAAGCAATGAAACAGGAGCAAAAGGGTGGGTTATTGCTGAGAAAAAGATAAATAAAGTTAATTTAACGAAACAGGTTAATGTTGGATTGCCGATCAGTAAAGCTAACCCTGAAGTTAAAAGTGGTCGGGTGAAAAGAAATTTTATAACTGACACTGGATTAGACGATAAACTAAGTGTGCAGTTCAATCCAAGTATATATCAAACTGGAGTATTGTCTGAACCACTAGCCAGTTTAAATGTAGGTCTAGGAACACATTTACATAAGAGATCAGATGCTGGCGCAGGTCCTAGGAGTAATATATTAGACCACTTGTAGTAAAGAAACAGAAGTAGAATCAAAGGCTTTCGATGTAATAATTATAAAAAAAAACCTTAATTATGTTTTATTTATTGATTCTCATTTACATAGATTTTTGGTATTCTCAGTTTTATGGCATCCTATTTATGTATTTAACCAAGTCATGATTTTTATAATAATATGTAATGAACTTATAATAGGTACGTTTTCTTATACAAGACTAAACTACATAGTTTTGAAGAAACAACCTAGGATTCTTGATTGACCGAGATATTTATTTATACAGTGTATTTTTTATTTATTTATTGCTTCAGTAAAATCATGGCTTTTGAATATAGTTAGGCAAAAATAAACAATTTACCATAAATCCGTGCCTGGCGTGAATACGTTGATATGTCTAAAACGGCAATTTTACAGGGCGCCAATTTTAAGGTTTGACATTTTCTGGTAAATCGCTGTTTGATTGTAACTTTGATGTAAAACTTGATTTATCCATCATTTTCTGCATACTTTTGAATGATTAGAAGATTTTTGTGAGATTCCTCTTAGTTTGATTAATATTAGACTTATCAACTTACGTCTCATCGAGTTATCAACGTATTCACCATACAAAGAGGGGAAAATTGACGTTTCGAGAAAGAAAAAAAATCGTGAAAAATCCATTTCATGTTATTATACTTCACAAAAGTTTTGTTAAATACAACTTTTTATTATCTTTCAAGTGAAAATGAGTGATTTAAAGAATTATGTCTAGTTTTAATAATAATAGACATATCAACTGGTTCACCGACGAGAGCGACGAGTTATCAACAAATTCACAGTATTAGTAAGAAAAAAATTAGAAATAAAACACCTGTTTTTTTAATAATTTTTTAATTAAAGAAACTGAAATCATCATATAATTTAATTTTTGGAGTCATTCCAGGAATTTTACTCTTCTACATCCTCCAAATCTGGGTTTATCTCGTCAATATCCGGGTCAGCTGAGGCACAGTTTACTGTTTTTATTTGCAAATATTGCAAGAATTGGGGTCCTGACGTATTGTGATAGTTTTAGTCCACGTAGAATATTTAAAAAAAAATGTTATTACGCACGATAGGGCGTAATGGTAAAAAAAGGCCCCCGGGTATTATTTTGGATAATTACGGTCGATTTTTCTAGCATGTTAGGACACTATTTACGAGCAAGTGTGATGAAAATAATATTAAGTGCCCGCCTACTACACGTCCATTTATGTATAATATCTAGTGCCTGGTATTACTCTTATTAAACTTGGATGTAGGGATAGACACACATATACAGACGACCCAAAGCGAAATACAACATTCGAATCGAACTTTAGATCTAGCTTTGCACTAAACAAAGGTAACTGCTGAGGTGGGACAGTACATTTTATAATTTAGTATTAGAAAACGAGCGATAGGAAAACCACTATCAATATGCGTGTTACACTTACGGTTAACTTATTGAAAATAATAATAAATACACCAACAAACAAAAAACAAATAAAGTCGTAAAGAGTGTCTCGTAACCCAAATTCTTAGTCCTTCTGTTAATTTGTAACAAATACGTAATTTGTAATACAAGTACGTTTCAACATCATCAATATACATTTAATTAAACCCCAAAACTTTCTAAAATCCTAGAAGCGAGCTACGATCGCTTTAAAGTAGAAGTTAAATCACCTATTTAAATCAGAAGCACTAATCAGGTGAACTCCTATAAAACCGAGAAGTTAGATTTATGTAAGTTTCAAGACCACTTCGTGCTTGTTTTGCATATGCTCGATAATTCCTACAGGACCTATGGGAAAGCTTAGTCCAGCTTCAACACTATTCAATTTAATAAAAAGCCGATCTATTTTAATGACAATATAAAAAAGTATTTAGATACAATTTATAACTTACATTTTAACAACTTCATTCTATTTTAAATCTTTTATATCTAGGAAAGGCCTCAAAGATACTGGCAGCATTTACTCGCTGGATGGTTAAACTAATGCGTTGAACGAGGAAACTGCCACCTTCTCAACGCCGAATGAAATGAACATATCTTATTTATATTTAAGGCATTCTCTACTAGTCCACCAACTGGCCAAGACCACTACATTGGCCAACCTTTAAGTTTTCAGCTAGTTCAGCTGCCGCACCAGCCCTATTAGAGGTCCGGTGGAGATGTGTGACTGGGCTAGCATGTCTACTCAGGTTGCATCTCACACTAGCACCCGTCCCATATTCTGCACGGAACCAAGGACATTTTGTCACGTATTTTGCCATCATATCTACAAATGCCGGTCGGGTCTAAAAGGGCCGGCACGTTTATTGAGGCAGGAGACCGGCGGATGATGTCATTTAGTGCGGGGGTTCTTGAAAACAACAGGCGTTACATATCGGTTGCTGTCGCACATAATCTGGTTTTCACAGAATACCAGCGTTGCAGCACTAACAAGTTTAGTGTCGCAACACAATGCTGAGCGCACCTTTAAATGTTAAGATAAATTAGTGAAATTATTTTAATATTATGATAATAAACAGAGACAACACTTTTATATTGGAATTAGTAATATTAACAACTGTACATATTCTTTCTTTGTTTCCCAGATATTACATTATTATCTGAAAATATACAAGTATACTGGTTTGTTCCCTTGATTAAAAACATTGATAAGTATACACGTCAAGGTTTCAGGTACTGATTTTAGTTATTTGTCTGTTAATATCTTAAGATATTCTGGAGAATGAGAATATTTTTAAAACATAAGTTGAGATATCGTATTATTGTGTTGGTTCATAATTCTTTGACGTAAGTTTCCATGTTGAGATATCACATGATGCACTTGTTTGATTTACTCTACGTAAGTTGATAACTTGGTGGCCAGTAGTACAAATTGAGATGTCATATAACGCACTTAGATATATTACCTGTACCTAAATTGATAACTCGGTGGATAGTCGTACACATTGAGATGTGAGACGAGACAAATCGATGGGCAGTAATATAAGTTGAGATATCACATTATGCACTTAGTTTTGGTTACTGTACGAAATTTGATAACTCGATGGAAAGTTGTACAAGTTGAGATGTCACATTACGCACTTCGTTTTAGTTACTGTGCGTTAGTTGATAACTCGATATATTTGATTTGTTTGATTAATATGTCTTTATGTTAAAAAAAGTACGTTATTAGTGTAATCGAGAGTAAATTGATAAAATTATTTATAAATCTATGCACACAATGTGATGTGTAATATGTCTTTTTATCCACAATAACTTGCCAAAAGTATAGTTATCAATGTATGAACAATGGCCATAAGTCAAAAAGTAATTAAGATAAAAATATGAAAAAAATTACCAATATAGAAAAAAAAATAACGAAGCGTTTAAAGAAATAAAAAAAAAAACGTACATGTCGAGATATCAACGTCTTCACGCCAGCCACGGAAATAATCGATAGGTTCTCAATTATTTTACTATTAACTATCTATAAAACGCTGTTTTTTATCTCTTATCTATTTTATACCTTAAACATAATTTAGTAAGACATTATAAATTAATATACAAACACATGCAATTTATTATTTTTTGATTTCGATGACGATGTATTTTTTCTGAGCATTGTTTTACAATTTTTGTTTAAAAAATTGGAAAAAGATGCAGCTAAATTTGAAATGCATATGCACTAATTAAACTACCTATTGTATTTTTTATAAAAATGTTTTTTATTATACGTATATCAACATGAATCATACTATATTAATATTACTTATACGTGTTTAATTCGTTTACTGATTCCAGTTCAAAGTTGTTTAAAGCGTTTGTGTGCGTAATGTGAAATTAATATACATATTTCTGTTTTTAAATGACATGCGTTTTATTTTATGTACTATCAGACCATTGGAACCTTGACCCACCATAGAACTGTGTCACAGAGACGTTATGATTCAAGTCATAAGAAGTGTCAAACAAATTGTTTTATAATGTCACTGTGACACCGTTCTATGGTGGGTCAGGGTTCCATTGGGCTGATAGTATTTCTCCACACTATCTTGATATTTCGAAATCTACTTCAGTACTTTTTTCGACGACCTTCTTGCCACGCACTCAGGGCTGTATTAATAAACTCATCTTAGCTGAGAGGCCCGTCACAAGATACGTCAAAGTAAACGTCAAACCATAGAACACTGACATTTTTGACACATCCTGAGACGAGCATTCGAGTTGAGATTAGTTTATTAATACGGGCCTCAGAATCAGCTGTCGGCGTCTGTATTTTCGAACATAGGCCTTTAGAAAACGAGTCTACGTACTTTTTTCACTTGCGATCCGTCTGCTGTTGCTGTGTATATGGGTCGCGATGAACACTTTACCATCACGGGCTATAATATGGCTCCGTTTATGGCTTGACAAAGTTTGGATAAGGCATCCGTCACCTTCTGACACGTACAGGTCGATTCACAAGAGTTGGCACGAATGGATTGAACGAAAGTCACCTATCGTGGTGTGAGTGCCGTCCTTTGAACCGATATTTGAATTTCAAACCGAAAACCTGTTACTATTTTACACACTTGTATACTTTCATTCGCTCATTCAATCCATTCGTGCCAGCTCTTGTGAATCGACCTGTAGGTAGATACGTACGAGAGTGACGGATGCTTTATCCACATTTGACACGCGATATAGACGCAGCCATACTAGGCTCGCCGGTGACTCGCTTGCTCGTCTGCCTCCTTTTTTATATAAAAAAAGGCTGGCAGGGACTCAAATCTAGTTGCATAGATATATAATGAAACCGCGGCGCATATAGTTCAATGGTTTAACGTAAACGGACTGGCCCTAAATCCGAGGAAGACACACTTTATTCATTTCAATCTGTCGGGCCGGAACACCAGACCCCTAACAATCCTGATAAATGGAACACCATTGGAACAAACTACGAATACTACGTTCTTAGGGTTTGAAATCGATTCGTGCTTCAGATGGAACCAACACATCGACAAGCTGTGCGGCAAAATTGGCAGCGCATGCTTTGCCCTAAGCCGAGTGGCGAGGGTCGTCTCCGTAACCACCGCCCGCACGTGCTACTTTGCCACTGTGCACTCCCTGATGCAGTATGGAGCCGAGCTCTGGGGACGTTGTGCCGAGTGGGAACGGGTGTTCCGCCTCCAGAAACGTGCGGTCAGAATTCTAGCGAGAGTAGCACATGATACTCCAGCAAGACCACTTTTTAAAAAGCTAGGGATCCTGACGTTGCCTGCAATTATTATATTTCAAGTATCGGTTTATGTACGTATAAATATAGGTGACTATAAAACGCGGAGTATGATCCACTCCTACAACACACGCAACGCAAATAAGCTTGTCGGCGTAAAACATAGGCTGATTAAATCAACTAAGCTCACTCATGTCATGGGTCCCGCGGTCTACAATAAGCTACCGGCAAACATAATCTCGGCATCGACCCTATCTAGTTTTAAGAGCCGCCTAAAGCACTGGCTTATTGAGCAGTCGTTCTACAGCTACAAGGAGTTCATGACGTTGAAGTCGTAATTCTTAATTATGTAACAAATGATTATTCCTATTATTGCTTGCTAGCTGTCTATGTAGCCTAATTTATTTTAATTTTTGATATCCTTGTACCACATTTTATTGACATGTAAATTGGCTTTACGAATAAATTATTATGATTATGATTATGATTATTATAATAAACATAGATCCAGTTTAGCCAAACTGTCAAGCGTACCACATTTTTCTTCTGTCTACAACACAGCTTGTAGCCAGATGCCCATTGGTCAATGCCTGACACGTGAACCAAGTTATGTCTACATTGAAAAATGACGAGGTATAATAATGTCGGTGTTCCAAATATAAAAAAGTCAAAGTATAAAAATGTCGAGTAATAATGACGAAATAAAAAAAATATGAAGTATAATAATGTCGAAATGGAATTAAGACGAGGAGGTAACCTATCCCTTACCTCCTCGTCTTAATTCCATTTCGACATTATTAGGTTAGTTTTGCAGTAGGCCCAAACCACCCAAAAATAGGAGCTCTGTGTGAGCGGAGCGGAGCTCCGTCGACACTGTCTAATTGATTTGAAATAGAGCTCATATTACTGGGTGGTTTGGTCTTCCAGGTCTGCTGCAAAATTAACATAACCTAAACCTACCTGTCGTTATTTTTATACATCGACAAAAATCATATGGTCATTGTTATTTTTCGACATTATATAATTAAGATGTCGACATTTTTATACCTCCTCATTTTTCAATATAGACATTAGTCGCCATTTACCAGTAAGTATGGATTTCTAGGCCATTAATAGTGTCGCAGTGTTTGTTATGCATATAGCGAATTCTCGGTCCCACCCCAGGAACTTTATTTTTTTGTACGGTCACGGGCGTTCATTTGGGACCCATTACAAGAAAAATAATGCTTGAAGTCGTCAATGTCATTAGAGATGTCAAGTAATTTGTAACTTTTAGGGAACTCAACCTTAACGAATAGAAACCCTAGTTAGCGTAGGTAATCTAGGGGTCGGAATAGGTAGGTAGTGCTTATTAACCTAAACTTGATTCATCTTAATTCAATAACGTATCCTTATCTCACTCACGCATGAATGAACATGCGTCAAGTTTAGGTTACCTAGCACTACCTATTCGGACCCTTCTGATGCACCTTGGCTAGGGCCCCAGATTTATTTTTTTCCAATCTATAAGAAGTAATTATTATGCTAGTGCTCAAGCACGAGTCAATGTTTTCTCCTAGCAAAATAGGTTTTAGCATCCTTTGTAACTATATTGCTTTTAAATCTTCAGTAGGAGTTTTATTTTTAGTACTTACCTGTATGTTCTTACGTTCCAAGTTTGATCGTTGTTGAATTTAAAAACCATAGAAAGATCACCATCCTGAGAAATTCGAATAAAGGATAACTTTCTAAAACGTATTTTTTAGCCGTTTAAGGTTCTTTTCTAATTTTTGTATTAAAAAACATATTTGAGAAATATGGCAAACATAAGGCCGGCCTTACACTTGTAAGTTTAACTTACGTAAGTAAGGACACGGCTATCTGATAGAATGAGAAAAAAAAATTTCTATCTTAGTCTAATAAATAACTGCGTCCCTACTTACGTAAGTAAACTTACCAAGTGTAAGGCCGGCCTAAGATGGCTAAGCATTCGTGGCTTGGTCCAGAAAAAAAATAGAAACATACTCAGCCTTAACTATCTGGAAAATGAGAATTACTGAAGACGAGGCAGCATGGCTTTTGGCCCTAGCCTGTTCGTAAGGACAAATGAAAAAAAAAAAAAAAAACTTAACTATCTGTGGCAGGTTTAAATGTCAATGTCATGTCATGTCAATAATATTATCAACAAACAGGTGCAGGCGCTAGAAACATTTTAATGCCACAAAACAAAGATCTATCTCTATCTTACATTTTACTGTAATTAATTTAAGTTTGTGCTACTGAAGTAGTTTATTATTGTAATTGGACTGTATTAACATAGTGAAGTTTTAAGTGTCCTAATAATAATGTTTGCCGCTAGACCGAGATTTATCAAACCAGGTAAATAACCTTTCTATCGTTTGAAACACCTGTTTTAATGTCTTTATTATACTTGTGCGATAGCAGTAAAAACCATATTTCTGAAAGTATTACAGTTTACACCTCCAAACTGTTCTTTTTTACTAATGGCGGCCCACCACGATTCCGTAGTGATTTGCTTTGGTTACGTCGGCGCGAAATTCAGGTTATGTTTACTTTTTTAATTTCAGGCAATGATCCTCTTTATCCAGTCAGAAACAGAGACGGCGGTATAGAAACATTATTAAAACCTAACACAGATTCGGCTTTGACCACAGATAATGATGCAAAATCAAATTTTGTTTATAACCGGTACAATCACTTGCCATTAAATGCTCAAAGACAGAAGCTACCGGTGTTCCAATATCGAAACCACATCTTATATTTACTTGAAAAGTATCAGACGTTGATTCTTATTGGTGAGACGGGGTGCGGAAAGTCGACACAGGTGCCTCAGGTGAGTGTTATATATTATACTTGTTTAGCTGTTCTGCAGATTTTCGAGTATAAATAATAATAAAAAGTCCCCCCAGCTATAGGAATAGTCCTATAGCTGGGGGACTTTTTATTATTATTTATACTCGAAAATCTGATTCAAGATCAAAATCCTAACCTCAACGGGTGCGTGCTCGCTGTGATTACTGCATTTTGGTTTAAGTGTAGGTATTTTTATCAATAAAACTTACCGTAATATTAGTGGTTACACGAGTTCTCATTCATGTTTTTATGAAATAAGGTCAAAATAACGAAATAATCAAGATGGGAACTGTCAGATTTTGGTCTTTATTTAGATTTTCGAGTATAAGGGCTTTGTTCTTGACCAAAGAGTTGGGACAAGGTTGAAGATGGAGTGAGCTTAGCCAGAAGGTAAATTTAAACGTTGTGCTCAAGGCTTCTTTGGACATAGGAGTGTGTCTTTCTTACCTCTTATTATTCTTTAGCTGTCAATTGGCAAATCTTATTTTATTGATATTATAAATGTGAAAATTTGAGTGTTTGTTACTCAATCACGTAAGAACGCTGAATGGATCTGGATGAAATTTGACACGGGAATAGATTATAGTCTATGCACATCAGCTACATTTTATTCTGATGAAATTGATGGTTCCTGACGGATGAAAAATCACGAATTGCTCTACAGAAGCTATTGCAAAATAAATCTGTAATACTATTATAAAAAGGTAAAATTGTGATGCTTTGTTTATGTTTTGAGGTAGTCTATGGTAAAACAGATCCAATTTAAAAAAATACTTCAATAACTGATAGTTTGAGTTTACATCATTACTGATAAAGGCTTTTGTTCTGTTTTAACCACAGTTAATCGAGGGTGGGTGAACGGTTAATTAGAAAGTAGGCATAGTTATGTGTGTGAAATTTTTCCCAATAAAAGAAGTAGGTCGAAGCATTTTCATTTGGTGTAGATTTACCTATCGTTATCGTCCTTTTACTTTCTCAACCTTGTGTGATTGAATAGTTAGATAGTAAAGAAGTCTTTAAGTTTATTCTTTACGGAACATGAGTACTTTTCCTATCTACGTATTCGATCAGATACAACAATATCTAATGCCATCTCATTTGCCATATTGTTTGGGTTTTGAATTCTATGCAAACTAAATTATTGGACGATATAAGCATTGGTAAATAAATAAATGACAAAATTATTCAATGACCAAAACATACGTTTGCAAAACGAAGGGTTGGGAAAAATATATAGATGGAAAGGGTCCGGTTGCCAGATGAATAGGTATTTGATACATCTTTGTTTAGTGGCATATGTCATTAAATTTGTGTTGCCACTATGATTTCGCCAATGTCAGGTTTAACGAACGCACACGTTTTAACGAAGAACAATAAAAAAATAAAATAGGTACAAAGAATGTTTTGGTTACATATCTCTCTTCTTCGTCGCTTCCTCATGACTGAGGGTCGTGACCACTTGAGGCCATAATTTTGCACACTAAAGCTCCCCACTCCACACGGTTTTCCGCTTTCCGGATTGACGCATGTAGAGTTTCCTGACAGGCGTCTTTCACGGCATCGGTCCATCGGGTCGGCGATCTTCCGCGGCCCCTTTTTCCTTCCACATTGCCAACCACGATGAGCTTTAGGTTACATATATTTACAACTTAATTCTATATTTATGAATGAAACTAACTAAATGTTTAATTTGAGGACTTATAAGTTTTTCATACTTACAGGAAGTGGAAATTCCAAAGGGATTAAGTCGTAAAGAGAGCATGGTAACTTAGGGCACGAAAAGAAAATATGATCAGTAGAGCCTTCGTGTAAACCGCACAGACAAAGAGAGCTATCCTTGATCCAATGAATATTTGGTAAATGAAAATATGCGATTAATTGTTTAGGAAGTGATAATCGTTGAAAAAAAATTCACCAATACATCAGTAACCCTATAAATATATGACAATGTGTTTCGGGCATTTGGACTTCCGATCTCTTGCGATAAAAGTAGAAAATTGCTAGTGACAAAGTCCAATTAATCGTACTGCACAATAAAGGACCATGGGCAACTTAGTATGGAGCTTGGACCCAGAACCAACACAGCTGAGAGTTAGGTCATTAAAAGGATCTATAAATATACTTCATTTTGTTCTATATGCACCAAGTTGTATTCCATTGCAGAACCGAGATATTCATATTTCAGTCAGTGTGTATGTATAAGGTCTATAAACGGGTCTCTCTTAATGATAGGCTACCATACCAATCATTAATCGACAGGATAAGAATATAAAAGCGATACACAGAAAATAATAAGTAGGTACTAAAACAAGAGAAAGATAACAGGCGGTCTAATCTCTAAAAAGCGATCTCTTCCAGACAACCTTTAGGTAGCGGAAAAAAGTTAAATTGACATGACAGAACCGAGCGTTTGACGTTTGATTATTTTATTTATTAATATAATCAGTATTTACGGCAAGTTAATGTTATCTTATTATTGTCTTTATACATTAATAACCATAAGTCATTAAATTTTTTTTTTTATTTTTTTTTATGGCATAGAGAAGACAAACGGGCACACAGGCCACCTGATGGTAAGTGGAAACTGTGACCCATAGACATTTGCATTCACAAGACTGCCATGCAATCCTAAGACTGCAAATGCGTTGCCAACCCTGAGGACTAAGAAGGAATGCCTCTATGCTAGTCATTTCACCGGCTGTCTTATCCCCAAACCGGAACACAACAATGCGAACACTGCTGTTTGGCGGTAGGTTAATGGATAAGATGGTGGTAGCGATCCGGACGGACCCTGCACAAGGTCCTACCATGCATGCATGATTAAATGGCATATTCGGTAGCGATACCTTCATTATTACTACATATATTGTTTGTTACCTACCCTCCAAAATGTTAAATAAATACTTACCCTAGCCACAGATTCTTCATAGTTCGTTTTCACTCTAAATTAAAAAATGAATATCTCAGTTCTGCAATGGAATTCGACTTTGTGCCCATATAATTAAATGAAGTAGATTTAAAGACCTATTTAATAGCCCAACTCTCATGTCTGTTGGTTCTGGGTCCATTTTGACGCATGGTCCTTTACTTACATTTTGCGTTTTGTGTATTTTGCTCCGAAGCGGGCAAAAACATACTACCCCGTTAATCGAGGTCGGGACTATAATGGCGTTAAAGCAAACACGCTTTAAAAATATTTGTGTTCGTCAAACAACGTTTACGCTAACTATTTGTTTTCTTAAGCAACCTAGCAAAATGAAACGAGGCAGGGCCAGCCTAGTGTGGGGAAATAGATAATTTTAGGTTACCAGTTCGTTACAACCAAGTATCATAATAACCTATTACACATTTTGACTTTATCTCAAATTGTCTTATTTCGAAAATGACAAAAATCCCAAATATATTTATCATTGTAATAAAATGTCATAATGACGTTCACTTATTACACCCGATATCCAAAATGTACCTACAGTTGGTAAAAATAACAATACCTTCAAATATCGAATAGTCAAATCGGAGAAATACTGGAAAAGGGCCGAATCCTAAGTACCCGAAACCGTCGTGCGTGCATGACTCGATGCATGAATGTGGAAGAAGCGAAAGAAATTTGTCAAGATCGTAGCAAGTGGAAAGAAGTGGTCTCTGCCTACCCCTCTGGGAAACAGGCGTGATTTCATGTATGTATGTATGTATGTATTCAAACTGAGGGTGAAATTGCATGAGTTTCATATTTACCAAAATTCATAAATACTTTCTGGTTGATAGACCCAAAAATCAAAATGACACTGTCTCAGAATGCCTAAAGTTTTGTCTAAAGCCCTCAAAGATACTAAGCATGTACTTTTACTCTATAATCGAAATACCTAGTAACGAGACGAAAATTGTATAAAAACCCGTAAGATGCTAATTATATTTATTTAGCCATTTATGAAAAACAGTTATTTCAAAAGGGCATTGGGTAAGTTTGAAGAATATTATTATTTTTTTCAGCGGCCACGGTTGATTTTTACATAGTTATGTATGTATGTATGTAAACTCTTTATTGCACAATAAAAAAAGAACAAGAGAGTTATTTAGAGGACCTCAACATACACATAGATATAATTTATGGCGTTTAATAATATCGGAGCCGAGATATTTAAGATTTAAGTGTTCAGTTTTTGGTACTTAAAGTACTCGGCTCCGATGCACTTAAGAGTATTACATTAATTACATAACAAAACATGTTTATTTTGAATTATTCTATCATAATTTACCACTTTTACTAATGGCCGCTCACCTTGAAAATGTATGACTTTTACAAATGACAACACTTTTACCCAAACCCCTTTAAACAATGCATTTATTCCATAGGCACTGAGTTAAGGGTATATCGAGAATTTGATGTTTTAATCTTGAGGCATTTTTGTATCAAGTTAATTGGAATATTCAGCCTTATACGTTCGATCAATCGGCAGAAACCATGCTGCTAAATTGAAAATGCACGCGCTAAAATATGTTTTGTTCGCACTGTCGGGACTGCTTAAACTCGCCGCTTGGAGTTTTGGTGCAAACTTGTGTTTGTCCAGCCCCATGCATTGTCCTTAGTCATCTACTTCAGGGTTATCTGGAAGAGATCCCATCTAGGGATATGTTCGCCTATGTAAGTACATTACTTTAATAACAATGTTGTAATATTTTGATTTTTTGTGCAATAAAGAGTTTACATACATACATACATACATACATATATACATACATATCGGGGGTTAATTTCGATAAACAAATTTCGTACATTATACATTTTGATATTCCAAGTTTTGTGTTTAGGAATTTCGTACTTATGTAATTTGACTTTCGATATTATGCTACGGACCCAAAAAAACATGTGGCTGACCTATGCCAGATGGCATGAAATGGTCCCAGATCAGCATGTTACTGGTTGTAAAACCAGCGCTGGTCTTCAGCTGGAACCAAAACTAAAATAGAAAACCAATAAAAAGTAACAACATTAAACTACTCCACTTGGTTAAAGATAATAACGACTTAGACAAAAATTGGATCACGTCACAAAAATTTTTTTAAAGCTTTTATTTAACTTGGAATGTATGTATGTATGACGTATGATGTATGTATGTAAGGGTCAAATCTTGTTAGTTAAATTTGACCCACTTCCCGGTTTCCGATGAAGCTGAAAATTTGCATACGCCTTTAGTTCTGATGACAATACAATATTATAATACCATCGATCTGATCTGATGATGGAGACTCAGGGTAGCCATAGGAACTCCTTAATTACACACGATAAACCCGTCGTGTTAGGGCTTCTTAGAATCGCCTTGACAATTAGATGACGACTGTGCAAAAAAGTATAATAAAAGCTTGGGGTGCGCAAAAGTTCATATAAAATTGCAAGTTAGATTATTGAAACTCCGAAAATGTATCTCATATAATTTTACAACCTAATGATCACTCTTCATATTTTTTTTAATACTAATGATCGGAACTTATAATCATCTGAACTTATAACGCCAATATTCATGGAACCGTACACTTTTCAGAATTTCTTAAATATCTTACGTGTAGATAAAATTAGGTTAGGTTAGGTTTGATTTATAAAAATCTAAAAAAAGTAACAGTTATTGGAAAAATTACATTATGAGTTGCGATAATTATGACTTAAGACTACGCCGAGCGTACGCCGGATGTACAGTGGCGCCCTCATTACTTTTATTGGGTTTTCTAATTAACTAAAGAATTTCCTTGGAACCAAACAAAATGTGTTTGTAGCGCAAGTATAAACACAATTTATGGGATACGTAACAAACTTTAATAACAATTCACCTTCGAGTTATTAACTTAACGAAAAAAAGTGGCCACCTTTTCCCGTTAAGCTGACTACTCAAAGGGTAATTGTTATTAAAGTTTGTTACGTATCCCATAAATTGTGTTTATACTTGCGCTACAAACACATTTTGTTTGGTTCCAAGGAAATTCTTTAGTTAATTAGAAAACCTAAATAAAAGTAATGAGGGCGCCACTGGACGCTCGTCGTTTGCTCGGCGCAGTCTTAAAAAACTAAGAACAAAAAAGTATGAGCAACATTTTTCGGAGTAATGATGAGTAGTCACAAATCGTTATTTGTATAAAAAATCGAAAGACCAATTTTATATGAGCCAATATATATATACCCAAAAGCTTGTCCTGAAAAAAAAAAATACAGAAACTTATTTTGCAATATATTAACACCAAAATATATGAAAACACTAAAACTAAAATCTGAAATATGTATTTGTTAATGGAATAAATAAGTGAAATGAAACAAAACCTAAAAGAGTGAAACTTAAATTTAAAAACTTACATAATAAAGCAGTTACTTACGACCTTTTCGGGATGATGAAGTTAATTACAAACATACAAATTCTACTTTTGCTATGAAACATTTTATTAGACAATGAACACATACATCCATACATGATTCTTATAAGAAACAAGGTAATAAAAGGACCACTTGCACAGAAAATTTAACACTGGATTACGACACTAACTCGAGTTCGTAAACGTCAGATTCATATGAAAACTGTCATTTTAACTCAAGTTAGCATCTTAACCCAGCATTCATTTTGTTATGCAAGAGGCCCTAACAAAAAAAAACTCCAAAAAAACCATTAACATTGTTAAAACCTACTTCAACAAACATGAATTCAAACAATATTCATATCATTTCATATCGATACCTTAGTGCACAATCGTACTTACTAAATGTTTTTATTTTGCCAGTCAAGTAACGAACTATTTGTGCACAAAAATAGGTACTAATTACAATAACTTTTCAAATGTAATTAGTACAACTGTGAACTAAGGTATCGATATTATGCTTACTCCATTAATCTGCGCTTTAAAAACTAAATAACTAAACTCCCACTTCACCATCTGTCATTTAATCGAACGCCTAACTCTCAAAAATGCACTGTAGCTCCTCATTGCTAAGTTCGTTTCTGATGTTGTCGCCCGTTTTTGGCGGGAACGGCCGCCATTGCTGTTTCGCCGCCACCCGCCCGGCCCGCCGCCATTCGACTTGCTTCCCTTGCGCACGCAAGTTCGCTGCGGGCCAAGCTCGCGAAAATACCACAAAACAAAACGTTTCGATCACGACGTCATGAATAAAAACCATCTGCTGTTCTTATTGACTTTATAAATAACACAGTGAATTCGCCATCGCGTTTGTCTGTGTACATGTAACGCGATAAAGTGTTGTGTTTTGATAACAACGTGTTGTGCATCGATTTTTAAACAAAGCTCGTGTGCTTAGTTCTGTGAAGTGAGGTTTCACGGTCATTTAATGGTGTGAAGAAACAATGGTGTGCTTTTTCGTTCGGCACGCTCCCAGGTTGCTTTAAAAAGGGCTCTGGAACTAAACGCCTGTTCTTCGAAAAAACAAACGATTTTGAATGTAAATATTGCGGTAATGCCAGTGTTTATAAAAAGAGCGCTGTATTTATAACGCTCGCTTTCTGCTGTGAATTTTTTACAATTCTAAAATAACCGGCCTCGTTTACACCAACGCATTGGTCCATGGAATCACGTTGGACGATTGGAAGCGGTCGAGAGAAGACTTACGTTTATTACGACTTGTAAGAGTTCACTTTGACATTGGCACTTGTATCCCACAATGATGTGGCCGGCTTCGACGGCGAGCAAAGTGCTCACGTTCCTACTACTTCTTATGCTCGTATATTGCATTTATATGGACACTTTCCTGTTCCTTCGTATACAGAATTATAGGCTGGACACCTTTGGTCACACGGCTGAGAATGGTAGTGATAGTTCTACGCATAAATCTATAGTGAAAAAAGATTATAATTATGAAGAAGTTTTGTGGGTTCCTTGTAGTATCAACCCTCTATGCCATCCAACGGTCAAAGCTTTGATGATCGATCACATAAACCATTATATTTATGGCCCGCTGTGTTCCATTGTTGATGTAGCTTTAGGTATTTCAAAACGAATGCTATTTTTGACACCTAATATGATTTCTTTTTTCCACGTTTTTGTGGCTATAGTTGGAGCAAAACTTCTAACATGCCATAGTTTGGCTGCTCGTCGTTTTGCCATCATTCTGTTCCAAATTCGAATGTTTTTGGACGATCTTGACGGTCACGTGGCGAGAGAAAGAAAACATATAAAAGGAGAGAGATCTGAAGTAGGTACCCTTGGATTTTGGGTCGATGGTATTTGTGATATGGTAGGCGTTGTTGCTATGATGATAGGCATTTTTATTTATCTTAAGAATAATCCCCCTAGACGAGGGTACAAAGATACACCAGTTAGTACACTTCCTTACCATCAGCTAAAAGAGATTAATACAAGTGAAGACATTGAAAAAGACCATACCACAGCTGAGGTCGGGATTTCGTATAAGACCAAAGTGACCTTACAACGGATAATTCAAGTACTAGGCCTGTTTTCTGGTCAAATGTTGCTCTCTTCCTTAGCATGGAACCGATATATAGATGTTTATCAAGAATTGTTGGAGAATTGTTCCGAATACGACGTAGTTAGACGAGAAGCTATGTTCCGATCCGGTGTTTTTTTCTTCGCAACCGGTCTATGGAGAATAGTAAACCCGCATAGCTATCTACATTTGTTGTCTTTATCCGTTTTCTGTGATAAAACTTGGCCATTTCTGAAGGCAGTCCACTACAGTGGTTACCTGTGTTTGGTTGTAGCTGTTGCCACCTCTGAATACCTGGTAGATACAATACAGTCTTATGTATTGAACGCGCCGGAGGGCTTATGATTTGTTAGTTTTTAGTTCGCTTTATTCTATATTGCCAAACTTAAATAGTTTTAAGATTAGTTAGACACGCTATCAGTCGTTATTTTAGATGTTAAAATTGTAACGTGGACATATGAACATGACAGCGAAGTGCTTAGAATATGCATAAAGAAATCACAGGAAACAAATGAATAAATTTGCGTCATTGAGGGACTTTTTCATGTGGTTTACAGGAAAATATCAAACGAATAACCTTTCCGCAGTATAAAACGCCTGTTATTTATTATATTATTATGGTTCCAAGAATATTAACATTTAAAGTTATATTTCGATAATGAATGACACAACATAACATAAACTTTAAAAGAGTTTGTGTTCACTTACGGGTGCATATTCAATTTTATTATTGAATCGTGATCTCACGTGTTCTTTTGAGAATACCATTTACTTCAAACAAGTCCTTGTACAGGCAAAAAAAACAACCCTTAAAAAACCGACTGCACTTGTCGATATAGGTTGAAAAATGTAACCTCTTATTTTTACTAGCTTTGGAGATATTTAACCGGTTATTAACCGTTTTAGTATGAAAATAACCGGTTAAAACCGGTTATGACCGGTTATTTGCATTCCCTAGTCTTCATGCGATGTACTGTCAATCAAACACTAATGAAATGACCAAGAAACAATTGCAATAACTTGTATGTCAAGAGTTTTGTGTTCCATTTTTAATCCAAGTTTTTTTTTGATCTTAGTTGATGCTGTCGTGCGTGAAGTCGGCCTACTTTTTTTTTCAATTCATGGTGAATTATTTTCTTATCTGTGGTCTTTAATGTTTTGCTTAAACGATCATGCGACCGTGATTGTTTACTATCAACCTTGACCTGACCTTATCTTTTGTTTTAATTGATACAATGGATTCCATTTAAAACACCCAGTTCCATTCACTTCAAGTCACAGGTCAGTTTTCGGTTTTGAAAATTGTGCAATGTCCAAGGTTCGAAAAAACGCTCGTCATTTTGAAAACACAACCCTGTTCCGTACAGCAGAGACTTCCTTATGATGTTAATAAAAAATATTATTAGGCATTTATTGGCCCATTTGTGCTACCTGCTGTCTGTAACAAGGTCTGTGGGTTCGATTACAGCTAGGAGCTTTGTGTGGCAAGATTACTTCTACCACAAATAACTAAATTAAAAACAAGCTTTAACAAACCTACTGCATTTTTTATACTGTCGTCGATATATGTTAGATAGCGCGATAGTTAAAGCGCATAGAATTGGCTGTTGATTTTTTCTATACAATTTAAGTAACACTCGCGCTATTAAAACGAATCTAATAACGTATCATTTATCAAAATAGGTTGATACGTTGAGTACTACCAGGGGACATAGGAACGGACATGCATAAATACAGGTCAAACACATAACCCTCCTTATTTTTTCTTTTTTTACTATATGGCATATAGTAGACAAACGAGCACACAGGCCACCTGATGGTAAGTGGAAACTGTGACCCGTAGACATTCGCATTCATAAGACTGCAATGCAATCCTAAGACTGCAAATGCGTTGCCAACCCTGAGGACTAAGAAAGAATGCCTCTATGCTAGTCATTTTCACCGGCTGTCTTATCCCCAAACCGGAACACAACAATGCGAACACTGCTGTTTGGCGGCAGGTTACTGGATAAGATGGTGGTAGCGATCCGGACGGACCCTGCACAAGGTCCTACCACCCGCAAAAACAAGAAACAAACAAACCCGTCCTTGTGGTCTTCGCCGCAGTCGCGTAATAATGAAAGCTCATGCATAACTTCACGCCCTCATTCCCAGAGTGGGGTAGACAGAGCTACAGAATTATTAACAACTTTAAAAACTTGTTGTTAATTCTGTAACCATATTTTGCACAAACAGGCTGAGATGTTTACCAGTGTATTAGTGACAGGTTGCAAGCCCATCGCCTAATAATACTACAAGACATAGTCGCCTCTTACGACTTCCACGTGAAGACATGGAGTGGCACTATTCTACCTCAAATCACATTTTAAGACTAGAATACTGAACTACGCAGTGTGAAATGAAATATGGCTAATAGTTGATGATGATGATGATGATGATGATGATGAGTGGGGACGCCCGGCCGGATCAGGCGGGCGGTCGATCAGTCTCCCGGTCATTCCGCCCAGTTCCCCGTGGTTGAGCCGTAGGTTACTGGCCCGGCGACGTTCCCATCCAGCATGGATCCCATCTTCTCGTTTTCCTGCAGAACAGAAGTGCGTCCCGTAGGTTTATGCTTTTTAGTGCCTCGTTAGATAGCTTGTCCTCCCCGAATGTGCGGTATCTCAGTGACGAGTACATGACACTCGGCTAGGACATGCTGGCTTGTTTCCTCTTTTTCACAATGGCTAATAGTTAGTCATGCAAGTGATTTGCACGCATTTCTGCTTATCAGTTATATTACACTAAAAAGTATTTATAAAGTATCTCATTTCGTTATGCTGGCACACTTATCGTAATGTTGATAGTTCACGTCCTAACGAATGGTATCGCGGACATTTCTCTCTTGTTATAATTAATTAATTTAAATTTTTCATTGGGTTCGTTTGGATTCTTACAAATAAATCATCATCGGGGGACAATTTCAAGAGTTTTCCTAGTCCCAAAGTAAGCTCTAGCCTTGTACGGTCACGAGCGTTAATTTGGGACCCATTTCAAGAAAAATATGCTTGAAGTCGTCAATGTCATTAGAGATGTCGTCATTTGCAACTTTTAGGAAACTCAACCTTATTGTTGTAGAATGTCAGATTGACTTTGGACCTAAGGTGGGTACCAAATTAAATCTCGTGATTTAGGTAGCTTGTGTAGAGAAATAAATACAGAGAGAAAACGTCTAAGACTCAGGAACAAATATTCTCCCTCATCACACAAATACCTGCTCTTACCAGGATATGAACCCGGGACTGCTAGCTTCGGAGGCAGGGTCACTAACAAATAGGTTTACGGTCACGAACGTTAATTTGTGACCTATTTCAATAAAACATGCTTGAAGTCGTCAATATCATTAGAGATGCCAAGATGAAGAGATGATGTTGTAGAATGTCAGATTAACTTTGGATCCAAGCTCGGTCACAAATTTAAGTCTTTGACTGTACATCATCATCATCATAATCATTCTCCTGCCCTTATCCCAACTTATTTACGGTCGGCGCAACATGTTTGTTCTTCCATACTTCTCTATTAGTCGTCATCTCGGTAGTCACCCCCTTTCTAGCCATATCGTCTTTCACGCAGTCCATCCATTGTTTCTTTGGTCTTCCCTTACTCGTATAGAATATAATATAATAGAATAAACTTTATTTCAGTCAACAAGGCCCATATTTACAAATACCTTACATACTAAAATACATAACAATATATAATATAAAACTTTTGCGTTGTCAGCTAGCCGGCGGCCACGAAATCGTCGAAATATGACACCCCTCGGCCAGAATTCCTCATTTAAAAAGGTCGACAGATCTTTGGTGGGTACTCTCACCACAAATGACTTAAAATTTACATTAGCCATCCACATTCATACTCAAGATACAGTCAGCATCAAAAGTAGTCCAGCAGAATGACATGCTCAAAATGATCTAGATCTAGACACGACCAATTCTCTTGACAATAGAGTCGAGTGCAGATCATTTTGACCTCTTCGGTTGCGTAGCTACTTCCCCTGCTGACTGTACTATACTGCGTGTCTTCGAAAATAGTTTAACTGCTCTTTTCTATGATGACCACGACCACTCTTTTAAAAGTTAAATCGACGAAGAAGATTTTTAATTCAAAAAATTACGCTCTAAAAACATAGTAAATTGAACCGGTTTCCGGTTTCTTTCAATCACAAGCAAGCAAATGTGTAGTCTTGTTTGGACTGTTTATCAATTACTCATTACAATACAATGCGTTTTCATGCAATGCATTTGTAGTAGGTATTACGCGGGCACATTTAATGTGTATGGATGTATAATACTTTGATGTACCTACAAACAGGAAAATAACAAAAAACAAATTAGTCAGAAACACAAATGCGAACGAGAAATTGAATTAATTTGACTTTACATAAAGTCAGGGTAAAAAAAGGTTCGTCATTTTTGGACCTTAACGGCGTTGAAATAGAGTCGAAAAGTGACGAACCTTTTTTTACCCTGACTGTACCTAAAGGTAAAATATCATTCAGGAAAATTTAAAATGTTAAAGGCGGATAACTTTTGTATTAGTTAGACTTATCGCTAAAATGCGATCTCTTCAAGACAACCTGACAGATAAGAAAAGTTAAAGTTGAAACCAAAAAAATGAATGTGGAAGCGATCGCGCGATTGGCCATCCATCCTAAGCATTAAAAAAGTTTATTGCTTAAAATGCAATTAAAGTTGTGGAATCAAACAATTAATAGGTATTCTGTCCTCAGAAAAAAGGGCGCATGGCTCATAAAACTTGCGTAGTTTAAAATCGACCTTATTTCTAAAGGCAAAATGCAAAATGCGCATGACCTTTAAAAAGTTCTTTTGGCGAGTCTAAAAACTGGATAAAACGTCGGTCACTTTCTGACATTATATAGTTCAAGAGTGACGGATGCTTTATCCACATCCAGAGATGGGCAAAATTTATTCGAATGACGAATAACGAATAAGAATAACCAAATTATTCGCGAATAACGAATTAAATTCTCGGATGATTATTCTTATTCGAATAAATTATTCGTCGAATAATTTATTTGCGAATAATTTATTCGTTGAATGAATTGCCACAAATAATTATTACGTCTCTACCTGCGTGGAATACCTGCTCTATTTTTCAAAAAAAATAATAACTAAACACAACTGAAAGATGTTGTTTGCACATTATCATGAGCTATTACTATCATTCGCGGATAATTTATTCGCAAATAAATCATTCGCAAATAAATCATTCGACGAATAAATTATCCGCGAACAAAAATATTAGGTTTTTTTTTTTCGAGTAATCATTCGAATAAATAATTATTCGAATAATGCCCATCTCTGTCCACATCTTATCACGCGATAAATGCAACCATACTCGACCAGCAGCACGGCTACCACATGTTGTCCGCGACTTGTTTGTCGCTCGGACCTGCCTTTCTATTTAGTCTGTAACGATACTAACGAATCTAACGATAGAGACGCACTGATCGACAAGCGAGAAAATACAACTTGTACTACCCGTGCTGCGGCCCTACTATGGCTGCGTCTATATCGCGTGTCAACTGTGGATAAAGCACCCGTCACTTTTTGACACGTGTACTTATTAACATGTCAGAAGGTGACGGATGCCTTATCCAAAATTTATCACGCGATAAACGCAGCCATATTAGGCCCCCAGGAGTCATGTGAACACAACACCAACGTTAAGTTTCTCGAAAACCGTTAGCCTTACTGTGTCGTTCCATATTAAAATAAAATAAATAAATATAAGGGGACAATCTCACACCAATTGACCTAGTCCCAAACTAAGCTCTAGGCTTGTACTATGGGTACTAGACAACGATATAAATACTTAAATAGAGAAATATATACTTAAATACATAGAAAACGTCCATGACTCAGGAACAAATATTCGCGCTCATCACACAAATATCTGCCCTATATTTAATTGTACATGTCCGTTTAAATTGAAAGGGATCTTATAAGCTGCTGGCGTTTATGCTGTTATGATTATTGTTGCCATGTTATTCGTATAACAGCAAGGAAATAACGCTGTAACTACCATCCGGCATAGGTTCTATTTTTATCCAGACAGCTGTATATAGTTAGTTATGTTATTATGTCGGTCTGTCGCTGCAAATTGTATGCAGTCACCTCTTATCTACGTGGGACATTCCGGACACCCACTTTTACACTCATTGCCTTTTCATTTGAATTATGTTCTCTATTCGTTTGCCAACGGAATCATAAAGTTTATATAACTGACATATGACTAAATATCGATTTTAAACCCTCGACGCAAAAACGACGAGGTGTTATAAGTTTGACGTGTCTGTGTGTGTGTCTGTCTGTGGCATCGTAGCTCCCGAACGGATGAACCGATTTAGATTTTGTTTTTTTTGTTTGAAAGGTGAATTAGTCGGGAGTGTTCTTAGACATGTTTTATCAAAATCGGTTCAGCCGTTTTTGAGATATTGAGCTTTAAAGTTTAAAAAGGGTGAAATAAAAAGTTAAATTGAAAATTTAAAAAACCAAATTTTTATTAAACCGTCGAAACGTCGGGGACCGCTAAGTAAATGAAATAATATAAAATACCCTAGCTACTTAGCGGTCCCCGACGTGGCGACGCTTGAATCAAAATATTATAATTATTATAATTAAACTTATAGGGCCAATATTTATTACTCTTTACTTTTTAGACGTTTTTTTACCGACTGTTTAGACTCTAAACTCTAGAGTCGGGGGTTTTTAAATAAAGAAACTTAGTACAGTGGTTTAACGTTGCAATTTTAGAATTATAAATGACTCTTTCTGCATCGTCCTTTAATTTCGGCACAGCGTTATGTGGTTCAATGACTCTTTAAATTAATGCGATGCGTGCGCTTACGGTATCGGTGCGGAATTCAGCAACGAAATGTACACACGTAATAACACTTTATTCAACAGCGAGACCTTTGTACACATATGTTTAAATAGTTAAATTGTAATTGCAGATGACATGATATATTTGTAGAGCAGGGTAACTTCGATGATCGATTAAAATATATGTTAATTACTTAATGGGACAAGATTTCCCTGCCGCCTGTATTTGTTTTTGCAAAATCTTTCTCTGCTTATCAAGACCAAACTATTGAGTCCTAACGCGGTGGATCTACGATAAGAATATCGGAGATCCTGTCGGAACCTTCCGTCTCCATCATCAGATCACCTTTTAGATACCATAATATTGCATTGTCATCGGGTCTACACATGTGGTCCAAATTTCAGCCCATTCCGTTAACGGGAAGTAGGTCAAATTGAACTTGCAAGATTTGACGCATACATACTTACATACATTGCAAGTTAAATAAAAGCTTGTAAAAAGGGGACGTTTTTTTAGATGTTAATGTAAGTACAAAATATTAGTTTAACACATACCAATCTTCATTTTGTTTACTGTTTTTGGGATGTTCATATAAGGATGTTAAGGTAAAGACCGCCGGTGGAGCATTTGTGACATTCCAATTCATTTTAGTCCCCAGAGTAGGGTGGTCCAAAATAGTATGAAGAAAAATAAGGTATTTTTTTTTTTTTTTTTATGGCATAGAGATGACAAACGAGCACACAGGCCACCTGATGGTAAGTGGATACTGTGACCCATAGACATTCGCATTCACAAGACTGCAGAGCAATCATAAGACTGCAAATGCGTTGCCAACCCTGAGGACTAAGATGGAATGCCTCTATGCTAGTCATTTCACCGGCTGTCTTATCCCCAAACCGGAACACAACAATGCGAACACTGCTTGTTTGTTTGCACTGTTTGTTTGTTTGTTTGTTTGTTTGTATCATATCATTCTTCCACATAGCAAATTTTTGTTTACTATAAATAAATTCAAATTTTAATTTGTTGAGAGGTCGTTTACTGGTCTTCCAAATGGCTTAGTTTCTGCCCAAAGGATCTCACTCTCATACAAAAGAGATCTAGTAAACTTAGCAAGCATTTAAGACTGCACCGAGTAGCGCGTCCAGTGGCGCCCTCATTACTATTATTGTGTTTTCTAATTAACTAAAGAATTTCCTTGCAATCAGACGATACGTTTTGTAGCGCAAGTAAAAACACAATTTATGGGATACGTAAGAAACTTTAATAACAATTACCCTTTGAGTAGTCAGCTTAACGGGAAAAGGTGGTCACTTTTTTCCGTTAAGTTGATAACTCGAAGGTGAATTGTTATTAAACTATGTGATATACCCTATAAGTTGTGTTTTCATTTGTAGTACAAAAACTTACCGACCAATTTCAAGAAAATACTTTAGTTAATTAGAAAACACAATAATAGTAATGAGGGCGCCACTGTACATCCGGCGTACGCTCGGCGCAGTCTTAAAAACAGAAGTGGGATATTCTTTGCCTACTTCTGCTACAAAGAATACAGTGTTGTGGTATGTCCAAAACCTTTCTCGTTTGATATCTTTATTGAATGTGTGAAGCTATACATTTTTATATGAAACAATTTTAACAGTATGGGCTACCTGTAAAGTTTGTTAAATTGCAATAAAACTTGGCGAAATAGAAAAATATATACATGATAAGTAACCCGTGTGGTTGCCGGGTTAGAATAGTGCCACTCCATAATATCTTCCCGTGGATGTCGTAAGAGACGGCTAAGGGAATAAAGGCGTACAGTACTGTTAGGCGATGGGCTTGCAACCTGTCACTAATACACTGGTAAACATCTTAGCCTAAAAGTGCAAAATTTGGTTACAGAATTATTTACAAGTTTTTAGAGTTGTTGGTAATTCTGTAGCTCTGCCTACCCCACTCTGGGAATAAAGGCGTGAGTTTATGTATGTAGTATGTAAGTAACATTACTTTGACGACATTATGTAAACATAAAGATTTTTTTAAAGCTTGCTTTTTGTTAGCCTTGTTAAATTAATGTTTTTCTTGGGATATTGTTGGTTCTTGGTTTTGAATAAATATCTTAGAATTGCGTCGGAATGTAAATAATTTTGAGCATGTTCGTTTTCACTTCAGTTTTAAGTGGCACATTATTATTCTAAGCGTTCCTCTCGAAAAATCTAAAACTGCCATTGTTTTGAACGCTCTGTCAAGAGTGGAGAGGTCAGAGCGTCAAGGTGTTTAATATCTACAAGTGTATTGTTAGGAAATACTGGTTGTATTCCTGTATTAGGTATGATGAAGCGCTTTTCCAAAATTTTGGGGGACGGAATGGTGAATGATAATGAAGTGATCTTGGGTTTTTCAATGTCGATGATTAAAATAGAAATGAACGTTGTGGAATGAGTTTATGGATTTTCGTCCATATCGGGAATCCGTTTATGAGTTACTTGTGATTGTTTTTCAACATGAATAACTTAAATTGCAAATCGATTTTTGGAAAAAGTTGCCGTTATAAGAATGGACTGATTCTAGAATATAGATGAAAAACCCGATGAGAATAGTTTCTAAGAGCGCATCTGATGATAGAATAGGAAGGTGGCAACGGAATTAGATGGGGACAGGAGCTTAACCTCAAGTTTAGATTCTAAATGAAAAAACCAGTCATCAACGGAAGTCCAAAAATGTTTTTTTTGGGTTAAAAGTAACTGTCATTTTAGTCACCAACTCCTTACAACTGAATAGAAGGGTCGGAAGCGGCCGCCCTAGGCGTACTTTTTCGTATCAAATCGGAGAAATACTGGAAAAAGGGCCGAATCATAAGTACCCGAAATCGACGTGCGTGCATGACTCGATGTATGAATGTGGAAGAAGCGAAAGAAATTTGTCAAGATCGTAGCAAATGCAAAGAAGTGGTCTCTGCCCACCCCTCTGGGAAACAGGCCTGATTTAACGTATGTATGTAAAATTCCGTTTTGCTTGATAGATGTAGGGAGGAACCTTTATTGGCTTTTATTTAAATCTTGGTTATTTTGTACCTACTGGCTATTCAAAAAAAAAATCTAACCTGTTTGTTACATGAAAAAAAAACCTATTACTAGCATAGAGGCATTCCATCTTAGTCCTCAAGGCTGCCAATGTAATTGCTGTTTTATGATTGTAACCTTAAGCTTGCAAATGTCTATGGATCTCAGATCCCACCTACCATCAGGTGGCCTGTGTGCAAGTTTTCCTTCAGCTTATCATTAAAAAAAAACGGAAGGAATCAGGATTTATTTTTAGTTGTGTACATGAGTAACGTCGAGCTGACCAATAATAACTCTGCCCTCCTAAACCAATAAATAGTATATCAAGTTCAATTGCCAAAGTAAATTCAGTCCTCTCCGATAAGTAATAAGGTTTTGATTTCTACAGAAGTTTTATTTGAGATACTGCTATTTACTTTAGTAGCGCAGAACTGCTTACGTAACTTGCTCCAGCTCAGAGTAAACCTGTTTTAGATTTAAAATCGGGTCCGAAATGGCCTGCATTTGATTTTTAAAGAACGTGCTCTTAAAAGTCACCTCTGTTCAAGGTTACGCGAACAAAAAACTGGATTTATAAACTGGCTTGTTACTACGATGCACTAAAACTCGAAAAGTAATAAATAAATTTCGAACTGAGTCCTTGCTAAATCGAGAGAAAAGAATGGAGGAAATTTGATTTCGTGTGCTTTTTGGCCTTCCTCTCCTTTCTAAACAGTTCTTTGTAACCCAGATTTATACAGGGTGAGTTCAAATTGGTATTACAACATACTTGGTTTTGACCTAGTTAATGAACTAATAGAGCATTATAATTAGCTCGTGGTTTAAATAAACCTCTTTAATTGTAAATTTTCTAATAAAACTCATAATTTAAGTCCGAAAGTGTGGTTACCCTACCTTTAATACCTTAGTGTCATACCTTTCACTTGATGTTATTAACAGTGATCGTACTTTTTGACTTTTTGTAGCATTTTCGGTGCATTGGGTTGTCAGTTATGCCCAATATAAAATTGTTTGAACCAGAAATCTAATAACATGAAAAATTCAAATATAATAGCGTTTTAAACGAATCGGAAATACAGAAAATATTCTCAGAACATGTAAAGCCCAACACATTATGCATAATGAAATGAAGAGTCAATTTACTATATGGGAAAATGTAACACAGTTGCACAAAAGGTTGCTGCTGAAAAATTTGAGAAACTTTGGGTAACAGGAGCATACTTAATAAATGTTATACTCAATTATAATAAAGTGATTAAAAAAAAATGTGTTAGATTTCAACGACAACACAATATTATACATAATTTTAAACGTCAATCATATTATACACGTCGACAACCCTAGGTCGCTGTCGTGTGTCAATTGTCGTCATCGCACCGAAAATGCTAGAAAAAGTACGATCGCTGGTTATTAACCTAATATAGGCATCATGGTAGGGTGACAGCAAAAAGTCAAAAACAATGGGATAAACTAAAACAATATTATTTTTTTATTGCCATGTTTAACCTCGAAACGGCTACTACAAACATTCTATGTAAGTGGGACTTTGAATCTACCATCAAGGCAATAAAGTTCAATAAAGTTTGTTCAATAATGCTATTTACAGTATATAAAGATAGGAAAATAAACCTTATTCTTATTGCTACAGAGTTCCAATCTAATTACCTTGATTATACATCCATACAATACATCCTATTGCACACTGGGCCTTACGTGGATACGAGTAGAACCCGTTTAATTAAAATATAGTCGTACGATAAAGTAATTACCGTAATTTTTTTTTACTATCCCCAGGGTGGTGCTATAAGTCAACCTTGTGTATCTATGTGTCTATGTGTATATGTGTGTCTGTGGCATTGTAGCTCCCGAACGGATGGACCGATTTGAATGGGGTTTTTTTTTAAATAGAAACTTATTTTAACTAGTGTAGTTGTTAACTACTAAGGTTGCTGATATGTGGAAAAAAATAATAGGGCGTAGAGGGGAACTACCTTAAATCCTTAAGTTATGTAAATTCACTCATTCTTTTTGTCTTTAATTCTTACTTTGGCAAAATTAAAAAAAAAAACGTGAATTCAAACCCTAACGCTATAAAAATACTATAAAAAAAACAACTTTATAGTTTGTGTAGGTATTATTATTAGATACTCTGCCAACTTAAGGGTTAAAAAGTAACAAAACTGCATTCAAAGATTTTCTAAAATTGGCTTGTCTCACCCGGGAATCGAACCAGCTAAACATAAAAAAAATAAACACCCGCTATTATATAGCCGTATGGCTACGGGCGCTGAAAATGCTCACTTGCTTCTCAATAAAATTAATAAGAATCAAGTTCGTAAAATGAAATGTAAAATGCTGCGTTGGAAACAATCGGCTGATTAAAGACCGTTCCGCGAAACAGCACGGAAACTATAAAAGTCTAACTATTGTGGAATACCTTTTGATTCGTATGAACGGAACAATGTCTGTTTTTAAATGGTCTTGCATTGTTTGTTTGTATGGCGTGCTGTGTATTGTTCAACATGATAATGCAATTTTAATTCGGCGATATCGTTGGTTTTTTATGGCTTAGAGGTAAACGTGCACACAGACCGTACCCTTACCATGAGTTACAATTACCGTACTCGCTAGCGTCCCTTGCACTCTATAAGAATACTGGGAGGTCGCCGGGCGACAGAACAGACTCGGTAGCGAGTACGTTAATTGTAACTCATGGTAAGGGTACAGATGTTAAGTGAGATCTGTACCCTTACCATGAGTAACAGTTACCGTACTCGCTAGCGAGTCGAATGCTGTGTCCCTTGCACTCTAAGAATACTGGGAGGTCTGCGAGGGACAGAGCTTCGACTCTGTAGCGAGTATGTTAATTGTAACTCATGGTAAGGGTACAGATGTTAAGTGGGATCTGTAACCTTACCATGAGTTACAATTACCGTACTTGCTAGCGAGTCGAATGCTCTGTCCCTTGCACTCTATAAGAATACTGCGAGGTCGCCGAGCGACAGAACAGACTCGGTAGCGAGTACGTTAATTGTAACTCATGGTCAGGGTACAGATGTTAAGTGGGATCTGGGTAGTGATTCTGTAAACAACGCCGGTCGTGCGGACTGTCGAGTGATATCCAAGCGGCGAGATTAAGTAGTCCCGTCAGTGCGAACAAAACACATTGTAGCGCGTGCATTTTCAATTTAGCAGCACGATGGGTCGAACGTATAAGGCTACTTAATTGAACTTAATCACTACCCTGTAACCTTACCATGAGTAACAGTTACCGTACTCGCTAGCGAGTCGAATGCTCTGTGGTTTATAATATCTAAGCGAACAGACAGCGAAAGCGACTTCATTTTATACTATGTAAAGATATAAACGTCCTAAATTGTATCAAATTAAATTGGCTGGTTTATAGAATCGCGTTTTGACGAATTAAGAGCAAATGTCTCGAATCAAGCATTTGTCTTTAACTATTTTGAAAAACCTCAAAAATGCATTTATAAGTTTGCGTCTATGAATGTACCAAACCACATGAAAGTGTACCTTAATGGTGGTATTTCACATGCTCTTGTTCATTACGCAAATATCTTCGTTATCTCAATTTTATCTAGGGGTGTTATTCTCTCAAAAACAACGGACGGTCGGACGAACGAGCGAAATTAAGTTTAAGCAGTCCTGTCAGAGTGAACAAAACACATTTAGCGCGTGCATTCACAATTAGGCAGCCTTATACGTTCGATCTTATCGACAAAAGCCATGCTGCCAAATTGAAACCTGACCGTCCGTTGTTTTTGAGAGAATAACACCCCAGTTTGTCAAATAACAGCTTCGTATGATCATCATTTGACAAATACAGCCAGGTATAGTAGTAATGCTTTTAGACTGGGCACAATTTATTAACGTATGGGGTTTTTGTAACATGATGTATCTTGATCTCTTAAAGTAGAATAATTGTATGAGGTATTTTGGTTTCTTTATGAAAGGAATGATTCAAAATCGATGGGGTTTCACAAGAATTCGGAAATCGAAAATCGAATCGTGGCTCCCATCACAAGCTCTCCAAATCGAATCTTCTGAGATTTCACCTTTTTTACGCGTTCAAGCGAGAAAGGGACTGGGCTTTCGTACGTTCGATTTTTTAGGCGATTTCACCTTGGTGTTTTTTTATAAGACCTTGTTTACTCACTGACGACCATATCGCTAAAGAAGGCTTCACAGCGGGTTAGGCTTGTAAAGCTCACTTCCCCGAAATGTGCACTTTCTAAAAAAGTACACTTTCTGCAAAATATACACTCCCAAAAGGTACACTTACCCAACTGGGGCACTTTCTCGAAAGGTGCACTATTTCAAAAAGAGCACTTTTCGAAAACGCACACTTTCCTAAAAAGTACACTTTTCCAATTGGGGCACTTTCTGGAAAGATGCCCTATTTCCATCACCACAAAGTTCACACAGTTTTTGTCCGATGAAGATCATGCATGAGTCATGTTGGCAATGTTAACGTTTTTTGAGAGATCTCTAGCACCAAGTAAGTAATAATAATGTACTTTGAAAGTAATGAACTTTTTTCAAAGTATTTGAGTAATTTGTTTTTTAATTATTAGTGGCTGAGGACTTAACTCTGGTATGATACTGGCTGATTCTATAATACAGATTTATTATAGTAGAGATAAAGAAAGTGCATCTTCTGAGAAAATGTATCTACTGAGAATGTGTTCCACCTGGGAAAATGCACTTTTTGAGAAAGTGTGCCCATTGGGAAGTGCACTTTTTGAGACAGCGTACTATCTGAGAAAGTAATCCTTCTGAAGAAGTGCACATTTAGAGAAAGCGCATATTCCGGGAAAGTGAGCTTTATAAGCCTAACCCTTCACAGCTATCTCATTTTACTGACTACCCAAAAAGAAGTATTGAAACAAATTACGGTTGTAATACTTACCATTCTCAGCCTGAAACTTCGTTGTCCATTAGAATCCATAATGTATTGAAATGGTTACGGTTTTTGTAGTGATTTGATTTTCAAATTACACTACCGATTTTGGACATAAGTATAACTTGGCAAAGTAGAGACGTGGTGAGTTACAGTAGAACACAACCGATATGGCGTGTCGTGAATCTTCGTTCACGCAGACACGAACAACGATTCCGATGATTTCCGAAAGCACGATTAAAACATTTAAAACCCACGATCAGACTTGTACGTAATAGTTATAAGGTGCAAATTAAATTGCATCAATTTTTTCCATCTCACTCACGCACGTTTGACGGATGACTGAATGACAGGCGGGCGCGCGTCAACATGGCGTCACTAATAACCAATGATAGCACAGAATACAACCACGCTACGCTGATTGGTTCCCGCGTCGTCGAAAAAATGACATCTGCGCAGGTACATCGGTAAGGCATATCGGTTGTGTTTTACTGTGCAATAATGTCAGCATAGGGTCACACTATTCATGAATGCACAACGGTTTTCGACACGTTGCGTCTCGTCGCGCTTTATTAGTGTGTTTCAGCCTTTAACATTTGTAAGAAGGTTAAAATATTAGCGGTGTTTTATGAACATAGATAGATCAATTTAAAATTTTCGTAGTCTTTGTTGGATATTTTCAAATGTGTAAGCTTTTTAATTAATCTAGATAAAATGCGGTATTGTGATATAAAAGGAGAACCCTAAGCTTTGGATGGTTTAGTCAACTCGTAGGATTTGTATATCTATGTCATTCACTGCCTGAAATTTGTCAGTTTTTGACAGTTTTAAATCCACAGATTAGACGCAGTTGTAGTGACTTTTATAAGTCGAGAAAGCTAGAAATTGACTGATTTTGGAATAGAGTGGCGGATTTTCAGAGACATTCGGCCATTGTACAGTCAACATCAAAAGTAGCTAAGCAGAATCGGTCGCTGCTGACTGTACAGTATAAGATGCCTTAGAGTCGATTCGAGCTTAGCTAGAATCTATAAGACTAGCATAGCAGCGGATGGTAAAGATCAAGAAAGAAGTTTCTGAAGGTTGTTTTGATGTATTGAACTTTACGAAATCGCTAAGAGTTAATTGAGTTGGTATAATGAAAATATTATATTGTCAAATAAAAGAATAAAATATTGTATTTTTGATGTTTAGTTTCTCTTATTATGTAAGCTATGCTACGATACATAATTAGTTTTTGTGATACTTTGTGCCTGTTAAGACATTCGGGATGGCCTCTTGTCGGTTCACTAGTAGAACGACGGGTTCGTAAAATGACCACATCGCTTGTAGCTTATATCTTAAAATTCCCGAGTACATTTTATCATTGTCATTGTCTAAGTACAGTCGACGGAGCCCCGCGCGGCGGAGCTCCTATTCCCAGGTAATTTGCCCTTCGGGCATTTGAAGTAACCTAACGAACGTTACCTACCTAGTAACGCAAAGAAAGTAGTCCTTTTGCGACTCGGACTTCTTGAGATGTAGGCTACAAGCCATGTGTTTTTTTTTTTGCGAAACGGTAATTTTGCGACCTAGTCATTCTACTAGCGACCGGTCGTGTGACGTGTCTCAATAACTTTTATTACGTGGCTTAGGGCGCGTACATATAGAACGTCCGTTTTTCAGGATCCTTCTTAACGGATCTTGTTATCTCTCTTCTTCTCGTCTTCTTTTTTATTGGATCCGGAATCCTGTATTGTGTGTGAACTCGCCCATACAACTACTTACGCCATCAAATAACGGATCTGTAAAGCGGATCGCTATGTGTACGCGCCCTTACATAAATAACTATTCTAAACTCCATCCAATGTAACTGTCAATACTTTTGACGCTTGCCATCTATAATTAGCTTGGTATGGATAATACGATCGGAAACTTGATTGGTTTCATTTATACCCGTGACCTGCCATTCAAACCTTTTAAATGTGGTTTAAGGAAACGAACTGTGTTAATTTGATGTTTTTAGGAGACAGTGAACAAATAGGGGTTATTATTAATGTAAGGTTATTCATAGTTTTTTTTTGCACGAAGTCATTTTTTTAAATTATAACACTTCTTAGCCTAAACAGCCGCTTCAAAGGTCATCTAAATCTTAAAGTTGTAAATCTAAAGGATTCTTTTGCAATTACGCCTTTTTGTATTTGGGCGGCTATTGTAGCTCGTCACATGCTACGTTATTCGTCTGTTCTTTGTCTCTTTATTTGATTTTGAAAGTTAAGTCTATTAAAGGTAATTATTATCATTCTCGTACAAAAACTGCCTTAATCTCAATTTAAATGGAATTCGATATTTTCTACTTTAATCAGTGATTGAAGGCGTTGTTCAGAATTTGTTAACAGTGTTGGTCAATATTGTCAGTATCTGAATTTGTGTTGGTCAACATTGTCCCAACAAATTGTTGAACAATGTTGCCTGATGAGAGTTAAATTATGTCATCGAAGTTAGCATTGTTAGAGACTTAACAGGTTATTTTATTAGTGTTGGTGAACATTTGTTAGTAGTTGACCAAAGTGTAGGTCAACTTTTGTCAATCGTGATTGTATTTTATCAAGCTCGTTGTATCACATTAATGTTGTCAAATGAAACGTTTGTAAATATTAAATGTTTATCCACTGTTAGCATTTTATATATGTATTTAAGGTCATTTTTAATTGTTGAACAAACTTGTCTATTCGCTTCTGAGATTTATGCAATATGCAGCGTATTTGATCAGGTTAATGACGTCTAATGAATTTCTATGAAAAACTATTATGATGTTATTTACTTAGAGTTTCTGTTTGACTTTTCTAACGGCCGGTTTTCTCCGATGCTTAAGACACTGCTAAACTAAGTGTTAATTATTAAATCAGACTTAAGTGTTGGGGAAGCTAGGTAAGCCAAATGGTGCGTGATACTTATATGACTATTTGGTTTTAAGTCTTCTCTCTTTTAGCTGTTGAGTTTTGCGACATGAAAGCCGCATAACATGAAAGTGACAAAAGGATTTGTTATATTGAATTGTCAGTCAGTATCAGTAGAGAAAGTTATAAATGCGTCTCTCATTCTATATCTATATTAAAAGAACGATAATGGTTCATCACAAAGTTGAATAGTGACGTGGGCTTTAGATAAAGTTAAATAGAGACCAAAATATGAAATTTATCGCAGCATTCGTGTGTAAAACTTATATTTACGTTAACGGTTTAACGTTACTTGTCAATTTATATTTTAAGATTCGACTATTTTAATTAAAATCAAAATTGAGACTTATTCTTTATAATTACCTATATGTAGTTATTATTTTATAGTTTAAAAATAATTGTTTATTTTGTAACATATGTTTATTATACGTAGAATATGACTGTGATTCAATTGTTTGGTGTTTTCAAGCAAATATAAATAAAAATGGATGTTATTTTGGAAAGTAAATGTTTGATGCTTCGAATGAATTGTTTTATTATGATGTTTTTGAAGTTTTGAACAAGAAACGGTGGCCACCGCGATCTCCAGGTGTGTCCCTCAGATGTCCCACTTGCTTATTTATCTCATCATGCACAAAAAGAGAAATGCATTATTTATGAAACAAGCCTTTATGCTGGCTATACTACTATTTAACCACCGACGCAAATAGAGGGGTTTAATATCTACTAAAGTACATTAATAAAAACTAACAATAATTATCGGTGACACCAAAGTGTCAGATAGTTTATTTTCCAAAGAGCCAAGGTGATTTGTTATTCGACCTTCTTAATGTCAAATAACTTTGTGCCAGTTTAATGAGGTGTAAAAACGAAGGAAAGGTCAAGAAATATTACCAGGAACTTTGTAAAACGATATAAATTTTTTAGAGAATGCCGTAAGATTTTAGAATACCAAAGTTATTTTCGGACACGGCTGGACTGTATGCCCCTAACTAAAAGATCGAACATCATCTGTATCTTAAGAACCTCGTTTCGGTCTTGCCTTTTGAATAAGTTAAATAATAAATACCTAAATAAAAGTCAGGCCATAATCTAACGGCACACATGATTAACGGCACACGGAATTTACACTTTGCGAAGCGCAAGTATGAAATTCATACATTTGATACTTGCTAGGTACTTGACAGCAAATGTATGAGAACTGCGCAAAGTGTAAATCAGGCCTTATAGGCTTAGGTTAGCTTACAAAATGTGGATCTAGTTGTCTGAATAAATAAATTATTATTATATTATTATTAGGCGTCACTACAACACAGGGGTAGGTTGGTATTTATCAAAACAAAGAAAAAAACATGACGATTTTTTTCTGAATAAAGTTCTGAACACCGGTTTTTTTTCTTCCTATGCCTGGAGCATGTGATACTGTGCAACCGTTGAAACTTAAAATAAAATGGCAGTCACACACATGGCGTCGGCAAAACCGAAGTTTCGTATTTCATCTCTGCGTCAAAACTGATTCTATTCGACATTGAAAAGAAATAAAAATATTAGCAGAGCTTCGAGAGTTGGAACCGTGCCAGATTTGGAGTATCCGCGTTTCCTGCTAAATTACTTAACGGAAATTGCTATGGAAATCTTTTTTAACCCGAGAAAGAAAGTCGAAATCGAAAGTGAGTGGACGGGTCCGCCCTAGGCGTACTTTTTCGAGTCAAATTGGTGAAATACTGGAAAAGGGCCGAATCTTAAGTACCCGAAACCGACGTGCGTGCATGACTCGATGTATGAATGTGGAAGAAGCGAAATAAATTTGTCAAGATCGTAGCAAGTGGAAAGAAGTGGTCTCTGCCTACCCCTCTGGGAAACAGGCGTGATTTAATGTATGTATGTATGTATGCAAGAAAAAGAGGTGTGTATCTGTTTATCTGTGTAACATTTGTTTATCACTGTTCCAAGCCATGCATCCAACCAAAGAGTTTGCAAGGAATACTTGGAAAAAAATCACAAGTTCTTTTAGCACTTCGAACACCTGTCGTGTAGTCACTAAATGCTAAATAAACATGGTTAATATCGAAAAGCATTTGGTTACGCTTCTAATAGTGTTAATTAGGTACTTAAATCGTATCACCAAAATGACTGCTCTACAACACATCTGTCACACGAAACACATCTGGGGTTTATTCTACTCTTTAAAACTATCTGGAAAAGGGCCGAATCTTAAGTACCCGAAACCGACGTGCGTGCATGACTCGATGTATGAAAGTGGAAGAAGCGAAATAAATTTGTCAAGATCGTAGCAAGTGGAAAGAAGTGGTCTCTGCCTACCCCTCTGGGAAACAGGCGTGATTTAATGTATGTATGTATGTATAAAACTATATTGTTTGACATGTTATCGTATTGTCAACGTTACGATAGCTCTTTACCTGATAGTAATGGCGGCGGAATTAAAACTAATACGATAACATGTCAAAGGGATCATATCTGTGTTTGTGTAAATGCACAAGTATACGTTCATTGAATACAAAACGGACACAATCCAAAATGAGTCAGTGTTGCATTTTAAAATTAGAAGTTGTTGGAATACGATGTTTAATGGAAGAGCAAATTATTTTGGAATGTGTCCGTTTTGTATTCAATGAGAGATATGTGTGTGTTAATTTGTAACTCCTTCACGTTACAACGGCTGGACGGATTTGATGACATTTGAAATGGAGATGTAGGTCATAATACAATAACACATAATCTAAATCTACGCGGACGAAGTCGCGGGCAGAAGCTATAGTAATAAATAAAGTTCAAAATTATAATAATGGATCATAAATGTTATCACTACATACTCGTACCTATGTATGCTTAGATCTCTAAAACTACGCAACGGATTTTGATGCGTTTTTTTTAACAGTTAGAGTGATTCAAGAGGAAGGTTTTTATGTATAATAAACTATGTTTTATGTACGGGTATTACAGGAAACTCACATAAACCAAAGCGAAGCGAGGGTGCAAAGCGCTAGTAATACATAAATGTCATAATACATAATGGTCATTATAACCGTAATATAGAATATATTGAATGTCTCATATTGCAAGTTATAATTTTGAATTTACATGGTTTTCAATAATAATCTAATAAATTCCCTTGTTAGTTTTGTTACCAAGTAGTAGGTATAATGACCATGCAATGAATATATTTGACTTTAATAATAGGGAAATAATAAAGGAAACTTTTGAACAAAAAATATTTAGACCGAGTTTACTTTTTGTGGTCTCCACTTCCTCAATGTTATAATTTTAATGGTATTTGTGTATAGATGTAATAATCAGGAAAGCGCAAATAATAATCGAATAAATAAATAATGTCCACCCAAGGTCACACCTGTTTATTATAAAAAAAAAACAAAGCTTTAAAAACCCGACTGCATTTTTTTATACTGTCGTCGATATACCTATGTTAATAGTTGTCATTTAGCCATTGTCGTGATTTAAATTTTAAAAGTTTATCCTATGTCACCTGGGTGTAAGGCTTCTATCGATACCACACACATCTGAATCGGCTTAGGCGTTTAGAAGTTATGGTGGAATAAAGAATCGTACATACACACATGAACCCCGAAAACATTACACTCCTTTTTTTGGGCAATCGTGTAAAAATGAGAAGCGTTATAAGTTTCATTTGTATGTATGAGTGTATCTGTATCTCTGTCTGTGCCATCATAGCTCCTAAACGGATGGACTGATTTGGACTTTTAAGAGATGGTTAGGTTCTTAGCTAAGTTTTATCAGAATCAGTTTGGCCGCTTAACAGATCAGCTTTGAGGGGTTGATATGATTTTGGGTGATTTTGTCTATTAAATCCTACTAACATTGTAAAGGCGAAAGTTTGTAGGTTTGTTTGTTACTCCTTCACGCTGCAATGGCTGGACGGATTTTGATGGAATTTGGCATGAAGATAGCTTATAATCTGGATTAAGTTAACACATACTTTCGTTCTCGGATAATTTAAAAATTCCCGACGAAATAACGTTAATCGTAATCTACTCGAACGAAGTCGCCAGCAGAAGCTACCTAGTAGGTACTTAGTTAAAATGACGCAGTACAAAAATCCTATATTGCTATCGGTTTTGCTATAGTTTATAATTACCAAATTAGAACCATTTTCACTGGAGTGAATCGATATGCCGCAAATATAGGAGGTCTCTTATAATAAGCCGAGGTGACCCGTTTTTATGACCATGACTAAACTCTCTGAATCACATTGTACGAGTATAAGGAAATATTACATCACGAAGTTAGTAATGTGGTAAAAAGTAGACTTTGTAATTTACACTCATGGACCAAATTAGAGGAACGGAAAGAAGTAAAAAATGTATAGAAAAAAAGCATGGTTTGTGTTAAATATAGTTTTTTAATTAATTCAACCAATTGAGTACCCCTTTAAGTACAGATGTAGTGAATAATCCTTTCCCATCGTTTTTGGTCGGATAACTTCGTATTTATCTTGCTTTCTCAGTTGGCATATTGATGGGTACTGAAGCTAATTGAGAAAGTTAGATAAATACGAACATATCCAACAAAAAACGATGGGAAAGGATTATTCACTACCTACATCTGTACAGATTTAAGTCACTAGATTTAATTTGGTACCCACCTTAGGTTCAAAGTCAATCTGACATTCTACAATAATAAGGTTGAGTTTCCTAAAAGTTACAAATGACTTGACATCTAGTGACATTGACGACTTCAAGCATATTTTTCTTGAAATGGGTCCCAAATTAACGCTCGTGACCGTACGTAGGTACTTTTTATGTCCACCCAAAACGGAAATAAATGCCAAGTGGACTATGAGACAAAAAAGTTTAAGGATAAAATGATTTACTCGATATGTTTTCATGTCGCAAATAAAGATTGAATCTATCTTTATTCTACGTAGCTTGTAATACGTAATATTTGTAGTGGAGTTACTCAAATCGATGCAACACGAAACGACGGAATTAACATGGCTCTAGGTCACGTCCATTTATAAAAACGTCAATAATTTAAAAACACGTCAATAGTAATATTTCGATACTTCCATTTAAAGTATGTGCAAATTCTAACTTTAACGTAACGTGAGTGAGTTTAAAATGGTGCAGGTTATTTGTTGAGTTAGGATATTTAGCGGTCTAGGTTGGGCGTGTGAATTTTTTGTCATATTTGCATAGGTTTAGATTTGTATGCATGATTTAGGAAGTTCTTCTTCTCTTTGTTGTCTGAGCACATACGATGGTGTTTTATTATGAAATATTATAATTGCACAAGAAAAAAAAACTACATTTCATGTTTTTTATGTTCCAGGTTGTTTTTATTACGCGTTTTAAGAGGATAGTGAAGCTAAAAATTTCCATACAAAATGCTATAATGTAACCTAGTCTGATTTTTACTATTTTTGAATATCTTGTACATATTGTGAAAAATTAGGTCTGTACGTTTTCCTTTGCAAGAAAATATTTCTTGAAAAATTATTATGGAAAATGATGAATAATTACTACAACATATAAAAAAAACGTGTTTTTTTTAATCCGCAGTAATAATATAATAATACATGCTCCAAAAAAACCCGTTAATAAGGATAAAGCTCCTTAACGATAGGAGGGACGGTTTTTTTTATTGGGCTTTGTAGTCGGTGGTTCATGACTTCTTGACGCTGAGATAGACGGACAGCATACATATTAATAGGGACCGTCTCGGGCTCCCTAAAAATGATATTTTTGACATTAAGTTATTTGACTTATTTTTTCCAGTATCTCCACGAGATCGGGCACAAGGTGTGCGTCACCCAGCCCCGCGTGGCGGCGGCGGCGTCGCTCGCGGCGCGCGTGGCTGACGAGCTCGGCGAGCAGCTCGGCGAACATGTTGGGTACGCTGCCGGCATGACATGCGTGCGCTCGGCTGAGAGCAGTATTGTGGTAAGTAAATAAAATAATAAATTAATTAATATCAGGGGACTATAACAAACTAAACTCTGGGCTTGTAAAAAAAAAGATAAAGATAAAAGATATTTATTCAGTAAGTAGGCCGCACGGGCACTTTTCCACGTCAATAATCTACCAGCGCTTCCCAAGAGGAGACCACTGCCGAGAAGAAACACAGCAAGAAACGTTTTTTAACTATATTTAATACTACAATGATACTACTTAGTCTAGCATAAAGCTATAAATATTAAATTAAATATAATATCAAATATCACGCGTAGTTCAGCAGGAAAACATGTCAAAAATATTACGAGACAGATAAAGGGAGAAACAGGAAAAAATACAAAAAACACCTGACAACCAAATGAAAGTTTGATATGTTTTCCTGCATCAACGGTGTCCCCTAGACAAACAACTTTGCAATTTTACAAATTATGAATGACTAAGTTTCGGGTTTGTTTTCATCCATGACTCAGGAACATGTTCACGCTCATCTCACAAATGCGGCCCTTACCGGGATTTGAATCCGGGCCGCTAGCTTCGTAGGCAGAGTCACGACCAACTTGGCCAAGTTAAGCCTTACCATAGATTTTACCAAACTGGACTTACTCCGAGATAAGTCTATACAAACATACATACATACATTAAATCGGGTTAGGCTTGTAAAGCTCACTTCCCCGAAATGTGCACTTTCTAAAAAAGTACACTTTCTGCAAAATATACACTCCCAAAAGTACACTTGCCCAACTGGGGCACTTTCTCGAAAGGTGCACTATTTCAAAAAGAGCACTTTTCGAAATCACACACTTTCCCAAAAAGTACACTTTTCCAATTGGGGCACTTTCTGGAAAAATGCCCTATTTCCATCACCACAAAGTTCACACAGTTTTTGTCCGATGAACATCATGAGTCATGTTGGCAATGTTAACGTTTTTTGAGAGATCTCTAGCACCAAGTAAGTAATAATAATGTACTTTGAAAGTAATGAACTTTTTTCAAAGTATTTGAGTAATTTGTTTTTTAATTATTAGTGGCTGAGGACTTAACTCTGGTATGATACTGGCTGATTCTATAATACAGATTTATTATAGTAGAGATCAAGAAAGTGCACCTTCTGAGAAAATGTATCTACTGAGAATGTGTTCCACCTGGGAAAATGCACTTTTTGAGAAAGTGTGCCCATTGGGAAGTGCACTTTTTGAGACAGCGTACTATCTGAGAAAGTGATCCTTCTGAAGAAGTGCACATTTAGAGAAAGCGCATATTCCGGGAAAGTGAGCTTTACAAGCCTAACCCATTAAATCACGCCTGTTTCCCAGAGGGGTAGGCAGAGACCACTTCTTTCCACTTGCTACGATCTTGACAAATTTCTTTCGCTTCTTCCACATTCATACATCGAGTCATGCACGCACGTCGGTTTCGGGTACTTAAGATTCGGCCCTTTTCCAGTATTTCACCGATTTGACTCGAAAAAGTACGCCTAGGGCGGCCCCTTCCGACCCGTCCACTCACTTTCGATCTGTATATCTCTTTCGTCAATCTTCTTTCATCCATCCTTTCCAAATGACCGAACCATCGAAGCAACAAATTCGTCGTTTAATCTAGGTATAAGACCCTATTCTCGCTAGGTTGAATCCGCCCTTAATCTTGCAGGTCCCTGAGTCGGATTCTATGTGGTAAGGTAAATGCACCTATCATGGACAGTGCTCCAGTCATGAACAACCCGAATAAAAGTAATTACATATTATGAAACGCTAATGCCTTACAATTAAATAAGTTTATAATACTTCGGGCCTACCCCTATTACCATTAAACCTTATGAAAGTGCCTTTTTGTCCGTTAAAATTGTCATTGTTCATCACTGGATCACTGTCCGCGATGGGTGCATTTACCTTTTATAATTCCAACATTTATTTTTTGCCTTAGACTCTATAATACCTAATTACCTATAGCTGTATCGACTAGCCCGTAACCCCTAGCATTAACTTGCATAAGATTAAAATCTAACTGAAACTGTTACAAGCGTGGGCGATCTGTCTTTTAATCGATTAATCATTTAATTTATTGATTATTTACTCAATGTCATTAGTCAAAGTCAGTGTTTGATTATCGACCAACTAAAATTAGAGCCTGAATCGGTCACGTGAATGACGTTAGTTAGCTTTTTTTATTAATGGTTTTTCTACTCATTAATTTAACGTGTACACAAAGTTATCTTTTCCACTAAAAGCATGCTTTGTTTTGTCAATCTGTATGAAATATTGGTGCCTACCTACCTTGCAATAGGTCGGGCATCCGCCATTTTTGTTGGATGTCCTACAAGTCCATTCAATAACGAAAATGTTTACGTATTTTCAGACGACTACTGAACTATGTGAAAGATGTTCGTTCTTTAATCACGCAACACCTATAACGTGTTTATTCTAACTTGTCTTGTATAGTAAACAACTTTCTAACCTCAAATTTAACCTTTTTTTGGCTAAAACAGCTAGGTATTTATGGGTGAATTGCAAAAATATTGTACAGTCGACGCCATAAATATGTTTACACTTTAGTACCTGTCTTCATCATGCGGCAGTCATGCAGTCATGTGATGTGCGAGCGTCATGTTTAAACTGCCATTTGAAATTGTCATAGCGGGTAAAGTGACGAGGTACTTAGATACTAAAGTGTAAACATTTTTATGGCGTCGCCTGTAGGTACATAGTTAATGGCTCAATTAAACAATCCTTAACTTTTTCTTTGTGTTACGAAGATTAGTCATATAATCATATGTACATTATATAACTTTCGTTACACAAAGGAAAAACAATGAAAGTAAGTTAACGTGGTCTCAATTAAGCCCTTAACTATGTACAATAATTTTGCAATTTACTCTTAAATAAAATAAAGCAATCCCAGACAATATATTAGCAACGTCCTGTCCAAAATGTTTACTCAGTTTACTTTAGGTATTTACGATAAAAGAGCTGTTTTAGTCATAAAGGTTCATTTTGAGGTCAGAAAGTTGTTTACTATATTAGACAAGTAAAAATGAACACGCTATAAATGAATTTGGATTCAATTTGGCACGGTTTTGGTATGGTATTCAGTATACTATCGATTCGGGAAATTTGACAGTTTCTAAGGGAAAAGAAATAGCGAACAAAGGGGGTCCTAAGCGAAAACGCAGCAACTAAGATAAACCTCCTATAGTAATATCAACCTTATTATTAACTTTATAGAATTTAATCTGCTTTGGTGATTGAATTTAAGATACTGCTTATTGACTTACGAGTAGGAGGGCAGAGCAGGTAAATAAGACTTTAAGAACGCAAACGAGCACAATTGTCACCTATAATGGTAAGTTTAATTTAATCTCGCAATCTTATGATGACAGTCTCAAGACTGCAAATGCACTATCAATCCTGAGGACTAAGATGAAATGCCCTAAGGCTGCGTTTCCATCAGAGCTGTGCAAGCCAGCGAAGCGGCGTTGTGAGGAAAGATCCACCAATAGGATATTGAGGCTAGTAGGTAAAACAAATGAATCCTATTGGTGGATTTTCCTGCTGCCTTATGTAGGTATGTATGTATGTATGTAAACACTTTATTGTACAAAAGAAAAACGATAACAATACAATTAATATAAAAATATGTACAAAGGCGAACTTATCCCTTTAAGGGATCTCTTCCAGCTAACCCTTGAGAGATTGAGATGAGTGAACGGTTGTGCAACGAGTAAACAAGTGTACAAGAAGAAGACCAATAAAACTTGTATAGTTAAATTTAAAATAAAACTACAATCAAATACCTACATAAATAGATATAGAAATATACATATTAATAGTTAAATATACATACATAAACTACATTTTACGTATCTAGAGGATAATTGATATTTAGGAGATAGAGTCAAGCCAGAACTTCTTTAATTTGCCTTTTAGGGAGTCTACCGTTTGTGATTGCCTAATGCCAGTCGGTAGTCGATTCCATAATATGACCGAATGTACCGAGAAGGATTTAGAATAGGATTTGGATTTGTGGGATGGGAATGCGAGGGTTAGATTGGCCTTATACTAGTATTTTCACCGGTCGTCTTTGCTCCCTTCAAGGATAAAATGTTGGTAGCGATCCAAGCACAAGGTCCTTCCACCACTTACACTCAAAAATAACAATTAGTAAAATTACTATTATGTAGTGATTGTTTATAATGTAAGTGGGAATTGGGACACAAACAATAGACAGACATACAATAGGTAAGTACAACCTATCTGTCAAAGGCGGCAACCATTTTGATTTGACATTGTGTTAGTAAAATTATGACATAACACGATTGCGTTGCTGTTACTACTGACATAGAGTACGTACAGTCACGAAGCAGTATTATGGAGGCACTTGCCATTGTTCGTAATTTAGCCGTGTATGCGATAACCGATGTCACCGACTGGCTGACAGCTATTCGATTTGCATTACACGGCCAAATTAGAAACATGGGTAAGTGGATCAACAATCCCGGTTCGCGACTGTACGTACGTGACTGGTTCATTTACCTATTTTGAATATAAAGACATCTTTTTGTGTTATGTACTTACCTTGAGTATTGTGCTAAGTTATTGTATTGTTCGCAGCTAAACGTGTTTAGAAAAAAAAACAAGGTCTTTTTCACGTTCCCAGGTCACTTATAAAGTCTTACTCCTACTTTATTTGTATTTTATAGCTTAAATATAAATACATTCGACTACTTTAATGCCTTGTAATAAAGTTTGAAAGTGGATACTTACATCTCATTGTAGTCGACTTTTTTTTAATTGCTGAAACGTAGTAGGTAAAACCCTGGTCAATATCGTCTGACATTAATGTTTTTGTCATTATTTATTATTTATTTATTTATACCACTAAGTACAATTAACCATTCCATTGTCGCATCGTTAAACAACAATATGGTTTGACTCGATACAATTCCGCTTCAAAACACTTCCTATCCATACTTACTTAGTAGGTATGTTTTAGGTCGTTATAAGTTACAGCACGCCTGTTCGTATAGGATTTTTATAACTAACCTAACCTAACCTAAACTAGCCTTATCTACACATAAAAAAAAACAGGGCCCCTATATTCTTCTAGCTAAAACCATATTGTTTTTGACATGTTATCGTATTCTCAACGTTACGATAGCTCTTAAGTAATTAGTTTCTTGATAATAATGGCGGCCCTGAAAAGTTTACGGTAGCGATATAAAATTATGACTTAATAATAATGTTGACAATGTTTTTATGGCTAAAACAAATTATAGGCAACAACTAGCCACCAAAACTGAGTCATAGAGATGTAACAAAACAAATTAAATAGAAATTACATTAAGACTGCGCTGAGCGTTCATTGGCGCTGTCTTGAATATTATTGTGTTTTCTAATAAAGTAAAGAATTTTACTTAAATCGAAGGATGGGTTTTTGTTGCACAAATGAATACACAATGTTAAACATATAATATGACAAAGTTCTATAAACTTTGACCTTAACGGAAAAAGTTGCCACTTTTTTCTATTAACTTACTCACTTATAGTTCAATTGTTATTAAGTTATGTCATATAGTTATACCCTATAATGGCGATAATAATACTTCATCGAACAAAAACAATGAATATAAAATAAAAATATCACGCGTGAGGAGGAAAACGTGTCAAAACTATAAACATGACGGTTCATGACAACTACATAAAATAAAGTTTCGATACGTTCTCCTACAGAAGTCGTGTCGCCTAAACTAGTTACAATGTTTACATGCAGTGTTCGGAATTTTCACGGCAAAACAAAAGACTGTCGCAAATTTACTAGGGTAAGAAATAATTTTTCATCGATATCGAGAATTACTATGGAATATTTTATACTTAATTTAAAATAATATGCAAAAAAAAAACAGTAATTCACAGATTATTATTAAAACTTACTAAACCTGAACAACAAACCGCCTACAATGAATTTTACAAATTGGCCCCTTTGACGTCGAGTGAAGTGGAACGATCATTCAGTGTACATAAATGGCTTTATAGTGATAAACGGAACCGTTTACTCCCAGAGAACGTCGAAAAATTAATGTCTATCTACTCTTATCACTATCAGAAACTAGGGTTTGCAATTCGAATATTCGAATATTCATATTATTCGAATATCCGACACAAATTAAATTCGAATACGGCAGTGTTACTTATTCGAATAATTCGGATATTTTGAATAGTACTAAAAAGGATTGAAATAGTTTCCCACTTTTAATAGAACGCTGGAATCAGCTTTTTTTCATACCTACTGAGAAATGCAAGCAAATATTAAACTGGAATGCAAATATAACATGAGACAACATGAGTTTTAAAACTAATTCCCAAATTGACTGTTGATTCCCTTCTTAGCCAGTACTGCGCAGCGGATCGTGCTAGAATTTTAGCAGTCGGTACAAGGGAGGCTGGATACTAGCTTCAAGCTCATCCCTCGCCAAGCACTGGAACTTTCCTAGACCCTAACACACTCCGACTTTCAGTTTGCCTTCGCCTTGTGGTCCCGGTCTGCGCTCCACATCGCTGCCCCTGCGGAAGTGACGTAGATCGGCTAGGACATCACGGACTTTCTTGCCAGAGAAGTGCTGGCCGCTTTTCCAGACACGCCGCACTCAACGACATCATTCGTCGGTCTCTTGCCTCAATAAAGGTCCCGGCTCTTTTAGAGCCGACAGGCATTTCTAGAAATGATGGCAAGAGACCTGACGGAATGACCTTGGTCCCGTGGAATATGGGACGGGTGCTAGTGTGGGATGCAACCTGTGTAGACACGCTAGCCCCATCACATCTCCACCGGACCTCTAATAGGGCTGGTGCGGCAGCTGAAGCGGCCGAAAGCATGAAGGTAGTAAAATATAGTGGTCTCGGCCCAGAATATATGTGTCGAGACCCTTAGTCCGTGGGGTCCTAGCGCTCGAAGCATTTTCAAAGAAGTTTCGAAGAGGCTCATTGACGTCACGGGAGACCGAAGAGCTGGCAGTTTCCTCGCTCAACGTATAAGTTTAACCATCCAGCGAGGAAATGCTGCCAGCATCTTTGGTACAATGCCATTCTTAGATTTAATGTTTTAGTTAGGTAATTTATATATTTAGAGTTAGTTTTATTTAATATTAGTTTTCTTTTTCAGTTATTGTGTTATGGTTGTTATATTATTTTATGTTGTTTTACTTAATTAAAGTTAATCGATCTACAAGTTAACATTCCCAAAAAAACAAATTTAGCTCAAAAAAAAAAATTACAGTAACGAGCAGTGAGTGAGTTGAGTGACGTAGTTGGGTCGCTCGCTTCCTGCTACTTGCTATATTAATAACTAATAACATTTAATTTGACCACGGAATGCTATTTTTTTTTTATATTTAAGGCCTATTTATTTGATTTTACAACATTAAACCATTAATTCGTTTTGTTTCAATAAATATTCAAATTATCCGAAAAATTCGAATATTCGAATATCGGAAATCGAACTATTCATATTATTCGAATATTAAAAACCAACGAATATTGCAAACCCTATCAGAAACCAAATAAAATGGCATGTGCTGCTGTGTGTACTGATGTGGATTTTGAAGAAGAAATTGAATCTGTTTCGATATAACTTTACACAAACCTAATGTATTTTATAATATATTTATATTTATTTGGTGGACCATTATTTATTTTACTATCGATATCGATGAAAAATTATTTCTTACCCTAGTAAATTTGCGACAGTCTTTTGTTTTGCCGTGAAAATTCCGAACACTGTTTACATGTTAATACTAGTTAATAAAGAGAGGGAGGGATCCCTCTCCTCGGCGTTGCCCTAGCTTGGGCAGTCTCACACCGTCTTAATCGAAGGCATCAAGTTCATTTCGCGAACGTTGGCTTGGCCTGCCGCGTCACCAGATTTGGTACACACTTTAGCTTATTTCCTCCGGCATGCGATATTTATTAGTATAAAATTATTACAAATACACAAATTGACCTAGTCCCAAATCAAACTCTAAGCTTGTACTATATAGGCACTCTTATAATAGAGAAACTAGGGACCCGCCCTCGCTTCGCTTCGGTTTATGTGAGTTTTCTGTAACACCCGTACATAAAACAGAGTTTATTATACATAAAAACCTTGAATCTATCTATTAAAAAAAATCACATTTAGGCACTTTTATAATAGAGAAACTAGGGACCCGCCCTCGCTTCGCTTCGGTTTATGTGAGTTTTCTGTAACACCCGTACATAAAACAGAGTTTATTATACATAAAAACCTTGAATCTATCTATTAAAAAAAATCACATAAAATCCGTTGCGTAGTTTTAAGGATCTAAGCATACATAGGGACAGACAGACAGTGGGAAGCGACTTTATTTTATACTACGTAGTGATACTCTTTCAGCTATGTCAAAATTCGTCTAGAAACGTTTCGGAGAATTGGAATCATGTCGAACAGATGAAACCCACAATTCTGGAGTCAAGTTTAGTGTTCTTATGAAGATCAAGTGAAAAAGGGTTTAAGTGTAATTATACTTCGTTAATGTACAGTGTGTTTCCGGCATGCGGGCATTTATTAAAACTGCCGATAATATGTTATTTTAGCAATTGTTTGCAAGTATTAAAAAATAAAAAATAATTAAAATAACGTCACAATTAATTTTCTTAGATACTGTCCATTTTTAATGTAGTGCATGTGCTGCGTGTTCATCGTTATCAGTGTCGCTGTTGCTTGGTACAAGGTATGTCGTGGTACGGGGGCAGATCATAATAATTAAAGTAGCCGTCGTCGACTGTCATTTACACTTGTCAAATAACTGTGCTTTACATTGCTGGCAATTAACATTTTGTTAGAAAGTTAACAAAGCCTGAAAAGTTGTTTATTAATTAAATTAATGTCATAGTTACGTTACAGATACACGTTATTTTCACCTTCTTTAAAAAAAGCCAGGGTGCTGGTAACACACTGTATATACCCTTTTTATTTCGAGTTAAGTTGACTGATAACCTTTCTCACTAGAAACCCAGAATTGTCCCGACCAGAATCGTCTTTTTTTTTAATTTTCCATTTTTATTGTTTCAGTTTATGACGGAGGGAGTGCTTCTACGAGAGATGTTCGCGTCGCCGCTACTGATGCAGTATTCATGCATAGTTTTAGACGAGGTAATGTTTTTAAAGTACTTACTTAAGCAGCGACCACACCAATGCTTAAAAAACGGTGACGGTACGAAATCGCAGTGACGCGTCGTATTAGCACCGTTTTTGACGCATGCTCTCCACACCGGTGCTCAAAATTCGAATTCGCAAACAAATGGTGCGTAAACAAAAGAATATGTCATAGTAATAACATGGCGTTAATTTTGACGTACCGTGATCTACGCAACATTAAGCAGCCGTGTGGGGAGCGTGCGTCAAAAACGGTGCTAATACGACGCGTCGTCACCGTTTTTTAAGCATTGGTGTGGTCGCTGCTTTAACCGGTGCACTACCTACCCGGGTGTCCCTCATAATCCCTAACAACATTTGTCCTAACACATCGTTTGTCCGAAAATTTATTTGCCCTAAACTGGTTTTCATATGAGTCAGGCATTTTTTGTTTTCCAATTGTATCTGCGGTTTGGTTAGGTTTGGGTTGTATTATAACAACACTAAAAAGTTTTAAGCGGAAATGGCTTTAGGTTAAACGAAAATTCGGACAAACGATGCGTTAGGACAAATGACGATTAGGGATTCCATAGGGGAACCACTTACCCTTAAAAAGGTCATGGTGAACGAGAGAATTGTACGGGTAGCAAAATTCCATATCATGTAAATTAGAGTTTTTTTTTATGGCATAGAGAAGACAAACGAGCACACAGGCCATCTGATGGTAAGTGGAAACTGACCCATAGACATTCGCATTCACAAGACTGCAATGCAATCCTAAGACTGCTAATGCGCTGCCAACCCTGAGAACTAAGATGGAATGCCCCTATGCTAGTAATTTGACCGGCTGTCTTATCCCCAAACCGGAACACAACAATGCGAACACTGCTGGTTGGCGGTAGGTTAATGGATAAGATGGTGGTAACGATCCGGACGGACCCAGCACAAGGTCCTACCACCCGCAAATATCATGTGAACTAGAGTATCTCCGAAATATCTCCTAACCGAGCCTGTACTCGTGTAGGTACTAAATTGTACGAACGTTTTCTACAGTTTTCAAGTCAGGTAGGTATTATTATGTAGGTTATTAGGTTAGTTAGGGGATCCTGCTCCATCGGATCGCGACAGGCCGTCGTAAAGTTAGGGTCACATTTGTGACAATTACCGAACATTATCCCGTGACCGTATCGTAAACACGTGTCAGTACGGTAATGTGCACGTGTTTTTGCTACGCGAATAATTGTCACACGCTGCAGTACGGTTCAATCCATTCCGAACTCTGGAAGAAACTTTGACTTTTGACTTCAAGGCCTTACTTCACGGCTTTATTAAATATGATTTGGTGAATCCAATTCCAGTAATAAAAAAACTTTTTCTAGTATTTTAAACCTCAACTGTTTGTTATAGTTAGGGTTAAGATTTTGGTGGCATACCGTGTTTCTAGAATCCATGGAGTCGCTATTTCCTAATTATTATAACACCTTCAGTATGGTCGTATTTCAAAATGAACTAAATACATTTTTAGTTCGGTTATTCCCTACCTACCAATATTTTCTTTTTTGTAACGCTTTCACAGCAGAGATATCCTCCATACCAAAATTCATTGAAATTAGTTTAGCGGTTTTATGAATAAATGAGTTTTGAAATATTAAAATACTGAAGTGATATGTATTATAATATATAGGAAATAGCGACTCCATGGATTCTAGAACCACGATTTACCAAAAGTCCTTATTCTAGTTATAGTAGTAGTGGTATAGAATCCTGTGACAGATATTTTTTAATAAAGAAATCAGTAAAATAACAAAGTACTTCAAGGCATTCAGTACTACCATTCCTAATTTCCATATTATTAAGACTCCATTTAGAGTCCTTTAGTGCTTTCGGCAATTAGTTAAGTGGATAATATGTGTCTCTGTCTATTAATTAATAGAGTTGTTTTTCAATTAGCAGCTCACGTGGTTGATGAGCGATAGTGTCGTTAGCCGACGCGAATAGACTAAAGTGCGTCATAGACAAGTTTATAGTCATAGTCATATCATTTACTGCATTATGTGTTAAGGTCTTAAAATATTTCATGTCCGAAATAAATCCTGTTAGGGCACTGCATTCAGTTCATACATATTATATTGGGTCCTTACCTATGAAATTGGCGTTTTTTTACATGTTTTATCTCTTACTGAATTTATTCATTTCAATTTTAACTTCCAAATTATTTTTAAATTTCATTAATACACTATGTAAGGTCGGTATGTAAGGTTTTAGATCCAAATGATATTGTACAATTTCTACCTTAATGTTTAACATTAAAGTGTGAACACAACTCTTTTCATTTGCTGCGAGTTCAAGTGTTTCAATTACGCAGAGTTTTATGAAGATAACTACACACATACATACATTAAATCACGCCTGTTTCCCAGAGGGGTAGGCAGAGACCACTTCTTTCCACTTGCTACGATCTTGACAAATAAAACTATGAAGATAACTATTTTTAAGTAATTAAGATATGTATAATATAGCTCAGAAGTGCTCAATATTCCTGACAGAATTTTGTTTGGATTGTATTTGACGTTACAAAATAAGCCGCAAAATTAAATGTCTGAATACCACCGTTTTCATAGAATTCTCCACAAAAAACGCCAATTTCATAGGTATTAAAATACAGCTACCTAATAACTAAATTACATTACATTAAATTCCACAATGACTTAACATATACATACATACAAACATACCTTCACACCTGTTATCCCAGAGTGTGGTAGGCAGAGCTACGGAATTACCTAACACTTAACCTATCCTATTACTTAACTTATCCCTTTTATTCCAAAAAGTTATTCAAAATGTAAAAACTGTTTTCTGGCAAAAAGTCCTTTAATCTGCTGTAAAATATATTCCTTTTTTATTTATTAATTTTAATGTAGATGTTATATTACTGTAAATTTGTACCGACATCTGGTGGGTCCCTGAACTGACTATTTTCATGTTAGTGAATGAATTTACTTATGGTCTATTCCAATTTTTTTTTTAAATATTTTTCTGTAACGCGTTTTATACCCTTCAGTTGCCGACAGTAATTTCATAGAATGTTTTATTGTATTACTCCCATAATGTCCAATTCCCTCTCCCAAAATGTCAAGTTCTCAGAATGTCCAATTCCCAGCAAGTACAACTCCCAAAACGTCAAATTCTTTGAATGTCAGACTCCCAATATGTCAAGTTCTCAGAATGTCAATTTCCCAGCAGTACAATTCCCAAAACGTCAAATTCTCAGAATGTCAATATCCCAGCAAGTACAATTCCCAAAACGTCAAATTCTCAGAAATTATATTTAAGTCCCCATTTGATAAATCTAACCAGATAGCGTGTCTATTTAAGTGGGTTGGATGGTTTTCAGAATAAAAGTAACAATCGAAGTGGTCAGTAAAATGCCCTTAATCGCTTCATCTCAAACATTTATCTCCACTAAATGTGAGAATTTGTCATATATAGGAATTGGACAATGTCGGCATTGGTCAATTTGGGAATCGGACAATGTGGGAATTGGACGATGTGGGAATTGGTCATATATAGGAATTTGACGATGTGGGAATTGGTCATATAAGAAATTGGTCAATTTGGGAATCGGACAATGTGGGAATTGGACGATGTGGGAATTGGTCATATAAGAAATTGGTCAATTTGGGAATTTGTCTTAGAGGGATTGGACAATGTGGGAATTGGACAATGTAAGAATTGGTCGATTTGGGAACTGGACGACCTGTCAAACACGCGTTTTATTTACTCTGCCGATTTTTCATTTTATCCACAGTCATTGACATGTGCAGGAGTTATGTTATAACTTTTTGGTGGCCACAGGTCTAACCTAACATAACCTACGTAACCCATGCTTAAGATGGCCTAAAAACAATAATATTGACAAGGTTTCAGCAGACATAGGATTTCATACCCGTCACGCCCTGAGCGGGGTACAAAATTACCAACAACTCCAAAAACTTGCGGTTAATCCTATAACCACATTTTGCACAACAGGCTAAGATGTTTACCAGTGTATATTAGTGTCAGGTTGCAAGCCCATCGCCTAACAATACTAAAAGCCTTTATTCCCTTAGTCGCCTCTTACGAGTTAGTTCCACGGGAAGACATGGAGTGGCGCTATTCTAGACTAAACAATGTACAGTCACCTAAAAATGTTAGCATACTTAGTACCTTGTCATTGTGACTGCCATCGTTATTGTCATACTTGTCATTTGATGTTCCGTTTGAAGTTTATTATGACAGTGCACTAAAGTGCTTAACATTTTCGTTGGGTTGTACATACTTACCCAGTAATAATAGCAGTAGGCATATTTTTAAGGATAATGTAATAAGGAAAATTAGACTATTGTTGTGGCTTTACGATACCAAAGCTGACCACAAACGGGTCGCTAGTATGTTTTTATGTAAACTCTTTATTGCCATAGACAATTATTGGTTCGATCGTGAGGAGAGAATGGATGAATAAGGCAGGAGTAAATGGGAAGGCCAAGGCGAACGTTCCACGATCAGATCGGGGACGTATTAAAAAAGGGCCAGGTCAGGAGACTCTTAACCGACGCGGACGCACGTGTATGAAGAGACTTATGAGTGTGGAGGAAGCGAGGGAAGTGTATGTATGTATGTACAATTACAAGATAATGTTTTCATCAATATAGATAGTGAACATTAGCGAATTTATCCCACATGGTACCTCTTCCAATAAACCTTTGAGTAGAATAAGTAAGAGCAATGCAGGAGGATAGAGAAATTAACAGAAAATAACAAATGTACATTACATCAGAGAAACATCCATTAACCTACCGCCAAACAGCAGTGTTCGCATTGTTGTGTTCCGGTTTGGGGATAAGACAGCCGGTGAAATGACTAGCAAAGAGGCATTCCATCTTAGCCTCAGGGTTGGCAACGCATTTGCAGTCTTAGGATTGCATTGCAGTATTGTGATTGCGAATGTCAATGGGTCACAGTTTCCACTTACCATCAGGTGGCCTGTGTGCTCGTTTGTCTACTCGATGCCATAAAAAAAAAAAACATGTGCAAAATGTGGTTATAGAATTATCAACAAGTTTTTAGAGCTATTGGTGATTCTGTAACTCTGCCTATACTACTCTGGGAATGATTGTATGTATGTATGTATGTAAACACTTTATTGTACAAAAGAAAAACCATAACAATACAATTAATATAAAAATATGTACAAAGGCGAACTTATCCCTTTAATGGATCTCTTCCAGCTAACCCTTGAGAGATTGAGAAGAGTGAAAGGTTGTGCAACGAGTAAACAAGTGTACAAGAAGAAGAATATAATACATTTAGTAACCAATAAAACTTATATAAATAAATTTAAAATAAAACTACATTCAAATACCTACATAAATAGATAGAATATACATATTAATAGTTAAATATATTATTATATTACGCACCTAGAGGATAATCGATATTTAAGAGGTATAGTCAAGCCAGAACTTCTTCTTCTTCAGATTGTCTTTAGTCTTTAACTTAATATTATTTTAATTGTATCGCTCCGACAAATGGTTTGCACGCCTGCATGCAGGCTGAATACACTGGACATAATTAAAAAAATAACGTAACATCTACACAACTGTATTCTGAGCAAATAAATTCTTTGAATCTTTGAATTATAGATAATTAAATACACAAATAAAAACTACCTCATACATAAACAGCATGGTTATATGTTTATTTTTCACCGCCGATTTGGATCAAATTTGGCTAAAGTTCAGAAGGGGTTTCTTCCAGATTTTGACAGATAAAGTGTTGCCAGATATTGTATTTACATATCCCGAAGCACAAAATGTAAAAAGTAAATTTGTTTAATTTGAAAATAAAAACGTTTATTTGTCCATTTACAGGTGCATGAACGGTCCCAAATGACAGACGTGCTGATGGGACTGCTGAAAAAAATTGCGAAGGTATGTAACTTTTTTACGATGACTAATTACCGAGGTATCTTTTGATGCAAGTGCGGAAAGTATGTCATTTTATACGAGTGCGTAGGTGTCTTGGCCCGAGCTGCAAGCGAGTGACAATACTCCGGACGAGTGAAATAGTAGATTGTTAACCAAGGGATGAAAGTGATCAATTGTAGCCCGAGATATTTAGGCTGCACGAGCGATAGCGAGTGCGCCTATAGTTCGAGGGTGCAATTGATACTTTCACGAGAGTTAAACACTCTACTTTTCATTTCAATTATGGGGAAAGCAAAAAAAAAGGTTATGTATAACATTTTTGAGAAAAAAATATGACTTTAAATACTAGGAGTGCGTAAACATTAATCCCCTTACTTATAAACGTGGAATAAGCTTGGAATAGTTTATGCCATGCTTCGTTCTTATCTGTAATTGTGACATTTGCATCTGACAGAAAGTGACAAAGCATGGCATAAACTACATACATACATACATTAAATCACGCCTGTTTCCCAGTGGGCGGCAGAGACCACTTCTTTCCATTTGCTACGATCTTGACAAATTTCTTTCGCTTCTTCCACATTCATACATCGAGTCATGCACGCACGTCGGGTTTGGGTACTTAAGATTCGGCTCTTTTCCAGTATTTCTCCGATTTGACTCGAAAAAGTACGCCTAGGGCGGCCCCTTCCGACCCGTCCACTCACTTTCGATCTGTATATCTCTTTCGTCAATCTAAATGGCATAAACTATTCCAAGCTTATTACACGTTTATAATTAAGGGGGTTAAAGTAAATTGGTGTGACGTGTGGGAGACATCCGCGCTGTGTCGTATACGAGTTTACTTTGCTAAATAATATGTATTTATACCACTAAAGCTATATTTGAAGGTTGATTAATGATCGAACCCAATATTAGAACCGCGGACCAATAGGCTTACTTCAGTTTACAGGTTGACACATTTTGTATGAGCAAATGTCAAATTTTAACTCGAAGTAAGCCTTATCTATCCACGGTTTGAATGTTTTGTTCGGCCGTAAGTATATCAACTAAACTTTTTTAGCGAGCCTTGTTAAGTCCAAGAGGTTATCTGTGTATTGACACTGCAATAGCTGTCTTTTGGACTCAGATAAAAGTTAGACGAAGAGCGAATGAGATGTACAGGTCGATTCACAAGAGTTGGCACGAATGGATTGAACGAAAGTAATTTCACCTATCATTGTGTGAGTGCCGTCCTTTGAACCGATGTTCGAATTTCAAACCGAAAACCTGTTACTATTCTACACACTAGTATACTTTCATTCACTCATTCAATCCATTCGTGCCAACTCTTGTGAATTGACCTGCACTAACCCGAACGTATTTTTAATCCCCGACAAAAAGAGGGATGTTATAAGTTAAACGTGTGTCTGTCTGTCGCATCGGCACACCGAAATGGATAGACCGATTTAGACGAGTTTTTTAACTAAGTATGTTTCTAATTGCCTAAAACCCATAACTCACTAGGTCACTATTAGTCTAATAATAACCTATTATTTCGAACAGTAACGAGTTAAAAACCCCCTTATACAATCACAAGCTGTTCCCCACGACTTCGCCCGCACAGAAAAAGAAAACATAGCCTGTTAATCAACGATAATGTAGCATTATAAAGGTGAATTTTTTTTTGATTTCGGTGTAGGCGTTTTTGAGTTTATTCGAAACAAACATAAAAAAAGCAAATATTTGCACCCTTTGAACCCTTCCTTCAGAGCTGATATCTCTTAGGCTAGCTTTTATGAAAAAGCCGCGTCCAAATTGATTCATCGGTTTGGGAGCTAGGTACAATGCCTCAGAATAACACTCATACATAGTCGTATAAAAAAGGATTGTTACAAGTTTATAATAACTCTTTTTTGTCGGGGGTTAATAATGTAAGTTACCCAAGTTTGTTTTTGATCTATTAAACATTTATTACAGAAACGGAAAAATCTGAAAATTGTCGTTTCTTCGGCTACAATGGACGCTGACTTCCTAAAAGATTTCTTCAATCTAAAAGAAAAGAAAGAGAGGGAAAGGTCCACGTCGGTTATAATGTCTATGCACGGACGCACGTACGACATAGACGTGTTTTATGCCCAAGGTAAGAAAAATAATATAACTAAGAATTCTTTTGTCATAAACGGGAATGTGTAAAGCACTTAGCATGGCCGAGACCACGGTGTGCAGCGAGAGCACACCTCGAAGCACTGTGTCGTGTCGTCCGGATCGCCGCACTCGTGGCAGTCTCGACTCGGGATCCTCTTCATCTTGTGCAGGTAGTGACTGAAGCAGCCATGTCCAGTCAATATCTCCACAAGCCGGTACGTAAGCGCACTGTGCGTTCTCTGGACCCAGTGGTCAAGTGTCGGGAGGAGTGACCCTACAGTGTCCCATAAGGGGAGTCCTGCAGGTCACTTTTCCAGTCCCTCAACCTTTCTTCCGCCATTCAGTGCATTCCCTCTAAACCTCTGAGTCAGGGACTCATCCCTGGATTGAGGACTGCCCTCGTGCATCGTGCTGAGCATCCAGCTCCCACGGCGGGGTGCGGGCAAAGATGCATGCGGCTGCGTGCGCAACCATTACGTAGGCTTTTACAAGTCGGAGGGCCACGGTTTCTGGCCGACATCTTGACGGCTCACAGTGCCATGCTTCGCATATAGCCGCTGGCAGGTCCAACCTAACCTGATTTAACCTACGTAAGGTTTCAGCAGAAATTAGCTTTCGACGAAATGAAATTCGATGATATGACTCATTTGATCAAATGGGAGTCGCTGACTCAAGGAGATCCCATCTTTTAACACATAAGAATGTAGGTACGACACGTTAGAAATTATCCTTTAACAATCTAGGTTTGTAGTCATATTTTGAGACTTAAAACCCTGTTGCACATTTCACCTCTACTTACTACTCGTAAAGTGATAAATCCTACTTATTTATAAATGCGAAAGTTTGTGTGTTATTTTGTTCCTCCTTCACGCTGCAACGGCTGGACGGATTGAGATGAAAGTAGAAATGGAAATAGCTTATAACCTGAAGTAACACATAGGCTACTTTAATAGCTACTTTAATAGGAAATTATTTAATCACGGGGGCGTTGCGATTTACATCAGAAACAATATAAAATGTAAACAAAGACTAGATATATGTAGATTATCCATAGAAATGAACTGTGAAATAGCAGCGATCGAGCTGAAGTCACCAAAAGTCGTAGTAATATGTGTTTATCGCCCTGACTATGATTTCGATATGTTTAATGATACAATCACGCTTATCCTACGTAAAATTACTAAGGAAGGTAAACAAATGATCTTGACTGGTGACTTCAACTTGGACATGCTAAAATCGAATAACAAAGTAAATAAATTCAAGAATACCCTTAAAAGTTATAACTGTGAGTACCTTATTAATGAACCTACTAGAACAAAGGGACAGAGTGCAACTTGTATAGATAATTTCATAGTTAACTTTAGCAGACAAAATTGTAAAGCTCGAGTCCTTAATACTAAGTTATCTGACCATAATGCTATACTTATTAGAATTGTAACAACTAACCCTAAACAGACTCAGAAAACCCCACTGTATATAAGAAATATGTCTAACCATAATTATAATTATTTTTACTATTTATTTTGTAATGATGAGAGATTGCTCTATGAAATTTGCCTTAATAAGGACCCTAATGCTAAAATGGAAGCTTTTCTGCATGGAATCCTACACTACTTTAATATAGCCTTCCCTGAAAGGAATGTGTCTTTCCCAAGAGCCAAAAAAAACAAGTGGTATTCAAAAGGAATAGATGTATCAAAAAATAATCTACAGAAATTATTGTTAATTCAGGATTTAGCTCCATGTAATAAAATAACTGCTAGAATTAAACTCTATAAAAAGATATATAAAAAAGTATTAAATACTGCAAGGAAAATTAATTACTCGGATAGAATAAGTAAAGCAAAAAATAAATCAAAGGAATGTTGGAATATAATAAAGGAACAAACAAATAAAAATACTACAAAGCGAAACTTGAACATTGAAAAACTACGCGACGAAAATGGGCGTACAATAACCGATAATCAAGAAATTGCTGAAACTCTTAACATATTCTTCTCAACCGTAGCAAAAAGAATAGCAAATAATTCTCAGACAGACTTGTGTAAGTGTAAGAACCTACTTCTTACTTCTGAAAAACAAATAAAAAATCAAATTCATTTCCCGCCACTGACCTTAAACGAATTAAGAAACAAAATTAAATCTCTGAAAAACAAATACTCCAAAGACATTTACAACTTGAACTCTGACTTTATCAAAAAAATAACTCTTCAAAATGACTACATTTTAGAATTAGTGTTGAATATAATAAATTGTTGTCTTAGTCAAGGCATATTTCCGTCTTGCCTTAAACTAGGAAAAGTAATTCCGATTTATAAGAAAAATCAAAAAGACGACCCAAATAATTATAGACCTATTTGTATTCTTCCTGCAGTATCAAAAATATTAGAGACTATAATTAAGGACAAAGTATTAGAGCACTTTGAAATGAACGAAATTTTCAACAAAAATCAATTTGGTTTTAGGAAAAACAAATGTACAGTGGCGTTCAGAATTGCATGGACAATTTATGAATGAATTCATTCATAAACTGTCCATGCAATTCTGAACGCCACTGTACCATAATGGCACTTAGTGCTGTAACTGAATTTGTCCTAAAGGCTATGGATGAATCACAAAAGTGCGCTAGCTTATTTTGTGACCTATCAAAGGCCTTCGACTGCTTAAGACATGATGTCCTTTTAGAAAAGCTAAAATACTATGGGTTTAGCGGTAGTGAATTTAACTTAATCAAAAGCTACCTTGAAAATAGAACCCAAGTAGTCAATGTAAATGGTGTTCAATCTCACGAGGCCCAACTAAATATTGGTGTGCCTCAGGGGTCTATACTCGGTCCTGTATTGTTCCTGATTTACATCAACGATCTGCCAGCTTGCTTACCGCAAAATTCACTCGTAACATTATTTGCTGATGACACCCACGTGGGAATCAAGGGACCTAACCTACCTGACACAAAAAATAAAATAAAAAATGCTATGTTTACACTAAAACATTGGTTTGACGCCAACGGTATAATGCTCAACACAGAAAAAACTACACTAATAAACTATACCTTGAAACATAAAAATAAGATTGACGGCATTGATGACATAGGAATAACTATTAAAACAAATACAACATTTTTAGGTTATGAAATTGACAATAATATTAGCCATAAATTACATATTGACAAAATCTGTAAAAAAATTGCAAGCGGTAACTACGCTCTTATTAAACTAAAACCACTAATTAATCAAAAATCTCTGACCATGACATACTATGCCTACATACATGCAAATATAAACTACGCAATAAATATCTGGGGTAATGGATCAGACATCCAAAAAGTGCTAAAACTACAAAAACGGTCAATCAGAATAATGCATAATTTACGCAGGTACGAATCCGCCAGGAAATTCTTCAAAAAGGATGGAATAATGACAGTTACTTCATTGTACATATTTAGCAGCTTACTAGAAATCCATACACAAAAAGATATTATGAAAACCAGGAAAGACGTCCACAATTTTAACACACGAAATAAATATAAGTTATGCGTACCTAAAACGAGAACTAAGAAATATTATAAACAAGGGATTCCACTTAAAATTAATATGTACAATTTACTGCCCTGCAGGGTAACTGAGTTGTCACTTAATGATTTTAAAAAGAAAATGAAAGTATTCTTTCAACAAAACCCATTTTACTCCATCAATGAATACATGGATCTACTTAGAAGTAAATGTTTACTAGAGCTATAAATGTTATAATATAGATGCATGTTATTTTTAAGGAAAATATGTACCAAACCTGACTTGCTAAATGTAATGTATTGTTACTTGGCCAATAAATATTATTATTATTATTATTATTACTTATAGCTAGGGCTTAGGGCTTCCATGCGATTGTCAGAAGATCAGCGTCGCTGCTCCACCGCTTTCGCGATAGTTCAAACGGCATCCTGATCACGCTACAAAATAGGTGGGATTCACCAATGTTGCGGCGCTGGATTGGGCTACGCGTGTCAGGTGCATAGCCTATGCTCAGTGCTGCTGCTTTGGATATTTATAAGGTAGTTTGTAAGTTTTATCTCTAATGTATTGGTAGGCACTAACATTATCAATAAGTTCTTACTGTTTCTAACACATATATGGATGCGTAATTTTTATTATTATTATTATATTCTAGTATTGATTTCATAAGTAGTATGATTCACAGAAAAAAATGCATGTTCTAGAGCCAGTACCAGACTATGTGAAAGCAACAGTGGACACAGTCATCAAGATACATGAAAACGAGCCGTTTGGGGACATCCTCGCGTTTCTTACTTCTCAGGTAAAACCTTGCTTACATAACTTTGATCCTATAGGTATAAAATATAATAAAATATTGATGGGAACTGAATCTGAAATCGGCACATTCGTTTTTGAGTTTATTCATTACAAACATACACACACAAAAATACAAATCTATCCTCTTTATAATATTAGTGTAGATATAACCTCCTCCCTCACTGCTGTAAAGGTAGCCGTGCTAAATTTATATGTATTGTCTTTCAGGAAGAAATCCTAGCAGCTCTAGAAACTCTCCAAACGTACGCTGAACAGAATAATGAAACGAACCAATTCAGGAAACATTTCCCCACCGGCCTGAACGCGGCGGATCTCTCCATACTCCCGATGTATGGGAGCCTGCCGCATTACAAGCAGATCAAAGTGTTTCAAATGGGCGATAGGAATGTCAGGTATTTTAAGAATTGAAAATATAGATAGATAGATAGATAAACATCTTTATTTTTCACAAAACATGCACATGGCTGATAAAGCCATGCATTTTTCGGGTGGTAGGACCTTGTGCAGGGTGCGTCCGGATCGTTACTACCGCCAAACAGCAGTGTTCGCACTGTTGTGTTCCGGTTTGGGGATAAGACAGCCGGTGAAATGACTAGCATAGAGGCATCCCATCTTAGTCCTCAGGGTTGGCAACGCGTTTGCAGTCTTAGGATTGCATTGCAGTCTTGTGAATGCGAATGTCTATGGGTCACAGTTTCCACTTACCATCAGGTGGCCTGTGTGCTCGTTTGTCTTCTCTATGCCATAAAAAAAATAAAAAAAACCAAATCAAAATTACAAAAAATGAAAATAACCAGTTAACTAATAAATAACATAACACTAAAAAGTAATTTATAAAGAAAAGTAAGTAATCCATTACATTTGAAAAAGAGCCATGTGATGCTGCGAAAAAAAGGCGCTGGCTCAGCATAAAACTGCGGAACCCGCAGCACTGGTATTCTGCCAGAACCTTTGAAGTAGTGACCAGACCTCGGACAGGGTGAGCTGTTTTAAGAGTTTGCATAATATGGACATACCTACGTAGTCATAGCTAGAAACCCAGACTTAGATCTGTTTAGGGACTATGCTGAAAAAAAATCGGAAGGAACAGATGTGGACAGTATTTTAATGTACAACTTCACTCCGCTCACTTCAGTGGAAGTAAAAAGGTCTTTTTCTATCTATAAGTGGATATTAAACTCAAGAAGAAGTGCGTTGAAAATTGAAAATAAAGAAAAAAATATAGTTCTTTATTACAATAACCAATAACAAAGAACAAATAGAATAAATAAATAATACCTACTCGTTTTGTACATAATGCACTGTCATTTTAGTTTAATTATAATTCATGAATTCTTTTTAATATTTCATCTTGAGGTATATCTATATTAACATCTACACTTGACATTAATGACGTAAAAATGGCTCACTCTGTCCGAGGTCTGGTAGTGACGCTAGTATTATTATGTAATGTTAAGAAAAAAACAAATCTTTGCCAGTTAACTGTGAGGGCACTTTTCTTTTTTTTCTTAATCTGCCTCCGACTAGCGAAGGTTGATAGTCAATTCCGAAACGTGTTCTCTTTACAATAGGGTCGGGTGCAGATCATTTTGACCTCTTCGATTGCGTAGCTGCCTATTTCTGTTGCTGACCGTACGTCCCTTATTAACGGTGATTTGGTGTTCTTAAGGCAAGAGTGAGACTGAGACATCACGTGAGACTGAGGTCAAACGCAACCCCGTTATTGATAAAAAAAACTTTAGCAATGGTGGTCAACCGCCTCTGTCACGCTCTGGTCTCGCTTTTTAGTATCGATACGCGCCGCCTCCATCCACAGCGCGTTTGCAGCAAAATAAATATACTGTCACATGTCAAAAAGACTATGACAGTGTAATACCGTCGAGTATTAATATTTTGGTTTTACACTACTTGAATTGTATTTTACTGTGTTCAAACGGTTCAATGAATTTACAAATTGAAATATTAAAAAAAACCGGCCATTTTGTTTCAGGAAAGTGGTGCTAGCTACCAACATTGCCGAGACTAGCGTTACTATTCCGGGGATAATTTATGGTAAGGTTTAACCTAACCCTATTAACCTTGTTAGGGTCCGGTACACAAAGGGTACCAATCGGGACCCTATTATTTAGCCGTTGTTGTACAGTCAAGGGCATAAATATACGCCCATATGCCACAAACAATAAGGTCTATGTATAGGTACATATATTTGGTAAATTTCGGTGCGATGGCCGTAAGTAATAGACATTAGTGCTTATGACTGTCTGTCCGTCCTGTCCTAACTTCAAAGAGATGTATCTCTTAAACCGTAATATATACCTTTTTTACACAATATGTGTTATAACGGCGGTTTTGATCGCAAATAGTGATAATAAAAAAGTAAAATAGCAATAGGAATAGGTATAAAAGGAGCCTTTTTTTTTTTCAACACTTGTTTTTTCGTCAAAGGGACATAGAAGCTTCAAAATTGGTGTTTTTTCAACACTTGTTTTTTCGTCAAATGGATATTACATAGAAGCATCAAATTTGGTGTGATTAGGTATTTATCTTGCTCATTATTTCCTTTTCCAGTAATTGACTGCGGTTTCCACAAGCTGCCATATTTCGATCCGTCTATCGGTGTGGAGAGTCTGTGCGTGTGTCCTGTGTCTCAAAATAACGCGACGCAGCGAGCGGGCCGCGCGGGTAGAACTAGTCACGGCAAGTGCTACAGGTAAGTACTATTAAGACTGCGCCGAGCAAACGCCGAGCGTCCAGTGGCGCCCTCATTACTATTATTGGGTTTTCTAATTAACTAAAGAATTTCCTTGGAACCAAACAAAATGTGTTTGTAGCGCAAGTATAAACACAATTTATGGGATACGTAACAAACTTTCCTTTTCACAACAAACCCTTTGAGTAGTCAGCTTAACGGGAAAAGGTGGCCACTTTTTTCCGTTAAGTTAATAACTCGAAGGCGAATTGTTATTAAACTATGTGATATACCCTATAAGTTGTGTTTTCACTTGTAGTACAAAAACATTTCATCCAATTTCAAGAAAATACTTTAGTTTATTAGAAAACACAATAATAGTAATGAGGGCGCCACTGTACATCCGGCGTACGCTCGGCGCAGTCTTAACAGTTCACTAATATTTCATCTTTTGGCAAACTATTACGTTCTGTATGTGTATCTGTGAAATTGGTGGTTTATATGGAGAATTTTATGAAAACGGTGGTTTTCATATATTTAATTTTGCGGATTATTTAGTAACGTCAAATGCAAACCAAACAAAATTCTGTCAGGAATATTAGACACTTCTAATCTATATTACACATATCTTAATTACTTAAAAATAGTTTGCTTCATAAAACTCTGCGTAATTGAAACACTTTAACTCACAGCACATGAAAAGAGAGTTCACACTTTAATTTTAAACATTAAGACTGCGCCGAGCGTGCGCCGGATGTACAGTGGCGCCCTCATTGCTATTATTGTGTTTTCTAATAAACTAACTGTTTTTACTTGCGCTACAAAAACGTATCGTCTGGTTACAAGGAATTTTTTTAGTTAATTAGAAAACACAATAATAGTAATGAGGGCGCCACTGGACGCTCGATGTTTGCTCGGTGTAGTCTTAAGACTACGCCGAGCGTACGCCGGATGTACAGTGGCGCCCTCATTACTTTTATTGTTTTTCCTAATAAACTAAAGTATTTTCTTGAAATTGAATGAAATGTATTTGTACTACAAATGAAAACACAACTTATAGGGTATATCATATAGCTTAATAACAATTCACCTTCGAGTTAGTAACTTAACGAAAAAAAGTGGCCACCTTTTCCCGTTAAGCTGACTACTCAAAGGGTAATTGTTATTAAAGTTTGTTACGTACTTATCCCATAAATTGTGTTTATACTTGCGCTACAAACACATTTTGTTTGGTTCCAAGGAAATTCTTTAGTTAATTAGAAAACCCAATAATAGTAATGAGGGCGCCACTGGACGCTCGGCGTTTGCTCGGCGCAGTCTTAAGTAAGTAATTGAACCTTTGTAACATAGTGTATTAATGAAATTTAAAAAGAATTTGAAAGTTAAAATTGAAATGAATAAATTCGGTACGAAATAAAACACGTAAAAGAAACGCCACTTTTATATGTAAGGACCCAATATAATTATGTCATGTATTCTGCCGTCCTAAGCAAAAACGCAGTAACTAAGGTAAACCTTCTGTAGTAATATCAACCTTACTATTAACGTCATAGAATTGAATTTGCTTTGGTGATTAAATTTAAGTTACTGCTTATTGGCTTACTGCTCAGTTCTTTTTTTGTTAATTAAACGTAAAACGTTGAAAAGGTACACAACTAAAAATTATTATGGCTGACAATAAAAACTTTTTTTTTTCAGGTTATACTCCGAGGCGGAATACCTCAAGCTCCCCGTAAGTGTGCCCCCAGAGATGTCCAGAAGCGATCTCTCTTCAGTATTGCTACAACTAAAGGCTCTCGGTATACACAATCTACTCAGGTATCTATTCTATATGGTAAAACCTTATTGCTTTTGATATGTTATCGTATTGTCAACTTAATAGCTATTATATATGTAGTGAATAATCCTTTCCCGTCGTTTTTTGTATGATAAGTTCGTTTTTTATCTTGTATTCTCAATAAGCTTAGGTACCCATCTACCCATCAATAAGACAACTGAGAAAGCGTTGGTGAAACTAACTGTAAAAACGCGTTAGTAACATTTTAAATAAGGAGCATAATGCACCTTTTTAATAATTGAGTAAGGTTTATTTTGCTCTATCATAAATTGGTTAGTTACGCGGTTTTGCAGTTTCACCGACGAAAACATGATAAATACGGACTTATCCGACAAAAAACGTTAGGAAACGACTATTTTACAGTAATGGCAGCCGTATTAACAACAACATAATAACAATATAATTTATAGTGATATATATTATTATATTACACTATTTTTAACAACTCAAAATCATCGTACGTGCCCATTTTTTTGCTAGCAGATTTCAAATCTTATGCGTTTCATTCAAGGTTCACATTCCCAACGCCGCCGCCGGCCAAAAGTCTCCTCTCCGGTCTAGAGACGCTGTACGCGCTGAAGGCGATAGACAAGGACGGCAATCTGACCGAAGACTTCGGCGAACATATGGCTGAGTTGCCCCTGAGGCCGATGTGTGCCAAAATGCTGTGTAACAGTGGTAAGATGAGTTTTTTAACTTTTGACAAAAAGAGGGGGGATGGAGGGGATGAGACGACGTAATTAGCCTAGTTGGTCCACCCTGCCTACGAAGCGAGCGGTCCCGGGTTCGATTTCCGGTCAGGGCAAATATTTATGAGTATTTGTTCCTTGGTCCTGGAGGTTTTCTATGTATTTAAGTACGTTTACCGTTGTCTAGTTCCTGAAGTACAAGCCTAGAGCTTAGTGTGGAACTAGGTAAATTTGTGTGAGAATGTCTCCTGATATTTACTTTTTATTTCCATTGCATCGCATTTCCACGTGCAAGAGTTTTTTTTTTTGGCAACAAGTATCTTAACAGCAGAAATTCGCTTTCGATGAAATTCGGTGATTGTCGTTATTTCAAGAGGATCCCAAGTTTGTTCTTGTTTGTATTGTGTTTGCACATCTGTGAACTAAATAACTCCTAAATGCGAAATGCCAAATATCCCAACAACCACATAAAATCACTCTTTAGCAACAGTTGAATAAACCTAGTTTTATTGAATGGCCTTTTTTTATAGGTGAATATGGCTGCATAGAAGAAGCACTATCGATTGCATGTATGCTGCAAGTCGACGGTATTTTCACGAAAAGCGTCACGGGGAAGGACAATATCGCTGCTCGGACGTCTAGGAGGAATAATTTCGAGGTAAGAATTAAGAGGCAACATAATAATAATGCTGCCACGTCTGGACAGGAATGAAAAGAGATGGCTTGATGTGCTTCTGCGCGTGAACGTGAGATGGAGACAGTTTTCACGCGCCTTGAACAGCGTCAAATTCAAATAATTTCTGGTGTCAAGCAGACAGCTTTAGAACCACTACATTGATTAAAAAAAAGGATTTACGGTTTTTTTGAGTTATTTTAATTATCGTTCCTGACGTAGACACCCCGTCACGTTGGTTTTTTTTATGGCATAGAGAAGACAAACGAGCACACAGGTCAACCTGATGGCAAGTGGAAACTGTGACACAGTGACATTCGTATTCACAAGACTGCAATGCAGTCCTAAGAATGCGTCGCCAACCCTGAGGACTAAGATGGAATGCCTCTATCCTAGTCATTTCACCGGCTGTCTTATCCCCAAACCGGAACAGAACAATGCGAACACTGCTGTTTGGCGGTAGGTTAATGGATAAGATGGTGGCAGCGATCCGGACGGACCCAGCACAAGATCCTACCACCCGCATTCCTAGACACTATTTTTAATTTAACGTTATTGAGCTTACATTTGTAATGATTATATTTGTTAATTTTAAATTAATTATTTATTACTTTTGCCTTGTAATGTTATTTTTAAGTATTATTGTATTTTATGATTGAAAAAAATTACCTTCTGCTGGAGATACTTACGGTCTTGTCCGAAGCACTATAGATTCGTTCCATATTAGGGTCAATCAACTTTTCTTTGTAGCTCGTTGCCATGGTGACGTCTCCTGAGTCACTCTTTAAAATTGTGATTTCAAAGAATATAAGTCCACTAAAAATCAGTTTTATTGCCAATTCCAAACTCATTTTTTATGGGCTTTCTCCTAAGTGTGCTAGAAGTATATATTACAGCATTTTTCCTAAGAAACTCTAACACTGTTGTCTCCTGGGTTACGGGACAGAATAAAAACCACAAAAAGTTGATCCACCCATTAACGACGTATTGAATACATAGCAGTATTTATTTCTCTATTTAAATGTTTATTTTTGTCTACTTGCCTAGACTAGACTAGGTTTGACTTGACTAGACTTCGACTAGATTTCTACTAGACTTTGAGACTAGGTTTGGTTTTTTTTTTCTCGTTTTAGGTTGCCGAAGGTGACATAATAATGTACCTGAACGTTTTCGATTCGTACATGAAAATTAAGAACGCACATTCCGACGAGAAACGCGCGATGAAAGCGTGCAGAGACTGGTGTCAGAAGATGTTTGTCAACCATAGAGTCATGGAGAAGGTAAGGTTCAAGTTAATTTTTTTAAGGCTTTGAGAATTCAAACGAGCACACAATACTTCTGATGGTAAGTGGGATCTAAATCCCATTAAGACTGCGCCGAGCGTACGCCGTATGTACAGTCAACCAATTTGATTCCTAGGCCACTATGGACTTTGTCAACGTGACGTTGTAAACCAAATCATAGGGAGTCTCTTACGTTTTGGTTGACAACGTCACTTTAACATAGTCCAAAGTGGCCTAGAAATCAAATTGGTTGACTGTACAGTGGCGCCCTCATTACTTTTATTGTGTTTTCTAATAAACCAAAGTATTTTATTGAAATTGGACGAAATGTTTTTGTACTACAAATGAAAACACAACTTATAGGGTATATCATATAGTTTAATAACAATTCACCTTCGAGTTATTAAACTGACTACTCGAAGGGTAATTGTTATTAAAGTTTGTTACGTATCCCATAAATTGTGTTTTTACTTGCACTACCTACAAAAACATTTCGTCTGATTCCAAGGAAATTCTTTAGTTAATTAGAAAACTCAATAATACATATAGTAATGAGGGCGCCACTGGACGCTCGGCGTTTGCTCAGCACTATTTTATTCTTTTAATGGTTTAGGATAATGATGTGGAAAGAATTGATTAAATAACACATGGATTTAGCAGTATTTGATGATGTAGAATGGAAATTAAAGACATTTTCAATACAAAGTTTGTTTACATTGTTGGCAAGTTCTATTGAAACAAACCTTAGACAATAATTCAGAAATAACGACTTTAGCCGTTTTAGAACCACGGCATGCGACTAAAAGTCCTAACCATATACATAAGTCTGCGTTTTTTTTGTGTCAAGATCGTAGCAAATGGAAATAAGTGGTCTCTGCCTACCCCTCTGGGAAACTGGCGTGATTTAATGTATGTATGTAAGTCTGCGAAATTTCAATTCAGTCCGATAAGTGGATGTAGGTTCAAATTCTAAGATTTTATACCATTGTTGGTTAGTTTTATTTACATACGTGTTTTAAACTTTGATTGTAATCGATTGTTTCAGGCATGTGACATAAGGGAAAGTCTTGAGAAACTAATACGAAGATTTGGCATCGAGAATAGAACCATTGATGAAATTGATTTGGGAACTGGTTAGTATTTGTGATTGTTTCAGTTTAATTTATAAGGGTTAGAAAGAACGTGTAAGACGGGATGTGACAGGAGAGATCAAAATCAAAAATCAAAATCAATAATTCTTTATTATCACTTAGCCAGCTTATAAAATTACAGTTGCTGAGGCCTCCCTTTGGACTTAAAAAGTCTGTGTTGGGACGCCTCGCTCTTCCAAAAATCAACATAAATGATAGGTACTTAACTTAGCATTAATAAAATAAAATATGTCCTGACTCACCGTGTGTGTGTGTGGGTGTGCGCGTGTTTGTGTGCGTGTGAGTGAGTGTCTGTATGTGTGTGTGAATTGTGTGTATGTGTGGGTGTTTTGTCACTGTACTAATAGTCGCTCAGTCTCATTACAATTTATTGTTTGAAGCCATTTGGGTATGATCATTTTACAGTGATGATAATCGTTTCTATAAATGGGTCATACACAGATTTAGGTTCGCGTCTTTCCTGTGGACATACCCGAAGTTAACGTGTTTAAGGCCTAATTTTCTGGCTGAACCCTCATCCGCATAAACGGCGTCACGTCTACTTTAGTCCTATCAAATAAAAACATAACTTATATGCACACAAGCACTTAACTATTGACCACAGGAGAGACAACTTTTGTTTTTTCGAATGTGTATGACCCAAATATCTAAGTGTTTACTTATAGTATTATAAAGATGACTGGATAGAACACTGGATAGGGTTAAACAGAATAGGAGAAGATGTGACAGGAAGAAATACTTAGGAACATTTTGAAACTGGATGAGACTAGAATATTGTAAGGTAGGTACTTAGAGTCATCAGTACACAGTTCACAGTACACAGTAAAAAACAAAGTAGCTATCCGCTTCTGTTCATGTACACAGTACTGTCAAGGAAATGGATTCCTAGACCATTTGGACTGTGTAGTAGTGACGTACTTAAGACTGCACCGAGCAAACGTCGAGCGTCCAGTGGCGCCCTCATTACTACTATTGTGTTTTCTAGTCAACTAAAGAATTTCCCTACAATCAGGCGATACGTTTGTGTAGCGTTTGTAAATACACAATTACCCTTTGAGTAGTCAGCTTAACGGGAAAAGGTGGCCACTATTTTTCGTTAAGTTGATAACTCGAAGGTGAATTGTTACTAAACTATGTGATATATCCTATAAGTTGTGTTTTCATTTGTAGTACAAAAACACACCGTCCAATTTCAAGAAAATACTTTAGTTTATTAGAAAACAATAATAGCATTGAGGGCGCCACTTTACATCGGGCGTAAGCTCGGCGCAGTCTTAATCAATCAAAACGTAACAGACCACTTATGGTTTTGTTTTCGCTCTTAAGACTACGCCGAGCGTACGCCGGATGTACAGTGGCGCCCTCATTACTTTTATTGTGTTTTTTAATTAACTAAAGAATTTCCTTGGAACCAAACAAAATGTGTTTGTAGCGCAAGTATAAACACAACTTATAGGGTAGGTATATCATTATAGTTTAATAACAAATCACCTTCGAGTTATCAACTTAACGAAAAAAAGTGGCCACCTTTTCCCGTTAAGCTGACTACTCAAAAAGTAATTGCTATTAAAGTTTGTTACGTATCCCATAAATTGTGTTTGTTTATACTTGCGCTACAAACACATTTTGTTTGGTTCCAAGGAAATTCTTTAGTTAATTAGAAAACCCAATAATAGTACTGAGGGCGCCACTGGCTGGACGCTCGGCGTTTGCTCGGCACAGTCTTAAGTTATTTCTTGTCCTCACTCGCACACAGTTGACATTTTGACATGGTGATTATTTATTTCCAGCTAAATGCAAGCGAGTAATGAAATGCGTGCTGTCCGGCTTCTTCCCGCAAGCGGCCCACCTGAGCACAGACGCGACATACAGAGGCATCAGGGGCGCTGTGTTGCACATCAGCCCCGACAGCTGCTTGTTCAGAGTGCAGCAGCCGACATGGTTAGTGACGTGTCGAGGGAACTGATTTTTGACGTTCGAGCATTCAAAAGTGACAAAAAACCTTTGACTTGAGAGTGATAGAAAATATCGTTGATTGAATACAAAACCGACACAAATCAAAATGTGTTTGTGTTGCATTTAAAATCGGAATGCTATTTACTTTAAGCTTTAAATGAAACTATATTTGTTTTTGATTTGTGGCGCTTTTGTATTTGAGCAGCGATATGAACACAGATGGTCCGTGTCATTCGATTTGAAATATATCAATAGAAAGTATCATTTGACATCTGTCAAACCTGTTTAAACTAAAACATAAAACAAACCTAGCAACGCCATAGATATTCAAGATAAGGTTAAAAAAATCCTTTTAAAATGAAGAATAACCAGAATTATGTTGGTATTTTGTTTCATTTACTTTCAATAAAAAAATATTTTTACAAACAAAACTTGGAGCGATCACTAGTATATGGGAAAAACATCGATAGTTGAGTCTATCGATATAGACAATCTGCTGTGCATTGCAATGCTGTCATTTAATATTCGGTCTGATAATATGTTTTGGTCCCAGGGTGGTGTTTGCAAGCGTCCAGAGTACCGGCGACAAGACGTATATGCGAGATCTGATGACCATCGACAAAAACTGGCTTCTGGAAATAGCCCCGCATTACTACAAGCAGAGTTAGAAATAAAGTTTATTTAGAACTCCCTTTTTTATTATAAAATATCCTTAAAAACTATTTTTCCATCTTGCCTACCCGCATTTTATTTTGAATCTTCTTACATAGCAACGTAACCTTAAAATCAATTGTGGGTTAAGCCAATAAAGTATTGAAATTTATTAAAAAATCTTACATACAAATATTCAGTATGGCCGCCATTCCTGGGTTTGACGTGACAGGTCACGTGACCGCGTCACCGCACTGGGCCGCCAAGGGGTGCCTTTCTGGCCAGTTGCTGATAAACACATCTAAGGCATGAAGAATTAATACATACATACATACATAAACTCACGCCTTTATTCCCAGAGTGGAGTAGGCAGAGCTACAGAATTACCAACAACTCTAAAATCTTGTTGACAATTCTGTAACCACATTTTAGAATTAATAAGGAAAATAATTATTAATTATGAAAACGAAAGATGCTCTGGAAATTCCATGATGTTTTGTAATAACAAAATACCACTATTACAAACATCGCAAGTGTAGGTACAGCCGACGTCAACGATATGTTTTCATTTTTTCACCTTATTCCATTGCAATAAGGTTCAAGAATGTAAACATATCTTCCACGTGTGATTTGCATTTTCCACAGGGGAATTGAAGACTTTGGACCATGATTTCATGTTAAGGTTAGAATTCTCGACCTTAATCAAATCATGTATTTTAATAACAGTATATAAATACAGAGCAGGTGATTGATAACCTTTGCTACCGGTATCTCCAGTCCTGTTTACTTCAAGTTAATTAAAATTAATGAGCCGTTAACCATAGTTGAAATATATTTTACTTTTTTAACATAAGTACTTTCAAGAACAAATTGAAAGTGCTAGCTTTGACGCTACAAAAATACTGTTGCACGGATCTCTTTTTGTAATAATATGAGGGTTTTTTAAATACCTATTATAAAATTTCTTTATTTTGTGTTTGCAGAATATTTAGTACAAGCATAGTGCTTAGTTTGGGGACTATGTATTTTTTTTTATAGCCTAGGGCAGACAAACGAGCTCACAGGCCACCTGATGGTAAGTGGAAACTGACCCATAGACATTCGAATTCACAAGACTGCAATGCAATCCTAAGACTGCAAATGCGTTGCCAACCCTGAGGACTAAGATGGAATGCCTCTACGCTAGTCATTTCACCAGCTGTCTTATCCCCAAACCGGAACACAACAATGCGAACACTCCTGTCTGGCGGTAGGATAAGATGGTGGTAGCGATCCGGACGGACCCTGCACAAGGTCCTACCACCCGCTAAATCTCATTATATGTCAATTGGTGTGACATTGTACCCCTATTTATTTTTTATTTTTTATATATTAAGGACATAAGCCTCAAACGCGTCCGCTCGTCAGCTTACGTCAGTCTTATACATATTCTTTGATTTCGGTGGTCGTTAACAGAATGCGTCTTGGCTATTCCTTCTGGATAGTTTTGAAAAGGACAGTTATAGCTCCGTCCTATCCCTTTGACATACGGCCGCAGTACATACATACATACATACATACATACATAAACTCACGCCTTTATTCCCGGAGTGGGGTAGGCAGAGCTACAGAAATTCCAACAACTATAAAAACTTTTTGATAATTCTGTAACCACACTTTGCACACTTAGGAAGATGTTTACCAGTGTATTAGTGACAGGTTGCAAGCCCATCGCCTAACAGTACTACACGCCTTTATACACCTTAGTCGGCTTTTACGACATCCACGGAAAGTTACGGAGTGGCACTATTCTAATCCGGCTACCACCTATCATCGCGGCTACGGCCGCAGTCTCCAATAAATAATCCATAATCTTGTTTGTTTATATGAATTATTTACAACAACAAATAAATTTCGCAAAATCAATATAGGTAGCTTTCACCTCTAGAACAAATTAATCATAAAGATAACTACAAGTTTATAATTAGTACTTTACAATAATCGGAACAGAGTTGAAATTAGTTCATTTAACCTTATATGAGGGCAGAAACATCGTCTGGTAAACAGGTTTATTAGTATTAAATGTTGATTACTGTATGTACCCGCAGGAACCTTGATAAGAAAACAACTAACAAACAAACAAGATACATTTATGGCAAAACTTGATGTAGAGTTTTGACCCTACAGCGCCTCTATTCTAGTTGGTAATAGTACATTATTGCCTAGGCGCGGAAAGTAATGGATTTCCTGACGAGGTGATAAGCATGCCGAGCAATAGCGAGGCCTGCTAAAATACGAGTCAGGAAATCCTCGTTTCCGCCGCGGCAAATATAATGCTTTTCTCAAACAATGCGAGGAAATGATACAAATACATAATTATAAGTATTTTTGTATGAGTATGAGTATTCTACGTCATCATCATACCTTCACGCCTTAATTCACAGAGTGAGGTAGGCATAGCTATAGAATTACCAACTCTAAAAACTTGTTTATAATTCTATAACCACATTTTGCACAATTACCAGCGTATTAGTGACAGGTGGCAAGCCCATCGCCTAACAATGCTACAAGCCTCTATTCCCTTAGACGCCTCTTACGACTTCCACGGGAAGACATTAATATTATTAAAATTTATTAATGAAAACAATTACAGTATATCAATACAATGTTGTCCCACAAAACTGTTTACACAGTTTGACTGCGGGATCATTGAGTCTCTTAACTATGATATAACTTTACTTAAAATTTATATAATACTAAAGAAATAATTAAACATTCTTCTTTTAAACTTTGCCTTATTGGCCTCCAACTTTATACCTTGTGGGTAATCGATTGAGAATGTAGGGTAGACGTTTCTGCAGGCATCTGTCAGTAGGGAGGCAATTTAACCGGTTATTAATCGATTTAGTATGAAAATAACCGGTTAAAATCGGCTATAACCGGTTATTTGCATTCCGTATCTGTCACCGTAGTAATTACTGACCCTCGGCACAGCGTACTTCCCTGCAGCCGCCATGGAGTGGTAATATTCTAAGCCAGCAACCACACGAAAAATTCTCCAAATAGAATGAAAAATAGTTTTTAGCATCACAAAAAGCCGGAAAAACAAACTGCGCGTGGCTATACGATAAGCAACTATGTAGCTAATTGGATGAATCAAAGGAAAGCTGCGTTAATTAGGCGTTGATGAGGTTATCGGTTAGAATCATATTACCATTAGAACAGGATTATCAGGATCACAGGTCGCGACCCGGACTCTGTCGCGCCTTAATTATTTAAGAAACTAATTACTTATGTTTATAGAATTAAGACGGTGTAAAAATGCGCACATGTATCGAGTTACATCGTGCATGAAAAATTCCCAGTTCACAATTAAGTTACGTGGCGATCACGGTGTTATTAAAGATTATAAAGTCGGTATGGTTGGGACTATGGTCCGTGTCATTTGAATTTGGCAAGATGTAAACAAATTGTTAGGTATTTGACACATAACCTCAAATATTCGTGAAGCATGTTTTTATTAATAATAATTAATAACGTATCATGAATAGTTATGTAATGTTCAACTTTGAAGCGTGTTTTTATTTATAACAACGTTTAATTGAAAGTGGTTTATCGCTAATCCCTCGGGAACCGTCAAAATGTTCGGCATAATAAATACTCTAAGTACCTATGACCTTTTCCGGGACTCAGGCAATCTTAATTATTTAAGAAACTAATTAATTAGTTATGTTTATAGAATTAAGACAGTGTAAAAAATGCGCACATGTATCGAGTTATTACATCATGCATGAAAATTCCCCAGTTCACAATAGGTACTGCCCTTCGCAAGGGCGTAAGTCTCATAGAACCGCATATGTATTAGTGACCTTATTTCTTAAGATGAGAGATTAAATTTGCTTTGACTACGAAATATGCGAATGCGTCCTTTTTATTTGAGAGGGCAGAATAAGTCACGTGGCTATCACGGTGTTATTTGAGATTATAAAGTGGGCATGGCATGCGTGGGACTATAGTCTGTGTCATTTGAAGTTTGCAAGTTGTAAACAAATTGGTAGGTGAAACAAATTGGTATTGGTAGATGATGGAGGGGACGTTGTTTTCAGTGATTGATTTTATTATATTGATGTATAATTATTTATTAGATTTTATAGTAATTTAAAGTATTTACAAGCGAAAGATATAGATGCGTGTTCATTCCTTGATGGTAAGGTAAGATATGCTCGTTGACCAACTCCAATTTGAATGTCCCAACCGCCGCGTCGTGACGTCAAGAAAGCAGCGTTTTGGATGCGTTCTAAACATGCTCCCCGCGTTGAAGTACTTCAATATTTAACCTATAATTTAAAGGTTAAAAAAAAACATTGAACTGGGGCCCTAACATGATTGCGTATATCGCGTGACAAAGTTTGGATAATGCATCTGTCACCTATTTACACGTAAATAAGAACGAGAGTGACACATGTTTTATCAAAATTTTGACACGCGATATAAATGCAACCATACTAGGGCCGCTGACTGAGATAAAACTGATTAAAATGGTTTACCTTTGAAATATCGAAACTCATTTCATATAACGTTTCACTTCGCCGAAGTTTCATTTCATTAGGTATTTCGACGTGCAGGGGCTTTTTTTTGTTTGTGGTTACAAGTCTAATCTAACATACCTAGCCTGGGTAAAGAATGCTTAATACCTATAATCTGAAAATTATAAGGTTGTGACAGCTTTCGATGAAATTAAATTCGGTGAAATGATACATTCGATGAAATGTTTGTCGATATTTCAAGGGGATCCCGTTATAAATAGATTCAGAGAATTTCACGTACCTAACCAAATACCTAATCATCACTACATAGTATAAAACTAATAAAACAAAGTCGCTTCCCGCTGTCTGTCCCTATGTATGCTTAGATCTTTAAAACTACGCAACGGATTTTGATGCGGTTTTTTTTAGTAGATAGAGTGATTCAAGAGGAAGGTTTTTATGTATAATAAATTTTGTTTTATGTACGTGTGTTATAGAAAACTCAAATAAACCGAAGCGAAGCGAGGGCGGGTCGCTAGTGAATGATAATTGACATTGCTAATAATATAATTGTGATGGAATATTGATAAGCACGAGGAATGTATAATTTTTTTGTATGCCAGAGCTGGTGAAATGTGTCAAGCTCTGTAAATATATACTATCTTATGTACCACATATTAAGCAAAAATATAATTATTATTTTTCTTATTCTCTTCTCTTTAGACAGATTTGGTAATAATTGTTCGAACATTTGGTTTTAACGCAAGGCGCGATCGTTAAATGGCGCTTTTACATTATTCGTTTTATCCGACTTTGATTGGAGCCCGTTTAGGGTCACCTACCTGGGTAAAAGTTCATACATACACATACATACATTAAATCACGCCTGTTTCCCGGAGGGGTAGGCAGAGACCAATTCTGTCCACCTGCTACTATCTTGACAAATTTCGCTTCTTCCACATTCATATACATCGAGTCACGCACGCAGGTCGGTTTCGGGAACTTAAGATTCGTCCCTTTTCCAGTATTTCTCCGATTTGATTCGAAAAAGTACCCTTTGGGCGGCCCCTTCCGACCCTTCGACTCACTTTCGATCTGTATATCTCTTTCGTCAATCTTCTTTCATCCATCCTTTTCAAATGACCGAAACATCGAAGCATGCCCTTTTCAATCTTAGTCACTACGTCTAAAACTTCATTATAATAGAAAATCCGGTTTAACCGAATGTAAATGAGTCATAGTATTTATGCAGCGAACCTTTCAATAAGTAATAAGATTCGCCATTCCAAAATTGAAAACATAACCAACTCAACTCACTGAACCTTTCCGAACCGTTTGTAAAGGTTCGTTGAGTTGGATTGGATAGTTTAGGTTAGGTCACTGAGGTTATATGAGGTTGGTTTGGTTGCTTTGGCACACTGCGTAAGAATTACTTACATAAATCAGGGTCGCACATCGCTTGTAAGTCATCTACCGGTTAAAGCGACATCTATTGACCAGTTGAGTTACGAAGCTAGCGCACTTCAATAACCTTCTCAATAGATGTCGCTTTAACTGGCGGATAAGTTGCAAGCGTTGTGCTTCCCTGATACCTCCCAAGAAGGGAAATGATTATTGTGATGAGTGGACCTGTTTTGACCTCTTACCAACGCCAATGCCAACCGAATATCATAAATATCCGGGGTGTTATTCTCTCAAAAACAACGGACGGGCTGACGAACGTGCGAAATCGCAGCGGCGAGTGTATGTAGTCCCGTCAGAGCGAACAAAACACATTTTAGCGCATGCATTTTTAATTAAGCAGCCTTATTATGTTCGATCCATCGGCCGAAACCATGCTTGGACATTCACTCGTCCGTCCGTCCGACCGTCGTTGTTGAGAGAACCACTACCCAGGGGACAATGTCACATTACCCTAGTCCCAAACTAAGCTCTAGGCTTGTACTATGCGACAATGATATAAATACTTATATAGAGAAATGTATACTTAAATACATAGAAAACATCCGTGACTCAGAAACAAATATTCGAGCTCATCACACAAATATCTACCCTTACCGGGATTTGAACCCAGGACCGCTAGCTTCGTAAACTGTAATTCTATGGAACTTGCTAACTATGTAAACAAGCCGCCATACTAAAATTGACATTAGATGTCAATTTCAATACATTGTTTGTTTACATAGTTAGCAAGTTCCATAGAATTACAGTTTAGGTAGGGTCACTACCAACTAGGCTGTCGCGTCGTTTGAGATACTGCTTATCAACTCAGTGGGGCTAGACAAGTTGCCATCGTTCACGAACGCTAGCGTTAGGCGATCACTTTGGTGATCACCTGTCACTTGGCGCTGTCAAAATTAAATAGGCTAGACAACTTGCCATCGAATGGAACGCTAGCGTTAGGCGATCACTGTCGACATGCGTTGTCAAAAATCAAAAATTTAGCCAAGTTGTATGCCCACGATGAATACAACCTCGCTCGGCTGTGTAGTTTTCTTTTTCTAAAAATGATAAATTTGTCTATACTTTTCGACAAATAGTACCGCGTAACGACCGTAGTCGTCAAAACTATCACTAACGCGAGTGATAGTGATCAATTTTCAGTGTTTCAGTTTAACGAGTGTTATATCACGTGACTTAAGTCATTCCCATACATTTTTCAATGACACATGTCGCCAGTGATCACCTAACGCTAGTGTTCGTGAACGATGGCAACTTGTCTAGCCCCACAGGAGGGCTTATTCTTGTTTGTGCTTTTCATACGATCGATACGAATGATACGAATAATCGTTTACAAAAATAAATAACACGAAATAATATCTGTGCTCTGATTCAATATTCCATTAACCGTTTCATGTCCGGAGCCATCTTTTATAATTTATTTTCTTTATCATTTTTTTTTATTAAATCTTCCGTAATAAAAAACAATCCGCTATCTGTTACGGTTCATAAGATACAACTCTTGAAAGATGGGACGGACGGACGGACATTGTAGATTTATTAATAGGGTTCCATGTTGCTAACCTTCGGGGACGGAACCCTAAATTCTGTCACCTACATTAAGTAAAGTTCAAAGACTCAACCGATAATAACCAAATCTTACTTTAACAAACAGTTTGTTATTTTCTCTATATTTATCCTGTTTACTTCACCTGGTTTCTTTATTCATGCCACATAGTGCCAAAACATCGGTAAGGAGTCAACTTTACATAGAAAATAGAAGAACATGGCACCGAATATTTTAATAAGAACACTGATATCATATTGGATGTTCTTTCATTGTGAATTGTTTTGACTATTCTTAATCTTGTAAAAACTGAGTTCCGGGTCGTATAGGGTTTAGGGTCATTCTGAACGTTCTTGACCCCAATTATTGTTATGCAAAGTTGCACGGTTTTGTAAGATATTGCCATTTTTAGGGCTCCGTACCCAAAGGGTAAAAACGGGACCCTATTACTAAGACCGCTGTCCGTCTGTCTGTCTGTCACCAGGCTATAAGTACTGGTGATAACTAGACAGTTGAAATTTTTATAGGTGATGTAGTTCTCTTGCAGATATAACAACAAATATTAAAAACAGAATAATCAAATATTTCAGGGGGGCTCCGATACAAAAAAAGTCATTTTTTGCTATTTTATGCTCGATATTAATAACGGCAATAGGTAGACGCATAAAATATTCACAGATTATAAAGTTGTATGCTCACTTTAAAAATAAATCATTAATTATTTATTCCATACAACAAACGTAATATTTATAGGTACTCTTTAATACGGTCTGAACAGGGTGCTTAATAAAAAAAAAAACTGGCGAACATAGCGTTTTAACATCATACATACGAGTACATACACTCTCGCCTTAATTCTCAGAGTGGGGTAGGCAGAGCTACAGAAACTACTCTAAAAACTTGTTGCCAATACTTTAACCACGTTTTGCACAAGTAGTCTAAGGATCGTATCACTACATAGTATAAAACAAAGTCGCTTCCCGCTGTCTGTCCCTATGTATGCTTAGATCTTTAAAACTACGCAACGGAATTTGATGCAGTTTTTTTTAATACATAGAGTGATTCAAGAGGAAGGTTTTTATGTAAAATAAATTCTGTTTTATGTACGGATGTTACAGAAAACTCATATAAACCGAAGCGAAGCGAGGGCGGGTCGCTAGTTAATAAACTAATCTCAACTCTAATGCTCGTCTCGAGATATGTCACAAATAACAGTGTTCTATGGTTTGACGTTTACTTTAACGTATCTTGTGACGGGCCTCTCAGCCAAGATGTGTTTATATTAATACGACCCTGAGATGCAATGTTTACCAGTGTATATTAGTGACAGGTTGCAAGCCCATCGCCTAACGATACTATACTACAAGCCTTTATTCCGACATTGAGTGGCACTATTCTAAGCCGGCAACCATTCGACTTTATATTAAAAATGGTAAAAAATGCAAAGGACTAGACATATGGATAATAAGATTAATAAGACATGAATTCCCCCCGTGTGGTTGCCGGGTTAGAATAGTGCCACTCCATGTCTTCCCGTGGATGTCGTAAAAGCCGACTGTAGTACTGTTAGGCGATGGGCTTGCAACCTGTCACTAATTACACTGGTAAACATCTTAGCCTAAGTGTGCAAAATTTTGAGTTGTTGGAAGTTCTGTAGCTCTGCCTACCCCTTTCCGGGAATAAAGGCGTGAGTTTATGTTTGTATGTAGAGATTAATTATTTTGCGTCTTTAGTTTCCATGGTAACACACAGACTAAATATAAACACACAGTCAAAGTGTATCAATTCTTAAATAATCTATAGCGAAATTAATCTTAATTAACATGAAACCGTTAACAGTCGCAGTAGAGTCGTTATTGCAAAAATTGCATATTTCAGAACCTTCTCTACTAACTTTGACTTTATGGTATATAGAGATAGAACTGGAATTTCTTTGGTCGATAAGTGACGGCGTTATGTCTGGTATGTTTTTTTATCTTTGTTTATAAAACTATTTTAGTGCATTAACGTTTAGGTAGCAACTCTTCAAATTGGAATGTTACCTACACATTCAAAATGACTTATTTTGTAGATAGTATAATGAAGTGTTTTTTATTTCATATCTCACTACTTACTCGTAGCTGTTAGTCGTGTCTTTACCTGCGTTGAAGTAACTTAGTTAAAATCGTTATGACATCCTAAGAAATGAGCTATTTACCTTGTACGCTATCCTTTTATCTAACTGTTTTTGAACTAATATTTACGCTTATCTGGTTATCCATTAAACAGAATGAATAAGCCCCTTAAATTTATGTTAACTGGAGGTTCTTTTAGACGAAATATTTAATTAATTGATCATTGTTCAATTGAGTTTTGTATATGGGTTGTGTATGATTGATAAATTGTTTCTAATTCTTTTAATAATCCAACTATTTTTGTGGAAATCTCATGTCAATGGTTTTTTTGTGAGCACACAGCCCACAAGATGGTAACGAAGTAGGTAGTATTTTAAAATCGGATCCCTTTGACTGCCATACATATCGTTGGTCATAATGTATTGAAATTTTTTTGTCAACTTCTTTCAGGCTGAAGTTACAGTTTTTAATAAACGTTTACCGTGTAGATTCGTTAGGTTAGGTTAGGTTAGTTTTATAAATGTCCAGAAAAAATAACCGTGTCCTGAGAAATGCATTATGACTTGCGAAAATTATGACTTGAAACAGATTATGACTAAAAATAATTATGGCAGTCAATAGAGACCCATTTGAGATAGACATGTGTATCCAAGACCGCAAATGCCATGACAACCCTGAGGGTCATGACGGAACTCTGCAAAGTGGTTAAAGGACAAGATCCGTTTGCACACCGCACAACATCCTGCCACCACTATGAAATATCCGTTGTGACAAAAAAACCGACAAACAAATACATACCGATAGTTTTCGCATTGATCATGTTGTCTTTAAAACTTTTATATCAATACACGTGTAGCCAACCGTACAATCAGATAAAATATAACATTATACGCCTCTTAACACAACGATAATATTTACTTGAAAAAAAATCCGTAATCAACCAGTTTTATGTTTCTCTTACAAATATTGATACGAAAGCATATCAGTGACCTGACCTATGACGTTAGGCGCCAATGGTATCCAAAGGGAGCCCAGTTTTTAGGTACCTCAGGGATCGTGGCACCGTTTTGTATTCTTGATATTAATTCGATCATATAACACGTTCATAATATAAAGAAGTGGAAAGTACGACGCTGTTAGAATAGCTGGTAGTGACCCTGCCTGGGAAACCAGGGTAGTGATTCTCTCAACAACGATGGTCGGACGGACGAACGAGTGAATGTCCAAGCGGCGAGTTTAAGTAGTCCCGTCAGTGCGAACAAAACATATTTAGGGGCGTGCATTTTCAATTTAGCAGCATGGTTTAAGGCTGCTTAATTGAAAATGCACGCACTGAAATGTGTTTTGTTCGCTTTGACGGGACTACTTAAACTCGCCGCTGCGATTTCGCTCGTCCGTCGTACTCTTAAAACATCGTGAGGAAACCTGCACATTGAGCTGTGTATAGTTAAGAGGGTAATTGCTCAAAAACGTAAAGGGTCGAAGTGTATCCGAAATATATTCAGATAAATTACACAAGATTCAAGGACAATTGTTTTTGCCTGGAATCGAACCTAGGACCGCTAGCACCAATTAACTAACCTAACCTAATAGTTGGTAAAGTTTCAAGACCTCTAACTACGGGAAACCGTATTATCAATGTTATGATAGCTCCTATTTACCTGACAGTACTGGCAGCCAAGTTAAAAACAATACAATAACAAGCCAAATGCAATTTGGTTTTATCGAGTAGAACCGCCCAAGGTCGACTGTCTCGATGTTGTGTACGTGACAAGATAAAAAAAAGAAGAATGTTACATTGCAATATCAAGATAGAAAACTTTTTCGTTGAGTCCAATACCTTCGTTAAGTTTTTAGGGTTCCTTAGCCTTGGGACCTTTAGGTTTACGTTTATTTCTTTATTTAGGTTGGTGGCAGTCGTTACAATAACTCTCACTCTTCAACGGTAAATTGTAAAATCTTTATTTTTAAATGCTTTACAGTCGCAAGCCGCAACCATAAAACGTTTAAAGAATATACAAACTTCTGGCCTATTTTGTATTAAACACTGATAATTTATGCAACTGTCACATAATGATGCCTTTTATGATGCGAGTGCGATGTTAGAATGCAAGGCATTGGCTAGTCTTTTTTTAGGGTTCCGTACCCAAAAGGAGCCTAACAGGACCCTATCAATATGCCTACTACCGTTTTTGTATGAAAATAACCGGTTAAAACTGGTTTTTACCGGTTTTTACGCTGTCCGTCCTTCCGTCCTAACTTTAACAGTTGCATCTCTTGAACCTTAATAGATAGTTTTTATTTTAATAATATGTTTATGTGTTATTCAAATAAAATCTGAACCTTAGGTACCATGCGGTAGTACGGCACCCTCAGTGCGCGGGTCTATTTCGGGTTTGACCGGTGTTAATTTACGTGGTATAATATTGCTTGAAACACAATAATGTCGAGTGCTTCACACGAACTTGGCCGATTTTTTGTAGTAAGACCATCATTCGTTTTATCTCTAGTGATACGATTATCTATCATGAGTTATGATTTGCGTTATTACAAGGTTATTGAGTAGATAGTAATACACTATCGTAACAAAAACGAGTAGCCATTTAGTAACGAGAGGCCACCTGACTGAGACAATATCATACGGTCAAAAGTCTAACCTAACCTACATACATACATACATTAAATCACGCCTGTTTCCCAGAGGGGTTGGCAGAGACCATTTCTTTCCATTTGCTACGATCTTGACAAATTTCTTTCGCTTCTTCCACATTCATACATCGAGTCATGCACGCACGTCGGTTTCGGGTACTTAAGATTCGGCCCTTTTCCATTACTTCTCCGATTTGACTCGAAAAAGTACGCCTAGGGCGGCCCCTTCCGACCCGTCCACTCACTTTCGATCTGTATATCTCTTTCGTCAATCTTCTTTCATCCACCCTAACCTAACTTATTTAATAAGCCCATCCACAGATGTAGTAAATATTCCTTTCCCATCGTTTTTGGTCGGATAACTTCGTAATTATCTTGTTTTCTCAGTTGGCTAATTGATGCGTAGTGAAGCTAATTGAGAAAGCTAGATAAATACGAAGTAATCCGACAAACAACGGTGGGAAAGGATTATTCACTACATCTGTAACCTTTATGTAATGGTTTAAGCACAAACACTTTTTTGCGAAATGAAAGTTTTTAAAATGATATAGTTTGTCAAATGATGATTTGGTCAAAATTCAAGATACCGTCAAAGTAACTAAACGCGATCACAATACATTGCCTAACGCACTCACTCGCAATCGCAATCGCTTTCATTTGACATTCCGAAGGCGAAGGCATACAAAATGAAAACAATTGTTCCACTTTGAAGCCGATTGCGATTGCAAGTGCGTTAGGCAATAAGCCAGGGTAGTGATTCTCTGAACAGCGACGGTCGGACGGACGAACGAGTGAATCTCTAAGCGGCGAGTTTAAGTAGTCCCGTCATTGCGAACAAAACATATTTTAGCGCGTGCATTTTCAATTTAGCAGCATGGTTTCTGCCGATGGATCGAACGTATACGGCTGCTTAATTGAAAATGCACGCGCTAAAAGGTGTTTTGTTCGCTCTGACGATACTACTTAAACTCGCCCCTTGACGCGAGTAGATACGTCGATATGGTGGGGCGTAGATATCCTACTAATATGTGAAATGTTAGTTTTTTACTCCTTCATGCTGCCACGGCTGGATTTGGATGAATTCCAGTTTGGAATGGTGATATCTTACACACTGCAACAAAGGCTACTTTTTATCCTAGAAAAGACAAAAGTCCTCGAGGGAATAACGATAGTCGAAAATTAAATTCGGCTGGTTGCGTAAGTTTTTTTTTTTTAACCAACTTATAAACAGGAGGAAGTTATCGAGCGCACACTTATTATGAACCAATTCCAAAACTTTTTTTAAAATTTGAATGATTATACCTACTTCCTTCTCTAAATCCATGTATATTAAGACTGCGCCGAGCAAACGCCGAGCGTCCAGTGGCGCCCTCATTACTATTATTGGGTTTTCTAATTAACTAAAGAATTTCCTTGGAACCAAACAAAATGTGTTTGTAGCGCAAGTATAAACACAATTTATGGGATACGTAACAAACTTTAATAACAATTACCCTTTGAGTAGTCAGCTTAACGGGAAAAGGTGGCCATTTTTTTTCGTTAAGTTTATAACTCGAAGGTGAATTGTTATTAAACTATATGATATACCCTATAAGTTGTGTTTTCATTTGTAGTACAAACACATTTCGTCCAATTTCAAGAAAATACTTTAGTTTATTAGAAAACACAATAAAAGTAATGAGGGCGCCACTGTACATCCGGCGTACGCTCGGCGTAGTCTTAAGTACCTACTTTTAAGACATAAAATACAAACATTAAAAAGCATTATGCAAAATAAAGATCTGACGATGGAGTCCATGAGGAATCGACGGAACTCCTCAAACATTAAAGGCACACCTATAGCGATTTCGCTACTTTTTATTGTAACTCGTGCATTTGCTCTTATAAAGCACTATTTGTTAAAGTGGAACTGATGATGAAGACCACAGGTGGCCACCGGCACTCCTAAACAGTACCTATTTCAAGGCTGGCTATTAGATATCTCGATTAAGATAGTTGAGCGACTATGACGAAGCACATTTACGTTCAAATGTATGACTATTACTCTCCCGCGGCGTTGCTTGCAGCGATCAAGAAATTTTCTATGGTTACTTATTACTTGAGATGTGGGACTACATAACAGCATAATTATGTTCACTGAAATGTTTAAAACAACCGAAACTCGCCTTCAAACCGCAAAAAATAACTTCTTTTAAAATGGTGGTATGTGATGGCGGTCGATGGTGGTGGTCAGTCTAACTGAAGTCGGCGTCCCACCAAAAGTAGACATCAGGGGTGTTGTTCTCTCAAAAACAACGGACGGTCGGACGAACGAGCGAAATCCCAGCGGCGAGTTTAATTAGTCCCGTCAGAGCGAACAAAACACATTTTAGTGCGTGCATTTTCAATTAAGCAGCCTTATACGTGCGATCCATCGGCAGGACCATGGACGCGCTAAAATATGCTTTGTTCGCACTGACGGGACTACTTAATTTCGCCGTTTGGAGATTCATTCGTTCGTCCGTCCGACCGTCGTTGTTGAGAGAATCACTCCCCTGTTGTACTGACCTATTTACCTACCATTTTAAAAGAAGTATTTTTTTTACGCTTTGAAGGCAGGTTTCAGTTTTTAAAACATTTATTATATGTATAAATCGTTTTTCGTCTTTTTGTGTAATTTCTACTCTGTGTAGTGGGAATTAATAAAAACAGTGTAACAAGTACCTAACCTTTCTCTGTTGTAACTATCGGTGAGAATCTGTAATTAAGCTCTAAACGTTTATTAATGAAAAACAACATAAAATAATACAACCACCATAACACAATAACTGAAAAAGAAAACTAAAACTAAATAAAACTAACTCTAAATATATAAATTAACTAAAACATTAAATCTAAGAATGGCCCCTGCGGCATTGTACCAAAGATGCTGGCAGCATTTCCTCGCTGGATGGTTAAACTTATACGTTGAGTGAGGAAACTGCCAGCTCTTCGGTCTCCCGTGACGTCAATGAGCCTCTTTGAAACTTCTTTGAAGAAAGATGCTCTTAGTATCTACTTTTAAGTTATTTTTTAGTTTTATAGCCGTTGTTTTTCTATAAATAAATAAATAAACAAGTTTGGGAACTTAGCTGTAGACCAGGCAAGCGATGCACTCTAGACCATTTCGATATCCACAGAATGACTCACGCGTCGTCAGTCCCAACAGCTGTCTGGCCGTTTACCCCATTGTTTTGCCGCATGGCATAGACTCAGGCGCACGCATTGTGCTTTATGCGTGACAGATAAGATAACAAACGTAACGTGTATCCAACTAAAAACATAAAGGTAAAATATAGGGCAAGTTCTCATGTGCCACCAAAAGTAGTGGCTGGTTTACAGCCAAAAAAAAGATAAAAAAGATAAAAGATAAAAGATGTTTATTCAGTAAGTAGGCCGCACGGGCACTTTTACACGTCAAAAATCTACCAGCGCTTCGCAAGAGACCTCTGCTGAGAAGAAACGCCGCAAGAAACTCAACAGTTAGTCGTTTTTTAAATATACAATTATAAAACTTAACCTAGCATTATATAAAACAATGAATCTAACATACGATAAGAAATAAATGTATCTGCCAGACCACTAAATTCATTTCGAGCCCTTGGCAGTTCTCTTAGGGCCGTATTAATAAACTAATCTCAGCTCTAATGCTCGTCTCGAGATGCGTCAAAAATGACAGCTTTCTATGGCTTGACGTTTACTTTGACGTATCTTGTGACGCGCCAGTTAAGGTGAGTTTATTAATACGGGCCTTAGATACCCAACAGATAATGATGTAACTTACTGTATAAATTACTGCCAAGTTATGACTCAAAAAGCGTTTGCAGTGCACGCAGTGGCCATCAATTGGTCTGGCTGTAAACAATCACCTTCTTAATATGGAGTTTCTTTTGAGATTGTTCGTACATTTTAATTTCGTATAATAATTTTTAGATCAGGCGTAGGCGTATTTGTAGTTTTCAGATTTTCGTCCTTTACTTGTACTGTAAGTCTATTCCAAATTTCAATTTCAAGTCATCGGGAAATACCCTAGGTTTTAATGAGAGAGTCAGTCAGTACAAAATAAGCCGTTTTCAAACATTTATAACTCTTTAAAGGGTTACGATAGAACATTCATTTTCATAATAGGGTGAAAGATCATTGACCATAGTAATCTGTAAAAAAAACAGGTGCCAAGCTGTATTGGGAAAAAAATTACGAGGGTGAAAATAAGGGTTGAATGTGTTCGTGTAAATATACACACTACAGTATTGCTTGGCTTTTTCTTCGAACTTGGCCGAACACACTGCCGTGTGTATTGATAGAAGAGAGGGAGTAGAGAGATGTAGCCCACTAGTAAAATAATATATATATTAAAAAACGAGACTTGGAAACCCCGCAGTATTTTTTGATATGGTCGTCTATATTATATTAAATAAAATAAAAGCTTGGCAATTTTTTTATAGGTATGTTATTTAAATAACAATGACTATAAAATATCATAATCCTTCATGACTTTTTTTCACAGCTTCATAAAAGCTGATTCATGTTGTTCCTATCTCTTTCTATCTAATAGAATTTAACATAGAGTTTATATGGACGACCTGTTACATGACGTCACAGTGCATATCGGATCTCTCCATCTAATCGCTATCTAATTAGCAGTTAAAAATGCTTGTATCATCCTTATTTCTCGGCCGATTTTAATTTTAATTTCGATTTGAAAAATCCATGCATATTAAGTACCTACTTTTAACACATAAAATATAAACATTTACCCGTGTGGTTGCCGGGTTAGAATAGTGCCACTCCATATCTTCCCGTGGCGTGGATGTCGTAAGAGACGGCTAAGGGAATAAAGGCGTATAGTACTGTTAGGCGATGGGCTTGCAACCTGTCACTAATACACTGGTAAACATCTTAGCCTAAAAGTGCAAAATGTGGTTACAGAATTATTAACAAGTTTTTAGAGTTGTTGGTAATTCTGTAGCTCTGCCTGCCTACCCCACTCTGGGAATAAAGGCGTGAGTTTATATATGTAAATATAAACATTAAAAAGCATGATGCAAAAGGCAGATCTGCGGGGTTATTATGAATTATGACCTATCTGCGTCATTCATTTTAAGCTGAAAGAAATTGACAGAGTTATGTATCTGCTATAGTTCCGTCCTTTACACTCACCGTAAAATGAACTGCATAGCTATGTCGTAATAACCCCCCTGATGATGGAAGCCATGAGAAATCAAAGATAAAAAAAAATTACACACCTGTAGCAATTATGGTATTTTTCATTGTAACTCGTGTATTTGCTCTCGGAAAGCTCTATTTGGTGTAGTGGAACTGATGATGAAGACCACAGATGGCCACCGGAACTCCTTAACGGTATCTATTTCGATAAGATATTTTGATTAAGATAGTTGAGCGGCTATGACGAAGCATATTTAAGTTTCAATATATGACTATAATTTTCAAAAGGCGTTACTTGCGGTAGCTTGAAATGTTCTATAGTTTTAGTAAGTAATTGCGGGACTACAAATCAGCATGATTCTGATCACTAAAAAGTTTAAAATAAAATAAATATTTAAAAAACTAAAACCCCCTCCTAAACGCAAAAAATAACTACTTTTAAAATGTTAGGTAATAGGTCAGTCCAACTGGAGTCGGCGTTCCACAAAAGCAAACTTCAGTTGGACTGACCTATTACGTAACATTTTAAAAAGAAGTTATTTTTTGCGTTTTTGTAGGCGGTTTTTTTTAAATTATTTTATTAATACTTAGCATTCAAATCCTGATTTAGGGAATGAGAAACGTCATCGCCCGGGGTTAAATTGATATCGTTTTTTAGCAGCTTCGCGATTTAATCGTCTCTTTACAATCTTCTTGAAACTCAAGAGTCTCAAGACACAAACATTAAAATTTGTCCTTGCTGGGAATCGAGCCCAGGCCTGTGCGCTCATTGACCATCAATTAAAATTTGTCGTAATCCCTTTAATCTTATCACGTTTTCACAAACCGTAACCAACCCACGCCGGAGATTTAGAGATAAATTATCTTTTATAATTCTCACTGATCTAATCATTGGGGTGATAATGATAATTGAATTAACCCACGGTTTTTATTTATAAAGACATTATTTTGTTTTCTGACCTAGTTTTTGGTACTATTTAGAAAGGTTGTTGTGCGGCACTATCTCTCATATTATCAGACTTAAGTAAAACATAATATGATAATATTTGTCTTTGAATACTTTATAGAAATTATATAGAAATAGACTTTGATTTCTTATTTAAATCTTATTTTATCAGGTAATTTAAAACTTATAACCTGCCAAAAAAAAAGATTACTGATTAACATAAATATGACACAAAACCGTGTAACACGTCGTTTGTTGTGAGTCTACTGGGTTTTAACCATATGACATTTAGCCAAAGCACAATATTGCAATTAACTTCCACAGTAAAAAATGTGTACAATATAACTATGAAGTAACTATTAATATTTAATAGCAATAATTATTATACATACATACATAAACTCACGCCTTCATTTCCAGAGAGGGGTAGGCAGAGTTACAGAATTACCAACAACTCTAAAAAAAATATGATAATTCTTATCTTACCACACTCCGCATAATTAGGCTAAGATGTTTACCAGTGTATTAGTGACAGGTTGCAAGCCCATCGCCTAACAGTACAAGCCCATATTCCCTTACGACATCCACGGAAGGACATAGAGTGGCACTATTCTAACCCGGCAACCACACGGGAGCAAACAGAACAATTGTTATTTATAAATAACTCCGTCCACGTGGAACTCGTTTATAACGTTGCTCCATATAAATTTTTACCCTCTATTTCATTTCTTTAGAGGATGAATTTCGGAATAAAAACTACTTTAGTCCTTCTCCGGGACTCAAACTATCTCTATACCAAATTTCATCTAAAACGGGTCAGCGGTTTAAGCGTAAAGACAGACAGACACACTTTCGCATTTATAATATTAGTATGGATGAATGGATGGATGGATAAATATTTGGCCCAGTGTTTCGTGATCTTATTTCGTTATGTTTAAAAAATGGATATAGCACAAGCTATAACAGCTTAGTTAAAACTAAAATCAAAGCTTTTAAATAGTAGTGTAATTGTAATAGTAATTGTAGCTTGTCTCATAGAAAACGAAGATTGCAGATCGCTATGAAGAAAATTACCAAAGTGTTGCTATATGTTCTCTTTCCTCTAACTATTGCGTGGCGTGAGTCAAGCTCGATCACGAAATTGGAGAATGACTTAAGATAAAAATAATATCCGCATGTTTATTTTTAGGTATATTCATTTTAATTGATAATTCGTGGTCACGTTTGTGGAGTTTTTAATTGGGTTCAGAGGTCTTGAACACGATCATGACCGCATCAGTGATCGTACACAATATGTATTGAAATGGGAAAACCTGTCAAGTATCATATAGTATGAGATTTGTGAAGCATTTTTGAGTAGAAGTTTGTGTAAGTCTTCAGAGGGTGTACTTTATAAATAACATTCAATTTCATTTTTTCGGAAGATAATGGCCCCATCAATGTTTTGATGATTCTGCTAATGTCGAGGTTGGATAGTGCGCTGCCATAATGACATTATAGTTTTATTCGGTGCGTTGACGGTGTTCGGTGGGATACCAGCAAATATAAAATAATCTAATAATAATATAATCTTATCCATTAACCTACCGCCAAACAGCAGTGTTCGCATTGTTGTGTTCCGGTTTGGGGGTAAGACAGCCGGTGAAATAACTAGCATAGAGGCATTCTATCTTAGCCCTCAGGGTTGGCAACGCATTTGCAGTCTTAGGATTGCATTGCAGTCTTGTGAGTGCGAATGTCTATGGATCACAGTTTCCACTTACCATCAGGTGGCCTGTGTGTTCGTTTGCCTTCTCTATGCCATAAAAAAAAAAAATAATAATAATAATAACTACTTAGATAATAATTGTTTTGAAAAAGATGTACTTAGTTAAATAAATATTTAATTAAAGTATAATACAATTTTTATCGAGAAATTTATTTAAAATTTTACAATGCGATGAAAATACAAATGTTAGTAGAAAGTTGACATTTATTGGACGGCTAATACATAGAGGAAGGAGATTATATAAAAAAACATAATATATTACTTGTTGACGCGCTGGCCTAGTTGGTAGTGACCCTGCCTACGAAGCTAGCGGTCCTGGGTTCAAATCCCGGTAAGGGCAGATATTAGTGTGATGAGCGCGAATGTTTGTTCCTGAGTCATGGATGTTTTCTATATATTTAAGTATATATTTCTCTATGTAAGTATTTATATCGTTGTCTAGTACCCATAATACAAGCCTTGAGCTTAGTTTGGGACTAGATCAATTGGTGTGACATTGTCCCCTGATATTTCTTCTTCTTCTACTCAAAAATCGAGCTGTCCTTAATTCTTACTTTATAAATAAATGGATAAGATGTCGACGCTGTAAGGATGACAAGGGGCGCGTAGCATGGCGAACACAGATCACACAACATTGGGAACAGGCTCGGATTCTATCACAAATTCTACCTTACTTGGTGATGGATGACGGATGTCTTACTGAGCCCTAAGAAAATTGCAATTGTGCAACCAGAGTTACCAGTGATAGATTATTTGTTTATAGATAAGGTCGATCAAAGTTAGACGAGCACTGTAGTTCATAGTTAGGTTACCAATGAGTTTTGCAACCCTCAGGACTGAGATTAAATGCCTCTATGCGAATTAATTCCCCAGTAAAAGGGAAAAATGGTAGTAATCCGGATGGACCTGCGTAAAGTTTTAACACCACTTTATATTTTTTTACATATGTGTGGGTGATATCCAGACATAGGAATATTCTTATATAAAATGACAGCTAGGGATTGCCTATATCGATAAACTCAGTAATTTACTACTAAATGCTAAAAAAACTAAATGTGTTAGGTTCGCTTTGCCTAATGTTAAACCGGTACATTCTAGTATTTTTCTAAATGACGAGTGTCTGCAAATGGTAGATAAGGCAGTTTTTCTAGGCATAACCATAGATAAAAATTTGCAATGGAGTCCCCATATAGCGGTACTGGCAGGTAAACTAAGTTCGGCAGCTTACGCGGTTAGGAAAATTAGACAACTAACTAATGTTGAGACAGCTCGCATATAGTTTATTATAGTTATTTCCATAGTGTGATGTCGTACGGTATTCTGGTTTGGGGTAAGGCAGCTGAAATACCTACAAAGTATATTTGTCTTACAAAAAAGGGCTATTCGTTCTATTTATAACTTAAATTCCCGTGACTCCTTAAGATAACTTTTTAAAGAAATTCACATCTTAACTGTAGCGTCTCAATTTATTTATGAGAATATTATTTATGTTATTAAAAATTTAAATTCTTTCACCAAAAATTCCGATGTACATAATCTAAATACAAGAAATAAAAATAATATTGTTATCCGAAAATTCCGCGTCCGTAAAGTATATAAATCATTTGTTGGTCAATGCATTCATTTCTATAACAAATTACCTGACGAAGCTTTAACATTACCCTTTCCAGCACTTAAAAATTACTTAAAAAAGTCGTTAATATCTAAAGCGTACTATAGGGTCGAGGACTATCTAACAGATAAAAATGCTTGGCCTAAACCCGAAACTTAGTCATTCATAATTTGTAAAATTGCAAAGTTGTTTGTCTAGGGGACACCGTTGATGTGGGAAAGCATTATCAAACTTTTATTTGGTTGTCCTGTGTTTTTTTTTTCTCTCCTCTCTTCCCCCCCCCCCCCCTCCCCTGGTCTCTCTCGTAATATTTTTGACATGTTTTCCTGCTGAACTACGCATGCTATTTGCTATTTAATATTATATTTAATTTAATATTTATTGCTTTATATAATGCTAGATTAAGTAGTACCATTGTAACATGTTTAAAAAATAACTGACTGCTGAGTTTCTTGCGGCGTTTCTTCTCGGCAGTGGTCTCCTCTTGGGAAGCGCTGGTAGATTCATGACGTGTAAAAGTGCCCGTGCGGCCTACTTACTGAATAAATATCTTTTATCTTTTTTTATCTTTAATCGATGCTTTTCTTATATAGTAGTGATCGCTCCAAGTTTGTTTGTAATTTTTTTTTTGAAAGTATGCAAATGAAACAAAATTGCAGCGTAATTCTGGTCATTCTTTATTTTAAAAGGATCAACAACAAGTTTTTAGAGTTGTTGGTAATTCTGTAGCTCTGCCTACCCCACTCTGGGAATAAAGGCGTGAGATTATGTATGTATGTATGTGATTTTTTAACCTTCACTCATCATCGTCATATTGTTTTTACTCCTCACGAATTCTGATCGTTTAATTTGAACATTAGTAAATGGGACAGTCATTCTGAAAATAGACAATAAGGAAAAAAATGTGATGATGAGTGAAGGTTAAAAAATCCTTTTAAAATAAAGAATAACCAGAATTATGTGGCTATTTTGTTTCATTGCATGTACTTTCAATAAAATTTTATTTTTACAACCATAACTTTGGACCGATCACAAGTATGGGAAAAGCATCAAGGTTAGGTTAGGCAATCCCTAGCTGTCATTTAATTTTGCCCCGAATATTCCTATGTCTGGTGATATCGCAAAACCTCCACGAACTGGCAATATATCAAATAGTCACATGTATTTTATGTGTTGTTATTACGTAAGAAATCGGCTAAAGTTAAATTTTACCTTTACTGAGATTCTTGGAATATCTGATTGACATGAATGCAAATCATAACCCACAGTTACTGAACCCATCATAGAGGATTTGCAATATGGGTATAGATAAAGTATATTACGCGACTCTGCCTTGCGGCTCGTTCCATAAATAAATAAATAAATAAATAAATAAATATCAGGGGACAATGTCACACCAATTGACCTAGTCCCAAACTAAGCTCTAGGCTTGTACTATGGGTACTAGACAACGATATAAATACTTATATAGAGAAATATATACTTAAATATATAGAAAACATCCATGACTCGGGAACAAATATTTGCGCTCATCACACAAATATCTGCCCTTACCGGGATTTGAACCCAGGACCTCTAGCTTCGTAGGCAGGGTCACTACCAACTAGGCTATCGCGTCGTCAAACAAACACACACACTCTTGTTGTAATGCTTTTCATTACGCAACCGTCACGTAAACTACGTGTACTATTAAATATGTACACGGTTATCTTTGTTGGTTTTACCCGGGGTTTTATTACTGTTTGTTTTTTTGCTCAAATATATAAATGCTTGACTAATTCTGGACTCAACTTTAGTATACTATTCATTATTGTACTCTGTTCTATCAGAAGGCGCGTCTGACAGTGTATCGGGTAGATGAACTTATGATATGCAACTATGCATAAATACCTAATTAACTGATATCAATTTATGTGGCGCAGAAACGGAAATATTATCAATTATATTACGTGATGTGCCGATTAGCCTCTAACCATCGATTTTACCCAACTGGAATGAAGACTTACTCCGAGATTAGTCTACACAAATTCGGCGTTTAATCTATGTATAAAACCTTATTCTCGTTTGGTCGAATTCGCCCTAAGGCTTCTTACAGACGAAAGGCATTTTACCAACGGCAGAGGCTACTGCAGCCGTCGTTACTTGTCGGCGGTAGCCGTAGTCACCAACCCCTTATTTCACCATCTTGACAATGATATGTGACAGGTGACAATTTGGTTTACATTGCAAAATTAACTCGTTATACACGGTGAGGCCAGTAACTAGAGCAAAAATTAAAAATGTATTCTTCTCCTCAAACTACGCAACGTTTGTTTGACAACTTTGGAAAAAAACTTGCGGTTTGAATTTTATTACATTTTAAAGTTAATTCGAACACGCAATGTAGGTACTATGAAATTGATTATGTCTGTAGAGTGACTAGACTGACAGGCGATGTCAATTAGACGGAGTTTTAAGTACATTGAAAATACTATTTACTTTGTTTGAAAAAAGAACAATCTAAAAACTTTATGATTTTAAAAAGTTGCTAAACAAAAGTTGTCTAGTTTGAGGAGTAGAATCTACGTTTTATTTTTTTGCTTTAGTTACAGGCCCCACCCTGTATACATCACTAGGTTTTATATAAGCTGCACCATGTGCACTGAAATGTCACCTGTCATTGTGCCGATGGTGAATGGGGGGCTGTCGGCGGCAGCCACCAACATGTTGGCAGCACCCGTCGACACCAGGGGCCCGTTTCTCAAAAAGTATTACCGCCTGTTTCACAATCGACAAGTAAAGGATATTTGACGGATAAGTTTAGCCCTTTCTTTGTCGTACACTTGAAAATAGACAAGGAGAGAGACAACTTTATGTGACAGATAAATTTACTTGTCGATTGTGAAACAGGCCCTTAGTCTAATAATATGCATGTTTTTTCTAATTATTTCTTCAGTCAGTGGCAGCCGTCAACGCGTCATCGGCAGCTTTAGACCTATAGCGGTGCTTGCAGTTGTGGTGTGCCGGGTGTACGAGCGATAATTTGGGACCCATTTCAAGAAAAATATGCTTGAAGTCGTCAATGTCATTAGAGTTGTCAAGTCATTTGCAACTTTCAGGAAACTCAACTTTATTGTTGTAGAATGTCACTACTATTAGGCGTAGAGTAAATCGTCAATAACTGGCTACTTTAGAAAGTGTCATTTAGTTACTAGCCATCAAATTTCTTACTGACGACTCATACATACATACATACATACCGTCACGCCTTCATCCCAGAGTGGGGTAGGCAGAGCTACAGAATTACCAACAACTTTAACAGCCAGTTGTTAATTCTGTAACCACATTTTGCACATACAGGCTAAGATGTATATCATGTGTATATTAGTGACAGGTTGCAAGCCCATCGCCTAAAAATACTACAAGCCTTTAATCCCTTAGTCGTCTCTTACGACTTCCACAGGAAGGTATGGAGTGGTACTATTCTATTCTATTCTGCCGGCAACCACACGGCACTGACGACTCAGGATCTAGGTATTCTAGTTTAATCGCAAAAATGTAAGCAAATCTCTTGCTTTACACATTTTATTGCAAAGTGGCCAGTTACCGGAGGGTGGCCAGTAATAGGCGATTAACCCTATTAGGTTTATATTAGTATTACTGTTAGGCGATGGGCTTGCAACCTGTCACTAATACACTGGTAAACATCTTAGCCTAATTGTGCAAAATGTAGTTACAGAATTATTAACAAGTTTTTAGAGTTGTTAGCAATTCTGTAGCTCTGCCTACCCCACTCTGGGTTTTTTTTTTTTTTTTTTATGGCATAGAGTAGACAAACGAGCACACAGGCCACCTGATGGTAAGTGGAAACTGTGACCCATAGACATTCGCATTCACAAGACTGCAATGCAATCCCAAGACTGCAAATGCGTTGCCAACCCTGAGGACTAAGATGGAATGCCTCTATGCTAGTCATTTCATCGGCTGTCTTATCCCCAAACCGGAACACAACAATGCGAACACTGCTGTTTGGCGGTAGGTTAATGGATAAGATGGTGGTAGCGATCCGGACGAACCCTGCACAAGGTCCTACCACCCGCAGAATTCCGGGATATCAAACCACTTGCTACGTCTATTAGGTTAGGTTATACTTGTGACTGTACATAAAAAATAGCTCAACTCCGACGGGAAACAACTTTTTGGGAAATGAAAAATTAGGAAATTATACATTTGACCAAAAACATTTTGGCTAAAAGAAATAGACCCGTGAGTAACAGCTACATAGTAATGATTAGACCTTATTGCGTGTTATTTATAAACACGTGTAGTTAATTTACACGCTAATTATACAGGAAGACTTAATTAGTCGATCGATTCAGTAAGTAAACATGACTTTTAGACTTTAACCATGAAAACCCCGGACAGGAAAACGGACATAAAAATCGGTAAACAAGCCAAGTAAATAAGATATGACTCAGTAGGTATAGTAAGGTAAGGGGGTTTGGGTAAGTATTGAAAATTTAAAACTATATTGCATAAATTAAATATAACAGTTGACAGAAATCACCTTCTGACCGTCACGTTAATCTTTCCAGCTTAAGTAGTGGTTTATGTTCAGCCAATATGTTCTCTTCATAAGCTACGTCCAATATGTCCATTGCAAAATTCATCCAAATCCGTCCAGCAGTTGCAGCTTGAAGGAGTAACAAACTTTCGCATTTATAATATTAGTAGGATGTACGTACAATATTTAAACCCAATAGGAACTTTTTTTTTAATTTGAGGTTCGATGTTGGTGTATGGATGCACCGTGACATCTTCGCAGTTAACTTTTAGGGGGCGCTGCCTTACGGGCGCCTCAACTCTGGTTGGTGATTACTTTACTCGTATTTTTGTAACCGCCCGAGCATGGCGAGGGCGGTTAAATCAGATATTCAACTGGAGACTTGGGATGACACCCCATTATATATTTATTTTTATTTGTTCGAGCATGCAAGCACCAACAGTTTATTCATAAGTATCTGTCTACAAAGTACAAACGCTCCTATAAAATTTGCATTTTTATCTCTAAATATTACTTTATTAGATGTTAAGATGCCCATAATTTTGATATCGCTGAAACTGTAAACTAATAGAATTTCTTAAGTGGATTTTGACGCTGCAATATTTCCATTTAAAGTGCGGTAACTTTTCTTTCCTTTTAAACCAACCTCCTCCTCCTCCTCTTTTTCCAAGAAAAACACTACATGGTAAAAACAAAGTCGCTTCCCGCTGTCTGTCTGACCCTATGTATGCTTGGATCTTTAAAACTACGCAACGGTTTTTAATGCGGTGCTTGAGGAGGTTTTATGTCTTTAACTCACATAAACCGAATCGAAGCGAGGGCGGGTCGCTAGTACTTTTAATAAATTGAAAAAAAAAACATTGCGTTATCGCCCGGAGTTGATGAAACTGTGTTTTTACTCAAAATGATTATACAGAAATACATTAACTCACGCTTTCATTCCAAGTGGGGTAGGCAGAGCTACAGAATTACCAACAACTCTAAACTGTTAAACTTGTTGATAATTCTGTAACCACATTTTGCACAACCAGGCTAAGATGTTTACCAGTGTATAGTGACAGGTTGCAAGCCCATCGCCTAACAGTACTACACAGCCTTAATTCCCTTAGTCGTGTCTTACGTCAAAATGATAATGGCAGACAATATACCCAGATAATAGATTAATTATATGAGAACTAAATATGTTAAGTGGTGTTAGGTTGTCCTGAATTAAGCTCTAGGCTTATACAGTCAGCTAAAAATGTGATCTTCCACTCTACGGTTGAAGTTCATTTGCACTTCATGACATGATACGAGTACAAACATTTCGATTTTCCCTTGCAATAATATTATGACAGTGTCAAACTTAGCGATAATTAGATTTCACAGAAACTGTTGTCAAAACTGGTAACGCTTTCTTGGCCGACCGTACTTTGGGTTCAAAATAACGATAAACATACTTATATAAAGAAATACATACTTTAATACATAAGTAACATCCAAGATACAGGAACAAAATACTCGCGCTTATCACAAAATTATTTGTCTTTACTGGGAATCGATACCGGTCCCGCCAGCTTCGAAGGCAGGGTCACTACCAACCAAGCTAACTGCTGGATGCTTTCTATACATATATTTTAGTTCCTGTTTCTCTATAAGTAAGTATGTTGATCGGTGTCTAGAGGGTCTCTATTGACTGCCATAATTATTTTTAGTCATAATGTGTTTCAAGTCATAATTTTCGCAAGTCATAATGCATTTTTCTCAGGACACGGTTATTTTTTCAGGATTTTTATAAAACTAACCTAACCTAACCTAAATAATCTACACAATAAACGTTTATCAAAAACTGTAACTTCAGCCTGAAAGAAGTTATGACTAAAAAAAGTATGACTAACAATACATTATGACCAACGATATGTATGGCAGTCAAAGGGATCCGGTGTCTAGAACTCATAGTACACGCATAGAGCTAAGTTTTGGCTTACTCAAAGATCAATTAATTGAGAAAAAGACAAGTGAGATTGTCTCATATTTTTTTATTATCCTCATCCACTCTCTGTTCCGCAGCATATCTTCCTTTGTCGTGTCTTTTCCTTTCTGCAAAGCAAAGCATTTTATATCTGTAATTCTTAAACACGTAATACACACATGTTATTCTATTATATTGGTACACGTTTTAGGTTTCCGTACCAAAGGGTGCCAGAGTGAACACTATGTCTCAATCTAATTTGCTTATCCGTTTGCCCTTCATTTAAAGAGACGTGTCTCTGTTTTTACGCAGTATGCGTTATAACAGTGGATTTCAAAGCAAAAAAAAAACAATAGCAAAACAAGTTTATTTTTGTTTCTCTAAAATGTCCACGAATAAAATTCATCGCAACGCATTAACTACATTACAAAATATAAAAATACTGTAAGGATATTATCTACTGGTGTGACTAAAGCACAATCCCAAAAAAAGACAACCAAGTGTACCGAGTAAACCATAAAGGTAGTGATTCTCTGAACAACGACGGTCGGACGGACGGACGAGTGAATGTCCAAGCGGCGAGTTTAAGTAGTCCCGTCGTCAGTGCGAACAAAACATATTTTACCGCGTGCATTTTCAATTTAGCGGCATGGTTTCTGCCTATGGATTGAATGTATAAGGTTGCTTAATTGAAAATGCACGCGCTAAAATGTGTTTTGTTCACTCTGACGGGACTACCTAAACTCACCGCTGCAATTTCGCTCGTTCGTCCGTTGTTTTTGAGAGAATCACTACCCAGTCGAGTCCGCCTCGCGCTCAACCGAACCAACACACCAACACGTAATTATGCCCATTATTCAACCACGCCCCGATACCCAATTATAGACTTAAATTACTAGTTTCATCACGATACCGCTTGGTTGTCACCTCGACGGTATCACAGTGACAGCACGCTTCCACAAGCTGCTCCCTGATAACGGCCGCAGACAGCTTAATACCGTCGACGGCGTATCTCCGGACACAGCCAACCGGGCACTCTTGCGGAACAGACCTACTGGATCTTGTCTACTAGTGTTGTGAAAATGGTTGACCAAGTGTTGTTTTTGCAGGTAGGTTGATTTAGTGGTTTTTTTGAGTGTTGCGATTTTTTGTGTGGTTGCTTTAGTGATGTTTGTAAAAAGCGATAGCGGTTTTTAATTGTTGGTGTATTTGTTATTATTTTTAGAATTTGACTGAATATGTTAATAATTGTTTTTTACTGGAATCGTAAAATTAACGTTGACTTAAACAAAATGTCTCCACAATCACAATTTTAACACATTCCAAGTAAACACTGTAATTACGGTTCGATTACTCTAAGCCTCCGCTGTCGTCAGCCTGTCTATCAGCGTGCTGTATCTCATGAACCTTAATAATTAGACAGTTGAAATTTTCATTTCCTCTATAAGGTCAAATAATAAACGTAAAATAAAATTTTAATTCAAGCAGACCTAATAAAAGAATGGCACAGATCCCTTTGTGTGCCGACTCTGGATGTTTACTGAATCAATTGGAATTGAAACAGTTGTAATTTTAAAATGAATATGATCTAATCGATTTTCCTATGGAATTACTAATTGTCATTTTTGTCCTAATGCATCGTTTGTCCTAATTTTCGCTATTCCAAAGCCATTTTCCGATTAAATTTTATAACTTTATATGCGGTGCTATAATACAACCCTAACCTAACCGAATCGCAGATATAATTGGAAAACTTAAAAGTTGCCTGACTTAGCTGAAAACCAGCTTAGGGCAAATGAAAATTCTGACAAACGATGAGTTAGGACAATCGTTGTTAGGGATTCCGAGACATCCGATTCAATCTTATTAATATCTTTCAACAAATTACCCTCTTCCCGATTACCGATAGAGTTCGATTTCGTTACAATTATAAATTGATACTTTTACTTTTTCTAATACATGTATTTCTAATAATAATCCCACTAATTTTATAAATGTGAAAGTTTGTCTGCGTGTTGGTTAGTTTGTTACTCCATCACACTGCAAAAGCTGGAAGAATTTCGATTACTTTTACAGTCAAAATCACATCCAACATAGGATAGCCAAATAACTAATTTTATAAGTTACGTGCAGGAGCAAATCCAATTCATCTTCCATACCAATATTAAAAGTGCACTAGTAACTTTATTTGTTACGATTTCACAGCTTTCACGTATTCTAGCAAATAAACATTTCTATTTCTATTTCTATTTCTTAACCATGAAACTGATTTTTCACTTGTCGGGACTAAAGCTCCTTATTGAGTTCTAGGGATTACAGTAAAAATTAATAAATTTGAAAACCAGTCAAAGTGTTTGTGAATGTAGGATTATCGCGATTTTTAGTGATTGTGTATAGACAATTTTTAGGGCGTGGAAATAACCTGAATATTGGCGATTTAATGCCGTAGAGCCCTTTTTTAGGTATTAGCTTTTTAGTTTTAAAATAGAACTAAGTTGTAATAGTTTCAGTATTAATTTTCAGTTACTGTTTTATACATCATGTATTGTATGATTGATGTATCATCTTTATATAAATAAAGTAATAGTTTGTGATACGCGATTATTGATTACGAATATGAATCTATTTCACTTCACAACAACGAAAAAACCCATAAACATATTTTATCTCATTATAATTTTGTATAGAACGTCGTTTTTTCCTTACATTCAAAGTGAAAAGTAGAATGTTGAACGCGGGACTAAACAACCATAATGATACTCGAAATATAACCACCCTCGCTTAGCTCGGGTGGCTAAATATCTCGTGACTTTATGGCTTGATTTAGTCCCTTATTGAACAATCTACTATTATAAGTATTGTCGACTTTATAAAAGCTTTTACTTACCTAGCAGTAACTAGAGAGAGTATCGATACGATAAAATCTCAAAAGCAAATTGTTCCTTCCGAGTAGAGTGCCCCGTGTATGTTAAATACAAACAACTCACTTATCAATTCGCCGATGAAGTTACCAGCAAACTGTTGCCAGGTGATACTCGTAGATAGCTAAATTGGAATATGAACTTCCGTTTATTTTTATCAATATCTAAAGCATAAACATGATTAGTTTGTTTTCAGATGCTTCGTGTAGATTAGTTTAAACTAGACAATTCCCACGACTTCAGCCGTGTAGAGTTAGATTATCGTTATTCCTTTAGGAACTACATTTTTCCGGGATAAAAAGTAACCTATGTGTCAATCCAGGGTATGAGCTATATACATTCCAAATTTCATCCAAATCCGTCCAGTTGTTGCAGCGTGGAGTAACAAACTAACACAGACACAAATTTTCGCATTTATAATATTAGTAAGATTTTTGTGATTCCTATACTCAAATTTAGTATCATTTTAATTCGATACCCAAAGAATTAAATAGCTAACAATACCAGCCGTTTTTATACACGGTTTACAATCCAATCAGAAAAACCCTTACAACGCATCAGGTCGGGTGTCAGAACAACTGCTAAAACTATAGGCGAAAGCGCGGCTCAGGGTCGGCCACGCATTCGTAGTCTTAAGATTGTAGTCATGATTGTCTCCTCGTTTATAAAAAAATATATACAATCATGCTTCTTTTCCGTTGGGGTAGGCAGAGACCACTTGCTTCCACTTGCTACGATCCAGATAAATTTCCCTCGCTCCCTCCACACTCATAAGTCTCTTCATACACGTGCGTCGGTTTAGAGTCTCCTGACCTGACCCTTTCTCAATACGTCCCCGATCTGATCGTAGAACGTTCCCCTTGGCCTTCCCCTTCCAGCATACCCATTAACTCTTGCCTCATATATCTGTTATGTTAAAAAAGGATAAACGAGCAGTAACAAATAATCACGAATTATTCAACGATATCTAAACATGGTTGGCCCAATTTATATTCTATCACATGCGTATCTATGTGCTGATAAATACATTTATTTACTAAATAATGATATTGATTGACCTAAATAGATTTGATCGTATCGATACTCTCTCTAGTTACTTAAATAATAAAATACTTTGACCTAGTCCCAAACTAAGCTCAAGGCTTGACTAGGGTTGCTAGAGAACGATGAACTTAATATACAGAAATACAAACATAAATAATTAGAGATCATCGAAGACTCAAGAACGCTCGCATTCATCACACAAATATTGGCCCATGTGGAATCGAACTCGGGACCGCGAGCTTCGTAGGCATATTTTTTATTATTCTCTTTTGTTTTTAACGCTTTACGATTTTATTAACAATTTTGTATGTTTTTTTTACAGAAAACCTCAATAGCATGTCTACTACTAATCCTGTGCCTAGCGGTACTTATCCGAGAATCGAACGCGCGACCCCCCTGGTTAGCGGGCAGTGGTGTCTTTACAGAGTCAGTCGAATGTCACACAGATGTAAGTAAAAGTATTTTTTTTATTTTTTTAAGAAATAAATATCACTGGACAATAATAAACCTAGTCGCAAACTAAGCTCTAGGCATGTTCTATGGGTACAGTCATAAACAATAATATGGAACTTCGCCTACGAAGTTGGCTCACTGCCCACAAGAAATTAATGAACTACATAAATTTATTTACATGAAATTTTATACAACGCGATTTTAGAAATATCTAATCAACTTTATCATTTTTAGTGCGTTATCTAATATTGATAGGTGTAGGAAAGCCAAGTTTATTTTTATATCAAACTTAATCTTGTAGTAAATAATTATGCAAGAATGTAACATAAATAGACCAGGGTAGAAGCCTTTAAAAATAATAAAAAGTGAAAAAAAATAATAGTAGGATGAAACCCATTGGAAAAGGAGGAGAATATTATAAAAATAAAAGGAAAAATAATTTACGGGCGATCTGAGGTCGGGAAGGGGGTGGGGGTGAGTTTTTAAGGGTAAAAAATGGTTTTTCTCGATTTCCGGCAAAACTAAAAGTCCTTTCGAAAAAAATCAAATGGCAAAGTTGTAGGTAATAAAAAGATCTAAAACTTTTGTATTTACACTTTTTTCACATAACCTCAAAATTTATGTGAAAAATCCAAAAAACCAAGTTTTTGGTTTTTTATTTTTATCTTTTACAAACATTATTTTTTTTTAACGAAATTTGGTGAAAACTTACCTTTTTATGTCCCAAATACGCTGTAATTTATTTGATTAAAAATATTTATTTTTTCACCTTATTTTGAATTAATATCGAAAAAACACCCTAATTTTCAATCGAAAATTCACCCGTCAAAATATCAGCTTTTTTCAAAAAGTTGGTATTGTTTCTGTTCGTTGAAATCTCTACTTTCCGATGGTGAAAAAAAATATATATGTTACTACAGTAAATCTTCTCAGAAAATGCAATCATCCATACTGATAATCTGAAAAGACAAAATCGAATTAATAATGCCTTCACTATTTTATCGTGAATAAACTCCCATGAAAAAAAATATATTAAAGAAATAAATGTCAAAATGTATAAAAAATATATTATTATTATAAATCTATTAAAAATGTATAAAATATATATGGAAATCGGCCAAAAGTTTGTTATTAAAAATATATCGAATACTGGTTAGGCTAACGGTTGTCACAGCTGCTACGAAATATATAGTATATAATAGTAGGTATGTATGTAGTACGACCCAGACCCGCCTAGCCTCTTCCCCACTTCTCCACGAAATACCTTTTGATGGGCTACAATTTTTCATAGGTCACTCAGGTATATCTACTCAGGTATATATAATTTATCTTAAAATAGTTATAAATAGGCATCTACGCATATAATATATTTATTATTATATATATATACACGGTATTTCGTGGAGAAGTGGGGAAGGGGCTAGGCGGGTCTGGGTCTTACTACATACATACCTACTATTATATACTATATATTTCGTAGCAGCTGTTACAACCGTTAGCCTAACCAGTATTCGATATATTTTTAATAACAAACTTTTGGCCGATTTCCATATATATTTTATACATTTTTAATAGATTTATAATAATAATATATTTTTTATACATTTTGACATTTATTTCTTTAATATATTTTTTTTCATGGGAGTTTATTCACGATAAAATAGTGAAGGCATTATTAATTCGATTTTGTCTTTTCAGATTATCAGTATGGATGATTGCATTTTCTGAGAAGATTTACTGTAGTAACATATATTTTTTTTTTCACCATCGGAAAGTAGAGATTTCAACGAACAGAAACAATACCAACTTTTTGAAAAAAGCTGATATTTTGACGGGTGAATTTTCGATTGAAAATTAGGGTGTTTCTTCGATATTAATTCAAAATAAGGTGAAAAAATAAATATTTTTAATCAAATAAATTACAGCGTATTTGGGACATAAAAAGGTAAGTTTTCACCAAATTTCGTTAAAAAAAAATAATGTTTGTAAAAGATAAAAATAAAAAACCAAAAACTTGGTTTTTTGGATTTTTCACATAAATTTTGAGGTTATGTGAAAAAAGTGTAAATACAAAAGTTTTAGATCTTTTTATTACCTACAACTTTGCCATTTGATTTTTTTCGATAGGACTTTTAGTTTTGCCGGAAATCGAGAAAAACCGTTTTTTACCCTTAAAAACTCACCCCCACCCCCTTCCCGACCTCAGATCGCCCGTAAATTATTTTTCCTTTTATTTTTATAATATTCTCCTCCTTTTCTAATGGGTTTCATCCTACTATTATTTTTTTTGGTTTTAAAAATTATCGACCCTGGTCTAAAATGGTATTCAAAACGGGTTAACAAAACAATGAGAATGAATTGGAAGGTTTTAAATTAAGTAAATAAAAAATCCCGATTAAACAAGCTGTTTAAAAAAAAAACTTCCATCCATTTCAAAGCTACGCTGCCACAAACAGACACAATATAGGTACCATAGATACGGACATGCACAGTATGCACACGCATACATTAAACTCTGTTATGTATGTACATGGGTGTCCGTCAGAATCTCTAACAACGTTTGTCCTAACACATCGTTTGTCCTAATTTTCATTTGGCCTAAACTGGTTTTCAAATCAGTCAGGCCATTTTAAAGTTTTTTACAAACTAAAAAGTTTTAAAATTTAAGCGGAAATGGTTTAAGGACAAACGAAAATTCGGACAAACGATGCATTAGGACAATTATTGACGATAAGAGAATCTATGTGGAAACCTATATACATATAATTATGTATGCATGTAGCTGCGCCTACAGTCTACACGCCGCCCCTTATAATAAATCAGTGTATTACCAGGGGCCCGTTTCTCATAAAGTATTACTCTAATAAAATAATATTAGTGTTTTGTCTCATTTTGGTGTTTTATTTACGAGACACAATAGTGACCCGTGTGGTTGCCGGGTTAGAATAGTGCCACTCCATGTCTTCCCGTGGATGTCGTAAGAGACGGCTAAGGGAATAAAGGCGTATAGTACTGTTAGGCGTTGGGCTTGCAACCTGTCACTAATACACTGGTAAACATCTTAGCCTACGTGTGCAAAATGTGGTTATAAAATCATCAAAAAAATTTAGAGTTTTTGGTATTTCTGTAGCTCTGCCTACCCCACTCTGGGAATAAAGGCGTGAGTTTATGTATGTGTATGTGTATGTAGACAATAGTAATATTATTAGATATTTTTTTGAGAAACGTGCCCCAGCTGTCGTCTCAGTCCTTCCCGCGCTCCCATACATCAATCTCATAACACTGTATTTTTTTTGGGGGCTTTAAACTTATCGAAAGGCTATAACAGTAAAATGTAACAAACTAACGAACATACACTCCACATTTACAATTATTATTTATGGAGTAAGGACTAAAAATTATAGTAACAAACAGTATGAACTGCGTAACACAGTGGACATCGATATCTCTAGATTTTGTAATAAAATGTCATAAGTACGTTACTAAATAAGGGTAACACAATGGACATCTCCCGCTTTTAAACAAAAAATATATCTTCCGTAGTTTTATTTTACTTTTTTTACTAAAATAAGCAGGGTTTTGCTTTTAAAGTGATCCTTTATAGTTCATCGACCCAAATATCAATGAATTAGAATTTATCTTAGTACAAAGTTGTTTGTTTGCGAAATTTTCCTTTCTGATATGAAGACCTTATTCGAGCATTCAACTGAGATAAATTCAGTCATTATTCGACATAATTAACGAATCTGAAGATATTTTTAATCCTTAGGTATTTTTATTATATGAGTTTTTTTTTTAATTATCATTATTTGACTATTATATATTTATCGTAGTATATTGCCCGTATAAATAAAAAGGAAGCATACACAATTTGATAGTCAAAGAAAAATTAACCCTGTCTTGAGAAATAAGGTCACTAATACATTCACAATTCTATGAGACATACGCCCAAAGGGCAGAGTAGGTACCCATAGTAAAAGCCTAGAACGTAGGTTCGACTTTGATCTTTCTGAATCAGATAGTCTCCTGATCTTTATTTATTTATATTTACTGTTATCTCAAGTCTAGATAGAACCCGAGCCCGTTAAAATTATTATCAGGGGACAAATTACGTAAATTAATCTAATCCATAACCTAGACTTCTAGTATATACTACGACAGACTATAGCTATAAGTATATCTTTGTAGGCGGGGTCACTATCAAGTAATGGTGCTCACTAGCTGTTATAAATGTTATATAACGTTATAAAACATTTGTATTTTAACATTTTATCACAAATTATAACAAAAGTTATACATTGTTATCATGTTATATAACTTTTTATATGTTATTTAATATATTACAACAAGGTAAAAACATGTTATAATTTTTTTACCTTTGTGGGAGCGTTTGAAACATCTAACAAGTTGTAGCAAAATGTCATGAAGTGTTGGTGGATGTTATGTGACGTTATATAACATTTATAACAGCTAGTGTGGGAAACTAAGATAATCTCTTCGTAAGAAACTTCAACATTTTCCTTACCTTATAAATTCACGTAAATTTGTCAGTCTGTTACGATGTAAAAGACAAACTGCAAAATCATTTTTGGTTAGATTTGAAACGAAAAAAACTAAAGCCCCAATGGACAAGTATTAAATTAAGAATACCAATAAACAAGTTCTCTCTACTCTCTGTGTACTTTAGATTTTTTTAATATCTTGGCCATTATATAGGGGGTGTCATATGTTGTTATGTTTGCGCAAAATTTAGGACAGCCTGCATATTGCGACTCCTTAAAAGAAAACGTTCGCGTTTGTACATGTATGCCTTATATGTCTCAGTCTATTCTGTTGTTTATTATTAACCATATTTATTTTCTTTTTAACAGGACGAGCTATTAGATCTCTGCCAAAGATGTGCCAAGCTCACTAAGTCCAGGCTGGCGTACCCAGCTTGTTGCTCCACAGATCTCCAGGCCAGGAAATGGTGCTCAGACTATGTGTACTTCGGCCGAGGCCAATACGACTTTTACTTGGTTTGAAAACTCCAAGCTGAACACATTTGGATTTAGTAAAGTAAGGAAGCTGCTGAAAGGTAATTTTGAGGAATGTGTGGAAGAAACTGTGTGTGTTTTTTAATGTAAAAAAGGGTGTATGAACGCGTGTATAGGGCGGTTTGAAAATGTAATGCAATTTGATGTTTAAAAAAATAGGCATTTTTAACTGAAACCTTTTTTCTTGAGATCATAAAGTAGATTTAACATCATAATTTCAAATAAAAGTGTAACATACTTAATACATTGTTTGGGTACCAAAAAAACAATGCTTTTTTTGTTTAAACATGCATTGTACTTTCGCTGCTTTCAAATCAACCTGTACATTTGATTTATGATTAAGAAACAAAATTTACTCATGTAAATAATAATGTATAATTCACATGTAACATAAGATATCAAAAGTGAGATTTGCGTGACAGATAGTAAGTGAAAGATGTATCGAAAGACACGTTGTGATAATTATTAATATCTAGTATTAGCAGGTAATCTGAATGAGCTGTTTTGTGATATTATATCATAGCTTTTATTAAAATCATTACTACCAGATGTAAGACACCGTTAAATGGATTTTGAATAAATGAACAATGTAACAATTATGATAGAACAATAGAAACGTATCTCGCACATATTCATCTGCACACATACATCTAAATCAGTGATGCAAACGGCTATGAATGATTACTTTATGTGTTATCATTAAATCATCATGCTGTATTTTAAAATTGTAAAAGGCAAAAGCCTTAAGGGAAAATATACTCATATAAGACAGAGTGACTGAGAAAAAGATTTGATGCAATTTACTTAAAATTCTCATTAAAGTTAAACATTAAACATTTTATGCTCAGATTTCAATTTGATGAATTTACTTGGTCCCATTTTTTACAACATGATGTATGTCACATTTAATAATGTAAAAAAAATAAAGCTAACTAAAGCATATTTTAAGTATAACTATTGTTCATAAAAAGTTATAGGATGAGTTTTAAAAATTGGACGGGTATTTTAGTTAAAAATACGACGTGTAGTCGGGTCCTAAGGAAACTTTTTGTACATTTTGTAAGTACCTATGGTGCAAAAACGTGTCTTAAGTCTGCCTCAAAAATGGCTGTGATAATATAATTAAAGGTTAAAATTATTGTCGAAATTAATTGACGAAAATTGTTTAATAAATAAGATTTAAAAATTAAAGCGTTTTTATTATTACTACCTTGTTCCAAGCAAAGGTGTATTTTTAAATCCTCTAAAGATCTTAGAAATTAAAGTTATGGTACGTTCGTTGAAAGGTGTTTCGATAAAATAAAGGGTATAATATACACACGTTCAACTTACGACCCCCTCTCTGTTACGTCGGGATATTTTTAATAAAACAAATTCATAAAAATCCATAAATTAATTTATTAACACTATCTGACAATATAATAACAAGTTGCTTTATGTACAAAATCTCTAATTACATTAACGTTCTTATGCATGTATGTTTTACAGTTTTGACGTACCATCGCGGAATGAAATATTTAATACATATTTATTGATTGCATTAAAAAAAAGTTTCATTGAATATTAATCACTATTATATTTATGTTTTTTTTTTAGTCATATCAAAAAATACTTAAGGTAAACAGTGCGTCAGTAAGACTTTAAACAATGTTTTTGGCATAATTAAAAATACTTTTCTGTACATTAGTAATTAATTAACTTAATGTTTAGTGCCACAAATACATTATGATAATTCACAGGAAAAAAGTTTAAGTGGCTCTTACGTCATTCGTGCAAAGTAACAAACGACGTAACGGCCACTTTAAAATTATTTTTCCAATTGACTGTTACAATAAAATGACAACATTGATGTGTTAAGAAAATTTAAATAATCGTTATTCATCGGCACCATTAAAAATTGTGACATTTATACCAATAGGTAATCTATTATCACAATTAAACAACGATTTATTTCTTAAGGCAATGTTAAAATATAAGTAAGTACATAAATAAATCGTAATTCGTTGCAAAAATAACTAAAAACATGTAAAAGTTAAATATATATAAATGCCGATTCTACGGACCCGTTAGAAATTTGTAATATTGTTTACTTTGTAAAATGACGCGTAAACCTTAAAAATAAATAATAAAATCAGTTTGTACACACACACACATTGTATTATCTTTTTTTAATTTTTCAACCATGTATTTGGTTTATTTCTATTCAAATACACATCCAAGATTTCTCTCATTAATTACTAATTACTTCTATCTTTGATCATTTGACTAATTTTTTATACAGTTTATCGTATATTACACTAATTACATTTTTATCTAAAAATGGATTTTAGCTAAATTCAACTTATTTTGTAGACTTTCCCGCATGGACGGATAATAAAATCTAAAACTGTTGATACCCAAAAAAGCTGCGATTGAAATACATCGAACGAAAAAAAAGAGATGTCCAGTTAAGTTACATCTTCTTTTTGTAATTATATTTTATTAAATTGCGTCGCGCATTTTCAATGAATGCTTTGAACATTAATAAACAAGTATTTTTTGTTTAAGTACCAGATATACTTTTGCTTTGAAAAATAAAAAGATTTTTGTTCGTGTTACATTCGTAGTCCAAATACCCTGTTTGTGGAAAACGGGACACATTACAACAAAAATAGTTTCAAATACGCAAGTGTTTTTTTAAAATATTTTTATATAATTCAACATTCATTATTACGCCATCAAAAGATTTTACTGATTTTAAAATCAGATTTGTATATACAGGAAATGTTAATTTGGATCTATTAGCTTAAGTACATTGTTGTGAAGATTACAGAAGAAATTTAAAAAAAAAGCGTGGGTAAAAATATGTAAAGCGTTTTAATTACGCCCCTTAAATTAACGAAAAATTTCGGCTGTAATGAAATGATCAGCAAGTGGAAAGTATCTAAGAACTTACATTACGCCACAGTCGGGAAACATTTAAAAATCTAACTGTCTATATACATGCCAGTTTTTTTACGCTACACTGTACATTTTAGGCTTAAAGTCAGATTTGGGGTTTAACTGTCAGTCCGATTTTACTGTTTATTTCGCTTTTCGCATTATACATATCAATTTTAATATTAAAACGCAACTGTTAATAAAATAATAAAAAATGTCTACTGTGTATTTAAACAACAAATCAGTTTGATGCCAAAGACTAGTAGAAATTATAAAAATAAGCAATGGATGGTAGTTACGCCTTTGTTTTTCAAAAAGATCAAATAAGTTACGGCCACCGATTATCGCATTGACTGTATTTTTATAATTTCAATAAGAATTGGTTAGCATGAATTTTAAAAATATTCACCATGATTTACGACTGGGTTTCCATACAGCGTTCAAATAATTATGTACTAAACAATTTATGGAAAATATATCAGTGAAATGTAGGTCACCTTATCATCCAAAGCCTATTATTCAAGATTGTTAAAGAAATATGGCAACAGATCGATTTGTTTCCTGCTATTTTGTTTACAAACCGATAGTTTGCGAATTTGTATCTGAAATAGAGGCTTGTGTCCATTATTACATTTTGTTTTAGCTTTAGCCCATCTTGTTTTCATATTGTTATCATAATTATTGATGACGCTATCCGGTTACCAATAAAAATCGTGGAATAAAAGCAAGCTCTTAATGAATTGGAATTGCAAGCCACCATAACATTAACAATATGACCGAACAAGAAAGCAAGATAGAACAAAATGGAACAAACGACAAAAACTCACAACTTCACCATTGAGTGTAAAATCGTAGGTGAAACTGCAAAACCGTGTAAGTAACGTTTTTAATGAGGAGCAAAATGCAACTTTTTCTGTTATTAAGGTTTATTTTGCTCTATGATACATTGGTTTGTCGGATTTGCAGTATCATCGACAAAATAGTGCTCAGGATGTGATATAATTAATAAAATCACAACAATTCCTCGTTATCTTTATCGTATATTTCCTGGAGTCGCTGTTGTTCCTTGACCTTCTTCATTTGAGAGTAGATGGACGCTTGCTTGTAATTGATGGGCCCGTAGTCTTTGAGGTCGGCATCGGCGTAAATGAACTGATCGTCGGGCTTAAAGGGCTGAGAAAAAAAAAGTAAACTATAACTTCTTAAAAATAAGGAAACATAATAATAAGTTTTATTTCAATTTTGCTTATTAACCGTTTTCAATAAAATTTTACATCGTTAAAAACAGTTAAAGCCTCAATTGAAATCCTTATTTCTTTTCCATTTCGTTACGAAAGTTAACCATAATCGATAGCTAAAATTAAAATTGGCGTAAAGGACAACTAAATTGTTCCGTAAAATTCCCTTCCTGTATTGCATAAGTCCTATTTGCCTATTTCCATTTTAACTATCGAATGATTTAAGTATAGTAATTTTCTTTCCGAAAAGGAAATAAATTAATGAGTTTAATTGAGGCCTTAACTGACGTTTACTATGTACAATGTTTTTGAAAAATATTAAATTATAAAAAAAAAAATTTCAACGTCCCTAATAGTGCAACAAAAGCTTAACTGTTTATTAAAGTACTAGGTATTCTAAGAATATGCAAGATTTCTCTAAAAGAATAGTCTAGTAAAGCAAATAAAAATGTTATATTGTTTTCATAAAGGAGTTTTTTTGGTGACAAGTGTTAAAGCCAGATTAGATAATGATTTTTGTTAGTAAAGCATCACACAAAAAAAAGTCATTTAATTTTGGGATAACTAACTTTCAGGTTCTAATGTAATTTTTGCCCTTGTTCTTAAATTAAACTGTGGCAGTATTTTACAAAAAAATTAACATCTATAATTAAAATGTTTCATTAAAATTACAAAACCAAAGAAGAGATTATTTATTTAAAAACGTTTTCCTTCTTTGTCAAAATATTAAGAGACAAAAAGTTTGATAAATTATTAAAAATTCTATACAAAAATGATGTAACCACCAGTTGTCCCAATATTTATTAAAAATTGGATTTGTTTCTGTTATCAAATTTCGAAGAATTAAAAAGCAGTTTTTCAATAAAAAATTGCTGAAGTTGTTTCTTATAAATAAAAGTAAATAAATGTGAAAGTATTAATGCGTGTAATTATTTAAGAAAAGCGTGATGAAAAATTTGGAATATAGTAAAATTACCTCGTCTAATAAATGTACGTGTCACTCTTGGTAAATATTTTATGGCGGTCCTAGAATCAAATAAAAAACGTCACAACACGGCATACATGCTCTTATAAAGCATCAGGATGGTATAGTTTTTAAGATTTTAAGGGAGAACATGCTTCGAAGCGTTGATTTGGACATTTACAGAAATGTGATGTTAAAAACCCAATTCTTGCATGTTCTTTGAATTTTTACTGATAAAACAGAACTAAATTTGAAATTATTCAAACTGCTGCTGCTGCGGGTGGTAGGACCTTGTGCAGGGCCCGTCCGGATCGCTACCACCATCTTATCCATTAACCTACCGCCAAATAGCAGTGTTCGCATTGTTGTGTTCCGGTTTGGGGATAAGACAGCCGGTGAAATGACTAGCATAGAGGCATTCCATCTTAGTCCTCAGGGTTGGCAACGCATTTGCAGTCTTAGGATTGCATCGCAGTCCTGTGAATGTGAATGTCTATGGGTCACAGTTTCCACTTACCATCAGGTGGCCTGTGTGCTCGTTTGTCTTCTGTATGACATAAAAAAAAAAAAAAAAAAAAACTTGATTTCGGCCTGTAGGAAGCCTTAATTTAAAACAGGTTTACCCAAAAAAAAAAACTTGATGAATCATACTTTATTGCATTCAGGTAGATACCAGGATGACTTCTATTTTGGGTAAAACTGAATTTTAGCATAGGGTGACGGCACCAATGGTGGACACTTTTAGCTAACAGGCACCAGTAATGGACACTTCACTCTTAATTCAAATGTCATACGGTCCTAAATTGATTGTTGCAAAACAAATGAATAACCCTTATCTTTTGTAAAATAAGAATCAGTGTCCATAATTGTTGCCTTGTCTGGGTTCCGTCACCCTAATTTGGTTCAACGTAACTTGTTCCTTTTACCATGCTGTTCAATTATGAATGAGGGACTGGGACTTATTTGAGAGATTGACTGTGTCCTTTGTTTTCATTCACTGTTTATTAAACAGCCATTATCATAAATGAGTAAAAACTCAATTTTATGAGGCGATTGGATATTATACATTCAAAGACCTCAAAGCTCGTATTTGATATTGGTTAAGATGAAGTAGCAGACGAGTTTTAAGATGTTTTTTCAATAATGATCCGGCTTGCATTTTTTTCCATATATGGGAAGCAGGCATTAACATTCCGGCAAATAGATCAATCGTTAAAAACATGAGGTTCACTTATTATTAACGATAAATGCTTTTAGTATATACGAGATCTATCTCACGTTGGGCTAACATTGGCTAAGTATGATTTAGAGACCCCTTTGAAATGCATTTTTTTGCACAATGTATTATTTCGCATAAAATCGTTTGGCATAACACCCTTTTAGGCTGACATCGCAGAATTTAATAAACGTCTATTGTGTAGATTAAGTTAGGTTAGTTTTTAATAATAATTAAAAATAAAAGCCTTTCTATTGTAAAAACCGTTTTAAGATAAACGATTTTATGCGAAATAATACATTATGCGAAAACACCACTATGCAATCCAATAAAGACCCATTATTTACTATTCGTAGAAGATTACAAAGTTACTTCTCATCACAAGTAAAACCATCGTGTGAAAGATCAGAGGCCTTATTTTACATTATTTTTACAGTTGTTACTGCCAAGTAAGTAATAGAAGAGAGAAGAGATATCAGTAGTAAAGAGAATGTAGAATTAGGCCCGTGTAAGAATTTGGTTAAAAATGAAACCCACCTTTCAGACATCAATCTCGTTAAATTTAAGCGTAGCGTAGTCACTGCGCTGCTGGCTGTGACTCCCCTTCCGCTGACTATGGGCTACGTTACTATGACTACTGTTAGACTCCTTGTTACCACTATCTTGGTTACCTATAGAGTATGTATCGTATAAATGTCTATTTGAATTGACAGTGTTCTTAAACTTCATATTATGATTACCTAAAGCTAAATCAGCATACACTAGTTTTTTATGCTTAGGTTTTTCATCTTTGGGGCCTAATGTGTTAAAGTTTGCATTATAATTATGCTCAGGGCCCAAATTTCTAGTAGAATTTGATATGTAATTGCCTTTGAGGAGTTGTAAGTATGATCTCCTTTCTGAATCGTTGTATTCTGGCTCTGGGTAGTTTGGTTTCTCGTAGTTGTCGTATACTCCGACGCAGGAAAGTTTTTCTCGAAGACTTTCTGACTTTTTTAGGCGGTTTTGTTTGTGACTGATCTTGTCTCTACTCCGGTTTAGAGTTTTTGTGTAATACTGAGTTTCTGCGGGCTGGTATATCATAGGTCCAATGGTGTTGTTGTAGGATCTCTCTTGGTCTACTGGAATGCGTTTGTCTACCCTAATTGGCTGGAAGTAACAGAAACTGTGATGTTTTTGCAATGGTATTTGGAAGTTTTTCTTGTTCTTCCCTTTATGACTATTTAAATTTACAAAGTTACGTTTTTGAAGATATTGCTGTTGAAGTATGTTAGTGTTCTGAAATGGAAAATATTAGTGGTTTAGTAAGAGTTAAAGACAGGAAGTTTAAAGTTAGGGGACGTGTTAAAAATAAAGATGAAGAAAATAAAATGAAAAAGCATTATACCTGAGCTTCGTTCACAGTTAGGCTACTCTGAACTGAGTTACTACGTTTTATTAGGTTTCTCTTTGGTACCGGTTTTTCTGTTAGTTTTGGTATTTGAAGTGTTTTACTCGGCGATATCACTTGTTTCTTTGGCAATCCAACTTTGTTCATGCCCTGATTATTTAACTTACTAATAGCTGACTTCACTAATGAAGTAGAAGGAAGAGTTATAGACGTATTTCTTTTAGGAGTTGCTCCAATTATGTTTGGTTTGGTTAGATCTCTTTTCTCATCTGGGTTTTCATTATTTCCTTCGTCATCACTATCACAATTGTCATTTCTTATGCTTTTATTGTTTGGTTTTTCATTAATTTTAGTTACACTTTGGATTTTTTTAGAAACATCTTCTACAGACTTAGTAGGTCTTATAGGAGCATCTACCACATCAAAAGAAGAAAATTTCGTATTTATCAATGGCATTGATAAATTAACATACACATGGTCAGTCTTTTCTGGTGACGACATGGGTGATACTTTAGTTCTTGGAGCCGGTACTGGCTTTAGTGAGTTCGTAGAGACGTTCACTTGATCGTTACTTTCTTCGTAAACTTGTATGGAATCTGTCAAATTCTCAAACTTCTCGATCCCACTTATATCAGATTTAACATGCAGTAAAGAAGAATAATTAGCATATATAATATTCTCATGTTCATTACTATTAGGATTATTATGATTGTCTTTGTTGTTGTTGATCTCTGTAAAATTTTCTCCATACTCCGTATTGGGATAGAACCTTTCGATATTTCGTTTTCTTACCGTTCGCATAGACTGAAACTGTGGCAGTTTTCTTGGGTTTCTTGTATTTAAAGATGAAAATTTTCTTGTATCAGTCTCTAAAACTTCTTCGTCTATAGTTGGAAACTGTTTAAGAAATGAAGTCTGCATTGGTGGTAAGTAAGGATTTAGGAGCACTGTTTGATGTAACGGGTACACTTGCTGAATAGGTGATAGCATTGGTATTCCATATTGATATTGAGGATTGGACCCTGCAGTCATTGGGTAAGATATGTTTTGCATGAATGGAGGGCATACTATCCTTGATGTGAATGACGGGTTAGTAGTCAATTGTTTTTGCAGTGCTTCTATCCCTTTTGCAGTTTTTGTAGTATCAATCCGAGGTTGTATAGCCTGAACAGGCTACTCATGCAAACAAACATGAAATGAATGAAACAAATAGCAAATTAATAGGTGAAGCAAACGAAACACATTAAAATAATGAATGAGTTTATTTAATTGATTAAATCAATCTAAACTTTGCAAAATGATTGTACAACAACATTTGTAAAATGTGAATTGAGATAGGTGTGATAGTTTTGTCTTGTCATTCTAAATATAAATAATCGATATGTTTATGGCAAAGTTTTGATCGATTTCTTTGTAGTTAACTGTTAAATGATTTTGATTTCAAAACAAAACACGTTCAATTTTAACATGACCTACCTTATTAGGTGCTTGTTGAAGCCCGTGGAACGGAAGATTTTCGTAAAGTCCAGGACTGTCCGCTCCAAGGGTGCCGTTCGCTGCATTATCTACGCCATTCGTAGGTGGGCCTGAAGGTAAAACAATTCACAATTAAAAATTGATGCAAGACGAAACTCGACATACTGTGATTTAAGTCGATTTGTTCATCAAATTTTCAAAACACAAAATTATTAAAGTTAGACTTGAAAATATTTCATCGCATTATGAAATAATAAAGAGTTCTTGTAACTATAATGTTAAGTATTTAAAAATAACTTTAATGGAACATGAGGTAAAAAACAAGCATTGTGTCGTTTTAATTAAGTAGATTTAGTAATCAACCTATTCATCTTGTCATTCAAAGTTATACAAGTCATGTAATAATAAAAATCATGCAATACTTACTATCTCCTGGGGCCTTTCTTTTCCTAGTACATTTAGATGCGTCCTCATTTATAGGCCTTACATTCGCGGCAATTCTATCTGGCCTCTTAAACGACACAACTAAAACATGCAAACACATCTACATGCAAGCGAAAATAAAAACAAACTTGGCAAAAATGGGAATGTGTGTTTCTGTAAAAGTGGTTATAGTATAAATGGCGATGATCAAAGACAAAACGAAATAAAATAATCTCTTAAGAATAGAATAAAACAGGTAAGTAGTCGAATTTGCTTGATTTACCAATTATATGTTTTTGCTCACGTGATGTAATTAAAAAAGTTTTATTAGCAAAAAGGAGGGCATTTTTTGCCACATTTATATTACTTTAGAAGCTCTTAACATCAACAGTAAATTGTTTCATCGGGCCCACAGACCACTTACCCTATAGACTCCGCATACAAAGGCGCCCCCGTAAGCCATGCTTATGCTCACAGAACACTAATTGGTTGCCATGGTTCTATTGGCGCGCACCACGACGCGCACACTTGATTATTCGTTGACTTTGAACTAGCCAATCACGGTGCACTTTCCGCCCCCCGCGCCCCGCCATTTTGGCTTAATGAGATACTAGACAAACTGTTCCGAAGCGGAGTCTATAGGATAAGTGGTCTGTGATCGGGCCTAAAGCACCAAACGCGCATGGACCACGAAGGTAAAAAAATGCCCCATTTCTTGCCAACGTGTAAAAGCAAAATTATAATGGTCGCTACCTCCTTCGGTGACTATAACATTCGGCGTTTCGCTTTGGAAAAACGATCTTATTCTGCTTTTCGGTAAACTATACCCCGGTTTATTCAAATTAACCAAAGACACAGCCCTCTTGTTAGTCTTATTTATCTTCTTATATTTACCACTGTCATCATCCGAGTCATTTTCACTTTTCCTTCTCAAATTTTTAAATATTCCTGTCACAACATTTTGTGTATGTCTCCTGGGCTTACCATTCTTTTTGGAATACTCAGACTTGCTGGGCGACTTTTCATCCTCAATTTTACTTTTGTTTCTTTCTAACAATCCTAATGTAGCATCTTCTTCTTTGTCAACTTTAGATGCGTTGGCAGCAAGCCTTGCTTGATTTTTGGGACTTAGCGTGTGATTAGAATTAACATGCACTAGAACTCCTGGTTTCAAAGGCCATTTGCTCGGCGTCACTACTGTCTGAACTTTGTCGCTATGCGCTCTAGGCTCTGGTTTAGGAGTGTGTGTTTCATTCGCTTCATGTTCTCTAATTGGTGACTTATTAGCGTTGATGGTTGCTTCTAATTGTGATAGGTTTGCTTGTAGACTGTTGGATTCTTTAGTTTTATTAGCTTCGGGATAACTTTGGGGTTCAACTAGTCTTGTCCTGTCTGATGTTTTAGGGCTAAATGTCAGGTTAAGGCGAGGTGATAGCGCAGGTAATGCTTGCGATATGATCGACTGAGTAATTGACATTTCATTAAGACAGCTTCCGTCGGGACTGGATAAAACAAAAATGAAATAAATGAAATAAATTTGCATGCAAAATTTTGAAAATGTATCCTAATAATGTTGTTCAATAAATATCTGATGTAATGAATGTGTTACGATATAATAAAATACTTAAAAATACTGCAATTACATATATATCACCCGTTAAATAAAAAGCTAGAAGAATGCTTTCCACTCTGCGCTTTACATGCAAATTGTAAGTAGTATTTAAACAAATTTCTTAAACAATATTGACTAATAACTACTGCCAAAATTAACAAACGTACCATACAAAACCACTCTTAAGCAAAAATCCTTTGGTACTTTATTCCCAAAAAAGACTTATTAGGTTCCAAATTCGCATTTAATTTGATCATATAAGTAATAGACTTATTTAAATAAGTGAACTTAAAAATTCGATGTATCTAAGTGATGGACTTATTTGAGTAAATGCATTACTTATATTATTTGAATAAGATAAAAGTAATTTAGAAGAAATAAGTCTTCAAGAAAAACATATTTTTGCCAACATTAATCAACGCTGACTATTATTACGTGTAGTTTTCTATCCGATATACAAAACAGCGTGAAAACAAGAAAGCATTCTCCATCTATATAGAAAATGTTATAGTTGTTAGTAAGTTTATACCTGAGGTATTAATTGTAGTCAGTCTGAGAACATCTGGAGTTAGTGCTGTTAGGAACCTAGGCAACAATAAGATATTTAGCCAAAATATAAATATAAATATTGGTGTTAATTAAAAAAGGTGCTCAACTATAGCTTCGAAAACAAAATCATTCAAATCTTAAACTAAAAAAGTAAAAAACAAATCTGGCCGATGGTCCAAGCATTTACAGGCAAAAACTCTCAAACTCAGTGACCTTGAAATTTGCCCTTGACCTTTCCATTGCCCTTGAGGCCTAGTACCTCTGCATGGGTACCACAAGAGGTGACCTTGAGGGTGGCATTGACAAAGTGTGCCAAGAATCTGCTCGGACCAAGGGCGTCGCTGAAAATTATCATATTTTACAATTACTTCTAGAACAGTATGAGTTTCTATAAGAAGAAAATTAAAATGTTTACATTATAATTTTACTTTTTCTATGGTTGCATAATTAATAAACATAAAATTTAACCATAACCCAATAAAATATGAAATAATAAATGATAACAAAACATGTTTTTTATGTATAGTAGACTAATTGCTGTTAAAATAAGTAGAAATAAAATCATTTTAGAAGTTAATTTCGTCTTAAAGCTTTCTAAATGAAGAAAAAATATAATTTATTAGTTATCTTGATTTGCATTAACTGCATAATAAACTAAAGGCAACTAAGCTTCAGATTTTGTAATAACAATAATCAAATAAGTCAAAACTAACGGTAAAAATTGAAATCTAGACGAAACATTCTCAACTAGTAAATCTATTGAAATAAATGAACAAAAAAACATAAAACTTACTTTTCTCTCTCCTCTAACTCCACGGGATTATTGTCTATAGTTTTATATTTATTTTAGTCGTGTTAAGTGTGGTTAGGTAGGCAGCGTCCAGAAAAAAAAACAGAAATCAAAAATTAGTTGGCATTCAAATGATTAACAATAATGTAATAAAAAAGTTAAATGACAAAAATGCAAGCTTATTCAAAATGTATATACGCTTTAAATTTCCAGAACATCAATTTTTAATCTAATTTTATTTATTATGAGGTTATAAACAATGACAATGATAATTAAATTTCTTTTAAAAAACATAACAATTCATGAAACAAGCCAAAAACTTAACAATAAGTGAGTTCACGAAACGCATAAGCAACAAACTAAATATTAACTGGTGCTAAAAGTTACAACTTACATTTAGATTTCGCCCTCATTCGCCTGCAGATACAGATGATGATGATGCAGAGGATCACGGTGATGACCAGGACAGCAAGAGCGATGCAACCAATCAGTATCAGCTGCTGACGGTCACGCCACCAAAAATGGGTACCTAAATAATTCAAAATTTTAAATCAGTCACGAACCGAAATAAGTCAGAAACTAAATAAGTCCGTAACTTAAATGCACGAACAGAAATAGGACACAAACTAAATAAGTCACGAACTAAAATAAGTCGCAAACTATATAAGCCACGGCCTGAAATAAGTCACAAACTAAAATAAGTCGTTTCTGAACTTATTTTTCAAAATTTTAATAAATTCCGATTGATAGTCAATTTGTAAATTACACATCTAAATTCCATGCTGTTTAACAACGGTTAATAAAGCCTGTTTCTGGGTAGCGTGTTCCAGTTTTTGGGTCAGGTAGGTCTCTTCAATAATCCCTTTTTTGGTTTTATATACAAAGGTTTATTTGCTTCCTGTTTGAATGGGTACAACTTTATACGCTTAAACCGTTCGTAATTTGTTTGAATAAGTTATATAAAATAAAAGGTGTCAGTGCGCGTGCACCGCGCTCGTCGTTGGTAAAAGTGAGGGCTGCTAGCCGCGCCCCCGCGCGGGTCTCGTAGCAAGCTTTAGTTTCGCTGCACGTCCGGTAGATGGCGTTGAGGAGCGCGAACATGCCCCCGGCCTTGAAAGCACCCGCTTTCAAAGTGGTGTCGTTGATGTTGTGGCAGCGTCACCTTCAGGCTGCAGTGGTAGCGGGCAGAGCTTCGTGAACGCCCTGCTCACAAGGCCCGTCGCCGTTTGGATGTCGGCTACGCGAGAGATGCCGTCATTGCCTGGAAACACAGCTACCACCCTACCCAAACGCCATTTGAGGGGTGGTAGATTAGAGTCCTTGATCAGAACCAAGGAGTTAAGGATAATATCCTGTTGGGGTGATTGCCACTTCGTTCTGGTCTGTAACTCTGTAATATATTCCTTCGACCAGCGTTGCCAAAAATGCTGTCGAATTTGCTCCAGCCGTTCGTAGCGTGGGAGCCGCCGAGTGTCCGCCGCACACAGGTCGTCGCAGGGCGGCGCGGTCATAGGCCGGCCAATGAGGAAATGAGCTGGAGTTAGGGCAACGAAGTCGTTAGGATCTGTGGATATAGGATGCATGGGTCGGGAGTTCAGGACGGATTCTATTTGTGCTAATACCGTGCTGAACTCCTCGTAAGTCAAATGTGCATTGCCAATTACGCGTCGCAAATGGTGTTTACACGATTTTACTCCTGCCTCCCAGAGACCACCAAAGTGAGGTGCGTATGGCGGAATGAATTTTAATTTGATTGTGTCATTCGCCAACGAATTAATTAAATAATTTGAATTATTTTGTAGGAAAGCAGCTAAATCGGTCATTGCACCTACAAATGTTTTCCCGTTATCAGAGAATATTTCGACTGGTTTCCCACGACGCGAAATAAAACGCTTAAGACACAGAAGATAAGCTTCTGTAGTCAAGCTAGTGACGAGGTCGAGATAAACAGCACGAGTCGAGAAGCAAACTATTACGCAAATGTAGTTTTTCTCCAGTTTCGCGCCCCTGCCCCTACGGTTCAATACGAGCACCGGACCCGCGTAGTCCACTCCGCAGCGCATGAAAGGGAACCCTGGGTCTAAGCGCTGAGAAGGTAAGTTGCCCATTAACGGTGTCAAAGTTTCCCCTTTCATGCGAGTACAGATTATGCATTTGCGAACTACTTGCTTAGCTAGGTTCGTACCGCCGAGGGGCCACCAACTTCCCCTGATGGTCGAAAGTAGCAGCTGTGGTGGAGCATGCAGTAACTGTCTGTGCTCCCTCTGGAATAGCAGTACGGTGAAACGGTGGTTAGAACACAGCAGGACTGGGTGTTTCTTGTCATAAGAGAAGTCAGGTGAGTTGCTAATTCTCCCTCCTACTCTTATGATTTTGTTTCGCGTGTCAAAAAATATGTTAAGTTTGGCGATGCTTCGTGTGTGCTTAAAAGGTAAATTATTAGCCAATTTATTATATTCGTAAGGAAATGAATCTAATTGAGACAGGCGTGCCAAGTGTATTACCGACGCATTTAATTCGTTAACGGTGAGCGGGCCTTTAGCGCGATTAGCTTTAGTTTTTATGCGTGAGTTGTTTATAAATCGCAAAACATAAGCAACCGCGCGCCTCAAACGATTAAACGATGAAAACTTATCGAATTGTAATGCGTCGGTATGAACTTGGCATGTCATACAAATCGAATTTATTTTTATTTCAGGTAAATCGTTAGGTATCGTGTTTGATGTGTGTGAAGTGTGTTGCTGTAGCCAGGTCGTTTCCGGTTCGTGCAAGAAAGCCGGGCCCTGCCACCACATAGTGGAGTTGTTAAGTGCATCAAGTTCAAGGCCGCGTGAAACTAAATCAGCTGGGTTATCTTTGCTACTTACATGCAGCCATCGTGCGCTCCCGGTTAGCTCATTAATCTCCGCCACTCTGTTTTGCACGAACGTTTTGAGCAAGTGAGGCGACATTCGCAACCAGCCCAGAACAATCGTCGAATCGGTCCAGAACGTCACTGAGTTAAACTTCACTTTAAGTGCCTTTATTATTCTAGAATATAACCTCGCTCCTAAGTTCGCCCCGCACAGTTCGAGCCTCGGTATGCTAACTGTTTTGAGCGGCGCGACTTTGCTTTTTGCACATAACAACTTCACGCTGATAGATCGTTTACTAGTGTCACCCTCGTCACCTGTGTGCGTGCGCACATAGGCGCATGCGCCAAAAGCGGTTTGACTAGAATCCACAAACATATGGAGCTGGATGCATTGCGCCTGCGCACCCATCACGTGACGAGGAATGCGTACACTGTGTATATGTTGTTTGTGTGTGTGTACATACTGACACCAAGACAACGCGACGTCACTAGGTACTTCGTCATCCCAACCTATTTTATTTAACCATAACCGTTGCAATAATACTTTTACTATAATTATGGCGGGCGATAGTAAACCTAGTGGGTCATATATCTGGGAAATAACCGACAGTATTGTGCGTTTAGTTATAGTGGTTGTGTCGTGTTGTATGTCAGTCGTAAAATGAAACTGATCTTTGTTGTTTATCCACCCTAAGCCGAGTGTTTTATTTTGACAGTTGTCACCTAGTGATAGTTCCCGTGACGTAATTTTAGACGACTTAAAGGGTGACACGTCAAAATTAAACACCCACTTCCGCAGAGGAAAACAGCCGGACTTTAGTACGTCAGTGACTTGTTGACAGATATCTATTAGTGTGTGTTTGTCATCATGTCCTGTCACTAAATCATCGACGTAGCAATCCTTAAGAATTGTGCGCGAGACCACCTCGTTAGTACACTCTGCAGCCAGCTGTTGCAAGCAGCGAATACTGAGATACGGTGCAGAAGCCGTGCCGTACGTCACAGTATTAAGTTGGTACATGCTGAGGGGGTCCGAGGTGTTCTCTCGCCATAAGATTAGTTGGAGATTTCTTTGATCTGGCTGTATGAGAACCTGCCTGTACATTTTCTCCACATCTGCACACGCGACATATTTATTTTCACGAAAACGTAACAACACCGAAAACACATCGTTCTGTAGTGGCGGGCCGATTAATTGCAAGTCGTTTAGTGACTTGCCCGAACTCGAAGCCGCACTCGCGTTAAAAACAACACGCAGTTTTGTTGTCACGCTGTGTTCTCTAAATACACCGTGATGTGGGAGAAAATAGTAAGGCTTTGTGTATGTATGTATGAGAGACATATGCCCTAGTTGTATATACTCTTGTATAAAATTAGAATACATTTTTTTATACTCGGGAAGGCGCTCGAGTTTTCGCTCAAGGGACAAGAACCGGTTTTTTGCTATTAAATATGTGTCGCCGAGCGCATCAGCTGATTCCTTCAAGGGCACACGTACTGAGAAGCGGCCGTTATCAACGCGCAGCGTAGTGTCCTTGAACAGCTGTTCGCATGCACGCTCGTCGTCAGTGAATCCGTCACCAACCCTAGGTACCTCTTCGAGCTCCCAAAACTTCCTAAGTTGTTCATCTAATGTCTGTGTGAAATGACAATTAGTTTTAAATGAATCTATTCGTTTAGCTAATAAGGGGCCGGAAAGGATCCATCCTAATTTTGTGTTTTGTAAACACGGCCCTTCTACTAGGCGAATGCGACCGTCATTCAATAAATCCCAGAAAATATCCGCACCTAGCAACAAATCAATTTGTGATGGTTCGTAATATGTGGGATCGGCGAGTCGGATATGTTCTGGTATGCGAATAGTATTGACGTCTATCGCAGCAGAAGGGATTTGATTTGTGATACAAGGGAGGACCATACAATTTATGCGTGCATGGTAGTCACTTGTAGTAGACTGTAGGTCAAGGTTACACGAGTGTGTGCTTTGCGTGATTGATTGACCCACACCTGTGATTTTATGAGTGGACTGTATTAAAGGAACGTTTAATTTTGCGATTAATGATTGCGTTACGTAACTATGTTGGCTCCCGTTATCTAAGATCAAGCGGGCCCTGTGGTACGTATTGTTGCTATCGGAAATATCTATTAACGCGGTGGAGAGTAAAACCGGTTGCAATAATCGTGAATGTGTGCGTGAATTATGGATTAAGCTTGTAAGTGTGTGATTAGTAGAAGTGGCGGGGGCATTGCATATCGGCGGCGTATGATTTACGCTGACAGCCGATGGCGATGCGCCGTCACCGTCACTACTCGGAGTATGAATTAAGCTATTGTGCTTCTTTTGACAAATCCTACACGGACCAAAGAAACAATTGTCGATAGTATGACCATCGCGTAAGCAATTTCTACACAGCCTTTTGTCATCAAGCAACTTAAGCCTATCGTGGACAGCGAGATTAAGAAAGCTGCTGCATGAATAAAGCGGATGTTTGCCATTGCACATATTGCAAGTGCGTGGAGAACTACGTTTGGAGTTCAGTTTACTGGAATGCGCGACCGTGGAACTCGAAACGTAACTCTGGATTGGAGATTGAGCGTGTGAATGATGAACGGGTTTCTTTACTTCGTGTGATTGTGTGTGTGTGATCCTAGAATGATTTGCCGTTATAGATTCTAGCATATCTGCCCTATTTCGAAGAAAGTTAAGCAAATCGTTAAGTTTAATGTTTGTGCGCGGATCTCCTCGCTGATTGGAGCCGACCGAACCTTTGTGCTGTTCCCATTCGCGTTCTGTGGTTGAATCCAGCTTTGTGACGATTAGGTAAATAATTAACGTGTCCCACGAATCCGTCGGTTCGCCTAACGTCTTCAAGGCACGTAAATTACGTAACACAGAGTCAATCAACTTCCTAATCTGCGAGGAGGATTCCTTGTGTATCGTTTGTGTGTTAAAAAGTGACTTTACGTAGTTGTGTGTGAGTAACCGGTGATTGTCGTACCTGTTTACGAGCAACTCCCATGCCGTCGCATAGTTCTCCGCTGAGAACTCCAAGGACTTTATAACAAGCAAGGCATTGCCGCTGAGGGCAGCGCGTAAATAATGAAACTTTTGGATTGCACCAATGTCCTTAGAGTTATGTATCAGCGAGATGTACGTGTCTCTAAACTCTAACCATTGCTCGTATGAACCGTCAAAGGCAGGTAATGCGATAGTCGGTAATTTAACCTTGCACGAATCTATAGAACTACCACTCGTTTCTTGGCTTTCAGTATTACCAAGAAAGCTCGTTGCTAGCGCTATAGTTTGGTAATATTGTTCCTCAAATGCTTCCCGTTGTTCTAGCTGCTTTAAAAGCTCGGCCTCGTCTACTAACTGTTCAATGTTACTCTGAAGGTCATCAAACGAAGTGTAAAAGGACGTGGCATTACTTAACCGTAATTTCAACTCTGATTTTTGTAATAAAGTTAAACTATCATTAAGCGTAGCGATATACTTAGCGAACAAGGTAAGCTTGCCTTTGATAGTGCCACGTTTGGCAATTAAGCTGCTTTTATCAACGGCGTCACAATTAAGAAAAGCAAGTTGAGGGGATTTCGGTCTGGGAGAATTACTCATGTTGGTGTATGTGAGAGACAGGAGTACTTACAATTTTATCCAGTTTACTAGGTTGCTGACACGTAATGGCGGCCGCGATGCACCGCGAGACACGTGCACTGAAAGTTTATAACAAACACGGTATTAGCACAATGTGGATAGGCTGGGAAGTAGAGCAAGGATGGCTTGCCTGACCGTAGCTTGCTGATCCTGGCGCTGGCTGGATCCGGAGAAGAAGGTCCAATGTTTCTGGGTAGCGTGTTCCAGTTTTTGGGTCAGGTAGGTCTCTTCAATAATCCCTTTTTTGGTTTTATATACAAAGGTTTATTTGCTTCCTGTTTGAATGGGTACAACTTTATACGCTTAAACCGTTCGTAATTTGTTTGAATAAGTTATATAAAATAAAAGGTGTCAGTGCGCGTGCACCGCGCTCGTCGTTGGTAAAAGTGAGGGCTGCTAGCCGCGCCCCCGCGCGGGTCTCGTAGCAAGCTTTAGTTTCGCTGCACGTCCGGTAGATGGCGTTGAGGAGCGCGAACAAAGCCAATTAATGCACATATACAATATATTTTTACTTCAATACTAAAAATGTGCTTTTCAAAATACATCGTCAATTTTTGCCAATTTCAAAATGTGAAGTTAAATTTTAGAATCAGCTGCCAATGTGTTATGTTTTTTTATTTTTATTTGCAGAAGCTTTTGCTCATATAGTTTTCTAATAGACCTATCATCTAAAACCGTACTTACCGAGGCTTTCCAGGTTGGCTAGAAAACACAAAAATAGGTTACGGCACACGTTCCATCCAATAAGCCAAGTAATTTTATTTAGTTTCTTCTTTTATTAAAGTTTATCCAAAATCACGTTAACCTTTTATTTTATTTAAAAGAAAAATGCTTTGCGTCAATGTCATTTTTTAAACGGGATAATTTTAGTTACTTAAAGTTTAACCAATTAATTTAATTTTCACAAAGCATTATTCTTTGTTTTTTTTTATTTTTAAATCATCATCAAAACAACACGTTATAAAAACAAAATCAGAGAAAGCGACAGCACTGTTCAAGTACTGTTATTGAGAAAGGGAAAAAAAGAAAGAAAAGTATTTACAATAAACAAAATAAACATACACAAATAAAAATCGTTTAAAATTGGGCAAGATCATGTCGGACCATGCTCAGAGTAAGTTTCCGACGCCTTTGCTTACACAAAAAACAGGATCAAGAAACAAAATTCGCTCGCGTATATTTATTTATCACGAATTATATTTCGTATAAACCAAATAAGTTATTTGCCTAAAATAAACTTTCAATCATGTCAACGCACGTACATAATGATATACTGCATTGAATATTAAAATTAAAACATGTAGCATTTCATCAACATAAATGTTCGCAAATACCAACAGAGGACCGTCTCTCTAATGACTACAGGCGACTAAATGAGGATCAGTGTATGCACAGTAACTCGATGCACATACATACATACATACATACATACATACCTTCACGCCTTCATTCCCAGACTGAGAGCAACTTCAAAAACTTGTTGTTAATTCTGTGTATATTAGTGACAGGTTGCAAGCCCATCGCCTAACAGTACTACAAGCCTTTATACCCTTAGTCGCCTCTTACGACTTCCACGGAAAGACGTGGAGTGGCACAATTCTAAGCCGGCAACCACACGGAAAAAAAACTCGATGCGAAATTTCTTGACACTGGACAGCCGGTATACATAGAAGTATTTGCTCAAAACAAGAAAATTGTTACTGGCCACTAATAGACGTACCTATGACGTCTCTCTCGCAGGCCCTGGACCTCCCAACTGTGTTGTTAGCGTAGCATAAATACGTCCTGTACAACTCGACGTCAGTACTGAGCCGGAGGTAGCTCTGGCTGCCTTCCTGCCAGATTTTCTCGTCTGTGAGGGAGTCGTTGTCATTCTTCAGCTTCCAGTGAAACGATACCTGGAACCAGTAAGTTTGACATCAGAAATTGAACTTAATAAATAGATATCAGGGGAAGGTCTCACACAAATTGACCTAGTCCTGAACTAGCTCTGGGCTTGTACTATGGGGACTAGGCATCCTTATGCAGAGAAAGACATAATCAAACTAAGCTCTGGGGTTGTACTCTGGGTGGGTAGAGCGTCGGTGGCCTAGTGGCTTAGGGGTCGACCCGTGATCATAAGGTACCGAGTTCGAACCACCGCGGTCACCATGTACCAATGAGTTTTTCTAACTTAAGTGCATTACCCAATGCTCTTACGGTGAAGGAAAAACATCGTGAGGAAACCGGCACATTCGATCAGTTGCGTGTGTAGGTACCTAAGAGGCTAACCTAACGATGTGTTAGAAGTTAGAACAAATGACGATTAGAGGTTCCAATAATTATAAACCCAAATATTTACCATACGTTGCACCGCCACTACAATTTGTGCCTTACACAAAGCTGTAATAAGTACATTCTTCTAAATTAAATATTTGCCCTTACAGGGGAGTGAACCTTTATATTTCGTTGCTGCACAAATGTTTTACCTCTATCAAAGCCCCTGGGCCTATTTCGTTCGAAAAATAATCTTGTGCTGGTAAACTAAAATGGAAAGAGCTATGCTCGGAGTTTCTTTGCGCGATATGATCCGTAATACAGTAATACGCCAGAGAACCAAGGTCACCGACATAGCTCAGACAGTTAGCATGCTGAAGTGGCAATGGGCAGGCCACATAGCTCGGAGAACTGATAACCGTTGGGGAAGAAAAGTTCTCGAGTGGCGGCCCCGCACCGGTGGACGGAGTGTTGGATGGCCTCCCACCCGGTGGTCTGACGACCTGGTTAGGATCGCGGGGAGCCGCTGGATGCAAGCGGCTCAAGACCGTGACTTGTGGCGCTCTTTGGGGGAGGCCTTTGTCCAGCAGTGGACGCCCCCGGGCTGATGATGATGATGATGATGATGGTAAACTAAAGTCAAGAGTCACTTTGACCTTGATAAGTTTGGTTTCAAAGTAGTCCTTACCTCGCTAGGGTTAGCATAAGCCGTGCAGATCAGAACTTGTTCTCCGTCCAGCTCCACTTGTGTGATGCCGCACTCCGGCGCAACTGAAGATATAAATAAATATTAAGAGACAATCAAAATTCAAAATTCAATATATACATACATACATAAGCTCACGCCTTTATTCCCAGAGTGGGGTAGGCAGAGCTACCGAATTACTAATAACTCTAAAAGGCTAAGATATTTAACAGTGTATTAGTGACAGGTTACAAGCCCATCGCCTAACAGTACTCAGCCTTTATTTCCTCAGTCGTCTCTTACGACATCCACGGGAGGACATGGAGTGGCACTATTCTTACCCGGCAACCACGCGGGAATTCAAAATATTTATTTAGTAAATTGGTCACATGAGGGCTCTTTTACACGTCAGCAATATAGAGTGAATCTACCAGCGCTTTGGACAATACCATCATTGTGGGGAAGAAGCGCCGCAAGAAAATGTCGCTCATTCCCAAAATACCAGTATTTCAAAATACCAAACTACTCCTTTTACCAGGTTCTCAAAAAACCAGATTCGAAATGTTGGGTAAAGATAATAAATAATACCCTATTTTGTAGGTATGTTTAGTTTTGGGATTCCGATATATTGAGAATCAGGTATTTTAAAATACTGGTATTTCGGGAATGATTGGAAAATGTATGTAGTATATTTGAAATATTATGATCATACTGAAGGCCAAAATCAAAATGTTTACAATAATTAGGAAATAGCGACTCCATGGAGTCTAGAACCACGAGATAACACCAAAAGTTTCTAACCCTAATAACCGCAAATCTGTCCTCAAAAGGCAATAAGCTGTATCTTAAATTCAATCACCAAAGCATATTCAATTTTATCTAGTTTGTAATATAGTAGATATTGCTACAGGAGGTTTATCTTAGTTACTGCGTACTGGCTTCGGACAGCAGAAATGTTGACTTACACATGACATCCATAAAAACCGTAGTTAACACCGAACCATGTCGGTTATACGCTTCGCACAAGTAAGGTCCACCGTCTTTCCTCTGCAACGGGCCTAGGAGCAGTGTGTTAGACGAGGACAGCACGAGGGAGTTATTGCTGTGCTCTTTGGCAGCCACTTTGCTTGCGTTCCCTCGCCGCCAGGAATAAGATGGTTTGGGGAAGCCTCTGTAATAGAAATAATGGGGAAGCATTAGAAACATTCGTCCTCCTGGGCTCTAGAAAGATCTGTAGCAAAATATTACATTAATGGGGCGCAGACACTAAAAACGATTCCGATGATTTTCGAAAGCACGATTAAATCAGACTTGAACGTTATATAACTATAACGTACAAGGCGCACGTTTGACGTCTGAGGGCCCAGACAAGATGCACTACGCTAGCAAGCGTTTAGTTTTTAAACCAATCGCGTCACTGGTAGATGACGTGATACGAAAAATCACGTGATGTGCCAGTGACGCGATTGGTTTAAAAACTAAACGAATAGAAACGATAGTTGGCGTAATGCATCTTGTCTGGACCCTCTGAGCTGACTGAATGACACGCGCGCGTCAACATGGCGTCACTAATAAGTAATAACCAATAATAGCACAGAATACAACCGCGCAACGCGTGGATCATGCTGATTGGTTCCCGTGCTATGGAAAATAGTAATCTGCCGGTACATCGGCAAGCCATATCAGTTATATTTTACTGTAACACTGGCGGCAATAGATAACAGAACCTCCTAAATAGCCGAAGACGAACTACTTTTCTATTTATAAGTTCGATTTTGGAACAGCCTATGACCAACAGTGGGCGTGTTTCGGTAACGATACATTTACCAAAGTAAAATAGATGGCTGCTTAGTGCGGACTTAAGGGAGTTATACGTGTAGGAAAAGCGTCAATGAACATAGAAATAATAACAAACCTCGCTGAACACACGACTTTTCCAGGTATATCTCCCTCGATGACCGGCACAATTTTCGGCGTCACCGTAATATTCTCAGGTTCATCTGAAATGTAATAAAGTTAATTGTTACATCAAAAAGAAAGTACCGGATGATGATTGACTTAATATTAAACACAAGGCAATACGATACCCCGATACTTTTAAGTGGGTTAATTAATGGACTTACAACATTTTATTTAATTGTTAGTGTATTAAAATAATAGGCCTCAGTATACCATATAATCAAACCTCGGCAGGGCAGGGGTCTGCCGTTTTTACGTCATTAATGTCAAGTGTAGATATTAATATAGATACACCTTAAAAATAAATATAAAAAAAACTTTATTAGTTATAATTAAACTACAATGACAATGCTGTAGAAAATGAGAGCTAAGTTTTTGTATAATATTCTAAATTTTCTTTGTTATTGTAGTAAATAACTATATTTATTTCTGTATCTTCAACGAATTTCTTGTTGATTGTTTTGATGGCGATAGTGACGTTAAGATCGTAGCAGAAAGGAAGCCAAAATAAAATGATTTCATTAAATTACACCACATCTACCATTGAATGACAAGGTATGTCCATGTTATGCAAACTCTGAAAACAGCTCACCCCTGCCGAGCTCTGCTTAGTTATAATATATAATAATATACTATCATTAAGTACTTATTAGCAATTAATATAACTGTACTGTAATAATTTCTAAACAAAAGCAAATAATTTCCAAATGTATACATAATAATAAGATGCTAGCAAATTAGTAACGCATATTTTAAGAGATAATACATTACACTAAAACAATTAACTTTTAACTGTAATTAAGGAACCTTTGTATATCATTTTATTGTTTTAATTTGCCGAACAAAAAATATAAATTATAATTAATCTTTAAAATAATCACCCCTATTATGTACGTGTCAAGATGTTTAACACTGTTTGTCAAAAGTTGTTTTTCGTAAATGTCATTATGATTCGGCGGGTAAACTGTAGGTTATTAACAGTGATCGTTATCAACGTCCTGTAATGGTAGCAAAGTATGGTTGACAAAAAAAACAAATAACGAAGTATATTAAACATTATATTATATATTACAAATTATGAGATTTATATACTTATTTATAACAACAAATCCAAATTATAGTGAATAAATGACTAAAATTTGTTAAACAGATTTGGCTGTCAGTCGTTCACGTCGATTGGAAAAAATCCATTTTAAATAGCTAAAATGACCTTTCTACGTTAACAGAAGTCACAGGAAGGAAATTTAAGTCTTTAAAATATTGCACACTATTTTTATTCACACCTTCCGGCATATCCACCTCTTTACCTTCAATCAGCTGCTGCACAACGCTTACAGTACTGTAACCCGGGTTTTTCTTTAGGACATATTTTAGTTTAAAATAAACTTCCTTGCCCTTGAACTCAACTTTGCCATTTTTTTTTATCAAGTCCGAGATTATTTTTAATGAACTTTTCAGTTCTAGATTTGGATCCTATTTGGATATTACAAACAGTACATCGAGTGGCTTTATCCGTCGTAATAAAATACGGGTATTGTGTCAAATCCATGCTGTCAATGTAAATACTGTGATCATACGTGCACTTTATGAGGACTCCACTAAAATACTTGAATATCCACTCTAGATACGATATGCATTGGTTTATTTAGATAAACACGTCGCGTAGTGTAATTAGATTTTCAACTACAGTTATATTTTGATGACATTTTATGTCATTTGAAGTACACTGTTTTAAAAATATATTAGGGCGGAAAAGGTTTTGTACCGTAAGGATTTATATCTAGAGGTGACGACGCGCTTGCCTAGTTGGTAGTGACCCTGCCTACGAAGCTAACGGTCCTGGGTTCAAATCCCGGTAAGGGCATATTAGTGTGATGAGCGCGAATATTTGTTCCTGAGTCATGGATGTTTTCTATATATTTAAGTATGTATTTCTCTATATAAGTATTTATATCGTTGTCTAGTACCCATAATACAAGCCTTGAGCTTAGTTTGGGACTAGGTCAATTGGTGTGACATTGTCCCCTGATATTTATTTATTTATTTATTATTTATTTTTAATCTTTAGAAGGTAAGTATTTACTCGTATTTTATGGTTAAGATCAAAAGTAAACAACCAAATGTGTTTGTTTTTCTGCCAACCATACCCTTTGCTACCAAAAGTGGACGTTGATAACGATCACTAGTTATTAAATACTAGCGTCTGAATGATAGTTTAAGGAGGTTCTAGAATGTCTAAAGAGGTCTCATTTAATTATCTTATTAACAGGGTGTTTTAACGTAGCAAATTTGTTTCCTAGTTTTCTCCAAAAAAAACATAAGAAAACCTACGATGTTTCATACTTATATGAAAAATTAAAGCAATTTCTACATCAAAAATTAAAAAAATGATTGTAATTAAAAAAAAATGTAAAGAAAAAGGAATTCGCGGTGATTATACTCCGAGACCCGAGTACTATCAGCTGTAAAAATATCCGTGACTAATTTGTTAGCACCTTATATAACCAATAAATAATATGAATATGAATATGATGAATACTCACATTCCACAGCAAAGTTGGTAGTGCTATTGACAGGTCCGCCGGCGTCGTTGGCTGAGGATCGACAGATGTAGGTCCCAGTGTCCGCCAGGCGGTCCAGCTTACCGCCCGCCCAGGCTGACATGTTCCAGTGCTGGAAAGATGTCCCAAATTCAATAATCAATTTAGTTTAAATTCCATTCCGTTAGTAATGAGACTAATGAGGTTGATATTGCAATAGGAGTTTTTTTTTTACAATGTCACACCAATTTGACCTAGTCCCAAATTAAGCTCAAGGCTCATATATAGAAACCATCCATGACTCAGGAACAAAATATTCGCGCTCATCACACTAATCTGCCCTTACCGGGATTTGAACCCAGGACCGCTAGCTTCGTAGGCAGGGTCACTACCAACTAGGCCAGCGCAGCGTCTAGTTTTATTTGAGATACTGTCTATTGGATTACGAGGGTAGATTAGACGATTTGTTTAACCTAGGTTGGTAGTGACCCTGGCTAGGAAGCCAGCGGTTTCGGGTTCGATTCCTGGTTTGGGTAAATATTTATGCGAGTGTTTTTTGATATATTTTATACAGTAGCTTTTTTTCGTGACTCCAATTCTTTATTTTGACCCACGGAATGAGTGATTTATTCCAGGATTAAGTATGGCTATGTGCTATCTATCTTTGTCACTTTCATTCACATTTGTTCATCTGTTCTGACGTGATTGAATAACAAACATCTATCCGTGAAAACTTTCGCATTTTACTTATCGTAATGTGGATAAGATACGGTATGTGGTTTCAACTACAGGGTGACACCTAAGACGTATACAAAATGTTATTTTCTATATCTGCTCATGATTACGATCAACTTTTACTATGGGAGTAATATGGAAATCGGTAGGAAAAAGTAAAACCTCCCATACTCAACGTATTGTCAAAGAAAAACTTAAACTTTTCCGTTTCAAAGGAGAACATTCATCCTTCATACATGTATGGGCCTTTGTTTATAAAGTGCCGGCCAAAAGAAAATATTGGTGTACATCGCTAGAATTATTTATGTTGAACCACTTTTATTATGGCACGAAAACTGTCGGGTCATTGCCTGACTTTTTATAGAGGTTCAGAATATCGACTTTTTCATAGCACAGTCACGGACTTTAATTGATGAGCCGTCTAAGCCAAAGATTAAGAGTTATGCCCAACAGCTTTCATGCTATAATAAAAGTTACTTAAAATAATTAATTCTAGCAATCTACACCAATTTTTTTTTTTGGCCTGTACTTTCTTTTTTTTTTTTTTTGTTTTTTTTATGGCATAGAGAAGGCAAACGAGCACACAGGCCACCCGATGGTAAGCGGAAACTGTGACCCATAGACATTCGCATTCACAAGACTGCAATGCAATCCTAAGACTACAAATGCGTTGCCAACCCTGAGGACTAAGATGGAATGCCTCTATGCTAGTCATTTCACCGGCTGTCTTATCCCCAAACCGGAACACAACAATGCGAACACTGCTGTTTGGCGGTAGGTTAATGGATAAGATGGTGGTAGCGATCCGGACGGACCCTGCACAAGGTCCTACCACCCGCAAAAAAACTACTAACTTACTAAACTACTTTCGAAAAAGGCCCTATATGAATGATCTCCTTTATTTACTTAACATACAATACTTACCAAGGTACTCTCAGTTGCTTCAAAATCGTTTTTGTTCACTTGCGACTCGATTTCTTTTTCGATGACGTAGTAGCGATCTGTCTTGTTAGTGTCAATGACCTCGTTGCCCTTAAGCCATTGCACTGAGCACCGGGGAGCGCATTCTATGGTGCATGATAGGGAGATGTTCTGGAAAGTGCAACAAATCGCATTAATGTGGCATGACGAAGCCCTCTGTCACTATTCTGATAGTGACAGATGACAAGTCAAATAAATAAATATAAATATAAGGGGACAATCTTTCACCAATCGACCTAGTCCCAAACTAAGCTCTAAGCTTGTACTATGGGTACTACACAACGATATAAATACTTATATAGAGAAATATATACTTAAATACATAGAAAACATCCACGACTCAGGAACAAATATTTGCGGTCATCACACAAATATCTGCCCTTACCGGGATTCGAACCCAGGACCACTAGCTTAGTGATATTATAATGTACAAGACGCTGCTTATATGAAGCTTAGTAATGTGAACACTTATTAACTTTGCAATGTATACCGAATTGTAACATGTCACTTAACATGAGAGTCTCTCTACCGCTCAAATTGAGTTAGCTACATATCACTTAAACGTCACTTAAAATACTTTGATTATTTAGGCGACCAAAATACCTCAATCACAGTATTTCAAGTTACTGTGCTAAATATCGTAAGTGGTTTCACTCCAGACACTGGGTAACATTTTGGTGGTTTGCCCAACAATAAATACAATAAGTTCAAATTCCTTAGCATACAGCCTGCACAAGGTCCATTTTTTGGCTAGAAGTTAGCTAAGATAGCGAGATGAAGTGAAGATTGGAAATTGCTCCACTGATAAGAGCACTTAAATTGAGAAAAAGAGACGTTACCAAAAGTCAATACTCACTTGAGATTTGTATAACGCGCCGCTGTATGAGTTCATTGCATACTTAAAGCTTGGTGGAGCTGGAATATACAATAAATATTAATTAATATTGAAAAAAAAATTGTCCAAAAAAAAATGTTTCTTCTGCATACAGTAGTGTTGCCATAGTGCTCGGAAGGTCATCAATCATTGGTGTGAATTGACAAATTTAATGATAAGTTAACGTTACAAGCGTTGTCAATTCCTTGGAAACCTTTTAGAACAAAATTAAGGCTTATTTTAGGCCTGGGATTCCGATGATTTCCGGAAGCACGATTAAAACCCACGATCAGACTTATACGTAATTGTTATAAGATGCAAATTTAATTGCATAAATTTTTTCCATTTCGCTCACGCACGTTTGACGGCTGACTGAATGACACGCGGGTGCGCGTCAACATGGCGTCAGTAATAACCAATCATAGCACAGAATACAACCGCGCAACGCGTGGATCATGCTGATTGGTTCCCGCGCTTCGAAAAATCGTCATCTGCGCAGGTATCAGGCGCAGGTATGGAGTTAGCTTCCTTTTTTGGTGTCACGGCAGAATTATGCTCATAGATTCAACAGTGGCCTTACCCAAGACGTCGATGTAGGTGCTGGCCTCCTTCCCCTCCCCAGCGGCGTTGAAGCCTCGGCAGGAGAAGTTGGTGCGGTGGTCCACGCTGAGCGGATCGATGGTCCAATTGGCGGAGACGATGTCCGCGACCGGCCGGCTTCCGCGCCACCAGCGAAACCTTTGAACAAAAATAAATTTTAAAATTTTAAAATAAAAAAGGATTTAAAAACAGTTTTCAGAGATATATCTATTCTAAAAGGGCGTATATGAAACGTAGCTTAATTTTGTTGTTATATTAACATTGGGTGAGTACATTATGTATAATTTAAATAGGTTCTAGTGGTACGGATATGCTGGTAACCTCTGAGCCTCTGGTCTGCCCTTCTCCTCAATGCTGCAGGTCAGGATGAGGGACTTTCCCTTCACGACGCGCCACGGAGAGTACACCAACTTGGCAGGCCCAGGAGGATCTGAAACGAGGATATTTGTGTGGTGAGCGCAAATATTTGTTGCTGAGTCATGGATATTTTTCTATGTATAGAAGTATGTATTTCTCTAAATAAGTATTTATATCGTTTTCAAGTACCCATAGTACAAGCCTAGAGCTTAGTTTGGGACTAGGTCAATTGGTGTGAAATTGTCCCTGATATATTTGAGATTTCATCATCATCATCATGTCAGCCGAAAGACGTCCACTGCTGGACATAGGCCTCCCCCAAGGCTCTCCACTCAGACCGGTCTTGTGCTTTTCGTATCCACTGCGTTTGAGATTTATTATTCGTATCTCGTTTTATTTGAGATTTATTACTTATTATTATTAGTAGATTTTGATCTTATTTATATTATTATAATTATAGTATTTTTAAAGTACTTGAAAATATCTAATATGTACTTTTTTTTCCAGGGGGGTGCGTGACATAATACTTTTTTTGACGACCTGCATTTTCCATTTCTTCATTACGTAATTAGACCCCTGAAGGGTCGCCATACTTGGCACAAATTACTGGAAATTTTGTGTCACTATCTCCCGGTCTATTTAGTCGTTTCACCCAGACCACAACTAGGTAAGGTAAAGATGGTGATGGCATTTCAAGAAAAATATGCTTGAAGTCGTCAATGTCATCAGAGATAACTTTTAGGAAACTCAACCTTGTTGTTGTAGAATGTCAGATTGACGTTGGGCCTAAAGTCAGTACCAAATTTAATCTCGTGACTGTACAAGGTCCTATTATTAATTACTATTATAATTAATACACTTTTATACTTACAGATAACGACCAGTTCAGTTTTATTACTTTCCTCTCCTTCCCCAGCGGTGTTCTTGCCTCGGCAAGAGTAGTTGCCATGGAAACTTCTGGTCGTATCTTGGAGAAGCAGCATTGATGGGTCTACTTCGTTGCAGAGTGTGTCTGAAAGGAAGAAAGTATTGGCATAGAACAAACACATTTTATCTTTAGTCATGAATCCTGATCTAGGAAGCCCTGTGTTACAGAACACAGTACACAGTTTAAAAGTAACACCCTTAATAATTATGTACCTACACCTTACAGAGCCTTATTACTATGATCGGCGGCCAGTAGCAATTTTTCGACGAAAATATAACATGGATTTGATTATACTCGTATTTAAATTTCGCGCACAATTTATATTATTAAGTCTTAAACAATGAAATATTGATTTACAACTGCGCACCTCTCACAGCTATTGATCTAAAAAGGTATTTATATAAATGGATCCTCAATGTTATCGATTGATAATATCAAACAGGAAAAAGTGTGGATCATTTACTGCACCGAATTAAATTCAGTGAATATGGTTTTATTTTTAACAACAGAGACGTATCCATATTATTCAAAACGTTTGACGAGTAGCGTAGATCCTGTCGTCACCTTCCAACTCTATCATCAGATCAGCTTTTAGATACTATAATATTGCATTGTTATCGGGTTTACATAGTGTGGTTCAAATTTCACTAACGAGAACTGGTTTAAAATTTACTTGCAAGATTTGGCCTAAACTGACATACATAAAATATTGCAGGTTAGTAAAAAGATAATAAATGAATTGGAATTTAGAGAAGTGAATATACTTGTTTTTACATATATATAAAGCTCTGAAACCTTTATTGATTTAAAAAGGAGAAAAACGAAAGGTCTCGAATTTTTTCACTCATGTTAAACTAACCATTGTATTAATAATAATTGATGATTATAATTGATGTATCAATTGAAATAGTTTAAGAAAATGCAATTTTTTTAGTGAAAAATTCAAGTCTTTGATCTTGTATTGACTTCATTTCTGTAGGGTAACGGCACCAATGATGGACCTTTTTAGCTGACAGTCACTTATTTTTACCTAAAATTGCATGTACGGTCCTCAATTGATTGTTGCAAAACCAATGAATAACCCTTATCTTCTGTAAAGTAAGAATCATGGTCCGTTATTGGTACCTAGTCCATTACTGGTTCCATATCCCTAGTCCTCAATACTTAGCAACAATCACCCACCATCGGTCCCGTTGCACTCCGGCAGCTTCTTCAGGATCTCTCCATCCAGATACCACGTGACTTCATCCAGGGTTTTGGGGTTTCCGTCGACCACAGTGCAGTACAGCGTCACGTTTTTGTGATCCGTCTCATTCAATGGACTCGTATCGTCCATATCGAGGCGGACTGTAGGCTTGTCTGAAATTTGAATTGTTTTTGTGTTATTAGTTTTTCAGTAAAACAAGAATTGAAGTGTTAATTTCCACTGCCAATTATTACCAAAGTCAAAAAGTTTGAAGTTTCTCAAAAATCCAAAATTTAAAAAATACCCTCAAATCTTGGTTCAAGAATTGGCAAGACCAACTATTAACACGTTGAACGCCTAGCAAAAAAGCTTGATGTTCCATTCAAGCCGCTATGGACACATGTGAGTGATCGTGTACTGTACCGTTCAGGCCACGGGGGTCACAGGTGAGCCTTCGGCCGGTTGGACTTTAAACATTTTTTACAGGCCACACAGCACAGATACCGTTCAAAAACGATAGCGAGGTGAGCCGCGCGGCTCTGCAGAACAATGTAGTAGGCTTGGTTCTCGCGTAAGGCAAAAGACTTGGTTTTTTTTTACGATTTTCGTCCCTATGGTAGGGTTGCGCTGTAGTTGACCAATAAAGTATACTTTAACATAATAAAAACACAACATAATATTTAAAAAAAACAGTGAACTTTATTAAAACACTCCAAGCACTTCCAAGGTATATTTGGGCAAGTTGAGCATTAAGTCACAACTGCGCGGCGTGAGCCGCCGCGACTGACCCCGCGGCCCCCGCGGAAGGAATCACGCAATTCTTTTCGTTGAGGCCACGGAGGTCACATGTGTGCCATTTTTAATTGGGTAAGTAAATTTTTTGGAAGAGACGTAAATTATATTTTTTTTCGATAGTCGTCATCCTGAAGATCATGGAACTGCGGCTCTTTTACTTTTATTTCCTCTAATATTTTAGAAATCTTTTTTTAGTTATGAAGTTGACATTTGTAAACTTTAATGACCGACAAGCTTGTTGCCTTCGTATTTAATGAAATAGAAAAAAAAACTGTCACTTCTATATCTGTCAACGTCAAATCAAATCAAAGTAAACAAACAGTTCAATTCAAATAAATAAATTCAAGTAAATCTTTTTAATACTCCATTTCCAGAGTCCGTGTGGGATTGCCTGAATTCATTGCGTGGATTGTACAATTCAAAAGTGCTCTCGTAGCTATCAAAAAGCAGGGCAAGAGTCGTCGAGAAAGGAAGAAATCGGTGTCCAAGAAGAAGTGCCAAAGGGTTCGAAAATAAATCGTAGACCAAATATCGTGCAAAGGTCTTAGAGCAAAGCGGCAAAGCGAAAGTCCGGAGTTCGTTCTGAGATCGTTAAAAATATTTCTAAAAACACTGATCACATGAAACACAAGCAAACAGAAAAGAGCCGTTGTATTGAATCGTTTGTTTACTTTGATTTGATTTGTCAATGACAGATATAGAAGTGTATATTTTTTTTTAAGTACGAAGGCAACAAGCTAGTCGGTCATTAAAGTATACAAAATGTCAACTTCATAACTAAAAAAAATATTTCTAAAATATTAGAGGAAATAAAAATAAAAGAGCCGCAATTTCTTGATCTTTAGGATGACGACTATCGAAAATAAATATAATATACATATCTTCCAAAAACTTTACTTAGCCAATTATCACCTGTTCCTGGTCTAAATTAACCAGAGTTTTTAACTAGGAGTACCAAATATCATATTTCTAATCAATTAGTAACATAAAACCATAAAGCGAATTTTGACGAATTTCGTGTTTTACAAGGGGCCCAAATGGGTGGACTCAGAAGGCCCACATGTGGGCCGCGTGGCGTTCAACGTGTTAATAATAAACATAAAATAGTTAATACTACGGTGATTAAAACATGGCGATATTCAAAGTTATCGTATTGTCGCACCTAGTTGCTAGAGTCACAAGACAAGTTAGTTATCTCACTTACGTCAATGGTAAAATGATTGACAAAGTTGAAATCATATCGTATTTCGTATAATTTAATAATCGTGTAATTTCGTGTTTTTTGACATGCAATGCAATTAATATTGTAATATTACATTGATGAATAAATAAACTAAACTAAACTAAACTAAACTATCTTTAATTGGTGATAAATTAGTAAAAAGAATCACAAACATTGCTAAAGTAAATAATGTTAAAACCATGGCTTTAACAGATGATAAAGTAGTAACTAGAGTTACCAACCTCACTAAGGTAAACTACAAAAATAATGAAGAAGTTAAAACAATGGCTTTAAATGGACTCAAAAACAACACTAAATGTAATTGTTAAAAATAGTGAAGAAGTTAAAACCTTGGCTTTAACTGATGATAAAGTATGAACTAGAGTTACCAACCTCACTAAGGTAAACTACAAAAATAATGAAGAAGTTAAAACAATGGCCTTAAATGGACTCAAAAACAACACTAAATGTAATTATTAAAAATAGTGAAGAAGTTAAAACCATGGCTTTAACTGATGATAACGTAGTAACTAGAGTCATAAACCTCACTAAGTTAAATGACAAAGTGAATGACGAAGTCGAAACCATGGATTTCAATAATAATAAAGTAGTAACTGAATTCAAAAACATCACTAAGGTCAATGACAAAAAGAATGAAGAAGTTAATACCATGGCTTTCAATGATGATAAAGTAGTTACTAAAGTGAAACACATCACTAATGTAAATGAAACAATTAATGTCGAAGTTAAGACTATATCTTTAACGAATGGTAAATTAGTAGCAACACTTACAAAGCACGTCGACGTCGATGCTATTGTCACTGGTGCCGTTGCCAATTTCGTTATTGAGTTGGCAAGTGTAGTTGCCGGAGTCATTGCCAGTGACGTTGTTTATGATGAGAGTGTGCATACTTTTGTTTCCTCCGGTGTAGTGAGGGGAGGTGGCGTTAACTAGTTCGCCATTCTTGTACCTGAAAGATGTAAAGATATTTTGGATTACTTATCTATGTGATAGACACGTGAAACTTATAGCACGTCTCTTTTTGAGTAGAGGTTAAAGGCAAGGTGTTAAGGGCCCTTCAGACTGTTTGATTCCATCTAGTCTGTCTGCTTTCTGTTCGTGGCATCATCATCATCATCATCATTTCCCAAACGGGCGGACCGATTTAGGCCCAAATTTAATAGGCAATGATCTTACTAGAGAAAGTAGAGGTCACTATTCTATCGCGGGTTTTTATATAGTAGTTATTATGGAAGTGTACAATCAAGATTAAAGATAATATGTACACGTATACTTTATTTTCACATTGATAAGGTCTGTGTACATATTTTGGAGACTCTGCACGTTAGGAACTTACCAGAAGACGTATTTGATAACAGATGGGTTGCTTTCGTACAAGCAGTTGAGGAGAATCGGGGAGTCCTGCATCACGGTGATGTTGTCGGGGCTTACTCTGACGATTGGAGGATCTGAAATGAGCAAGAACATATTTAAATAATGGACCAAGAACTCAAGAGCGTCGATGGCCTAGTAGCTAAGAGGGTCAACTCGTGATCGTATTTTTTTCTAACTTAGGTGCAAAATCCGATGCTCTTATGGTGAAGGAAAAACATCTTGAGGAAATCTGCACATTCGATCGATTGAGTGTGTACCTAAGAGGGTAATTGCACAAAAGATCCTAAAGGGTCGAAGTATATCCGAAAGGGCCCATCAGTAAGATAAGATAAGATAAGAACTACTTATTTAGTCCACCTAGTCCTACTAGTAGTTCGATCGCTTCGATAGAAATGTTCCAAGTCGTTTTACTGGCTAAGGATCCATGGAGCTCCATGGTGCTTCTGTTCCTAATTTATTTGGCCCTTTGGACATTAAATACTGGCATAACCTAAAATTTGAATTAGATCAAAACCTGCCATGAAGAAACTGGAGTTGTTCTATTGTATGGAGATGGAAAAAGGGCACACATACCACCTGACTGAGGGTAAGTTGTATTCGAGACCAGACACTTTAAAAATTAAAACTAACCGACTGCAATAATAAAGCGTGAATTATAGCAATGAAATTGCAGAAGTGGATTGGTGTCTTACTTTAACTTCAGTTCTATTTTATTGCTAGTGTTCGCAGCGATCCGGACCAACCTTTAGTTTATTGATGGTAGGACCTTGCACGGGGTCGGTGCAGATCGCTACCACCACACCACATCCACATTCACACATCCATATTCCATCCACATTATCATAATATTGAGCATTTTAACCACCGTCAAATAGCAAATACGCCAATTTAGGGTTTCAGTGTGGGGATACAAATAAGACAATCCGTGAAATAACTAGTAAGTGTACCTTCACTTTCATAGTCCTCAGGTCCCTTGAAATATCGACTAAAATTTCATCGAACGCTTCATTACGTCGAATTTAAATTTCATCGACAGGCAATTCCGCATGCACGTGCAATCTTTTTTTGATACTCGCAAGTGTAACCTAACCTATCCTACGTAATCAATGATATAGATAACCTGAAAACAATGCTTCAGGAGAAAATAGCTTTCGATGAAATGAAGTTCGACGTAATGAAGCTTTCGATGAAACGTTTGTCGATCAAGACCCGCTTACCATAAAGGTGGCCAGTGTGCTCGCCTGCTGTCCTTGATTTAAAAGACCTTGCAAAAGTTCCTACTAACTAAGTACAACCTACAAGAAGAAGATACTTACACCAGACTTCCAGCTCTCGCATATTGGTGAACGGCGGCTCGTTCTTCTGCTTGAGGACCTCGTTGGTGGCCTGGCAGTAGAACTTGCGCCCGTTCTCAAACCGCGTGGCCAAGAACGTGAAGTTGGCGACAGTTTCGAAAGTCGTATCCCTCTGGAATTGGATAAAGATACATTTTAAGCTGGTATTCAAAGGGCAGGCGTGAAAATCTGCCAGCACTTCCAAAGAAATCACTGCTTTTCTGAAAATTTCATTTGGTCTCTTCTAAAAAGCGTTTTATAAGCGCCTTAATTCCATACGAGACTAACGAGACGATGGATACATCTTAAGTCAGCTTTGGCTGATATAACTAATATCATAACCATTTTAATATTTTTTTGTCAACTAAACGAAATTTCTCTACGTTGGCTTTCATATTTATGAATGTGAGAAGAAGCGCTGCATTAAATACGATGTATTATTATAAAATGTAAGATATTAGACTATAATATAAATTATCTCGCGTAGTTTATGCTTTATAATAGCAAATAACGTCATAATGAACTGAATATTCAAATAACACAAATCTTATTACTTATTAATGCCTAAAGTCGTTCATTAAGTCCCTCATATTCCGTAAAACTACGTGACAACTTATTACCAAGTTTTCAAACAGCTTTTCCAATTTCTTTTAAAAAACTGCCCCAGACTTTTCTAAAATCATAATGTAATAGGCTATAATAGGTAATGGTATCATAGTATAAATAGAACAGTAGTTCATCTTGACACAAATGTATATCGCGCTCGGTGTACGTGCCTTGACCGTACGCGTCGCGAGCCACCACAAGCAAACTATAGGAGCCAAGCGAGTAGTTCCAGTAGGTCCCGCGCAGTCAATGCATTTGGTAGCGTGCGTAGGGTAAATCGTCAGTAACTGGCCCCTTTAGAAATTGTCATTTAGTTACTAGCCACCGAATTTCTTACTGACGCTGTTAGTAAAGATACTTGGACAGTACTCCGGGTAATAACTCAAGATCTAGGTATTCTATTTAGTTTAATCGCAAAAATGTGAGCAAATATCTTTCTTAACTAATTTTATTGCAAACTGGCCAGTTACCGGGGGGTGGCCAGTTACTGACGATTTACCCTATCTGCAGTGTGATTCTCTCAAAAACGCGGTCGCACGAACGAACGAGCGAAAGTCGCAGCGGCGAGTTTAAGTAAATAGTCCCGTCAGGGCGAACAAAACACTTTTTAAAGATTCAAAGATTCAAAGAATTTATTTTCTCAGAATACATTTGTGTAGATGTTACATTAATTTTTAAATAATGTCCAGTGTATTCAGCCTGCATGCAGGCGTGCAAAACATTTCACGGAGCGATACAATTAAAATAATATTAAATTAAAGACTAAAGACAATCATTACAAAATATAAAGAATAGAATAACAGTAACACAATCAATAAACATTCAATTAAATTAAAAATGTCAGTCGCACGTGTGTTTAGTGTGTGCATTTTCAATTTGGCTGCACGGTTTCTGTCGATGAGATCGAACGTATAAGGCTGCCTAATTGAAAATGCACGTGCTATAAAATGTTTTGTTCCCTCTGATGGTATTATTTAAACTCGCCGCTGCGACATACACTCGTTCGTTCGTCCGCGTTTTAAAAAAAAACTGTTATAATATTATTGCGAGGGAAAATTACAGTTGTCGTGAACTTTAACTGTAGGGTGGTAGACCAAATTTTTGGCCGACTGTACCCTTTTTAGGAGACATTGTTGGTTTGATGCACTTACCGTAAAGACTTCCCCCACCGGACATAACAGACACTTAGTTCTACGTGGCCTGTGATAACCTACTTTTCTATTTATACTATGGTAGGTCTGGCCCGGGTTGTAAAATTCTAATTCTTACCCAAGGGCGAGAACCCTAGTGTCTTTGAACAAAGTTTATCACGAGGAAGTAAATTATGCGGATATGGCTGTTTTTTTAATGGCTTATTAGATACTGGAAACCGGCACATGGGCCAACAGTAAAGTTAGTGGGATCTGAGAAACAAAAACACTTTCTTTCGATAGAATCATGCAAATATTTTAAGTTTCTCGCAAGAAATGACGCATGAAAGTCATATTAAGGAATCAAAACAAAAAAAGTTCGAGTACGAGTTATATCATATTTCCGAAATAATTTTGCAAAGCGTCGAAATACTCGAAATATCCATTCAAATATATAATATGTACACACAAACTCATACATAAGGGACCTACAGAACCTCCATTTTTTTGAAAGTCAGTTGAGAAAACTCAAGGTTAATTATTAACTTTTTAACATTTTCCTGGTAATTTTATATCTTAAAGCAAACAAACTCGTTACGTAAACTTAAAACTTAGTTTGTTTGCGCTCCGTCCTTGTCAAAACCAACTCCTGATATTAGACATTTTTGTATGAAAATAAACGGTTAAAACCAGCTACAACCGGTTACTTGCATTACCTATCCAGTATGCTCTCTTCCAGTAGCTTAACTCGGAAACTTGATACCAAGTATTTGCAATGCAAATGATAAGTGATTAGTCATACATTTAAAATAACAGGCCCGAGAATATATTGTTTAGTAATTTATTTAATATGTGAAGTTATCAAAGTAATGAAATTGGTTTAAACTTCGGTTTTCAGGTGTTTCAGTTTGAGCGAAAATTGTTACGGGCGTGAATAATGAATATTTTAGGTCGTGTTAAATTTTGGTAAATGTTTAATATGTTTGTGTTTTAATAGATTCAAATTTGAGTTAGTATAAAGTTAAAGGCTAAAGCCTAACATTCGATTGGCAATCTATAAGCATTGAACTATATTTTGGGGGGGGAACTTTCGTCTAACAAAACTATATTTGAGATCCTCATAACAAGTACTTTCATTTGATATATGACAATGTAATGCGTAAAAGTAAGTTACATTATTGGGTAATAAATAATAATTATTAAAAATAGCACAATAAAATTATTACGAATTTAAGAGCAATGACTATGAGAACAACACGAAGAGGTCTCTGCATCAAAAGCCAAAACTAGAATAATTAAATAGGTAACAAGTCCTAAATATAGAAGCTCAATTCTAACCAATAATGGCATTAAATAATACCTTATTATGTTTCTGCTAGCAAAGTTCCGCTCAACTGGTCTCCGCTTCCAAGAAAGTTTTTCGCAACTTGGAATTCATTTAAATTTTAAATTCCTCTTCAAGTTTGAAGGTACGCGAAGGTGTTATATGGAACCTCGTATAATTATAACACAGGATTATATAATAATTTTGAATGCTGATTTTCACCTAAAATAACTTTTACTAAAGTAATACGTTATAATACATTTAAAAGTTTGAACAAAATTTATGGTTTACCTTAATTTATGGCTCACGAACAAACTGCGTTCTTACAAACAAAAAAACCTTTATGTAAGTTAGGATTAAGTTGTGTGCACACCATGTTTTAAAAAAAATATGCTGTTATCGTATTGTTATAAGGATAACTTATGTTTACTTGACATTAAAATGGTGGCCGAGTTATAACTAGAGTAGTCACCAGTGCTCAAAGAAAGATATATTTATTTGCCACTATGTGCACTCATACAAGGTCAAGGTCTCTGGGTGACCAGTGATTCTTCTTCTCCGCAATGATGGTCTTGTCCGAAGCGCTGGTAGACTCACTCCATATTACCGACGTGTAAAAGAGCCCTCATGTGGCCAATTTACTGAATAAATATTTAGAATTATGAATTTGAATTTTTGACTGGTGATTTTACCCCAATATGTGTAGAGACACAGAAGAGTAAAGCCCCAGTTCAATGCTATTTAACTGACTTTAAAACTGAACTGAGGTACCGGTGTGTGTGTATATATGTCAGCATAAAGCATATTATGTAAAAAAAAAATTAGTAGTCACGGAAAAGGTTCACTAATGTTTGACCAAATCATCATTTGACAAACTATATAATTTTACAAACTTTCCATTTGCAAAGACTAAAACAAAAATGGATTATTGTGTATTTATTTGTACAACAAACCACTCTATAATTTCAAAACAGTACTTTAGTTTATTAGAAAACATAATACTAGTAATGAGGGCGCCACAGGGCGCTCGATGTACATAGTTTTATGATCAGACAATCTATTTGTATATATATTAAAAATTGCGAAGATTTTGAATTCACTACTATGAAGTCGAAAATATGTTTTTTTTGGAGGTTAATATTTCATTTGTTTTTTTTTAATGTTACTTATATTATTTTATTGATCCGAGCAATACAATAAAAACTCAAGCATAAGTATATGAAAAAGTTTAAAAACCTTGAAATTTCGTGTCATTGTTATTTAGTTTTGAATTTAATCGTATTTAGTATTTAGCTCAGTTATAATTAGGTTTATTTTTGCTTAATTTATTTTTTAATTTGCCGTAGTTTTACTTTTTACTTTTTATTGTATTATTATAAATATTTATCTGGATCATCGTTAAAAACAATAAAACATTCTAACCAGTTTTAAGTAGATACTTATTGTGACTACAATTATAGTAAAATCTATGTAGTCACTTCCAACCAATCAACATGACCTTGCCTCAATGAGGCGACTCTATGGATTGAATACTATAATGTAACCAAAACAATCTAATCTTTTAAGCATTTTTTTATAAACCACACACGCCCGCAGTTCTCTGCGAAAAAGTCATTAATCGCTATGCCCTCGGACACAGTTCAATTTTTCAGGGTAATAAGTTTATTTATACGAATGTACAATCGATTTTCATAAATATGGTGTACACTTTAGGTACCTTGTCTATTTAATGTCGTGTTAACTGTCATACATGAATTGCCACGATTAATGTGACTAGGTACTAAAGTGTATACATATTTATTAACTCGACTGTACGTCCTTCTTGAGGGTTCAAGCGATCTTCATATCCTTTTTTTCGAGTCTGCTTTTTTTTCCGATTTATAATATGGGCCATCGAAATACTTACCATAACAGCTGTCCTTTGCTGCTCCGTACATGAAACAAAAAAAAACAACATCAAAAAACATCCAATTTCACGAATAAGTTGCGAAGGCAGAATTTATTCATTAGTAGATAATTAAGGACATTTAAATAAGATGAAACGAAACGTAGCTTTAAAAGGCGGCCATTTTGAAAACGAAATAGCTAATTATTCGTACCGGCCTGCATAAAGATGGCGGATCGGTCAAGGGTGAACGGTTTTTAACAAGGGTTCTGAAGATAATTAGGAATCTAAAGTACGTGTAGAATAATTGGTACAAGATAAAATGGAGTTTTTGTTAAGAAACATTAAAATTAATTACCTAATGTTTATCGTTGTCCAGTACAGTCCACATCTAAAATCGCTTTACAGTCACGTAAGCAATATCGTAAAGTACAATCAAGTTCATAATGTATGATTTAAACTGCCATATATGGATTGTCACAGCGATTAAAGTGAACACATATCATGAACTCGAATGTACATAATGAAATGAGTATCTACTTTCAACGCTGACTATACCTATAGAATAAACCTAGATCTTAATTTCAGAGAAAGAGAGAGAGAGAGAAATTGTTTATTACCTAGTTAGTGTGTACGGTCACGAGCGTTAATTTGGGACCCATTTCAAGAAAATTATGCTTGAAGTCATCAATGTCATTAGAGATGTCAAGTAATTTGTAACTTTTAGGAAACTCAACCTTATTGTTGTAGAATGTCAGATTGACATTGGACCTAAGGTGGGTACCAAATTAAATCTCGTGACTGTACATCTTTCGGTTCCCGCAGGAATGTGTCAGTTAACTTATGTCTTAAAGATCTGTGCAAGCTGGGCGTGTTAAGTCACAAATGTAGATGTAAATATGTTATTCATCAGTATCTTTCAATCTATCATTTTTTTTTTTAAATTCTAAGGTGGCGCGGAGTCACTGCCCCTTGAGGCCAGCGTCTCATGTCTTTATGCGCATTATACATGATTTCGCCTAGTCTATAATAAGTATTAGTACTTAGCTGGAAAAGGGCCGAATCTTAAGTACCCGAAACCGACGTGCGTGCATGACTCGATGTATGAATGTGGCAGAAGCGAAAGAAAGTCAAGATCGTAGCAAGTGGAAAGAACTGGTCTCTGCCTACCCCTCTGGGAAACAGGCGTGATTTAATGTATGTATGTATGTATGTATAATTAGTTAATAAGGGGATTAATTTCGCCGTGGGCCACGTTTGCCTATTGTGGTGACTTTTTTCTTAATTTCAACCTTGGTCAATTTGACTAAAGACTGTCCGCTTAATTATATTTATTTATCGTCACTATATTCAACGTGTCAATTGGATTAATTCATACAATCCAATTCCCTGCAATACAAAACTCATCCCATAATTCACACGCGCGCTTTAAAATGCAAATTTCACATTCACAAAAGAATATTGACAAATAAAAGAACCCGGAGTATTCCCGAACGCCCGACGAATTCCCTCCTGCATTTTAAGCTCGAGAAAGACATCAATTAATCCCAAATTTCTGAACGCATAATGGCGAAAAAGCGGGAAGCCTCCATCTTTTTACTTTTTAATATTTCACGACAGATGTAGACCAAGAGTTATAAACACGGATTACGGGAGGGAGAATTTTCGAATGCTCAACGAATTAATTGGGCAAAATTTTACTTTGCAAAGTTTTTACGAAATTTACGAACTAGTGCCGTACGACGGATGCTTATCGATAAATTTTTGGCACTTCGTTACTTGGAGATGTTTGGGCGCCCGCCAAATAGTTATCAGTTGCTTGTATTTTGTTTCGGATGTTAAATTTATTGGCAGGTGGTCGGAAATGGTGGAGTTTTGGAAATAAAATTTTCGAAGCGACATTTTTACGACGTGTTTTTAAGAAATTGCTATTTTGTTAAAAGAAGTTTAGTGATCAATATTGCAATGGAATCTTGGGGTGGTTGTCTGAAGGTAAATAAAATAAATGTGATTACGATTTTGATGTTGTGATTGAGTAAGTTTTTTTTTAGTAGTTTAAATAGGCTTTTCTTTTGTAATTACAGATGTACTAATTAATCACAAAATAAATTGATTTGTTTTAAGCCGTAATGTTAAATATTAACATTACATCATTAACATGACATTAGTTTATTAAAAAAATTTAGTGAAAATTGTTAATTTATAAAAAGAAGAATCCGACAGACATGGTTTCAAATGAATATACATTTCAGTATTACTATTTTGTATGGTCTTCACCTCATGGCAAATTATAACAAAACAAACAATTAAAGTATGGGACACGTGTAAGTAAAATGTTCTATAGTAGAGAAGGAAACAATAAAAAAAACTTTTACCGATACCGTTATTGTCCCACGGTTTTTACCGATACATTTTATCGATAGTTCCCCAACCCTACACTTAATACGATTACCGGTAGACTGGGCATTAAAGATATTTTCTCTTCTCGATTGTTTTTTCAGCCCGGCGTGCTTTGCAACCTGCCCTGTAATTCACAGGTAAGGGGTTTTGGGTTCATTGACGGAAAAACCCTTGGACGGTCCCGTTTTGTGTTACATTGAAGCTTAATAAAGGTAATGGCATCTTAGGTCACATAAAAATGAATCAATGTAGATTGATGGAACCAGTAATGAAAAAAGCACTTTATTCTTATTTTACAGAAGGTAAGGGTTATTCATTTGTTTTGCAACAATCAATTTGGGGCCGTATGAAATTTGAATTAAGAGTGAAATGCCAATTACTGGTGCCTGTCAGCTAAAAATGATTTTTTTTATGGCATAGGGAAGACAAACGAGCACACAGGCCACCTGATGGTAAGTGAAAACTGTGACCCATAGACATTCGCATTCACAAGACTGCAATACAATCCTAAGACTGCAAATGCGTTGCCAACGCTGAGGACTAAGATGGAATGCCTCTATGCTAGTCATTTCACCGGCTGTCTTATCCCCAAACCGGCACACAACAATGCGAACACTGCTGTTTGGCGGTACGTTAATGGATAAGATGTTGGTAGCGATCCGGACGGACCCTGCACAAAGTCCTACCACCACCACCATTGGTGCCGTCACCCTATTGTATTAATTATTATTCCTAGTTAAGTGTCGCGTCCTGACACTTTGATTTCTATTGATTGTATTTTCAAAGAATTTTATTCTTTTTGCTACCACGTTTTTATTCTTTGTTTGTCGGTAACCTTTTTTTGATTTTATAAACTAACGCCTTGACGATTAGAGACTTGAAACTCAGAACTGAATGACATTGCAATAAAATGGCACCTTTTTTTAATATCCGTTTTTAAAATGCTATTAACATCTGAAACTCCGAGTATATTTTTCTTTTTATGATACATATTTTTCCACAAAATTAAGGTTTCTCCAAGAGCGTAACAAATAGATGGACGCACTCACTTTCATACTATTTATATAAGTAGGGATCCCTTATACCTTACGTGCTCGCTTGGATGATTTGTTTGTCTTCCTCTGGGTTCAAATATTTGTTTCTCCTTCGTATAACCTCAGTGTGTTTTACATGAAAAAGCTTAGCGTTTTATCACGTACTGTAACGTTGACATTAAATATTAAATTAATTCTCTAAAGACCAGACCAAACTAAAGAATGTAACTTTGTCACTGTGAAAACTGGAGCAAGTATTAATACTCTAACTTCTAGCGTCCAGCCCCCTATGTCACCAGCCTGACAATGATAGGAGACAGGTGACAATTCGGTTTACATTGCTAAGTTAACATGGGATATTATAACATTACTGGGATTCATGTAAGCTGCGCAATGTAAACTGAAATGTCACCAGTCACCTGTCATTGTCATGATGGTGAAACAGGGTGCAGGTGTCAAAGACTTACTTGTTTCTTAACTATATGGTGTCTTATTCGACTGCTTTTTTCGAGAAGTAAGAAAATAAATCAGGAGCCCTTGCCTATCGACAAATGTTGGTAGGTATCTAGTACGAGTAATACACTTTTTTACCCAATTGAAAAATCGAATTATTCTTAGCATGAATAAAAAGGTACCTAATAAATACAATAATTATACTTACAACCTACCATTACACAAAATAAAGGGAATGTAATAGTTAGATTGTTTCTCATGATACGAGAAGGTAGACCTCGAAATATTTATTGGTGGAAGAACCATGTGCAGTATCCAGATTTCTACCACTATCTTACTCTAACCTGCCAAGCATTCAAAATATTAAATAAATAAATAATAAGTATCAGGGGACAATCTCACACCAATTGACCTAGTCCCAAACTAAGCTCTAGGCTTGTACTATGGGTACTAGACAACGATATAAATACTTATATAGAGAAATATATACTTAAATACATGGAAAACATCCATGACTCAGGAACAAATATTTGGCGCTCATCACACAAATATCTGCCTTTACCGGGATTTGAACCCAGGACCTCTAGCTTCGTAGGCAGGGTCACTACCAACTAGGCTATCGCGTCATCAAGTCTATATTGCGGTGTGACATCCATAAAAGTGTAGATAAAACATCTATCACTCTCGCACTGGTTAAAAAGTGACAGATATTTAAGCCGCAGCGGTAAACCCAGCTGTAAATTTACTCAAATGAAAAATCTGCTTAGTCTACCCATGTCCCCATAAAAATACTGTGATCTTCAAAGTGAAACTTTGTACCTAGTATTTTATCCCTAGTAATTTACTCATCCCACCTTCCCTCAGGTATCTTAATGACGTGCTCATTATTTACGAACCCTCCGTTATCCCCTAATTAATTTAGACCTCTCATAATTAGAATTAACTCGACGTTTCGTGAAAATATTAATTTTTATTACGATGCGGGCACGACTTTTGTTTAAACGTCTACTTATTAAGTTAGCGCGTAATTTTTACGTCGACACCCTGTTTTTTTTTATTTGTTAAATTTTTATATACTTACACGCATTTAATTAAATCGATGTGGTTTCTAAAATTTATTTTATTTTATACTTTTACCGAAACGCATTTCTTAGAATGTTTTACTTCACCCAATTTTCTTTTCAGTCACAGGTCTAACCTAACCTACTTAACCCATGTTTAAAATAACTCAAAAACAATAAGATTTCAGGCCGAAATTCGACGACATGAAATTGTATGAAAATACATTCGATCAAAATGAGTGTCAGTGATTCAAAGGCATCCCATACTTTTATGATATTTTAGGCAACGAGCACTCAGGCCAGGGCCTATATTGCTGGCGGTAAAAACGGTAGGTAGGTTAGATTTTGTTAGGTAACTTCAAATACCCGAAGGGTAAATTGCCCAGCAAAAGGAACTCCGCTATGCGGGGTTCCGTCAACATAGCTAAGACAGACATAAGATGGAAAAAAAGGTCATGTAGCGACTCAGGCTTTTTGACATTTAGTAGCGATCTACAGACAAGGCTATGTAGTCAGTACTCAGATCGAGATGAAGTCGCAAAGCGATCAGCCCCCTATTTAACCACCCTGACAATGACAAGTGACAGGTGACATTTCAGTGTACATAGAGTAGCTTATATGAATACCACTGATGTGGAAACTTGTTAAATCCTGTCACTGTCAGGGGCCTATAATTTATCCTTTTAGGTATTTAAAAAAAAATTAAACATTTCAAACCACGTGACATTGTTAAACAGCCAATAAAAACTGTTTTATCGAACTTTGACGTACGACGATTTTGACGTCAGCCAATAGAAGCACAACACTGTCTGCTTCTATTGGCTGACGAACTATACCACGTGGTGGTCATGTTTACATTTTTTTAAATGCCTATTAGTATAGACTATAGTCAGAGTTGCTACCTAGTCCTATCAACATGTGAATCTAAAGCTTTTATCCGTTAAAAAAATGAATGAATATTATTATGCGTAGAGTTTCCTCAAACTTGAGGCACGTTTTATTTAATCCTGTCAGTATTTCCCGTAATAATACATTGTATGCTCCAGATGTAAATAATGCTTTATTATTTCTCTAGAGAGCATCTTATAGCTATAATTGAAAGCAAATATTGAAATGTTTGCTGCCGACGTATCGTAAATGATTGTCTATTTTATTTGAGAAGCAAGAAAATAAGAATATAGTTTAAACATCGGTTGTTTGAGTTATTATTATTAAAGGAATACTCAGTTTATAATCAGTATTTAAAAATAGAAAGATTTGCTTTGAATAAACATGAATGCACTCAAAGACCACAGCGGGTGGCAGGACCTTGTGCAGGGTCCGTCCGGATCGCTACCACCATCTTATCCACTAACCTACCGCCAAACAGCAGTGTTCGCTCTGTTGTGTTCCGGTTTGGGGATAAGACAGCCGGTGAAATGACTAGCATAGAGGCATTTCATCTTAGTCCTCAGGGTTGGCAACGCATTTGCAATCTTAGGATTGCATTGCAGTCTTGTGAATGCGAATGTCTATAGGTCACAGTTTCCACTTACCATCAGGTGGCCTGCGTGCTCGTTTTTATTCTCTATGCCATAAAAAAAAACTATCAAAATTCTATGTTTTTAAGTAAGTATGTCGCTATTTAGCGATAAGATCGCCTATTGACTCACCTTTAATCTTTTATTTTAATTTTCCTGTATATCCGTTACGTTACGTATTGTTTGTACTCGTATGTAACTAGGTATTTCTAGTACTAATAAAACCATGCCAATAATACAAGAAGTTAACAACAGTTTCGAAAAGGCAAAAAGTGCAAGCCGGGTTTGAATCCACAACCTGCTCGACACGTGCTACAACCACAAAGCCGCAGTGTTCAATATATCAAGTAATTCCCGACACTTCGTCCCCTGATATAAGAACTAAAACCATCTTATTAAAATGGCTCCTTGACAGAATGAAAAATTGCTACCCCCGACCTAATTTCGTCACCCATTAGTAGACAAGGATGTCGGAGGAATGGAAGACGCAGTTGCGCGTAGTTTTGTGGTTAGAAACGGCGTGGTTGATAGACCAATAATGTATCGAGTATCCTAGTCTAAAATACTTTTTTTTTTTTTTTAATGTCATAGAGAAGACAAACGAGCACACAGGCCACCTGATGGTAAGTGGAAACTGTGACCCATAGACATTCGCATTCACAGGACTGCGATGCAATCCTAAGACTGCAAATGCGTTGCCAACCCTGAGGACTAAGATGGAATGCCTCTATGCTAGTCATTTCACCGGCTGTCTTATCCCCAAACCGGAACACAACAATGCAAACACTGCTGTTTAGCGGTAGGTTAATGGATAAGATGGTGGTAGCGATCAGGACGGGCCCTGCACAAGGTCCTACCACCCGCAAAACATACTTGTGGCCGCTGTTTCGTATGCCCGAATTTTCATTTGTCCGAAAATCGAAACATCAAGGTACCGAAGCGTAAGCAGGTAAGGTTAACGGTTTAAGTTTTTTTATTTTATTTGATTACTGATTAGTGCCGCTTGTGACAGATGGATAGATAAAACAGTCGCACAAGGAAAAAAATTGCAAAATAATATGCGTACAAACATGTATTTTTTTTTAGGGTTCCATACCAATCCTGAAAATGTGAATATTATGTTTGTTTCTTCGTCATCTATGGTCATTTAACATTAACTCGATTTTATGATACTTTGGTTAGTAGTTTAAAAACAACTTAAAAAGCGAACAGTGTCACATCTAGCTTTAAGCCTCCGGGTATAGCTGTTCTTGTGCGAAAATTCAATTTTCCTCCCTAGGGCGGGATGTTTTAATTAGAGCCCGCCACGCACCGTGAATGTTACTCGCGATCACTTTACGCGAATACTTTATAGTACACATGTACAAACAAGTGTACACATGTACAAATAAACATACAGAGACTTGTACATTGTGTATGTATGTATAAACCAAACTAAACTCTAGGCTTGTACCTTCCGCCTACGGTAACGCTTTCCCAGACAAATTTAGTGCAATATTTGAAATGCATTTTATAGGTGCCACTCCGTCTTCTCGTGGATGTCGTAAGAGACGAATAAGGGAATAAAGGCTTGTAGTACTGTTAGGCGATCGGCTTGCAACCTGTCACTAATACGCTGGCAAACGTCTCAGCTTAATGGTGTAAAATGAGGTTACAGAATTATTAACAAGTTTTTAGAGTTATAGGTAATTCTGTAGCTCTGCCTACCCCACTCTGGGATAACAGGCGTGTGGCCGCGATTTTTTATTAAATGAAATTAATTAAATGTTAAATGTTTGTAGTATTGTTAATGAATTGATGGGTTAATACCTAAATATTTTTTTATTATTATTATTATTTACCCGTATGAAAACAATTATTAGATTAAAGAGTAAGCGGGTTACTTGATAATTAGCCTTATACGTTCGATCCATCGGCAGAAACCATGCTGCTAAATTGAAAATGCACGCTGACGGGACTACTTAGACTTGCCGCTTGGACATTCACTCGTCCGTCCGTCCTATCGTCGTTGTTCAGATAATCACTACCCAGAGCAGCGTCCACAAAGTAAATGAAAGGATGAAATACGCGATTGTTCTAAGATGTTCTCTATTAAAATAATTGCGCCGGAGTTGTCCGTAAACAGCACTAGGGGTGGACGCGTCAAGGTCACTTATCGATACTTAACGGTACGACGAAACTCAGAAGTACCTTGTCACAGCTATTTATTATACTAAATTCAAATAGGTTACTACAATAAGGTACAAATGTACAACTACTTTTAAATTCATCTGAGCGAAGACCTTGAATTGAAATAATGTTAAGGTTATCAATAATAGTTGTAAGTACAAAAACGTGGACTTAAATAAATGTAAGAATTAATTTGTTTATAGTATGCTCCTAAATTATTAAAACACACTGACTTCCCTCGTTGTTTTTGACTACGCTTCCTTAAAACGAAGGGGTAATATTAGAATCCCATAGGGTCGAAGTATATCCGACAAGACTCGTAAAATGAAACAAAGAAGTAAATTGATACGAGTATTGAGTATCGTTGGGTATTTGGGTATTGGTTTAGGTTGTTTTTTTTTGTAAAATATAATTCATTAATTAAATTAATTAAGTGATTAGGAAACCGCTTTAAATAAGATCTTAGGTGGGAATTGCAAATTACAAAACAATCAATAAGAGTTACAAAAAAAATATAAACATGCCAAAATGACCACCTTTTAGTTAGTATTTTGACAAAATGCGCTACAGAAATAAAGCTACTATTTCTGTATCTAGGTACACGATAAACTTAGTATCGACTCATCCCATCCCTTTTTTAAATGTGATCACATTGCAGGCGTGCAACAAAAGAGGCGTCTTCACAGCGTTTCATCGTTTATTTAAGTTTTTCTTCCAGTTTGCACCAGTTTAGGGTTCCGTTCACACTATAAACAAGAACCCTTAGATACAGCCCAACGCCTTATCATCGAAGATATTATATTATGGCGAGAGTACCTTCTGTTAAGTTAATATGAGTGAGTACCTTCAATTATACACACATCAAAAATATCCTTACATTCTTTTCACATAAATATTGTATGGAGTCGGAATCGCACATGAAGAGTTCCGTATCTATTAATATGTATAAACTAGCGACCCGCCCTCGCTTCGCTTCGGTTTAGATTTTTCATACAAAAGGATTTTCCCGCTAATTCCCCCTCCCGTGGGAATTTCGGGAATGCCTTTCTTAGTGCACCTCTACGGTGCCTAAGCTACGTCCCTTCCAAATTTCAAGTGCCTACGTTTAGCCGTTTAGGCTGTGCGTTAATATGTCAGTCAGTCAGTCAGTCAGTTTCTCCTTTTATATATTTAGATTATAATATTCTTTTCGACAAACCCTCTTTTACAAAGGTCCATGGCTAGAAACTCTAGTCACCAAATAGGTCAAACCTGTTTTTGGATAAGCAGTGCTCTTCATGTGTATGAGCCTCCCATACAATTTAATTAGTATTGTTTGTTGATATGGCGACAATATAGAAATACACTCTGCGAAAATTAAAAATGTGCGCCTGTAATGGTTCACGAGGTAAAGACATGGTAAAAAAAGGTTCGTCACTTTTTGACGCTATTTCAAAGCAGTTAAGGTCCAAAAGAGACGGACCTTTATTTACCAAGTCTATAACTATGCGGACGGATGGACAGCGGAGGCTTAGTACGTCTCTTTGGGTACAGAACCCTAAAATTAACTTGCCCGTTCTCTCTACTTGCCCCAGCTCTATTCCACTCTGTAAAACAATATTGCATTCGATATGCTATCGTATTGTTATCGTTACGATAGCGCTTATATACTTGACAATAATGGCGGCCGTAAATAACAATACGATAACATTTCAAAAGCAATATCATCGGTGATAATGCATCGCGTATCTAACAAAAAAAATATAAAGGGGGGACAATCTTACACCGATGGACCTAGTCCCAAACTAAGCTCTAGGCTTGTACTATGGGTACTAGACAACGATATAAATACTTATATAGAGACATATATACTTAAATACATAGAAAACATCCATGACTCAGGAACAAATATTCGCGTTCATCACATTAATACTCGTATCTGCCCTTACCGGGATTCGAACCCAGGACCACTAGCTTCGTAGGCAGGGTCACTACCCACTAGGCCAGCGCGTCGTCAAACAACTTCAAAAGTTGGAAAATGTACCTAACTGATATACTTGTTAAGGTGTATTTTCCACCTTGTTTCATTTGTTAGTTATTATTGTCGAATCGCCGACGATATGGTTTTAAAGAGTAGAATAAAAAAATAGAATGTTCGCCACGAGATAGTTTATCTAAATTAAATTTATCAAGCTGATTTTTCGGATCTTGGACTTTCAGGGAACCCTTCATTAAAAACTGTGTTCGCCCTTACCGAAAGCTTAAGTAAATGATTTACGTTCCATCCCCTCAGCTAATTTCTTCAAAGTTGCTTTTGAGCGATTTACGAAGCTTTTGTCGAGTTAACTAGAGGAGCTTTAAAAGTGCAACAAGCTCGAGTTTTTCTGCAGTTAGTTATTGGAATCTGTTGATTGAAAAAAGTTTCAGAAGCTTCGCTTAGACTTTTGGCTTTTTCGTTTCCGAATTAAGTTACGAAGTTCGTGATTGTATTTTTTATGTAAAGTGACAATTCGGTTCAATCTCTTTTATCTGACTGCCGAAGGAGAAGGTAATTCAAATTGTTTATTGCATATCACATTATAATTAAACTACATGGGCCCACTTTAAAAAAGTATAAAACTAATAATATTAGTGTTTTGTCTCATAAATAAAACTAAAAATGAGACAAAACAATATTATTAGACTAATACTTTATGGAAAACGGGCCCAGATGGAATTACGTAATTTTTTTGCAATATTTTTAACCTGTAAGTATGTATGTATGTATGTATGAACCGATTTCGAAAAGTGAATGTAACTAGGTACTTAAAAAAATGGCGAAAAAATAATATGATAACTTGTGAAAAATAAACATGTAACGTTACAGATATACGTTTATTTAACCTACTTTAAAAAAAAAAGCCAGAGTAACCATTAGTACAAGCTTAGTTTAGTTCAGGACTCGATTTTTTTTTGTAAGATTCTCCTCCAATATTGTTTTTTATTTTATCAATATACGCTCGAACGATATTAAACGTCAGTTGCGTCTGTCCATTTGTAGACGCAAGACCAAAGCGATCTGGCTATAAACCGGTCCGGTCTATAAAGCTACAGACAGCGAGCGGAGCGTAATTCCAGCTGGCCGGCGAATTTGCGCGGTCGGGGCACCTGCCGCCGGCAGTGGACGCACAGGGGAGCCGTGGAGTCGCGACGTTATTAAGATAAAAATATTTGAATTATGAAGAATTCAAAAATTTACAATAAAATACCAAACTGCATAAAAATACAGAAGCATGCCCAATTTAAGAAGCAGTTGACAACATACTTAGCAAAAAACTGTTATTATTCAATCAATGATTTTTTGACGACATTTAGGAAATTGTATTTGACATTAAGTACGTATTTTTATTCATGTAATGTAATGTAATGGTTTTAGTTAATTTAATGAACATTTGTACGCCAACAGGCAAAACACAGAGATCTGTATTCCTAGATTTAAGACCTAATTTAATACCTGTGATTTACAAATAAAATATATTCTAATCTATTCTATTCTATTCTAAGTTTTTTTTGTAAAAAGAGTATGAATGAAGTTTGGTAGATCTATAGTCAACCAAGGAACATAAGCTGTTTGTTAGAAGAAAAGAAAGAAAGAAAAATATTTATTCGTCAAAAACAAAACAGAAGAAAATACTGACATAGATGAAAGGTCTGCATTATACATATTGAAATAAATAGGTGGTTTATCAAGAGAAGTCAGTTATTCTACGTGATTTAATTACAGCAGAATTTAGACAATATGCGGGGAGAAAGATAACGATTTTACTTACACCGAAGAAGATAACAATTGCACCGGAAAATCACATAAAATTTACGAAATTACGCGTTTGGTTAACAAAAGTGGTCTCGATAAATAAAACCGAAAGAAAGTCAACGAAGACAGTTGTCGTTAGTTAAACGTGTAGTATTTTTTCGGCTCAGGCAAAACCTGGCAAGTTGTAAAATAATAAAAAAATAACTAAATACGTCATGAGGCAACAACACTTTGTTCATACGATATTTAACTAAAAATAGTCACCTATCCGTTGAGTTGAATAAATTGTGTATCTGCTCAAAGAGTATAAAATAACGTTTTGAAAACTTAACTACCACTGCAACATCAATACTGAAAAAGTTCTGATAATTATAGTCTATGACACTCCTTGTGTTACTACCAATCAAACGATACACCACACTAAAAATATGACAAGGAAAACCTACTCGAGGTCACAAAGAAACAATGATACTTACATAGATAGCCGTACAATTTAACCCCTTTTTGAGTAGTCAAATATATAAATCCAGCAAGTAGTCTAACACATACATACATAAACTTACGCCTTTATTCCCAGAGTGGGGTAGGCAGAGCTACAGAATTACCAACAACTCTAAAAACTTGTTAATAATTCTGTAACCACATTTTGCACTTTTAGCTAGTTAGTTAGAGCTACAGAATTACCAACAACTTTAACAGCCAGTTGTTAATTCTGTAACCACATTTTGCACAAAAAGGCTAAGATGTATATTATGTGTATATTAGTGACAGGTTGCAAGACCATCGCCTAAAAATACTACAAGCCTTTAATCCCTTAGGCCCTGTTGTTTGATCAGTAGTTAAACTAACTAAATGTTAAAATTGGAAAAAGGAATTGAAAATTTGAAGGAATCTGAAGAAAATGTGTAAAATTTTCAGTTCCATTTCGAATTTTAACAATTAGTTAGTTTAACTACTGATCAAACAACAGGCCCTTCGTCGTCTCTTACGACTTCCACAGGAAGGTATGGAGTGGCACTATTCTATTCTATTCTGCTGGCAACCACACGGCCAAGAAGAAAAAAATGTTTTAAAATAAAAAAACACCGTCTCCGCCCCTCCCCTGTCCGTCCCCAGTCCGCCAGTCCTCCAATAAGTCAAATTCAATAATGTTCACAAATGAAACGTCACACTTCGCTCCGGCGAGAGAATTTTATATTTCTCTCCTTAATATTGTTTCAAAGAATTTACTCAGCAACTTTAAAAGGTGAAATTTCGAGCTTTGTTTCAGAAGATTTTGGAGTTCTTTGTTATTTTGATGATTTTAATGGAACTTTTTGGTAACTAAAAATTTAGAACGGTAAATCTTCGGATTGATGGACCATGACCAAAACTGATAACCATAGACAGAAAAAAACAAAGTTAATTTTTTTTACACATAATTGACGCGGTTTGCAATAAATAAATAATTAAAACAAATAACATATCTTCGTCTGTGCCGTACGTTGCGTCAATAAGAGACCTACTCAATACAGTATCGGGACAAGCCACCATGCTGATTTTCAGTGGGGCCTTTTATCACGGACGTTACGTCACATGACATAGAAACGTACAATGAAACTGGGTAGTGATCAGTCAGTCAGTCACGGAACAGGGTAGTGATTCTGTAAACAACGCCGGTCGTGCGGACTGTCGAGTGATATCCAAGCGGCGAGATTAAGTAGTCCCGTCAGTGCGAACAAAACACATTGTAGCGCGTGCATTTTCAATTAAGCAGCCTTATACGTTCGACCCATCGTGCTGCTAATTTGAAAATGCACGCGCTACAATGTGTTTTGTTCGCTCTGACGGGACTACTTAATCTCGCCGCTTGGATATCACTCGACAGTCCGCACGACCGGCGTTGTTTACAGAATCACTACCCTGTTCCGTGACTGACTGACTGACAACACACATGAAAATGGAGGGAATCTTTTTTAAACTAGTTTTTTTTTAAAAGGGACTCTATTCTTTTTGGGTAAAATCTACTTCGGCATGGTAATGACATTGTTGACGATACGTCATCTCTTATTCCCTTGACAGTCAGAGCTGTCATAACGTCAACAATCTGATTCAGATATCAAAGTAAGATGAGCTACGCTAAAGTCGAAGTTAGGCCCAACGCTGATGATACCTAATGTCTACCTAGTTTGGAGTTTTGAACTCGATAAACAGAGATCCTATTCCTAAAATTGGTCACATGTTAAACAGTCAAAAGAGCGAGCAGTCGTACAGTCACCTGCTGATAGAGCTAACCGAACAGCGAGCCCATAAAAATGTGTTGCATTTGCATTGGATTCACAAATAAGACTAAAATGTCAGAAAAATGTGCGGTAACAGTATGTTTTAACTATCTGCTTGGATAAAAATTCAAGAAGATGTAACTGCATAGTTAACCAAAAATATTTACATGGTGAAAATTTCAGCAGTATCTAAGGGGACAAAATTCCAACCAAATTGGAGGGGGTAGATAGGTACCCAAAAAGGTCTAAACATTTGAGAAAATGAGCTTAATCCCAAGACATTAAGATTCCTAATTGTTTGCTACTTGAAACGCAATTAACAGCACAATATTTGCCTAGTATGAGTCTTACCTTGGTAATAAGGATTAATGTAAAATTTATAAATAACTTTCTAACGTCATATCAAGTCGATGTCACATGGGTGACACGAAGCGATTTACCAAAATAGTAGTTTATGCAATAGTTGTATAAGAGAGGTCAAAAAATATGAGTGGCGTGTAAAGGTAAGCGCCACGAGTGTTTTTTGACTTAGTTATACACCGTTGCATACAATACTTTTTCTACGACTAGGTTTCAAATGAAATGCAAATCTAAGCGAAAAAACTTACAAACAAACGAACGAAGTAAAGAACAACAAACGAGCGGGAAACAAGAAAATGACAAAATATGTGTCTATGGTTTACTTTGTTTTTAAATTGACGGAATGGAAAATAGATTTATTTACAATTCCAAAACATTTTAATTTGACCAATCAGAATACTTCACCAAATTAAATCCACCAATCACAATACACATCGACTGTCAAACGGAACGATAGGTTCTTTTAGGTACGTGTTTCTCTATAACTAATTTAAATCTTTTAAAAAAACTTTGTATTTCGTATCAACCAACCAGAATACAGCTATTTTAAAATCGACCAATCAGGTAACTGAAATCATTTCTCAAAACATTAGGTGATTTATAGTCCCTATTTCACAATCGTTAAAATATGATTAAATCGATAGTGCAACGCTAAGCTTTGGCAGCTGGCCGTATCGTTTTATCTCAAAAAGTGCTGTTTTGGGGCATAGACAAGATAGACTTTTCTCTGGATTATTCTGCGGACATATTATGTATGTTCTTATATTAGTGTTCGTGACTATATAAATGACACATAAAAGTACAGGAGTAGGAAAAGTATTTTAACATATTGAGGTGGTTCGGCAAATATTGTGCTGTTAATTGCGAAGGCGTGAAGTTATGTGTTGTTATATTTGTGTGGTGAATACGGTTATCTGTTTTTTTTATGGCATAGAGAAGACAAACGAGCACACAGGCCACCTGATGGTAAGTGGAAACTGTGACCCATAGACATTCGCATTCACAAGACTGCAATGCAATCCTAATACTGGAAATGCGTTGCCAACCCTGAGGACTAAGATGGAATGCCTCTATGCTAGTCATTTCACCGGAAGTCTTATCCCCAAACCGGAACACAAAAATGTTTGGCGGTAGGTTAATGGATAAGATGGTGGTAGCGATCCGGACGGACCCTGCACAAGGTCCTACCACCCGCAAACCCCACTGCCTACCCCACTCTGGGAATTCATTTCTCTATTTAAGTATATTTATCGTTACCTAGGTATAGAGACATTCGAAATGTGGTGCTATAGACGGATGCTAAGGATCAGTTGGACACAGAAGGTGGCGAATCAGGAAGTCCTGCTACGTGTCAGCAAGAAGCGATGTCTTTGGGATAACATCCGACAAAGAAAGGTTGCATATCTTGGCCACGTACTACGGCATGACAGATACAACCTCTTACAACTGATACTGATGGGAAAGGTCGCTGGCAAAAGACATGTAGGCCGCCGGAAGAAATCATGGCTGAGGAATCTCCGGGAGTGGACTGGTGTCACGAGTGCTGCCCATCTGTTTCGCCTCGCGAGAGACAGAGAAAAGTTTTCGGAGCTGACTGCCAACCTTCGCTAGTCGGAGAGGCACATGAAGAAGATCGTTACCTAGTACCCATAGTACAAGCCTAGATCTTAGTTTAGGACTAGGTTGATGTGTGGTGATAATACGTATAGCTACACGCATGTCCTAACAGATGACTAAAGTAATTTATATACTCCACTGCCTCAACGGACAAAAACCTTTTTCAAGTTAGTAAAAAACGTTTCGGAGAATTGGTGGAATAATGCCTGTGAAGTTAAGCCAGGATGACGTTGAGAAATGAATGGATTAATTCTTTTTCCGCATAATGGCGGGCCGGAGATAATGTTTTTGCGAAGTAATAGTTCAGTTTAAGAATTCAATGTCAGTAATTAGGTGTAGGATATTTTTTGAATTATTATTTTTGTCCGCGTTTTTTCTATAAACCCTCCATGATGCGTTCAAAAACCGCACATTATGACCACCATAAAAATAGACTGTTTTGTTAAAACAAATTTCTTCTCTGTATAAATGTTATTATTCTAAATAATAACATCGATTTCAAATATATTATTTCATTGAAATGTCGATCATCTCTGAAAAATAGGAATAGGCTAATCCCTTTTTATTGATCTAAGGGAAAACCCCTAAAATTGTTCAAATTTAATATCAAAAATTCATCATTTTAACTTTACCTAAAAATCTTTTATTATTTTTACACTTAATGCTTTTACCACTCTGATTTAAGAGCCCTTTTGGATCCAACAAATTAAGTTAAAGTCAAGAGTTAAAAATCAGCAGAATTTAACTTTTCGAAATATTAGACGGTTTAATTGATCGAGATTCGTTCGGGCGGGAGCTGATTCAGTTCCGTAACTGCAAATATTTAAATGGGGCTATTCTAAGTCGCTCGACATATTGTCGACCGTTACAGGCATTTTTTATGGATGACAACTCAAAATTCAAATTCAAAATTCAAAATATTTATTCAGTTAATAGGCCACATGAGGGCTCTTTTACACGTCGGTAATATAGGGTGAGTCTACCAGCGCTTCGGACAAGACCATCATTGCGGAGAAGAAGCGCCGCAAGAAACTCCAGCAGAAGGTCATTTTTTCAATCATATAATCATATAATACTTAAAACTAAATTATAGTAAGTAAAGTAAGTTACATTAGGTAATAAAGTAATAAATAATGAATTCTTAAAACTACCAAAAATAAAAACCAACAAGCTAACGGAACACCCAGGACCTTACATTTTAGAATTTGCATTTCAACAGGCCCCAGATTCTTGGTGGTAAAGAGCATATTATCTTTGACCTGTTATGATATTGTTTTTACTGTCAAGTAAATAAGACCTATCAAAACGTTGTTAACACGACAAAATGTTCAAGATGATATGGTTTTTACCACCTGGAACCTACGGACTGGTGAAATGCAACACCAGAAGAAGAAAAAATCAAGGCAAGTAAGGTAATTAGCACTGAAATGAGCTATTAGGACAGCTTCTGTCACTTTTTTATTTGCCAATGTGGAAAGTGACAGCACGCGACTAGAGAATGAACGTTTGGAAACATTACAGGACAATAAATAGTGTTACATCCAGGTCAAGTAGAAGGAAATCGCCTATCCTTCCCCTCAATGCCCTACGGGAAAGAGGCGTAATTATAATATGTATACCATCCAGTTTTTAATAATAATAATATATTTTATTTCAGACCAATGATCCATATTCCGAACACTACAAAAGTTGTAACTTCAACGTCGTAATTTGTTTAAAGACTTGATTTTTTGGGAACCGCTCATAGTTCCCACCTTATTTTAAACTACATGTATGGGTGAGGACCAAAAAGTTGGACCACAGTTAAGCGCATACAAACGTCGAAGGCGAAAAAAGTTCCGTTGTGCGACGGAAAGTATCCTTACATTTATGGCTAATTTTCGTGTCACAACGGAAAAGTTTCATAGAAAATTTTATTGAGTGAGTAAGCGTTGACAACTTTTTGGTCCTTACCCGTATAACAATTAGAGTATGCAATTCTTTTCCACTTTAGGAGCCATTTCATATTAATAATATGAAATGGCTCCTAAAGTGGAAAAGACATAAAAACATGATTTAAGTACCTACGTGTAAAAGCGTAGTAGAATAGACACAGCATTCGGACAAAATAATTCGTGTTTGCTATCAGAATAGCCCTCTTAGCGAAAGGGTACCCAAATTAATTACATTAGACGAACGATTGTTGTACTCGCAAAAGTTTTATCGTTTCGAATAGCCTTTAATGATATTCAGTTCGGTAAAACGTTCTTTTGTTTGTTAAGTGAATTCCGTTTTGAGGTTGAAACTGATTGGCGATTTGCGACGACTGGTTTAGATTAAATATTGTTCTTTTTTCAAACACGCACGAGAATACTGGCTTTTTTTTCGAAAATCGAAGACGTGAAGAGCCTCATTTTGTTCCTAGGAGTAAAATTAACTCATTACGTGTTTTTTTTTAATTGCACTTAAAATCTAAAGGATCTTAAAAAAAGCAATACAGCCAACTGAATAATAACCAATCTTAAGCAAGACGACATTTGCGATACCAATAGCAAGCAATGCCTGGCTGGTAAGAGGTTAAACCACAACCATGACGTATCTAAATATGGATAACGTTGACAGTCAAACAATGCTGTTATTACCTACTCCTTCACATGGAACAAACAATTTTAGCATTGTTTTACCGCCCTCAACAATAATGTCAGGACTAACCTCTAAGGGCCACTTACACAGAAAATGTAGCACTAGGTTGAGACGAAGAGTTAAAATGACAGTTTCTGTATGAAATTGGCCTTTTACTAACTCGAGTTAGTGTCGTAACCCAGTGTTAAATTTTCTGTGCAAGAAGGCTTTATCTGCCTAGTACAAGGATTGTTCGTTAATAAGTTTATTGCAGGGTGAATCAACTTTTAAAGTACCTACTCCTTTTCTTTTGCGGTATTAAAACTTTCCTGGTGACTTGTTCATAATGATGTATGAATATTAAAATCAGACCATCAAGTTTATGGACCCCACACGTTAAACAACTCAAATATTTTTTAATCATCGAAAGAACCGGGTAACTCAGGATCGTCCCCTGAGTTATTATTGTTCAAAACTGTATTATTTTAAATTAAATAAGTTCAAATGTTAGCCTACTTGTCTAATTAAATTAACATGTAGGCCATGTCGCCAGAAAACATAATAGTTTTACTACAAACGTGTAATTTGTAAACTTGTCAAAAAATAAGGAGTACCTTAAAAGTTGATTCACCCTGCAGCGAAAAATATTAAGACTGCGCCTTCGATTTTCAAAACAAAAGCTAGACGCTCAAGCTCTTAATTGCAGTTAAGCTCGAGAATTTATCGCAAATATGAAATTCAAAGTATGTTTACACCTACACTATATTATAAATACCACCACAGCGTTCAGCGACGGCGAACGCGTCAGGTACTACCTTTGATTATCGCGCGGAAGTCTCTAGAAAATTCGTTATTCTACGTGCCTCGGTTCAGTTTTGGAGACGCGAATTGGATGTCGACAGCCACACAAATATTTGAAGTAAAGCAAATATTACCTTAGTTCACAATTGTACTAATCACATTTGAAAAGTTATTGTTAAGTTGAATGTTTGTGCACAAATAATAAGTTCGTAACTTTACTGGCAAAAAAAAACATTTAGTACGATTGTGCACTAAGGTATCGATATTATGTAACCGCAATTAGGAAGGGACCTCTAGGTGACAGCTTACCATATTATTATACTTACGTCAAAGTGCATATGAATTCACAGCTATCAAACCATCCAAACTAATCGGAATTTCATATCATCATATGCAAACTCTTACATACATACAAACACATAACTTCACGCCTGTCTTACAATGTGGTGCACACATACAAGTTTCGTTTCAAAAACTTTATAGCAGAAAAAAGGAATTGTCAACAAAAAATACACTTATTTGAATTACTTAGCAGCTAACATTATATTCATTTATTATAATATATTATATAAAAGTTATTGAATCCTTAAAACATAAAAGTATATGTTTGAGTACAAAAGGTGGACTTAATACATAATGGCATTCACTAACAGTTGACCTATAAAAATCTCGAAATTTCACCTTTAGAAGTTGCTGGTTTACATGCATTTTTAGGTTATAAAAAAAACTGTTTATTAAATAAGACAAGTAAATTGGCATGGAGTATTATTTTTTTGTAGTGTCGGTTACCGTGTCTGGAATACCGATCGAATCCCGAAAATGATGAAGTTGAGTATCACTTAGAATCGAAATGATACTCAAAAACATTTGTATGGAAGCCGACGCGCGACATTTTCTCTCTTAATGAAGACGAATTCGCAACCGTCTTTAACTTAAATTAAGTGAAGGAATTTCACATTAGAGTTTGAAGATAACCCCTTTACTCGACTGCGCTTAGTGAGATTTAGGTAGAAGTGCGGAAATTTACTGGAAGTTATTTAGGTAATTATGTTATTAAAATGTACCTAATGGTTTGGATATTTTGAAACACTTTGATGAGTGTCGGTGGCCTAGTGGCTTAGGGAGTTGACTCGTGAGCGTAAGGTACCGAGTTCGAACCCCCGCGGTCATCATATACATATTTTTTTAACTTTTGTGCATTATCCTATGCTCTTACGTTGAAGGAAAAACATCGTGAAGAAACCGGCACAATTCGAGCTGAGTGTGTAAGAGGGTGATTGCACAAAAGATCCTAAAGAGTCGAATTGTATCAGAAAGGGCCCATTTGTAAGATAAGATAAGATAAATCATTGAATCAGTGGGCAGCTTGTAGGTTTTTTCATGACACAGGCCACCTGATTGTGAGTGAGATGAAAGATATTTGCATTCTCAAGACTGCAACCTAAGACTTTAAATGCATTGCCAACACTGACTTTAAGGTGTAATGTGCTTATAATTTCACCGGTTATCATATTTCCACACTGGAACACAAAAATGCGAACACTACAACATAGCGGTAGGTAATAACCTCTTCATTCATAGACGCACAATAAAATATTTTATTTAAAATTACTCTTTGTTCTTTTCCGTCAAATTGAAATGTCATTTATTACAGATAAGGAGCATATTTCGAATAAGAGAGTAAAGTTCTCTAACTGTTTTCGATATTTAATCTACAGTTAACGATACTTTCTTCGACAAGTCAGAGGCAAGCCTAGCGTTTCTATTCGTTCCATTTTTAAACCAATTGCGTCACGTGATCTACCAGTGACGCGATTGGTTTAAAACTGAATGCGTAATGCAACTTGGCTGCGATCTAGATAGGGTTGCCAAAGTCCGACAGATTATTGAGACGAATAGTTTTCTATCTTTGTTAGTTGCTCGCGATTTTGCGTGTAAACCAAACGGTCCTTTGCTCAGTTATCTACCATTCATTTTGATCCATTGGGGGGGGGGGGGGACTTGCTTGTAAGGAAGTGGTATTCCAGTTTTGACAAAAGTTTATGTGTGATCTAATTATCGCTAAGGTTGACACTTGTCAATGTCATAATATCGTTAGTTGAATACAAAACGGGCACATTTCAAAATGAGTCAGTGTTGCATTTTAAAATTAGAAGCTGTTAGTATAAGATTTTTAATGCACGAGCGATATTATTTGCAAGGGATAATCGAACTTGTTGTATCATGACGTGCAAATTGCAAATGAACTACAACCGTAGGGACATTTTTGGCCGAATGTACACGACTACTTCTAAATGGTCGCCTGCGATCGATATTTGCTCGTTTACGATCTCGTGAACGAATAATCTTTATAAAAAAAACTTTTACTTGACATTCGTCAATACGTTATATTCATGTTTTTTTATAGCTTCATTAAAAGCTGATAAGACTTGACAGAAGCACGTGGTGCTAACCCCATGTGCTTCTGTTTAGTCCATTGGAGAAAATTCTCTTTTACCGAACAATTGTCTTCGCGTGTGATATCCACGGACTTATTGCTCTAATAAGTCCACGGGAGTGTCTATAAATAACTTGACATTGGCGGAATACACCTTAACAGGAGTGAGAGCCATTAATTATAAAAAAAGCTGATCAATCTAATAAATAGTTCTGATTTTTTTTTTAATATAAAAATAACCAAGATTTAAGCCAACAAAGATATGTTCCTATCTCTTTCTAGGCAGAGATGGGCAAAATTTATTCGAATGACGAATAACGAATAAGAATAACCAAATTATTCGCGAATAACGAATGAAATTCTCCGATGATTATTCTTATTCGAATAAATTATTCGTCGAATAATTTATTTACGAATAATTTATTCGTTGAATGAATTGCCACAAATAATTATTACGTATCTACCTGCGTGGAATACCTGCTCCATTTTTCAAAAAAAAAAAATAACTAAACATAACTAAAAGATGTTGTTTGCACATTATCATGAGCTATTACTATCATTCGTGGATAATTTATTCGCAAATAAATCATTCGACGAATAAATTATCCGCGAATAAAATTATTAGGAATTATTTTTTATTCGAAAAATCATTCGAATAAATAATTATTCGAAAAATGCCCATCTCTGTTTCTAGGGTTAAATCAACTCCTCACCTGCATGTTCTGCTGGGCTGGATCCAGGAGGGTGGTCCCGTTGTACCACTCCACGGTGGCAGCCGGCCTCGCGCCGGACACCACGCACATCAGCACCACCAGGGTGCCCTGCACCATGTGCTCGCCGACCCCGGTAATGGTCACCGAGCCGGGGGGTACTGGAACAAGGAGGGGGGTGTAACAACAACAATATCGTAAACAAACCAATTGATTGTGCAAATTGTGGTTACAGAACTTTTTGGAGTTGTTGGTAAGTCTAGGGCTGCCTACCCCACTCTGGGAATTAAGGGGTGAGTTTATGTATGTATGTAACAATAGCCAAGCTTTGTTTTAGGGTTCCGTACCAAAATCGTAAAAAAAGGAACGCATACGAGACTTAGTAGGTAATTTATATATATTTTTTATTCTATAACAGAGAAATTTTATGTTGTTTAAATTACGCTTTGCAATACCCTTACAGGGTTGTACTTAGAAGTAAGATTCTTTTGTGCAAAATGCAATAAATAAAGAAAAAAAAAAGTCTTTGGTATCTGTCTGTCCCTATGTCACAACAATTGTTTATTTCTGTAACTATAGAAGCTATCAACTTGAAATTCAAAATGGACTTAGGCAAGTCAAAATGGACCTATTGCATAGAAAAAAAGTTCATAACAAAATAAGTACCTATTTTCTTTTGCGTTTTCCAACCATGTTATCTTAAATACGGAACCCTCAGCGCCGTCTGACACGCACTTGACCTGTTTTTTTAATATTGCTTTCACTCCAGCTGGCTTAGTATGGCTGCGTCTATATCGCGTGTCAACTATGGATAAAGCATCCGTCACTTTTTGACACGTGTACTTATTAACCTGTCAGAAGGTGACAGATGTCTTATCCAAAATTTATCACTCGATATACGCAGCCATATCAGGCCTCCTGGGGTCTATTCTAGGTGGTAAAAACCACATCGTCTTTGATCTTTTATGGTATGTTTTTAAATTGGTCAAGCAAAAACTAAGTGATGTTATCAGTATTAAAAAAAAAACTCTTGGTTTGTACTACGTGTATTAGACAACGATATTAATACTTATATAGAGAAACATACAATTAAATACATAGAAAACATCCAAAACTCAGGACACAAATATCTGCCTTTACCGGGATTTGAACCCGGAGGCCCCAGACAAGATGCATTACGCTAACTATCGTTTCTATTCGTTTATTTTTGAAACCAATCGCGTCGCTGGCACATCACGTGACTTTTCGTATCACGTCATCTACCAGTGACGCGATTGGTTTGAAAACTAAACGAAGAAAAACGCTAGCTAGCGTAGTGCATCTTGTTTGGGCCGTCAGGAACGCTAGCTTCGTAGGCAGGGTCACTACCAACTAGGCCAGCGCGTCGTCAGAGCACAACATCACTTCTTTTTTTTCTAGCCTAAAAACAGATAAAAAAAAGATAAAAGATGTTTATTCAGTAAGTAGGCCGCACGTGGGCACTTTTACACGTCAAAATCTACCACCGCTTCGCAAGAGACCACTGCTGAGAAGAAACGCCGCAAGAAACTCAACAGTTAGTCGTTTTTTAAATATACTATTATAAAACTTAACCTAGTATTATATAAAACTATGAATCTAACATACGAATACGATAAGATACAAATGTATATACGCGTAGTTGAGCAGGAAAATGTGTCAAAACTCTGAATTTTCTCCACAGCAAATTAGCCAATATAATTACTTAATATAAGTTAAATTTGATATAAAATACTTTTAATCGAACAAAAATCCCGGTGAAGGTTGTTTCCTATTCGAATGTTAGATTATTATAGGCCTAGCAGGTTGTTTACGAAAGTCGATTACGTTACCGTTAAGGTACTTGTCTAGCGACAGTTGCTCATTCGACATTGACTTCGAACAATAATGTCGGAAATCTGTCGACACTCCAATTCGTGTCTAATAGGAAATAAAAAAGTTCGCCTGCCGCCGTCCCTGAAGTACAATCCTATCCGAACTTCTTCGAGGGGCGGAAGGGTCATAATGTACGGGTCCTGTGCTGCGTTTGGTGGGCGAGTAGCTGTGATTTAGTCACTAAACTAGTAAAAGTCAAACTACGCAACGGATTTAAATTCAGTTTTCATAGATAGAGCGATTGAAGTGAAAGGATTTAGGAAGGAAAATTCACATAAACCGAAGCGAAGCGAGGGCGGGTCACTAGTTACTCAATAATTTAAATGTCTGTTTTGTCTGCCCCCCAGGGATAAGTGCGGGGACCCACAAGCCCTGCTTAGCCAATAAGCAGAATTTCAAAATCAATAACTTATGTACTCGTACTTTTAATTCTGCTCTATTGGTAAATAAGGTTGATATTGCTACAGGGGTTTTATCTAAGATTAGCTTAGAGGGACAGCACAGGGATATGGAAACCCTGATTGAAACCCGTATTGCTGTGATGGACGGGAGAGTAGAGATTTTTGAGATCTTCAGGGAAGTCTTTAGTCGGGCAGCGATCAACGGACGTGTTTCAGTGGAAATGATGATCGTCGTTTTAGTCGTTTATCAGTTACGCACATTTACAATAACATTATGAAAGAAGAAAGTTCCCTCTAGTTTTCGATATTAGATTTTGAATTCATACATAATAAAATGCTATTGTATTTTTTTTAATAACTGTCTAAATAGTGACGTTCCTGTACAACATAAACATATTATGTATAATTAAAACAGGTTTAGTTAAGGTATAAGCATTTACATATACAAAGAAACCGAATTCATTACAAAATGAAGTTAACCGGTATTTGTTCAGAAAAATAACCAATAAATAATAATAAAGTATCTACGGATAAAGTTCCGTATAAATCCTAAACAGTAATTAAGTGCAAGTACTAGACGTATTCTAAACGCAGCATCGCACATCCCGAATCCGAAAGACATAAAATAGTTACTGATCTAGCATTTTTTCCCGTCCCACGGGAATTCCCGGCAATAGACGGGATATTCCCGGCCGGGGTCGTCAGGGACAATAATCTACTGGCGTGGAGAAAATACAATAAGTGTATATAAAAGTGTTTTCGAGAATATGTCATTGTTTATGTTAACAGAATATCACATTCGCAAAAGATCATACTAGCAAAACATCATATACGCATAACATCATACTAGCAAAACATAGTGGAGGTTCTGCGGCGAGCTAAGCAGAAACGGGAACTTTTGTCTGTCATTAACAGGCGAAAAACTGCATATTTCGGTCACGTGCTTAGCCCTGATAGATATGGCCTTTTGCAACTAATAATCATGGGCAAGGATGGTCGGAGAAAAAAGTCGTGGCTCCGCAACATCCGAGAAAGGACTGAAATAGCGAGCGCATCGGAATTGTTTCGACTCGCTAAGGACAGACGAAAATTCCAGAAGTTAGTAGCCGACCTTCACTTGTTGGAGAGGCACTTGAAGAAGAAGAAGCAAAACATCATATACGCATAACATCATACCAGCAAAACATGATATTCGCAAAACAAGATATTTACGAATAGTCCGGTTTTGTTATAAAATCGTAGGTAGATTTAGGTTATGTTAGATTTATAGCAGGCCCGGAGGGCTAAACTACACAGAAATAGGAGCTGCGCAGTAGCGGAGCTCCGTCGAGCCTGTCTAATTCATGTCTAATAACAGTTAAGTTTTGCTACTATGATGATTTACGAATGTCATGTTTTGTGAATGTCATGTTTTGCGAATATGATATCCTAACGGATTGTATGTTAAGGACTTCAAATATCGTAAAAAGAGGATGAAAGTAATAATTATGGATTTACCTGCTGACCCTGCCTACGAAGCTTGTGGTCCCGGGTTCTATTCCCGGTATGGGGGGGGGGGGGGAATTATATGACGATAATAGGTATTTGTTTCAGAGTCTTGAATGTTTTCTGTATATTTAAGTATTTCACGATAAAAAATTTGTCTGGTACCCATAGTACATGCCTAGGACAATTTGGTGTGAGATTATTCGCAGATAATTATTATTAATAGAAATAACTAAACTGCGAAACCGACGTGCGTGCATGACTCGATGTATGAATGTGGAAGAAGCGAAAGAAATTTGTCAAAATCGTAGCAAGTGGAAGGAAGTGGTCTCTGCCTACCCCTCTGGGAAACAGGCGTGATTTAATGTATGTTATGTAACTAAACTGCATTGTTTTACAGAAACTTTACAGTTACAACTAGTACTGTATAGGGAATATAAAAACCGGTGACAATCAAAAACCGGTTAATAACCGCCTCGACGGATTCATAACCGGTTAACCGGTTTTTAGCCGGTTTTTTGCAAACTATTTGAAATCGAAGTATTAGACGATAATTTTACTATTGTTGGTTACTATTAGTGTTACTCGTAACGGTGTATTTTTTGAGATTTAAATGATGTACTCTGTACTAAATAAACTAATTATACAATGTTAAATTTTAAAAGTTTAACAAACTTGCTACATAAATATTGGTACTAGTGGTAGGGCAGGTAGCAAGCTAAAACAATGGGGTTTACCCAGCCGAGCCACAAACCCATTCTGCTCTTTTAACGCGGCAAACTAAAACGGAGTGGGGACGGTTACTGTTTAAAGCTGTTCGATTAGTATAGGGAATAAGTATTAAGTATTATATAAATTAACTTCAGCAATGTAAATGTTTCATGTGGCTCGTGTATAGTATAAATTGTATTGTATCGATCAGCACGTTAATGAAGAAATTTAAACAACAAAACTTCTTGCTATTCGCTACACAAAAAATTCGAGTATGTATTCTTAATTTTTACAAAATAAAGATACGTTTCCACGCTATATTCGTCAGTTTATAGTCTGAAGAATATTCTGGGGTATCTATATAAGGCTATTTACAGTCTTTTAAGGACAAGTTCCAATTCGGTTAATAACCGGCGAAAGTTATAAAAAACCGGTTTTTAACCGAGACCAAAAAGTTTCGGTTAATCGGTTTTTCGGTTAACCGGTTAGCCGGTTTACATTCCCGTAGTATAATGTTTAGGTATATTATTGTATCTATACAGTGCGTGGTTGCCGGGTTAGAAGGGTCACTAGTAGAATGACGGGATCGTAAAATGACTGACTCGCAAAATGACCACATCGCTTGTAGCCTATATCTTAAAATGTCCGAGTCGCAAAATGGACACAATGGTTTTTTCATTTTATCACTGTTTAAGTACAGTCGACGGAGCCCCGCACAGCGGGGCTCCTATTTCTAGGTAATTTGCCCTTCGGGCATTTAAAGTAACCTAACGAACCTAACCTACCTAGTTACGCAAAGAAAGTAGTCCTTATAATTTAATAATTATAGTGCCACTCCATGATGTCTTCCCGTGGTAATCGTTAGAGACGGCTAAGGGAATAAAGGCTTGTAGTATTGTTAGGCGATGGGCTTGCAACCTGTCACTAATACGCTGGTAAACATCTTAGCCTGTTGTGCAAAATATGGTTACAGAATCAACACCAAGTTTTTAGGTTTGTTGGTAATTCTGTAGCTCTATCTACCCCACTCTGGGAATGAAAAGGTGAGCTTATGTATGTATTTATACAGTCTATATTTGTTAAATAAATCCGTCCCCGATTTCGCTATAACGTTATACAAAGTAACTGTCAATGTCTTCCAATTTTCGATCTCAACAGTCCCGCGGACTAATCTATCAGCGGTTTAGGGTTTATTAACCGATAAGGGTCCGGCAGGGGAGGGGTTAGGCATATACATCTGCGAGGAACAAATTGGGGTGTCTATGTATATTGACGATGGCGGTAGCGTAGTGGGTAGAGATCTAGTGATTAGGAGGGTGTTTTTGTGTTGAAATTGGAGAAGCCAAAAAAACACACAGGCTACTTGATTGTATGTGGGATCTGAGACGCATAGACAATTTCAATCTCAAGATTACAATCTTAAGGATGCAAATTTGTTAAAAATAATGTATACTATGGACAATGGATTCGCTCTTAACTCTTATTTATTTATTCATAAAAGGACTAAAACTGGTTTTAGTTAAAGTATCCTTTGTCACTTTCTTTCAGATGCAAATGTCACTATGATAGATAAATACATTTTCAGCTCATTTTAGCTTTTGTGAACAAGAAGGGGGGGGGGGTCAAAGTATTAAATTAATAAAATCCTACGTTATAAGTGCTAATAACGTCTTAAACCCTAGTTAAATGACCTTTCTATAAAAATAACCACATCATTAAACTAACAACACTAAAAATATAAAAACTCAAAATGTAGAAATTTAGTTTCGATATAAAAATTTAACAATATTGTAGACATAACAAGGGTAAACCCTAACATGATTACAGCAAGAACATCTCAAGACAACCAACACTTATAAACTTAAGCACGAAACTTGTATAGAACCGAAAGTACTTAAACTAGGCGCTGCCGATTTCTCAAGAGCCTGTCAATTTCCCTGTCCCGATACTTTACACTTACATTAAACCATCACTTACCCGGCTCCGAGCAATTTTCAGTCGGCCAATAAATTTGCAGAATGTATAGCTAATAAGTGGCGAGGTAGTGAGGGGAAACATCGATAGCTAACAACAGTCTCCTGTCAAAATGGTTTTTGAAACAAGTTTTTGGTACTGACTGTTTTTTTTAACAGACAGCATTCGCTAATTAGGAATCATCTGCTGTAGGTTGTTCACTAATGCCCGGTTCCCGGTTCAATTTGACATTTGCGTACGTAGCAAAAAAATGTGTCGAATTTTAACGAGACATAAGGAAAACGATTTGTTTCTTGAATATTAGAACCGGGCATAACATGACAAAAGTCAGTTCAAGGATCCACTTCATGTCGGTACAAATATATCTTACAGGTTTTTCTGTAATCTACAAGCAATTAACTATATTTTGTATACTTTCATAAATTTTGGTTCAGTAGTTTCGGAGATCAAGGGGGGACAATTAAACACTACACCATCGACATTAATATGAATACAAAAGGACAATATGTTTTTACAAAGAATTAAAGGATGCTTTGGCAGAAAACAGTTTGTACACTGTTTCCATTGGATTGTTTAAGCACCAAAAAAGCAGATAGTAGTTTAGCAGTAGTTTCAACTCTAGAAATTCTCATTTCTAAGGGAAATTGCAGTTAACGCGTCTTATAAGGGCGAATTTACAAGCTAAAAAAACTACAATAAACATAAATCAACAAAAAAAGACAAATCTGTTTTATTATTAAACCCCATAAACCGAAAACCAAACAGACTTGAACTAAAATTCTATTGAACCGTCACGGGTCATCGATAAAACGTGTCCCAGCACTAAAACTAATGGAGGCCCGGAGTTTTACCACCTTGCAATATCGGGGGTCGATACCGGTCGGCGATACAGTCGAGACATGTCGAAGGGTTTGAGAATAATCCACTTTGCCGTTCATTTTGGACATTATGGTATAAGGAAAACTTATACAGGGTGGTATTTATGAGCTATCAGTGACAATGTAATGGATTTTGAGAAACTTTAATTATCATTGTTTTTTGCGTTACAAGAGTGAATAAAATCTGTTAGCCTTATATTATTAAATTTAATCTGTTATATATTATAATATAAATGTGTTTTTCTAAATAGACATGTGACATATATTATTGTGTCTTGTTGCAGTGCCTTTGCACGGTTTATGATGAAACTACCTACAGTATTTTTAAGATGACTATGACTATGACTATTAAAAAAATGGTATGAAGGAGCACCGATCGATGCTCATAAATATATTGCAATCTCAACACTGCCATCTTAAGACTACAAATGCACTTAGATGGAATGGCGTTTTATAAATCATATGTGTCAATGTTACTTTAAAGTTTTTATAACGAAGTAATTAAGTAAGTTTTTAAGTTGGGCGACATTTTAACTTGTAAGTTAATATTCCTTTTATACCCTATAATGAATTTTTTTATCGATGTAAGCTCTGTGATAAACCCTAATAAATAAAAAAAAAAAATAAGCGCACATAGATTTAAACATATAAAAATAAAGCAAAACATACATTGATATTTTTAAATAAGACTGAACACGGAAGCCTATTTATATATCTGTTAACTTTTAACAAAAACGACCAAGAAAGAAAATTGGCAATCATGGCGATAGATGACGTTCATATCCGGCTCGAAGGACCAAAGAGCTTCACCCTTTAATAGCACGCAGGAGCAAAATACAGAGTAAAGTTATTACTCTATATTTACATAAATTATTGCAGTAGTAAAATATGAAGGGACAATGTAAATTCGGGTAGATGTTTCAGATGACGACCTTTGTTTTGTTCAAAAATAATAATAATATTACCTAGGTAAAGACAAAGAACATTCCAAAACAATCAAGGATGTTACTAAGATAGGGTTTGCGGGTGGTAGGACCTTGTGCAAGGTCCGTCCGGATCGCTACCACCATCTTATCCATTAACCTACCGCCAAACAGCAGTGCGAACACATTGTTGTGTTCCGGTTTGGGGATAAGACAGCCGGTGAAATTACTAGCATAGAGGCATTTCATCTTAGCCTCAGGGTTGGCAACGCATTTGCAGTCTTAGGATTGCATTGCAGTCTTGTGAATGCGAATGTCTATGGGTCACAGTTTCCACTTACCATCAGGTGGCCTGTGTGCTCGTTTGTCTACTCGATGCCATAAAAAAAAGGTCTTTTTATTTTTATCACGAAGTTTATGAGGACTAAGCACCATGGGGATCCCAACATCCATGGGGTGTTACCATTAGGTATGAAAAAACAATCTGGTTTTTAATCTTTTATAAAATTATTAAGATTTATAAGAAAATAGAGCTGTCTCAGAGGAAGACGTTGTTCATATAATTGAGTAGGTAAGGTCCTTATGGAAAATAAACTATTCATAATTCTGTGGTTCTAGTGAAGAAGTGTATAAGTCGACTTAACTCGTAATAAAAAAGGATATAATTGTACAAGGAGTATGCTAGACTTAAACCTTTTTTCACTTCTATCTTCAGAGTACCTAATACCCTTTTTTACTACGACCCTAGAATTATCATTAAATGCAATCCATAACTTTAATCTAACATGTGCTTTACGCAACTGTGATTTCAAAATGAAGCAATTGTTTTCATTTTGTATGCAGACAAGCCTTCGATTTTCAAAAAGAAAACGGTCGCGATTACAAAAGCAAAAAAAGTGCATTAGGCAATAGCCTCTCCGGCTTTACGTAAGCTTTTCTGGCTCTGTCTCATTTAGGTTCCATTGAGAGCTATACAAAAAGCTTCTCTTACCGTATCTTTTTAAACATATACACACATACACTAAATTTTCCAGAGGGGTAGGCCGAGACCACTTCTTTCCATTTGCTACGATCTTGACAAATTTCTTTCGCTTGTTCCACATTCATACTTCGAGTCATGCACGCACGTCAGTTTCGGGTACTTAAGATTCGGCCCTTTTCCAGTATTTCTCAGATTGGACTCGAAAAAGTACACCTAGGGCGGCTCTTCCGACCAGTCCACACACTTTCAATCTGTATATCTCTTTCGTCAATCTTCTTTCATACATCCTTTCAAAATCCATCCATCCATCTTTTTATATTGAATAAGCTACGTCAGTAAACGGCAAAACATCAATCTTAAAACAAATGTTACATTTATAATCGTACCTATAAAACAAAAGAACCCGTGCCCTATCACTAAAACATTTCTGCCTTTATTTGTTTCACTGACTTTATCAACATCCACTGAATGGTTTCCCATTTCGCAATACATTTCCCCATCGCATCACCCCGTAAATCATAACAGGAAAATAATTCTGTTCAATTAGTGGGGTCAGTAACGCGTATACGCTTGCCGGCCGGCCAATCAGCGGGCTTGTAATTGACCCGCCTACCCTATTATTTAGACTGGGGCCCGAGTGGCCTAACGCTTACAAATTAGTCAGCGTCTTGAATGTAAGCGTTTGGTTTCGGAAACATACGTTCAGGGCTTGGAAACGTTATTCAAAATAACGTTTTAAAAACGTTTCGAACCGTTCTTCGTTCAACATTTTGTTCGGAACGGAAACGAAACGAGAACGTTATCAAAAACCGGTTTAATCCACGGGACGCGGCCGCGCGCGGCGTTCGGCTACAAAGCGGCGACAAGCATGAACTTGTTTAGTAGGTAATCTTAGCTATCTGCCCTACCGACCCTACCGTATGTTTTGATTGCATTTTCATTTCATCTTTCATCCCGATGCGTGTTCACCAATTGGGCGTTTTCAGAAAAAGTTGTTGGTTGAAAAAAGTCGTGTGCTGATTTCTTCTAACTTTCATGGCTGATTATTCGAATTTAAAGAAGACATATCAAATGTTTTTTTTTTTACATTAAATAACTTATTAATTGCAGAAATACAGTAGAATTATGCAAATCAATCTTTGTTAAATTTAAAATAAAGCCAAAATAAGAAAAAAATAGGTCCTATTTGACGTGTCCCACCACACCCTCCACGCCACATTCGGAGTTAGATAAAAAATACTAAATAAGACTGTTTAAAAGTCAGCAGTTGTGTCCTGGTCAGTTATGAACCGATCTTTAATTTTAAACCGTAAAACAAGTGCGTTTACATAGAAATTTCTTTGAAAAATACAGGTTTTAATTTTAATCTGTCCCGCGAAATAGCGCATGGGGAATTTCCCGCATACGCGACCGTATTTTTAATATGTTCCTGGCAATAAAACACCACAATACATGAAAATTCTGAATTATGGCGGCATTTTTAGTCTATGGTAGTCGTCATTTGGTTTCAAATGACAGCAGTTTGTCCGTGAAATGTGTTTAGAGTGGTCGCGTGGAGTTTGCACCTTAAATAGGTTTCTTCATACGACTCCTATTTTAACAAGGTAAGATAATCCTGTGTTTTTGATTTTTTATAATGTTATATTTAATAATTAATGCTGATTCGGAATCAAAGGCAATATTTAAAGAAAGTTCAATAGTTTATTTGTAATTTTATGTGAATGTTTGAATGGCATGGATGGGCGTTTTCAGAAAAAGTTTTTGGTGACGTTAGAGGAATTCCACTTAAAAAAATATTTAAGTTTACTTTAAAATGTAGAAAAATCGATAATATATTTAATGAGCAACATGAAAATACTAAATTTATAATAAAATAATTACTATTTCAGTAAAAAAATCCAATTTGATTTCGTTTCTAACTGCTCGTAAGAAGTTCTATTACGCCACTCATTTTAGAACGGGTTTTAAAGAAAACTAGAAAGGTTTAAAATGTTCTGAAGCTTTATTGATAAAACTTGAACTAAAAAGTGTTCTAAAAAAAATAATTATTAATCATATTATTACAATACAATGAAGTTTAATGACAAAACCTTTCCTTAACGCCACCTTTCAGTACTTTGTACTATATATTATTGTCTTTGGAGCGACGAATGCGTAATATTATTTAAAAATGTTATTTTTTAACGAATTATTAGTTAAATAGAATGTGTTTAACAATAATAACTTCTTAATATCTTTGATGTAATATTAAATATTTAAGAAATTCAATCACATTAATAACGGGACAGTGACGTATAGTGAAACTCGAAATGGCGTTTAGGAACTATAAGGCTACGTTCCTATTGCAATATTTTTATACTAAAACAATTAATTAAATTAATGAATTTTAACAATTCACCAAAACAGCCAAAAAGTTAACTGGAAGAGATCCCTTAAAGGGATAAGTTCGCTTTTGTACTTCTTTTTTTCTGTTATTTTAATATTTTTGTAATGTAGGTAATTGTTTTAGTACAATGAAGTTTTTACATACATACATACAACAGGCATCATATAATGTTACTGATTTTATAATAAGTCATCGTAAGTTGATAACTGTTTAGACGTGACCATACTATAGACTAAAGTGAAATGAAGTACCTAGGAGCCGTTTAAGTATTATGTAAGCACCAAAGGGGGGTGAGGAAGTCTATCTCTGATCAAAGTGCTTGTCAAGACTAAACAAACGAGCCCAAACTCGATTCCCCATGCGCTATTTCGCGGGACAGATTAAAACCTGTATTTTTCAAAGAAATTTCTATGTAAACGCACTTGTTTTACGGTTTAAAATTAAAGATCGGTTCATAACTGACCAGGACACAACTGCTGACTTTTAAACAGTCTTATTTAGTATTTTTTATCTAACTCCGAATGTGGCGTGGAGGGTGTGGGACACGTCAAAATAGGACCTATTTTTTTCTTATTTTGGCTTTATTTTAAATTTAACAAAGATTGATTTGCATAATTCTACTGTATTTCGGCAGTTAATAAGTTATTTAATGTAAAAAAAATAAAATCATTTGATATGTCTTCTTTAAATTCGAATAATCAGCCATTAAAGTCATGGGACACGACTTTTTCAACCAACAACTTTTTCTGAAAACGCCCGGATACGTCACCTCCAAACCGCCACGGTCGCGTTAAAAGAACTAAAAAGTGGCGTAATAGAATTCTGAAGCTCGTTTCATAAAGAGATTTAAAGATTATTTTAATAAAATGCCAATTATTTTATTTAACCTACACAAATGTTTTTTTGCAAAGTACCTATGTTTGCCTGTCCGTCTGTCTGTGGGTTTGTTTAGGTCAAATCTTGCAATTCAGTTTTGAAGCAGTCTTTTCCGCTACTGGAATGGGCTGAAATTTGGAAAACGTATGTAAACCCGATGACGATTCAATATTATGGTTTCATTGAGCTGGTATAAAGATGAAGCCGGAAGGTGCCCATGGGAACTCTGTAATTAAACAATGCAACCCCATCGAGTTTGGGCTCGTTAGTTTTGTCTTGACAAGCACTTTGATCAGAGATGGAATCCGGGGTCTGATGATAAAACAGGAAGGTGCCCACGGGAACTCTGTAATTAAACAATGCAACCCCATCGAGTTTTTGCTCGTTTGTTTTGTCTTGATAAGCACTTTGATCAGAGATAGAATCCAGGGTCTGATGATAAAACAGGAAGGTGATTACTTTATTTTAAACGAATTGAGAACCTCCTTTTCTTGGTCGGTTAAAAATGATGATGATGAGTCAACGATCTCATGAGATTACTTGTTAAAATTCATTAATTTAATTAATTGTTTTAGTATAAAAATATTGCAATATGAACGTAGCCTTATAGTTCCTAAACGCCATTTCGAGCTTCACTATACGTCACTGTCCCGTTATTAATGTGATTGAATTTCTTAAATATTTAATATTACATCAAAGATATTAAGAAGCTATTATTGTTAAACACATTCTATTTAACTAATAATTCGTTAAAAAAGAACATTTTTAAATAATATTACGCATTCGTCGCTCCAAAGACAATAATATACAGTACAAAGTACTGAAAGGTGGCGTTAAGGAAAGGTTTTGTCATAAAACTTCATAGTATTATAATAATATGATTAATAATTATTTTTTTAGAACACTTTTTAGTTCAAGTTTTATCAATAAAGCTTCAGAACATTTTAAACCTTTCTAGTTTTCTTTAAAACCCGTTCTAAAATGAGTGGCGTAATAGAACTTCTTACGAGCAGAAACGAAATCTAATTGGATTTTTTTACTGAAATAGTCATTATTTTTTTATAAAATTTAGTATTTTCATGTTGCTCATTTAATATATTATCGATTTTACTACATTTTAAAGTAAACTAAAATATTTTTTTAAGTGGAATTCCTCTAACGTCACCAACAACTTTTTCTGAAAACGCCCAATTATGTACTCCTCACAGAATAATGGTACTTTCTATGTGTCCCATAATAATCTAAGCTCTAAAGAAACAAGCAAAGAAAACCGCGTCGCGTGGCTGCTAAATACTAACTGACTGGATGATATTTGTAATATTCCTACCGAACCCAGCAAATGGGAAAAAACGGTTAAAAACGTTATATGGATCAAAAAAGATTTCAATTTCGTTCTTGTTCAAAAACGTTTTCTATAACGTTATTTGCGAACGAAACCGAAACAAATCGTTCCTTAGGCATTTAAGACGAAACCGTTTCGAAAAAAATACCGTTTTCCGAGCCCTGTTATTAACTGCAGAAATACAGTAGAATTATGCAAATCAATCTTTGTTAAATTTAAAATAAAGCCAAAATAAGAAAAAAATAGGTCCTATTTTGACGTGTCCCACACCCACGCCACATTCGGAGTTAGATAAAAAATACTAAATAAGACTGTTTGTGTCCTGGTCAGTTATGAACCGATCTTTAATTTTAAACCGTAAAACAAGTGCGTTTACATAGAAATTTTCGGAATCAAAGGCAATATTTAAAGAAAGTTCAATAGTTTATTTGTAATTTTATGTGAATGTTTGAATGGCATGGATACGTCACCTCCAATCGCCACGGTCGCGTTAAAAGAACTAAAAAGTGGCGTAATAGAATTCTTAAGCTCGTTTCATAAAGAGATTTAAAGATTATTTTAATAAAATGCCAATTATTTTATTTAACCTACACAAATGATTTATTGCAAAGTACCTATGTTTGCCTGTCCGTCTGTCTGTGGGTTTGTTTAGGTCAATTCTTGCAATTCAGTTTAGAAACAGTCTTTTCCGCTACTGGAATGGGCTGAAATTTGGAATACGTATGTAAACCCGATGACGATTCAATATTATGGTTTCATTGAGCTGGTATAAAGATGAAGCCGGAAGGTGCCCACGGGAACTCTGTAATTAAACAATGCAACCCCATCGAGTTTGGGCTCGTTTGTTTTGTCTTGACAAGCACTTTGATCAGAGGTGGAATCCGGGGTCTGATGATAAAACAGGAAGGTGCCCACGGGAACTCTGTAATTAAACAATGCAACCCCATCGAGTTTGGGCTCGTTTGTTTTGTCTTGACAAGCACTTTGATCAGAGATGGAATCCGGGGTCTGATGATAAAACAGGAAGGTGCCCACGGGAACTCTGTAATTAAACAATGCAACCCCATCGAGTTTGGGCTCGATTGTTTTGTCTTGATAAGCACTTTGATCAGAGATAGAATCCGGGGTCTGATGATAAAACAGGAAGGTGATTACTTTATTTTAAACGAATTGAGAACCTCCTTTTCTTGGTCGGTTAAAAATGATGATGATGAGTCAACGATCTCATGAGATTAACGGGTTGGCTTAAAGTAATGAGAAGGTATTCAATTGACAATAGCAGGCAAAAAAATAATACAAAAAGGATTTTGACAGCTATAATAAATAGAAAAATAGAAAATATGTCTATTATTGTTAAAAAGGCAAATAATGATTAGCTGTGTTAATAAAAAATATCCACAAGGAAGTCATTACGTGAACATGTCTATCGCCTACTTGGACGACGTGAAAAATCTGAAGTGGTCTCTCACTTCAAAGCTGAAGTGTATCTCCATCTACAATTTAATGTTTGATCCAGCGGTGGGAATTTGGTATTAGGACTAAAGATTTACCAAAAACGGGAAGATCACCCATTCATAATCATTGAAACCGGAGGAAAATGGCAAAGTTTGCACAAAACAAAGTGGATGAGTCCCAGATAAGTTAGCTGTAAAATATGCTGTTTCCCGTTGGTGAGTAAGGAATATTTTAAAGAAATACAATGTTCTACATTTAAAGCGTCAAAAAATACCCAAATATTCCGACATACAGCTTGAAGAAATTCCAAGAAGTGCAAAAAGTTGCGAAGAAAGCATTACTATGCAGGGAGCACCCAGAATTGACTAAAAAAGCGTGACGTTCATTTTGTATCGAAGGATTCAAACCGTCCGAACGTCGGTGTAGCTCGTCCAATGGAGGATTTTTTGGTAATTTTCAGTAGACTAGTTTACAGTGATGGGCCGGAAGCGAAATCACATACACAGTTGAAGCGCCGGGTATTTAAAAGCAAAGAATTAACTGAAAAAATAAAAAAAGATGTTGTCCAACGTATGATGAAAACGGTAAGAAGAAAGCTGCGATTTTTTTTAAATGGGCGAGGTTTTCTGTATTATAATGATTGATTATCATGCGGGTTTTAGTTTATTTGTATATGATAAAAAGCTATATAACCTAAACAAGTAATTTAATAAAAAAAAATGAGAAAAAAAAAATCTCATTACTTTAAGCCAACCCGTTACTTGTTAAAATTCATTAACTTAATTAATTGTTTTAGTATAAAAATATTGCAATATGAACGTAGCCTTATAGTTCCTACACGCCATTTCGAGCTTCACTATACGTCACTGTCCCGTTATTAATGTGATTGAATTTCTTAAATATTTAATATTACATCAAAGATATTAAGAAGCTATTATTGTTAAACACATTCTATTTAACTAATAATTCGTTAAAAAAGAACATTTTTAAATAATATTACGCATTCGTCGCTCCAAAGACAATAATATATAGTACAAAGTACTGAAAGGTGGCGTTAAGGAAAGGTTTTGTCATAAATCTTCATAGTATTATAATAATATGATTAATAATTATTTTTTTTAGAACACTTTTTAGTTCAAGTTTTATCAATAAAGCTTCAGAACATTTTAAACCTAAGCTTTCTAGTTTTCTTTAAAACCCGTTCTAAAATGAGTGGCGTAATAGAACTTCTTACGAGCAGAAACGAAATCAAATTGGATTTTTTTACTGAAATAGTCAATATTTTATTATAAACTAGCGACCCGCCCTCGCTTCGCTTCGGTTTATATGAGTTTTCTGTAACACCAGTACATAAAATAAAAAAATAATATACATATAAACCTTCCTCTTGAATCACTCTATCTTTTAAAAAAAAACCGCATCAAAATCCGTTGCGTAGTTTTAAAGATCTAAGCATACATAGGGACAGACAGCGGAAAGCGACTTTGTTTTATACTATGTAGTGATTTAGTATTTTCATGTTGCTCATTTAATATATTATCGATTTAACTACATTATAAAGTAAACTAAAATATTTTTTTAAGTGGAATTCCTCTAACGTCACCAACAACTTTTTCTGAAAACGCCCAATTATGTACTCCGCACAGAATAATGGTACTTTCTATGTGTCCAATAATAATCTAAGCTCTAAAGAAACAAGCAAAGAAAACCGCGTCGCGTGGCTGCTAAATTAAATACTAACTGACTGGATGATATTTGTAATATTCCTACCGAACCCAGCAAATGGGAAAAAACGGTTAAAAACGTTATATGGATCAAAAAAGATTTCAATTTCGTTCTTGTTCAAAAACGTTTTCTATAACGTTATTTGCGAACGAAACCGAAACAAATCGTTCCTTAGGCATTTAAGACGAAACCGTTTCGAAAAAAATACCGTTTTCCGAGCCCTGCATACGTTAGCTTGGCTTGTTTTGAGGGTTTTGTAATGGACATAATTATTGGATAAAATAAAAAATTATATTCAGGATATATCAGAAAAGGTTCAAAATGTATTCGTTGACAAGAAAGTCTTATGATTTATGAAGTAATCATTATCTAATTTCATCCATAATTTTACACGTCCATTTTGTCTTTCTCAAAGCGTATTTCCAAAACTAGGTCCTGACGAGTCAGGTTTTTGAGGTTTTTAATATCTCAGATAGCGTTCATGACTTTGTATAAATGAATCAGGGAGAGCGTGGAATTTCATATGTAGTGGTTTAGGTATAGGCAAGAGAAAGAGCGACAAATACCTAGGGATTAGTTCCCCGCTACTCCTATAAACATGTAATTACTTTTCTTCTCTAGGTACATGTATCACATTCAACCCGCTTTTAAAATAAAAAACGGCCTACTTTCATAGTATGAGACGTGAAAAAAAACATGACAGGTCACGTTAACTCCCTTTTCTTTGAATACAGCAATGGTTAACACTTGCAGAATGCAACTTGTCTATGGCACATTTTGAGCACTGTCTTGTTTCAATGTTTGTAAGGGAAATACATTTTGAAATACATTTTGTGCCAATTCCTGAATCCGCTCTAAGCTCTCATCATAGACCCGGCAACGTCCTCGCTGATGATTGGACTATTCCTTTACGAGTTTCGATATATTCTGGTGTTTATTCCTTCCGATTCCGCCTATTTGTACCTTTTACTGTGACGGAAGTAGGACCAAAGAGTTGAGATAAGGAGTATAAAACGATGTAACATTTCGTTTGTTTTTTATGACAAAACGCTGTCGGCAGCGGCGAGTTTAAGTAGTCCCGTCAGAGCGAACAAAACACTTATAAGCGCGTGCATTTTCAATTTGGCTTCTGTCGAAAGTATGGCAAATAGTAAAAGTATAATTGAGAATTTCATTCACTCGTTCCTTCGACCGACCGGGTTTTTAAGAGAATCGTACCCCAGAAGGCAAATAAGTTTACAGGGTACCTGATGTTAAGTAGGTTCTCAAGGTCATAGACATGGACTCTCATGATGGTAAATTCTTTGTTCACCCCGAGGAAGAAGAGGTATTCATAACCACTTGAGTGCTCGTGCAAGAACTTATTTATTAGCAAATAGGAGATATCACTCGCAATTCTAGTTGCTTAAAGCACGTGAGCGGGTAAACTGATATTGAATAAGCCCTACTAAAATAAACTTTGATGGGTCGCGTCAGGGGTAGTCAGAATGGCATTCTGAAGGTGATTGCTGGTAGATTTAGCTGCCCAATTTTGTGGCATTGGATTGGACTGGTCAGGACTACTTTGACGTACGTCAAGTAATCATGTCATGGCAGTCAGTATACCTGTCTACCTATGTATCTATGTCGAAACCAATTTTGTAATTACTAACTTAGCTTTTAAGTTTCTAGATGTTACTAACAATAAGTATATGGACCTGGTCTGAAATAAATCATTTAAATTTGAATTTGAAAAAGTATTTCATTCATAGAAAGCTGTCTTCTTTTGATCAGTCTTCACTTAACCTGGCTTTTTTCGTCATTTTCAAAAACAAAAAATATCCTTGTTTTTCTTCCTTCCCCGAAAGTTGAATTAGGATAAGATAGTCCAACATTATTACCGGTTTAAAAAAGATTTTTTTAAAACTGCTCTGAAAAGTTGGTAATGGTAGAGGTACAGTCAACAAACTTGATTCCTAGGCCACTATGGACTTTGTCAACGTGACGTTGTAAACCAAATCATAGGGAGTCTCTTACGTTTTGGTTGACGACGTCACTTTAACATAGTCCAAAGTGGCCTAGAAATCAAATTGGTTGACTGTACACTGTTCTAAGATCAAATGTGTCTATAACAGAGTAAAAACTGTAGCTTAGCTTGACAAACATTATTCAAGAATATGAATGGATCATTCGTCTGTCATTAATGTATACTTACTTACGTCTATTTAATACGAAAGTTCGTCTTAAAAAAATGATTTTATACAACCGATAAAATATAAGGGCGCTATAAATTCAGCATGTTTATGCGTATGTGTGTCTGTGTGCCAAATTAACCGATTTGAATGCGTTTTTTTTAAAATAAGGTCAGGAAATTTAAGAGATGAAAGAAGGGTTCTCCATATCACAGGTTCTTATATATCCAATTGTTATACAGTAAATTTAACAAACAATCGCACAAAGACAAGGCTATAAAGCTAGTTTACAAAGACTAATGACGAGTGTACACATCAAATAAAGATACATTATTAAAACTCAAAGTGAAACGCTTTCTTTGTTTACGTCCTTCGTAGATTCGAAACTGCCTGAAAGAGCAATTTATATTTCTTGATTTAACTTATAGCTTACTATTTGAAGAGTTGTGAGCCATTTAAAAGTTAGGGAGCGAAGGTTGGATAATTTAATGTATGGAATGAAAAGGGTTTTTTTGTAACGAAAGTGTCTGGAGGATAAACTATTGTGAGTGAAGTAGAGAAAAAAATATCTACTTATCATTGTCCTGAGTATGAATGCTGACAGGTTTGATAGCTTGTATCTGAATCACTGCCGTATGATACATTTAAATACGAATTGCAATTATACATACATACATACATTAAATCACACCTGTTTCCCAGAGGGGTAGGCAGAGACCACTTCTTTCCACTTGCTACGATCTTGACAAATTTCTTTCGCTTCTTCCACATTCATACATCGAGTCATGCACGCACGTCGGTTTCGGGTACTTAAGATTCGGCACTTTTCCACTTTTTCTCCGATTTGACTCAAAAAAGTACGCCTAGGGCAAAAAAGGGGTCCGAATCGCAATTACGTAGGTTGATATTTATTTTTGTGAACTATATATTTGATTGATGTAATTTTATTAACTAACGTACAATAATGCAATTTTTAATTTCCATTTTAGATTAGTTTATTTTATATGTAGTGTTGATGTTAGTATAAGTATGGAGTGTACATTGTTTGAAATAAAATTGATTATTTGATTAGATGTAACTTTTCGATACGAACTTAAACGAGAGATAAAGCCACTCGACTTTATTGCCCCACTAACGTAGGTTGAACTTGAGCCTATGTTCAGTCACGAGATTCAATTTGGTACCCACCTTAGGTCCAAAGTCAATCTGACATTCTACAACAATAAGGTTGAGATTCCTAAAAGTTACAATGACTTGACAACTCTAATGACATTGACGGATTCAAGCATATTTTTCTTGAAATGGGTCCCAAATTAACGGTCGTGACTGTACATTGTCTGAAATAAAATTGATTTGATTTGATTAGATGTAACTTTTTGATACGAACTTTAATACGAGAAATAAAGCCATTCGACGTAATTGCTCCACTAACGTAGGTTGAACTTGAACGTATGTGCACATAATAATAATAATAAAATTTATTGAATAAGACAGTTACAAAATCATACTTAAGTATCACAAAAAAAATTGTACACAGAAAAAAAAATACTATAGATGCAAGTGGATCTTAAATTAGGATTACCCTGTTCCATAAGAACCATCACTCTTCCAGTGACATAGTATTTGGTGAGTGTTTGATAGAAGATACAAGTAGATGTATTGAAAAAATAAAAACTCTAAAATAAGATTAACATAATATTATTACAATTGTTTAAAAGAAATTAATCATTATTACCAGTTACATAATTAGTCATTATGCACCAGTTACATAAATATATTATTAATATGTAGTAGATCAATTCATAGTTACAAAAGGGTCAAGGGTGTGCTACAAGGGTCTGCCTTATTTACACTACTGGCTGCTTAACTGGCTCGGTTCGCGATTCACTTTATAACCAATATTGTTTGGGACCCTATTAATATACAATATTAGTTGATATTGGTCGTTAGGGTTGTCTACGTTACTTTATCTTACGATGTTGTTGGTAGTGGAATTAATAGTTTAGTTAAATTTGCGTTGAATACCATTAATAACTTAACAGATGTTAATATAAACATAGATTAAATCACGCATGTTTCCTAGAGGGGTAGGCAGATACCACTTCTTTCCACTTGCTGCGATCCTATCAAATCTCTTTCGGTTCTTCCACATTCATACATCGAGTCATGCACGCCCGTCGGTTTAACATTCGGCACTTTTCCAGTATTTCTCCGACCCTTCCACTCACTATCGCTCTTTGTCAATCTTCTTTCATCCATCTTTTTCAAACGACTGAAGCATCGAAGCATGCCCTTTTCAATGTTAGTCACTATGTACAGCTTCTTGTAGTCCACATTTCTCTCTGACTTTTTCATTCCTTACTCATAGACAAATGTAAAATGTTTACAAATTTTCTAACTTCTGCTCGTGGCTTCGTCCGTCAAAATTTAGTCATTTGCTGTAGCTGCCGACGCACTTAGCCAAGTTGGTAGTGAGTGTCGGATTCGATTCTAAGTTTGGGCAAAAATTTGTGTGATGAGCTGAATAGTTGTTGTTTGCTATGTATTTAAGTATGTTTATCTTTACATAATAATGTTTATCGTTGTCTAGTACCCATAGTACAAGTCTAGTAATTATTTTTATTCTTGGTCAATTTGTGTGCTATTGCCGTCTGATATTTATTTATATTCATTCCGAATTTGATCTAAATCCGTCTAGGCGTTTTAGCATGATAATCTAACACTAATAAAAACAAATGAATTTCAATTTTTCCTCTTAAGGGCAAAAGTCAAAGAGATAAGCGTGGACGATCGTACTTTAGACATTGGTGTTTTTTTTATTTTACTTACCTATTATTTTTACACTGATACAAAGAGGTAGAGAAAGATTGGAGGCTTTTAAAATGTGGTGCTGGAGAAGAATGGAAGGGATAAGTTGGATAGATAAAATATCGAAGACCGAGTGCTGATAAGAATAAATGAAAGTAGGAATTTACTATCAACAATATAAAATAGAAGAAGAACAATGATGGGACACCTGCTACGACCCTTCCTTAGAAACATTATAGAAGGAAAGATAGAGGGAAAAAGAGGCAGAGGAAGACTAAGCAGAAATTACTTTGAGCATGTAAAAGAGAAGGTTAACAGTTGATATAGGACCGGAGTGGTTGGCAATTACTCCATCGACTAGAGCATAGCTCTTAAATAGAGAGAGAGAGATTAGGGCTTAAAATATAAAGCCTAGTGATAGACTAAAGAGAAGTAAGAATCCATCTTTAGCATCTTTTGGATACGGAACCCCAAAAACAAAAGTAAATTATATCAACTACACCGTTTGTAAATAGCTCTAAAAAGCGAACAACTCTCTTTAAGATAAAACAAAATTAATTGAGACAATATAATCGTGAAACGCGAACAAAAGAAAATAGAGTACAAAGAAAAAAATATTATCAAGAATCATAAAGAATCCTACAAAGGATGCTGGTTAAATCCTACACTTTAAAAATTGTATTAAAATCTGGCTCCTAAAAGAGTCACTGGCATGACAGCGCGGGAATGATCATTTTTTAAAGGGAAGTCAGAACCGAGCAGTTTAGATTTGTATGAAAAAGTGGCTCCTTAAGGAGGCATCGGAGTGAATCAGTTAGAATGATCTTTTTAAAGGGAGCCCATTTGTTGCAGTGTCCGTAGAATGAAACGTAATTATTTGCAGTCCATTGCCTTTTATTATCTGTTTAGTCGAGTTGTACATCTCAGGGTAAGTCTTAAGCGGAAATACTTAAAAGAAATTTGAAGTCTTTTTCACATTTTGTACTTTTTTATGTTATTGCGAAGGCAAACGAGCGCACAGTGTTGATTTTTAATGGGCTCTATTAGCTATATTTACCCTTCACCGGAGCACAACAATGCGAACACGGCTGTTTGACAACAGATGAAGGAGCAAAATGGTGGTATAGGCGGCCTAAGTAGGTACCTGCACATTTTTGTACCTTATCACTGTAAAGCCCTTGATATGCTTGTGCAGCAGTTCACATAATGACGTTAATGTGACAAAGTCCTAAAATGTCCAGCTACTTATAACCCCTACTGTATTTGTACAACTAACAAGTGTGACAAAAAGCAAGCTTTAAAAAAACCCGACTGCTTTTTAGATGATGTCGTCAATATAATGTTAATTTTCATGTATTTCACATTTTAAAAAAAACGGGACTCTAAGACGAATATAACGATACCTTGCCTGTCTAAATTGGGCTGAGAGAAAAAGACACAGTTATGTAACTGCTATAGCTCCGTCCCTTTCGATCACCGTAAAATGAACTGCATAGTCATGTCATAATAACCCCCCTGATCAGTCTTTACAAGGGAACAGAGTACCATACATACATACATACATACATACATACATACATACATACATACATACATACAGGTCAACGTTAATCTTCTCCTTCGGCAGTCGGGTAACAAATATAGATGGGGACATTAATATGGTAGCGTACAAAATTTATTTTATATTATCTTATCTCATCTAATCTTATCATTGTAGTATGAATTATGCTTAAAAAATTACGAATGCGGCGTTTCTTCTCGGCAGTGGTCTCCTCTTGGGAAGACCTGTTAGATTCTTGACGTGTAAAAGTATCCATGCGGCCTACTTACGGAAATGTCTTTAATCTATTTATCTAGTGGCAAAAATTTAAAAAAAAATCAGCTCTAAAGCCTTCTTTATTATAAAATATTAATTATAATAAAAACAAAAAGCCATTAACTAAATCTAGCTCTATCTATAAAATCACCGACGTGCTTAGACTGCCCCTTAACATCGAGTTTTTCCAGTTTAATTTCGCGTCGGAATAAATTTTCATTAAGAAGATACTGGGATATTAATGGGGTAATTATACGGATAAGGAAAGACTCTTATTGCCGTATTGGGGAACTAGTAGAGGGTTAGTGAGATCTAGGAATGTGAGATTAGTGGGAGCTAGGAGGAGGGTGATTAGTGAGATCTGAGTGTTACTAGTTGTATTACTATCAGTCTGTTTATTTTATTGTATACTGTAAAACGGGGGTGAATAGACACACAACCTGAAATAAGCCATAATTTCTTAATAATAAGAAGTATTAAATGAACAATAATATTACGTGTACATTTGAAAAAAAAACAGTCTTAATCCCCATTCAGTCCGTTTTACGGTACTATAAGAAGTTTTTTTTCACTGTTTAAATATTAAAGGCAAATTAGTATAGTTACAAACTATCCTCTTAGCACCACATTTTTTTTTACAAACTTAAACGATAAAACGACTAAAAAAAGTTAAGTTATTTTTTATAAAATTCTTACCCAATAGTAAAAATAAATCTTTTTTAATTTTATCTCAGAGAGTACAGTCAGCATCAAAAGTAGCTAAGCAGAATAACATGCTCAAAATGATCTAGAAACGACGTATTGTCTTGACACTAGAGTCGAGTGCAGACCATCTTGACTTCTTCGGTTGCGTAGCTACTTTTGCTGCTGACTGTACACTTCGTGATCACCGAAGCGGGCCGCCGGGGAATAATCCCTGATAATAAAAATAACGACGATAGCTTAGAAAGGCATTTGTTAAAGCTCACACCGCATAAGTCAACTGTCAAATTTCAAGTTTTTTTTAAGATTTTTTATCATTTCTTTGAATTAAGGAGGTACTTTAATGTCTATACTTTGCGTTGGTTCATTACGTATTTCTTTAACTGGTGCTAAATAAACTTAGGTATTTGTGAAAAAAAATATGTTTTAAAACTATTTTTGCACACTGTTTGGTAGTTTAAGTACATACATTAAATTCATTACATTTGTATAAAAGGAAGTAATAACAGCTTTAAAAGGTTTTACTCCTTTCAAATATTCGACCTTCCGAACTTAGGCGTTAACAGATTATTACCTACCTTCGGATCTGTAATTTTTCGTTTTTTAATAAAATTTTGGCAATAAATCAAACGTACGTCATACAAAAATTTTAAATAAAAAATAGTTTTGAAATTTGAAGATTGAGCTCTTTTATATTATGATACCCCGTTTGCTCTAATCAAATCACTTTCATTTTTCGACTCCCCGTTCTAGACCCCTTTTTAATTACTTGGAATATTTTCAGAAAAATACTGATGTAACATACAGACAGAGAGACACCGAAGTCTCACCATAAGGGTTCCTTTTTATAATGTTGGTACGGAACTAACTTTTTTTTCCCGACCATTTTTCCTCGGCCTCAAGTGTAACTCAGGAACTTACCTCTAACATCCAGCTTAAGCCGCTTCACTATCGACTCCTCCAACGCATCTGACGCGACGGTGCACTTCAGTTCGCCACCCAGGTCTTCCCGTGATATCGTCAGCGACAACTCGTTTTGGACCGTTATATTGTCCGGCGTTGTAATTACTCCTGCAACAATTGAGAAGGCATTATTAATATATTGTTCACGACTTTACTTTTAACAAGGAGTCAGGTCTCCTTTTATAAAGGAATACAGTTCGTCAAGCTGACTAGGCTTTTCTATCTTGACTATCATTCAGATGAGGGTGTTTAGTCATCCTATTACCAGGAGTTCAGAACCTGTAAGGGTCTGCTCAGATCTCCGTGGGGATATTCTCTTAAATAATACTCATAGTACAAGCTTAGAGCTTAGTTTGGTTCAAGGTGAATACTAAGGCCCGTATTAATAAACTAATCTCAACTCTAATGCTCGTCTCGAGATGTGTCAAAAATGACAGTGTTCTATGGTTTGACGTTTACTTTGACGTATCTTGTGACGTGCATCTCAGCTAAGATGAGTTTATTAATACGGGCCCAAGTTCCAAACTAAGCTCTGGGCTTTTAAATAAATAAAAATATCAATTAATATCAGGAATCTCAAACAATTTATTGATATTCATTTAGTTGTTTTACTGAGCGTTAAGCATCAGTTACGTGGATGCATTCGAAATTATTTTTTCTGTGTAAGGCTGTTAGGTAAATAAATAATAATAAATAATCCAATCGCCATACGAATAAATAAAATTTGTAATTTAACAAACACTGACCGATAACTTCTTTGGTACAGAAGATGAAGACGACACAATAAAATTAAAAAATAAATGGTCTCTCTTTTGTTAGTGGACAGATAGTACGCAAATATGTATGCACGTATGTAAACTTTTTATTGCACAAACATATAAATTTTACAACATTGTTATTGAAATAACGTACAAAGGCGAACTTATCCTTAAATGGGATTTCTTCCAACTAACCCTAAATTAAAAAAAAACTTTGAAACTTTTTTTTTGTTTTTAAATGGTATTCAGCTCGATACAGCCCAATCAGAAGAGGGTTTTTTACATCAATTTAAAAATACCGCGAGCAAAACTATGCGGCCCGTTCGTTGAGAATATAGCATTTTTTAAAGTAAAAACCAAATGGAAGAGATTGATCGCACCTGACTGGCGATTGATCAGTGGCTCTCAAATGTCGGATCGCTGCCAAGTTTTTTGTGTGAATCCAACTGTATGAGAATTGAAATATTGTTATTTTACTGTAAAATGGTCGCGGAATTGGTTTTTAGTTCAAGGAATTTTCCGGAGTTTGAAAGTCTACGTGGATGAATTGACGTATCCAGCCATTCGATATTTAATTAAATTATGTTTCTTTATAATATTCTCGTATTTTTTTTAAACGTTTTTGAACATTGCTGAAGTAATGAATTTAGTACATACAAATTTAGCTTTTATTATAATAAGGGCCGAAACTAAAGTACCCGAAACCGACGTGCGTGCATGACTCGATGTATGAATGTGGAAGAAACGAAAGAAATTTGTCAAGATCGTAGCTAGTGGAAAGAAGTGATCTCTGCCTACCCCTCTGGGAAGCAGGCGTGATTTAATGTATGTGTGTATGTAATTACTATAGCAAAGATATCACTTATATCAAAGCGAAATAAATTTGTCAAGATCGTAGCAAGTGGAAAGAAGTGGTCTCTGCTTACCCCCCTGGGAAACAGGCGTGATTTAATGTTTGTATGTAGATATCAGTTTTCACTATATTTTTTTTGCAATTAATGTGGTTTACGAATTTTTAGTTTAAAACAGTAAGTCTGACACAATTTAAGCAATTTATGTTCATTTACTAATTGATATTACATAATTTTAATAGCAATTTTAATTAGGGTGTTACCTTTATTTATTTTACTTATACTTATTTGGCTATTCGTTGCTATAAGTTATTTCTCAATCGCTCAAAGGTTTTTTGGAAGAGATCCCTAGGGACAAGTTTGCATTTGTATGCCCTGCTATATTTTTGGCAATTTTATAATTTGTTATATCTTATATGTACAATAACGTTTTCACATACATACATTATCATACATTACGGAGGAAACTTCTTTTGTAATTTTTTATTTTTCACTTCGTGTATAGCGGGCGGTAAGTAAAAACGAAAAGCGGTTTTATTTTACCGATGTACTTAGTTCACCTAAGCTTTACGGTTCAGTAAACAACCAATGTTCGATTTTTCAGCGTTGGCGCAGCCCTAATCCGGATTAACCGGTTGTGCTGTTCCGGTGAAAACCGGTTTAAACCGGTTCTGGAGAGTAAAACGCTGCGAAAAACATGTCAGTCGGGCAAGCTCTTAATCCCAAGTCAAAAACCAGTGTTTTGGTTAACATTTCAGTTCCATTTTGGAATAGAAATATATGGTGAAGCGTGATCGGTTCATAGAATTTCATATCGATTGTATCTTTTCATCGAATTCCTTTTAATCGAACGCTATTTACTGCTGTAACCATAATGTTTTCAGGGCCTCTATAGAAAACGCTAAAAATAATAGCGTTTTTGATCTGTTATCGTATTGTCAACGTTTTGATAATTTGACATTTGATTTATTTATTTGACAGTTATGGCGGGTGACTTAAGAACAATACCATAACAGAGGGGTTATTATGACGTGGCTATGCAATTCTGTTTACGCTGAGAGAAAAGGACAGAGCTATATAACTGCCATAGCTCTGTCCCTTACACTCACCGTAAAATGAACTGCATGGTTATGTCATAATAACCCCCCAGGTCAAATACGATATTGGGTTTGGTATTGAATGGAGGCCTAGTGTATCTAATGCAGGACGCAACTATATGTTAGAGTGAGATGAATTTCATCTCACTCCAACGTATGGTTGCGTCCTGCAGTGTTTGGCAAACACCGGCATTAAACATTAATCACAAAGGTTAGGTTAGACTTGTCAATAAAAAAAACACATACGGCAAGAAATGCTTTTCGTTCGTTGAAAGGTATTCGGATAAAATAATCGGTATATCCGAAACATATCTTTAGGCACTTGTCCCACCGCCGACGATGAGCGGGAAGCGAGTACCGCCAGCGATCAACTAGTAATATTTTTGTCTCACTTATTGACACGGGATCTATATTTTTTGTTCCGTCAAACTAGTGGAAAGAGTTCTCGCCGGCAGTGTGAACAGCCAGCGATGAACGATTAGTATACGTGTCTCTTTTACTAACACAGGATCCTTATCTTTTGTTCGTTTCTTGGGCGAGAAAATCGCCGATAGCTGATCGCTTACTCGCTCTTGGTGGGACAAGTGCCTTAAATTTAACTTATTATACCTATTCAATAACTTAATTGCCATACCGAGGCCTATCATTATAAAAATAAAGTATTTTATTGTTACTTCCTGTATTATAAACAAGAGCAATGAAAACGGGTTACTTTCTATTGAATTACCGTTGAAAGTGACCCGTTTTGCTCCTGAGCGCATTTTTATTGAAAAGTGTGTTCAGTTTACTTGTTAAAGGTTAACCAGTTGACCAACAGACACCTATCTCTAGTTTTATTTGCATTAAAAAAGAATATTTTATCACCTATTGAAGAACACAACCGGTAAAATTACTAGCATAGAGGCATTCCATTTTACTCCTGGATTGGCAACGCATTTGGAGTCTTAAGACTACAGTCTTGAGATTGTAGTCTTAAGACTCCAAATGTCTATGGGTCTCAGATCCCACTTACCATCAGCCTCCTATTTCACCTACATGACAATGACAGGTGACAGGTGACCGTTCGGTATACATTGTAAAGTTAACAAGATTTCACATTCATAACAGCTGCGTCGTGTTCACTAAAATGTCACCTGTCATTGTCAGGATGGAGAAATAGGGGACGGAGAAAAAACAAAGGATAATAAAAAGGAACTATAGTTAAGTTCCAGGACACACAAACACACTGTGCTATTTATTATTAGGTTCAACGAGAACCCGATCATCAAAGGTCTCATGTTAATCCAATATCTTAATAAATCTCTCATAAAATCCTATTCCACTTGAATGTAAATTTCATTATCGCCCAGACGCGTTAACACTATGGGGTAAATTACCCCTAATCGGGGTAACTACCCCTATCAGGGTAACTACACGGATTGGGTTATGGAAGGTAATTTATTGTTGTTTTGGGTAATTTTATGGACGTGAGCTGAATTGAAGTGTTTTGTTACGTTCAGGGCCGAGAAATTGATGTTGGGTGTATTTTGTATGGAAATTTAGGAGTTGGACAGTATTAGGCACTGGACGTGATACTTAATCATAATGATAGATAGATAGATAGTTAGATAAAACGTTTATTTGCGTACTACAAAATACACATACAAATTGATAAAACCAATCAAAATAATCAGAGTGACACTAACATTACACACAAATTGCCAAAAGAATGTGTGCGCTGCAGCAGGGCAAAAGGGTAATAGTTCAGCGTATAACCTTGTTCATCACGAGCAAAACACTCGTACTGGTACTGGTACTGGTACTGATACTGGTACTGGTACTGGTAATGGTACTGGTATAATATAAATATGAAATATTATGAGTGTGTGTGTAAGTGGTTTTCGGGCTCACTATTTGTTTTACCACTTTCATTTTACAAACATTTCGCAAGGAAAAAAACCGGCCGCATTGTTTTTTTTTTGTGGCCAAACCTAACCTAACCTAACTTATTAGTCTTATTACATTCAGACTACAAATTGTATATGAGGCAAAATGGACCCATGCTTAAACCGTTACATATTACAAAGGTTACATGGGCTTATTAAATAAGTTAGGTTGAAAAAGGGCATTGATTGGGTAAATTTGATTGAAGAATATTGTCATATTTTTATCAGCGGCCACGGATGATTTTTACATAGTTATTTACACACATAGATATACATAATTTATGGCGTTTAATAATATCGTAACCGAGATATTTAAGATTTAAGTGTTTGTGTAGTTTTTGGTACTAAAAGGTACCAAAAACACACGGTCGTTGGTACTAAAAGTACGCCTAAGTAAGAATATTAGAGGTAAATATCTCGGCTCTGATGCATTTAAGAGTATTACATTACATAACAAAACATGTTTATTTTGAATTATTCTATCATAATTTACCACTTTTACTAATGGCCGCTCACCTTGAAAATGTATGACTTTTACAAATGACAACACTTTTACCCAAACCGGTTTGGTGGAGAAATAGTATTATCACACTAAAAATACAGACAAATTCAGATCTGTTTGTTTGAAGTCGGTTAAATCCGGTTTTTATCTCTGTTCAAATCGTATTAGATCCATTCCAACTATTTGGCTAATTAAATTTGTTTGAGACCTTTTAGTTTAGAAGGAAAAACTTTGGGGCCCCAGCGGTCATGTGATAGGGATTTATTGGGGGGTCTGGGGTCGGGCCAGCGTTCTGTATAGCGCGCCGAGGGTTCCGTGGGGTAATATTTTGATTAACGATGTTCTGTTTTGTATGCAAGTACTTTATGTTTTAAATTTACGTCATATGGTGTTATTGAAAACGGCCTGCGTATTGTTGTGTTCCGAAAGAAGGGGGTAAGAAAATTGGTGAGATTACAATAGTACCTAGGTAACGAATTTGTAGTAGGGAGGTCCTTATACAGCACTTTTTTTTTTCTTATTTTAATAGTTATATTTAGGGGTCGCTTCCAGCCAGTAAAAAATTAACATGGATTTTTCTCATTTTTTTAAAAGTAAACTAGGGTAACAACGACGTTTTTTTTGGGTTAGGATAGTTGTGCATGAATTTTTTCACAGTCAAAGGGGGGTATTGTTTTGGGTTCTCGGATGGTGGTAATTAATTTATTGTATTCCTCAAACTAAAGAGTAGTAAGAGTGTTCCACTTTATAATAATGCGATAATAGTTGCAATAGCACGTTATTTTATTAACTTCAAACTTTGTTTCGTGGTAGACCTCTGAACCCCATTTAAAAAAAACTAGTCATAGGCTCGTTTTCGAGGTAATACTCGTAAAAGCGAACGGTGGGTTGTCGCAACTATTTTTCAAAAGTGGAAAAATAACGACCACCCTAATGTAGTCTTGAGATTGTCACCGTAAGATAGCATCGTAAGTGTACTCGTTTGACTGGTGTCTTTACACAAACGTATGCAAACGCTAACTAGCGTGGATATAACAAATTCAAGTCGTGCCCTAAATACCTGCAATCCCTTCAAAGCAATAAGAGTTAAAGGTTATTCGGGGCGTGATTTCGATCAAATTAACGAAAATAAATAAAGTGAAGTTTCACCCGGACCCTTCTAATCTGATGCGATAAAACAGCACGTGGGGCTAGGGTTGGCACCACTGAGAAAACACTTTATTATTTATTGAAAAAATTGTAACTATGTGTTTGTTCTTTCATTTTTACACATTTTTAAAGTGCCGTTGTCAAACTGAGAATCATACTTTAGTCATGTTGAAGCTCTTGAAAAAATGTATATGTTTTTATACGTTTTGGGATCTGCAGGACCGTTTAGGCAGTCTTGAAATCTAAAAGATTTTTTTTTACAACAGTTATATGAATCGACTCAACCAAAACTACTAAAACTTACTGAAATTCTGAAAAATATCCGCAAATTTGAATCCACTTGGAAACGTAACTTTGTTCGTACCTCATATTGAAATATATTTTTCTAAATTTTGATTTCTGTTTCACCTTCAGGACAGACCGGTAGCTAGTAGACTATAGATACTATTTAAATTTTGTACATAATACTTAGTTTTTTAAGAAGTTTTGTATATATTTGATCACCATATTCTTTTCCTATTAATACTTCAAAGGCCAACAGATTAAATTTGGTACAATTTAAAATGAATGAAGACTTAATACAAAAATACACAATAAAATAATATAGTTGCAGGAAGGTATTTTAATGATTATGAAGTAAACAAACAACAATTATAGCCAAAATCATTGAACACTACGACAATCATATGGCAACCGATGACCTGAAAGGAACACCCTGGCAACTGGAACGTAAAACGGAAACCTAAGTCAATGAAGTGTAAATTCTCGCCGTCTGTCACGCGGCCTGGACAGCCTTTATGAAATATGGATGCGGCATGAAGGCGGTGTTTCAAAATGAAACGGGTTGAGGAAAGTTATACGAAGGAATTTCTGACAATACATTTGTGAATCTTATAAAAAAAAATCGTCCGTGTAATCAATCCGTCGTAGGATATCATATTCGCAAAACATGACATTCGCAAATCATCATAGTAGCATACATACATACATAAACTCACGCCTTTATTACCAGAGTGGGGTAGGCAGAGCTACAGAATTACCAACAACTCTAAAAAATTGTTGATAATTCTGTAACCACATTTTGCACACTTAGGCTAAGATGTTTACCAGTGTATTAGTGACAGGTTGCAATTGAAAGCTCATCGCCTAACAGTACTATACGCCTTTATTCCCTTAGCCGTCTCTTACGATATCAAAACTTTGCACGTCTTCATTTTTTTCTTTAATGGAAAGGAAAGCCCTTATCTTCTGTAACATAAGAATCAGTTAGTGCCCATTGGTTCCATCACTAGTCGTTTTCTTATCTTATTTTATCTTACAGATGGGATCTTTCGGATACACTTCGACCCTGTAGGATCTTTTGGCTTACCCTTTTACACACGCAGCTGTTCGAATATGCACGTTTCCTCACGATGTTTTTCCTTCTCCGTAAGAGCATCGGGTAATGCACTTAAGTTACAAAAAACTCATCAAAATATGGTGACCGCGGGGTTTGAACTCAGTACCTCACGATCACGAGTCGATCCCCTCAGCAACTGGGCCACCGACGTATCACTAGTTGTTAAAAATCAATATATTACATTGTACTAGCGACCCGCCCTCGCTTCGCTTCGGTTTATGAGAGTTTTCTGTAACCCCCGTACATAAAACAGAGATTTATTATACATAAAAACCTTCCTCTTGAATCACTATATCTATTACGCAAAACCGCATCAAAATCCATTGCGTAGTTTTAAAGATCTAAGCATACTTAGGGACAGACAGCGGGAAGCGAGTTTGTTTTATACTATGTAGTGATATTGAATACAAAACGGACACATTCCAAAATGCGTCAGCTGTTCGTATAAAATTTTCAAAGCAAAAGCAAATTATTTTGGAATGTGTCTGTTTTGTATTCAAAGTTATATTTCTGGACTCTCAGCTGTCTTAATAATAAAATTAACCCTTAAAGATACGTAAATCTCCGCACGTATCGGGCCCTTTTAACGTATAAGGTTCACCGGCCACGGAGCAATTAATTAGCGGACATAAATCCTGCTTAACCTACTCCGTAATAGAGCCTATCCCTAGTTTATTGGGGCCAGAACTAGATAGGTGTACGGATAAGTTATATGCGTAAGACTGGCATATGAAGATGAAAGGCATTCCACATTTATTTATTTTAAATAAAAAATACTTATTTTCCAAACGATTTTTATACATTTCAAAATATATTGCTTATGACCACCACACTAGGCGACGCCTGTCGTCTCATGGGGGGGGGGGGGAGGGACACAGAACCATGATTACCAATTACAAAATGTCCTGCGTTTGTTCTGGTTAAGATAGCAAATAATGTTTTAACTAAATTAAAGCTACTATTATTACATCTTTATTTTTCTTTCTTTATGGCATAGAGAAGACAAACGAGCACACTGGCCACCTGATGGTAAGTGGAAACTGTGACCCATAGACATTCGCATTCACAAGACTGCAATGCAATCCTAAACTGCAAATGCGTTGCCACCCTGAGGACTAAGATGGAATGCCTCTATGCTAGTCATTTCACCAGCTGTCTTATCCCCAAACCGGAACACAACAATGCGAATAAGATGGTGGTAGCGATCCAGACGGACCCTGCACAAGGTCCTACCACCCGCAAAATACATTATAATAAACTCACGCCTTTATTCCCAAGGGGGGTAGGCAGAGCCACAGAATTACCAACAACTCTAAAAACTTGTTGAAAATTCTGTAACCTCATTTTGCACAATAAGGCTATATGTTCGCCAATTTATTAGTGACAGGTTGCAAGCCTAACAGTACTACCAGTGTTTATTCTCTTAGGCCCACTTGCGTGGACTAGAGTTAGCGTCTTAACCCGAAGTTAGGCGGCAAACCACGTACAAAAGTAGACGCTTAACTCTGGGTTAAGGGCTAACTCTGGTCCGCGCAAGTCCGCCTTAGTCGCCTCTTACGACATCCACGGGAAAACACGGAGTGGTGCTATTCTAACCCGGCAACCACACGGGGGCACTACTATTATTATAACAAATATTTAACTGAGCAAAAGGCTAGATAATGCCACCGCCAGAATCTGCTGGAATTGAGTACAGTGAACAGCATAACTAAGTGATCATTTATGTACCTGGTCACTTTAACGTCGTGTTTGAAATGTTATACAAAATTGCGAAACGGTTGAAAGAGACAGGGTACATAAATGATCACTTATTTATGCTGTTGGCTGTACATTATAGACCGTCAAGAAAGTCATGACATGATAATGATTTTATTTTTCATCCAAAGAACTAAACTACAGGATATTATAGCATAATGCAACACAGCCATAGAGTAATATACCTAGTCTGTTTACTGTATATTGGATCAATGATAAAATCCTTTTCATGTCATGACTTTTTTGACGGAATATAGGTGAACGGATTTGAGTGTGAGTGTGTATGTGTGTGTGTGTGTGTGTGTGTGTGTGTGTGTGTGTGTGTGTGTGTGTGCATCGTGTTAGTAGGAAGTACAAGACAAAAAATACCAAGTAGTTAGATTCACCTTGACCTTAGCCCTCAGGGTTGGCAACGCAATTGCAACAGGCAGATCTCAAATTTAATAATCAAAGCTGTTTTAACTATATTATGTTAGTAATAAGGTTGATAATGCTACAGGAGTTTGCGGCTGCCCCATTTCAAAACCTAGTAAGTCTTAAAAACTCAATTTTGCGATTTTTGCATAAAACGCTGTTTCAAGCAAGTCCCTGCTGGATGTAAACTCGTTTAAAAGCTTATCTTACTTAGTAACTGCACAAAACCTAGTAAGTGCACAAAAATTGGCCTTTACCATTTTAAAACCTAGTACGTCACAAAACTATTTCAAAAACCTAGTATGTCACAAAACTATTTCAAAAACTTAGTGTATGACATGCACTTACTAGGTTTTGAAAAAAACAGAGAGTCTTGAAAATTACCAAGTCACTAATTCTTTATTTGCATTTAATGTCAAATGCTATAATGGCACATAAATTATGTAACATAGGAAATTAAATTAAAAAATACGTAAACCAACGTATTTGTCTTAATCTACGTAACCAAGAAAGTGTCATTTCACAAACAAATATAGAAAAAAAAATACGGCTGAGACAAAACCATGCTTTTTCACTCTCCTGTAAAATTACCTCAATGTCACTTGCTGCGTTTTGAAATAGGGCAGCTGTTTTATCGAATATACTGTCTATTGGGTTACAAGTCTATATAGTTAGTTAGTTAGTAAGTATTTGTGTCTAGGCCTAAGATTAAGTACAGAATTAGCTCGGCGAGGCTGGCCGCAGTGTGTTCGGAACCCAATAATAACTGAAGACCCGAACTGTGCAAGTTTGAGCTAGTTTCTGGATTCTGGTTTTGGTACAGAAGAGAAGAGGGAGGCGATTTTGAATAAACTAATGAAATGCGCACTGCTAGATCAAAATAGTAGTAACTCACAATACAACTGTTTTCTAAAATATACTTTAATACAACTACTATGAGCTTGAAAGAAAATTAACAAGGAATTTGAGTTAATACTGTTTTGATCTAGCAGTACCGTGTGGTTGCCGGATTAGAATAGTGCCACTCCAAGTCTTCCCGTGGATGTCGTAAAAGCCGACTAAGGTAATAAAGGCGTGTAGTACTGTTAGGCGATGGGCTTGCAACCTGTCACTAATACACTGTTAAACATCTTCGCCTAAGTGTGCAAAATGTGGCTACAGAATTATCAACAAGTTTTTAGAGTTGTTGGAAATTCTGTAGCTCTGCCTACCCCACTCTGGGAATAAAGGCGTGAGTTTATGTATGTATGTGTATGTGATCTAGCAGTGCGATATGTTCGTTTATATGGTGCGCTGCTTAAAATACGGAGACGGTACGCAATCGTAGTGACGTGGCGTAAATAAATAAATGCAATGAATAAATGAATTATGAATTATGTCAAGGTAAAGTAGTGACGTTTACGGCATGTCACTGCGATTCCGTGCCGTCAGCGTATTTTGAGCAGCAGTGTGGAATGCGACAAAAACGGTACCGTAAAATTATACAACTATGACAATAATCCAACTTTACTTTTCATATTATTCTAAAAATATAATAGAATTAGCTATAGCTAGAGTAGAGCAGTAAATTTTAGGCCAAACTACGAGTACATATACCCAGCAATAAAAGCAGTAAGGTATCATAATTTTAGAATAATGTAATGAAGAATATTGGACTATTGTTGCAGGCTTGGACCATAGTTGTGTAGTTTTACGGTACGGATGCAATGAGTCACTGTGATTTTAAGCCGTCTCCGTATTTTAAGCAACGGTGTGGTTGCACCAAAGTCGCTTCCTGCCACCTGTCCCTCTGTATGTACAGCGGTTCGTTTTTTTGTTGTTGTTGTGCTTGATTTATTTTTATTAACCCCCAACGCAAAAAGAGAGGTGTAATAAGGTTGAGCGCTATGTGTGCATGTGTATTTCTGTGACATTGTAGCTCTTGAATGGGTAAACCGATTTGGATGCGGTGGTTTTCATTTGAAAGCAGGTTTTTTAGCAGCAGTTCTAAGCTAGGTGTCATGAAAATCTCAGATATCAGTTTTGAAAGAACCACCATTATATCTATCGCTATAAATTTATGGCATACCACACAGTTGACATTTTCTGTTCTTATTTCTCATATTTTGTGCCACGCCACAACTCGTGCCCCGTATAACTTGTAAAGCAGGCATCCAGTGACAAAGGCGGCCTCATACACAAACTGAGTTCTCCAACTATACCAGTGGGTTGCAGCATCACGGTCACGGGTTTATATGAATTTAACTTATAAATTGTTTAAACATTCTTACTAATTATTTAATTGTTACAAATGTTTGCGCGAAAATAGGTAATTTATTCCGGTTAATTAAACAATTTCAAAGGGAATAAAGATAAGTACATTTTGCATGAATGAAGTAACGAAGAAAATGTCATAGTTTGCGAGCTTGTGATTGCTTGTTTCTCATATCTTGTGCCACGCCACAACTCGTGCCCCGTATAACTTGTAAAACAGGCATCCAGTGACAAAGGCGGCCTCATACACAAACTGAGTTCTCCAACTATACCAGTGGGTTGCAGCATCACGGCCACGGGTTTATATGAATTTAACTTATAAATTGTTTAAACATTCTTACTAATTATTTAATTGTTACAAATGTTTGCGCGAAAATAGGTAATTTATTCCGGTTAATTAAACAATTTCAAAGGGAATAAAGAAAAGTACATTTTGCATGAATGAAGTAACGAAGAAAATGTCATAGTTTGCGAGCTTGTGATTGCTTGTTTCTCATATCTTGTGCCACGCCACAACTCGTGCCCCGTATAACTTGTAAAGCAGGCATCCAGTGACAAAGGCGGCCTCACACACAAACTGAGTTCTCCAACTATACCAGTGGTTTTTTTTTTTTATGGCATCGGGTAGACAAACGAGCACACAGGCCACCTGATGGTAAGTGGAAACTGTGACCCATAGACATTCGCAATCACAAGACTGCAATGCAATCCTAAGACTGCAAATGCGTTGCCAACCCTGAGGCTAAGATGGAATGCCTCTATGCTAGTCATTTCACCGGCTGTCTTATCCCCAAACCGGAACACAACAATTCGAACACTGCTGTTTGGCGGTAGGTTAATGGATAAGATGGTGGTAGCGATCCGGACGGACCCTGCACAAGGTCCTACCACCCGCCAATGCCGCGCGGTTGGGGCATCACGGCCACGGGTTTATATGAAGTTAGCATGTAAATTGTTTAAACAGTCTTACTAATTATTGAAATGATACAAATTCCGGTTAGTTAAACAATTTCCAAGGGAATAAAGATAAGCACATTTTGCACGAATGGAGTAACGAAGAAAATGTCATAGTTTGCGAGCTTGTGAGCTTGTGTTTCTCATATCTTGTGCCACGCCAAAACTCGTGCCCCGTATAACTTGTAAAACAGGCATCCAGTGACAAAGGCGGCCTCATACACAAACTGAGTTCTCCAACTATACCAGTGGGTTGCGGCGTCACGGCCACGGGTTTGTATGAAGTTAGCTTGTAAAATGTTTTAATATTCTTACTAATTATTTAAATGTTACAATTTTTAAGCGCGAATATGGGGACTTTATCCCGGGTAATTAACTAATTAAAGAAGTTTCAAAGAGGCTCATTGACGTCACGGGAGACCGAAGATCTGGCAGTTTCCTCGCTCAACGTAGAAGTTTTACCATCCAGCGAGGAAATGCTGCCAGCATCTTTGGTACAATGCCACAGGGGCCATTCTTAGATTTCATATTTTAGTTAATAAATATAATATAATAATAAATAAAATAATAGTTTTCTTTTTCAGTTATTGTGTTATGGTTGTTGTATTATTTTATGTTAATTTCTAAAGGAATAAAGATAATCACATTTTGCACAAATGGAGTAACGAAGAAAATGTGATAGTTTACGAGCTTGTGATTGCTTGTTTCTCATATCTTGTGCCACGCCACAACTCGTGCCCCGTATAACTTGTAAAGCAGGCATCCAGTGACAAAGGCGGCCTCATACACAAACTGAGTTCTCCAACTATACCAGTGGGTTGCGGCGTCACGGCCACGGGTTTGTATGAAGTTCGGAGTTGAGTGAAAGTTTGGATCATTTTTATCCGACTGCCGAAGGAGGGTTATGCGTTTATCAGTACATATGTGTTTGTATGTATATTTGTTCCTTTGTGCGCTCTAGATACTAAAAACGTGGACCGACTTTTATGTTTTCGACTGTCACTAGAATCGGACATTTGACATTATCTGTGGTAGGTCACAGACAATGATGAAGTCTGCCGCTAGTAAGTTAAAAATATGATCTTTTGTCTGATTTTATTTCATTTCCTCGCAATTGTGATGAAAAATATTGTATGTTACATGGGTGGTAAAGTAAATAACAATGCATAATAAAATGAATTATCCTTAATATACTTAAATAGATTCATGTTCGTAACCATTAATCGTGTTTCACGAAATTAAATTCGTACTTTCAATATTTTAGCACAGTTGTCATTTTCAAAAATGGTCCATACACAATCACTGAAAATCGCGATAATCCTCTATTCACAAACACCGTGATTGGCTGTTTAGTAGTTTAAAAATAAATGAAAAAAATATTACTTTAGTCACTAGAGATTAATAAAGAGTTTTAGTCCCGCAATGCAGAGACTAAAGTAACATTTTAAGAGCATGAGAAGTTAAAAAGACGATTATTCCCTATTAACGTTATGCTTCGTCGATTTTTCTAAGCTCGTTATTTTCCTACCAAGAGCACTCTTAGTTACCAAAGGTGCTCGTTCGTATTATAACTAAGTTCAGAAGCTCCAAACTGCACTTAGAACGCTGCATTTATAATGCGTTGTCATATGCTTCGTATCGAGTTTGCGTCCCCGTAAGTACTCGTGATTTAGTTACTGAGGCCAGTGTTCTAGCATGTAATGTAATTATTATGGCGACGTTTAGTTAAAATTTAAACTCATGAGAAATATTGGAAAAGGGCCGAATCTTAAGTACCCGAAACCGACGTGCGTGCATGACGCGATGTATGAATGTGGAAGAAGCGAAATAAATTTGTCAAGATCGTAGCAAATGGAAAGAAGTAGTCTCTGCCTCCCTCTGGAAAACAGGCGTGATTTAATGTATATTATACATGTAGAATATTAATCATTAAAATATATTCCTCATGCGATGTGCAAAAATACAGTCACTAAATTAAATTTGGTACCCACCTTAGTTCCGAAGTCAATCTGACATTCTACAACAATAAGGTTGAGTTTCCTAAGAGTTACAAGTTACCTAAGACTTGACATCTGTAATGACATAAGTTCTGTTTGGTTTGCTTTAGTAGAGCTAAGAAGGTATGTATAAGGCAAAAACATTTTTGTCAACATTAGTGGTGGTATATACGAGTAGAATCCTTCCGGATCGTTACTACCTTCAAACCGCCACCAAGCAGTAGTGTTCGCATTGTTGTGATCCAGTGTGGAGATAAGACAACCAGTGAAATTACTAGAATTTAAGGATTGAACTCTTGAGAATTCATTTGTCTTTGGGTCCTATATCCATCATCATCAGACGGCCTGTGTGGAAGTGTGCCAACATTGCCAAAAAAAATGTATCAAAACTTGACAAAGGAAGTACTTTTATTCATTATTAATATTAATTTCTTTAAACGGGTATAAAAACAAATTTAGGCATTTAACATGCCGCAATAGAGCAGCTATAATAGTTGTAAGTTTTTAATAATTACACATACAGTACATAAACTCACGCCTTTCTTCCCAGAGGAAAGCAGAGCAATAAAATTACCAACAACTCTAAAAATAATATAACCACATTTAATTCTGTAACCACATTTTGCGTTTTGATTTTCAATTATTTCAAGTTTTAATAGTTACTTAAATATTAAAATTAGGTATACACCCCAAAATTGTATACTTAGGGCCTGTTGTTTGATCAGTAGTTAAACTAACTAATAGTTAAAATTTCAAAATGGAATCGAAAAGTTGAAGGAATCTCAAGGAAATGTGTCCAATTATCAATTCCTATTTCAAATTTTAACAATTAGTTCAATTCCCAAGGCTGTAGTTTTTTAAATCTGTAATTAAATGTTGTTCAAAGCAAACATTCTATAGCTAGCTTTTGATATACAGGCTGTTCTTCATAAACTACAAACGTCCAGAGCGAATTTCAAGTAAATGGGACATAAAAAGGAAAACTATAAAATAACTCGAATGGCCGCTTGCGCAGTTATTGACCGGAACGAAACTAATTAAAGAACGCGCCACGAGGAATTAAAAAGAGGTTAAGCGTGAATCGGTACAAAGTGCAAGGGTTTCGCTGAAGAAATCAAATTAATACCATTTTAATTCTTCAAAGATTTAGAAGAAAATTAAATGGAAATCATAAATGCCATTACGTGTACTTAAAAAAAAACGTCTTCGTCACACTGTCATATGAATATTGACACATGTCACTCTCTTTTTACGTCGTAACAAATAAATATACCACAAATGAGAATACCAACAGTTTTGATTAAATATTTTGAATTGTTTTGTTTAACGCATATCGTACATAATAACAGACAACTACCATCTTAAAACCAGAGTCAACCAAAACACAAAATGTAACAGGTAGTTTGGGTAAACATCACCTCAAAATTCTTACAATTCCCCAGATAAAATAACAATCCGTTTAAAGGTTTTTCTTGTATGTTTTTCTTCAAAACACCCAGTGAACCCTGGAGAAGACTTCGGAGCCAGTTAAACAAACTAGGTTACATAGCTGTGCTATAAATAGAGCTTTAACTGAATTACGGTGACCATTCAACTTGACGCTAAGCGATATTGCCTTGAACATGTTCAAGTAAGCCCACGGTTTAAAAGGGAAAATGGTGATGTTTTTTAACATCCTGCATACCTACATGGGTTATAAAAAGAAAAAACGCGGCTATATAAAATGGTAATAATAATTTGATTGTAATGCAATTTTCTGATTGGGTACACTGTCTATCATAATTATCGCTAGTCAACATATGTTTTGTTACGAAAGTGATACTTTTACAGGATTTTAATAATTCTAGGCTATGCTTTATATAAGATGCTAACAAATTAGTCACGGATATGTTTACAGCTGATAGTACTCGGTTCTCGGAGTACATTTAAGTATGAAACATCATAGGTTTTCTTATGTTTTTTTGGAGAAAACTAGGAAACAAATTTGCTACGTTAAAACACCCTGTTAATAAGATAATTAAATGAGACCTCTTTAGACATTCTAGAACCTCTTTTAACTATCATTCAGACGCTAGTATTTAATAACCTACAATTTTCCCGCCTAATCATAATGACATTTACGAAAAGCAACTTTTGACAAACAGTTTAAAACATTTTGACAGATACATGATAGGGGTGATTATTTTGAAGGTTAATTATAATTTATATTTTTTGTTCGGTAAATCAAAACAATAAAATGAGGTTCCTTAATTACAATTAAAGGTTAATTGTTTTAATGTAATGTATTATCTCTTAAAATATCCGTGACCTATTTGTTAGAACCTTATATTAAGGTAAACGTCCGAGTGCTCGTCGCTGTACTTGTATTTGTCCCCATACTTTGAATTGCAATTAACAAAATAAGATTAACATTACTTTTGGCACCACCTCATTATAGCGATGAGAAATGTTTGTGGCTTTGATATTTCACACAATTTTTAAATAAAGAAAAGGACTGCCAGCAAAACCACCTGACATTTACTCATACAATCCGATTGACTAACATTGATTTCAATTTTGAAATGTTTTGATACGGTCGCCATATAAAACAAATTCTATTTAACAAAGGTAAAGGTCACATCTCCCAAATGAAATGAAAATATTTTGTGTATAATGTATAAATGAACATATTAATATCACGACGCAAATAAATAATGACATGTGGATATATCAGAAATTCTGAATAGTTTACACTTGAATAAAATTTATGACTATCGATAGGTAAGTGGTAAGTAATCTCAGGATTCCAATCTTACGCTGACAATATTATCAAGAACTTTTTGACGTGAAAAATTGCCTGTACTTACCGAATAAATACCTTTTTAGAGTTCCGTATGCAAATGACACCGTTTGCATACGGAACCCTATTTTGGAACCCTATTTAATAAGCCTACGCTGTTCGTCCGTCGGTCTGTCTGTCAGCGGGCTGTATCTCATGAACCTTTAGCTAGACAATTAACCATTCGCAGAGTGTGAATTTTCATTGTCGCTATAAGATCATTTTTTTTGTTAATAAACCCGTTTGTGAAAAATGCGGTTACAGAATTAACAACAAGTTTTTAGAATGGTTGGATTTGTAGTTCTGCCTACCCTGTAACACTTTCTAGTCTAGATTTTATAGATTTAGCTAACTTTGTCTACTAAAACAACCTACATGAAGTTTGGACGAGAATGTAACTTTCAAAGTCAATTTATTACCTTCTTTTGGTCCATAAGGCCAGCGGTTATGGAAGAAATGCATTCCGTCACTTCGATACTATCTTTTCTCTTCACTTTCCCAACTTGTTAGCACTTAATCACGCTGATATTTGCACAAATAGAACATCAACAAACAGATATAATTTTTCTTGTTTAGCCATTAACTGTCAAACGTAACGTTTCGATACTTCTTTGTTTACATTTCTGGATTTCATCCGCGGCTGTCACATTTGACAGTCGTCCATATATTTTTCTTACAATTGAACTTGTTTCAGCTTCCACATGAATATATTCTAATCCTGAGCATCATGTAGGACATTTAATCATAGATCTTCACTAATTACTAAAATATATAATTCATTTACTTACAATTTGGCTGGTCATTATTAGTCTTCCGTGTCGAACAAAACGCAGCCGTAAGTTGGCAACCCGGTAATTTTTGGTTTCGTTTCAGGCAAGTTGTGTTCGAGTGTATGGATAAACGTCACCCATTTTGGCTTTTTATTTTAGTAATGCTTTTCGGTAAAAATAGGATGAAGTCTGAAGTTTCCCTTCTATTCCCCATTCTTTATGTGTGTTCGTTTTTCAATAAATTATGTCTTTGATTTCGGTCGGTTTCGTCCAAATAAATCTCTAGCTTCAACGACGAAACGGAACACATGACTATTGGTTCTCGATCTTTCTATCGACCTTTTTTTGACCTCTACATTCAGATTTTTCTCGACCATGTGAACACACACAATTTTAAGTCGCTGGATCAATTTCTCGCTTCGGGGTGAGTTTTGAGTCGAAAAGGTGTCTTTTATTTGCCTAATGTGGTGACATTCTAATAAATCTGTTCAATTACTTTCAGCGTTCGGCCCAGATTGTTTAATTTAACTTCAAATGATGTCCTAACTAAGGAGAATCACTACTGTGTCTGTCCACGTTTTGTCCATCCACTACTCAGGTGAGGTTTCTAAACTTATTTATTCGTATCTAGTTGGAAGCGGTGACATTGTTTTGTTGACAATGTTTCTCAAAGCATTTGTTTTAATTTCAGTTATTCACCGATGAAAATTCCTTAATTTTTTTTATAACACTTCAACGTCACTTCACTCTTTTACGGCGGCCCCGCAACTACACGGGTGTGCTGATGTCCGACGATTTAATCTCAGAACAAAACTATCACTATTGAGGGAGAAAACGAAGTCCAACCGCGTGTACATCGGGTACCGCGATCCACAAGTCAGATTCTGCTACAATTCAATGGTAACGGCGGGCGCTGTTTGACCTGTAGCCAAGCTGTGTCTGACCTCTGTCCATACGGGATCCTGCGGGTGATGTTCTCCGGGTAAAACTCCGTATTTCATTTCGACCAACACCCTCAAACTCGTACTTCTAAAGCCGGTAAATTCTAACCTTTTCTTGAATAACTATAGAATAACGGTACCAAAGCAACCGAGAAAGCCTCGCTCTTAAGTAACTACTTATAAGATAATCCTAGTGCCAACTTGGCAATCTGTAAAGAGGGTAAGGGGAGGACTTAATTAATAAATGTTTACTTGTTACTGATTTATGACTTTTATTTAGCATATTCTCATTTTGACGGTGAACTCATCTGGCGCTCATAAGTATAAATTTGATGAGTCTCCACCGCTCTGGTCACCTTCGAATCACACGGCCTGTTCTCATGCTCGGTTCATTTCAACCCGACTCTGGGAATGAAGGCGTAAAGGTATGTTTGTGTGGGTGGATCAACATTTTATTGTTGTTATTCTGTCCCGTAAGCCAGGAGACAACAGTGATAGAGTTTTTTAGAAAAAAAAGTATATACTTCTAGCACACTCAGGAGAAAAGCCATGAAATAATGGGTTTGTAATTACTAATAAAACTGTTTTTTAGTCGACCTATATCCTTTGAATTTGTAGCTGCTGTTATTTGAATTGAATAGGCTCCAAAACTACTGGACCGATTTGAAAAATTCTTTTACTATTAGAATCCTACATTATCCCTCATGAACATAGGCTATGTTTTATTTCTCTGCGTAGATGCCGTCACGGGTAATACCTATGTAAATAAAGAAGAAACGCCAGTTTTCCAGCATGGTACGGAACCCTTTGTATGCGGACTCACACTTGGTTTTTTTTCTTTTTACACGACCAGCTAAAATAACGAATGGAGAATATTTTTATAACCCGCACAACTGGGTCGAGAGATCAATTACACAGCACATAGTCGCGGCCCCGAGCTCGTCCGGAATGGTAATGAGAACAATCTCAACTCCGCGGAACTCTTTCTGTCCAATGACAGTTTTTAATTGCATCAGATTTCGTAGTTTTGATATAATTTTGTGTAGTTTTTATTTTTGTTTATTTAACTTTTGCAAAGGGTTTCGTTTGCATCTTGTGTAACGTTCTACAAACACTATAAAAGGGTTTCGAAGTTCCTACCCAAAGGGTTCCCTCTCAGCGTTCGCTGTTTATCCATCTGTCTGATGGGTTGTATTTCACGGATCGTAGCAATTGTAATTTTTTCAGAGTTCCATTGTCACTACCTAAAGGTTGCCCACTCAGCCTCCGCTGTCCATCCGTCTGTCTGTTTGTCAGTTAGCTATATCTCATGGCTCGTAACTACTGCTAACGCTGTTGCTACTACTGATATATCACCAAACATTATAAAAGCGGCCCTCGTTCCAGAATAGTACGGAACCCTTCTAGTGTGTGTCCGACTCACACTTGTCCGGCTTTTTTGTCTTTTTACACAGCTAAAATAATGAATGTAGAATATTTTTATAACCCGCACAACTGGGTCGAGAGATCAATTACACAGCACATAGTCGCGGCCCCGAGCTCGTCCGGAATGGTAATGAGAACAATCTCACCTCCGCGGAGTTTCTTCTGTCCAATGATAGTTTTTAATTGCCTCATATTACGTAGTTTTGATATAATTTAGTGTAGTTTTTATTATTGTCTGTTTAACTTTTACAAAGGGTTTCGTTTGCATCTTGTGTAACGTTCTACAAACACTATAAAAGGGTTCCGAAGTTCATACCCAAAGGGTTCCCTCTCAGCCTCCGCTGTTTATCCATCTGTCTGATGGGTTGTATTTAATGGATAGAACCAGTTTATAATTTTTTCAGAGTTCCATTGTCAGTACCTAAAGGTTGCCCACTCAGCCTCCGCTGTCCATCCGTCTGTCTGTTTGTCAGTTAGCTATATCTCATGGCTCGTAAAAGGTAGACACATGATTTAATACTACTTCTAACGCTGCTGCTACTACTGATATATCACCAAACATTATAAACGCGGCCCCCGTTTCAGAATAGTACGGAACCCTTCTAGTGTGTCCGACTCGCACTTGTCCGGCTTTTTTTTCAGCTAAATAAAATAACGAATGGAGAATATTTTTATAACCCGCACAACTGGGTCGAGAGATCAATTACACAGCACATAGTCGCGGCCCCGAGCTCGTCCGGAATGGTAATGAGAACAATCTCAACTCCGCAGTTTCTTTTGTCCAGTGATAGTTTTTAATTGCGTCAAAATAATAAGTAGTTTTCATATAGTTTTGTGTAGTTTTTGGAAGGGTTTGAAAAAGCTAAAAGAAAAAAACTAACAAACATAGATATTTCTTACACTCGTCTAAAAAATGCCAAGTTATTCAAGTCCATACTTGAAGTGACCGTCAACCTTTTATGGAATGAAAATATTTTGATTCTTTATTTCATTTCGAATATAAATTCTCATCACAGGTCCATGCATTGACAGAAACGAATTCCAATTATAATTTCGCTGCCACTATGAAAATTTACTCGTATTTTATTCATTTCCATAACCATAAATAAAGAATAATAACTCCACAAAGGTTAATTCAATGCCAGCCGCGTAAAATTTTCATAAAATATGAGCCCAATACTTTTATAGGCATTTACTACAATTTTTTGTTTAAAAAAAGAATTGATTCGTTCCAATCCAATTGACACGCCGATAGAAAGTAGAAAAGTACCTTAAAGAGAATACTACCGGCCAGAGGTCACCAACCAACGCTTAAAACGAGAATTTTAATTAAATCCGGACGGGCCGAGGCAAGACATTTTATACTCGAATGAGAACCAAGCGGCAGATATATTAGGGTGTAAGAATTTTAACATTCTTTGCTGAATTTGTGACTGGTAATATCTTAAGAGTCAAGTTGATTTAGTGGCAAAACTTATTATTGCAAATCACTAGGGAATTCCGTATTGTTATTTTTATGGCCACCAAACACAGATTTTAATGTCCATGGAATTCAATACTCACCTAAATTAGATTTTTACATTAGGTGACCTGTTAACCCATTTGACCCTTAGCATAAAAAAGTCATATATTTAAAATATATATTTAGTTTTTAATGGTGATAGGACCTTATGCAAAGTCTGTCCGAATCGCTACCACCATCTTATTCCTTAACATACCGCTAAGCAGAAGTGTTGACATTGCTGTGTTCCAGTGTGGGGAAAAGACAACCGGTGAAATTACTAGCATAGAGGCATTCCATCTTAATCCTTAGGGTTGGCAACGCATTTGCGGACTTAAGATTGCAGTCTTGAGAATGTAAATGTGTATGGGTTTTAGATCGCGCTGAATCCATGCAATAAAAAAAAAACAATACGAACCAACATAATGATTGTGGCACTCGTATGATTGCCATGAAAGCTGTCAATTTAGTTTGCCGAACAAAAATCTACTTTTAATACTTTAAAAAAGTAATAGTTGAAATTGTTTAGCACACCACATAAACCGAAGCACAGCCAAGTACAATCGCACGCGAAATCTCCCAAATTAAATCAACTCCAGAACTTGTCGCGTTATCTCCCAGCCCCCAACTTCGCTAAACCGCTGTGGGTTAATATTTCGGATTTAAGTTCATAAACTATGTTTGAATTTGACTTTTGACGTGAATTTTGTTTGTAGTTTCTCTTGCTGGTGTACTAGGTGTTCATAAGTAGGTATGTGATATACCTTGTAGCATAAAAATGGGTTAGTGGATTTTAATAAATTAATGAAACCTAGTAGTCACGTCATTTAATGGGGGAAGTTTTTGCACTGTTTGGAAAATGGTTTTTATTACACAGAAATAGATGATCTTTCAGATGAGCTTTGATTTTGTGAGGAGATCAGTCATATTAGATAGTTACTTAAGTAGTATGCACTGCATTGTCGTATAGTTCTACCCCTCCCCCTATTCGGAAGAATAAACGAAACTTGGGAGTCTTATAATGATATTAAAGATCGGGCATATACCTAACAAAAAAAGTTGCTTGGCCTGGTTTATCTAATTGCATTTGCATTTCGTGGTCCCCCGTTAATGACGTGACTAATTATACATATATATTTTCTGGTAGTCTTATAGAACTAGATTTAGTGTCGTGGGCTTTCCTACTCTTCTTCTCTTATCTTATCTTATCTTCTTGATGGGGTCCTTACGGATACACTTCGACCCTATGGGATCTTTTGTGTAATTACCCCTCTTTTAGCTCTAAATGCAATGCAGCCTCCACCCCTTCCAAATAGCGGATAGTGGAGTGCAATGGCAGAGCCTTGAAATCGTTCGGTTCTGGGTAGCCACGACCGAGGATTTTCATTCGAGGGCGTCACATTCACACAATAAGTGTTTCATTGTTTCCACCTCCTCGCCGCACATTCTACAATCTGTGTTGTCATATAGGCCCATCTTTGCTAGGAGATGTTTAACCCCAAAGTGCCCTGTAAACACTCCGATAACGAATCGGTGTTGTCTTCTGTGGAGTCTCCATTTTCCTACTATTATAGGTAGATTTCATGAAAACTGGGTGAGCCGTTACTCTAGTCGACTAGTTTTATTTTTGGAAATCGTCCTTATTTAAAAAAAATGCTAGTGATGTTATGCAAAAAGCTTTTATTAAAAAAAAACGTAGCAGGATTATGACTTAGCAGAAGCTTTGAAAGATATCAGGATAAACAATGAAAACACTTTTTTTCCAATTACCCCGTAAACTTCCAAAAGCTCAAGCACAAAGACAAAAGCTTCCGAATCTGCATCGCTAAGCGTTGAACTTTAAGCTCGAATTTTACCTGTTTTGCATACGTCTTTTTTTGAAAAAAGATTAAAAAGCTTATATTGCCCCGAAGCTTTTGAAAACGTTTGAACTGAACACTGAAATTCGTTTTATGAGTTGCAATAAACTTATTATTGCTTTTATGTCCAATGCTACTTGAATTGGATAAACAAGTCTAACATAAATATAGCTTTAAGAACACAACTGTTGTTTGTATAATGTCGTCAATATAAGTATAAGTAAGTAGTTATCTTATATTGACGACATTATGTTTTTTATTTTACCAATGCTAAGACGAATCTAACATCTCGCTTTTCGAAATCGGGCCATCTGGGGGGTCGTAATGACGTATCCTTCCAGTTCATTTTACGGCGAGCGTAAAGGACAGAGCTATAGCAGCTATATACCTCTGTCCCTTTCTCTCAGCGTCAACTAAACTGTAAAACTATGTCATAATAACCCCTTATGTATACGTATGTTCTGCCTTAACTAGGGAAAAAAAACCATACATACATACATTCAAACATACAGGTTAAAATCATTGCTTTCGGCAGTCGAGTTAAAGTTAAAATACACCGTATTTAACATTTTTTAACAAAACAATTTCATAATTATGCTCTGTCTTGACAATGACAGATGGCAGGTGATAGTTCGTTAAACATCGTAGAGTTATCAAGTTTCGCATCAGTGGGTGTTACATAAGCTACACAATGTACACTGAAATGTCACCTGTCACACATTGTCAGAATGGTGAAATAGATGGCAGGTTGTCAATTTTTTTTTAATAAATATTGCCTTTACTTTAATGTGAAAATATTGTTACTAACAAGCTACCAACTAGGGTACGGTCACCAGCGAATTTTCTACCTTGTATGCAAAGATTAGGAAATATATAATTTCGTACTGTTCCCACTCAATACAAAGTATGGGTAGAGGCCATACAAAGTATGGGTCTCTGGTGGTCCACTGGTGACTTTACCCTATACTCGGTTTTTTGGTTACTATATAAAGTACTTCGCCATACAAGTTTCATGCCAGAAACAAATAAGTAGTAATTGTTATGGAAAGTACATTTCAAAAAAAAGTATAGTCAATCAAAACAGAATAGCAAAATAAAGGGGACTTAATGCATTGTTTAAGAAATAGCGCACGGCCGATAATGTAAATAGAAAAATTGTTTGTGCAAAGACGTTCGGCGGAGGCTATGTTAGTAGGGTTACCATGCATACGCGATTTGAGGACATTTTTTATTATAATAGTAATAATAATACTCGTTTATTTCAGAATTAAATTCCATAATAAGTTAGTTACACAAGTTCATTATTTTATGTTAGTAGGCAGTTACATTAAAATTAAATGAAATACAACAAAATTTAAATTACATTACATTCAATACATACAATAAAATTACAGTTACGTCATGATAGAATAAAATAATAAAAATAGTGGTAGTATATTTAGTAGTAGTAAAAGTCTTAATTTTCTTATACTCAGATTGACATTCGGTGATTGCGGCGTGTTCTTGCTAGAGTGTTTCTAAAACATTCACTGAATATTATAAAGATAAGTGTTAAGTTTTGTTTACCTTTGGGAAAAAAATTGTGGTCCATTTGTTTTGAAATTGAAGTTCACAAGATACTTGTACGAAAATTAAGATTATGTTATGTGGTACGATGTCATCGAATTGAAATATCAGTTTATGTAATACCCATGATAATTTTTATGTATTACTATACTAAAGATAAAAGAAAGCATAAGGCATGATCAAACATCATGAAAATGTTAAGAGAAAACGAGTGATACCAGCTAGTGAGTGCGTCCGCTGTAAATGCAATTTTTTTTAATGTATTTTCTTATTGTAAATAAATTGGAAAAAAAAAAACTATAAATTATTTAAAATCTAGCTTAGACGCATTCTATTTTAGTCCTGAAAAATTACAAGGAATTTGTTATTATGAGATCCATGGGTCCCAGAGCCAATTGGCATCTATGCTCGTCTACCTTTCTCCATGCCATAAAAAAGCAAAACATCAACCCCCTTACTTATAAACGTGGAATAAGCTTGAAATAGTTTATGCCATGCTTTTTGTCCCTATTTGTATTTGTGACATTTGCATCTGACAGAAAGTGATAAAGCATTGTACAAACTATTCCAAGCTTATTCCACGTTTATAAGTAAGGGGGCAAGTGTTTAAATTTTGCATATTAAAAAAAGGACTGCAAAACTGATTTAAAAATACTATTAAATCCTAACATGTCTCTTTAAACCTTTGAACACCAAGAACCACCAAAGGGGTCGTGCCTACCACGCCATCGACCCTTTTAGTGGTTACAGATACAATGCAAACTAGACCCGAGTCTTTATGACCTAAGGTTGACATTAGCTGTGGTTTTCAGCTGTCACTGGCGTGTGAGCACAACGTTTGTATCAAGTCAAAGGCGTTTAAAGGATTAAAAATAGTTCAAGTCAGCCATAAAACATGGTCACCCTTACAAGGATCTTGAATAAAGTACCCACTCGTGGCTCCACCTGTACAATTTCTTTAAAAATATTTTAACCTCACGCTCTTCGGAGATTCCTGGCGTATCCCGGAATATTCCAGAAACTGTCGGGATTTAGACGTGTTCTAAACATGCATATTCCTATTTTCTTTTACGTTCTAGTGTGAGGTGGATCGTGCATAATAGTACATTACTACAGAGGCCGGGAAGTAGGGGGTTTGCCGGCCGACTAATATAGACGGCCGAGCGAAGCGAGGCCGGATAGTTACGAGGCTGGCAACACCTTTTCACGGCGAGGTATGTATAGTGCTTTTCTCAAACATATGCAATGAAATAAAAAAAGACATCACTCAAAAAAGTAAATTGATAAATGTCCACCCTAGGGAAGAAAAGTAATTGGGTGTTAAAATAAAGTACCAGGAGCGCAGCGGTAATAAGGAGGTATATCAGGCATAGCGCAACTTAGATCGCAGGCGGTGCGGGCAGCCGGCGGGCGGCGGCGGGCGCACACGACACAGCGCGGATGTCTCCCAAACGTTTATGCACTCCTAGTACTTGACGTTATAACATTTTCTCAAAAATTTTAAAAATATAATTTAGATATTCTGCCTGTTTATAAGACCAGCTGTCATGGACATTATTAAAATTAAAAAAAAATTACTTCCCGGCCTAGGCCTTCAATTTTGTATGAAATTCCTTTACAGTTCTCTCGAGTTGTTCCCTCGGGAACGTGGCACTTTGAAGCCTAATATACTCGTAACTAACATAACGCCGACATTACATAGCATGTTTGAGAAAATTGATTTTAAATTTGAGTATTTTGATTCGTCGTTAGGAGTCGTTAGAGGGTCCAGACAAGATGCACTACGCTAGCGTTTCTCTTCGTTTAGTTTTTAAACCAATCGCGTCAGTGGTAGATGGCGTGATACGAAAAGTCACGTGACGAAAAATCACGAAGAGAAACGATAGTTAGCGTAATGCATCTTGTTTGGGCCCTCTGTTCTGTACACGGAGTGTTCTATGTTTAACGTGTCTGTCTGTCTGTCGCGTTGTAGCTCCCAAACGGATGGACTGATTTAAACGTGGTTTCTTTTAAAATAAAGTTAGTTAGCTAAGTTTAAGTATGTTTATAAGATGTATTAGTAGGTTCTAGTTTGTGAGGACAACATTGTAATTTAATTTATTATCCGTTTTACAAATAAAAGTGATGTCAGCTGAACGGTCCTGGTCACCACTCGCTTGACCGACTCTATTAACTCTAGACATCAACCTTACAATGATAACAAACGAGGGTTTTATAAAAAAAGAATGTTAAAGTAAAGGAAACAAACTACGAAAAAGTAATCCTTTAGTCTGCTATTGAAGAAAAAAAAAACTGTGCTTTGGTTTTCGAATTGCAACATTTACATTTCCTTTTCCCCCATTAATGACGTTACTAAGTATATTATGTATTAAATAAAAAACGGCACAAATCAAAAACAAATATAGCTTGATTTAAATGCAACACAAAAGCATTTTGGTTTGTGTCGCTTTTGTATTCAAGCAACGATATAATCATCTGGTTTAGTGTCGTAGGCTCTTAGAATAATGGCACACCTTACTTTTACAGGTAAAGCGTAGTTACGTAAAACTAAAATCTTTTATAGATAGATACTCGAATCCTACTAGATTTGAATCTCAACCTGCTTCTAAGTTGAAAAATGATGTGTCAAGTTCCGTCTGCATCCGAGCACTCGACTTGTAACATTCGCGTTCGAAGTGGAAATGTAAGCTTCGGTGAAAGCTCTCGAATGCCGAGCGAGCTTAATCCTGGGGTTGAAATTCGAATGTGGAAATAACTGTTTAGTAAATAAATAAATCGAAAAAGGGTATGCTAAGGTGGTTTAGTCATTTAGAAAGGATGGATGAAAAAAGAGTTACGAAAGAGATATGGCGAGCGAGAATGAACGGAGATGTCGGTAGGGGACGTCCTAGACGGACCTACGATGATCAGATTAGCGATGTACTGAATAAGGGCCAAATCAAAAGCACCTGAAACCGACGTACGTGCGTGAAGAGGGTGATGAATGTAGAGGAAGCGAAAATTGAGTGTTTAGATCGGTGCACCTGGCGATCCATAATCTCTGCCTACCCCATTGAGAGACAGGCGTGAAGGTATGTATGTATGTAAATAAATAAATATCTAGGCTTGTACTATGTATACTAGACAACTATAATCTAATACCTTTCAACGAGCAAACGTAACGGGTTCAACGGTTATCATTCAAATTCATTATGCAGGTTTCAGGGGCGATTTTTTTTTTTTTTTATTGCTTAGAGAAGGCAAACGAGCACACAGGCCACCTGATGGTAACTGGAAACTGTGACCTATAGACATTTGCATTCACAAGACTGTAAATGCGTTGCCAACCCTGAGGACTAAGATGGAATGCCTATATGCTAGTCATTTCACCGGCTGTCTTATCCCCAAACCGGAACACAACAATGCGAACACTGCTGTTTGGCGGTAGGTTAATGGATAAGATGGTGGAAGCGATCCGGACGGACCCTGCACAAGGTCCTACCACCCGCAAAAACCTAACAACGCCTAACAGTACTACAAGCCTTTATTCCCTTAGTCGCCTCTTACGATATCCACGGGAAGATATGGAGGCATTACACACACACACATACACACACACATACGCACACTTTTGTACCCTGTCATATTAATAACGCCTTAAAATTGTGGGGCGTTTGTAACGTAGTGTTAAAGTGACAAGAAACTATATAAGTAATATCCTTAGTAAGTAACTAAATTTATAATTTCGTCTTAATTTGTCTAAGCAAAATTAAATGTTAGGTGCTAAACCATATTTCACTCTAAGGCTATAAAATACTGAAGTCAAAACGTCAACAACTCAGTAGAGGGGAATCTTAATAATCCGTTTGAACAAGTTAAGACTGGTTATAACTAGATCAAACATGTTTAACCCGAATATTACGAGTTTCAAGTGGTCTTTAATATTTAATATTCGGGATAACAGTTTAAATCGTATTCTAAAGGGATTTCTGAAGAAAATTATGATGGAATATTTATTAAAAGTGAACTTTTTTGAATTATCTAGGGACTATATTTATTGAAGTTTTATTCTTTATTTCCCAAGAGGTTATTGGTAAGTAATTCTGACACGTAGCTCATAATAAAATGTATGATTAAAAAGTAAAAAACAGATTTGAAACAATGTTTTCTCACTTGATGTGTTCTGTAAAAATAAACGTTAAAGGGCTCTATTCTATACAGTAAAACCATATTGCTTTAGAAATGTTATCGTATTGTCGACGTACGTTACGATAGTTCGTAATTACTTCTCAGTAATGATTGCCGAGTAAAAACATGTTTTGATAAAGTTATCAAAAGTATTGTTTTTCTTTTTTTGTTGGTTCGCTCAAAATTTTGCGGTTGATGTAAATTTATGAAGCAGCCTCTAAAAACATAAATTACATTAAAATTGATATTGTAATACCGCACACGCCACAAGTAAGCAGATAATTCAAAATGTTAATTAATTAATTACAACATCAATTTTAATTTCACATTAATTTAATAAAACGTTGCCAGCTCGTCAGAATAGTACCAAACAAACAATTTTACTCTGTGGTACACCACAGAGTGCGGTAAAAAACTTTTCACAATTAATTAAATCCAAAGTTTTACCCCATTTTAATAACCCGAAAACTACAAGCTACGCAAGTGACAACCCTAACCGCATACAATTTATTAAACAACAAACTTTGTCACCGTCGCGTAGAGCTTAAAATTCCTCATTAGCTTAACCTAATCAAACTTTGGATACATCCAAAATAGTTTATTTTCCTATAGTTATTTACTCCAGTCTCAAAATAGTTTGATTTTAGTTTTAAACTTAATTGTTAAAAGGTAAGGAGCGTTGTTGTCATTGCAATAAGGAGTACATTGGAATGGTGTTGGAATTAGGGTTGTCACCTCGTAACGTCGTTTTCATGCATTCGAGGTAGTGGAATGGCTCGAAACGGTCGAAACTAATTTATTATGTGGACGGTAGAATTCGTCTGTTTCCATTCGTAAATTGCCGTAACGGACGCTATACTTATGGATACTTTGACGCGTGGTAACTGAGAACTAGTTATAGTACAGTCACGAGATTTAATTTGGTACCCACCTCAGGTACAAAGTCAATCTGACATTTTACAACAATAAGGTTGCATTTCCTAAGAGTTACACATGACTTGACATCTCTAATGACATTGAAGACTTCAAGCATATTTTTCTTGAAATGGGTCCCAAATTAACTCTAGTGACCGTATAGCCGTAAGTTTATCAAAAAACAAATGCGGACGTTACTTTCTGACATATTTAAAGAATTTAATTTGTTTTTAAAACTAAGCAGACGTGTTTAATCCTACCTAGTTAGGGTAAAGTCACCTCAGCCAAAGACCAGTAGCCGACCATATAATGAGTGCGAAGAGTGCGAAATATATATTTTGTACTCCTCCCGCTGATACTAAGTGTATATTGCTTCCATAATACTGAACAGAGACAAAACAGAATTATTTGGGTTCATATTGTTCGATTTAGATCGAATGCTGTACGAAATCGCTTTAAAAAACACGATGTACTCTAAAACTAAGATATTTTTACAATTTTTATTGATATTTTAAGTATGCACAGTAAAGTAACCCTTGCAAAACTTCCTTCCTTTGACTAGCTTTAAAACAAATCGCCAAAGCAGTCCACCCGTTTAGAAGCTACGATGCCACAGACAGACCCACACACAGACACACACATATTTAACATAAAGCACTCCTATTTTTTGTATCCGGGCTTAATAAGCATAGGCCCTCTTATTTTATAAACGCACGATAGCTAAACTGTGCTTAAAAATGTTTGTCCATATCCTTTATTATGACATTCGAATTTGACAGAAAGAGACAAATAATACTTTAACAATAATAGGTTTACTGTACGTTTTTGAAAGGGGTCACTCTACAGTCAGTTTTTTTTTTGCCAAATCTGTTTTGAGTGAATATTTTGAACACAAACATTCGCGTACTAATAACAGCAGTTATTATACCTGTGCCCGTCAAAGCCGGCAATGGACACGCGCCAGCAAAAATACCGAGTACGGGTAAAATATGTCCACGGGAAACCACTTTCATTGCTGCAGTTTTTTTAATTAGTTTATACGTGAACTAACTTCCATGGACATGTGTAGCTTTAAAAGGAAAATTTATTTTATTTTTGTTTGGTTGGAAAGAGGCAATTTTTTTTTTGCTTGGTTTCAGTAATGTATACAAGAATAATAATAATAATAATTAATGTTTTAATATACTCGTATTGCGGGTACTCGTATGTTGGTAAAAAATATTTATTTTTAGAAATTCGGTATCCAACTTCCTACTATATACATACATACATTAAATCACGCCTGTTTCCCAGAGGGGTAGGCATTGACCACTTCTTTTGCACTTGCTACGATCTTGACAAATTTCTTTCGCTTCTTCCACATTCATACATCGAGTCATGCACGCACGTCGGTTTCGGGTACTTAAGATTCGGCCCTTTTCTAGTATTTCTCCGATTTGACTCGAAAAAGAAAACTAATGTTAAAAACGTGAAAGTTTGTGTGTGTGTTAGTTTGTTCCTCTTTCACAGTGCAACACCATGCTGCACTGCACAAATACCTTTAACCTACCGCCAAGTTGAAGTGTTCGTAATGTTATGTTTCGGTGTGGGATAAGACAACTGGTGAAGATACTAGCACTGCGGAATTCTACTATAGGTCTCAGGGTTGGCTACGCATTTGCAGTCTTAGGATTGCAGTCTTGAGATGTAGTCTTGAGAATGCAAATATATGTCTATGGGTCTCAGGTCCCACTTTCTATAAGGGGGCGTAGGTACTATGTGCTCATTTGTCTACTCTATTATTATAAATAGCTTTCTGAATGCATTGTATTTTTTTAGGTAAGTACCTAAAACATAGTTGAAAACACAACATTGTCTTCATTATTGAAAATAGAATATAATAGCCTATAAGCCTTCCTCGATAAATGGGCTATCTAACAATGAAAGATTTTTTCAAATCGGACCAGTGGTTCCTGAGATTAGCGCGTTCAAACAAACAAACAACTTCTTCAGCTTTATAATATTAGTATAAGTAGATTTTAAAAGTCCCACCCGATCAATGATTAAACATGGTAACTGCAAACCACAATTATCATACAGAAATAAATATTTAAATGTTAATTAAACACTGTACATTAATAAATATGAAACAAAATTAATAATGCTTTAATCATCCCTGTCATATCATGTAACTCATCGGTTTCACTTACGTATTTATAATTGAATTTCATTCAAAAATCATTTTACACGGACACGACTCAAATTGGGAATGGAATGAAAAGTTTGGGAATGAGTGGCGAGGTTGACGCGAGCGGGCGATTGGTCGGACAGCGAAACGATGAATGATCGAGCAAGCGGTGCTCAAAGTTTTGTCACTCGATCATTTATATTCGTACAAAAGTGTGAACGATTTTTCTTCAAATTCACAGTGGTCTAGATGGAAATATTTTTGCAGCGAAATTTTTATTTTTTGGTAGGTATTTAAGTCCATCAGAGCTCATTTCATTTTCGTTAGTTTAAAACTCTCAACAGAATTAGTTTATACGAATAAATACCTTTAGAATGCTCGAATCTGTTTGAAATTTTAACTGGAAGAGATCCTTTAATATCTGTTATATTTTTGTCTATTTTATAATTAATATCTCTTGTTTGTACAGTCACGTCTAATAATATGGATACAGTTAAACTTTAAAAAACATGGAAACACGACTCTACTGCAAGGCAATAAAGATGTATATATATTTCTGAAACGTTGTTAATGTATACATATTTATGATGCTGACTGTACAATAAAGTGTCTACATAAATACATATACAATTTTTTATTCCAATAAAAGTTATCCACGTTCAAAAATGTTGACCACATCCGTATTTTTTCTTTCTATATACCTTTCCAAAGACTCATGATCGGGTTCAGATTACACAAATAAACAAAAAAAAAACTGACACTACAATTTTATAAATACCAGCTCGGCATTAAATACTGCAAAGTTTGGAAACCCTTAGCGTAACAAACAAGACGCGTGTCGGTATGTCCGACGGTTTTATTTGGCGTGTCATCAGATTCGGATGGATCGGCTCGCCGACGAGCTATGAATGCAGAGGGGTCATTTTATTTACTGTATTTATTGTTCCTCGGAGGCTGCCGTTTGGAAAAAATATATTTGCCAAATGTATTTGTTTTCCATTTTTTTCATTAACCAACCGAAATTTACATAATATTTTACAGGATCTAAATATCTCAGTATCATCGTGTCAGGACATTTAAAGTTAGGTTAGTTTTTATAAAATCTTGAAATATTTACGGTTATAGAAAATAAAGAAGGTTGGCAAATGAAACGGTGGAGAAACTATACACTTGGAAAGAAAACAAAAATAGATATTTATTTAGTAAGTAGGCCGCACGGGCACTTTTACACGTCAAGAATCTAACAAAGGTAACCCATTTTTTTTTTAATTGTTGTAGCAGACCTAAATAAAACACCGTTACGATACATTATTAAATATTACATGACGTTCTTTATTAAGGTATATCTATTTTAATTTGGTATCCTTCTTCTATTTTGTGGTAATCTTTATAATCTAGCCTATCGGCTATCTTCTTATTGGGGGCCTAACATGGCTGCGTTTATCGCATGATAAATGCATAAGGCATCAGTCACCTTCTGACAGGTAAAAAAGTACACGTGTCAAAAAGTGACGGATGCTTTATCCACAGTTGACACATAGGCGTTGTCTAGTAACGCAGTCGATATTGTTAATTTTAAGTGTACGTTCGAAATTATTTGCAATTGTTATTTTTTTCCAATGAAGAGTTTAGACATACATAAGATGTGAGCTTGGGAGTGCCGCTTTGAATAACGTAATCTATTTTCCTACTTAGGTTCTGGTTCCTCTTTCATAAGTATAACCATTTTTAAGTCGTTTTTCCGAATATAATTATATAATAACTATCAATTTAAAAACTAACAATTTTCTAAATTTATTTTTTTAACGAAATTTTTTAAATTTGAAAACTCTGGAAAAAATTAATCCCTACTCCAAACTAGCCCGAGCTCCTGCAACAGCGTTCGTTACTTTCATACGTTTTCTTTTTTTATTTTACATACCGATAAAGTAAACCGGGCGAAAAATATTCGATTGCATACCGGGAGTCGGAACTAGATTTTTTTGTTTGAACGGAATAGATTTTTGATAGCATCCAGCTCGGGTTTGCAAGGCAAACATTGCCAGCTAGAAATATGTTCGTTTATAATTGGAAAACGTGAAAGTTTACTCTTGTGAGCGCACTTTTAATTTTAGTTTATTTGTAGCGTCCGTATTTCAAATGCGATATTGTAAATAAAATGAATAGTTTGCCTAATTATAGTCCAGTCGGTAACGGTCTCTGCTATACCAAAGGTGAAGTTTTTCAAAATCTATATTTTTAAGTAACGGGGTCCTATTAAAAATCCATGTTTCCGGCCTCAGGGAAGAAGGAGGCATGAATGAATTGAAATAAAGGGCAAAAATTTGGATTTTTACTACGACCCCATATACTCGTAGATCAAAAACTACCTATGCTCCATCTTTACAAAGCAAAGATATTTTTAACGCACAACGGACTTCATTGTAAAATAAACCATTTGTTTATATATAAATTGTATATCAATATTTCACTTTCCACGTTAGCAAAATTTATTAACCTAAATTTTAAAAATTTAATTATTTAAATTGTAAAAAATGAGAACAGCATTCTTAGCGTAGTTTTCGACTTTCGTTCGTTAAAAACGTGTGCATAATTTAATTACACTTTGCAAAGTTGATAAACAATAAACAATAGAAATATCGAGGGACTGGCAGGGGGCTGCACAACACAGGGATGAGTGGAAGGACGAGAGGGAGGCCTTTGCCCAGCAGTGGGACACTTTAGGCTTACAAATAATAATAATAATTATTATTATTATTAATTATAATTTTCAGGTCGAATCGTTTTACACAATAATGTAATAACATTGCCTTAATTAGACTACATAATAAATAATATTTATTATGTAGTCTATTTAAGGCAATGTTATTACATAAAATAACTGTTTGGATGTTTGTAACGAAACACACAAGGTAGCTGATGGGTGTGGAGAAAAATTACAAAAACTCAATTTTCTAGATTAAGACATCCCTGGAAAATGTAACATTCTCTTAGAAATAACGAGTTTTACGTGGAAGAGAAGACGAAGGAAAACTGGAAACTAAGAAAAACAAACAAAACAAAGCATCCGAGTTAATCTAGAGCTAAAATTCAGGATGGAAATTGGATACCTTTATCTTTGCACACTACTACCTATATAACTTGTATAAATAAAACATAAATTAGTTACTTAAAAAAAGAAAGTTTTAGAAAGTTGTTGTGAAATGCCGGTCGCGAAAAAAAAACAAAAGAATAAAAATGAGAATAAATTAATCAACTAACACGATTACGAAATTAAATACACGAGATGGATTCCAAACTAGGCTGTGCCTGTATCTTAATACCCAAAAGTACTTAGTTTACATATTGCCCAGAGAAATCAAAGTATTGTACACAAAGACATGAAATATGTGAAAAATTTCTACTTCAGAAGGTACTCAGTCTTTAAATAAATCTAAAGAACCTTTGTCAACAAAAGTCTAGCCCCAATGTTGATTTACCACTATTAATACAGAACAGATGTTATCCATTCCGGTAGCGGACAGATTTCCGACCGGACCCTCTCAGATATTCATAGGTACCATTCTAGATATCTACCGAACGCCTGGAGAATATATTAGCAAAATCTTTCGGGAACCACTAAGAATACCAACCTTACTCTAGGCGCTACAAAGATATTAATCCAATAGGGGTTTAAAAATGTTAAAACACAGGAATTTAAAAGAAAAATACAATTAAGGCGTCCAGCTAAATTCTTTATAAATCGTCTACTTTAATTTGGTGTCAAGGTGAAGTAGAACTTGTTCTTTAAGGTCACAGGTTAATGTTGCATTGGAGTAAAGTTTGAATGGTTACTACGTTGGTGCATGCGATGGTTTAGAATAATTTATACAGTGCAGCAGTGAGGATAAAGTATTTCTGTGCTTTGCATTTTTTATCATTGACTTTATACTTAAAAGTATTTTTGTCTTGCCCTTGTAACCTACTTAAGATTTTATTTTGTTTAATATATTTAAGTTTAAATTCAAATTAGATTAACCAGGTTTGAAAACATTTATAATTGTTTTTTATTTAAGTTTTGTAGCCAAATACATTTTATTTACTTACAAATAAAATACAATTTTAATTCCAAAAATTAAATATACCATTTTTACCTACACTATAAACTGACCCCGGACAACATTTTTTTTTAAATGTAACTGAACTTTTTTTATACATAATAGTATATAAAAATGTAAAGTAAACTTAAAATCACTACACCAGTAGGAACATGACGTAATAGCACAAGACGCAAGTCCAAAACAACACGGTTTTATGAAGGATCGCTCCACTAACAGTAATCTTATATCCTACACTGAAACTCTTTGTGCTGCTTTTAATAGCAGGACCCAAGTCGACTCCATCTACACGGACTTTGCTAAAGCCTTTGATCGAGTCGATCATACTATCCTCTGTAAAAAGGCCGAACACCTTGGTATTCACGGTTCACTGCTACGATGGCTTAAATCTTATTTACTGAATCGCTCTCAACTGGTTAATGTCAATGGTTACTGTTCTGCACCGTTCTTTGCTGATTCTGGTGTCCCTCAAGGATCAAATCTTGGCCCCCTTTTATTTCTCATCTTCATTAATGATTTGTTGAACTCCATTAAGTGTAATTCCTTGGCATTCGCTGATGATGTCAAAGTTTTTAATAATATCAACAGTATTGACGACTGCCAAGCCCTTCAAAGCGACCTTTCTCATTTAAGCAATTGGTGTAATAAGAATAACATGTCACTAAATGTAAAAAAATGTAATGTAATCTCATTTACTAAAAATAAGTCCCCGGTTATATTTGTTTATACCATTGGCAAAACACCTTTACAGCGAGTCTCAGTCATCAGGGACCTGGGAGTATGGTTTGATACAAAGCTTTCCTTTACGGCACACTATAATGACATTGTTCAAAAAAGCTATAAACTGTTGGGATTTCTGTACAGAACTATTAAACCCTTTAAAAGCGTTAAAAGTATCTTGACGATTTACTATGCTCTAATAAGAAGTTCTCTCGACTACTGTTCCAATGTCTGGTCACCTTTCTACAAGATTCATATTGACCATTTAGAATCAATTCAAAAAAGATTTCTTCGTCATCTTGTGCATAAATTACAACTTAAAAAAAAGCTACTTTCTTATGAGGAGAGACTTAACTTTTTCGAAATAAGCAGTCTACGAAATAGGCGACAGCTGAGTGAACTTCTATATTTGCACAAAATAGTGAACAACAAAATAGACTCAAATCTCTGCTGTGACATTTCTTACAGGGTATACCCTAAACCGAGTCGTAAACCGAAACAGTTCTCGTTGCCGCTAGCTCTCAACAATGTCACTCACAATAGTCCCTTGGCACGCATGTGTGCATCATATAACCAAATATGTAATGATGTTGATATTTTCCATTTAAGTTTAAATTCTTACAAAAATTGTATACTGCAATTGGATCTATTATCCTAAAACCTTGTACTCCTTTATTTATTTAAATAAGCTTGTATTTAACGCTGATCAATGTTATAACGTTTAAAAGGCTACATTTTGTTTCTCTATATATGTACTTATACTAAACGAGTGTTGTGTGTGGTAGTAATAGAAATGTAGATATAAAGCTATGTTACATGTAATATTATCATTATCATTGTAATCTGCATTTTGTTACCATGCCTAATAAATAAATAAATAAATAAAATAAATAGGTTTATAAAATAAACATTAAAATATTTTTTTTTGTTCAGGATCATGGCCACCCTACATTGAGTATTTTTTACTCGCCTGATCGGTTGACTTTTATATATTTGAACGTAAAATATTATAGATAACCATAATTTTAGAATAAATAACGGAAACTTAACATTACTTTAATAAAATGCGAATCTTTAATTGTTTCAAAAACCACTATACTACTACAATCTCAATCATTTACTCAAGAGTTATCCTATTTTTTTTTTAATTGCAGGCTTTTTTCTTATCTATCTTTTAACTCACTCCCGATGAAGACACTTGAAATTTAAAAAAAAATATATTTTCAAACCGTGTTTTATTTTTTCCAAAATCATTACACACCTGTATTATAATCATAATTTTTCGTAACCCCCTAACCATGAGGTTGCTATTTCGTTATAAATCTCGCGCGATCCATATTGTACGTTATTTCGGAGCGCCTCGGTCTCCGGACGCAGAGCTATCATTCTTAGCTCAAAGACACCGCGGCCCACGTACAGTCGGCTGCGAGACCGATATGTACCAAAATACATTAGGTATTTGATGACAAGTCATATAGGAACACATCCGTCTTACTAAAACTACACGGAAATTAGTTAAGTTTTTCTTACATACATTAGGTTTGAAACATCCTGTGTCGCGCGCGGTGTGAAGTTCATTCACCCGGGTAGTTCGTAGGTGCCTAACTAATTGTGCGTAACTTAACTAATACATTTTATTTTTTCGCGAATGATAAGTACGTTTTGGATACGTTAAGTGGGCTTCGGCTCTAAGACGGTTAAAAAAACACCGTGTATATGTCAAAGTTTGAAGGATGTTTGGATGCATGTGTAACTCATTATAGTAGTTCATGTGTCTGGTGCATAATGAAAGGCATTAATACACATAGTTTTAAAAAACGAGCCAAAAGACGAGGGTCAAAATAAGATCACACGAGTGTTTTATTGCCTAATTATGTGTACAGTCGTATAGGTACATTATTTTATTTACATGCATATCATGAGTTTTCAACAATATGAGAGAAACCTGTATCTTTGGTTGCTCTTGATGTACTTGTATCTTAATGTTTACATTAGATAATTGGTCACGATATGCGATACTTTAATGGTTACATTAAAATACAATCACAGGTACAGGTTTCTTAATATAAAGCTTTTTGCTTATCGTTTTTGTTGTATTGTAGCGGAGTTATGATATGGATGTAGACGAAATAATACTCATCACTGAAAATGTTATAGTTCCCGAAGGACCCATAACTGCAATGAATAAATGAATTATGAATTATGACTATTGATATTTTATAAAACTTCAAACCTGAATGGTAAAAAATACTTTAAGGTTGATTTATTGTGTTCTTTTAACATTAATGTAAATATAAAGAATGGTGGGATACAATAAACTGGAGGTTAGAAGGGAGCTAGCATTGGCTCTGTACATATTCAAGCTATTGAGAGGCAAGTTGTTCAACCCGGGAGTTCTGGCAGAAATAGGCTTCAACGTGCCGGAGCGGTACGTGGGGCGCCGGCGGCGGCACATTCCAAAATGAGTCCGTGTTGCATTTTAAAATTAGAAGCTGTTCGTATAAGATTTTTAATGCAAGAGCAAATTATTTTGGAATGTGTCCGTTTTGTATTCAATGAGCGAATTGTTCTCGCGTGTGATATAATATCCATAGATTTGTTTCGGTAAGAAGTTCATGCTGATTGTCTAAAATTTGATATTGGTGAGATAAACCTTGTTAAAACCAGGAGTAAAAGCCATTGACTATGAAAAAATAAAATTTTTTTTTAAAGAGCAAAATGTAAAAAATAAAATGATAATTTTATTGATAAATGTGTTTTAAGCGACAAAAATGAAATACAATAAAATACATAAAAATAAATATATTAAAACAGTAAAATAATACGCAATAATAGCAAAACAATAGTTCAATCAGCGTGATATTTTATGTACTTTTTTATACATTTAATTTACACTTATAATATGTTCAATATTCTATTACTAAAAAATGCACAATGAGCTCTGCTTTTAAGCTCTTGTTACAATTCCATGTAAAAGTATAATTCACAACAAATATAATATCCCATCCGAGTGTACGTATCGTATAATATTCATAGGTTTTCGTCAGCGGCATTAGGTATGCCGCCGACGCGCAGGTGATAAATTAGGGAATCGAACCCGCACCCGCGTTTACCCGCATTAAATAAAGGCATATCTTGTGTTGCGACTTTAATAACATCTTATTGAAAAAAATAATTAAGTTGACTTACGGCTTTATTTGTATGAAAGTTGCTTTTTTTCGTATAAGGACTTAACTCAAGTTACGATGTTGAAACAGGTTGCATATGGCTTTATTAACGTTTTAGTAAGTACCGTATGCACGTCATTAAATAATTTACATATAGATCTGTTTTTTTCTTGTTCTTAAATCTTAAATCAATTGGGATTGAGCAAAAAAAATTACTCACGGATTTTACTTTCTAATTCGAAAGAATAGGAAATTTTAAGAAACAAAATCATTAATTTTGTATTTGACCCAATAGTTTTGTTTAAATATCTTTATTTATTTAGCAGACATTTTTATGGATGACATGATCATTTTAAATTTGGGACGGCATTTCCTAATAAATTACAACAATTAAATGATATCAAATAAAAAACAGTGATTGTAATAGTGTATTAAGACATACTATTTCAAGCTGTTTTCGCCTTATAAGTATTCTTAAATATACGTATATTTAACTTAAAAAAAATAGTCTGTCTCTCTTTTAAAATTTTCGGCATGTTTTTCTGCTGAACCTATGTTATTTGATATTATATTTAATTTAAAGTTTATAGCTTTATATAATGCTAGACTAAGTAGTATAAATTGTTATCACTACATATTATAAAACAAAGTAGCTTTCCGCTGATTGTCCCTATGTATGCTTAGATCTTTAAAACTACGCAACGGATTTTGATGCGGTTTTTATTAATAGATAGAGTGTTTCAAGAGGAAGGTTTATATGTATAATAAATCCTGTTTCATGTACGGGTGTTACAGAAAACTCACATAAACCGAAGCAAAGCGAGGGCGGGTCGCTAGTAAGATATATGTTTAAAAATTACAGATGTTTAGTTTCTTCCGGCGATCACGAGTCGACCCCCTAAGCCTTAGTCTTTATATTATCTGCTTCCAAGTGACTTATTTATTATAATAAAACCAACAATAGGGCTGGTGATGATCAGATAGTACAAGTAGGGCAGAAACAGCGGTAGTATTCATGGCTCGCTTTGTATGCGCCTCGCTCGCGCGATATATCAAACGCGCGCGTTGCATCCCAATAGGTATTACGTAATTGGAGGGTAACTATAGGATATATTTAATTTAAAGGTATAAAGTGTTCGTTTATGATAAATATAGTGTTGAACGGGTTAAATGAAGATCATATGGATTTTTTATAAGTTATTAGGGGATATGGTTTCACATATTGAATTAGTCTTAAGCAAGGCAATGCAAATAACCGGTTATAACCGGTTTTAACTGGTTATTTTCATACAAAAACAGCGAATAACCGGTTAAATTACATTTCCAATTTGGTGGAAAAACGGGGTGAGAAGGGATTGAGGGGTGATTACGAACACAACCTAAAATAAGTCATAACTTGTTACAAATAAGAACAAGTATTAAATAGACAATATCGTTACATTTATTTGGAAATAATTTCAGTCTTATAATTAGTACGAGTAACATAATAATATGATTCATTGATTGTCGACGCGCTGGCCTAGTTGGTAGTGACCCTGCCTACGAAGCTAGCGGTCCTGGGATCAAATCCCGGTAAGGGCAGATATTAGTATGATGAGCGCGAATATTTGTTCCTGAGTCATGAATGTTTTCTATATAATTTAAGTATATATTTCTCTATATAAGTATTTATATCGTTGTCTAGTTCCCATAATACAAGCCTTGAGCTTAGTTTGGGACTAGGTCAATTGGTGTGAGATTGTCCCCTGATATTTATTTATTTATTTTAGAGTGTGTCCATTCTCACCCTGTAATCACTAAGTATTTCAATTTTACGGTACAGTCAAAGTCATAAATATGTACACGTGTCCAAGACGCCAAGATGAAGTTATTGTTCCTGATTCTGGGATGTTTTTTAATGTCTTTAATTATGTATTTAATTATGCCTAGAGCCTGAACTAGGAGTCATTTTTCAAAATTCTGCCCTCATAAGCCAATATACAGTATCTCACATTGAATAGCCAAAGCATATTCAATCCTCAATTGTTAACTATAAGGTTGCATTTGCTACAGGAGCTTTGTCTGAGATATTGCCATTTGTTTTTTCAACTGGATTCTTATGCAGTTTTCATAATTTAAATATTACTTAAAAAAACTTTTTTTTTTTGCAAAAATCCGCGACGAGTATGTGTAGGATTAGCGAAATGAACTAAATACGGTAGTTAAAACTAATCAAGTTGCAAGATAATATAGTCTCTATGCATTAAAGTTTTAACCAACGATGCTTCGATAAAATCTACTCCCCGCCCGAAACAATGCAGGATAATTTACCTAATACCGAGGAGAGAATTAGGTATCAAAATTGGATACCGTTGTAGCGAAATTATGCAGCGAAATTTGATGTTCAAGAATTCCAAATTCAAAATGTCTGTTTAGTAAATTGGCCACATGAGGGCTCTTTTACACGTCAAGACCATCATTGCGGAAGAGAAGCGCCGTAAGAAACTCCAGTAGATAAAAAATTGAAAGGTAGTGAAAAGGTTTTTTTTATGGCATCGAGAAGACAAACGAGCACACAGGCCACCTGATGGTAAATGGGAACTGTGACCCATAGACATTCGCATTCACAAGACTGCAATGCAATCCTAAGACTGCAAATGCGTTGCCAACCCTGAGGACTAAGATGGAATGCCTCTATGCTAGTCATTTACCCGCTGTCTTATCCCCAAATCAGAACACAACAATGCGAACACTGCTGTTTGACGGTAGGTTAATGGATATTGTGAAAGCGATCCGGACGGACCCTGCAAAAGGTCCTACAAAACTAGTTAAATTAAAACTAATTCACTTGGGAAAATAAGTATGAAATTATTCACGACGCAATTAGCCTACTTGTTAGTGACAAATATTTGTGTTATAAGCCCTAGTTTCTGAGTCTATTATATCTTCTATTTACTATTTAGATTTTTTCAACAAAAGTATCGTTGTCTAGTACCCATAGTATAAACCTAGAGCTTAGTTTGAGACCTAGGTATTTTGTGTGGGATTCGTAAATCTTATCTTATCTTACAGATGGGCTCTTTTGGATACACTTCGACCCTTTAGAACCGATACTCAGCTGTTCGAATGTCAGGCTTCCTCACGATGTTTTTCCTTCACCGTAAGAGCATCAGGTAATGCACTTAAGATAGAAAAACTCATTGGTACATGATGACCGCGGTGGTTCGAACTCAGTACCTTACGATCACGAGTCGACCCCCTCAGCCACTAGGCCACCGACGCTCTTGAAATTAGTGAATACATATACATTCAATTGTAAGCATTCAAAAATATATGCGTGTATTTTGGCAGTCAAGATAGTATAAAACCTATAAAGGTCTGTTTTTCACTTTGTATAAGCAATCTTGTTTCTACAAACATACATACATAAACTCACGCCTTTATTCCCAGAGATTTCATAGCTTTTCTCCTGAGTGTGCTAGAAGTATTTTTTTTTTTCTGAGATTCTCTGTCACTGTTGTCTCCTGGCTTACGGGACAGCATAACAACAACAAAATGTTGATCCACTCACACAAACATACCTTCACACCTTTATTCCCAGAGTGGGATAGGCACAGCTACAGAATTTCCAACAACTCTAGAAACTTGTTGAAAATTCTGTAAACACATTTTTCACGGGTCTCTATTCACTGTCATAATTATTTTTAGTCATAATGTGTTTTAAGTCATAATTTTCGCAAGTCATAATGCATTATTCTCAGGACACAGTTATTTTTTCAGGATTTATGTAAAAATAACCTAACCTAACCGTTTATTTAAAACTTTAACTTCAGCCTGAAAGAAGTTATGACCAAAAAAGTATGACTAACAATACATTATGACCAACGATATGTATGGCAGTCAAAGGGATCCGATTTTGCACACTTAGGCTATGTCTTGGCTGAGATGCCCGTCACAAGATACATCAAAGTAAACGTCTAGGCATAGAAAATTGTCATTTTTGACGCATCTTGAGACGAGCATTTAGAGTCGAGACCAGTTTATTAATACGGGCCTAAGATCTTTATCAGTGAATTATTGACAGGTTACAAGCCCATTGCCTAACAGTACTACACGCCTTTGTTCCCCGTGTGGATGCCTGGTTAGAATAGTGCCACTCCGTGTCTTCCCGTGGAGGTCTTAAAAACCGACTTATTTCTATATCGTAATCTAATCGTTGACGTATGCTAGCACTTATTCTCTTAGCAATAATAAGAGCTACTACAATACCCCTATAAATTCTCCAACCAAATTTCAACGTACAAAATATAAGACATAAGATCACTTACCATCAGTTCTCTCCACTCCATTGAAGTACCACGTGACTTTAGGCTGAGGTTTCCCTTCCTTGACTAAACAGCTGATCTTCAGCTGATCCCGTTCACCGAGCGGGCCAAGTGTGGCCCCGTCGGACACTGTGCTGCCGTCTTTTAGCAGCTCAACTGATTTTGGTTTGACTGTGGACAAAGGAAAGATAAAGTTAAAAGTCGTAAAGATTTTTAGGTATCTGGTTTTTTCTTATTGTTTTCTATATTACTATATTTTGCTCTTGCTTAGACAATAAAATAAAATAAATAAAATTGACCTAGTCCCAAATGAAACTCTAGATTTCCACTATGGATACTAGACAACGTTAAAATTACTTTATACAGAGAAATGTATCTATACTTACATTAAAAAGCTAAAGGGTTTGTTCGTTTGTTTGTTTGTTTGTTTGTTTGTTTGTTTGCTTGAATGCGCTAATCTCCGGAACTACTGGTCCGATTTGAAAAAATACTTCAGTGTAAGATAGCCCATTTATCGAGGAAGGCTATTAGGCTATATACTATACTCACATAAAAAGAAGCGAAGCGAGGGCGGATCGCTAGAAGTTAGCTAATAGAAAACATCCAAGACTCAGAAACAAATATTCGCGCTCATCACACAAATATATGCTCACACTGGGGATCGAACCTGGCTACCAACTAGGCTACCGTGTTGTAAAACTGTGACGGTAACACAGACCACTTACCCTATAGACTCCGCATACGAAGGCGCCCCCGTAAGCCATGCTTATGCTCACAGAACACTAATTGGTTGCCATGGTTCTATTGGCGCGCACCACGACGCGCACACTTGATTATTCGTTGACTTTGAACTAGCCAATCACGGTGCACTTTCCGCCCCCCGCGCCCCGCCATTTTGGCTTAATGAGATACTAGACAAACTGTTCCGAAGCGGAGTCTATAGGGTAAGTGGTCTGTGGACGGTAATAACGATCTAGAGAAAAATCAAAACGATAACATCTCAAAGTCAATATGGTTTTATCGATTAGAGTACTGCCCGGCGGACCTAGTATGGCTGCGTCTATATCGCGTGTCAAATGTGGATAAAGCATCCGTCACTCTCGTACTTATTTACATGTCTGAAGGTGACAGATGCCTTATAGAAACTTTATCACGCGATAAATGCAGCCATATTAAACTATTGCCCCTGAAACTATTAAAATAATTTTGGCAACGGTATAGCTAATGATGTAATGATTGATAGAGTAAGGAATGAAAAAGTCAGAGAGAAATGTGGAATAAAAGAAGATGTAGTGACTAAGACTGAAAAGGGCATGCTTCGATGGTTCGGTCATTTGGAAAGGATGGATGAAAGAAGATTGACGAATGAGATATACAGATCGAAAGTGAATGGACGGGTCGGTAGGGGCCACCTTTGGCGTACTTTTTAGAATTAAATCGGAGAAATACTAGAAAAGGGCCGAATCTTAAGTACCCGAAACCGACGTGCGTGCATGACTCGATGTATGAATGTGGAAGAAGCGAAAGAAAGGATCATGGGCAAATTGGGTGTAGCACCAACAAAATTTAAACCTACATCATTAAAAAGGAATTAGTTAAAACGTAATTTCTTAATATAGCCGCAAATACCTAGCTCACCGGAGAACAAAAATATGGGCACTTGAAAACAAGATTATGTTGATGATATAGTCCATAGAAACATTGGAAATTATAGTATTGTGACGGATAATTATAGAACTGGGTTTAGGGTATTTGATTATAACACTATATCATCAACATAACCTAAGTAACTTAACTGAAAAGAGTTACACAGAGGTCGATTGTTGTGTAATGTATCTTAAAAATTGTGTACAACAAAACAACGCTCTGATTCTAAGAAAATTCTTTACTTTGTTATTTATTTAGCTAAAGTTTATAATTATAGACTGTATTATTATCTTGTTTTCAAGTGCCCATATTTTTATTCTCCGGTAAGCTAGGTATTTGCGGCTATAGTAAGAAATGATGTTTTAACTATTTACATTTTAAATGTAAAGGATTCAATTCTGTTGATGCCACACCCAATTTCCATACAAAAGTGCCCATGATCCTTTGTCAAGATCGTAGCAAATGGAAAGAAATGGTCTCTGCCTACGTCTCTGGCAAACAGGCGTGATTTAATGTATGTCTGTATGTATGTATGTATAGCTAATAGCAGTATTAACATATGCAATTGTCGATGAAACATAATTATTTATTGGCCTAACACCTTAACATTAGCGGTATCATAAATCTGTATCAACGGGAAATAGCCTAATTTACGTGGACATCATCCGCCCTCACCGCAGCGTAAATTCAGCGATTTAGTGACGTCACGATACTGGTGATCAATTTGATTAGTTCAAAATCAATGGTTCTCATACTCTTTCAACGGTGAAACCGCTTTGGAAAGTGGCTCTTGGAATTTGACATCGAAAAAGAGGCTCACTGTTGGATTGCATAATTTTTATACGCGTAACGTATCTTTACGCATGAAATCGTTTGGCCGTAAATGGGTTTTACAATGGAAACGGTTTTATTTTAATTATAATAAAAAACGAATCTAACGTAACCTAACCTAATCATCTATAAAATAGACGTTTATTAAATTCCGCAATGTTAGCCTAAAAGGGTGTTATGCGAAAAGATTTAATGCGAAAAGTTTAATTACGCGTTACAAAGGGATCCCAAAAAAACTTGTAATGGTACCAGAGAAAGAGAGGGTTAAGTTTTCTTTGTAGGTGACTGTACTTAACTATCAATTTATATCGGAACCATCACCACCATCGCATAAAAAAAAGAACATACAATGCTGACAAATATCTGAGCTCGACTTTATTAATAAAGTTGTAAGAACGTTAATAGGTTTTATTTATGAAGATTCTACCGAGCAAATCTTAGGGTGACTGATATCAACTTCAGCAAAGCAATTACTCTTTTTAAACCACATAGCACATGTCTTAGTGCTCCAAAAGCTTACGGTAAAGTTTAAATTACTACGGATCCTGTTATTTCCGTGTACCAACGTAATAAAATAACCCTTAACTACCTAAGCCAGTCAACAAAACAGCGCATTTCAATAAAATATATCTTACCCAGTTCGTAACAATACCTGACCTCAAAACTTACCTAACCCAATTTACATTCGTAGCAAACCGTAGCACGAACGCTACGGTCGTAGCCCGTAGACGTGCTACGACGTGTCCGACTTAGAATTAAATGTTATGCAAAGTGCATAATTTTATATTCATTTTGGGTGTCATGTGCCGCCTACGTTTGTAGGAATGAATATGCAAGTGTTTTGTTCACTGCATTATTTAAAACAATGTTTGCATGTTGGTTTCGTTGACTGATAGGGGGCTTAGCCGTTTTACAATGGTATATTGTACAACATGGTCATAAAACAAACCATTTCATCCAAGACTCATTGTATCTATCCGAGCCGGCAGACGATTGTGGATAATTAAGTCAAGGATAAAATGAGTTCTAAAAACTGAGTTTCCGCTTTTCACTTGGATTACGAGGAAATAAAACAGTGATATAATTTTAATTCCGTAACACAACAAGTTTCGCATAGAAAATAATTAATTAATAATCCAAAGCGAGGCAAAAACCTCTTTCCCGCGATTGTTTTTTTTTTTTAATTTTCTGCATGTGTGTTTTGTTAATCAGGCTGGTTTTCGGTAGTTTTAAATGTCGCATTGTTAGATGTTACATAAAAGGCAAATAAATTGAAGTAAATATATGTATTCAAATAAAAAGTTTATTTAATGCAGTCACCTCGTCCCTTTGGCTGTAAGGCTTGATTATCTTAGTCTATTTGACAACAACACTTTATGCACTAGTGCATAAAAAGCGATTTTATGCAGCTTTTACAGAGCTTTAACTTTACGAGCATGAGAAGTGGAAAAGTTATTATTTAATTTGCAATTCAAAGACAAACAGACGGACGGCCCACCTGATAGGAAGTGGTCACCGCCGCCTGTGGACATACCATCCTTTAAAAATAAATATCGTGGGATATTTCTCACAAACTGGCCTATAGTCCCAATCTAAGCTGGGGTACTAGACAACGGTGAACATACTAAACTTATACATACATACATACATTAAATCACGCCTGTTTCCCAGAGGGGTAGGCAGAGACCACTTCTTTCCATTTGCTACGATCTTGACAAATTTCTTTCGCTTCTTCCACATTCATACATCGAGTCATGCACGCACGTCGGTTTCGGGTACTTAAGATTCGGCCCTTTTCCAGTATTTCTCCGATTTGACTCGAAAAAGTACGCCTAGGGCGGCCCCTTCCGACCCGTCCACTCACTTTCGATATCTCTTTCGTCAATCTTCTTTCATCCATCCTTTCCAATTGACCGAACCATCGAAGCATGCCCTTTTAAATACTAAACTTGTATAAAGAAATACATACCTAAATATATAGAAAACATCCAGATAATTTGACGTTGAAAGTATAAAATCAGAAATGAAAGCTCGAGGTGGGTTAATGAAAAGCTCCGGGATATTTAACACTCCGCCGGTAATTCTGGGCTCGGTGCAATCAAGTAATAATGTTAACACTGCATTGCACCTGATTGGGTGCATTGTACTGTTGGGGAGAAAAGTCGTGTTTTACGTTTATTTATCGACAAAAAAAATAGCATGATTTGTCATTAGTTTTGCCGCAAGGACCTAAACTGCCCTTCTTAACCAATAAGTAGTACCTCAAATTCAATCACCGAAGCATATTCAATTCATTGCCTTTAATAATAAGGTTGTTTGCCGTTAGCAATAAGATTGTTTGCCGTTAATAATAAGAGGACGGCGGTATATTGCACCGTTTGCATCCATCAGTTTCCCGCAACTTTAACCACATCATCGGTCTTATAGCTCTAAAAATGCTGCGTCTTTTGGTACGCAGACGCCATTTGAGATGGTCTTCGTCCTGGTCAATCATCTTGTTCTGCAAGCGATGTGCCCCACCCACTGCTACTTTAGTCTAGCAATTCTTAGAAGTATGTCAGTAACTTGGGTTATCCTAAAGATTCCCTTTTCCTTGGTAGTAGGACCTTGTGCAGGGTCCGTCCGGATCGCTACCACCATCTTATCCATTAACCTACCGCCAAACAGCAGTGTTCGCATTGTTGTGTTCCAGTTTGGGGATAAGGCAGCCGGTGAAATGACTAACATAGAGGCATTCTATCTTAGTCCTCAGGGTTGGCAACGCATTTGCAGTCTTAGGATTGCATTGCAGTTTTGTGAATGCGAATGTCTATGGGTCACAGTTTCCACTTGCCATCAGGTGGCCTGTGTGCTCGTTTGTCTTCTATATGCCATAAAAAAAAACGTGAAAACCCTACCAGTGACGCTGTTGGTTTAAAAACGAAACAAATAGAAACGATAGCGTAGTGCATCTTGACAACGGTCTCTGAGTAGAATAGAAATATATTGCAAGTGGCAATGTACGTGCGAGCCACTTGAACGCATCCCCGAAATGCCAGACCCCCAGCAAACTCAGGACGCGGCGCGCGCGCGCGGGCGGCTGCTGCCAGTGCCGCACCGACTCACTAAGTCGGAGAAACTCACACACGTCATGGGCCCTCAGATATACAATCACCTTCCTGACGATATTATAGCTGCAAATAACCTGTCGACATTTAAATACAAGCTTAAGAAATGGCTTGTAGAGAAGGCATTCTATGACTACAGGGATCTATTTACGTGAAATTAATCAATGTTTACTCGTATGTACCAATTAGTTTTACAATTATTCTAATATCATTATTATATTTTATATAATAAGAAAGATTTACTTGACCTGTAATTATTATTATCAATAAAATGAACTATGAACTATGAACTATGAACTATTTTACAAAAATATATCCCTGTTCATTGCGATAGTACCAATTGCGAGCGAGGAATAATGGAAGGCATCGAGAGCCTTTTAGCTCGTTAGCTCGTTTGTTGTTGTTTGTTCTTTGTAATGAGACTCAATATGCTAGTGACAACTGTACAGGTTAATTGGTTATTTTGTAAATCCTTTTTTAGGACATTCGAGAAGTCAATTGTTGATCAAAAGGTTATAAAAACTAGTCTGTGTAGTTGCAAATGTGGCTCATAATTTCCAATTTCATTTGCATTTTTTGCCAAATGAAATTTTAACTGTTGTCGGTTTTAATGACTGGTTTTTTCCTGCGTATTTTTTTATATTCCATTAATGAATTTTTTAGTGTCGATTGGGCTCGGCTATCACGGATATGACCTAAATTTATCTGCAATTGGGAGACATTTACAAGGAAAAATATGCAACTGGAAAAAAATAAGAATGGGAAATATGAGGATGGCCAATTCTGCTACCAATACTTTTTTAATAATAATAATATAACGCTATTAACCATCATAGTATTAACTGACTATTATTATGTCAAAAAGTATTTTATAGCTTAGGTGACCATGGTTATTTATTTTTTACTTTTATGGTACGAGTATATGTGTAATCAACTTGATATTTAAAGACTATATCATACAACATACATAAATAAACGACATTATTTATCACATACATACATACATTAAATCACGCCTGTTTCCCAAAGGGGTAGAAAGAGACCACTTTTTTCCACTTGCTACGATCTTGACAAATTTCTTTCGCTTCTTCCACATTTATACATCGAGTCATGCACATGTCATGCGACATTATCAAATACTGTCAAAAGCTGGGCAAACTTATATATAAATAAGTAAGTTAAGTATAAGTTATATATAAATTCCCTCAGGGCCGACTTGTCCAATCACATTAGACTATGTTTCATTATCTTTGTCACATGAAAGAAAAAAGATGGTTCAAAAATGTATATGACATAATTATATTGTTATCTGGAAACTAAAAATAGCTCCTTAAAGAAATGCATAAAATAGCTATCACTTTATCAACTATTCCTAATTCTACGCTCAAAAACATATTTATAATGTTATTTATTTTTCTATTTACGAAAGAAAACCAAAGATGGCCGCAAACAATAAAAATGGATGAAGTTTTTAATTAACTGCAAATATACCCTCAACCGCTCACATGAGTTAATTAAGGGTTTAATTAAAAGGAATAAACGAAAGCTTCGGAATCATGGCGGGATATTTTGCATTGAAAATATTTTTAAAGGCATTTTGAAACTGGAATGTTTGGTAGGTAGGCTAAATAATTCATTGTTTTTTTTTTTCATTCAACCTAGTTCCATTGACGAATACTTTATTTTATTATAACGAATATTTTATATTATATTATAATTTAATGCATTTTTTTCAATAACGGTTTTAGTGAGACTAAAAAAATATTTTTTTAATAAAATGGATCTACTGGGAAAAAATCATTCCCACTAGTACCATTATCTTTGAAGTCTTTTAAATAATGGAACTAGTGGGAACAAACCCTATTTCATCACGTTGGGACTCAATTTTTGAAAGATTCAAAGGCTTAATATGAACACGTCAGTCAGTAGCTGCAGAGTTTAATTATGAATAGATATTCTCGTTCAGGTGGCTCAACGCTTTATAACTTTTTTTTAATAAATCCATTTCCAAACACCCCAAAACCCAACCACAATAACTGTCAAGCCGTGCAAACAGCTGTCAGGACACCGCAATATCTGTCAACTGTCAAATGTGAGCGCTTATTCAGACGAGGGACATACTCGCTGATTGATATGGGTGGGTTAATTAAAAATTTGAATTAATTAACTTGGCGAGCTGACAGTTGTTTCGTTGTGGGGCTTTATAAGTTGGGGAAAGTTTATATTCGCGGTGATGTATGATGTTTCAAAGCCGTGGGGAAGAATTGTGATTAATTAGAGTTGTAATTAATAAAAAAATAAAAGGTAAAGGTAATAACATATTTTCATACTTATATTGTTTAGTACAAAGTACTTCTATATCGCATTCGAATATGACTGTATGTGTTCTAAATACATTAAAAAAAACCGCCGAGTGAGAGTCGGTCATGTACACGAAGAGTTATGAACAACTTGTACGTTAATTTTCATATTTGACCTTTTGCAGCGACCATCGATTATTCGCGCTTTTAATTTTTATTCAAGTGTCAGGCCATTACTTGTCAAAAGATAAAGTCCTGTGTCGGACAGATGGATAGACGGACGTACAGACGGGCGATGAGCCTTATTAATAGGGTCCGGCTGCAGTCTTTGGGTACAAAACCTAAAAATAATATAGTAAGAATCGGCAACCAAACTGTCAAGTAAATAAAAACTACCATACTTACCCCCATAAGAAACTTAATAACCACAATTATTTGATTTCGAAAACAAAATTATAGGGTAACGGAACCTGTAATGGACAAGGACCAATGATGGACACTTGATTCTTATTTATTAGAAAAAAAGGGTTGTTCATTTGTTTTGCAACAATTAATTTATTACTGGTGATCAGCTAAAAGTGTCTATCATTGGTACCGTTACCCTAGTAAACGTCATAAAACGTAAAGGCTATTTGAAAGTAACGAAACTTGAAATATTTATGCGCGAGCTACTGGACTGAAAAGAGGAAATTTTACTGAAAATATTTTGCCCAATGGCAGTCAGAGCCTATTAATAATGTGTTTTTATAGGTATTACGTAGACCGTTTTATGCCTTTTATATAACTAATTAGGTATTTAACGTGTGAACGCGATAATGAATAATCCAAGTTGAAATTCTCTCCCTGCTGTCCGCAAGCGTCATAACCGATGCACAGTTGTGGTGAAACAGTTGTTTCATTGTATTTGAGTAATACATTCTACGTACTAATAATTATTTTTAATAAACTCGCTTTTAATAATTAAATGTATCCAAACTTGACTGATCTACTGATCATTGAATAGTTACTACGGCCATTTTTTTCATAAAAAAATCAAGTCAATGTGGTATTTTTGAGTACCAATGATGGACACTTTTAGCTAACATGCACCAGTAATGGACACTTCACTCTGAATTCAAATTTCAAACGGTCCTAAATTATTGATTGTTGCAAAACAAATGAATAACCCTTATCTTCTGTAAAATAAGAATCATGGTGTCCATCATTACATTAGTCCTCGTCTATTACTGGTACCGTACTATAGTACTATATAGATTTATTTACGATATGAGTTAGTAAGATTATAAAAAACGAAGATAATAATTAGTGTGCTAACAAACTTTTATTAAAATGCGTCACTTTTTCCCTTGGTAAATCAATCCGATATAGGGTGCTCAAGTATGAAGTAAGTGCACAATGACATTATTATGTTTTATGAACATCAATACTTATTTTACGTAACACCTGGCCATAATGTGAGTTTTATCGCACGCTGCGCGCACGGTAAAACTCGCATTGTGGCCAGGTGAAGACGTAAAATTGTGTACTCATCACGGGCAGTAAAAAAGAAAGCCCTCTATCGCATATTTACAACCCTCGCCTACGGCTCGGGTTTCAAATACCTGCGATTTCGGGCTTTCTTTCTTTTACAGCCCTTGTTAAGTAATGTACTATTAAAAACGGTGTATCTAGGTATTTAAAAGTGCTGTTACGGAACTATTGTAAATAATTAAAACAGTTAAAGTGAGTTCTCTGTGCCTCCAGCTACCGCGCCGCCGCCATGACAGCGCGGAATTGGCGGGAAGACTGACAGCGTTGACAAGATGGCCGCCGCAGTCTAATTGTTATTTTGTTTGTTATTGTTTTTGGGTTTAAGTTCATTTTGGAGTAAAACTAGCCACAGTAGCACGTAATAGTGTTAAATATAACTTTAATAAAGGTTGAGGAATTATAATCCTTTTTTACAGATGGCAGCTGTATCTATGAAAGGACAGATTTATATGTGACGTGTAGCTAAAATTAAAACGCACTTTTCAATCTTCTGTAATAATAATTTTTAACTTGTCATAATGTTACTATTTGTTATGTCAACATTATTATCTACAGGGTGTAACTAAAAATAATAATTATATGCTCAAAAAGTACGAAGCAATTATTAAAAACTCCAGTAAAAAGAAAAGATAATATTAAAAACATAATTAAGATTGTGGAAGTTTGTACAATAACAATGTTTCATTTAACTCATCCTTTTGTTCCCTGAAGGTTGAACACGTGGTAAGAAATAACTAATTACAGATACGTAACGATGTTATTAAGGATAAAATGTAAATGCGATCTTTACTACAAAAAATAAATTTAACAGATTTAAATATTTTTATCGTCAAATCATTCGAGAGTAATGGTGGTAAAACCAAACAATCATTATAAAAAAAAACTGACTGGCACATGTCACGGTGCTTAAGTAGTGTAAAATTGAACGTTGCGATTATAATTTATTATATTCGTGTTCAACCGTTGCAATCCTATGGTATTGAGGTGACAGGTTAAAAGTCACATTACTTAAGTAGTTATTAATTTGACAATCTTCTTATTGTTCTTTGTTAAACTATAAAGGAATAAAGAAAATCTGGGATGCTCTGATTTAGTGTGTGCTTATAATATGAAAAAACCTAAATCAAAGTTGCACTTTTTTAATTTCTACATGCTTGAATAAGCAAATGAGCCGACAAGTAACCTAGTGAAAAGTGACCACCGCCGCCCATGGACACACCGGCTGCCGAATTGAGAATGCACGCGCTAAAATGTATTTTGTACATTCTGACGGGACTACTTAAACTCGCCGGTTAATCTGAGCTGCGTCAAGTGAATGAGTGATGCTTTTGAGATAAAGAGTATGCTTGGTCCTTAAAGGTCCTAAGGGTGACAGAACCAGTAATAGACACGGCACCAAATAATGGACACGGCACCAATATTGGACACTTGGTTCTTATTTTACAGAAGATAAGGGTTATTCATTTGTTATGCAACAATCAACTGAGGACCATATGAAATTCGAATTAAGAGTGAAGTGTCTATTACTGGTACATGTCAGCTAAAAGTGTCCATAATTGGTACCACCACCAAAATAATATAACATACTATGTAGATGGGGTACTATCTATAATGTTAATTATCTACACGTGTTTAAAGGTCACGGGACTTAAAGGAGGCAAGGTTACATGTGTCCGTTATACTCGACTATATTTTGTTCACAATTTGAAAGTGCCTCTAGCTAGAGCCTACAGAAAACAAATGTTCGTTTTAATTAATTCTATTAATTTTACCTTAAAACTCTTGTTCGGTTTTTATTTTAGTTATGAATCAATGCTTGTTTTAATATGGGTCACTTAAACAAAACTGGCATTTTTATTTTTTAATGCATTGCCTATTTTTGCTTTGAATCATCAATTTACATTGTAATTCGGACAACATCAGACTATACACGACTTAAAATTAAAAATGTAGTTTTCTTATACTCTGACGAAACTTCAATGATTCGCAGAAAATAACTCAATCCATTTTCTCAAAAATACAATATTCATATTAATATGTAAGTAGTCAAAAATATCAGAACATTTATTTGCGAATTTTCATTCCATCACAAACACAGGTATTATAAAAAAACTGCTTACAATTATTTTAATCAGCCTGTATGTACGTTTTTTCTACGCACTATTGTAAATTCTTGTTTATCTTGTTCAAAAATAAAACTTTGCATATTAATTTAAGATTTATGGTCCGCACCGATTCCTGCAGAACTCCAAATCACGACAAAATAAACCGAACAACTTCAACTTTACTAAAAAATAAAACTCAAAGAAAAATCGTGAGATATAGTTTTCAGACAATTTCACAACATTTTATTTTCCCTCGGGCAATTTTCCAAATGCAAATACGAAGTATGTTCAGTGCCAAAAAATTTATATCGTCTCCAAATTCTATGAAAACCGAGAAAACAGGCACTCAACATAGAAAAAATAAAAACTTCAAAATCCACACTCAAATACAAACCTACCTATCGTGTTGTAAAGTTCTTTTTACCTTGGCATCCCCTCGTCTGTTTTGAATGTGCGATCACTATATTTCATTCGCCAAAAGAGAACTCGAAGTTAAATTCTGTCGAAATTCGAAATGTTTCGAAGTTGTCGAATATCGAAAACTGGAGTTTTAAGATTTATGCCTTAACTTTGCTTCGGGAAATATTGCTTCAATAACTGATACCTCCAAACGTTTATCGATAAGGGGAATATATTTCAGAGTGCTCCATGTTAAAAATAATGTTAGACATTTGTTATTTCATTCAAGTATGATTAATTAAATGTCTCACAATGTTAGTTTTTCACGGAAATGGAAAAAAAAAAATAATACTAAATTATTGAACAGTAAAGTTCTTCACAAACAGCTGAGTTTATTTTATCACTAGCGACCCGCCCTCGCTTCGCTTCGGTTTATGTGAGTATAATACATAGCCTTCTTCAAATCAGACCAGTTACAGTAGTTCCTGAGATTAGCGCGTTCAAGCAAACAAACAAACAAACTCTTCAGCTTTATAATATTAGTATAGATAATTGGATATCCTTAGTAATCGCTTAAGCCAATGATTTAACAAGAAAAACACATATTTTTTTTCATAAAAATGCAACGAAAGCTATGAACACCATAGAAACTTGATACATTCAAATTATCATTCATTGTCATTTTCTGTTCTTACTGGTATGTAATAACATTTCTGCAAAAATATTATTTCACTATCATCTGCATAAGCAAATTATAAATATTCCGCCACACCCTGTATTTTCCTATGTTATGTTGTTCAACTTATACAAAACCCTTTCTCACGCATATAAATCAAAAGTATATTTACTATGCACCCTTTTTCAACGAGTGACAGTCACATATAAATCAAGCCGAGAATACCGTAGTAAAGTAAAATATAAGAATAACATAGGTTACTGTTTTATTATTATGTTATGACGCGTTGTTTGTATTGTTGAAGTTATTTTGAGTTTGAGCAATAAATGTCAATTTAGATTATAGTTCAAATCATTGACTCATTAATGAATTAATTCAATTAATAAAATTATAAAATTAAAACCTTTTTAAAGGTTATTAACAAAAGGCGTTAAATACAGGTTGATCATAAAAATCCAACGTCCTAAGTAAGTCACCTATTAATAATCCAATCCCACACCCGTATCTTTCGACAATTAGTCGACAGACATAATAAGCCCCCGGTTCTAAAACCTTCTAATTAGGGGCGTTAAATACACGCGGTGTGAATTTATAGAATCGCCTCCACGAAGGAGGGATAATGGACGAAAAATAAGGTTAGTCAAACTTGAATGGGGAAAAAATGGATACCGGCAGATTCGAGGTAGTACTTTTAAAAGGGTTTTAGTTGCGTTTGTTGTAATTTATTTAATAAGTGTTTAACAATTCGCAACAATAAATAAATACCTAATTAAATTCTTAGTACTAAAATAGTTGTGTTTACATTTATCTTTTTGCATAACAATCAAGACCTGATTGAAAGTGGTAAACGCGGTTCTATGAAACTCTCTGAGCTTGAACAACGGTATCTAATTAAAAAACACAGTATTAACATAGTTGGGTCAGATAATAAAAAAAGAATATCAATAAAATACAATTACTATCCCTTTGAGTAGCAAAAAACTCTAAAACTATTACAGTTTTTCGTTTCGTTTTGTCGATTTTGTTTTGTGCATCTTAAATAAATAACGACGTAAAAAACAATAATTGTTTCGTATGACACTTAACATTAATTCACTAATCATTAACAAAACGAAATCTTCTTTAACTATTATATTATAATACAACTTAATATTCCACACAGTCACATATAAAATAAGGCAACAAAAGCTCCCAAATCCCTATTTCATTAAGTGTTGCTTACAGCAAAATGTCGCCTTTGTCGTAACTCACGTAACTCCACAATAAAACAATCGTAAGTCCGCGACTAACGTAAGTGCATTATAACTTCGCATTGTTCCTAACTTCCCCTTTATAACAGATTCCGGAGTTGGGTAAATTAAGTCGTATTACAGCAAGAATATGGGTAAGAATGGCTTAGCAGTTAATTTACTAATTGCTAGAAGTTTTGTAATATATTGAGAGTGAAAAGTATTTCTGTTTAATGTCAAGTTATTTTGTATTGGAGTGGCTCAAGTTTGTATGCTTCAGTTTCTTTGTAGTATCATTTATAATCACTTTTACGTTCTTACGGTCTTAATGAAAAAAGGAAAGGACCGAGTTAAAATATAAAACGATAACATTACATGTCAAAAGCAAATTGGGTTTTACTGATTAGTGTAATATTGTTTATTCAAAACAATACTTAAACAATATTAAATAAAACAGTTTAATGATGAGGGTAGCAGAACTGGATGTGACTCTAACTACGAAGCTGGCGGTCACAGGTTCGATTTCCGGAAAGACCAAATATTTTGTGTTATGAGCGCCAGTATTTATTTCTGAGTTTTAAATGTTTTTTATGTTTCCTTAAAGTATATACACAATTAATATCAATTAAAATAATGACGTAAGCGACATTTTTTACACGTAAAATATCATAATTTCATGCTGATCATTTAACTGTTTTAATAAACCAATCAAATCATACTATGATATACACGCTTTCTTTGTACACGGAAATCTAAAATATGCATTGTAGAGCGAATACGTAATCAGGAAAGTTGTATAAAAGCTTCTTGCGAGGCTGCTGTGGAGCTTACAACAACAGGGTGTATGCTTACAGTATGGAAACGAAAATATACTAAAATACAATGCAATTTTATGACTAAAGTAGAGCACGCTCACATTTTAGTGTGCGTGGAGCTTAGCTCATTTTAGTGAGGCTGAATATTTGAACAACATTGATGGGTATTTTGCTGTCTTAGTGTTTTTTTTTTTAAATATTATTTAGGTATTTAAACTATAATTAGTTAGTTTATCCTTAAAAATTGTTACACATTATTTTACAAATAAATTATGTTTCATCTTTTTTTTTAAGTGATTCTAACAGGATATTATAATTATGAGACTAGTTCCGAAGTCAAACTAGAAACGCTTATAGTTTTACCATGTCCGTGTGTTATCTGTTTGTCTGTATGTCACACTTATTAATTATATTGAAATATGTATCGCGCACAAGATCAGTGAAATGAAGTACTTTACCTTAAATACATGTTAAGCATTACTTTACAACATCCTATGAGATATTGTACATTTTTAGATTTAAGGTACGTTTAGTAAATATTGAACTCGAAGTGTCATTTTCGCTAGAGTTTCATCGGAAAAATATCTTAATTGAAAACAACACTTTATGACAGCATTGTGTTCATAATTTAATTTAAACTACAGTTTTAATATATTTATCTGTAACTTAATTTAAAGGAAACATTTTTGAAGCACGCTGTATCTTACCTAGTCTTTACTGCAACTACAATGGAAGCAAAATATGTGCGTAATAGCATCGGCCGACCCTCAATGTTCGCCTCGAGTTTAAAGGTATTTGTTTTTGTTGATCTACCTCGTCAATTAACATTGTTATTTTGTTAATTATTATTTTTGCACCTAAGTGTAGATTATTAATGTTAAACTTATATATTAGTTAGTCGTTATTCTCAGCGATGTACTGCGTTAGCGCACGGGAAAACCTAAACTGGTTTTTGATGCGCTTCTCAATTGTAAAATGTATTGTTTCTTTTGTTAATAAATAAATAAAGTAAGAATTTAAAATTCAAACTATCACAACCAAGTAGACTTGATTCGTTCCTGAGATACAGGCGACTAAAGTGTTTATACCTATTAAAAACCTTAAGTAGTAAATTCGTTCAAATTTGTTGTTTTTCGAGATAGTTTTTTGTGTTTGTAAATTTATCATATTTTTTTATTTGTAAAGTTTTTATATTTTTTATTGGCTATAAAACGGCTAAAATACGATTTCCTTACTGTTAGCAAAAAGCTGTGCGTATAACTAAATCGTCCGATGTTATTGCTCAACTCACCAACTTCATGTTTTGCGCACTCCAATATTGCAGTGTTTAATTAACTTCTCCCTTGCACTCGGTGCAACTCCCTATCCCCCACTCTTTCGAGCTTTTGTATATAAAATTGTTAGCTCGGTAAACGCGTGTAATTGTTTCGGTGGTTGTTTGTTTTTCATATAAAAATAATAATATAATGTATCATGTGGATTCTTGTTTTAAACCAAACTGAAACGGAAAGATAAATCTAATATTATGACATGTGTCAAACGGGTCCATAATTAATTAGCTCACCTAATTATTTTTAGTTCGAATGTATTTTTCTTCATAATCATCCCAACTCCATTGCAACTGAAAGGTTTTTTTATATCAGGATTTTTATAAAACAAACCTGACCTAACCTAACCTTATTCACCAGTTAGATATTTTAAAAATCCTGAAAGAATAACGGTTTCAGTAAAAATACATTCGAACTAAAAATAATTAGATGAACTTTGGTGCATTCGTGTCAAACATATCAAAAAATCCTAATTTAGTTTTTTTTTGTGTTGTGGGCACGAAGTAAAAAATAAGAGCAAAACAAAGTATTTATTTCTTGCATAGATAATAATTTTTAATCAAAACCATAATCTGACAACCTTCTAGGTTTGGAGTCGTCATTATATAATATGTATACACATAAATTCCACAAACCATTTGACAAAACCGCGTATAGTTTTAGTAGCGCCGGAAAATTTAACAACACCCTGTAATTACTCAAATTGGGTTCTTAGCCTCTAATTACTATACAGGTTGTAGTCGGAAATAATAAGCATTCACAACTATATTAATTGGGGGTAGTTAACAGTACAAATTGTGGTGTTAATTTATTTGATAGATTAAATATGTCAAAGGCAGGTCAATTATTGGAGTCTAGGTCGTATTTCATTGGTTACAATTGGTACTCGTGGCCCATTTGTAGCTGTTAGTTTGAAACTACTGCGACATATAAATCAAGTTGTTAATGTCTAAAATCAAGAAAATTTGGTTCATACGTGGTTTAACAAAAGCGATTATTAATCCTTGACAATGAACACATATTTAATTTTAATCGAGTCCCAAACTAGGGCCTCCTGTACTTTGCGTACCTACTAGACAAACAACACTTCTAAATTTGAGTTAATAAAACTTAACAAGATTATATTTAATAAATTAGTTACAAAGTCAGCATTGTTTGAAACACCATGTATAAACTGTGAAACCACATATTCGTTATTTCTCCGCATTAAACCCAATTTAATTGGCCATTAAGTAAGCTATGCCTAAATTTCGAACCCTAATTTTAACGATATATCGTTGAATAAAGGTTTTAGGGCTGTGTAAATGAAGAGGAGTATTTTATACAAATTTATGTATGTAAACAAGAATACTATGATTTTAACTTTGCTAAAATAAATTACATGGCGTTCATTTTTAGACAAATTAGAATTTTCTATCTTGTTCTAGTTTGCCTTATCAATGTCATAGACCAAACTGAAACTTAACAGGCAAAGTTACGGCTTTAAGCACGGAATAAAATAATCGTAAGATCTAACGGCTGACCTAACACCTAAACTTAGCCTAATGTCTACTTGGCAACCAGCCTGAGGCCTATATCGCCGTATGTAATGAATACATTAACTTCGCAAGGTTGATTAAAGGAATAATTAACAATTAATGTTCTGTTTCTATTTGAATGTTTTTGTTATAAATGTAGTTGAAAATAATCAACCTGTATTTCAATGATAAATCAGAAGTTTGTTATTAAAATACAGGTTGATTATTTCCAAAATAATAAATCAGAAGTTTATAGCTATTATAAATAATTGTATAATTGAACACGTTTGACGATACGCTTAACATAGTTGGAAATGACCGTGCCTACAAAGCTTACAGTCTCGGATTCGATTCTCGAAAAGGGCAAAGATTTTTATAATGATTGCAAGTATTGGAGCCGTGGATTTTTTCAATAGATTTAAGTATTTAATCCTCTCTGTAAGTATGTTTATCATTTTTATTACTCCCCGGATCAGTCTTAAATACTTCTTAGGGTTCAAGTATGTATTTGTTCTAGTACCCATAGTACAGTCGGCCAAAAATGTGGACTACCACCCTACGGCTGAAGTTCATTTGCACGTTATTATACTAAAAGTTCGATTTTCCCTTGCAATATTATTATGACAAAGACAAGTGTCAGCGATAATTAGATCTCACATAAACTTTTCTCAAAACAAAGTTAGAGCTTAGTATGGGACTATGTCCATTTATTTATTATTTATGTAATTTTGTTTAATTCGATTTAACTTATCAGTACCATTTAACGTACAATAATGTTAAATAATACATGCGCTCGTTGTACAGGGTGTAGCGAATGTGTTTTATTATAGTCCACAGCTGAGCGCGGGAGATAGTATCACATTTGAATACAGGGTGGTTTCATAAAGTGCTGGATGTGACACTTTTTAATTATTTTTAACTGCCTGAACTAAGTAATATATGTTTTTCTTTGTAAATGAGTGTGTGTGAGTGTATTTCTGTGGCATAGTAACTTCCAAACGGGTGGAAAACTAGTTTTATCGGGATGGTTCTTATAAATGTTTATTTTATTAAATGTTATTTGTTTCCAAAAGATTGTATGTATTTTATGTCTTAAGTCTAAAAATAAGAATAAGAACATATTATTTCAGGCAACACGGCCCATAAATTTAAATAATATTCACCATTCAAGTGACCTGTGTGCTAGTTTCCCGTTTTCTTGCCATAAAAAAAAACACCGAGTTTTGATTGCAATAAAAAATAAAATAACCAAAGTCGCTTTTATTTGCTCGATATCTTTGTAGGGCAACTGCACCAGTTGTTGTCTGTTGATTATGCCGCGATTATTTTGCTTTAATTAGCACATTTTGTGTATTTTATAGAGCACGCTGTATTGCAGTTTAGTTTATTTGGCGTTTTTAGCGATAGTGGGCTGACGTTTGTTAATTGTGTTTGGTTTTGCATAATTTTATCTGTTTGAACGGTTCATATTAAAATCTGTGGTTCGATATTATATTTTAATACTGACGCAATTATGGTACTTTCTTTTAAAATATATAAGTTTTAAAAGAAAATGCTTATTGTTTTAAATGAATTGTTAAAGAAATACTTAGACATTTAACATAATGTGGATTATTAATTAAAAGATAAAGATAGTTAAAACATTGATATAAATAAAAAAATATCATTGGACAATATTAAACAAATTGCCCAAAACCCAAACACCACGAAAAAAACGTAAAAAAATACTCGCAGTCAACACACAATTATTTGGCCTTACTGGGAATCAAACTCAGGACCACTAAGTAAAGTACTAGGCTAACGGTGTCATCGAGTTTGATTAAAAAACTCATGTTCAATTTAATCAAAATTACAAAAAATTAACAATTTCCTCACAATTTTTCCTACTTTAACATCACCCTGTAGGTTTATTTCCCGCCCACCTAACTAAAATACAGTCAGAAAACCGGCAAGTTCCATAACACTAAAGTGGCCGGAATCCGTCTTTTACCCTAAATTAATCGGTAATAAGGCCGCCCCATTAAAAATAACGACAAGTTATATTTCAAAAACTAATTTCCATTGAAAATTTGTGCGGTGCTTCGAAAATATTTCTTGCCATGAATTAGCCTAGAATTATTGGCTGTTTTACGCTCTTGTGCATAAAACTACGACACGACGATATTATATGTGGTTATAAATTATTGAAAAGATTAGAATGGTTAATAAATAAACAGTATAAAGTAAACTATACTCTGATTATTCTAGGGTGACTCCTGTGACAGCCGTTTTTCTTAATCCTCCCCCCTCCCTTTAACTGCCATACATATCGTTGGTCATAATGTATTGTTAGTCATACTTTTTTTTGTCATAACTTCTTTCAGGCTGAAGTTACAGTTTTTAATAAACGTTTATCGTGTAGATTATTTAGGTTAGGTTAGGTTAGTTCTATAAAAAACCTGAAAAAATAACTGTGTCCTGAGAAAAATGCATTATGACTTGCGAAAATTATGACTTAAAACGCATTATGACTTAAAATAATTATGGCAGTCAATAGAGACCCTTCTTAATCACTAATAATAGTTCACGAAGTATGATTTGGCAGTCTGTTATCTAGTTTCCGATCTTTTTTTCTGCGTTAATACTCAACGGACCTAACCTTGACCTTAACCTTTTAACCCACTGTGTTGTTTGAAGAACGAGGGCAGTTTTACGAATACCTTTTGTTTTGATACTAACGAAAAGATCTTAGTGAAGATTACAGACGGCCAATTTATGTATACTATACTCACAAGCGAGGTTAAAAAAAAAAAACAATATTTATATTTACAGGAATTTTGTATGAAGATGAGTACTCATGCGGCAGGAGAATTGATGAGTACGCATCTACATACAAAACGGCCATTTTCTATAGATAAATGCGAATCGGTGCTGATAGATGTGACTTCACCCTTATTCTCTCAAAAACAACAGACGCTCAGACGGACGAGCGAAATCGCAGCGGCGAGTTTAAGTAGTCCCGTCAGAGTGAACAAAACACATTTTAGCGCATGCATTTTCAATTAAGCGGCCTAATACGTTCGATCCGTCGGCAGAAACCATGCTGCTAAATTGAAAATGCACGCGATAAAATATGTTTTGTTCGCTCTGACGGGACTACTCAAACTCGCCGCTTGGACATTCTCTCGTTGAGAGAATCACAACCCTGAACGGCGTTACTAGGTTTGTACCGATTTTTTTATGTAAACTAAAAAAACAAGTGTATGACGTGTGTGTGTGTGTACCGCAGACATCATTCAGAGGATAGCCATGGCTAAAAAAGCCTTCAATAACAAGAAGAACCTGTTAAGAGCTAAAATATCAAAGAAGGCTAAAAAAAGATTAATTAAAACCTACATTTGGAGCATCGCGTTGTACGGTAGCGAGACTTGGACACTGACACAGAGAGATAGAGAAAGGTTGGAAGCGTTTGAGATGTGGTGTTGGCGAAGGATGGAAAGAATTAGCTGGACGGAAAAGAAAACCAACGAAGAGGTTTTGAAGATGGTGAACGAAGAAAGACATATTTTAAAAACTATAGAATGTAGAAGAGGAAAGATGATAGGACACTTGATACGGCATGATAGTTTCTTTTTGAATATTTTAGAGGGTAAAGTCGAAGGAAAAAGAGGAAGAGGAAGACCTAGCCTTACTTACTTCAACCAAATAAGACAGAAGGCCAATGTCGTGTCGTATCAGGAGGTGAAAAAGCTAGCACAGAGTAGAGAAAAGTGGCAATTACTTCACCAACAAGAGCCTAGCTCTTAAATTTAATGATGATGATGACGTGTGTATAATGGCTGTCACAGGAATCGTCTTAAAACAATCAGAGTATAGTTAAATAAGTATTTGTAACATAAATTAGGTCACGTCATTATCAATGTTTTTTTTTCTTTTGCCCACTACTAGCCACGTGCAAGTGTATTAGTGGCAGGTTGCAAACCCATCGCCTAAAGGATTGACAGATGTGGATGTAATTTTGAATGAAAATAATACATAGTAAGTGAATCATTTATTAGATTTGGATGTAATTTAGAATGAAAATAATACATAGTAAGTGAATCATTTATTAGATTTGGATGTAATTTAGAATGAAAATAATACATAGTAAGTGAATCATTTATTAGATTTGGATGTAATTTAGAATGAAAATAATACATAGTAAGTGAATCATTTATTCACATGGATACATAACCATGATAAAGAGTTCTAACATATTCTGCCATTAGTCGGCGTGAAAATATTTAGTAATAAAAATAATAATGGAAGAAAAAATAATTTTCAATTAAATAAGATAGTTTAGCTAATAGAGTATCACAGAAATATATATATATTTAAATAGAGATACACATAGATATATACTTCCATTTATCCTGAACAAAATAATTATTCCAAAGGTGAAAATATTAATTCTATTCAAGTCAAAAAACCATAAATTATTAAAAAGTATGAATGAAAAATAACTGTCTCCTCTCACGGAACCCTAAAACTGAACCCATCTCAAACCACATAGTGTTGTGCTGGCGCCGCGCCACGTCTTCACTTCACTAATGCGCCTTTGGGCCATGTTTATCGATACCCTAAGTTATGGCCGCTCAGCACTAGTGATGGGAACGTTGACGAGAAAAATATCGATACACGTTTATTTTGATTTCGTAAAAAAAAACACCCACACAGAAACCAGTTCCAGGTTTTTAGAACTTAAATATGAACATAAATTAAAATTCTCTACTCTTCTCCGTTTTATGATTGATATTGTTCGAAACTCCGGGTATTTAATTTTTAAAATAATTTCCTAGCATTTTAAAAACATATTCAATAAATCTGCTTTTGCTGTTCTTGCCTGTATTTAATATCCTGTATAAACAGATTTTACGCGGAATATTTTTATGATAAAGGTTGAAACAGGAATTGAGGTTAAACTCATAAACAGTTTTTTTCATGAAATGCTAACGGAAATGGATAACATAATTTGCATTTTTAGTACGAGGAAAAGAATTTTCCATTAAAATAGGTTCTCATTTTTCTACAGTGAAAATGTATTTGATTTTGTAAGGTTTTTTATTTTTGTTTATTTATGCTAGACGGGGTTATAATAATATGTGTAAGTGTGTTCAAGTGGTTTTATAAAAAATTAACAGTAATGTGTTGCTTACTCAATGCACAACCTTTCACTTTTGTCGATCTCTCAAGGGTTAGCTGGAAGAGATCCCATAAAGAAATAGTGTTGTACATGTTTTGTCAATGTAATTGTATTGTTTTGAATTTTTTTTCACAATAAAGAGTTTACATTAATAATAATTGTACATTTTAATATTATAATAAAAAAGTTAAATATTTACTCTACCTCTATAACTTATTACTCTGTTATACGTAGTATGTAATTATGTACAAATAAAGTAAATCAGATAAGGGTATTCAGTACCAGGAATTCAGAAGCTGTAAGGGCCTGTTCTAAACTGGCTGGCCTTACAGTCAAACAGAAGTTAATTGAAATATGATACCTAAAACACTACAACAGTATAAAACAACGTCACTTCCCGCTGTCTGTCTGTCCTTATGTATACTTAAATCTTTAGAACTACGCAACGGATTTCGATACGGTTTTTTTAAAAGATAGAGTGATTCAAGAGGAAGCTTTTTATTTATAATAAATTCCGTTTTATGTACGGGTGTTACAGAAAACTCACATAAACCGAAGCAAAGCGAGGGCGCGTCGCTATCTATGAATATAATATAACTTTCTTCAAACAAAATGCCTCAACACAGTCCCCACTCTACTTGGCACGCTGGCAAAACGTCAGCTCCAGCCGTGGCGGTATCTTACTGCATTGTATGTTATCTGCAGATTACAGAACATTGCTATATGGAACTTAACTAATCTGTGGTCTTTGTTCACTACAATTCATTGTATTACGTTTGTAAAGGAATTTGTGGTAGCAGGTTAATCAAATAAAATTGGGTAAATTTGTTCAAAGAATATTATCATTTTTTTTTTCAACGGCCACGGATGATTTTTACATAGTTTTTTATAATTTATGGCGTTTAATAATATCGGAGCCGAGATATTTAAGATTTAAGTGTTCAGTTTTTGGTACTAAAAGTACGCATAGGTAAGAATAATATCTCGGCTCCGATGCACTTAATTTAATTACAATTACATTACATAACAAAACATGTTTATTTTCAATTATTCTATCATAATTTACCACTTTTACTAATGGCCGCTCACCTTGAAAATGAATGGCATTTACAAATGACAACACTTTTACCCAAACCCTTTTATAATTCTTACAAAAAACATTGGAAAAACAGTGTATTTGATCAATAAATAGTTTATTTTTACAGAGGCCGTGACGTAAGGGATTGCTAGACGAGTTTGGGGAGTACGAGGATAGTTATCTCAAGCAATGTGAGGGAAAATTATAATAAAATAACTACCAGGGAGGTTATTATGACATCGCAACGCAGTTAAGTTTACGCTGCGAGAAAAGGACAGAGCTATATAACTGCTATAGCTCTGTCCTTTACGCTCGCATTGTTATGTCATAATAACCCCCCAGGTAATCAAGTAAAATTGTTTAATATGCCGCTTTTTCATTTTTTAAACATGCCATTTGAACAATCTATTCGAGCACCATGTTTAACCGCATATAGATATACTCGTAGTACCATTGATCTGTTTTTTTTTAATGTCGCGTTATGGTTACGGAGTCTATTGGTTGGAAGTATGTAATTTTTCCGTGGTCAGTTTATTGTCAGTAAGCAAATTTTAAAAAGTTAGAGCAACGGACAAGAGATGTATAAACAAAAACTTCATGTCTTCATTTCGTGATATTAATGCATACATTTCCGAGCATGTTTGAGAAAAGCATATTACTGTAATTTCGTACATCGTTATAAATGTTGTGATGTTTTTAATCCAAGCTTTTTCTTTACAAATAAGGAACCCTTTCATACTTACGATGCCGTCACATCTAAGCAAAGTTTAGAAACACTCATAAAAGCCAGAGAATAAAAAATGTACGTAAAAATATTACATACGCGAAGCGAAAAAAATGCTAGAATTAAAAAGATAAAACAATGAAAATCTAATATTTAAGACAAATTATTCATATTCTAATCAAGAATTAATAAAGATAATATAAATTTATAAATGTCTACACAATTACTAGAAAATGATTTACGAAACTAGAATATAGAAAAGTTTTTCTAACATGTTTGGATTGTTTGTTGACTTAGTTGTACTAAACTAATAATAAAAGAATCTAGCATGTTTTATTTGATGTTTACAAAAGAAATAATGCATTATTTAAAATAAGAGATTGTTTCTTTTGTTACAATACATTTTTATAAAGCTTTTGTTGAATTGGAATCTCATCTTCAAATAAAGTAAGCAACGTGTACAACAATATGGGATTTACAAAGCTGAGTTATATTGTATTAGAAAATATAATATTAGATTGAACTTGAATTTTAGTTTCATGTTAAAACAAAACCGACAGAGGTTAGACAAGTTGCTTAAAGCTAACGTAAACTTATTACAAAATGTGTCAAAAATAGAATGACATAGGTGCTTAACGCTAAATTGACTAGGCCGCTAAATCACAAGGTCGAAAATGAACACACTGCTTTTATTCTTTTCAAGTCTGTCGTAACAAATTTGATGGAGCCCCGCATGGCGGGGCTCCTATTCTTGGACGGTTTGCCATTCGAGCATTTGAAGTTACCTTACGAATCTTACCTACTTACGGAGTCTGCGTTTAAGTGCTTCTGAGTCCATCTCTTCTTTTTCTTAGCTCATTAATATTCGATCCAATTTTATTTCCCACTGAAGCCACAACACGACTTGTTCGCAAACTCGTTATCTGAAGGGCTTCATTATTTATGTCAACTATTGGATCGGCTGCTTCACGGAGATATATCGAGAATGAACCGTTTACACGACACGACGTTTGCAACGATTCAGTGACGACGTCACGACTGTGGAAACTGACGTAGTCTGCGGACGTAGTTTCTGTATGTCAGAGGTTGTCAATTATTGCGTGAAAGACTTTCTTATCTATAATGCATGCGCGGTCTTAAGATTGCAGTATTAAGATTGTAATCTAGAGAATGCAAATGTCTCAGATGTCAGATCCTACTTACCATCAGGTAAGATTCACCTCGCCATCAAAAATAATCCTTCGACTCTACTTAACCATCGATGTGAGCTTTATTTGATTTATGTATGGGCCAAGATTCTAGGCATAACCATATCGTCTTTGACCTGTTGTCGTATTGTCAACGTTTTGGTAGCTCTTATTTACTTGACTGTAATGGCGGCTGAATTAAAAACATGTCAAAAACAACATTGTTTCACGTCGTAGAACAGAGACATTGAACGGAGTCAATAGTCTAAAACAATTTCTAAAAATGTCCTGTAGTATGTCATAAATGCATAGAGAATCCAATACATTCGATGCTTGTCCTTCGCATTGTAATATAAATTACTAGCAAAAAGGTTCTGACAAAAAAAAAATTGGGACAAGCTTTTGTAGCCGACTATACTCGTCATCGACTCGTTTATACGGATCTATCCAGCCCTAACACGATGGATTTATCATGTGTAGTTTAGGAGTTCCTATGGCAAACCTGAGTCTCCATTATCCGATCAGCCCGATGGTACTATATTATTGTATTGTCATCAGAACTAAAGACGTATGCCAATTTTCAGCTTCATTAAAAACCGGGAAGTGGGTCAAATTTAACTTGCAATATTTCACCCTTACATACATACATACATAATATCGGGCGTACTTTTTCGAGTCAAATCGGACAAATACTGGAAAAGGGCCGAATCTTAAGTACCCGAAACCGACGTGCGTGCATGACTCGATGTATGAATGTGGCAGTAGCGAAAGAAATTTGTCAAGATCGTAGTAAGTGGAAAGAAGTGGTCTCTGCCTACCCCTCTGGGACAAAGGCATGATTTAATGTACCTATGTTTGTATTTATGTATGTAAAATGATCGTTTTTGGCACTGGAATGTTGTCACGTCGTGTCGTACCCTGTAAACAGCAGTTCCCTATAATGAGATGCCCCTGGTCTTTGCTAAGTGCACTGGGAAATAATTACGTCGCCAAGACTCTAGGCAGCTCCAACTGTTTATGGACAATTTGCATACAGACAGACGCAACGATAACTGTGTTTACGGCTATATTTTAAGATGTTGTTAGGGGAAGTAAGATATATGGCTGTTTTATTGCTGTGTAAAAATCCTACTTGTATTATGAACTAGGGACCCGCCCTCGCTTCGCTTCGGTTTATGTGAGTTTTCTGTAACACAATTACATAAAACAGAAACCTGCCTCTTGAATCACTCTATCTATTAAAAAAACCGCATCTAAATCCGTTGCGTAGTTTTAAAGATTTAAGGATAGATAAAGACAGACAGAGTCATAAATGAAAAAATCAGTACCAGTAATGAAATTAAAATACAATAACAATAAATAAAAAGAAGAGGACGAGATCCCGTAAAGGGATAAAGTTCGCCTTTGTACATCCCTGTTATATTTTTGTCTATTTTATAATTGTTATCTCTTGTTTGTACAATAAAGTGTTTATATACAAACATAAACAGATGAATTGACTACAATTTGAATAGTTCCTGAGGGGATAGGGATAAATTACTTCTTCGCAGACAGAGACATGGGCAAAAGCTAGTCTCTTATATAATTGAAAATTTCAACCCTTATTATCTCCGAGTACCTCTCAAGCCTTGACCAGAGTTGATTTTATTATCAACTGATATACTTTAATCGGACTAAAAGCCTCCAAGAGACGACTGAGTGGTTTACTCTATTTAGTACCTTACAAGTACTTTGAAAAGGGTACTAATTAAAATGTTCCGTGATTTATTAAAAATATAAATGGTATTTAAAATTAAATGTCTCGACTGTGTCTAATGAGCTATCTGATTAGTTTGAAATGTTTAGGTGATTAATAATAATAATAATAAATATAAGGGGACAATCTCACACCAATTGGCCTAGTCCCAAACTAAGCTCTAGGCTTGTACTATGGGTACTAGACATTGATATAAATACTTATATAGAGAAATACCTACTTAAATACATAGAAAACTTCCATGACTCAGGAACAAATATTCGCGCTCATCACACAAATATCTGCCCTTACCGGGATTCGAACCCAGGACCACTAGCTTCGTAGCCAGGGTCACTACCTACTAGGCCAGCGCGTCTTACTAAATTGGAAATATATTTCTCACATCACCTATTCAGAAAGGAAACTTTTTTTCCTTACTACGACGGATCAAAGTGGCACTTTTCTGTTCAAGGAAATTTTGTTGCCAGTACAAATATAAACGCAATGAAATATAAAATTGTATTCACATACCTAATCGACTACAATCTATTTTGTGAATTTGGCGATTTATTACTTAAAGGTTGTGTAGTATTAGCTGTCGGGAACCCAGAAGGTTAAAACCAGCTATAAAAAAGAAAAAAAAAAGAAAAAAAAGAAAAAGAATTGTAAATGAAATGTATGTGAGTGACATCTGTCACCGTCACAGGGTCTGTACGATTTGAAAAATAGGTACCATAATTTTTCTTGTTACTTGTGTCTTTAGTATGGTAAAAAAGTCTTGAAATTAAAAAGTGGCAACACTGTAGTCTCCTCCCTTTGTTGCCACTTTTTAATTTCAAGACTATTTTGCTAGACTATAAAATTAATTGGGTGGAATATCTCGGTACAAGTGGGAGCAAACCACAACCCCCACTTCAGTCTATCCCCTTGGCACCGCACCAGACACACACGCACACAGTTCTTCGAAATAACACTTAACGTGTTATAATTAAAGTGCAGTGTTGCACGTTTAGCAAGTTGAAATTTACTGTGACGCGAATATTTTTAAAGTTTTGTGCATGGTATGAAACAACGGAGCCCTTGTAGGATCACTCGTCTGTGTTTATTTTTTATTTTTATTTATTATTATTTATTATTTACTCGAAATGCGTGACTAAACTCATAAATAAAAATTGATGGGTGTGTTTTAAGGAACAAATTAGAACAAAAGAATTGTAAATTAATCATAAACATACTTAACGGTAATGTGGTGTTAGTCGAAAGGGCATCATAGCCAAAATGCATTTCTATATTTTTGCATTCATGAAATAACAAATCTTTGGCACCAAATGATCGCCTAGTTTCACTACAGCGCTGCGACAGTTCCGGAGCTAGTGTCGCATAGACAAACACACATCCGTTGGACGCCGTCCAACGCTCGTGTAGTAGAGATACTGAGATAAACAAAGTCAAGTTTTTTAAAACTGGTTTTAATCTTCTGGGTTCTCGCGAACTAATACAACCTTTAACTAATAAAACTGCACATCAAATCGCATGCTTAAAACTACGATCTTATATCATAATAATTATTAAAAAAGAAAAGTAAAAACCAAATTGGATTCAATTGTTTTTGCGTTACTGATACGTTACATGGTGCTCTGTGTGACTAAATTATTTTTGTGCTAATAAGTACTACTGGTTACTTTTTTAATTTCACATTTATATTTATAATTTGAATCTCAGAAGATTTATTTTTAAGTATTGGGGAGAACAAATGTTCAAGAAGATCCTCTATGGAAGAGATCTCTTAAAGGGATAAGTTCGCCTTTATACATTCCTGTTCCAAAATATTGTATTTGAATTTCTTTGCTTTATACAATAAAGAGTTAACATACATACATACGTTACGGTAAGACCTATAGACATTAGCATTCTCAAAACTATGTTACTCTTACAGGGTTTATGTTGATCCGTGTAATAGTATTTACGATCTTTGTAACTACAACATTAGGCAATAAACAATGATGATGATGATGATGATGATGAATACTGTTGCATTTTATAGTATTATTAAGGAATAATACTAACTAAGTTGGCATTAAATACTTATAAAATTAAATATAAGATTAGACACGAATAATTAATTTCAAAGTATCATATATTATTTAAGTTTTATATTTATTTTAAGTCAAAGTAGAGCTGTTTGTCTTAGTTTTCAGAAGTTAAAATAGGTTTAAAATAAATATTGTATTTCATATTCATCGAAATTAATTACCTTAGTTAAAAGATTAAAAGTCAAATCAAACGAAGTTGGCTTTAATATTAATTAGTGTTTTAAATATTTGTGAATTTGACATTAAAATTATACTGACTAAGAAATGAAAATAACGTAAAAAGATGTTCTGATGCTAATTAATTGCGTCCGTTAAATACTTAAAGTTATTTGATTTATTGTTTTAAATTCTATGCTATTAAATGAGCAATATTTGTATACAGGGTTGTAAAAACGGACGCCACGTGGACGGCAATTACCTTAAAAATTGGAAATAGCCGATTCTATGCAAAGGAGACTTACTTCTATTTTTAAAACCAAAAAAGACCAAAAAAAGTACAACTTTTTTTGTTGGAATTTGTATAACTGTGCTAAATTATAATTTTATAGTACGATCTAAGCTAGACCGCGGACAGACGGACAGACGGACATGGCCAAACTATCAGGGTTCCCAGTTTGACCCTAAATAGGAAGAAATACTTGTTGTCCTTCTGTGTGTAGGTCTGTCAAAACCCTTTGTCTCTTAAATGGTAAAGCTAAAAGGCTGAAATTGGGATTGACCAAAAAAAATAACTGACGGTTTTTACTTTCTCATTCGGAAGAATAGGAAATTTCAAGACACCAATTTCAATAATTTTGTTGTTGACCCAATAGTTTTGTTTTAATATCTTTATTTATTTACCAGACATGTCATTAAAATGGATGACATGATTATTTTAATTTGGGATGGCATTTTCTAATAAAGTACAACAATTAAATGATATCCAATGAAAAAAAGTGATTGTAACAGTATATTAAAACATACTATTTCAAGCTGTTTTCACCTAACCCGTAAGATACACCTAAGAGAGCTTCAAGCCGAAAACGAAAGTCAAACAAAATTGAAATATAGTTTTGCCGAAATATCCAAAATAGATAATTATTTCAAGAAGTTAATAATGCAGGAACGGCTTTAAAACCCTATTCCTCGAAATGGTTTTTGAATTGGAGTAATTGTAAAAATATGAACAATCCTAATTATAAATAGGTTTAGTATCTATTCATTTATATTTTATTTTAATATAAATTATGAATAATAAATCCCCCTGCCATCTTCGAACGAAATCCAATGAATTCTAAATTCGTACCATAAATAATATAAAATATCTAAAACTTGGTTGAAGACTATTTCCAATACTGTTGAATGTTTAACATCTTTCACCTTCATGAACACTTAAAACTTTATTTTCATCCAGTTAAGGTTGAAGTTGCATCGACTCGAGGTATAAATAATATGTTCTATTGACATTAAATTTCAATTTATCACGCCTTTGAAGTTTAGATGAATGGTGCTCGTAATAAAATATAGATTTGGATTTGCGCAATATTGAATGGATGGATTTACGGATTTCGTAAACTTTAGAGAAAGGCTTTAAAATTACCTCGTAAGACAAAATATTAAATTTAGTAACGTCTAAAATATCTTGTCATGTTTCTTTTATTTATTGCCATCGGCGAACAAACAGGCAGAGAAAAAGTCACTTTGACCAAATTAAATAATATCCTAAATTTAGATCTTAAGGCCTGTCAACATTTTTGAAACCAGTTAGAAAGCAAAGACACCATGATTATGTACGTACTTGTACTATTCATATTCCTTAGCATTATTAATAAAAATACACTTTTTTATTTGATAATTAGGCCAAATTGTGGCGTAATTTTTAGGTTTTCTTGTTAAAACTAGGAACCCATAATAATTTCACTACCCATCTGTGTATAATGTCACAGTCATATTTATCAGTGACAACGTGGACTTAAAACTGCGTAACAAAAAAGAGGTACAAAAAAACCCAATTATTTTTTTCTAAACGGCCTCATTATTAAAAAGAATTACGAGTTACATTAATTAACCAACAAAGTAAACCGACGATAAAGGCCACTTGAAACATGCAATTACATAACAATAGATGCACTCACAAAATTACTCAAACATTCATAAAACAAGGTGCAGTTCTCAAACATTGCACTGACGACGTTTTGAGTGCAATGCGGCTGCATTTCAAAAGTGCACAGAACACCTGAAGTTCGGAAAGACACGAGCATGTTAACGTTTTACATCAGAAAATACTGCGGGCTCTTAGGCGGCTCGAAAACTAAGCGTTTTCATAAAAAAATGACGTAAAGAGGTTAAAGGAAAGTGGCGTAAAAAGGTTAAAAAATACTACAATTTTGAATCGAGAATCTCTTAAGAAGATCTGTCTTAGAGCAGAAAATAACAGAAAAACATCATAAAAAAGGATGGTAACACTAAATTCAAAAATAAACACAATAAAGAAGGAAAGAAAAAATGCAATTGTAGGAAAATGTTGCCATGAGTGACTATGACTATGACAATCTCACTCCAATGGACCTAGTCCCAAACTAAGCTCTAGGCTTGTATTATGGATACTAGACAACAATATAAATACTTATATAGAGAAATATATACTCAAATACATTAGAAAACATCCATGACTCAGGAACAAATATTCGCGGTCATCACACAAATATCTGCCCTTACCAGGATTCGAACCCAGGACCGCTAGCTTCGTAGGCAGGGTCACTACCCACTAGGCCAGCGCGTCGACATCTTTACCATTTTAGTACAGAGTTCTAGCAATAAATTGAAAGTTTTATAAATAGTTTTATTTTGGAAGAAATTATTCCTCTTATATTATTTAATATAAGGTTGTGTGTTTTCGTTTGTTACTCCTTTACGCTGCAACGGCTAACGAATTTGGATGAAATAGAGATTTATTTGTATATACCCTGAGAGGCTTGTACTCTGGATTAACACAGCTACTTTCCATTCCGCAAAATTTCAAATTCCCGATGGAATACCGATTCGAAATCTCGCGCAACATGGGTTCGTTGAAAAATTAATTTAACGTGGAAAAAACCGCGGGCAGAAGTTAAGGTCGGATTTTTATTCTCACAGAAAAAATGTAAACAAAGTTACGTCACTGTCAAAGTGACATTTCAGGGGATCTCAAAGTTTGGGCCAGCAAGAAATATAATATTAAGTTATCATTTCGCTCGAACCGTGATATAAAAATAAATTTGAGATATAATTGAAATTAAAATCGCATAAATGAGTCACTGGAAAGCGATTACGACGGGAGCACGAATGGTGAAGCGAAGCGAGTGAAGTAACGTCTCAAATCTTTCAAGCAGCCGTCAACTTGTTAACACGGGTGTATCGAGTCAATGATACCAGTGCAATAAATAAATTATGCGTAAAAAAACGGTTGTCACGTTTTAAATTAACACAACAAAGAGTTTATATCAAAATGAAGTTTTCCATCAACATATTAAATTCTTTAATCTTAATTACAATATATAGTATTTTATAAACAGTCGATTTCTTATAATTGTGGAAAGTAAAAATATTTTGAATTCTGCAAATGTTTTTCGTTTACGGCAACACCTTTGTTTACATTTTTTCTGTGGGAATAAAAATCAGACCTTAGTATGGTCTTTGTTATTATGCAACCTATTTCTGTTTTAGACCAAAAATTCTTAGTTAACTTAGATAAGTAATTTGTACATTCTGTTTTTTTTAATCATCATCTCTTTTGTTTCTTCAATAAAGTGTTTACATACATAAATACTTAACAGTATGAGAACCAACCAACAATAGTTCTCAAATATTTATAACCGCTTAGTTTCTAGATAGCCTAACACGAAACCCTAAAATATCCTTGTATACAGGCATTGTGAATATTGGATAGCCCACGTGTCTCCCTAACGCGGTAGGCTTTTGAGAACTGTTCGTGTAAGGCAGTTGACATTTGAGGCGGTAAATAATTTAAAAGAACTGTAACGTGGTGGAAGGTAGGTAGAAATACGTTAGTAGTGATCTATAATATGTAGGTATTAGTACATCCATTTTGTATGTTTTTGTTGGTAGTAGGGGAAATAAATCTATCATAAAATATATAAAGATATAGATGACCTATGATGTAAGGGCGACCCTTACTTACAAAACTGATATTTTATCTCTTGTATGGCTTAACCGATTTTCATGAAACCTAACTGAAAACCATCCTTTTTAAACTAGCGTTTGGAAGGTTCATCCGTTTGGGAGCTACAATGTCACAGACAGACAAACAGACGTGACCTTCGGGGAGGGAAGATGGCCGATTGAAATACCCTCGGTTTTTACTTTTTATTTATTCTATTTACTGATTTACTCTACTCCCTTGACATTGGCGACTTATTGAAATGACTGCGGGAATCAGCGGTGGACCGCCATTAAAAAAAAAGAAGAAGATATTCAGATATACGAATACATAATACACGTTACATAAATAATACCCCTATTTTTGCGTCGAGGGTTGAAAATAGTGCTTTCAGGTTAACTGGCAAGCCTTATTTGACCGATCAGTGGGGTTATTATGACCTATCTATGCCATTCATTTTAAGATGAAAGAAAAGGTCAGAGTTATGTAACTGCTATAACTCCGTCCTTTATACTCACCGTAAAATGAACTGCATAGCTATGTCATAATAACCCTCCAGAGCATTATGAGCATTTGAATACTAGCATTTTTATTTTTGATATGGGACAATCTCACACCAATTGACCTAGTCCCAAACTAAGCTCTAGGCTTGTACTATGGGTACTAGACAACGATATAAATACTTATATAGAGAAACATATACTTAAATGCATTAGAAAACATCCATGACTCAGGAACAAATATTCGCGCTCATCACACAAAAAATATCTGCCCTTACCGGGATTCGAACCCAGGACCGCTAGCTTCGTAGGCAGGGTCACTACCCACTAGGCCAGCGCGTCGTGATTATCCCTAAACTTGATAATGTTGACCACAGTGAACGTTAATGTTTTTTTAGTAACTAATTTTTTTATGCGCATTTAAAATCAAAAGGGCTTATATTTATGACTTTTTTATTTTTGACAAATTTAGGTCTTAAAGTTTCGTCGACTAAGCAGCTAGATGAAAGTGGTACCTAACTTTGCCGATTAATACTTCTTGAACGAACTTAAAAGCAATTTATTTATGAGACGTCCCTCGAGGATCCTATTCCGTTTTTATATCTGCATCATTTTATCACAGGTCAGTAATTGAAAGACATTTTAGTTATAATTTGATTTATTTAAATCAGAAGTTTATCTCTACAAAGTTTACAACAAAGTCGCTTCTCGCCGTCTGTCCATCTGTATGTTCACTAAAATCTTTCAAACTACTCAACGGATTTGAATGCGGCTTTAATCAATAGTTATAATTATGCAAAAATAAGGCTTTTTGAATAATACATTATGGTTTAATTCGATTTACATTGCCATCCATGTGTTATAAAGCAAAGTGAAACGAGCTAGCTAGTTCAGTTAAAATTATATCAGCTGGTATTTAATTTGTACATTATCAGATTAACCATAGATTATTATTATGTGCGAAGCATCAGATGAGTCGTTGTCACGGCCGACCCGTTTTCTCAATTGTAGCGACAAGTCTTACTCTGGACAATCAAAGAGCTAAAATATTTACCTTCTAGCAATATTCTACCGTTACAACCTAAAATTCGTGACAAATAACCGTTTATTATATCAATAACGTGTTAAAATGTTAACATTAACACACGTTCATTAGTAACTTTTAACAGCCAAAATTTACACCCATACAGCATAAGCAATTCCATGGCGTTCTGCATTCGCGAATTGTTCTAATTGCTCTTTTATTAAAACATAATGCCATCCCAAAATGTTCCTTAAAACACTCGGTTAGGTTTGAAGTTGCGTTGTGCTGTTTAATGTTATTACGTCAGTAAAACATCTAGTTAAACCCGGGTTTAAACGTAAACTGTTAGTGCGGAGTGAACAATTACGTGGATTGTGGCACGTTTCGAGTTTGTGTGTATGAGTTTGGTAAGCTGGTAAGTGCAATGGATACCTATTCAAAAAGGGATAAAAAACTAATTTCTATTAAACAATCCTGGTCACAGCACCACTTTTTTCAAGATAAATGCAAATAGAATGTAGTATTAATATTAGTTTAGGTTTTTTTTTGGCACAATATTTATAATATTGATGTATTTAACCAACTAAAGATTCTTGTCATACTTTGATAAAGTCAAGTTTTTTTTTTACCTTGATCTTGAATCTAAAATTTAAACAATGAATGTTTGCACAAGTAATAAGTCACATAGTTTTTAGTTTAAAGAACACTTACGCTTTTTAGCGTTTTTTAACGTTACTATTCATAAAGTCAATTTACTTAGGCCATAATTAGTTTCTTAGTACAATAATAACATAACCGCTATTTCTACACTAAGAACTCCCAGGAAAGGACTTAATCGTCATGTAAATTTAAACTCAATAGGATGTGTAAGCAAGAGGGAGAGTCATTTGACGCTCCGTTTCGTGAGGGGGAGAGCAGATGTGACCGAACATTTCACGACGCATTACCTGGGTAGTGGGGGGAGAGTGTGTCGATACTTTTGACATATCCGGATAAAGTAATGGAAAATGCTCCCCTACATCGCCTAAAATGTTACAAGCTTCAGCTTATTTTGTATGTGCGCTTTGTCTTGGATTTATCGACAATTTCTGGTTACGAGTTTATCTTCGTCAGTTTGAAAAAGATTGTTATGTGGAATTGAATTATGAATTATGTTGTGGTTATTTTATATTATTATTATTGTATTAGTTAAATTTTATCAGAACATAAATGCAATATCAGGCGCGTAAACTAAAAGCGGTTTTGTTCACGCCCTATATAAGCTAAAAACCATTTTCAAAACCTTGGTAAAAATTATATCGATTATTTACTTTTGGTTCTATCTTATATAACTTTTAGAAAGTAATTTAAGTCGCTTAAATGAAGTTTTTTTTTTTATTTGTCATATTTCTGTGTAATGAAATCTCTGTAATTATGTTCAAAAAATATATTAATACATACATACATACATTAAATCACGCCTGTTTCCCAGAGGGGTAAGCAGAGACCACTTCTTTCCATTTGCTACGATCTTGACAAATTTCTTTCGCTTCTTCCACATTCATACATCGAGTAATTTTCCCCTAAACGGTCCCCGAAATCTATTATTTACACACGCATTACGTTTGGTGATGAGTAAGAGCTATCTTATAATATCTCACTAGCTGTTTAACAAAACGGCCAAATGTGAGACGGACTCGCGCACGAAGCGTTCCGTACCTTTAAACGGCCAATTTTTATTTTTTTTAGTATTTATTGTTTTAGTTGCAATAGAAATACATTATTTGTGAAAAAATTTACTGTCTAACTACCACGGTTCATGAGATACAGCTTAGTGATAAACAGACAGCGGAGTAAACAAAATTAATAATAGGATCCGGTTTTTACCCTTGGGGTACGCAACCAATGTATTTTGTGAAAACTCCAGCAATGTGTCTTTGTTAGCTTGTAAGAAAAGTTAACTCTGAAATACTAGACAAACAACAAATCAAAACTATAAAAGTTCCTAGTTTGACTACAAAACCTTAAAAAGAGCTCAAACCTTCCTCACAAAATGTGACACATCGTTTTCACCGCTCTCCTTAATCGAATCAATCCATCGATAAGTGCCACGTCACTAGCAAATCAAAAAGGTCCTCCAAGAGTCATTTCACGTGACATTAGACGAGCTGACCCACGCCCTACACTAGGTCCCTGGAATGGCACAAGTTGGAAGCTAAAGCGATTGATACAGTGCCAAGGGCTTCGTTTTGAGCTTCTTTAAAAACAATTTAGGGAGGCCGGTATTGAACGTGTAAAGTTTAAAAATTGAAGAAGGTTTTAATGTAAAAACATTACCCTGCCAAGCAGAGGGAAAAAGGATTAGGTTCAGTGCGTACTTCTTAAAACGGTTGTGTATTCAAATTTGAATTTGAAGTCATAGGTTAAAGGCCGTAGTATATAGAGGGTCGTTTTTCAAAAATTACAATCATTCCTGCCTATTACATCAATCCAACAGTGAATGAATAGAGTGAGTGGTAATCAAGTGATTACCACTCACTCTATTCATTAACATTAAAATAGTTTTATTGATTTTTTAAGACAAAATCGTTAAGGTATTTTGTATGGATGCCATGCCAGAAAAATATTCCTTGATTACATTAAGGGTGTACCATAATTATTTTTTTGGAAAATCAACATCTTGTCAAATAAGGAGGCTTAGTGGAAAACTTATTCCACGCAAATAGAGTTGCGAGCTTTCTCTACTTTTATATTATTACGTTTGATACGCTCATAGTTTTAAGCTTAAACCGCTCCATAATACGACCGATTGCGAGGCTCGTCCGAATGGCCGCGACCCGAGAAATATCGCCTCCTATTATTGTTACTGATATTGTAACTCGCGCTTTTGTTACAATTTGGACGCGTTACGATGTAAATAAAATTATATTGGGGATAGAGATCCTGGTCACGGCACCGTTTCTGATGGACGTTTGTGAAAAATGACTTTATAAGTGTTGTTTAATGTATTTTTTATTTTGCATATTAAAGTTAGTAATCGTTAGATTAAAACTAGATTTTTATCTAAACATTGGCATTTTATGTTTAATAATTAATCCCAATTACAGTAGAATTTCTTTATTTAACTGAAACTGGACGTCCTCCTTGTTTTTTAAGTTTTACAATTTTGTATATTAATTAACTAAGTACTTGAGAAGGTTTATATTCAATCAGCCTTGTATTTAACTAAAACTCAATAATGTCACAAGTTAAATAAGATTGAATAATCCTCATTTTAACATTTCATCGAAAATTTAAATTAAATCTAACTCCGTTCAGTCTAAAACTATCGATAGTTCTAGAAAGGATTTTATCTCAAACAGAAAAATGGATCCCGTTCGGAATGGGCCATTCGAGCTTATCGGAAGTCCAATGAAATCTGAGCTTCTGTAAGCTCGGATACGAGAGCTTTTGTGACAGATAAGGTTTAAACGTATCCAGGTAAAAGTATGGGACGTAGGAATTTATTTAATGTAACTACGTAAATTGCTTCCTTTTGAGATAAAGATTCCACAGTTCAATTTAGTACCTAAATTGACAATTTGAAATGAATATAAACGTATATTTTTCAAAAACAATAAGATGCAGATGAATTTACGAACACTAATATTCAAATATAACTTATTAAAAATCTCTCATCTCTCATCTGTTTACTCCTTCACGCTGCAACGGCTGGACGGATTCGGACGAAATTTGAAATGGAGATAGCTTATACCCTGGATTAACACATAGACTACTATTCATCCTGGAAATTTTAAAAGTTCCCGAGGGAATATCTATAGTCGAAAAATACGCAGACGTAGTCGCGGGCAGAAGCTACTATACCTATAAATAGGAACTTATGCGACAAAATACGGTGTCGTTCGATTATTCACTACGATATATCTTATAAAATAAAAGCATAGAGGAATAAAAATGAGAGTGTTAAACAATAGCTGGTGGTAGAATCAGCTGGTGGTAGCCACTGAGATAAGACGCGTGCGATCGGTTAATGTAATTGCCGCACTAATGACTGTACAACCCTTCACCTAAGTTTAAATGATGGGTAGTGAAAGTGAAAGTGAAAAATTGTTGGTGCTTAATGAAATACTGTGTTATCTCACGAACCGTATTAATTTAATTGATGAGCCAACGCTAATTCGAATATGTGTGACGAATTTCACAGAAAGCGAAATTCAATCGGCTAAAGCTAAATTACGTGAATATACTGATATACCGATACTAACACGAAAAGGCGATGGAAAGGCGACTAAAAATTTACAGGACGTAATAAAAGCGTTAAAAGAAAGTGATCCTGATAAAATGCCAGTATTTGTTGCGAAAGATCTACATAAAATTCCACCCATTACGTTTGACGACTTGGATGTTACTAGAATTTTGCAAGAATTGGCGACTTTGCGGTCAGAGCTAAATATATTACGATATACAGGTGAAACAAATAAAGAAGAACTAACTAAAATGAAGCAAGAAATAAAGATAGCAACGAAATTAATTGCACGACCGCAACTTGGGTGCGGAAGTGTACGGGAACCGTTGGCCGTGCATAGTAATATTTGTGAACATGTGGGTACACCGTCACCCAACATCAATGGCGCTGCAGCGGGACCAAGCAAGCTGGTCGCTACACCGCATCTGGCGTTGCAAATTGAGCCATATGAGGATGAACATAAGGTCGATTCTCCAGCTCACCTTAACCAATGGGGCCCGCCGGCTTTGCCCTCACTTGTAGAAAATAATGAAAAGTCGAAACATAACGTTATTCCTTCCTATCGAAATATCGTTGTTTCAAATCCGCAATCGACGACAGTACCGAGGCAAGTTGATTCGGAAGGATACGAACTGGTAACTAAGAAGCTAAGAAAGCCAAAACAAAGTAATAAAAATCGAAGAGGAAATGGAGGATCAAATGAAAAGCTACAAGCGGCCCCTAGTACGACGACACTGTACGTCTCCCGTGCGGAGAAAGCGATTACGTCTGATAATATAAAGGAATACGTCACTAGCAAGGGAGAATCGGTGTTAAAAGTTGAGATCCTGAAACCCTATCACGAGACATCATTTAACTCATTTCTAGTGACCATACAAGCCGACAAAATGGAAACGTTTTTGAGTGACGGGTTTTGGCCAACGGGAATAGTGTACAGAAAATATATATTTAAAAGCAGCATGTTTAAGAAATTTGACCAAAACCGAAAACCAAATTATACCAAATAATGCACACTACGAGAACAAAACTCATATCATTTAATTGTAAAGGGATTAAGCGATCTCTTCCTAACGTTCAAGAGTTAAGTAAGGAGAGCGATTTAATTGCACTTCAAGAATTATGGCTGTTGCCCGATGACCTTGATTTTCTAAGCCAGATCAGCCCAGACTACGGTTATCACGGAATCTCGGCAGTAGATACATCCCTCGGTCCTCTAAAAGGTAGACCGTATGGCGGTGTGGCAATATTATGGAGAAAAAGTATGTTTACAAATATCTCTGTCATTGATAGCGGGTCGAAACGCATCGCAGCTATCTGCGCTGAACTGCCGGGGAACCGTAAAGTTATAGTAATGTCAATATATATGCCTACGGACTGCGCGGATAACTTGCCGCTGTTTTCTGAGTGTTTGGGTAAGATAAGTGCTATAACAGAGGACAACGGCAGTGAATGTGTCTTGGTGCTTGGTGATTTTAATGCTGGCGTTCGTACCCAGTTTGGAAAAGAGTTGCGAGCCTATTGCAAGGAGCAACATTGGGTATGTGCGGATATCGAGCTGATCGGTGAGTCATCCAACACTTTTACCTTTAAGAGTGAAGTGCAAGGTTCCACAAGTTGGTTAGATCACTGTGTGACTACGGCATCTGCTTACGACCTATGTTCTAGTGCGCGTGTGTTATACGATGTCTATTGGTCGGACCATTATCCACTTCTTATTGAGTGTGACTTAAATCTCATAAAATCCAAAGTGTTATCGTGTCCTAAGGTCACTAGTAAAGTAATCTGGGGTCATAGAGATGACGAACAAAAAGAAGAATACAACAAATTATGTACGAATTATTTAAAAAAATTAAATATTGACATTTCAATTGACCTGTGTGGAGAAACGTGTAACAATAAAATGCATAAGGAATTAATTAATGTGTTTTACGAGAAAATAATCACGTCAATCCAGTCCGCGGCCAAACTAACATGTGTTTGCAAGCGTTTTAGGAATAAAGTAATTGGATGGAACCATCATGTTTTACCATTGTACACAAGCGCGCGTGAAGCGCATAAAGTTTGGTTGTTGCACGGGTCTCCGTCATCAGGAAGCGTGTATGATGAAATGACCAGCAAAAGGAAACTGTTTAAAAATAAGTTAAGTTGGTGTCAGCGCAATCAAGATAAAATTAAAATGGACATAATTGCTTCTCTTAGATCCGTAGGTAAATTTAGTCAGTTTTGGAAAGATACAAATAAATTAAATTTCAAACAAAGTAGGCCAATATCTGTGAACGGATTACAGAACGAAAAAGACATAGCAAATATGTTTGTAACACAGTTCAGAGTTGAAGGATCGCTCAAAAATTCAGTGCCTTCTAATGTGACTGAGGCGGGGGTGGGCCGCGGTGACCCGCAGACTGGCCCGGGGCTGGTCATTACACAAGATATGGTTTATGATTGTGTTCGTCAAATGAAGCGCGGGAAGTCTCCGGGTCACGACGGCCTAAGTATCGAACATGTTATTTTCGGTGGTCCGTTGCTGCATCAAAAAATAGCAATGTTATTTAATTTATGTTTAGCTCATGGTTACCTGCCAGGTGATTGTATGAGAACGAGTGTAGTACCAATTGTTAAGAACAGAACCGGCGATCTTAGCGATCCGTCTAATTACCGACCTATATCATTAGCCACGGTGCTCTCAAAGATTCTGGAAAGGCTCATTAATCCTGTAATTACTGAACGTATACACTTAAATGATGCACAATTTGGGTTTCGTGCGGGCCTTTCAACAGACATGGCTATATTTTGCCTCAAAAATACTGTAAGACGTTATGTTAGGAAAAAGACATCTGTATACGCATGTTTCTTAGATCTGAGCCGCGCTTTTGACACAATCGACTACAATTTATTGTGGGAGAAAGTGTCAAACGCGGGCGTACCGAGACAAATAGCTAGTCTGTTGGGATACTGGTACGATAACCAGGTTAATACTATTAAGTGGGGAGACGCTAATTCTAACGAATACAAATTGAACTGTGGAGTAAGGCAGGGTGGTTTGACATCCCCGGTTCTGTTCAATCTTTACGTCAATGATCTGATAGAGGAGCTGAGCGGAGCCGCAGTCGGATGCCACGTAGCCGGCGTTTGCGCCAACAACTTAAGCTATGCAGACGACATGGTGCTGCTGAGCCCCTCTATCAATGGTCTGCGGATGCTTGTCTCTATATGTGAACGATATGCAAAAGCACACGGGCTAAATTACAATGTCAATAAGTCAGAATTAATGGTGTTTAGGTATGGTAGAGGACCGGATGTCATCCCCCCAGTGAAACTCAATGGTAAAGAATTAAAAATTGTATCTAGCTTTAAATACCTGGGGCATGTACTTACTGAAAAGTTAAAAGATGACGAGGACCTAGAAAGACAGCGACGGGCCATTGCTATTAAAAGTAATATGTTGGCGCGCCGATTTGCTCAGTGCTCGGATCAAGTGAAGGTAACGCTGTTCGGGGCGTACTGTCAGGCGTTCTACACTAGCCAGCTGTGGTATCAGTACACTAAGCGGTCTTTTGACCGACTTCGAGTTCAGTACAACAACGCGTTTCGAGCGATGCTGCGGTTGCCGTGGCGGTGTAGCGCGTCCGGCATGTTTGCCGTGAACAGAGTGGATGACTTCTTCGCCGTGTTGCGAAAGAGACGTTGGTCATTTGGTGCGAGGCTGAGCGGATCGGGCAACAGTATTGTTCAGGCGTGCACGAACTTTTTCCATTATTTTGGGAGCGAAGTTTGCTCAGGAAATTATTATTATAAATTATAAATTAAATTAAATTAAATTAAATTAATTAAATGTTAAATGTTTGTAGTATTGTTAATGCATTGATGGGTTAATACCTAAATAAAGAATCATTTTATTTTTTATTTTATTTTTTTTATTAAAAAGTCTTGATTAAAATGTTACCTAAAAAAACGCTCCACCGAAATAAGAATTTTCCAATAAAATATTTAACAAATTCCCCCAAGTAATCATAAGCGCCATTCTGTTTCAATATGTAAAACAGTCTAAAAAAACATGGCCGTAAGACAATTCTAATTATTTCTCACCACCTGCTCTTTGAATATTGAACGGAAGATTTCCATTACAAATCTACTTTCGTATTGCAAGTTAGGTCTGTCATCCAGTATTCACTAGCTTAGAAAAAAATATTAACAACTAGCAACTAAAGTCACACATTATTTGCTTAGGTTTAGGCCTTATTCATATTCATATTTGTATGTATTACTTTGTACACGGCTGTTTGTTTTCCTAAATAATTAAAAAAAAAATTAGTTAATTCGGGTTTTGTTTTGTCGACAAACTTTTCGTCGAATTTCATTTCACCGAAAACGTTTCAAGTTTTGTTCACGGATTATTTTTTGGTGTAATTTTATTTCATGAGCAGATCATTACAATTTTTAGTATTTCATAGAATTACTGTTCAGGGAATATTATTTGGCAAATTATTAATTTTGTATGATTTTTAAATGGCAGAGGTCTCAATTAATCCGTAGGTCAAGTTAAGTTAGAATTGTGTCAAGGCGCGAAGCTCCACAACTACGCGCAATATGATCTCCGTCGACTTCGCTTCACGGTTTATTTAAATGATATTACGTGAAGTAATTTGCATGTTTTTTAAAAAACATTGTAACAATAAACCACGAAACGCTTTCCATGACATAGCTCAACTTTTTAATGAATCACCGGACACGTGAAAATACACGATTTAAAATTACTTGTAATGACCATTCCACAAACTGAATTCTCGACGTAATGAAAATACATGAAGTGTCGACTTTGAAGCGAAATTCGACGAAATAAGTGTCGACAATTTGATGCCAATTCCAGTGATGCCAGTCAATTCTCATATTATAATGAGGCGAATTAAAGCTAAGTAGAAATGCAGATCGTTTTACTTAAAGACATGCAAAAAAAACCGTTGCATAATTTCTTGGAACACTGTTATTACTCTTTCTATTGAGAGTTTTAAGTAACGTAATATTCTTACAGTCTTGAACAATGTTCGTCGAATTACGTTACAAAGAGTTATCTTTAGGTAAACATTGGTACATGTCTGTGAAAAAGTTGGCGGGTATTTTTTATATCTGCTCCGTGATTAGGATTATTTCTGAAGCCAGTTTTAACAGGATTGATGAAAACACGGATCGAGAAGATGACAAGCCAAAAACTCCCTCATAATTTATCATAAATGCAAAACGTTGCTTTTGTGTGTATAGCTGTTTGTAACGCCTTCACTCTTTAACGGTTGGACAGATTCATATATTGATTCAAAATTTCGAGTCAAGAAAGCTTGCTCTGAATTAACATGCAAGCTACCTTTAATCCCCATAGGTCCCTTGGATGGACCGTGGGGTGGTCAAGAAAATAAGAGATTGCTAATTCTACGCGGACAAAGTCGGGGGCAGATACTTGTATTTAATTGAAAAAAAAACCCCTATAATATCCATGGCAACCCGTTTGCTTAGAACTGATATCTTTTAAACAGCGTAACCGATTTTTATCAAATTCAAATAAAACCATCCCAATCAAACTACCTTTTGGAAAACCCTCGTCTGAATATAAAATTACTGCAGAATCGTATATATGTATATAATAAAATTATGATCTAATACACCTATATACACACACACACATGCATATGAAAAAGCAAAAAAATAAATGTTGCTTGTACACATAGGTTGTGTTTTTTTTTAATGTGATTCCGAACGAAACTGCATCCTGTAACACAGGGTTTCCTAGCTCAGGATGCAGGGTCGTGTTATAACCACTGAAATGTTTTTTATATTCCATAAACTTTTTCATTTTTTATTTTCAAATAGAATCATCCATTTCGGAGATTCAATGCCACAGACAGTCACATACATTCGTTAAAATTTGGTCTTAGTTAAAAAAAAAAACCTTTACACCATTTCATCAAGTAGTTTACACAAGACACTAAAGCCTGAGCACACCAGAATATTCACCACCAAAATTAGATATTAAACACCTCGATTCCCTAGCACCTAGTAACTGGAAATGGTAGTCTCATTCCCAGTATCCTCCATTACTAATGTCTGCACTCAATACATTTTATAGCGACCATTTGTCTCGGATTCCAAGTACTAACTACAAAGAATGGTACTAGGGGGAGTTCGCATAGCTCCGTGTAGCCATCCAGTTGGATTTTACGTACGAGTAGTGGAAAAAGTTTGTGGACTTGTTTTAAAGTCAGAGCACCATGTTGGTTGGGAACTTGAATAGGTGGTTAAAACTTTTAAAAAGGAATAAGTAATAGAAAGCAAGCTTGAAAAACAAAAGTTTCTGTTAAAAAAAACATGATTTTATTACCAACTGTAATTTTTTTGTACAGTAGTCTTCTTCTCATCAAGACGATTCTAACAAGCCCTAACAAGACGGGTTTATCCTATGTAATGAAGGAGTTCCTATCGCCACCCTGAGTCTGCATCATAACCAGCTCGATGGTACTATATTTATTGTATTGTCATCTGAACTAAAGGCATATGCAAATTTTCAGCTTCATAGGACACCGGGAAGCGGGTCAAACTTAACTTGCAAAATTTAACCCTTACGTACATACATACATACATTATATTGGAAAAAAAATACAAGCTTGTAATAGAAAAGAGGTTTTTTTTTGTCTATATTATTTTCAGTCTCATTACTTTCATTAAAATATTATAGCCAATTGTCACTTCCATGACTAAGGCAAACCTAACAACACTTCAAAATAGGTCAAACCGTTTTGGCTACAGAAGGTCACAATGGAACGGACATACAAACATACATATATTGTACATAAAATAAGCGTGAGAACTATTACCCTCCTTCTGTGTCAGTCGGTTGATTCAAAGCAAGCAACTTCAAGATCTTGTTACAAAAGATTTTATTTTAATGTCCAGCTTTGCTCTCAGGAACTATGACTTTATTCTACTGGATAAAACCATATCGCCTTTGATAGGTTATAGTATTGTTTGGAGACGGCCGCCATTACTGTTAAGTAAATAATAGCTAGCATAACGTTGACAATACGATAACATGTCAAAGGCAATTATGGTTTTAGCCAGTAAAATAAAGGTCGTGTTCGATTTGTTGCAATATAAAGTTGGCCAGTTATATAATTCGTTAAATTATAAAGACAACATACAAGCACTTTCCGTGGGGTATTAGACCAGTTTTGAATGCTTAGCTTACAGGCACCAATACTGGACACTTAACTCTACATTGAAAGATCACACAGTCATAAATTGATTGTTACAAAATAAATAAACAACCGTTTTCTTCTGTTTAAAATGGCCATTACTGTCCATCATTGTTCACTAGTTCCATCACCCTGTATAATAATATATGGAATCAACCGACATCCGTGAATCATTAGCATAGATGTCAGCAGCATACTGTATATATCACGCGCGTGACATGGTGAAACATTGAGCGTGACACATACGGTTACCAGGAATAATTATATTATCTAACATCGGGGTCAGAAATATCTGACAATTTAGTGTCTATTACGAGAGGGAAAAGAGCGTGTAAGATATTTTATGCGCCTAGTTAAACAATATACAGGGTATAACCAAGAGTGCTTTAATTAAAATACACATGATCATTTGGTTGTCTGTGGGGCTAGAAAAGTTGCCATCGTTTCGCTAGCGTTAGGTGATCACTTTGGTGATCAACTCACCTGTCACTTGGCGGTGTCAAAATTAAAGTTGCCATCGAATGCAACACTAGCGTTAGACGATCACAGACTGTCAACATGCGTAGTCAAAAATCAAAAAGCTAGCCAACTTGTATGTAAACGATGAATACGACCTCGCTCGGTTGTCTAGTTTTCTTTTTCTTAAAATGATAAATGGCATTGGGTAAATTTGTTTGAAGAATATTGTCAATATTTTTTTCAGCGGCCACGGATGATTTTTACATATTTATTTATAGGAATTCGAATTACACATAGATTATATAAATTATTGCGTTTCAGTTTTTGGTACTAAAAGTACGCCTAGGTAAGAATATTAAATATCTCGGCTCCGATGCACTTAAACAACTTAAACTTAATACATTACGTAACAAAACATGTTTATTTTGAATTATTCTATCATAATTTACCACTTTTAATAATGGCCGCTCACCTTGAAAATGTATGAATTTTACAAATGACATCACTTTTACACAAACCACTTTGTCTATGCTTTTCGATGTTAAAAGTTTATGCCCCTTACTTATAAACGTGGAATAAGCTTGGAATAGTTTATGCCATGCTTTGTCACTCTCTGTCAGATGCAAATGTCACAATTACAGATAAGGACAAAGCAAGGCATAAACTATTCCAAGCTTATTCCATGTTTATAAGTAAGGGGGTCAATGTTTAGTTTAAATTACATCATCAACGTAATGCGTACTGCAAAATATTGGTAGTAGTTCCGGAGTGCATAAAATCTGAACCAATTTAAAGGTAGAGTGAATAGGCATTTATGAACTCGCTTTATCGGCAACAAAATTTTTGTCTCCAAGAGTTAGTTAAGAAAAACCGTATTATTAATAAAAAAATACATCATGCAAGTCAATTATAAACCAGAGGGGCTATTTATTGCTTAACGCACTCGCAATCGCATTTGTTTTCATTTTGAAAATCGAAGGCTTGTCTACATACAAAATGAAAATAGTTGTTCTGCTTTAATGCCAATTGAGATTGCCAGTGCGTTATTGGGCTTAAATTTGAACTACATATTTATAATTCAGGTGCTAATGACAACGAAGTGAGAGGTAGTAGTATAATCTCCGCTGGACTTAAAGTAGGTATACCTATACACACGGATTGTGAAATCGATCTTTTAATATTTGAGTGCAGCTTCTTTTCTCGTTATCAGTGGACTGCTACCCTAACGCCGAGAACGCGAAGTTAACGAAGAAATCATTTTATTTCCGTCTGTCTGTCTAAATAAATAAAACATTAGTCTTTCGAACTGCTGAAGTTTCCAGTGATTTTTCAAGGAAGATTCGATTTTAATTGAAAATAGAAGTAATTATACGGTTTTAATTACTTTTACGGTGCACTTTTCACATACTGCTTTAGTTTTCGATAGACCATTCCTTATAGAATACATTCTGTGTAATAATTTTACCCTTATTACATTATTGTGTTTATACAGCTGTGTTGGTTTTACGTTTTATAATCGCTGTATATATTATTCCGTAAAGTATTTTGTAAATATTGGAGCTTTGTTTTTTTTTTCTTTCAATTACTCTACGATACAATCTGTTACGCCTTCACATCTAATTAGGTATATCGACATAGCTAGAATCCTTGAAAAAACAAACAATGCGGAAACCGGAAAATTCTAATTCCCGAGGGAATATTCTACGCGGACGGAGTCACGAGAAACAACTAGTTCCATTATTAACTATATTCAAAAGTGTGTTATTATGTTAGGGGTTTTACATATTATTAGTTATTTTAATACACGCTATAACTACACAAGCTTATTAAAACAGTGTGTATACTAGAACTATCCCTAAACACTCTGTCTCCAATAACACAAAGTTTGATCGTCCTTGTCCATGCTTATGCTTGCTCAAAGTTTTAGTTTGTTCATGTGCTCCCAAACTTTGGGGCTATTTTGGACCAGCCTTGGGCACAGTAGAAACAGTAGTTCATCTTTAAACTAAGATATGGCGCGGCTTGCATGTCTGCGTGCCTACAGTGTACAGTCACCACCCGCGAATGTTACGCCACTTGCCACTCTTCTTAATTTACCCGTGTACTACACTCGGGTAATATGTCAAGTCGGCTGTCAACCCAAAATGCAATACACGGTTAAATTAAGAAGAGTGGCAAGTGGCGTAACATTCGCGGGTGGTGACTGTACGTGCCGAGAGCCACCACAGGTAAAACTTAATAGGACGGACTAAGCCGGTTTAGTTTGGGCCAAGCGACGCGCATCGACGCAACTCTAGCGCCAAGCGGCAATAGATAACAGAAACTCTTAAAGGGCTGTAAATTAACTTTAGTACCCGGCCGGTAAGAAGTCAATCCTAACACATTGCACGACCAAGGAGTTTTCGAATATTGATAATTTTGATATCACAAAAACAATGCCATACTTACTTGTTGTGTGTGAAGGAATAACAGCATTGCCTTACCGCTATCAACGTCATTAATATAGGGTCCTTACCTATGAAATTGGCGTCTGTTTACGTGTTTATTTCGTACGGAATGTATTCATTTCAATCGTATTTTCCAAATAATTTTTAAATTTCATTAATACACTATGTTACAAAGGTTTTAGATACAAATAATATGGTTAAATTTCTTACTTAAAGTGTGAACTTAAAGTGTGAACTCAACCCTTTTCTTGTACTACGAGTTCAAGTGTTTTAATTACGCAGTTTTTATGAAGTTAACTATTTTGAAGTAATTAAGATATGTATAATATAGCTTAGAAGTGTTCAGTATTCTTGATAGTTTTTTTTTTTTTTTTTTTTTTATGGCATAGAGAAGACAAACGGGCACACAGGCCACCTGATGGTAAGTGGAAACTGTGACCCATAGACATTTGCATTCACAAGACTGCCATGCAATCCTAAAACTGCAAATGCGTTGCCAACCCTGAGGACTAAGAAGGAATGCCTCTATGCTAGTCATTTCACCGGCTGTCTTATCCCCAAACCGGAACACAACAATGCGAACACTGCTGTTTGGCGGTAGGTTAATGGATAAGATGGTGGTAGCGATCCGGACGGACCCTGCATAAGGTCCTACCACCCGCTTTGCTTTGCCGGTTTGCTTTTGCCGTTACTAAATAACCCGCAAAATTAAATGTATGTAAACGACAGTTTTCATAAAATTCTCCTTATAAAACGCCAGTTTCAAAGGTAAGGACTTAATATTAAGAAACTTCATGGTTGTGCAATGTGTCTGGATTGACTTCTTGAAGGCAGGGCACTATACTCTTCCACTTATACTATGTATTAAGGTGTTTCGACAAACGTTTCGTAATTAAGATTCTGTGGGGTGTTAAAGGTTACCAAAGTAATACGAGTAGGCTTTGTTCTGCCCACTGTTGGTATTTCGTGAGGGTCAGTGCAGAAGTTTTGTATTTTGCCCAAAGGACATAATTATGTGAATAAATTAAGGAGAATTGGTACTCAAGGTATTCCAACGCTATGCTACGCGTTAGTTGGCTTTGAAGGAATAAAATTAAACAACGATATTAATAATTATTTTTAAATCGTAGTTATTAAAAATTTAAGGTGTTTAAATATAATAGTTATAAATGGTTTCAGCCGAGTTACATTGACAATAGACACGGTTTTTTTTTCTTTTAGGTGTATCTGACTTCTAGGTGTACAATCACGGATTTAATTCCTAGTCTACTTTGGACTGTGTCGAATTGACACTGTTAATAAAATCATAAGATGTCTCTTACATTTTGATTGATTACGTCACTTTGAGATAGTCGAAAGTGAACTAGGAATTAAATTCTTTGACTGTACAAACATTTTCTAAATCACCGATGACGTTTTTTTTTTAAATAATATATCACATTAACTTAAGAAGTAGCTAAGACTAATCTAGCTATCCTTTCAGCCTAAACTTACACGTATATACATCCAAGTCAAAAAAATTACCCACCATCTACGGCAGTTACGTAAAAGACCATTGCCCTGTTAAGTCAAAAACATAAAAGCCAACTTGAAGCATAATCCTATAAACATTTAAGGGCCGGTCGATAACACCCAGACGTCGTTTGCATCGTCTTTAGTGTAAAAATATACTTAATGAGGTTTTTAACAGCGGGGTTAACAGCTTAATAAAGTCGAGTTATTTTTAGAAGCAGAAAGGTTTAATATAGTGAATATTCATAAACGTGACTCTAAACAAGTCTATGGTAGCTTAAAACTGATAAAACCTCTGAAATCCATACTAATATTATAAATGCGAAAGTGTGTCTGTCTGTCTGTCTGTCTGTTACCTCTTCATGCTTAAAACGCTGAACCGCATTAAGGTGAAATTTGGTGCAAAGATAGTTTGAATCATAGGAAAGAAGACAGATTTTTTTTCCCGAAATTCATCCCCTAAGGGGGAGAAGTAGAGAGTGAAAATTTGTAAGGGAGCTACGATATACATAAAAAGAAAAAAAAAAAAAAAAAAAACATAAAAAAAATATATATACCTAGGTACTTATGTAAAAAAAGATATAAAGAGTAGCGGGTAGAATCTAGTAATAGGTAACTATACTCTTGAATAAATATTCTAGGATGACGTATGTCGCATTTTTAATCACTTACTATGATTACACTAGCACGGAATTTAAAAATAGGCGACCTCGCTAAATTTAGACCGATGTATTTATGTAAAGTTAAAATATGAGCTGTCAAAGGCATCATCTTGTAAAAATCAGAGTATAGTTATTCATTCATTATTTATAAAAATCATACGAATTTTTTTTTAGGTCAGTTCATCCTTATTTGGGCAATGATGGCAAAGACAAATACACAAATACCACTTACGGTACGCCTGTTTTTTTGATTTCTTTTGACATGAATATAATGTTGTTTTTAACTCTTCCACCTTAAGTTAAGTCAACTATAGACTAACTAAGTAGAGCTATGGTAACGTTGAAACACGATAGCATATCAAAACCAATATGGAACCTTTCATAATAATTTCACGAGAAACATTTTGAAATTAAAACCACAAAAAAGAGTAAAGTTACTCTTAAGAAATGAGAAATGCTCATGTTATCTTTGGGTAACATTTCAAAAAGTTATCGTAAAATATCTTAATCAAATCAGAGCAAAGGAAAGCCTCCTTTGAGCCCGCAGTGGATCGCGAAAGACATATTTTACCCTGAAAAGAGGTTTTAATCTGCGAGCTCTTTGGACGGAAACTTTTTGATATCTTGGCCTGAGATCAGGAGATTTATACGATGCGGATTTTATTAGTTTTTACGGAAGGACTTATTTAAAAATACCACGAGATTATTTTTTAAGTTCATCCAAGCTTGAGGGAAATAATAAATTCTGCTTTTAATTTGTATGTGAAGATGTAAATTTTGTTTTTTCAAAAATCAGTCGTCTCCTTTTCTTATTATTTCTTTTTTTTTTGTCTATGTTATCGTTGTATTGTTATTTCACGCCATTTCTTTAGGTAAGTACTTAACTGAACTTTTTAGTAAATTGGCCATATGACTGAATCTGTGATGGAGTGAATCTGTACCAGCGCTTCTTACAAGACCATTGCTTGCAGAGAAGAAGCAAACCTAGTGGCGAAATTAATAACTTTTTTATGGCATACAGAAGGTAAACGAGCATAGGATGGTAAGTGAGTTCTGAGATACATATTCAGTCTCAAGATTTCAATCCTAATACTGCCAACTCCAAAGACTAACACGTAAGCCTCTATGCTAATAATATCACTGATTGTCTTATCCCTAGGAACACAACAATGCAAAGATTTCTGCTATATGAGATTTTTGCTAAAAGATAAGATGGTGGTAGCGATCCACGTGGACCCTACACACGGTTCTACCACCACAAGAAGTAACATCTAGCCACAGTTGAAATATTGTGAACGGACCGCACTGTTAGATCAAAAGAGCAACAACTGAAAATAAAAGTGTACTTTAAAATCAACTTTAATACAAGTTCTATGAACCTAAAACAAAACTAGCAAGTTTTTTTATTATTTAATTATTTAACCGTTATTGCCCAAAAAAATTACAAATGGCGAACTTAAGGCTTATGTCTATTGGTTTTTGAGTTATTACTGTTTTGATCTAGCAGTGTGTATGCCGACAGACTTTATTCTACTCGATAAAACCATATTGATTTTGATAATTACAGTATCGTATTGTCAACGTTAAGGTGTTTCTTTACCTACTTGGTAGTAAATGTTGGCCGTATTAAAAGCAATCCAATAACATGTCACATACGTAAAATTACAATCGTATTATTGATAAGAAATACTGAAACTCAAGCTAATACGAGTATAGAAATGAAATACAGACGTAGTAAATAATCTTTTCCCATCACGTATTATCGGATGAGTTCGTTTCTATCTTGCTTTCTCAATTATCGGCCAATTATTCAAAGTCGCGGGTGGTAGGACCTTGTGCAGGGTCCGTCCGGATCGCTACCACTATCTCATCCATTAACCTACCGCCAAACGGCAGTGTTCGTATTGTAGTGTTCCGGTTTGGGGATAAGACAGCTGGTGAAATGACTAGCATAGAGGCATTCCATCTTAGTCCTCAGGGTTGCAGTCTTAGGATTGCATTGCAGTCTTGTGAATGCGAATGTCTATGGGTCACAGTTTCCACTTACCATCAGGTGGCCTGTGTGCTCGTTTGTCTTCTCTATGGCATAAAAACTGCAATACCCATCAATAAGCCAATTGAGAAAGCATGATACACACATATCCGACAAAAAACGATGGAAAAGGATTATTATCCTCGCATCTGTCAATACGATTTTATCGAGCAGATAAAACCCCCTGAATCGTTTAAAAATCGTATCTCAACAGTGTCGTCGGCACAAAGCAAACCCACTAACGGAAAATATTGCATCCACTATTTACTGAGAATGCAACGATATTGAATAAAGTTTATATGCAACTCATGCAATATTGGAATATTGCATTCAACTTATATCGTTTTACAGCTGTCGTGTTCCCAGACTAGGGACAGAGACGTCTTTGATTACGTGTCGAGTAATGACAGTAGGCAGTCTGTAATTTGTGACATGACAGGTTGGCTGCGACTTTGAGGTGGAAACGCTGTTTTATTATGAAAAGGTACCAATTTCCAGGTTTAGCATGCCAGGTTAATTACATTGTCGACGTTAATGTATTCTTAGCTGTAGATTATGTCATTAGTCAACCTATCAATTTATTTATCGATGGTTTAGCGGAATTACAGTGTTGTTATTATTGATGTCTCGAATTGGTAAATATATTCACCTTATTTTATGGAATTGCTACGGTTTCTATAGGAGAATGTATCGAAACTTGCACCATCATAATAAAGTGTTAATATAGTGCAAGACATACAAATTTTTGCATTTCTAATATTAGACAGATGTATGAATGTTAAAAATACGGGTTTTTTTGGTGTTCCAGGCAATTGTATTGAAATTTAGTTTTAAAGTAGTTTATATCTATTTCATTAAAAAAAAATACAAGTTATTTATGCAACAACTAAAGTACATATTTATTGATAAGCCAAATTTGTCGTTTATGACATATTTTTAAACCCGCAACTACAAGTCACAAAAAAAAAACTCGCTTGCTATATTATAGACTCAATCATGAACAATAAAGCTTTCATATCTCCACACACACACATTCTTTCCACGGCCCATTCATCATTGTTAGCTTTATCGTGCTCGAAACAATGTATCACGTACACTGAGTTCTCGTTCCGGAGCGCTTCCGCCGCGTACAAACAAACACAGCAGTGTATTGCGGAATAAATCGCGCGGATAAAAGAGTTGAAGAGTGTGACGTTTCCTTCCGGATCGGGGTAGGGGGGATTCTTAAAGTTTACGCGAATAATAAGACATAAGTCAGTATACAGGGTGGTAAAAACGAATAGGATATGGAGAAAACCGCATTAAAAACTCATGATAAATACGTTCTTTTACTTGAGAAATATGAATATTTTATGCATTTGCTCTATGATTTGAATCGTTAGATTTTATCATCTTTATTACTTTTACACCAAAATGTGTAGTTATACCTTTAATTTTATTGACATTCATTATCAGATTATATTTTTGTCATTTAATATAATAGTAATTGTGTTAATATGTTTGTTGATATACCAAACTTCCTGTAACACAGGGATCCCTAACGCATCACTCACTGTATTGCTTCTAATTATTGGAAGGTTTCATGTCTCATACTCTGAAAATAGGCCATTGATTATCTTAGAAGCGGGTTGGAAGTGATACCATGTCCACGTCCATGTTCAAATAAAGTACCAGGAGCGCAGCGGTAATTAGGAGGTGCGTAGCGCAACTTAGATCGCAGGCGGTGCGGCGCAGATGTATCGCGAATGCACAGCACTCTTAGTTACTTTTTATGTTTATGCACTCCCAGTATTTGACGTTAATAATTTTTAAAATATTTCAGTTTAATTTTCAGTTAAACCTTGCTGGAAAAAAACCGCTATCATCTAACACAACCTTCCCCTACAAAGCGCCAAATTAAACTAAACGGCGCAATGATGAAGCGATGGATGGTGAATATTAATACCGCCGGCTAACGACGTACAGATTTACACCGTGATGTAACCGACATTTACATTTAGATTTAAAATTTGACAGTTTCCCGTGGACTAGAGAAGATAATGGAGGTGACGCATTCTTAAGTTTTTTATTACAGTTTTATTATGCTAAACGTGGATAAAATATCCGTTTTTTAAGGCATGTGAAAGGCAAACGAGGACACGGGCCACCTGATGGTAAGTGGGATCTGTGACCCAAACACATTTGCATTGTCAAGACTACAATCTAAAGACTCCGAATCCTAAGACCGCAAATGAAATAGCAATATTTTTAAAAGGGTTCTAAAATATCTTTTTTAAAAGATGTTAGGTTAAAATTTGATTATGTATGTTCTCACTAAATCATGAACAAAACAAATTGATTTTGAGATAAATATGTTCATTATTTATATCAGAACTACCTATATTTCAAAAAAATCATTTTTTCTATTGGGCTGCCTACCCTGAGGACTAAGATGAAATGCCTTTATGCTATTTATTTCATCGGTTATTTTCAATGTATTTAAGATTATTTACATGGGAGATTTGCAGGGTTTTGATATGTTTTAGTTATAAGTTTTATTTACTTTTTAATTTCTTTGAAGTCAAAGTCAAAGTCAAAGTCAAATTTTTTATTCAATATAGATTCATAAAGAACACTTTTTGAATGTCAAATATCAATTACAATAAATTACAATTTACAATTAGGCACATGTTAACTTACAAACATAAATGCTCTTTCCACTAAGTCAAAAAAAATAAAAATATTAGAACTAAAAAAATGAATGTTTTTATAATAAAGGTTGTACATAGTTAACCAACGAAGTGACGTTATTTTGAAAAAAAAAAATGTATTTAAGTAGGTACCTATCTAATATAATATTTCTCTATATAAGTAAGTTTAACGGTGCCAGTTCAATTTGGGACTAGGTCAATGTGTTCGATATTGGCCCACTGTTTTTTTTTAATATTAATTTATCGTATAAACACAACAATGCGAATACTGCTGCTTGGCGGTAGGTTAAAGGTAAAGATGGTGGTAGCGGTCCGCATGGACAATGCAAAAGGTCATATCACCACTATAAACATTTCAATAGTTTTAAACTTGCATCTCCACGTCTTTCCCTGGCCCGTTTCCGTTCTACTGCTCGAGGCGATGCAGGGGTTGTTAAAGCAATACCCTCATTTTAACGACAAGTTCATTTGAATAATTGCTGTATTGCTAAGAGAAACGTAATATTGATCAATACATTGCCGCCCTAGGGCCGTAATCTCTGCTTTATTTGCCTAAAGAAGGTTTGATTTTAGCTAAAAGGGTAGGCTTAATAAATTTTATTTAGCTCAAGCTTTCTGTTGCTTTTGATATTTAAATGTTACTCATAATGTTAATAGTTTATACCGTGAGAACAGTTTTAATTGGTAAAGGGTTATATATTTTTTTCATTTACTTAAAATAAAATTCTAAAGTGTGTGTGTGTATGTGAACGCGTGTGTAGATAAATACTTGAACAATAATTATTATTGGAATCACCCTCAAAGGGATGCGCTCGCCCTTGTTATTTTTTTGTATAAAAATAAACAAAAAAAACAAATTAAAAGTACCATATTGGTTTAGTTGTTACAGTACAACAAACAGACAGAGATTCTTTTGCATTTAAGAATTTTAGTTGAACTAAAACTAACTAGCGATTGACGAAGAAGTTAAGAGTAGGTCTAGGTGCTATAATAACAGTTTTTTACTAACATATTTTAATACTAGATAACCGTACTTTATTGCTGTCTATTTATTATCACCTACCATCTTATTTTTTTTTTACATAAAAAACATAAATATAAAATGACATAAACACCTTCTTCGAGTTGTTAGATACATTAAAACTCTATTGATGTGCCTACCAACGAACAACATCGTTAAAGTGAGTTATCGCTTTTCCCTACGTATTTATTCAAGTTTTCGGATCAAAAGTATTTAATGTCCTTAATTTACCAAATTTCATCAAAACCGTTTTAGCCGTGAAAGCGTAGCAAACAGGCAGACAGACAATTGCAGGTACTGTCATATTTATTAATTTGAATAACTAATACATTTTATACGCATATACATAAATGTGACTTCTTTACGAGAATCGTTATTGCTTCGGGATTTTTTAATTTTTCCAAGTTCAAAAGTAGCCCATGTATAAGTTTTCTTTTCATTTCTAATTTCATCCAAATACAGCCGTGAAGGAGCAACAAACAAACACAAAAACGTTCGCATTATAATAATTATAAATGATAAATTTATTCTTATTAAAATATTAGTAAGTATTAAAACCATAAAAAATGTATTTACTAATTTTGTTAAAGCTTGATATAAGCAACTTCCTTTCGCTCATTCCCCAGTTTGGTCAGAGTGTTATAATATAAACCTTCTTAAGTTTCCGCTGACTGTACTTAAGTCAGCGCATACTAAAACTCAAGTTTACGAGGCGAATTAACCCTAAACGTGATAATTTGCCAGCTATATCTTTATAGGCTGAGCTTCTTTATAGCAAAATTATCTGTGTCATAAAAAAAGCTAAAAATACTCATGTGTTATGACGTCACGGTGCTATAATGTTTATCTTTTCGACATTTTTATAACATTGTTACGATAGGCTGAAATGGGAAGCCGTTTTAATAAAATAGTGATAGGTATTTTTTTAATTATCTTGCCTCAGTCTTTTAGGTGTTTAGTTAATCTTCCTAAGAAAATATTTTTTAGGTTACTATCCTAACCATAACTAAGCAAGAATCCTCTTAAAGCTCCAGGCACCGAGATAGAACTTTAGTACACCACCATTTCACTTTTATGACTAAAATAAAATAACGTTTCAAATAAAATAACCCACATTCATTTTATTCCACACTAAAGCTTTTTCTTAAGTCGAGGGGGATGGAATACGGGGATTGTGGTGAGTTAGAACGAGATGAAATATAGCACCTCTGAATAGGATGGCTTGAGGCGGTACAAACACAATATCGTGGAGAAGATGCGCTTAGTGATGTGCGTAGTCGATAAAATTTAAGTGTGTCGTTATGAGCACATTATTGAGCACTTCAACAATATAATGAGTCTGAAGAACATTTGTGTTTTTTTTAATAAGTACCTCATGCTAAACATCTGACTGACAGACCGAAAGGGACACCATATTTTAGAACGAGAGACGAAGGTACCTTTCTCAATCTAGCCAATAGCTTTCTCTAGGTCTGTTGTGCGCCCATAACCCAAGTAAATATTGTTGCGACGGAGAGTTTTCTTAGGTTAAGAAATTGGAAGTTAGTCGTTATCTTGAGGACTCTTAACAAGAAGGTATGAAATATCGTCGTTAGATTCAGATTCAGATTCAGATTCTATTACTCAATATAACACAGTATAAATTACATTACATGTCAAATTATATGCAGTTACATTGAGATCGTCAGAAATATAATTAAATTATAATAGTAAAAATAGTAAAAGTCAACAAAAAAACAAAGTACATAACAAAATAGAATAAAATAGAATAAAAAAGAATAAAATAAAATAATAATAATTAAAAGTCAAACTAATTTACAAGTCAAGTTCCATAATACTCATTTACCGAATAGAATGAGTTAGGAACCTTTCAGCGATTGCCAAGTAATTCAAAAATCGAATAGGTAATCACACAACAGTAAAAGACCAACCAAGTTACACAAGTTCAATAACATTTCAATGACAAAAGTCTAAACAAAATTAAGTAAATTCTATTTATCGATACTTACCCACTCGTAATCATCGATACTTGCCCCACCCTACCCGGGTTTGTTTCACCGTGATTGGTTATTGACACAACTCATGCCGCAATATATCTGTCGACTAATCCGGATAAGACGCAAGTCGGCTTAACTCTCTTCGCGATATTGACAGATTGGCCTGAGCTCTGGTGTGTCAAAGTTGAGACCACTATGTCGCGAAGCGATTAACTTGGCCTACGATAGAGACGACTTTAATAGGGTATTTGACAAAAGTGACATTAAATTGGTTTTTCATTAACAACAGATAAACATTAGAAAAATACTAGGAAAACCGCAATATTTTATGTTAAGATTTTTAAATTCATAAAGTCCAACAATAAGGAGGCTGTTCGATTGCGACATCACCAGATAGTAATCCCTATAAATTCCATAGTAACGGAGCGTTTTTGATGTTTCATAAAAAGAAGCTGATTTGACTTTTGTTAAGTACCGTATTAACTATATATATATTTTTAACAGTAAATTGCCCTCTTTTAAAAACCAAATTCACAATATATTCTGTACTTAATTCACTAGAGTATAATGATAATTAATATAATAATATTCCTCTCTGTAAAACTAACTTATAAAATAAATCTGACTAACTTTGTATAAGATACCTAACTAATACCACTAACCATCAAACATTTACATACACTTTAATCATTTTGTGCACACATAGTTTAGAGTTATAGTCTAGATTCATGTATTCTTTTTTATCAAGATATTAGTTTTATTTCTGATTGTAACTTGTTTTGTGAGCCTTGAATAAATAAATAAATAAAAAGTATTGCAAATAATTTTGGGATGAGCACGATTTCTTTCAAATTTTTAGATGTTATGTATTTGCATTGTCATAGTCACAAAAATAAAACATTGGTCAAGTTTTTTTACGGCATGGCCACCAGCCCCCTATTTCATCATCCTGATAATTAAATGTGACAGGTGACATTTTAGTGTACAGTCACCACCCGCGAATGTTACGCCACTTCCCACTCTTCTTAATTTAACCGTGTAATACATTTTGGGTTGACAGCCGATTTGACATATTACCCGAGTGTAGTACACGGCTAAATTAAGAAGAGTGGCAAGTGGCATAACATTCGCGGGTGGTGACTGTACATGGCGCAGCACAGTGTTTTATAGAAGCCCAAAATGTGACATCCCCATTTTATTCCAAATTGCTGTAGTTTAGATCATTACAAATGCGAGACGAAAACTCCCGCGTTTCTAATATGTGTAGTTTCTGAGATATAATTTTTTTTAAATCTTGTTTTTGACGCCCGGAAATTACGAAAAATTGTCACATATTGCAAATTATTTAATAAACTTTTCTGCTGTTCAAAGTGTTGGATGAACCCTTCAAAGCCATACATTTAGAGGCAACTATGACCTCTCTAGGTGCATTTGTTACAAAGATATTAATTATTTTATTGATTTAGGTTTTTATTTTTTTCCTTCCATGTTCCGCCGTAGTAGGACGCGATATTTGTATGACAGCTTCAATATTATGTCTTCAATCTACCCTATTTTTTACAAAACCTAATTCCGTGGAACATTCAAGTAATCACCTAAACACTTTATATCCGGGTTATCCGGTCTCTAGGGTTTACACTTCGGTCTATTTTATTTAATACGCCGTTTTCTCGGGATATTTATTATTTTTGGTTTTGAGTTCATATGGAAGAAAATGTGGTGCCACTGCTTCGATATCACAAAGACACAAGAATATTAAAAAACGTCCCCTACCATCTGCCGCAATAGCATTATTGAAAGCACCACAGGCTGCCTTTATATCATCACAGGATGAAAAAATAATCTGAATTTTGTCCAGACGACAGCTATTATGAGATGCAAGATGGGGCAGAGAGCCTGGAAGTAGAAGAAGACATTCAATGACTAGTCATGCTTCTTGTGTTCACTTGTCTTGTCTTGTCATACACCCTTGGAAGCGTACGCGTACAGATTTTTTGACTGTACAAACAGCAAACTACAAAAATGAACAGGTACATAATCTTATTACATATGTGTAGGTTCCTAGTAACGTTTTCTTTCACCACTCATAAAAAGTCCTATACTGTGTATATTGTGTAGATTTTATATCCAGTTAAATCCGGATATTGGTAGTGGCAGCCCTGACCGAAAATTTTAATTGACTGTAGATTAAATGTTCCATGGAATTAGGTCTTGTAAAAAATAGGGTAGATAGAAGACATTATAATAAAGCTGTCATACAAATATCGCATCCTACTACGGCGGAACATGGAAGGAAAAAAATAAAAACCTAATTCACTAAAATAATTAATATCTTTGTAACAAATGCACTAGAGAGGTCATAATTGCCTCTAAATGTATGGCTTTGAAGGGTTCATCCAACACTTTGAACAGCAGAAAAGTTTATTAAATAATTTGCAATACGAGTATATGGCAATTTTTCGTAATTTCCGGGCGTCAAAAACAAGATTTTAAAAAAATTATATCTCAAAATCTACACATATTAGAAACGCGGGAGTTTTCGTCTCGCATTTGTAATGATCTAAACTACAGCAATTTGGAATATAATGGGGATGTCACATTTTGGGCTTCTATAAAACACTGTGCGCAGCTGATATGAGCGCCACTGAAGTGAAAGCTTGTTAACTTTGCAATGTATAGGGAATAATCACCTGTCATTGTCAAGATGGTGAAATCCCCTGATAGTAACAACATAGCTTCAGCATAAAATAGCTTTCAATGAATTGAAATTTGGTCCAATGAAAATTGGATAAAAAAAAAAATGGTATATCAAGGGACAGTTTGTAAATAGATAAGGTAAGGTAAGTTAGGCTAAATTGGTTGCTATATGCACCAATAGATGGCGCTAATTCGACAGCTACATCAATGGCTTCCTAAGGAGTGGGATAAAATATTCCAGGGCTGCGTTTATTTCGTGACAAAATGTGGATAAGGCATCCGTCACCTTCTGACCCGTAAATAAGCACACGTGTCAACAAGTGACGGATGCTTTATCCACATTTGACACGCGATATAGAGGCAGCCATACTATGCCCGCAGGAGGCCTACTACGGCTGCGATTATCGCGTGACAAAATGTGGATAAAACATCCGTCACGTTTAGACACGTAAATAAGTAAGAGAGTAACGGATGCTTTATACAAATTTTTGCACAACGATGAAGATATAACAAACAAGTTAGTTACTATACGCCCCGATAGATGGCACTGTTACGGCAGCTACATTGTAAATGGCTTCTTGAAGAGTTGGATACACATTCTAGTACGATAAAGATGTAAAGGAAGGTACTTACTGTGGGTATTGAACTGGGTGAGCTGCACCGTGTTGCAGTCATCTCCGACCTGGAGGAAGGTGATCTCGCAGCGGTACAGACCCTCGTCGGGAGCCTGCACGCTCTTGATGACCAGCTCGGCGTGGGTGGAGTTCGGGACGTGGGTGATGGACAATCTGTGGACAATGAAGAACGTTAATAATTAATGCAATTCGTGACCTAATTGCTGGTACAACGATTATAGTCCCCGTCAATAGAACTTGTAAACGATGTAAACAAATTAGTACTGTTTGACACATAACCTCAAATACGAGTATTAGTTATTTTATCGTAAATTTTACATACATACATAAACTCACGCCTTTATTCCCAGAGTGGGGTAGGCAGAGCTACAGAATTACCAACAACTCTAAAAACTTGTTAATAATTCTGTAACCACATTTTGCACTTTTAGGCTAAGATGTTTACCAGTGTATTAGTGACAGGTTGCAAGCCCATCGCCTAACAGTACTACACGCCTTTATTCCCTTAGCCGTCTCTTACGACATCCACGGGAAGATATGGAGTGGCACTATTCTAACCCGGCAACCACACGGGTAGAGAAATCGTAAATTTTATATGAAAATAATGATCTAGTGTAGGTATAAATCATTGCAAAGACCACCTTGATCATTAAAGTCAAATCATAGTGAATTGGTTCGTTTGGTTTTTGTTTACATCTTTTGCAAGTTCTCTTGATGTCGCCTTTAGACATTGATATAAATATAAATGAAGTGAGAGAAGTGTAGGTGCACATTTTGCGTTTTGTGCATTTTGCTCCGAAGCGACCTTGTTTACCCGACTGGGTCAAAAGGAGGGTTATGTTTTCCGAGTGTATGTATGATTTTTCTGTGGCACGCTCTGCAGCTTAATCCTTAAATTGGCAAAAATAAAAAAAGTCAATCCCTATTTTTCATTTGCAGCATAAAATAAAAAACTGAAAATTATAGTATGTGCATTATTAGATACTCTGCCAATTTAAAAGACGACTTGATGGATTTGCCGTTAGATTTGTCATGGTTATGGAAATAGGATTTTTTATGTAAGAATGTGTTTATGTTTTTAACATATTATATATATAAAAAAACTGTTGAATTTTCAAGTTTCCTTTTTATCCTTATAAGTAGCAAAAGTAGCAGTTTTTTACGATTCAATTTCAGTAGGTACCCGGTTATTTGAAAATAACCACAGACCTAATAAACTCTAGATACGAACACCCAATAATTAGGAACGACCTTCTGACCTGAACCCAATCCGCTGCGTTGTAAATGGACAGATTTATTTCAGCTCGGGCACATTAATTTAGACCTGTTAACACATTTGTCGCGCTTTAAAATCAAAATGTACGTATTTTGGTTAGTTGCGCTGATTTGGTGTCGGGTTAGCCGCAAATTGTTATGCTGGTGTAAAATACGAGCCATAAAAAAGTAGATTGTAAAATATATTTTGTACACCGAAAATGAAAACAAAGATACTTTATCGTAATCATTTACATTGGAAATAACGTTTAGCAGTTCCGTGAGAGATTTGTCAGAATCGTAGCAGGTTGAAAGAAGTGGCTTTAGCCTGTTCCCCTGTGATTTAATGTATGTATGTATGTATAATTTATTTTCCCTTTAAAGATTGAGTACGACTTTATCCTTGTTTTTTTGTATATATTCTTGTATAGTAAATATACAAACATACCTTTGTCGCATATGAAACACTAGCGACCCGCCCTCGCTTCGCTTCGGTTTAGATTTTTCATACAAAAGGATTTTCCTGCCAATTCCCGTTCCCGTGGGAATTTCGGGAATTCCTTTCTTAGTGCACCTTTACGGTACCTAAGCTACGTCCCTTCCAAATTTCAAGTGCCTACGTTTAGCCGTTTAGGCTGTGTGTTGATATGCCAGTCAGTCAGTCAGTCAGTTTCTCCTTTTATATATTTAGATAATTTACTTAAAATCGTATCCTAAAGTAAAACTACCGAAAAGCATTAACGTACGATCAGTAACGAGGTATTAATAAATACGTACATTTTTATACCTTTTTATTCTGATTTAAACAATAAAACAGAAGTAAAGCATGTTTATTACGACACATACGAGAACATAACGGATTTTATTGAAAAACAGCTCCATGTGTGCTTTAAAAGTCCAAGAGCTGCGCGCGGCAATTTGAAATGACGTATACTTTATTGTACTTTGGAGACATGGCCGAGCTGAATTTAAAAGCGCGTGTAGTATTTTCCAGTTGCAATTTCCCCTGCATGTAAATAACTGTATAATGCAACAGGGAATGAGATTTTTCCGCTCATTCTAGACAGTTTGCATTTCACATATTTGTTTTGGGATTCATTGTCACTGTAAAACTTACTTTACATCCTCTTCGCAATTTACACGTTAGCGAAGTTTTATTTTATGTAGAAGTTAAACTAGGCCCTCAGACTAGGTGGAGTGGCTGGCAAGAGCTGGATGAGAGTGGGCACGAATCGTGCTCGTTGGCGTGCAATGGGAGAGGCCTTAGTCCGGCAGTGGACTAGTATAGGCTGATGATGATGATGATGATGATGATGAAAAGTTAAAAGACGGCTAAGATTTGTAATTCATGCATGTAATTCTACACTAAATCTGACCAGTTGTAAATTCTAATGCTTCGGTAATTTTTTAACTTTCCCAATACCTATTTTAACACGATTGTCGGTTCTATAATTGTAACATTACAAGGCCTGAAAAGCCATATGTCTTTTGTCTACTGTCTTACGTGTCTCTCATTACTGCAGAATAAATTAGGGCTATCATAATTAATAATAAAACAAATATCTTTCATACATAATAACCTAGCTATAAACAACACCATTTAATAGACCACTGCTTTTCAAAAGAAAGGCCAAAGAAAAATCCCAGTCACGGTAAATTAATTACGAAAAACAAAGGTTTGATAGACAATCGTTTCGGCTAATAGTGCGGCCGTGAGCTCGCAACTCGTCTCTAATCAGGGTTACCAGATTAAAAGAGAAATTCCGGGAAAAACACTAACTACATACATACATACATTAAACCACGCCTGTTTCCCAGAGGGGTAGGCAGAGACCACTTCTTTCCACTTGCTACGATCTTGACAAATTTCTTTCGCTTCTTCCACATTCAAACACTAACTTGTCAAAATAAATCGGTCATTTGGTTGTTTCTGCGGAGTGTCTTGAAACTTTAAACAACAAATTATTACTTAAAAGTAAATATTTGGAAATATTTAGCACATAAAGATAAAAAATGATCGTAATTTAGTTAAAAACCAATACATGCTCAATTTTGTCATATTTTACTTTGATTATCTGTTATGATTCCCGATACCTCACGGTAAAGATGCCCCGCGTTCCGGACAAAAACCAAATTTCCGGACATGTCCTGAAAATTCCGCTCGTATGGCAACCCTAACTCTAATCAAGTGGACGCTCTAGTAGATTGATAGCTCTATGCGTTTGACGTTACATTTAATCGAGTTTGGGGGAACACAACTTTACCAAATGCGTGTGACGTCGCCTTTATTTCGTATAACAAAGGTTTAATTTCCTTTGAACTTGTGCGTTTTTGTGAAAAAGTATGGCGTGCGAGAGGTTTTTATTTTGTAAATGCGTTCACAAACGCTCTTATACACTTGAAATAAAGGTGAGTTTGGGTTTTTTGGTCGTTTTACGTTTTTTGTGTGGTTTTCATTTATGGTCCAATGGTTTTTTGGGTGTCGCATCAGTCTTAAGAGTCAAAGTAGTTTACAAAATTGCTTTGATGATCACGCCAAAGCCTTTATTAAGGGTCTTTATTGTCTGCAATATGTATTTTATACACTAGCAACCCGCCCTCGCCTCGCTTAGGTTTATGTGAGTATGATATGTTATTCTTATTATATTTGTGTGAGTTTTCTGTAACAAACGTACATAAAACTGAACTTTATATAGATAAAAACCTTCCTCTTGAATCACTCTATCTCTTAAAAAAACCGCGTCAGTTTCCATTGCGTAGTTTTTAAGATCTATACATACAAAGGGACAGACAGACAGCGGGAAGCGACTCTGTTTTATACTATGTAGTGATTTAATCCATGTAAATTGATTGAATAAATAAATAAATAAATAAAATGTCAGCCTAGAGATTTAAGGCATTTTATCCCTGTTTGCTTGTTTGCCTGTTTGTTTGGTTTGCTTTTAGTATGTTTTTGATTTTATTATACATAGCGACCCGCCCTCGCTTCGCTTCGGTTTATATGAGTTTTCTGTAACACCCGTACATAAAATAAAAAATAATATACATATAAACCTTACTCTTGAATCACTCTATCTTTTAAAAAAAACCGCATCAAAATCCGTTGCGTAGTTTTAAAGATCTAAGCATACATAGGGACAGACAACGGGAAGCGACTTTGTTTTATTTATACTATGTAGTGATTCATTAAACAAGTCAAGTAGCAGTTTTCCCGTTTTTGTTTTCCAGTGTAAAGACAAAACCTGTGAAATGACTAGCATAGAAACATTCCATATTAGACCTCAGAGTTTGCAACGCATTTGTAGTCTTACCCCCTTACTTATAAACGTAAAACAAGCTTGGAATAGTTTATGCCATGCTTCGTCACTTTCTGTCAGATGCAAATGTCACAATTACAGATAAGGACAAAGCATGGCTAGGTTTATAAGTAAGGGGGTTAGGATTGCAGTCTTGACGAGTCGGACAGCTGGGGAATAAAATCTCAGTTGTTCAAAGTGGACCTCTGGACCGCCCTCCTGCCATCAGGTGGGTTTTTTATTTTTTTATTTTATGGCATAGAGAAGACAAACGAGCACACAGGCCACCTGATGGTAAGTGGAAACTGTGACCCATAGACATTCTCATTCACAAGACTACAATGCAATCCTAAGACTGCAAATGCGTTGCCAACCCTGAGGACTAAGATGGAATGCCTCTATGCTAGTCATTTCACCGGCTGTCTTATCCCCAAACCGGAACACAACAATGCGAACACTGCTGTTTGGCGGTAGGTTAATGGATAAGATGGTGGTAGCGATCCGGATCAAAATTGTTGCCTGTATGCTCGCTTGCCTTCTTGCCTTATAAAGCTACTGCTTATATAGATGGCGTATGTTTAACGCTAGTTGCCAGTCCCTGCTAACAGATGGCGTATAACTCTGCGCCGGGCTGCGTGCCGCCGCTGTTGACGCTACGTGGGAGCGCATGCCCGGGTGCTAAGTGGAACCTATTTACATCAACTGATAGGTACTAGTTTTAGATTTATGTTATTGTTACTGTTTTACTATTAAAGTGCGATTGTGCTGTTTCTTTCGAAGTGGTAATGAATACATACACATACATACCGTCACGCCTTCATCCCAGAGTGGGGTAGGCAGAGCTACAGAATTACCAACAACTTTAACAGCCAGTTGTTAATTCTGTAACCACATTTTGCACAAACAGGCTAAGATGTATATCATGTGTATATTAATGACAGGTTGCAAGCCCATCGCCTAAAAATACTACAAGCCTTTAATCCCTTAGTCGTCTCTTACGACTTCCACAGGAAGGTATGGAGTGGTACTATTCTATTCTGCCGGCAACCACACGGCCAAATGAATGTATGAAATATTTATTAAATTAATTTAGAGAAAAAAGGCGCTCTGTGTAGATTACTATGATAAAATTTAATATTTAAATTTAAATACAAGAAGTTATACAAAAATCCAATAAAATTGTATTAAATTGTATTAAGGTCTAAATTCTGTATATATTGTATTAATTTTATTTTATTATTGTTATACAAGGATTTAAAAAAAACATTATCCCTTCGCTCTGCATGGACGGATTTTGATGCAATTTAATTTGAAGCCTTGGATTAACAAAAAGGATCGGGGAAAAGGAAAAAACTGCTCTTTAATATTATAAAATGTCCTAACTGGGAATCAAACCCAGGGATTAAATTCTCCATACTTACCCATTATACTCAGAGAACTCTTACTATGAAATATTTCAGTACGATATCAATAAAATTTAGATTAGGATTTTTATCTAAAATAAGTATTTATTTTAAAAACGCTACAGAGTAGAAATCCCGCGTTCCTCCATTGAATGCGGAACCATCAATGCGCGAGTGCACAACCGCCCTATTGACTTAAATACCCTCATGCACTTAACAACGCTAAGCGCAGCTATACAGCGTGGTTCATTACGTAATGCAGAATTTTACAAGCACTTTTATTGTTCTGGCCGGAGTTTTAATTCGAGGCGCAGGCACACCGATACGTACGTATCAAAGAATTTATTCGACGCACACAGAATAAGGCAAATAGATAAATACGATAAAAAGCGAGTCAGACTCGCGCACTGACGGTTTTTACAACCGCATAATAGACTACTTAACTACTACTATTATTATATTCTGATTGGATTTCGATTTTGAATCAAATCTTGTTTTTTTTCAGGGATTGTACTATTATACCATATTATGCAACGATTGAAACGCTAATTTCATAATAAAATCACACGAGTGTTTTAACGCCTAATTATGTGCAGTCGCGTGCATAACTTTATCCATATTCATAGTAAATATCATAAGTTTTCTACATTACATATGTTAGAAACCTGTATCTGAGGGTGCCCTGTATCTTAATAAAAACCACGCTCGTGTATATTAATGCCTCTCATTATGCACCAGTCACATAAAATACTATAATCATATTATATCGTGATATTTACTGGTCTAGATTTCTGGATTCTGGATGGCAATTTTTGATAAATGTAGAAATCCGTCAATAAACTAGACTACACGATCAATAAATCTGTGACAATGTCAGTACGCATCGCGACAGCAATGGAGACGGACATGTTGCCAACGTCAGAACTCTACGAAACACGTAAAGTACTGATGTTATAAATATTGTAAGTTTTCATCAGTTTTTATCATATTGATAGATCACACTATTTATTATACGTGTAGCCTTCGCCTTAGCGTGAGTGCAACAGTGGAATTCCAGTTTATTCCACTTTGCATGCCCAAGGTTCGATTATCGCTTGCTTCTCATTACATCTCGGTGTAACAGACCCCAGTAGTTTTTACATTCACCTTTACCGGGGACTTTAATGGGGGTCCCACTATTAAATATAGCGGGCTTTTAGCTAAGCTCGCTGCTAATTTATACCGTGCAGGTAATGGAGCTTTGGCAAGGGCTTTTTTATTGGTACGAAAGCTCATGGGGGATCTCGTGGGGGTTCTTAAATTGAGATCGTGAGGTGTAGTTTCTTTTCATTCTTAGTTATGCGTATGAGAGTAAGTGTGACGGAATGTATGAAACATACCACCATAATATATTTTAAACTGCCGTCAAGCAGCAGTGTTTGCATTTGTGTTTCGGTGTGGTGATTATACAAAGCCAAATCAAAGCACAGCAAAGTGAAATCACCATTTTAGGCAACGCAATTGTGGTCTTAGGATTACAGTCAGCAGTTAGCAGTGTTCGCATTGTTGTGTTTCGGTTTGGGGATAAGACAGCCGGTGAAATGACTAGCATAGAGGCATTCCATCTTAGTCCTCAGGGTTGGCAACGCATTTGCAGTCTTAGGATTGCTCTGCAGTCTTGTGAATGCGAATGTCTATGGGTCACAGTTTCCACTTACCATCAGGTGGCCTGTATGCTCGTTTGTCATCTCTATGCCATAAAAAAAAAAAAAAAAAAAAAACAGTCTTAAGATTATAGTCTTCAGAATGCAAATGTGTGTGGGTTACAGATCCTGTGTAATGGACAATTAAAAAAAATCCAATAAAAAAAATGCCAGCTGACACTATACACTAGGGTATGACACTAGGAATTCCTTTGATAAAGTACCCTCAAACCATAGAGGTCTGAACTACGAACATTTTTTAACGTTATTTAGTATCCAATTTTATTAGGCTTAAAATATAATTTTTTGTTCAAGTTTTATCATACGATATAGATTTGACATTTAGTATGAATAAAGAAAAGTAAAAACCATTGTCCTAATTTAGATTCAATGAAAAACAGGGTCAGCTATTTTTTACACTGTATTTTAATTTTTGTTTTGTAGCACAGACACCTTTTTTTAAATGCATACCTATTCATCTGAAAATACACGATCCCCGAGTTGCGTTTTGTTATAAAGGTGGAATACTGCTAATTAAATATAAATAACTATCTTAAGGCGTACTTTTTCGAGTCAAATCGGAGAAATACTGGAAAAGGGCCGAATCTTAAGTACCCGAAACCGACGTGTGTGCATGACTCGATGTATGAATGTGGAAGAAGCGAAAGAAATTTGTCAAGATCGTAGCAAATGGAAAGATGTGGTCTCTGCCTACCCCTCTGGGAAACAGGCGTGATTTAATGTATGTATGTAACTATCTTTACTACTTCTAGACAACCTTTCATCTCTGCTACATCTTGAGAAGGACATCTAACTCAAGATCACTTTAGTAAATACCATTTGATCACAATAGACCGGGGTCAAAACAAAATCCCTACAAACGCTGGGCCCATAGAGTAATTTGCGAGGGATTTGTCCCGAAATATCGTGACGGGCGAAACCGCGATACGCGGCAGCCCCAAATCTATATACTGGCGGTATCTATGTATTAGAGGTAGGTAACCTATTTGTAAGTACTCACTGGTTTCCTTGGTTTCTCGGCTTCGTCCAGGGGTGCGATTTGTGTAACTGTGATGTGTGTGTGAGTGTATGTGTGGTTCACCTCCTGTTACTGGTCCAGGCAGCACCCAATCTTCACGGTCACTACACGCGGCCAAAGCTAGCACTCCACACCGTTCACAATAATCAAAATAATCACTGCGCCAAGGGCCTAAGGGGCCAGCAACACTCGGCGAAGCTTCTAAATTCAAAAACCCTCTTAATCCGGGGTGATTAACACAAATACAATGCAATCAAGTTAATAATCCAAAACGCCGGCCGGCTTTTTACACCTCGTTAGCAAGCAACAAATTAGACAAGTCAAGTTAACCTCACAATCTGTCAAACGTCAAGTTAATAGCACAGACTCGGTGACGTCTGTCACAGATTAAAAATTACTTTCAAATCGGTTCCGAACAACCCCCCGCTCCAGGCAGATCTCGTCTGCCTGTTAATAAATGGGCAGGCGGGCCAAGCTCGCTACAGCTCGTTTCAAAACCGAATCTCCGACCATAACCTCAGCAACTCTGGGAACCCCGTCAGACCCATAAAACAAATTTACAATGCGTCCACGACGCCAATACAAAGGTAACAAATTAGATTCCTTAACCAATACAAGATCTCCAACTTTGGGAGGATCAGTTTTGTCAGTCCACTTAACGCGCTGCTGCAAAATATGCAAGTATTCTAGCGACCAGCGATGCCAGAAGCTCTGGGTCATTTGCTGTAGCAATTCAAAACGAGTTAAGCGGGACGATTTTACTTCCCTGAAGGGGTATTCAGGCAGGGCGTTAAGGGGCTGACCAATCAAGAAATGACCAGGAGTCAATGCTTCTAGATCATTTGGGTCAGACGAGATAGGACAGAGGGGACGCGAGTTGAGGACGGCCTCAATTTTACAAAATACCGTTGCAAGTTCCTCAAACGTTAATATCGTTTCACCAATAACACGGCGGAGATGCGTTTTTGTAATTTTAACAACAGCTTCAAAAATACCACCCCAATGTGGACAAACTGGGGGGTCAAATTGCCACTTAATGCCCATTCGGGACATTGCAAATCTTAAAATATTTTTATCACTATTCAAGTATTGACAAACTTCGTTTAAATAACGATCAGTGCCCTTATAGTTAGTGCCATTATCAGAGCGGATCAAAGATGGCAGTCCACGGCGGGACACGAATCTACTTAGCGTCGCAAGAAACGCTTCCGTGCTGAGGGCACTTACCAGTTCCAAATGAACTGCTTTGGAGGCCAGACAGACAAACACACACAAATATGCCTTGACAGACCGAGCGTTACGAAGCTGAGAGGACTTTACCAAAAAAGGGCCGGCGAAATCCGTGCCCACACAAGCAAATGGCCGGTTCTCCGAAACTCTGTCGGAGGGCAAGTCGCCCATCATCGGCTGCGTGGGTGTGGCCGTCAAACGATAACACGGCATACATTTGAAAATAATGCTACGAATAGTGCGTCTGGCAGACAGAATCCAAAATTCACGCTGCAAGATGGCTACAAGGGCATTGCAGCCCGCGTGCGCGTTAGTAATGTGTCGATCCGACACCAACAAATTCACCAAAGATCCTCCTTTAGGGAGCAACAAAGGATGGCGAGCCCCATAAGGCAAGTTCGAGTTTCGCAGTCGTCCGCCGACTCGAAGCAGACCCGATCCGTCTAGAAATGGATTCAAACGAGCAATGGGACCCTTAACCGTCAATCCTTTTTCAAGACCTTTAATAGTCGATTCGAAATGTTCGGCTTGTACTACACGAACCCAATACATCAAGGCCTCTTGGCGTTCCGAAGGCGACAAAACCGATGTCAAATCTTTATTAGTTGGGTTCCGTCCGTTGCGTATGAGACGCCGGATCCAACCGGTCACACCGATCAATTTTGACAGCGAACTGTACCTGTCCAAAAGAAGATTCAAATCATAACCAGGTTGCGTTTCCACAACGCCAACACGTAAACCTGGCAACGCCTCTGGAGAGGAGAACCGATTCTGGGGCCAGGACGCCTCAGGGTGCGTCAACCAATCTGGTCCCCACCAAAGAGAATGGTTTACAAGTGCAGGAGCCTCGCAGCCTCGCGAAGCGCAGTCAGCGGGGTTCAATTCCCCTGGGACATGTCTCCAGATCAGCGGGGTCACAGAGCTCTGGATCTGTGAGACTCGATTCGCAACGAAAACCTCTAAGTTATGTATGGAGGTGCGGAGCCAACAAAGAACAATCTCACTATCAGTCCACGCAAAAGCATCTGAGATCTCAACTGTACGACCCAATGTATCACAAACATGATTGAGGAGTCTAGTAAGGAGGGTTGCTCCGGACAATTCCAATTTAGGAATAGTTAACCTAGTCCTGATAGGAGCCACCTTACTCTTAGCCATCACCAAATGAAGCCCTACGTGCCCGGATTGACTAATAGTCCGCAAGAATACCACGGCCGCGTAGCCTCGTTCGGACGCGTCACAAAACCCGTGGAGACTAGCTCTACATTTGCCGAACGGCAGAAAAAGTCTGGGCAAAGAAATCCGGTTCACGTCCGGAAGTGCAGAAACAATCGAACGCCATTCCCTCAACAATTCTCCCTGGAGGGGGTCGTCCCAAGTAGCTTCCGCAATCCACAACTTCTGCAAAAAACACTTAGCCAGAAAAATTACAGGTGTGATCCATCCATTAGGATCGAAGGTCCGAGCAACAGTCGATAAGACCGAGCGCTTCGTCCAGGTCTTAGGGGAATCCAACTTAACCCGATAAGTGAAGACATCCTGGACGGGCTGGTACTGTATGCCAAGGACCGCAATCAAATTGGGGTTGTCAGCATCTTCAAACAGGAGAGGATCTTGTTGATGTTCCACCGGGAGGTCAGTCAACATGTCGGGGCAGTTTGACAACCACTTACGCAATTCGTAACCTCCTGACTTCAGGATAGCAATCAACTCATCCCGTAAAATCAAAGCCTCTGTAACGGTGGATGCCCCAGTGCACACATCATCGACATACACTGAATCCTGCAAGATGGCCGCCGCACGAGGATAGTTCAATCGTTCACGATGAGCCAACTCCAACAAAGTCCGGATTGCAATATATGGACTGGATTTAAGTCCGTACGTGGTAGTGTTCAACTCGTACACTCGCATCGGATCACAAGGTCGCTCACGCCACAAAATCAACTGATAACGCCGGTCATCTCGGTGCACCACCGATTGTCTGAACATCATTCGGATGTCAGCCACAAAAACAATTTGATGACGGCGGAAGTTGGTGAGGATATCCGAAATGTCCCTGTGCAGTTTGGGACCGGAGTGCAAACACTGGTTCAAAGAAACCCCATTTGACGTAGGGGCCGAACCGTCAAAAACTACTCTAATCTTGCCACCGGGAGTCTTCAAAACCGCATGATGAGGCAAGAAGTAGTGCTCGAGCGAACGCCAATCAATAGCTGAGGGTGACATATGTCTTAAAGCCTCGTACTCGCGCATAAATTCAATGTACTTACTACGAAAATCCGAATCCCTCTTCATTCGGCGCTCCATGGACAACAACCTTTTTTCCGCTAAGGCATGAGAGTGACCGAGAGGGGGGCGTGCTGCCCTAAAAGGCAACCGAGTGACAAAACGACCATCAGCGAGGCGACCAGTATTATTCTGGTAGGACAATTCGCACTCCTGTTCCGCTGGATCGACTCTGGGAGCCTGGGGGGGCTCCTCGACCTCCCAGAAACGCTGGACAGCGTCAGAGAGTGAGAGCCCTACTGCAACAATTTGGTCTTCAACCCGTGGGACCGAACCCCTCAAAACGGGACCGAGAAAACTGAAACCAAAAATAGTTTGCAAAGCAATTAGACCGTATGGTTGCAAAACCCGCTTTTCCCCGGACAAGATCAAACCCAACACATCAACACCCAGGAGCAGGTCGATGGGTCCAGGTACAAACCACTGAGGGTCAGCGGGAGTCAATTCCGACACCAATTTCACCACGGCAGGGGAGATAGCCACCTGCGGGTTTGTGCCCAAAATATCATTCAATACAACGGCCTTGGTCACAATAGTTGGCCCACTATTGACAGGCGTAAAACAAACTTCAATTTCTCCCCTTGGACCCTCTACCTGAACGCCACCGACACCGTGGATGACGACAGGGTAGGGTCCGCATGGGATGCCCAATCTCTTCACCAAAAAGGACGACGCAAGACAGCCCTGGGCACCCGAATCCAAAAGGGCACGAACCAACAAAGAGTTACCCTTCGGGCCCCAGACCCTGACACAAACAGTTGGGAGAAGAACTGTCTCAGGGCGGGCGGCTGTAGTGGAAGAGAGAGTGGCAACTACCTATTGGGGGCAACCCTCATCGGGTTGCCGACAACCCTCATAGGAGTCGTCTTGACGAGCAGGCAAAGCCCAATTCGACCGCAGATAGTGTTCCACCGGTACAACCGGGCGACTCCCCGGGTAGTAGCCTATCGTGCGGCCGAACTGGGGCGGGCGGCGCTCCAAACGTGGTCGCTCGCAAAGTGGTGGGGAAAACCTGGGAGGCGTGGTGCGGCGCCGAACCGCTGCAAACCTCTCCTGCCGTCGAGGAGAGGGGGGAGGGGTTCCCCCGCCCGTGGGCGGCGAGACCTGACAATCCTCCTCTTGGGGTTGGTGGGGGTGAGAACCCCCGCCCGTGGGGGCGCGTCCAGCACCATCATCCCGATCAACCCCGTTTCGGTTGGCACACAACAGCGGGTGGTGCTTCCCACGGCAGTACGGGCAAGGCTCCGGCCTAGAACAGTCCCGCTGCAAATGTTGCCCCAAACATGAATAGCACCACCGGCGATCATTCGCAATTCCGCGCCGATCCTTGACCTTTCTGTGGAGGAATCGAGGGCACGCTGAAACAAAATGATCATCAGCATTGCAATAGGCACAGCTGCGAGAAACTTGAGCCGTCGCAAATCTAGGTGCCGGGCGGCGTGGCTCCACCACCCCTCGGGTAGGGGGGCGAGCAACAACACGTCGCTGCACCGGAGGAGGCCCCTCTGGGGCCCGCGGGGAGCCGTCAACACCAGCGTTGTCCAACAGGCGGCACTCCTCATCCAAGAATGTCAGCAGGTCCCCAAACAGCGGTAATTGTGTGGCACTGTCACCACCATGCTTTTGTTCAAAACGGACTTTTAAGTCCGTAGGCAAGCGCGACAAAACGATATGCAACAACATAAATGACCACTCGTCCACAGGCAGACCAAGGCGCCTCAACGCATTCAAGGCGATCACCATTGGATTTACCAGATCCCTTCTCAAGGTGGCAACCCTATGTATATGAGGAAGCCCCAAAATCTGAGCCACATGGGTATCCGCCAAACGTCGAATGTTGGCATATCGTTTAACCAAAAGTTCCCTTGCCGTGGGATAATTTTGGTCTGTGACCTCCAAATGGGAGACAATACCTAGGGCCTCTCCCTTTAGTGTGGAGAACAAGTAGGCCAACTTTTGACTAGGTGCCAAGTCATTCCGAGCATCTACCAGACTGGTGAACAGATCATGGTAGGCGGTCCAACATTTCAAATCCCCATCAAAATGGGGCAAGTCCAAAGTGGGCAAACGCCCAAGGAGCGCGAGTGGTGGAGGGGATCGTGTCTCCACAGTCAAAGCACCCTGCTGTACCTTGCTAGCAGCCTGAACAACACTATGCGACAACTCATAAAACTGTGTGATGTCTGTCTCAAGCATATCATCTACCTTTTCACCTAAAGCCAAAAGCTCCATATAGCAGTTTTGGACTACTTCACCCCGGGCTGGTAACTCAGCTGATCTTGCCAGAAGGGCATCGATTCGGTCAGGTCGGTCAATCAGTTGAACCACTGAGGACAACCATCTCAATTCCGCCCTGATCTTGGCTGCCAACCTTGCCATGTTTACAGGGTAACAAACAAAGAAACAACACAATAAGACCCAGGTAAATAATTAACTTTAAACTATATTGTTTGAGAATACAAACCACAAAATAATATAATTTAATTTAATATTCACTACTGAACCCTGCAAAAGGTTGTTTGCAGATCCCTAATCCAATTAATATTCTATGAAGAATATATATGATTTATTTTTAAATATAATTTTAATTATATTGTTCAATACAGAACCCTAAAAATAATTCAAATTATATTGTTCAATACAGAACCCCAAAAATAATTCAAATTATGTTGTTCAATACAGAACCCCAAAAATAATTCAAACTATATTGTTCACTATTCTCATTAGATTGAGCACAATAAAAAGGTGAGATAATTATCTCCACAACAATTTATAAAACCAAGTATATAGTTTCAACACTTTCAATAAACAAAATAGCTGACCTATTATATAACCTTTTTATCAGCGGTAACTAGTCTTTTACAAATTAAACAATTACAATTAATTACAATGAATCACAAGGTGAGATTATATCTCCTCAACAACCCTTATCAAGTTAAACCTAGTTCCACTGTGGGTCAAACAAATAAAACCTACCAGCACAGTCGGGAACTAATACCTAACCAAAGTAAACAATTCAACAATTGGTTATAACAAAACCCAAGACAAAGTTAGGTATTTAGTCAGTTTGACTGCTTATACATAAATTCAACCAAAAATGTGGTTTTTAAAACCACGCTCTGCTACCAAAACGTGATCACAATAGACCGGGGTCAAAACAAAATCCCTACAAACGCTGGGCCCATAGAGTAATTTGCGAGGGATTTGTCCCGAAATATCGTGACGGGCGAAACCGCGATACGCGGCAGCCCCAAATCTATATACTGGCGGTATCTATGTATTAGAGGTAGGTAACCTATTTGTAAGTACTCACTGGTTTCCTTGGTTTCTCGGCTTCGTCCAGGGGTGCGATTTGTGTAACTGTGATGTGTGTGTGAGTGTATGTGTGGTTCACCTCCTGTTACTGGTCCAGGCAGCACCCAATCTTCACGGTCACTACACGCGGCCAAAGCTAGCACTCCACACCGTTCACAATAATCAAAATAATCACTGCGCCAAGGGCCTAAGGGGCCAGCAACACTCGGCGAAGCTTCTAAATTCAAAAACCCTCTTAATCCGGGGTGATTAACACAAATACAATGCAATCAAGTTAATAATCCAAAACGCCGGCCGGCTTTTTACACCTCGTTAGCAAGCAACAAATTAGACAAGTCAAGTTAACCTCACAATCTGTCAAACGTCAAGTTAATAGCACAGACTCGGTGACGTCTGTCACAGATTAAAAATTACTTTCAAATCGGTTCCGAACACCATTCATAGTAGTTTTTAATATTTTAGGCGGCAAAAATACAAATGTAAAATAAAAAAAATACATTTTTCCATGATATAAGACACCTTTGATTTATACTCAATACCGTTCAACCTGTCAAATTCAATCTCAAGCACGACTAATCACACTTGAGTTTAGTTCAGCAGTTGGGCAAACACTTGAGTGTAGGTCTGAGATGCTGCGGCGGAGTAACAAACGGTTCGGCGAGGAGAGTAATGTGCGGTGAGCGCTCAACCTAGTGCTAGATGGGGTAGCCAGAGGTACGTGCGCCCTTGTACTATAATTGTTATAATTTGCTTCATGTATTTTGTAATAATATATTTTTATTTTTATAATAATTATTATGCTGTCCTGCGGCAGTACAGATTTGGGGTTCCGTAGGCAGCTGTTACAAGGAGGAAATAATATTTAAATAATAAAGTTGGGAATACTTTAATATTATTGACTAACATTGAGTAAAAATTTAATCACAATAAAAAAAAAAATGTTTTATTTGTAATGTAATTTTTATAAGGTAACTATAAGTTTAGCCAGATTTAATTTACCGTATGTTAGTTATTTAATTTCAATGTAAAATTTAATTGTGTTCAAGATAAATAAAAAAAAAAAAAAAAATGTTGATAAATTTAATTAGGAATTGGGAAACCATTCGTTTTTGACAATAGCTATTTTGGGTCTCTATTGACTGCCATAATTTTTTTTAGTCATAATGTGTTTCAAGTCATAATTTTCGCAAGTCATAATGCATTTTTCTCAGGACACGGTTATTTTTTCAGGATGTTTATAAAACTAACCTTATCTAACCTAAATAATCTACATGATAAACGTTTACCAAAAACTGTAACTTCAGCCTGAAAGAAGTTTATGACAGAAAAAAGTATGACTAACAATACATTATGACCAACGATATGTATGGCAGTCAAGGGGATCCCAGCTATTTGACATACATACATCATCGCACGCTTTCATTCCCAGAGTGATAAAGAAGATAAAAGATGTTTATTCAGTAAGTAGGCCGCACGGGCACTTTTACACGTCAAAAATCTACCAGCGCTTCGCAAGAGATCACTGCTGAGAAGAAGCGCCGCAAGAAACTCAACAGTTAGTCGTTTTTTAAATATACAATTATAAAACTTAACCTAGCATTATATAAAACAATGAATATAACATACGATAAGAAATAAATGTAATCACGCGTAGTTGAACAGGAAAATGTGTCAAAACTCTGAATTTTCTCCAGAACTAAGTGGGGTAGGAAGAGCCACAGAATTACCAACAACTCTTAAAACTTGTTGATAATTTTGTATTAACCACATTTTGCATAAATAGGCTAAGGATGTTTACCTCTTAAAACATCCACGGGAAGACATGCAGTGGCACAACTCTAACCCGGCAACCACTCGTGACTGAATTAAAAAGGAGGTTAACAACTCGTCGGTTTTATTTGAATTTTAAACCTCAGAAACCAGAGGTGTTAAATAATTTTTAAGTTTGATTAAAGTAGCTGCTGTCACTTTCTTGACTAATTATATCAATAGAATAAGACAATACGTCACTTTGACACGCCTTATAGGTAATTGATGTCTCTGAGTGCGGCCGTTAGACGCAAAAGTCACACTTAAAGGGTATCCAAAAATAATATACTTATTCACAATATTATACTAGATTGATAACCAAAGTATAAAAGTGGTCAATTGCAGCCCGACATATTATTGAGGCTGCACGAGCGATAGCGATACTTTGATACTTTACCACGACTTAAACTCTCTACTTTTCATTTCAATTATAAGGAAAGTTACAAAATAGTAGTTTTTGAAATTGTTGCGTAATGAGGGGTATTAAAACACAAGTGTTTTAATATCTAGTTATGTGCAGTTTCACACACTACTTTATCTACTCTCATACAATACACCAAAACGTATTCAATGAATGGCGCCAAAACCTAGCACATCACCGCGCATGCGTTATAGCGGGCGCTGTCACAGACAAGTAAAAATTGGAATGAAAACTTTTGTAATGCTGTAAAAATGACGCGAATCGCATGTACGTTCCATTGTAATAGTACATTGTGTATTAAGGGTGGTAAAGAAAGAATTACAAACGAGAGTCTGTTAGAAGCCCGAAGCCGAAGGCTGAGGGCTTTAGTGACTCGAGATTTGTATTTATTTTACCACCCGTGTAACATACAATGTTTTTCATCACAATTGCGAGGAAATGAATTAAAATCAGACAAAAGATCATATTTTTAACTTATTAGCGGCAGACCACAGATTATAGGATATGTCTCGGCAGACTACAATATCATTGTCTGTGACTTACCACAGCTAATGTCAAACGGGTTCGGAGTCCGATTCTAGTGACAGTCGAGATCAATAGTTTATATGCGAGATTTTTAGGAAATTGTATGCTACTGACATTTTATCTCGAATGAAACTTCATATCGAATGGCACAAGAATTGGGGTCCTGACGTATTGTGATAGTTTGAGTCCACGTGTAATATTTAAAAAAAAAGCTATTACGTACGTTAGAAGCGTAATGGTAAAAAAAGGCCCGCGGGTATTATTTTGGATTTACGGTCGATTTTTCTAGCATGTTAGGACACTATTTACGAGCAAGTGTGATGAAAAAAAATATTTGATTTGGAACCTCGTTGGTGACATTAACGGTTTGTATTAACTTGTATCGTAATGGTAAAAAAAATACTTTATAAAATTATTTTGTTAGACAAATGTTCCGCGGTTTATTTTTATTGTTGAGTGACGCTTTAAATTCTTGCATATTTAACCAACAGATTCAAACTAGGTAAATATTTTGTAACTAATTGGACCATGCATAATAAAATGAATTATCCCTAATGTAATTAAATAGATTCATATTCGTAATCATTAATCGTGTTTCACGAAATTAAATCGTTATTTTTTATATTTTTGCATTGTTGTCATTTTGAGGTTATTTCCACGCTCAAAAAATGGTCCAGGAAAATGGCGATAATCCTCCATTCACAAACACCAGTGATTGGCTGTTAAGGAGTTTCCACAATAAATGAAAAAAATATTACTTTAGTCCCTAGAGATTAATAAAGAGTTTTAGTCCCGATGTGCCGAGTCTAAAGTAACATTTTAAGAGCATGAGAAGTAAAAAATATCTAAATTACTTATCGTAACTAGAGTTTTACGTAAGCTGCCAATTTTTTCAAAGCCATCGACTTGGCAATAAAAATGGCCATTCTAATGAAATTTCTAGCGTTAACGTCCGGAGTAATGACGGCCATATATTATTTTTTACGTTTACGGTCTAACGGGGTCCGTAGGCCACTGGAAGTGTCCTGCGGCAGTAAAGATTTGGGGTTCTGTAGGCACCTGTTACAAGGACTAAAGAATATTTAAAAATAAAGTGGACTGTGAATACTTTAGTATTATTAACTGAAATGGAATGAAGTGAATGAAGTCAAAGTGCATGACAATAATTTGAAAAACTGTAATATTCAAATGAGGTTAGTCGAGATCGAACAATCTTTAAAAAAAATGATACCATAGTTATATGCCACACTACTACGCAGCCGTTTCTTCTTATTGTTTCACTTGTCCCTGGCCAAAGTATGAAAATATGGCAAAATACCAATTTGTTATTTTTCCTCTATTTATGTCTCAAGTTAAGTATTTAGAATTTTTTAACAGCATTTAAATTCAGAAGTCACTATTTCACTAAGTACATATTTTATTATTTAAAATATCATCCACCGTGTTTGTCTACCTGTATAATTATTTGTCTGAGATAATCTCAAATCTACTTAATTAATTTTCACGTGGTTTTTTCATATCATTTTCATGCATTTTTTTTTTAAATATTATTTACGTCCTAGGAACCCGAACCCTTAAGCCCGGCTCACGCTTGACCCTTCCCGTTTTACAACGGCCAGTCGTTAATCCGGTTTACGTGTTCTCGGATTATTAAATAGTTTTTACTGTTGTATTTTTTTTTATATAAGGTGTTTCCTTTTTGCGGCATTTTATTGGGTACATGAATTTTCAATACGCTAAGCGCTTTTATGGGGTTTCATGATATTTATGATGTTGGGGATTTATATTTTTTCGCTGCAGTTTTAAAAATTACGCTTCTCGTCCTATAATTATATTCTGCCTTTTCACCAGTTTAAGCCTTACACCGGAACATAAAAATGCGAGCACTGCTGCCTACGTGTATCTGGTTTACTATTATATTTACATTTTTTTCATTTGATTCAAATTGTAACTCACTTTGGTATGTATGCTTTGTTCAAATAAGACCATAATGATCCGACCAAGGACGCACGTTAAGTAACATTGGTTCAAATGTGGTCCAAATTTCAGTTCATGCCATTATTAATAATAGCGGATAACTTACATACTTAGGTACATTATTACATACGAACAGTGTAAGTTAAATAAAGGGATTTAATAATGAAACAATGAAATACCTAAATATAGACAACCCTGCATAACAAGAGAAATATTCAAATCTTGCATTTCGTTACCTCAACATTTTCGATTGTACGGCCGTAGCAATTTTATTCAATCAGTAAAATAAATCCCGTAGCAAAATCTCAGGTTCGTAGCATTCGTAGCACGTCTACGAAACGCGTAGCATCCGCGATTATTCGAAATCTTTAACGTTTCGGAATCAAACAAAACACTTAAACAAATCGAAAATGTAACGAAAATGTTAAAGATCGAACATCAAACGTTTCGCGAAATATTCAAAGTACAGGATTTATTTCGGAATAATATTAAGGAGCCGAATAAATGAGTATAGAGGATTACTCTCTCGGGTGTCTTTGTAGGAAAAAAATGATTTTGGTAGATTTCTGTGCTACCTTTTTAATATAAAACTGATTCGAAGTAAAGTTATAGGCATATTTTTTTTATTCAGAATATTACATTATTTTTTATCCCGAAATAATACGAATATTTCGACTTCATAAACAAAAAATAACTTGTTTAATACAAAATATCTGATACTGGCAACACCGCTAGGAAGATGTGGTCAGTTGGCCCAAACTAACTAAAGCCTTCGCGTGTGTTCACAGTGCCTAATAATTTATTGCATTTTCCATTTTAATCTTATCATAGACGCGTAAATAATAAACTTAACAAATTATTTACGCACGTAACTTAACTTAACCATATGATATGACTAATTTTCGCACGCAATAGAAGAAAGTTAACATTCTTTCAGTGAAGCTCTACGTACAATATTTTGAAATGAACCCAAATATAATAGTACATTGTGTATTAAGGGTGGTAAAGAAAGAATTACAAACGAGAGTCTGTTAGAAGCCTGAAGCCGAAGGCTGAGGGCTTTAATGACTCGAGCTTTGTATTTCCTTTACCACCCGTGTAACATACAATGTTTTTCATCACAATTGCGAGGAAATTAAATAAAATCAGACAAAAGATCATATTTTTAACTTATTAGCGGCAGACTACGTCATTGTCTGTGACTTAACACAGATAATGTCAAACGTGTTCGGAGTCCGATTCTAGTGACATATGAGATCAATAGTTTATTATGCGAGATTGTTAGGAAATAGTATTCAACTGACATTTCATATCGAATGAAACTTCATATCGAATGGCACAAGAATTGGGGTCCTGACGTATTGTGATAGTTCGAGTCCACGTATAATATTAAAAAAAAAGCTATTACGCACTTAAGTAACGTAATGGTAAAAAAAAGGCCCGCGGGTATTATTTTGGATTTACGGTCGATATTTCTAGCATGTTAGGACACTATTTACGAGCAAGTGTGATGAAAATGTGTTTTAAATGGGTCTCTATTGACTGCCATAATAATTTTTAGTCAGAGTGTGTGTTAAGTCATAATTTTCGCAAGTCATAATGCATTTTTCTCAGGGCACGGTTATTTTTTCAGGATTTTTATAAAACTAACCTAACCTAACGTAACTAATCTACACGATAACCGTTTATGAAAAACTGTAACTTCAGCCTGAAAGAAGTAATGACACAAAAAGTATGACTAACAATACATTATGACCAACGATAAGTATGGCAGTCAAAGGGATCCAGTTTTAAATATTTATTTTTAAAAGGCTTTTCGAAACAAAATCGACCCTTTAGGATCTTTTGTGCAATTACCCTCTTACACACTCGGTTGCTTGAATGTACAGGTTTCCCCACGATATTTTTTCTTCACCGTTAGAACATCGGGTAATACACTTAAGTTGGAAAACTCTTTGGTACATGGTGACCGCAGGGGTTCGAACCCTGGTACCTTGGTACCTAACAATCACTAGTCGACCCCCTAAGCCACTAAGCGACGACGCTCTTCTTATTTGTTCTGTTTTGTTATAATAAAAAGTATACTCTTCAATTTTGTTTGCTTTTTATTTAAAAAGCGAAAAAAGCATCAAGTTATGCAAAAACGCTAACGTTCAATTTAAAGTACATTACATTGATCTTCCAAACCTTTTGTACCGGAAATTTAGTCTGCCTTTACAACTTCCAGCAGCCATCTTAAAGAATAGCATTTTTAACAAAGACCGGTTTTATAGGTGTCCAGAAAAATTTGCGTTGCAAATAAAAGACCTCTTTAGACAAAACTGAATATAGAGGGGGGTCCCGTTTGATAGATATTTAATTTGAAGCTCAGAGTTGTCTTTGATGGATGAGCAAAATCAGAGAGAAATAAAAATGCTATATAATAATATATTTTGTAGAATTAGAACATTTTATTATAGAATTTTACAAAAATAAGTAATATTTTTGACATGTTTTCCTGCTGAACTACGCATGCTATTTGCTATTTGATATTATATTTAATTTAATATTTATTGCTTTATATAATGCTAGATTAAGTACTACCATTGTAACATGTTTAAAAAATGACTGACTGCTGAGTTTCTTGCGGCGTTTCTTCTCGGCAGTGGTCTCCTCTTGGGAAGCGCTGGTAGATTCATGACGTGTAAAAGTGCCCGTGCGGCCTACTTACTGAATAAATATCTTTTATCTTTATCTTTTAAGTCGGGTACTAAATATATAATAAATTTTAAATCCGTAATTAAGATAAATGTATATCACTAGCTTCTTCCCGCGACTCCGTCCGCGTGGAACTCGTTTATATCGTAGCTGCATACAATTTTTCACACTCTACTCGTATCTCACCTCTTTAGGATGAATTTTGGGAAAAAAACTATTCTATGTCCTTTCCTAGGATTCAAACTATCTTTGCACCAAATTTCACCTAAATCGATTCAGTGGTTTAAGTATGAAGAGATAACAGACAGACAGACAGACACACTTTCGCATATATAATATTAGTATGGATAAAAAAACGCAAAACTTGTCCTACATGAATAAAGTCGACACGATTAAAAACTAGTTTTGATATAAAAGGTGTATTTAATTCAGTTTATAATTTATTCAGTAACAATTTCGAGACATCCTGTGTACGAACAAATAATTTGAATGTTTAGCAAATTGGAACAACATGTAATACAATCACAATCACAGTCCATCGCTAACACTCGTCAGAGTCGCACGTTGCAAGTGCACGGATTTATTTGTATTGACCAGTGCAGTGGTTCTCAAACTTTTATTTTTTCATTAATAGTTCGGATATGCGGTGCAGTGTCTGTAATGCTAGCGTGAGCGATGCCCCTCAGTGTACCGTACAGATACATAAGTAGATAATATAGGTTTAACTAGGTGTAAGGCGCCCTCTGTCGGAGGATGAAGAAAAAAAAAGAACTGTCAACTCGTGACTAAGACACGAAGGAAATATGTCTGCTTTTGTTTAAATAAAAATACTTTTATGTATCTGGTGGTTTAATTTACCAGCCCAGAACATAAAAATGGTCCTTCGATAACGGAAAGTATAAAGAAAAAAGAAGAAGTTGTAGTAAGACCACAGAAGACAGCAGAAAATTTGGTTCTCCGTGAGGCCAATTTTGGGGCGGCGGCCACGTTGGTGTATCTATAATACACCGAAGCAATAAGGTTCGCCAGACATTCTCCACTGCATTTCTTCGGTTCCATATACCTAATACGATAATATCGATGATTTATCGTAAGCAAGTAAGTTGCATAAATTATTAAGAAAAGTTCCGGCCAGTATCAATTGGTGAGCGCAGTGCGTTCCAGTTAAAACACCGTGTCAAGCTTTATAGTACTTCGAGCCTATAACAATTCTGGTTTCAACACGGAGTGCAAGCACAGTGTCGGTTGTGTCGCGCTTGAAGTGTGTTATCTGTATTTTGCCGGCCGGCGTATAACCCTGCCATTTGCAGGGCATCAGTGGATTATCGGCGTTGGTGCGCTTGGAGGTCTACACCCGTAGACGGATAATATGGACGTTTGAGAACCCCGTTTGTTACCTCATTATTTATTTCCACTGTGTTAGCGTGATATGATACCGTTGTTTTTGTTATAATCACTGTTACTGTGCTAAGTTAAAGTATTTCTGGTCTATTTAGTACAAATAGTTTACATTATCGTATAAGAAGTCGCCGAAGATGCCGAAGGAGGAAGCAGAAGACTTACGGCGGCTCGTTGCCTCGCGTGCCTCTTATAAAGGAATTACAACCAAGGCTGACAAATTTGTTTCGAACCCGGACTCCGATCTTTCGGATGCGGAGTTGTTAAAGGTAAAAAAGGACCGACTTCTTTCGGCCTTCACGCAATACGCGGAACTGAACATTGAGGTTCAAATTATAAACCCAAGTGACAATGAAGATTTTGATCGCACAGACGAAACATTTTGTTCAGCACTAGCAAAGTTTAACAGGGCTATAAATGAGGCCACGAACAGTGGTAACGAGTGCAACCATAGGTCCGCTGGAGGGCATGACTCGCAGTTCCAAAAATTGCCTCGAATTATTATTAAAACGTTCAATGGCAACATGAGTGAGTATCACCCGTTTATTAATTTGTTTAACTCAGTTGTAAATGATAATGTTAAGCTGTCGCAATGCGATAAGTTATATTACTTAAACTCATTTTTAGAGGGCGAGGCCCTAGACGTAATTAAACACCTGCCTCTCAATGGGGAAAGCTACCCCACTGCTTTAGACCTGCTTAAGCAGAGATATGATAATAGGGCAAGATTAATTACGCACCATGTCAATCAAATTTTAGACTTTCCCATGGTAAATAAATGCACTAGCGCATCCTTGCGAAACTTTATAAGCAATGTTAAGCAGCATTTAGGAGCCTTAAAATATTTAGAGCAGCCGACCCAACAATGGGATAGCCTGCTTGTATGTATATTACAAAGAAAATTAGATCAGTATACAATTAGGTCATTCTACTTGGAAATGCAATCTACAAGCATTATGCCCACCTTAGAATCTCTTTTTGAATTTATAGAAAAAAAGGCAGCAGCCTTAGAATCCTCAGCTCAAACTTCGGCTCAGGTATACAGCCCTCAGCACAATGAGAGGCCACGAAGGGCTTCACTAGCTTCTAGTGTAGCGGCAAATAATGTGGAGAAGCTTAAGAAAATAAAATGTAAGTACTGCACTTCTCAATTACACAGACTTTATGTTTGCCCAAAATTTAAATTGGCGAGTTCATCAGAGAGGAATGAATTTATGAATAAAAATAAATCTTTTTGTATTGTATGTTTGAATGAGCATGATGGAAAGTGCAGATTTAATTTTAAATGCGCTGTGTGTAAAGCACCTCATAATACACTTTTACATCATGACAACAGTACCAACACTTCAGATGATACTCATCAAGAATCACCTGAACTAGTATCTACTAACAAGGTAGGGTTATTCTGTAGCCAAGAAAGAGAAGTTATATTACCTACGATTGAGGTACAGGTAAGGACTGCAAATGGTAGCCTTATAAAAACCCGAGCTCTTTTAGACTCGGGAAGCCAGGTCTCGTTTGTACTTTCAAGCCTGGTTGATAACCTACAGTGTGTAAAGCATACAAAGCGTAACACTGTCACGGGAATTTGCAATGGCAAAAATGAAATTAAGGAAATGGCAAAATTTACCATTAATTCATGTATAAGTGATTTCAAACAAGAGGTTAATTGTTGCATTGTAAAAAAAATTACTGATGATTTGCCACAATTTCATATCCCAAGGGAAAGTTTAAATATCCCAAAGAATATTGCTTTAGCGGACACCAATTTTGATAAAATGGCACCAATTACCATCTTATTAGGGTGTGATGTGTTCTTCCAGGCACTACTCCATCATGTGCGGCCGCTTAGCTTAAATGGCCCACTATTAGTCAACACGCGGTTTGGTCACGTGGTCGCGGGTGCTATTCCTTCGCAGCAGGCTTCAATAAATAAGACAAGTTTGTTTGCTATAAATAAGGTCAGTCAATCACAGTCAATTTTTGAGCATGACTCAACCCAGCTCGATATGAACTTGAGGCAATTTTGGGAAGCAGAAAAGGTTCCTGAAGTCTTCTCAGAAATGGGTACGGAACAAGAGCTTGCTGAAATTAGCTTCAAGGAGTCAGTTGTCTTGAAAGATTGCCAATTTCAAGTCGCATTACCATTAAAGCAACCAATGACCAAACTTCAATTAGGTGACTCCTTTTCAAGTGCATTACAACGATTTTTAAATCTCGAAAAACGATTATTAAAAGATAAGGAACTTTATGAAAAGTACAAACAATTTATCACAGAATATATTGAACTGGGCCATGCCGAGTTCTACGATATTTCTAACTATAATTTCAATACTGATGCGGTTTATTTTTTGCCCCATCACCCAGTTTTTAATGAGCAGAGTACCACGACTAAAATGCGAACGGTTTTTGATGGTAGTATGTTAACTAAAAACAAAATATCATTAAATGATGTATTACTAAATGGACCAATAGTTCAACGGGATTTATTCGATATACTTATTCAGTTCAGATTTCCTAAGTATGTACTGATTGCGGACATCAAGCAAATGTTTCGAATGATTCTTATTGACCCCAAATACAGATCACTCCAGAACATACTTTGGAGGGAGAATGTAGATTCACCGATTTCATGTGTTCAGTTAAAAACCGTCACATATGGACTTAAAAGTTCATCCTTTTTAGCAACGAGATGTTTGCTTGAGTTAGCAGAAAGGTTTAAGGACGATTTTCCCTTAGCCGCGGAAGTTCTCCGTCATCAAACTTATGTCGATGACATACATACCGGACACGACGATATAAAAGTTCTACTTAAAATAAAAGAACAATTAATCCAATTACTGAGATTAGGCAAGTTTGAGCTGCATAAGTGGAGTGCCAACAACAAACAGGTATTAAGCGACATTCCCAAAGAAAAACTTAGTTTGAATCCTAGTGTTGATTTAAATAAAGATGACATGTATGTAAAAACTCTTGGCTTAAAGTACAATGTTAGCTCTGATAAATTGTTTATAAATTGTCCGGAGACCATAGTGCAGGAAAAGTATACACGGAGGCAGGTGTTGTCATTCATAAGTAAATTTTATGACCCCTTAGGTCTAGTAGGCCCTCTGTTTGTATTTTCAAAAATAATTTTACAAAAAATTTGCCAATTACATCTTTCATGGGATGATAAGCTCCCCTCAGATATAAATGAAGAATGGAGGAGTTTCGCAAAGGATTTAATTACCATGTCTTGCATAAGTATTAACAGACATATTGACATGAGGCAAGCGCGAAGAATTGAACTAATAGGATATGCTGATGCCTCCAATAAGGCCTATGGTTGTGCGGCCTACTTAAGGGTTATAAATAATAATGGAAGCGTCTTAGTTAATCTATTGTGCGCCAAATCTAGGATTTGCCCAATTAATAAGGACCTTAGCACGCCTCGGTTAGAATTGAACAGTGCTTTATTGTTAGCAATGTTAGTAAATAAATTGTATAGCATTCTTAGAGTAAAATATGACCTGGACGTATACCTATACCTAGATTCAATGATTGCTCTTGGATGGTTGGCCATGGAACCAATGAAGTTGCAAGCATATGTAGCAAATAGAGTTAAAAAAATCACAGAACTGACTTCCAGCTTCACCTGGTTGTATGTGCCAACAAATCAGAACCCTGCAGATTGTATTTCACGTGGGGTCCAACCGCATCTGTTACAAGAGAACGTTCTTTGGTGGCAAGGGCCACGTGATCTACTAGATAAAGATTTTGTACATGTTAAACCAAATGTGAAGGTACAAACAAACCTATTACCGGAAATGAAAAATGAAAAAATTCAAACATGTAATGTCAGTAGCATTGTAAATGAGTTTAATTTCATGACCAAGTATTCAAACTTAGACACAATTGTTAGAGTTATGGCCTATATTTTCAGATTTTATAAAAATTGTAAAACAATAAAAGCAAATAGGAACTATGATAGTTTTTCACCTACAGAGCTTGAAAATGCATTAAATATTATTATTAAAGTAGATCAACATCAGCATTATGCAACTGAGATTTCTTGTATAAGGGCAAGGGAGCAAGTCAAAGGTAGCCTAAGTTCTTTAAATTGTTTTTTGGACAAAAATGAACTTTTAAGAGTTGGCGGCCGATTGCAAAACGCCGGACTAACTTATTCGGAAACTCATCCAATTATATTGGTTAAGGGCTCAACTATTACTAAACTTATCATAATGAAGGCTCATAGACAGTTGCTACATACTAGTCAAAAGGGAATTTTGTGCTATTTAAATCAAAAATATTGGTTGATAGATGCTCTTAGAGACATAAAGAATGTAATTTATAAATGCATAATATGTTTCAAACTTAAAGCTAAAAATGCAACCCAACTTATGGGATCACTGCCCAAAGAAAGAGTGCGCGTCGCACGACCATTTGAGAAGGTTGGGATTGACTATGCCGGTCCATTCAATATAAAATTTGCCCGTGTCAGAAAACCAGTTCACTATAAGAGCTATGTGCTCATTTTTGTTTGTTTCGTTACTAAGGCGATTCATATTGAGCTGGCCTCGGATATGACTACTGATAATTTCTTAAATTGCTTGAAAAGATTCATAGCACGTCGAAATAAACCTTCTCAGATTTTCTGCGACAACGCTGCCACGTTTAGAAGTGCTAATACACAATTGCAAGAATTGTATAAATTACAGGCTTCCACTGACCATGGAAACTCAGTGAAACAGTGTATGGCTGATTTGGGCATAGAATTTAAATTTGTACCGGCTTATAGTCCAGTTTTCGCAGGTCTGTGGGAGGCTGGAGTAAAAAGTATTAAGTACCATATAAAAAGAGTGGTAACCAACAATGTTCTGACGTACGAAGAATTTAACACAGTGTTAATTCAAATAGAGGCGATTTTGAATTCACGCCCTCTCACAAAAATGTCATCGGACCCAAACGATATGTCATATTTATCTCCTGCTCACTTTCTGACAGGAGCCTCTCTGACTTGTTATCCAGAACCGGACCTAAAAAACACCCCTGTAAATCGCTTATCCTTTTGGAGGCTATGTACACAAATACAGCAACACTTTTTTAGCCAATGGTCTAAACAATATTTTTTCTACTCCTGTACTTTTATTAGTCTTTTACATAGTCACGAACACTATTATAAGAACATAGATAATATGACTTCAGAAAAGTCTATAACTCTATTCCCCATAACAGCTCTCGGTGTCGTAAAGTCGCCCTAACGATACGCCACAGATTACTAAGTGTAGCCTGTTAATCATATTTCCATTCCGTCAATTTAAAAACAAAGTAAACCATAGACACATATTTTGTCATTTTCTTGTTTCCCGCTCGTTTGTTGTTCTTTACTTCGTTTGTTCGTTTGTAAGTTTTTTCGCTTAATTTTGCATTTCATTTGAAACCTAGTCGTAGAAAAAGTATTGTATGCAACGGTGTATAACTAAGTCAAAAAACACTCGTGGCGCTTTCCTTTACGATGTTCGCCTTCGGCTCACATCGTAACTCACGCCACTCATATATTTTGACCTCTCTTATACAACTATTGCATAAACTACTATAACGATGCTCCAAAACCGTCCTAAATGGAAAAATGATGTACCTAATTTAGCGGTTGGAACACTAGTAGTATTAAAAACAGAGAACATGTCACCTCTAAAATGGCCTATGGCCAGAATTGTCAATGTATACCCCGGAAATGACAACAAGGTCCGTGCTATCGATGTACTGACCCCAACTGGTCATGTAATGCGCACTAGTGTAATGAAGGTGTGCCCATTACCCATTGATGAATAATTAGTTGTAAGTAAAACACATCAGTGTTAAAAAGGTGTGTCCTTTGCCCATTGGGTATTAGTTTGTAAGTGTTAAGAAAAATGTTTTACTTTTATATTTCTTTTTTGTCGGCGGGCTACTTTATGTACCGTACAGATACATAAGTAGATAATATAGGTTTAACTAGGTGTAAGGCGCCCTCTGTCGGAGGATGAAGGAAAAAAAAGAACTGTCAACTCGTGACTAAGACACGAAGGAAATATGTCTGCTTTTGTTTAAATAAAAATACTTTTATGTATCTGGTGGTTTAATTTACCAGCCCAGAACACTCAGTGCGGTGCATGTAAAAAACACATTGGCTATTGCTGTGCCAATATTACGGAGCAGGGTTACAGGAAATTGGGTCCTGATAGAAGAGCTGCCTGGAGATGCTTGGGATGCAGGAAGGATACCTCACCAGCTCCCTCGGGTACTAAGCTAACTGAAGAACTGACTCCTAAGTCAATTATTCCGAAACAAACTGATTTGGAAACAATAATGAGTGAGTTACGCGAAATGAAAAAGCACCTCATGTGCCTTCCCACTCTTTTACAAGATGTCAATACGATCAAGACCGAACTTTCGGAAGTAAAAGGAGCGTGTGATTTCACTAGTGGGAAATTGGATGAGTGTACCTCACGATTAAACGAAGTTGATCGCAAAGTCGCGGAGTTTGAAGTCCTGCAGAGCAAAGTAGAATCCTTAAGCCACGAAATAGCTAATCTAAAAAATGAGCTCGCTAGCAAGGATCAGTGGCAACGCCTCAACAATGTGGAAATAAAGGGAGTGCCAATCAAGAAAAATGAAAATCTATTTTCAATTTTGGAAAAAATTTGTGGTGTTGTGGGGTACACAGTGGATAGGAACAACATTAATTACATATCCAGGGTCCCAACCCAGAATTCCAATGACAAATCTATTATTGTCAGCTTTAATAATAGATAATATTAAGGAGGACTTCATAGCCTCCGCGCGACTAAGGAAGGCGATTGCGGCTGATGACATTGGATTCCAGGGTAGCCAGCAGAGGATTTTCACCAATGATCACCTGACTCCTATATATAAGCAGCTGTTGACAAAAACGAAAACCTCTCTGAAACTGAAAGGCTACGCTTATATATGGGTCAAATATGCTAAAATTCATGTACGGAGGGATGATAACTCCAGGGTTTTTATTATTAATAGCGAAAACGATTTAAACAAATTACTTTAATCAGTGTCCTATACATTTTAATGTCTTTACTATTGGAGTTATTGTTATTTTTAGTAACGTTATTGGTATTTTTCACGCTAATACTTAAATTTAGTGGCGAAACTTTGGGAAACTCTGCCTTACCCGCGCCGAGTTGTTATGGTCAAAACCGGTGGCTTATCGCTAATCGCATTCCTTTCTTTGTATTAGTTTTAAAACGGGCTTCCTCGCTAAAAGATATCTATCTCTGTCTATTGCACTCAATTGTTGTACTTCTTAATGACTCGCTCGCTCGCGCTTATGGGAAACTGTTTATGTCTGTTAAAGAATATTCTAATTATTCTGTCGCTTGCCTTTCTTTCTTGTACGAATATTATGATTTTATGGTTTATTTATACCTATATTTTTTAAATGGCTACTAATAAAATGAGTGACCTAATATATAGTTATCCTACAATCTATTATCAGAATGTAAGGGGGCTGCGGTCCAAAACGTTAATATTTTTCCGTAATTTAAATTTAGCCTCTTATGATATAATTATACTAACCGAAACGTGGCTATTGGATGGAGTGTTGGACACTGAGCTATTCGACGATCGGTACGTGGTTTGGAGGCGCGACCGGGACCTGGCCCTGACTGGCCAGAGCCGCGGTGGCGGCGTCCTCATTGCCACTCGCAGAGACCTGGCAGTCGCGCCACGGACCGAGTACCATTCTTCGGCTGAGGATTTATGGGTCACATTGTCCCTGAACGATAGTTCTAACATGCCAATTAAAGTACACCTTTGCGTTTTATATTTGTGTAAGCAAAATATGGGCTATACTTTTTCACAACAATTGTCCAATTTCTCTGATAAACTTGAAAGCTTCGTACTGAAATATCCCGATGACAAGTTTTTGCTATGTGGTGACTTTAATATGAGTAACATAGAATGGATCTCTCGTGAATCATTTTTTATTCCCATTAATTGCACAAACAGTGACGAGCGTGGCTTCACCGATGATTTAAATATACTTAATCTTTGTCAATTCAATGGTATCCCCAATCGCTATGGTAAAACACTGGATCTTGTTCTGTCTAACGACGTTGTATGCGTTAATAAGTGTTGCGACCCCCTAGTTCCAATCGATCCTTACCACGAAGCCTTGATTATATCTTTACAATATGCCAACTTGAAATGCATAAAACCTGCTTCCCGCACCAAATATTTTTATAATAAAGGTAATTATGCTTCTATTAATAATGAACTAACGTCAATTAAATGGGATATGGAATTTTCGAAGCTATCTTTAGATCAATGTCTTGTTTTTTTTTATAGTACATTTAAAAACCTAAGGAATAAGTTTGTTCCATGTAGAGTTGTCAACAATGATACATTTCCTAAATGGTTTTCGCCTAGTATAAAAAAAGCTATTAAAGAAAAATCTAAGTATCTGAGAAAATTCAAAATTTATCATAACAAATCCGATTTTATTTCTTATTGTGTACAGAGGGACAGAGTAAAAAAACTGGAACACGATTGTTATGCTGCGTATATCAACCGCATTGAAAACAACATTGCCAGCGACCCTAAGCACTTTTGGACTTATATCAAATCACGCTCTAGCTCTCACGGCATACCTAGTAGCCTTAAGTACGGAGATAGACTGGTGAATAATGGTGTTGATATTTGTAACGCCTTTTCTGATTACTTCCGCACCTCCTTTTCGACACCAAGCAGTTATACAGATAGTCTATCCCTTATTACCGATAACTCATCAACTCAAATATCAAGTATCGAGGTTAATCCTGAGTTACTCTCTAAACTGCTTATCAATCTCGATCCTGCTAAATCAGCGGGTCCGGATGATCTTCCAGCTCAGTTTTTGATTAATTGTTCTAGAGGTCTTGTAAGACCGATTGAACTCCTGTTTAAGCGGTCGTTCGCTGAATGCATGGTACCGTCTATATGGAAGGCTGCTTTTATTACACCCGTCTACAAAAAGGGGTCCAAAACGGATTTGCTTAATTATAGGCCTATCTCCAAATTGTGCATTATATCCAAAGTTCTCGAAAAGTTAGTGTATATGCAAGTTTATGACGCCCTCAAAAATTCTTTTAGTCTCAGTCAACATGGATTTATGCAACGCAAATCTACGGTATCCAATCTCGTGCTATTAAACGATTACGTTACTAAGGCTATGGACAGTGGCGGCCAGGTAGATGTTATATATACGGACTACAGTAAGGCATTTGACCGTATTGATCACAAATTGCTTATCATTAAACTCCAACGCAAGGGAATTAGCGGTGATCTGCTAAGATGGTTCTCGTCATACATTGAAAACAGGTCGCAGGCTGTTGTCGTGAGCAATTATGTTTCTGGATGGGTTACCGTTCCAAGTGGCGTCCCACAAGGGTCTTTGCTTGGTCCCCTCCTTTTTAATATATTTGTTGATGACATCAGCACATGTTTCACTTTCTCAAGACTGCTTTGCTTCGCTGATGATATGAAGATATTCGCTCGGATTAGGTCTGTACAGGACTCTGCTCTTATACAGGCTGATCTCGGGCGTCTTGACTCATACTGTCAATCCAATAAGTTAGATCTGAATCCATCCAAATGTTTTGTCGTTACCTTCTCACGGAAGCGTTCGCCGATCAATGCTACCTACAAACTTAAGGACCAACTTCTGTGCAGGGCACCCTATATAAGAGACCTAGGTGTCACTCATGATTCTAAATTACTTTTCGATGTCCATATTGACAGTATTGTTAAAAGTGCCAATAAGTCTCTTGGTTTCATAATGCGCAATTCCGCCAACTTTACACAGGCCAAAACACTTAAGATTCTCTATTGTGCCTATGTAAGAAGTAAACTGGAATATGCTTCTCAAATTTGGAACCCCTGTTATAGTACCTATGTTGATAGAATCGAACGTATTCAAAAAAGGTTCATAAAATTTCTTTCCTTTAAATTAAACAACCCTTACATCTCTTCCAACTATGTAAAAATTTGCAAAAAGCACCATTTAGTGCCATTAATTGAGCGTCGTGAAATCGCTGACACTATATTTTTGTTAAAAATTTGTAACGGCAGTATCGATTGTCCGGAGTTGCTCAGTAGTCTCTCATTCATCACTCCTAATAGGCAAAAAAGATATTTCCCTCCCATTTCTGTTCCCCTTGCATCCTCTAACTACAGGCAGAACAGTTTTCTTGTTCGCGCGAGTAAGAATATAAACAAATTGTCAAAAAAGTTCGACATTGATGTTTTCAACATTAATACCCAGACTCTAAGACGTGCTTTGATAAACAATTACCTCGAGTGAGCTTGTCCCTTCACTTACCCTCTCTCAGTTTTTTCAGTTGTTATTTCCTACCCTCCCCACCCCTCATTACCCTTCCTGCGTAGTAGATATTATCTAGGTATTATCTAGGCTAAGTAATTGTATGTATCTGGTTAATATTGATAATCCTAAGTCGATGCACTAGTATCTGCTTAAATTATTGTTGATATTGTATCTCTATCGGCGAGAACCTGGAATTGGCTTTCTGACTTTATGTATATTTCTAGTGTATTTATTTAAGCTGTTGGTTTTCCTTATATAAATAAATAAATAAATAAATAAATAAATAAATACCTTGTTACATTTCTTCGGTGAAACTGCAAAACCAAAGTTTTATTTTAAATCAAGAGCAAAATGCACCTTTTTAATAAGTCAGTAAGGTTTATTTTTCTCTATTATACATTTGGGTTACACGGTTTAGTTGTATCACCGACGATCTCCAAACGTCACTCGGCTAAATGACACGTCAGGGATGTATAACACGGATAATTTACGTATTGTTTCAACCTGCTAACATATCACTTCTTCAATTATGATTTTAATAATGGCTACAGTTAACATACATACATACATTAAATCACGCCTGTTTCCCAGAGAGGTAGAGAGAAACAACTTCTTTCCACTTGCTACGATCTTGACAAATTTCTTTCGCTTCTTCCACATTCATACATCGAGTCATGCACGCACGTTGGTTTCGGGTACTTAAGATTCGGCCCTTTTCCAGTATTTCTCCGATTTGACTCGAAAAAGTACGCCTAGGGCGGCCCCTTCCGACCCGTCCACTCACTTTCAACTACAGTCGCAGTTGTGGCTACAGTTTATATGCAGTAAATGGGAAGCTGAAAGTGCTACCTATATGTAAAGGATGTTTAAAATTGGTTTAATTTAAAACTGTCAGTTGTAAGCGAACTTGCATCACTCTTTAAAACGAGATAAAGGGAAAATTATACATTGATATCATAATTATTATTATGTCTTTTTCTTTTACTACAAATAAAATACTTTCCTTTATGATATGGTTGTGTTTTAAATAATAACTGTTGTCTGTTATTAAGCGATAAAATCGTCTGTTATGTACATTTAAAAATAGATATGCGTTTTATAAAAGACATAAGACAATTAAAAAAAAACGACGCATACCAATTTACAACCAATTTTTATATAACCCAGCTTGTAACCATCTCAATTAAACTAGTTTTTTTTGTATTTACTTCCATCAAGAACCTGCGTTGCTAATTGCATGAAATTCGATGAAAAGACTTAATCGGTGAAAGGAAATTTAAAACAACGATGTTACCCACATAGTGACTGTGACACAACATACATATAAAACTTACAACATCCTGTTTCTTCTCGGGGTTTGAAAAGCTACATAATCTTGTTAATCGTTAATTATCTTATCTTTAAAAACATCATAAAGTCCTTTTTTTACACGACCTCACTCACCGAAGTCGGTTAAGGGAATAAAGTCGTGTTTACGCTCCGATGACGCGTGAAATCGCTTCCAGGCTGTAAGGCCGCCTGTTCTTTATCACTGTAAGTTTTATTACAGGGCTTTTAATCTTTTCCGAGGAAGTTGGGAACGGTTTATAAGCTATTTAACATTAAGTTTGTAAATTACAGGGTGCAGTTTTTTAAACAACTTTCGGAAGTGTTTTAATAAGATTTTCCGAAAATATGACAGGTGTTTTTCAACTTAGGGTGACGTAACCAGTAATGGACAAGAACCAATGATGGACACATGATTCTTATTTTACAGAAGATAAGGGTTATTCATTTGTTTTGCTACAATCAATTTAGGACCGTATGAAATATGGATAAAGAGTTAAGTGTCCATTACTGGTGCCTGTCAGCTAAAAGTGTCAAATACTGGTACCATCACCATACGTTTAAATTAAAAAGCTCTTGTCAAAAATATTTTTCTTGTTTAGGTTATTTTTACGATGATCAGGAATTATCAACAAGTTTTTATCTTTGCGTACACATCTCTAGGAATGAAGGCGTGAGTTTATGAATAAAAAAACCAATGACAACGATGTTGGGGAAACTAAAGTAAAAACAGATCTTTTTTTAAACGGCTTTAACATTTTCTTTTTCATGAACGTTTAATTATTTGAGAAAGAGCTTTAAGAATAAATGTTTACAAAAACAGATTACTTTTATCTTAGAGAAGATAATGACTATATCCATTTATCACTCATCTAACCCAAAAAAGGCTTTAAATAACATTTTACGACCAAAAACCCATCTTTTAACCGCCTAAGATATTTCCGCCATTTTGATCGCTTCGCTTTTATTACGCATTTCATTGCGACGTAAACGAAACCCCTTGTTTTGATAGAGGGAGGCAGTAAAGTGTTACAATGTGTTGTCATTTAGAATGAAGGTGTTGATATTTCATTTAAGTGTTAATACGCAAAGCTTACGTTAAAACATAAACATCATGTATACAATTGACACATTTTTAGAGCACTATAAAACTATATATTATGAATCATATTGTGACAGACTTCTTACGGCATGGGTATAATAATATTGTCATCAATTTTAATTGGCAATAATATCTTTATATTTATTCAGTAAGTATATCAATGTGGTAAGTACGAGTACTATAATCCATTAAAAAATTTCATCGACGTTGGCATTAAAAAGATCACGACATATCGCATTCTTCAGTTCCAACTAATTAAAAAAACACAAATAATCTTATATGACCAACCAGGGTAGTGACTCTCTCAACAACGACGGTCTGACGGACGAACGAGTGAATGTCCAAGCGGCGAATTTAAGTAGCCTTATACGTTCGATCCATAGGCAGAAACCATGCTGCTAAATTGAAAATGCATGCGTTAAAATGTGATTTGTTCGCTCTGACGGGACTACTTAAACTCGCCGCTGCGATTTCGCTCGTTCGTCCGACCGTACGTTGTTTTTGAGAGAATAACCACCCCTGTATAATATTAAAGTATAGAAATCAAAGATTCGTAAGTTCATGTACAACCGAGTAAATTCATTCCTAGGCCATTTCGGACTATGTCAAAGTGACACCGTAAATTAAATCAAAAAAGTCTTTTACACATTTTCATTGATTACGTCACTTATGACATAGTATTTAGTCCAAAGTGACCTAGGAATGAATTTCTTTGACTGTACACCTTCGCTTCACAAAGTCTTTTAAAATAACTGGTGGAAGTGAATTTGTAAATTACTTCAGGCTTTTGGGTGAAGGGGAACAATTGTCAGAAATACTGTCTCTCCGAAGAATTTAATCTTGGAAAATTTATGTAGACTGGATTTGATTTGAATATTATATGTCATTAAGTCATTGATAAAATTTGCCATTAAAATAAAAAAAAATAAGAAACAAATCTAACCTCATTTTTTTACTAATTCTTAAACCAATTAATAACAATAGAACTAACTCATACCGTTCACAGGAAATCTGTGATATACAGACGGACAGATAGCATGGTGATATCAATTAAAAGAGCCCCGTTTTGTCTTATATTTAGGGAACCCATAGAACATCGTATGGTAACTATAGTAACCTATCTTTCAGTTTAGACAACTGAAACGATGAACTAAATTGAAAACGGCTAGAGTTAACGTTGCCATGGCAACACCCTGTTTCTTTGATGTGTTACCAATGGGATTCCGGGAAACAATATTTATATTGTCTCATAGAAATATTGACAGAATGCCTTTGTGTTAAACATCTTTTCTATATAAATAGTTAGCTTTTGTTCTGGATTTTTTGTAGGCCAACTTACTCAACGTTATTTCCTTGGGTATTTATAGTTAAAAAGTATTTATTGCATACATCTCTGAAAGTGAACTATCTGTAGTAAAGTTTGTTAAATTATTTACAAAACAAATGACACGTTTTTTTACTGTGTGCCAATTTTTCCATGTCCGTGAAGTTAGCAGATCATATTACAGAAAAAAAAAAACGGAGTTCTATTGGCATGCAGAATAGTTCTATAGTTCCTGATACTTTTAAACATAGTTCTGGCGTTTTAAAAAAAAGCATAGACGCAATCTATCATAGTCTTTAGATGTATACAGGGTGGAAAGTTGAGTTGGGCAGTATAGGCAGCTTCAATATCCCTTGCTGCTAAACGAAAGTGGTCTTTGGAGACCTTTACTGACTTTTTAAGTGATGACAATCGAAATTCAAAGATTTTTAATACAAATGTACAGTCAGCGACAAAATCGACCAATTTGAGTTTTTTTTTAAATGCCAATCGGTCTCATTTCTGTCAAGGATTAACATATTCTTTAACACCAACTAAGGTTAGAGTACTAGAACACCCAAAAAATAAAGAAAAATGTTTCCATACAGTTTGTAAGTTAATTAATTACAAAGTGAAAAATGAACAAGATGATTTTTAATATTCAAATTTATTAAAAATCTGTAAAATATCAATTGTCATCACTTAAAAAGTTAGTAAAGGTCTCCAAAGACCATTTTGACCCATCTTAACTTTCAACCCCGTATAGTACTTAACTTGTTATAACATAAGGTATCTGCAAAGACTTACAAAGCTATTAAAACTGTACAAAAACTTGTAATTGTATTATCATCTTCAAAGAAAATAATAATGAACTACTATTTTCTACTTTACGAAAATAAATTACCAGAAAAATGAGAACGAACAATTTTAACTTGGTTTAATGCATGTTAACAAGTGAGATAATTAATTCAGAGAAATCCTTATTTTTTATATAACACACTAATGGCTTTTCCCGCGACTACTTATATATTATTTATAATAATATAAACCACTGAAAAAAGCAGCCCATATTTTAATTCTCTACCCAATAATATCGCATTATGTATTGTTCATTTTTATTTAAAAGCAGGACCAAATCGCTACGCTTCGGTTTATGTAAGTATAATATATAGCCAAACCTCCCTCTTCCTGGCCTTTTTCGATAAATGGGCTATCTAACACTGAAATAATTTTTCAAATCGGACCAGTAGTTCCTGAGATAAACGCGTTCAAACAAACAAGCCAATAAACTCTTCAGCTTTATAATATTAGTATAGATATATATTTAATCAGGTTTCATTACGAAAATAATTGAAATTTAATAACAAGCTTTCAAAAACCATACTTTACTAAGTTTTCTATGAGTAAACCTGTAATAAAAAAAACGGGTTTTTACACTACCTGTATATCGTATATTTTTTTTTTTTTTTTTTTTTTTATGTCACAGAGAAGACAAACGAGAACACAGGCCACCCGATGGCAAGTGGAAACTGTGACCCATAGACATTCGCATTCACAGGACTGCGATGCAATCCTAAGACTGCAAATGCGTTGCCAACCCTGAGGACTAAGATGGAATGCCTCCATGCTAGTTATTTCACCGGCTGTCTTATCCCCAAACCGGAACACAACAATGCGAACACTGCTGTTTGGCGGCAGGTTAATGGATAAGATGGTGGTAGCGATCCGGACGGGCCCTGCACAAGGTCCTACCACCCGTATATCCTTAATAATACGTAGGCTTGTTAAAGTTTTAGTGTGATGTGGTCCATAGAGCTATAAAGGCAATCTGCCGAAACAAGGTTGAAGTAATAAGGGTTTATGAGGTATAGCTTCTAGTTTTAAGGGTGAGCATTAACAGTTTCAGTTTAGTTGATTAATATAGAGTAATGCTATACAAGTAAAGGTATATTATTTATTATAAAGGTATACTAGGCGTACTTTTTCGAGTCAAATCGGAGAAATACTGGAAAAGGGCCGAATCTTAATTACCCGAAACCGACGTGCGTGCATGACTCGATGTATGAATGTGGAAGAAGCGAAAGAAATTTGTCAAGATCGTAGCAAGTGGAAAGAAGTGGTCTCTGCCTAGTGCCTACCCCTCTGGGAAACAGGCGTGATATTTTAATTTATGTATGTATTAGTTATATTTATTACTCATCTTTATTTTTAGTAAGACTTTTTTATCGCTTGGATAAGGTAAACAGGCCACTTTTGGACTTTGATTCCTATTGCAATCTCAAGACAGCTATCTTAAGATTTCAATCGCAAGATTGCCAATTAAAAATGTTTTCATAATGGTCATTTCACCGGGTGTAGCGGTCCTAGGTTCAAATCCCGGTAAGGGCGGATATTTGTGGGATGAACTAGAATATTTGGTTTCTGAGTCATGGATGTTTTCTATACAGTGTGTGGCCTGTAACTAGGGCAAAAATTAAAAATGTACATTCTTCTCCTCAAACTACGCAATGTTTGTTTGACGACTTTGAAAAAAAACTTGCGGTTTGAATTTTATTACATTTTAAAGTTAATTCGAACACGCAATGTACTATAAAATTGATTATGTCTGTAGAGTGATTAGACTGACAGGCGATGTCAATTAGACGGAGTTTTAAGTACATTGAAAATACTATTTACTTTGTTTGAAAAAATAACAATCTAAAAACTTTATGATTTAAAAAAGTTGCAAAACAAAAGTTGTCTATTTTGAGGAGTAGAATCTACGTTTTAATTTTTTGCTTTAGTTACAGGCCCCACACTGTATATTTAAGTATATATTTCTCTATTTAAGCATTTATATCGTAGTCTAGTAGCAGTAGTAGTAGTAGTAGTAGTAGTAGTAGTAGTACAAGCCCAAAGCTTAGTTTGGGACTAGATCAATTGGTGTGACATTTATGTCCCCTAATATTAATTGAATATAATTGCAATAAGAATAAAAAACGTTATAAAATAGAGATCCTTTTAAAGAAACAACGAAAAGAAAATTCTATTCAAAAGCTCATTCTTGAAAATTTAACATGAAATTTTACCTAATTACTTTTCAAACTCAAAGCTTCTTGAACAAAAGCCCTAGAAAGGTCGGAGCTTTAATCCAGGTCGATCCGGTTAACCGTTTACGACTTGTCGGAGCTTTACGGCGACGCGTAAATTTTGAAAGCTGCACTAAAGCTGCCGCTGAAGCGCGCATTGATATCGACATTATGACGTGACGTATACGTGTGATAGTTATGACGTGACGTTATAGTTTGGACGTGTTTCCTGTATGGACGTGTTTAAATGAAGGCGATAACTGGTTTTTAACGAGATTTGTGTGCTTTTGGGTTTTACTTATCTGTATACATAAAACAGTTTTGTTACTGTCTGTCGGACATACAGCACATGAAAACGCAAAATTTGAAACTATCCTACTTGAAATTCACTTCTATTTTAATTAACCTCCAACGACAAAATAGGAGGGGAGCTAAAATAAATATCCATTTATTTGCTGAATATTGAACCTAATTATAGTAGATAGAAATAATTTGCACGCATTAGAAAAGTGCAAAATGTAGGTGTATAATATATGTAAGGGTCAAATCTTGTAAGTTAAATTTGACCCACTTTCTGGTCTCCGATGAAACTGAAAATTTGCATACGCCTTAAGTTTTGATGACAATACAATAATATTATAGTCCCATCAAGCTGATCTGATGATGGAGACTCGGGGTGGCCATAGGAACTCCTAAATTACACATGATAAACCCGTCGTGTTAGGGCTTGTTAAAATTGTCTTGACAAGTACATCACGACTGTGTAAAAAAAGTACAGTCGGCAATAAAAACTTGTCACAATTTTTTTTTTTTTTGCGATAACCTTATTTAATAATTACCTACCTATTATCAATTAACAAGATAGACAAACATAATAGCGGCAAAAAATGGAAGAATATTGATTATTTATATACTGTCACCAACAACTACCTTACAGTGATAACTGATAAGCCAATTCTGCATAAACAAACATTGTAAGACGCGTCATAATTCACTGTAAACTTCATATCCCTCTATTTTAAATTAATTTCAATGCAATATCTTAACTAGATGGTAATCGCCACGGCAATTTGCCATTATGAGGTGGTGACGTCATCAATCATAAGCTGAGCGGACGCTGTCATTAGGGTAATGGTCGTCGAGCATCGTTTTAAAACGTAATGTAATAAGTGAGCCTTTTACTGGTGATTGAAGGATGCACTATAAATTGGCTTATTATTTTAAAAGTGTGGTATCCTGAACGCAGTCTTAAGCATTCGCTTCTCTCTTTCCCACATCTATCACCTCTCTCTTTCTATACCCTCTAGTAACGTGTACGTTCGGCTCCATTGCAATTAAATCAGTATTAATTAATTACTGCGTTTCATTAAGATACCATAATTGGCGACGAGTACTAGAACCTAAAGTGCAAAGTGTGATATAAATTGAGCAGAAACCAATTAAACTTACAGTACAAATCAGCGAAAACAAAAAGCGGGCAGTGAAGTGAAGTTAGCTATAAATCATCTATTACTGGGCATTATTACGACTACAGACCTACAGCCATATTGGAAGAATAAGTGCCAACATTGACAACTGCAGCCTACTTCACACTTATTCACGGAAATGTTGACATCGTTCTGGAGGTTATGTCAGATTCCGAAAAAATAGAATACTCGAGTGCTAATGAAGACGATATAGATCAAATTTCAGAACAGTTTAAGGAAAAAATAACATTAATTAAGTCGGGAAAAAGAACTTATATTTACAAGTGTTCAAAGCAACAATTACACCAACTATTAAAGGAAGAAAAAATCAACTTCTCACCAGACTCAAACTTAGATGGATTGAGAAAACTCTTAAGTGATTTTTATAAAACCAAGGCAGTTACGGAGACATCTCAACAATTACAATTACAACAAAAAACATCAAAAATGTCGTGGTGTGGTGAAATAAAGCAATTTGATGGAGAAAACTGGGACGTATTTGAACAACAACTCGAATGTTTTATTACAATTAATGACATAGATGACAGCAAAAAGGTACCTCTCTTATTAACAAAGTTGTCTCCAAAAGTGTTTGAAACATTAACCTACCTGTGTTCACCACTAAAACCAGCTAAGTCAACCTATGAAGAGTTGTGTAAAAAACTCGAGGAAAAATATGTAAAAGTTCTGTCTACGGCTGTGGAAAGGGCAGAGTTTCGTAAAAGAAATCAATTACCAAATGAAAAAATCGAAGAATACTTATTAGAATTGCGAAAATTGGCTGGAAAATGCCAGTTTAAAGATCCAGAGGATCAAATAAAAGAGAAGTTTATGGAAGGCGTTTCATCAAAAGTAATCAAGTATGAACTAATGAAAAGTGAAGTGGAATTGTCTTTGGAAAAATGTTTACAAGTGAGTAGAACGGTGGAAGCAGCCCTGCTACACACAAATGGGTCATATGAAAGGACTGAAAATATATTTTATAATCGACAAAAACCAAAAAGCACAGGTATGTGGCCAAAGCATAAGCAAACCAGTTCTAGAAGTAAACAGCAAACATTGGTGTGTTATTGCTGCGGAAAGGAAAACCACACTAAGGCTGAGTGTCGTTTAAATAAAAAATATTGCAGTGAATGTGGCCAACAAGGGCATATCTATAAAATGTGCAACAAACGTCAGATCAAGGTGCTGGTAGAAAAGAATATTGAAGAGGAAACAGAAGAGGCAGAAAGTGCCATCAAAAAGTTATTTGAAGAAGATTACTGTGAGAGGACATACAGGGTAGGTGTAAGTAGAATACCACCTCATTATATTAAAGTACAGGTTTGTGGTCAGGAGCTAGAATTTGAATTAGATACGGGTTCTGATGTAACAGTTATGTCAATTAATGATAAAAATATGTATTTTCACAACATTGAACTACATGGGTGTAATGTGTTATTCAAAAATTTTGACCAGAGTATAACCAAACCAATAGGTATTTTAAAAAATTTGTCAGTATCATTCAATGAGACCACAACAAAATGTTAGGCAGGGAGATTAGGAATAGGTTTAGTTTATTGCGACCACCGCCAATATCTGACGTAGTGCGGGAGAAGGTCGAGAAAAGAAATCAAGGTAATAGAGAAACGAAATTTGAATTGGGACAAAAAGTCATGGTCAAAGATTACAGGAAGGGTAGCAGGCCATGGGTTCAGGGTTTGATCATAGGTGACTCTATTCCTGGGGTAAGTTATATTATAGAGGTAGAAGGGTTGAAATGGAAGCGACATGTGAACCAGATGTTACCTTGTTCACAGTCATTAGAATTAAGTTATTAAGTTAAGTTAAATTTGTATATCTATACCACCTTAAGTAGCTTACAGTGTTAACCTGATTGAACCACGTCGGCTCAAAGGTTAAAATATTAATAGGTTAAAAGGTTAAATAGGTAGGGGAGAGTGTGGTATCCTGAACGCAGTCTTAAGCATTCGCTTCTCTCTTTCCCACATCTATCACCTCTCTCTTTCTATACCCTCTAGTAACGTGTACGTTCGGCTCCATTGCAATTAAATCAGTATTAATTAATTACTGCGTTTCATTAAGATACCATAAAAAGAAACAAAATGATTGTGTTAAAATTTGGAATCATTTTTGGGGTTTCGTACCAAAATAATTCTACTCAACATGCAAAAAATTAATCGGCACGTTTAAGTTGTCTTATCAGAGCGTACAGACAAAATTTTTGGACGTGTATTCTCAATAAAGTATCTTAGTTACAGAATTAACTATAAGTTTTTAGAGTTGTTGGTAATTCAGTAGCTCTGCATGCCCCACTTACTTATATACGAGTATGACTTCGCTCACTCAAACGACCGTCCGACAAAAATAAATAAATAAATAATAAATATAAGGGGACAATCTCACACCAATTGACCTAGTCCCAAACTAAGCTCTAGGCTTGAACTATGGGTACTACATAACGATATAAATACTTATATAGAGAAATATATACTTAAATACATTAGAAAACATCCATGACTCAGGAACAAAATATTTGCGCTCATCACACAAATAACTGCCCATACCGGGATTCGAACCCAGGACCGCTAGCTTCGTAGGCAGGGTCACTACCCACAAGGCCAGCGCGTCGTCAAAAAAAGAATAACATTACTCCGTAACGTTCACAAATTAAAAGTTGCAATAAAAATACAAAATAAAACATCCAAGTGGCTACTCAAAGCAGCAAGGAACACGTAAAACCCAAGTTTCCCCACTTTTTCCCATGTTACACGGGTAATTCCGGTGGCACGGAGGCGCAATTTTTAAGGATTTCTACCCCGTCGACACTTATCGCGCGGTCGGAGATTAACCTCTCGCGTTTGGGGCCAGGCGGGCGGCGGGTTGGTGAATATTAAGGAGTTACATCACAGAATACAGTTAGAGGTTGTTAATTTACAATCGAAGGTAGTGTAAGGGTTGAATGGGAATAGTCTTATTACTAATTTAGTCGATAAATATAATTACTGATAAAGGGATTCTTCGATGGAACCGCAGGTAGGTAATATAATCAACGTAGCAGTCATCACGGCCTTTTCATTACGATCATTTTCAAATTGTGCTAACTACTGTAACTAGTGGGTGATGACATAATTTTTTTTATTAAAAGAATGTTTTATGTTATTTTGTCAAAGATAACAATGACGGCGGTTAAAAATAATAAAAATATTCAAATCGAATAAAATAGAAAAGAATAGAGTAAATGTTAAATTCTATTCAATTGTTTTTTATTTGAACTTGTATTCTTCGGTTTTAACTGCTCAGCTGTCATTGTCATCTATGACAGTATAAAAAAATCTTTTTTTAATTATTTGGAAACAACACCAAAAATTATTGGTAACTATCAATGTTTTTGATAAAACACTCGATTGGCAACCGTACACGAGTCATTTTGAAGATTATTTACATAGTTTTTTTTTTAAGTTTGCTATTGTTGGTTTCGAGAATTTTTTAAACATTACAGAAAAAAAATGTGCTTTCTGTGATATTATATTTTTTCATCCATTAATTCTTCACCCAAATTCAAAAGACAAACATTCCTTAATCTTACTTCATTTCGTCCAAAAAGTGAGAAGGATATAATAAACTCCTCTAAGTTTTTACTAGGTTAGAACAGCGGTGGTCACGAGAAGACTGAAGATTGTAGAATTTGGATGAAAATCTTTAACGTGTGATGAAATAAAGGGGATCCTGGCGATTGGCTAAAGTAATATTGGTCAAATGTATCATTTTTAAAATTTTCATTTCCCAAAAAGCATTTTGTATTATTTTGGTTTTATATCATGTGTATCGAAACCGCTTGCTTGGTATATTAGGTAAAGTTACACTGGTGACTACATAACAAATAAATCAACTGTAGCAGGAAACAACATTTTGGGAAATGAAAATTTGGGCAAATGACACATCTGACCAAAAATATTTTGGCCAAACGAAGAAGACCCGAAACATGGACAGTATTTTAGAAGACATTTTAAAACACATCTTGTGTTTTTCATTTCCGTTGTTTCTGTAGCCTCACCAAAATATAAGGAGCTTTATTCAAGTATTATCTTCTTAAAAGTAACGCGCCCAAACCCGCGCTTGTCATATGTTAAATCCTTTTTTATTAAAAAAAGAATTCTCAAACATTAAGCCGGAGGATTTTGAGTTTACGTTGTTTTTGAATATATTAAATGTAATTTGGTGGTGAAATGAGTTGTTTTTGTTTTCAAATACGTTATTTATTTATACACATGAAAAGTCATCGTTATTATAGTCAGCTTTTTTTTAAGACATCACGATACATAGTGATGAACTTACAGATGACATTAGATACCACCAAATATACTTGCAAAAACTACAAAAAAATAATTGAATCGGATCATCATATTTTTATCCTTTCACCAAAATATTTCTAAGCCTCACATGCTATAAGGTTTATGACAAAGTCTTCACTTCTGAGACAAGCTATTTAAGTAAACGAATCCCACTTCGGAAAGTTTTCGTTATATACAGCAAGAATCCTGTTACTCTTAGACACCACGGTATTTCACCTTTGTTGAGTTTAGGCACATTTGCGTTATAAACAAAGATCGGAATAGGTAGAACTAACTTGCCTAAACTTGATGCACCTTCATTCAATAATGTATTCCCATTTCACTCACGCATGAATTAATATGCCTCAAGTTTAGGCAAATTAGCTCTACCTATTCCGATCTCTGGTTATAAATTTCAGCCAATGGCCAACCGTCACAGGTTAAAAATTTACTACGTAAAAAAAGAGCAAGTTTTCATCTAATATCCACTGAAATCACCTGACATAATAAAGGTAAAACCGCATGTCACTACTAGCACCTTACATTTTACAGCGAAGCGTAATCATGAATACCCGATAGAAAACGTGACTTTCCTAAATCCACATAAAATCGCTTCAATCTGGAGAAAAAACAACCCTATACCAACAACACAAAAACCAACAGAACCGCAAAGATAAATTTGCACACGTTAACACGGCCGGGAAAACCACCGTAGCAAGAGCTCCGTAGTTCAACGCTATTTGGGAATTGCGGTGGAGCCGTCCGAATTGTAAACAATTGGCAGGTCAAAGTATGTTGGGTGACGTTTACAGACGAACCCACGTACTTTGAGTATGTAAATCATAATCAAAGTGACGTTTATTGTTGTGCAAATGTAACTGCTATGTGACAGATGAATAAAGTACGTGGATTTTTGAAGTAGGAATAATTGTAATAAGACTTATTACTTTTACCAATGGAAGACTTCCAGAATGGAGTCAGAGAGAAATGTGGAATAAAAGATGTATTGACTAAGATTGAAAAGGGCATGCTTCGATGGTTCGGTCATTTGGAAAGGATGGATGAAAGAAGATTGACGAAAGAGATATACAGATCGAAAGTGAGTGGACGGGTCGGAAGGGGCCGCCCTAGGCGAACTTTTTCGAGTCAAATCGGTGAAATACTGGAAAAGGGCCGAATCTTAAGTACCCGAAAACGACGTGCGTGCATGACTCGATGTATGAATGTGGAAGAAGCGAAAGAAATTTGTCAAGATTGTAGCAAGTGAAAAGAAGTGGTCTCTGCCTACCCCTCTGGGAAACAGGCGTGATTTAATGTATGTATGTAGACTTCCTTCAAACCTTATTTATGAAAATGATTCACTAAACGGGTGTGAACTGAACTCTTGAACTAAAAGCATTATCGGGAAGGAGGTTACCCGATAGATTAAAGAACGCATTCTTTAAATACAACCTCATTCTAAAACGCATTCAACGGTATGACGGTCAATTTAATTTAGAACATGGAGCAGAGAGAAGTATTTACAACTAGCTCTGATCTGCTCGCGACTTCGTCCGCGTGGATTTCAATGATCGTTATTCCTTCGAAAATTTATAAATTTTCCAAGATTAAAAGTAGCCTATGTGATAATCCAGTGCTTAAGCTATATCCATTCCAAATTTCATCTAAATCCGTTTAGCCGTTGCAGCGTGAACGAGTAACAAACACACAGACGTTTGCGGGTGGTAGGACCTTGTGCAGGGTCCGTCCGGATTGCTACCATCATCTTATCCATTAACCTACCGCCAAACAGCAGTGTTCGCATTGTTGTGTTCCGGTTTGGGGATAAGACAGCCGGTCAAATGACTAGCATAGCGGTATTCCATCTTAGTCCTCAGGGTTGTCAACGCATTTGCAGTCTTAGTCACAGTTTCCACTTACCATCAGGTGGCCTGTGTGCTTGTTTGTCTTCTCTAAGCCATAAGAAGAAAACACACACCAATTTTTGCATTTAAAATACTAGTACGATATCTAATTAATTACAGAACGCTAGGTTTATTTTAGCAACGTTGGTGAAACCGGAAAATTACAGCTGGTTAATTAACGTTCTGGTATTACCTGGCATCAGACGGCAACTTGTCGAGCTACTTTAATTATGTTATTTATTAAATCTCGGTTGCTTATATAGGGTTCCGCAGTCTATATCAGAGACTCTTTGTACTAGAAAGCTGTTATCTGGCATGAAAATACACATAAGTCACGTCAACAAAGTGGTTAAATATATGTTGAAAATCATTTTTGTTTAGTGTACCACCCCTAATGTTTTTTTTTCTCGTCTACCCCATAGCGTAGGGTGTCGTTAGATAGGTCTTTTATTTGTCTTAGGTTGGGTTTGTGAAAAAAAAAATTCGATGAAGGGATCCGTTAATGAAATATTAAGCTTTAGTTCATACATGTTGTGTTTTGAGATAGTTTTTTGTTTGTTGTTAAGGCTTCGGAACCCTACACTGAGCATGGTCCGACATGCTATTGCCCGGTTTTTCATATTCATTCAGTGGAAAACATCTTCAAAGATTCCTTTACTTTAAGAACAAACTTTCGCATTACTTTTGAAAAAGTAATTTTAATGACAAATTATAGATTGGTACGTCTTTCATAAATGTACGAGTATGTATTATAATACAGTTATTTTTTAAACAAAATAAATTATAATTTAAAATTAGATTAGTCTGATGAATGGTGTTAGTCTATTATTATTATTACTTAACATGTAACTGTATAAATACCGTGAAATAAAATAAAAAAATGTAATATTTGGAAAAAAAATTAAAACAGAAAAATAGTCAGGGTGTGGCAGATTAGCCTGTGAAAGTGTGACAAACAAAAAGAGTTACTTTTGAATTAAAAATAAAATTTTGGATGGATGGGTATAATATTTTTACAGTAGCCTCTCGACCTATTAAGAGGTCCTATGATATTTACGCTTTTGATTTAAACAGCACGTTAGTCTAGTTGGTGGGGACACTGACTTTGAAGCTAGTCCCGGGTTCAAATCCCAGTAAGGTACCTACACTATTATCAAAATAAATTCAAGAAACTTTAGCTCCCTTACTATTTTAATTCACGACCATTAAAGCTCAATTTCGAACCCTATCAACTAAACCAAGTCATGTGTTTCGAAGACGCTGCGATCCGATCGGAATAGGCCCCCTGACCCCCAATAGCGCTATAAGTCATGGATATTGGCCTGATCTACATAGTGGGCCCCCGGGATTTACGAGTGTCCTGAAATTGTAAGGCATTGGAGAATAGGGGGTTAGATTTGTGAACTGTTTGAATAAAACTTTTATTTTGTTAGTTTGTCGTTTAAATAAGATTTTGTGAAAAACATATTTTTTGGGACAAGCTTTTGTTGCCGACTACACTTTTTTTTTTGCACAGTCTTCATCTACTTGTCAAGGCGATTCTAACAAGCCCTAACACAACGGGTTTATCATGTGTAATTTAGGAGTTCCTACGGCCACCCTGAGTCTCCATCATCAGACCAGCTCGATGGTACTATAATGCAATAAGCGTTGTCATCGGAACTAAAAGCTTATGCAAAATTTCAGCTTAGTCGGAAACGGGAAAGGGGGTCCAATTTAACTTGCAAGATTAGAACCTTACACATACTATCAGCCCAATGGAACCCTGACCCACCATAGAACGGTGTCACAGTGACATTATAAAACAATTTGTTTGATACTTCTAATGACTTGAATCATAACGTCTCTGTGACACAGTTCTATGGTGGGTCAAGGTTCCAATGGTCTGATAGTACATCATACATTGCAAGTTAAATAAAAGCTTGTAAAATAGGTCAAGTGCAAGTCGGACTTACACGTTGAAGGTTAAGGTTCAATTGCACGTCATGATACCTCAAATTCGATTTTCCCTTGTAATAATATTACGACAGTGACAAGACAAGTGTCAACCTTAGCGATAATTAGATCTCTCAGAAACTTTTATCAAACTTGGTAGACCGCTTACTTAGCCAACCGAACGGAATTAGACATTTATGTATGATCGAACAATCAAAAAATGGTGAATCAACATTTTAAGTCTTTGATGGGAGAAGGTAATTTGCCTAATCTAGTTCTACATAGAGAAAATCGCATAACTCGCAAATATCCCATAACTCGGACCAACTCCTATTATATCTGCGGTTCCCGTATAAATTTTATTTTTTCCAGCCACGTGTGACACGCGCCCAATGGGTTCCGTGGATTGATTTACACCGCGTTAGGGTCTAAATGTGACTGAAAAATGTGCTCTAAGAGTGGTTCGGGGTGAGAGCGAATTTACTGAAATGTTGTTATTAATGTTAACGTTAAAAGGCATTGGGTAAATTTGTTTGAAGAATATTGTACTTTTTTTTTCAGCGGCCACGTGTGGTTTTGTACATAGTTATTTAGAGGACCTCGAAATACACATAGAAATATAAAATTTATGGCGTTTAATAATATCGGTGCCGAGTTTAAGATTTAAGTGTCCAGTTTTTGGTACCTACTAAAAGTACGCCTAGGTAAGAATATTAAATATCTCGGCTCCGATGCACTTAAGAGTATTACATTACGTAACAAAACATGTTTATTTTGAATTATTCAATCATAATTTACCACTTTTAATAATGGCCGCTCACCTTGTAAATGTATGACTTTTTCAAATGACAACACTTTTACCCAAACCCCTTTTGTAAAACTGGCGGATTACATTAGAACCATTGACAACGTTTCGGCAGTTTTTATTTAATTGATAGTACTCGTAATGTTAGCTAAGTAAAAAAAAACCGATAGAACAATCAAAAAACCGTTTATTTAAGTATCTTTTTACATTATACAAAGCGGGTGGTAGGACCTTGTGCAGGGTCCATCATAACCCTACCACCATCTTATCTATTAACCTACCGCCAAACAGCAGTGTTTGCATTGTTGTGTTCCGGTTTGGGGTTAAGACAGCCGGTGAAATGACTAGCATAGAGGCATTCCATCTTACTCCTCAGGGCTGCCAACGCATTTGCAGTCTTAGGATTGCATTGCAGTCTTGTGAATGCGAATGTCTATGGGTCACAGTTTCTACTTACCATCAGGTGGCCTGTGTGCTCGTTTGTCATCTCTATGCCATTAAAAAAAACCGATAATAGTATTGAAACCTTGAAATGTTTAATGTCAATGTCTCCCAGATATCATTTACCATCAGATGGCCTATAATGCTCATGTGTAAATACACGAGTACCATGAGTGTTTTCAACAAATTAAGGGTAATTTTCCATACCGACGCATCCAACTCTGAACTAGGAGCGAAGTTGAGCCCATGTTCTAAACGAAAACATCACTCTAATTATGAAGTTGGTAAGACCGAACAAGTTGAAACAAGCTTAGAGCTATGTTGACTCATTATCGAGAATTTGAGACTAGTTTCGTGTTGTACAGTCATGTATGCCTGGTACTTTGATATTAGACATCGGCCGCAAACCTTGCTAGCGTGTGGTATCTTTTACAATATTACTACGTACAGTCGGCTCTTAAAACGTGTATCCACTTTACCGCTATGACTATACACTGGATTGACGGGGGCAAAAATGTACCAGTGCTAGTGATTCATTAAATCGACTAAGTTTATCGACATCGATAAAAAACGATTTTTAATCATCATTACCATAAGTAATACCCAAGTTTGAATACCTTTTAATTAAGTGAAAACCTCTTTTATTTATACTTATCACAACTATAATTAACCGCTGTCTGACATTGACTCTGGACTCGAGTCGCTTTTGACAACCATTGAAATGACATTGAATAACAAATTTATTAAGAATAATAATATTCTTAAACATTCAGACAAATAGAGAAACTTTTTGTTTTTTTGAGTCAGTAAAAAATGCCTCGAATGTAAAAAGATCCTTTATCTCCATGAAAAGCTGCTGATTCAGATTATATAAGATAACGGTATGACTTACTATTCCAAGAAATGTAAGATCCATATGTCACAAAAAAAGTTGTCGATAAACTTAGTCAATATTTAACCCGGTGTTTAGTTTTTTTTTTTTATGGCATAGAGATGACAAATGAGCACACAGGCCACCTGATGGTAAGTGGAAACTGTGACCCATAGACATTCGCATTCACAAGACTGCAGAGCAATCCTAAGACTGCAAATGCGTTGCCAACCCTGAGGACTAAGATGGAATGCCTCTATGCTAGTCATTTCACCGGCTGTCTTATCCCCAAACCGGAACTCAACAATGCGAACACTGCTGTTTGGCGGTAGGTTAATGGATAAGACGGTGGTAGCGATCTGGATGGACCCTGCACAAGGTCCTACCACCCGCAAAATCTAGCCTATATAATGCGTAACGCAAACGATAAGGTCTTTACGATCTATCGTAAAACATGAGTACATTTTTCTCCCAACAAATTCAGTTCGCGTCCAGAAAAGCTGAAAAGAAACCCAATCCTTTATTAAAACGATTTCCCTGTCCAACTCCTAAATAGTTGGGGACTTAAAAATAAAAACACGCCTTCAGTAGTACAAAGCATATTTTTATTCACGAAACTCTTCAAAACCGTTTCTTGGGGAACACAAAAAATCCATTAAAGATCTTTTTAATACTCCGCTAAGTTTTATCTTCTTTCTCTGTCTTGTCTCTTTAAGGGTTCTATTCACACCGTCGTGTAATTTATTCATACATTTGGAGTGTTCGAGAATAGCACGAATCTTGGAAGAAATACGTACCGTAAAACCTAAAATAAAGCAAATGTAAGTAATTATAAGACTAAAATTATTCCCAATAGACGTAACGTTACTGTCCATTTAATAATTGTTCTTATTTGTAACAAGATAAAACTTGTTTTAGTTTATGTCCCTACTCACCCCGTTTTACGGTACCCAAGTATCATCGACTTCTATCATATTCATAAATGAAAACTCATTAATAAAAACAAAACTTTGAAACAACGTTTAATTATATTATTTTCGTTTAATTATTGAGCTTATTTATTTTTTGCAGATTGCATTTTATGATTTTTTTAAATCTGAAAAATGTTACAATAGTTCTTGAGATAAAAAATGATAAAGTTATTTAACACGGAGTTAATCAAAGCATTATAATAATATTATTTAGTAATCACGTATTCCAGTTGATATCTTATCAAAACACAGATAGTTTTGTTTAAAACTAAAAAAAAGCCTACCGCATTATTTAGATTTGTAATTTTAACTTTTCATTTTCAAAACTGTTTTACGAGGATACAAAGTTCACAACGGTGTGATATAACGCCTTTTAGAGCTAAATGTTCAATAACGCATATTTCAGGCGGGAAGCAAAGTTTCACATTTCACCCCCCTTCCAATTTAGAATTCGTCTCTTAAGATTTTTTCCCTTATTTTCCGTAAGGGGATAATTGAAAACGATTGGGAAATGATTTCGAAACTTAGGGCGCAAGATTACTTTGAAAAGTTACAATTTTCGATGGGAAAAGTTATAATCTTCTATAATAAACGACATTACGGGTAATAAAGTATATCAAAAAGGTTTCTAATGTTTTCAAAGAAAAAAAAAACCAGCCTGTAGTTTTTAATTGACGGACCGGTTCTCTTTTTTTGGGGATTCAAACCTATATATTTTTTTACTTTAATAAGAACCTAATTGTTTCGTATCATAAAATTGGGACTTCAAATGTAAATCCATTATAACTATTGATATTCATATAAAATTATCATAGACTTAATTGTTAATTTTATTGAGAGATACAGTATGTTCCATAAAACTTTGATTAAAATTCTTCACCGCAATCAAATACAAACTTTGCAACTCTTAATAGAAAACTGTTAAAGCGTGAGATAAATACAATATTTCATAGAAACGGATTTAACGAAACGGGCAAAAGTTAATTAAGGCTATCTCATCAGATAAGGAATTAAAACTTGGAATTAAACCGGGGTCTGCGCGATTTTGATACTCGATTAGTGGATACTGTCTGTGATTTTTATGTCTACTCGAATTGTTGGTAGAATATGCTTTAGTTACTTGAAAGTGCGATACGTAAGTGATTTGTTTTTCAACGACGACATTATGTGATAGCCAGAGCCTGGATTTTTCACTGCAAAACAAAAGACTTTCGCAATCTAGCTAGTGCTAGAATAACTTTTTGTATCGATATCTAGTAATTATTGTATAAAAAAGGATTATTTTATAATCATTCGCGAAAGTTGTTATGCCATCTAGATCTTTTCTCCTACTTTATCATATCAATTGATAAAATAACTCGTCGGGTAACTAAGAGGTGACACTTTGAATGAAGTGACTATACTACCTCATTGAACATATTATATAATAGAACCTTTCGAAAATGAGTACCCCTATCACTATCACAAACCAAATAAAATTTTAAGTGCTGCTCAGCTGTAAATAAATAAATAAACTTCACGTATAAAGTTTTTCTTTTTCCCGTTTTTTTTCCTACTATACAGTTATCGATATATCGATAAAAAAAAATCTTACACTAGCTAGATAGCGACAGTCTTAATTTAGCATTAAATCACGCCTGTTTCCCAGAGGGGTAGTCAGAGACCACTTCTTTCCACTTGCTACGATCCTGACAAATTCCTTTTGCTTCTTCCACATTCATACATCGAGTCATGCACGCACGTCGGTTTCGGGTACTTAAGATTCGGGCCTTTTCCAGTATTTCTCTGATTTGACTCGAAAAAGTACGCTTAGGCCTTTCCGACCCGTCCACTCACTTTCGACTAATAAATATATCTATATAAACAAAACAGACCCCAGTAAATATAAGCTTTAAAGTGTTTGCACAAAGATCGTAATATAATTTCATAGTAACATTTCAGTGTTTTATATCTTAACTGACTCGGCTCCGCTGTCTCAGAGTTATTACCTGCAACAAAGCATATTTACATTAGAAGTGCATTTTAGACAAAAGCTGCAAATTAAAACTTTTGTTGAATCTTCATCACAGTGTTACTGCTTTTTGCACAAATAGAACTTATATTCTCAAAAGCTCAGTTCTAAATAGTTATATAAACAAACTGATGGGGTTATTATGACATAACTATGCAGTTCCTTTTACAGTGAGTGTAAACGACAGAGCTATATAGTGGTAATGTAGCTTTGTCCTTTTCTCTCAGCGTAAATTGAACAGAGGGCCCTGACAAGATGCATTACGGTAACTATCGTTTCTATTAGTTTTTAAACCAATCGCGTCACTGGAACATCACGTGACTTCTCAACAAGTTGTTGTTTCTTTTAAAGTATACATGGTATTTTTGATAGGAAAAACCGCTTTGTTTTAATATTATTATTATTATTTCTATTTTTAGTAAACTAAGTTCAGTAGACTTTTATATTGCCAAAATACTAACGAGAGATAACAAAAAAATATCCTGAAGATGTTTTTTTTTAATGGCAGCTAGAACGCAAATGAGCACACATGCCTCTTATTAGTTCTAATAAATACAATCTCTATACTGCAATCCCAATTAAACCGTTATATTAATAAACTAGCGACCCGCCCTCGCTTCGCTTCAATTTATGTAAGTATGCTATATATAGCCTATAGCCCTCCTCAATAAATGGGCTATCTAACACTGAAAGAATTTTTCAAATCGGACCAGTAGTTCCTAAGATTAGTGCGTTCAAGCAAACAAACAAACAAGCTCTTCAGCTTTATAATATTAGTATAGATAGGTTACAATTAATAAAATATCATTATATTAATCAGGATAGGTAGCAAAGGTTTCTTATCCAACCACGTCCGCATCTTACTTCTAAAGGCTAGTTTCGAACAACTCTAATACGCGGTCTATTGTATCGCGGAAACAGTATCGAAGTCGGCTTAGCCGGATTATCGGATTGAGGGGGAGCGTGAATGGCATTTTTCGTTATTAAGTTACAATAGTAGTTAAGTTCATAACGTATCTAATATTATAAACTAGAGCTAGTTTGCCGCGACTCCGTCCACGCAGAAAAATGAAACATAGCCTATGTTCATCACAGACAATGTAGCATTCTAATGGTGCAAGATTTTTTCAAATCGGTCCAGTAGCTTCGGAGTCTATTCAATTCAAACAAACCAACAATTAATTGGTGTAGAATTAGGGAATGCAAATAACCGGTTTTATCCGGTTTTATCCGGTTATTTTCAAACAAAAACGGTTAATAACCGGTTAAATTGCATTCCCTATGTAGAATGTGTATTTAAATGACGACGTGCATACGCTTCTGACACAATACTAAATTCGTTATTATTGCAATAGTAAGAGTAGCGGGGAGCGTGGAAATGAAAGTGACACAAAGTCTTCGTTTGCCCCGTTCCGTCAGTTTTTAATTTAAGTAAGCAAAAGAGCGTGTTTTTTTAAGTCATACATACATACCGTCACGCCTTCATCCCAGAGTGGGGTAGGCAGAGCTACAGAATTACCAACAACTTTAACAGCCAGTTGTCAATTCTGTAACCACATTTTGCACAAACAGGCTAAGATGTTTATCATGTGTATATTAGTGACAGGTTGCAAGCCCATCGCCTAAAAATACTACAAGCCTTTAATCCCTTAGTCGTCTCTTACGACTTCCACAGGAAGGTATGGAGTGGTACTATTCTATTCTGCCGGCAACCACACGGCTAAAATTTTTTAAGTCACTTTACGTATTTAACTCAATTTACTAAAATGTTGAATTGAGTCACTTTCGTTCTCACCATAATGCAAGCATGATATACTTTTGTTTAAAGACGAACTTTTGTTTTTACTGTGGCCTAGGAGAGAAATCGCGGATGCGTTGCCAACCCTTAAGAAAATTCCTCATTTTCTTATTATAAGCATACATACATCGGGTTTTTCGGTGCGGGAATATTTTGACATAAGCCAAAGAGAAGGTATTGACTTAAAACAGAATAAACTCAGCATATAATATAGTAGGTTTCTACCTAATGCATAGCTAGTTGAAGAAAAATACTGGAAAAATGAAAACAAGTTTTTTATAAATCAGATGGTCAGAAACTATGAACGAACTAAAAACAAGGCAAAGAATTAGAACTGCGATCGCAAACGCTTCGTGCAACAATTTATTCCTTTAAAAAAATATAATATGCATCTAATATATTACAACTGCTGACGTAGAAAAAACGTTGAGTTAATTGAAATGAATATTTACAGCAAGAAGCCACAGATGACGTCAAGACGATATGACTCTAAATGTACTGTTATTAGCTTTAAGATCTGTACAACTATGGTTTGCAATAAATGCTATGACTATGACTATGACTATGACAATTCGCAGAGAGGTAGTTAATCATTAGGCATAATATTATATTTTCTCAGATTAATCTATCTGTGTATCTCTACTCTTTCCTAAATCAGTCATAGCTTGAAATAAGCAAAGGCTGCTCACACAAAACTGTCGTGCGTAAGATAAATGTCTCACCCCACTGGGCTTGTTCCACTACACCAGAACAGTGTGGCGGCACCTCAAGCCGCAGCGGTATTCTAGTCACGCGCGCCCGTCTCGCTGAGATTTAACAAACTTTTTGTTTCTCATTTATAAAACCTTGACACATTCCGCAAGTTTAAGACAAGGAATTAGGCGGCGTGCGTGGAAATACAACCGAATACTTAAGCCACGTTTAGAGTTGACGTGTTTTTAGGGTTCCGTAGTCAAACTATGAACCCTTATAGCTTCGCCATGTCCGTCCATCCGTCCGTCTGTCCGTCCGCAGTCTAGCTCACAGACTAGCAAAGCTAGAAAGCTGTAATTTGGCATGAATATACATTTATAAGTCACGTTAACAAAGTGGTAAAATAAAATCTAGAATTTTTGTATTTGTGTTCCTCCCCTACTTACACGTAACGTGGGTATGTATTTTTTTTCCTCGTCTACCCTATAGTGTGCGGTGTCGTTAGAAAGGTATTTCAAAAATATTGCGGGTTAAAACAGTTTTTTGATTAAGGGGTCCGATTATGAAATATTAAACTTTAAAGCGTCCCCCCACCCTATCGAAATTCATAACGTATTTATTTCAGTAACTGTTACTTTTTCACAATGTTTATAAATCAAACCTAACCTAACTTAGTCTATGCTTTGAATATTAAAGAACTTCTGAAAAGTTTACGGTTCCATCTATAATAAAAATTATTACCTACTAACAATTTTATGAAAACAAAGTGATTATGACGAAAAAAGTTATGTGAAAAAATGCGCTCCCCTAGTAGGTATGGTTGCGTCTATTTTGCGTGTCATATGTGGATAAAGCATCCGTCACTTTATAACATGTGTACTTAGTTACGTGTCAGAAGGCGACAGATGCCTTATCCAAAATTTGTCACGCGATAAACGCAGCCATGTTAAGCCCTGATTGATATGATGTTAACGATAGTTTCCTAATGTCACTTTCAAATTGTGACTAGTCCCCGCCCTCACTAACCCATCCCAACTTAAATACACCCTTTATAAGCAAAAGCTAATGATTTAACAAACAACGAACTATTAGGAACTTGTGAAAACTGATCACGTTACTTGTCTGGTTAAAAAGAACGGAAAAATTCTCTAGAAAATCCATCAAAAAGCCTTTCTTAATAGTCATGAAATACTAAAAACATCGTTTAATTCAATCAAAATGACCCTTAAAGTGTTATTACAAAGTTGAAATTCCAACAGCCATTAGTCAGCCAAAAATAATCTTTCAAGCATAAAAGTAATGTAAATTGAACTCTTAGTCTCCGTAGTAAAGTTTCATTTGCAGTGCGTGCAATGTAGCTGAAAATATCTCTAAAAGCTGGAATTAGGCAGACAATGGTAGCCGTTTTTTTTGTCTAGCCGCTGCCAATTAGACGGACGGATCAATTGCCAGCACCATGTAGATGGGAGGGTTAGAATAAAAGGCTAATAATATTTCTTCAGAGGATAACTTTAAATAGTCATTTGGATATTTTATACCAAAACAATGACAAAAAATAAAACGAAAACCTACCTGCGGCCCTAGTATGGCTACGTCTACATCGCGTGTCAAATGTGGATAAAGCATCCGTCACTCTCGTACTTATTTACGTGTCAGAAAGAGACGGATGCTTTATCCACACTTTGACTCGCGATAACACACAGCCATATTAGCCATGCTATTAATTTTTGCCTAATTATAAATTTACGAGTCTTTCTGTGTGGCTGAATGTCCGTATCCAATAGACCTACACTCTTTTAATTAAACATGTCAAGTATAAAAACTTGAATTTCAACTAATATTTTTTTGTATGTTCCATTTCGATAACATGCAGGATTCAGTAGACATGGATAAAATATTTGTTACGCTATTTTTTCTTTTTAACTTATGTTCAATGAACAGTCAAATGTCAAAGTGACGTAATCAATCAAAACGTAAGAGACAACGTATGATTTTATTTACAGTGTCAATTTGACATAGTCCAAAGTGGACTAGGATTTAAATTCCGTGACTGCACGCTAGTGACATTTTCCTATACAGTATGTAAACTTACTAAAACCATGTCTTTCAACCAGTTGCTAGGCTAGTTGAGTTAAGTGTTTTACCACATTTTTTGGTAGTGTGTGTCGAATATTTTTAATTTTATCATTGCATAAAAATTATAACATCTCACCTTATTCAAAGTCGGTTAACCCTAAAAGTATCATCCCAAGTGTAATGCTTACATCGTTGTTCAGTGCCCATTATAAGACTCGAATGTAATGTTTTCATCGTAATGTTTTGAGCTTGCGTTCAGTGCATTATTTATTTTAATTTGAAAAAGTGTTAAGATTTCAATAATTTATATACCCCAACCTTATCTATCGCCTAGGGTTCTCTGCCGTTTCGCCAAATTATGTTTCGTCAAATGATTCATTTCTTCAAATGTTTCATTTGGGCAATGCTTTTTTTTCTAAAACTGTAAATATTTCAGGATTTTTTTAAAACTAACCTAACCTAACCTATAGGGTTCTACACGATGGTCCTGAAATAAATCCTGAAATATTTACAGTTTTAGAAAAAAAATCATTTGCCCAAATGAAACATTTGACGAAATGAATCATTTGACGAAACATAATTCGGCGAAACGGCAGTACACCATCGCCTAGACATGCTCGCGTTCAAATAAATGATTTTTGTAAGTATACTGTATAAATTATTTAAATTGCAACCTGTTTTCCAAACCTTACTTGAAACCTAACCATACGACTGACACATTACTAATTGCAGAAACGAATGTTAGCCTAATGAACGCTCATTCGAATAGAATATTCTAGCGAGCGTCCATGCAGATCGAAAAACGCTACCGGATTTCGAAAGACCATTGTGTCGATCAGATTGTTCGCTTTAATGGAATTTACTTTTAAATAGCGGCTTAGAGTGGCAATGAATTGAAAATGAAACCTAGAAATTCCAATCTAGGTTGTTCCTGATTTAAGTTTTTACACATTTTTTTCTTGTCACAATTTTTCTCATTCTCGTATGGCCCGTCGAGCTTGCTGCTAGACTAACATAACTATAACAATCTAAATATTATGACCTAATTAAAAGTTGAAAATTTTAAACTGGGAGAAATTCGAATAGGGAAATGTGTAACTAGAAAAAAATAAGATGCGAATTGAAATTCTGCTCGCAGTAAAAGTTGATTTTTAAATAAATAATGATTAATTACTACACTTAAAATTAACCAATATACACTAACCTAATAGATAAGCGGGTATCTTCTCAAAATGCTTAATCTTTATGCCAAGTAAAGACCAGCATTTTAAACACGCGAAATCGTAATAAACAGACAGATAAAGTAACTTTCTCATTTGTTAAGTACCTAAACATAATCTTGCTAATAATATTATTAATGCAAAAGTTTGGATGTTTACAATCATGCCAAAATGACTGAACGGAATTAGCTAAACTTTGGCACAGAGTAAGATTATAATTCTAGAGCACATAGGCTTCTTTGTATTTCGGAAAATTGTACAGTTCCCAAGGGATAGCGATCAACCATTTCGACGCGGATGGAGACACGTGCAATAGTGAGTACAGTATAATAGTGTAGACGAAACTAAATCATTCGTAATGGACATAAACAGGGCTAATGAGGCAAATTCTGAACAATGTTTGCATTGATATGTGATTGTTTCAGATGTGACCAATTTGATATTGGGTACTGATTGTTTGTTTTCAGTGAATTGGTTATTATATGGTAATAACTATAACATTTTGTTGTTAAATGGGAACGTTTGAAGGGAAAGGCCAACGTTCCACGATCAGATCTGGGATATATTAAGAAAGGGCCAGGTCAGGAGACTCTAACCCGACACACGTTTATAAAGAGACTTATGAGTGTGAAGGAAGCGAGGGAAGTTTATCTGGATCGTAGCAAGTGGAAGAAAGTGGAAAGACGCGTGGTTGTTTGTGGGTATGTAACTATCAAATAGATAGATACAATCTACTGACATAATAGCGAGCTTTCAGAGCTGATTTAAAAAAAAAGTCCAAATCAGTCCATCCGTTTGGGAGCTTTGATGCCACGATTGATGATAGTCGTGAGTTGGTACATTTTTGGGAAACCAAATAGTATGTATGTATGTACGAGTATGTAAACACTTTATTGTACAAACAAGAGATAATAATTACAAAATAGACAAAAATATAACAGGGATGTACAAAGGCGAACTTATCCCTTTAAGGGATCTCTTCCAGTTAACCTTTGAGCGATTGAGAAATAATTAATTTACAACGAATAGCCAAATAAGTACAACACAACACAATAGTTCTAAGTATTTAATAAAAAGTCTTGAAAGAATCTATGGAATATGCGAACTATTAACAAATTCTGATCAAAAATAAAGATAGAACATATTCAAGCGTAATGTTCATTCAAACAAACGAATAAACGGAAACTTCACATGTTATTGAAGAGTGAAAATCTCCGATTTTTTGTCAAGCCAGTGAACTAAACAAGGCGAGCAATATGAGTACTTATTCAAATTTTTTTTTTTGTATTGCCTTTTTATTTAACAGCTGGATGCGAGAGGTTTGAGATCACACTTTTTTGGGAAATTCCGTCTTTAAATAAGGGATGCCCTAGACGCACATCAATAAGTTCTGAATAAGGGCCAAATTTAAAGCATTATTACATTACATTTGAGGAATTCGAAGACGGTACATTTAGATCGGTGTATCTGGCATTTCATAGTCTCTGCCTACCTCTTTGAGAAGCAAGCGTAAAGGCATGTCCTTTATTTAGTTGCTTGATTCTTGAATTATTGTAGTATTACGAAAATACGGAATGAGTATATTAGAGGAAGGATAAAAGTAATACTGATAGTGGAAAAGTTGAGAAGTAATAGAATGGAGTGGTATAGGCATGTAATGAGGAGAGACGAAGGACACAAAACTAAAAGAGGAATGAATGAGAATTAATGCTGATGGATATAGGGATAGAAGACGATTAAAAAGGGTGTGGGTGGACTGTGTCTATGAAAGGTGATAGTACTGATGTAACAGGAGATAGAAGAGAGTGGAACCAGGGCAGAAGGATGATATTTACGAAAATAAATGGTTATAAGAGATATACAGATCGAAAGTGAGTGAACGTGTCGGAAGGGCCGCCCTAGGCGTACTTTTTTGTCAAAACGGAGAAATACTGGAAAAGGGCCGAATCTTAAGTACCCGAAACCGACGTGCGTGCATGACTCGATGTATGATTGTGGAAGAAGCGAAAGAAATTTGTCAAGATCGTAGCAAATGGAAAGAAGTAGTCTCTCCCTACCCCTCTGGGAAACAGGCGTGTTTTAATGTATGTATGTGTTTATATGTAAATGATTCAAACTTTATAATAATCATTATAATTTAACAAGAATATTTTGGTATCCAAATATTCTTGAAGTATATTTTTTGCCAGAAAATGAGGGTTTAAAAGAGGTGGTAGACAGAAAATAATTATAAACCATTAAAAAATATCTAACGTAAATGCATTTACGTTAGATATTTTTTAATGGTTTATAATTATTTTCTGTCTACCACCTCTTTTAAACCCTCATTTTCTGGCAAAAAATATACTTCAAGAATATTTGGATACCAAAATATTCTTTTACATTCTGACTAAGAAGAGAAAAAAATGAATTTCTACTTTTTTGTCGTCAGTACGGACGAAAGAATACATTCATGTCACTTTGAATGGGTGCTCATACAATGTACCCATTCTAGACAACCAATATGATTCCGGTACACGGGGTATGTAAGGACGGAGATGACTTTACTGTAGGTAGCTACTTTTTTATATTGTCAAAAATTTAAATATAATCTTGGTTTGATAATGTTTAGCTTCATAAGTTTCATAACCAAGCAAAATAAACTATAGAAGCTGTATATTATTCAGTGTATAATATTGTATTCGGTAAAATCTAATTGTATTATTTACATTTTGACATGTTATCGTTTTGTTTTTAACCCAATCACCGGAACTGTCAAGTAAAAAAGAGCTATTGTCAAATCTTTGAACATTACAATGTCAAAAGCACACATCGGTCCGAGTACAATAGAGTATAAATGTATGTATTAGTGAATTTTGTTTGTCCAAATGGTTTTGCCATCAAACAAGTCATTATGATTGAGATCATAATCTTCAACAATAATAATGATAGCTGTAACCGTTTTTAAATAAAAAACATTCTTATCGTTCATCTTGAAGCCATTTTCGAACTGAAATATAAAACATTTACACTATGAAACAACAAATTAAACTTAAAACAATGGTCTGACTGTCACTAAATAAAACTCTAAGATTCGCGATACCTTTGGACAAATTTGATCTCCTAGTAACTTGTTTACAAGTGATTAAATAAAAACTTCGGTGATACTGCTAAACAGCATAACTAACAAATGTATGATAGGCCAAAATAAACCGTAAATATCAGGGGACAGGGGACAATGTCACACCAATGGACCTAGTCCCAAACTAAGCTCAAGGCTTGTACTATGGGTACTAGACAACGGTATAAATACTTATATAGAGAAATATATACTTAAATACATAGAAAACATCCATAACTCAGGAACAAATATTCTCGCTCACACTAATATCTGCTCTTACTGGGATTTGAACCCAGGACCGCTAGCTTCGTAGGCAGGGTCACTACCAACTAGGCCAGCGCGTCGTCTTAAAAAGTCGCCGTATTAAAAAGGTGCATTTTGGTCCTTATTTAAAATGTTCCTTACACACTCAAATTCAAATCATTTATTCTGTACGTAGACCCTGTAGGCTTTTTTAACAAGTCTGAGTCTACCAGCGCTTCCAAAGAGACCACTGTTGAGAAGAAGCGCCGCAAGAAACTCAACAGTAAGCCGTTTTTTAAAAATAAATCACTTATTACAATACTAAACTTAAGCTACATAATTTAAATGTCACAGGGATGTACAGGTCCCAGTAGTAATAATAATTAAATAAATCAAAATGTCGGATTAAAATAAATAATACAATTTCGGAGATGTAAACAGGCTCCAAATGTCAAATTAAAATTAAGAATTAAATATAATTAAAAAAAAAACACACAAAACAAGGGAGATGTTGAAAGTCTCCACGGTCAATTTTGGAGATGTAAAGAGTCTCCAGATGTCAAATTAAAATTAAATACACAGTTTTGCAGTTTCACAGAAGGAAAGTCATCTCCGCTCCTCCCGGAGGTGCAAGGCATTGCACCGCACGCGGGCGGTCGGATGCATCTATTAGCTTTTCGATTTGTCACAGCGGGATTTGAACGTATTCTTCTGTTTTTGACAGGGACGTATCCATTGTGAGTTTTATACAGCTTGTTATAGACTATCTACGAGTATCGAGTATCTACAAACATAGTTTGTTGTTAATTAACGACAAAAATGTTTTATCTGTGTATTTTTGTATCTATGTATCTGTGTGTTCGTGGTATCGTAGCTTCCAATCGGGTAGACTGATTCACATGATATTTCTTTAAAGGTAGATTTATTGGCAGAAACGCAAATGAGAGATAAGTAGAACGTTGTAAAAGCCATTGCACTGTAGGTGCAGTCGGCCTAAAATGTGGTCTACCACCATACGGTTGAAGTTCATTTGCACGTCATAATACAACATTCACGTCTGAATAATAATGTAATTATTAATGTACTGAAATTTATCTAAATCTAGACTGAATCAAAGCAGCCGCACAGAAAACTGATAGTACCCGAGTAGTGGGACACAGTTAACACTGAATACAGCAGGGAATGTGAAGGAAAAACCAGGCTAAATTAAAAACTTATTTTTAGGGTTTCTTAAATGTCTTTTAGACCTATATTGGAATACTAATCATGCCGTAGTTCAATTTGTGTATTTACTAGCGTAAGATGTGGTTTCATATAATAAGATAAGCATCGATTTAGATGTTAAAATAGATATAAGCGTAAGTCGGATGTATTATCTGTTGGAAATCCTCAATAAATAAATACATTAATAAATCAAATTTTTCCTAATACATCGTTTGTCCGAATTGTCGTTTATCCTAAACCCATATTTATCTGAATTTTGTTTTTTTTTCTGTTGTTTTAATACAACCCTAATGTAACTAGACTAAAGTTAAGTTATCTGACTCAGTTAAAAACTGGACATAAACAATAATGAATAATCATACAACCTTGGTGCTTTTAAGGCAAGAGTGGTACTTTTAATTTGGGACACAGTTAAAGAAAAATATGCTTGAACTCGTTAATGTCATATAGAGATATCAAGCCATTGTAACTTTTAGGAAACTCAAGCTTATTGTTGCGGAATGTCAGATTTAGTTTGGACCTAAGATGGGTACTAATTTAATCTCGTGACTACCACCTTCGAGCTCGTCGTCACCACCAGATGAGATTGAGGCCAAAATGCTACTTATTAATTAAAAAAGGTTACACACGTAGTAAAGGATTCCGAGGGACGACCAAACGTTTTTCTAATAGAGTAAAGAAAGAACCTTTTTGATTAATTAACTCATAACCACCTTTAAAATGAATACTTCAGCTAACTTGACGACGCGCTGGCCTAGTTGGTAGTGACCCTGCCTACGAAGCTAGAGGTCATGGGTTCAAATCCCGGTAAGGGCAGATATTTGTGTGATGAGCGCAAATATTTACCCATAGACTAGTACAAGCCTAGAGTTTGGGACTAGGTCAATTGGTGTGACAATAGTCCCCTGATATTTATTATTATTATTATTTATAATTATGAAGGGAAGCTTAAAATAATACAGGTTTCTGCCCCAAAAAATCTTGTTGTTGACTGTACCATTTTGCACATTTTTTTTTTTTATAAAAAAATATGTAAATTCTTCAGGCTCTTTCTACGGTTCCATGCCTAAACCTATCGCTGTTAGACACATGGATAGTTTATAGCCTCAAAACGGATAAGGATACTTTTTATGCCGGAAAATAAGGTAGTACCAAATTAATTGGTCATAAATGACGTCTTCACACTGTCTAATGCATAAATGTAGAAAAAACATAGATCCCGTATAGCCAAATGTCAAGCGTACCACCTTTTTGTTCTACGTACAACACAACTTGTAGCCAATAATATTGATATACCATCACTGACTGCAAACTTACACACACTAATGCAGAATCACACACTGACACACCTATATAAGTTGTACAATTTTGAAATTCGATCAATTTGCGGGTGGTAGGACCTTGTGCAGGGTCCGTGCGGATCGCTACCACCATCTTATCCATTAACCTACCGCCAAACAGCAGTGTTCACATTGTTGTGTTCCGGTTTGGGGATAAGACAGCCGGTGAAATGACTAGCATAGAGGCATTCCATCTTAGTCCTCAGGGTTGGCAACGCATTTGCAGTCTTGGGATTGCATTGCAGTCTTAAGATTGCATTGCAGTCTTGTGAATGCGAATGTCTATGGGTCACAGTTTCCACTTACCATCAGGTGGCCTGTGTGCTCGTTTGTCTTCTCTATACCATAAAAAAATAAAGCCGACACTTTATCCTTAAGAGTACTATCCTATTAGACGTTTCTATACTTCCTCTATGCTTTCCCACCTCGATGTTGTAATCACTGTGATACAGTTCTATGAATCAGGTTTTCATTTCGGTGGTACATTAATACGAATGCCTACTGTACCTCCCACAGTCCAGTCAGATTCTCATTAAGATGGACCGCGCTGGTCGGCTCTATGATATAATCCTCTCTCTGATACACTAATCTCCTAAATTAATTAAACATATGAAATTCAAGCAAGTTTCTTGTACTAGAATTATAGTTAGATCTGGTTGGTGGCGGTTTTGCTGTTTGTAAGATATCTAAGAAACTAATAACAGTTTATAATTAAGGAGTTTGCTTGTAATCCTATTATTCAGTACTTAAACATTGTTAGAAGCAATCAACTTGGAAAGCAATTAGTAATAACAAGATTTCGTAAGCAATTTTTGACCGAACGATTTAGTTTTTTGGGCCATTCTACTTTTCAGTGTAGGTACACTTTATTTATCGTCCGATAAAAAGGATACCAAATTATAACCCGCGAATAAACAAATAACGTGAACTTAGAATGTTTAGGTTTAACGGTTTTCAAGAAAACAACTCTTAAACTATTGAATTATCGTTGAAGAATCTTGGTAACTCGATGGTAAATTGCACATTTTCCATTGAAAACTTGAAGTCGTCAATGTCATTAGAGATGTCAAGACAAGTCATGTATAACTTTTAGGAAACTCAAGCATATTGTTGTAGAATGTCACATTGACTTTGGACCTACGGTGGGAACCAAATCAAATCTCGTGACTATATAATAGACAAATATATTATATTTATATAATACTCAGTCTTTTTTTCCAAAATAAAACGTGAAAGCGACATTAAATGAAACACGTAAATCATAACAGCGCCCTCTTTTGGGAATTGCAAACATAAATAATCCTTTTATCAATTGGGCATAATAATATATTGTCAAACAAAATGGCGTCATTCCTTCCGCTACATTACTCACATTAAAGCGTTATTCTAACGTATATCTTTTAAGGGAAGATAAGATAAAAGGAATAAATCTTAGCTTTCTTCCCTTGGGGGCGGGAATAAGGGATAAATAAATGTATTTTCTTACGGAGGGAAATGTTCTTTTAGTTTATGTGGTTGTAGATATACAGTTTATTTACGTGAGTTTAATACTTTGTATGTAATCACTACATAGTAATCACCGTGGGAACGAGTAACCCGACAAATTTTAACCATCGATTCTAGAGCCAATTTGTAGTATACATATTATAATGTGATATAACATGTAGCCCAATAACGCATAATTTCAGAGATTCTAATTATTAAAAAAAACATCATTAGTTGAATTTAAACTCTGTCACCTTAACGTAAAGCAAGAAGAAGAATTTCTAAGAAAGATTCATCTTGTAAATAGCAATGTCATCAACGTACAACGTAAATTAATTTAATAAATTTCTTAGTAAATAATGCTTTAGGTATAGGTGACAAAGTTCAATTTAAATTAACTTTGTTTTTTTTTTTTTTATAATAAATATCTTGGAAATTATGCGTTATTGGACTACATGTTATATCACATTATATACCTACTACAAATTGGCTCTAGAATCGATGTTTAAAATTTGTCGGGTTACTCGTTCCCACGGTGTATAACAAAGTCGCTTCCCGCTGTCTGTCTGTCCCTATGTACCTATGCTTAGATCTTTAAAACCTACGCAACGGATTTTGATGCGGTTTTTTTAAATAGATAGAGTGATTCAAGAGGAAGGTGTGGTTTGTTTTATGTACGGGTGCTACAGCAAACTCACATAAACCGAAGCGAAGCGAGGATAAACGCTAGTATTGACATAAATGTCTTATCATGAAACGAGCTATTTTTGCATTATTACTCCAACTTTTCATTTTAAATTGAAATAAATGACGACTATTAATTCTCTCTGAACAAAAATAATAAACCCCCATGTAGGGGAGGTACACAAAAAAATAAACTACATTTCATTCTGTATTAGTTAATTGTGGCAACTTCACTGGTCAATGTGTTAAGTAAGTTTTTCTGTTATATTTTTTCTTTACTTGTACCGTTTGTGCCCAAATAACCATTAAACATTAAACATTAAACATTTTATTTTACCATTTTGTTGGCATGACTAATATGTATATACATGCCAAATTACAGCTTACTAGTACTTATGGTCTCTGAGCTAGACTCCGGACGGACGGACGGACATGGCGAAACATAAAGGGTTCCTAGTACTACGGAACCCTAAAAACAGAGAAAGTATAAAACATGCATGGACCCTCAATTTCAAAAACGTGGCACTTTACTTTGGTTTGTTCCAGAATCTTATCATATAACTTTAGGCGATAAGCACAATATAAAATAAATACCAATATAGTAAAAGGCCATCTACTTACTAAAACACAATAAACCCAACACTTTATGTGACAAGAATGACCAAACAGCGATCCCACACCTTAATACAACGCAACTGTATAACGGCCTAACTACATTTGGGTCTAACAGTACCTACACCCTTTTACTTTTACACTGCGATAACCCTATTTGTGATTCAATATCAAAAGGGCATAAATCTATTGACGCTTCAAATACACTTAAATCCTTTTAGATCTACTTCGGTCAAAAGGTCAAAAGGTCCTAAGCCCATTGATATTTTAGCCGCATAATGCCGTTTTTACTTCAGCATAGTTATTTTGATTCGTGCTCTGCACGTCCGAAACGGTCATATAACATTACTATACGCATTTATCCTTTTCCTTATAATAATGGGTTATATTTCGGGTTTTTATGTTGGGCCAATGTTTGAGTAAAACTTTGGACATTGAACTTCGTTGTACTTTGTTTTAGCATAATTTTATACTTTAACTTAGCGGAAAAATCTTGTTTTTTTACAACATAGGCCAAGTTGACTGCGCCGAGCGTACGCTGGATGTGCAGTCCCTACTATTATTGTGTTTTCTATTAAATTAAAGTATTTTCTTGAAATTGGTCGGTAGGTTTTTTTATTACATATGAAAACACAACTTTTAGGGTACCTATATCACATAGTTTTATAACAATTCACCTTCGAGTTATCAACTTAACGGAAAAAATGGCCACTTTTTCGCGTTAAGCTGACTACTCAACGGGTAAAAGTTATTAAAGTGTGTCACGTATCCCATAAATTGTGTTTTATTGCAAGGAAATTCTTTAGTGAATTAGAAAACACAATAATAGTAATGAGGGCGCCACTGGACGCTCGACGTTTGCTCGGTGCAGTCTTAAGTAAAACTAATACCAACCAAAAGATTCTTGTCTCTAACACTGGCTCAAATGTTGGCCCAAGCGTTGGTGGGTACTGGTGGCTACCGGAAGTACATAAAAACACTACGTGACCGGAAGGGGCAGGTGAAAGGCTCAGATTTAGGGGTTTCATTGTTTGCCCTTATTGTGTCCAATGAATAGACCAGTAAACGCACTTATAGGTTTTTACTTGTGAGGCTAGAAGGTTAAGTAATATTTTTATTAACAATTTGTTATTTGCTGGAGAAAAGCAATTAATGGCAATGATAATTTAATAAAAGCTTGTAAAACTGTTAAGCAATGGACTTGCAAACTGTTACTAATACGCTGGTAATATTAGCTTAATTCTGGGTTCCTAGTAAAAAAGGTTATGGCTTCTGAAAATCAGGTGAAAAAGGGTTTATTTCTGGTATACTAGTATATATGCGGGTGGTAGGACCTTGTGCAGCTACAGAATTACCAACAACTCTAACAACTTGTTGTTAATTCTATAACCATTTTGGCACAACAGGCTTAGATGTTTACCATGTGTATATTAGTGACAGGTTGCAAGCCCATCGCCTAACATTACTACAAGCCTTACCCCTTAGTCGTCTCTTACGACTTCCACAGGACGACATGGAGTGGCGCTATTCTACGCTGGTAACTACACGGCATAAATCAACAAATTATAATTACTAAATAAAAAACATTAAAAAAAAATTGCTGTCTTTTTTTATATAAACATAAACAAAAACAAACGAAAGAACTTACAAACTTACTTAAAACTACACCAATCTAATGTGTAAATAATGTGTCTGTAGTTATATTTTAAAAACTTGCCTTCTCTTAACCAAAAGTTGAAAATTCAAGGCAACGGAGTACACTCAGATTACAAACTCTTTGGACATTTCTAAAGACAAATATTAACTTTAATCAGCATAGCCTTCCAGGAACGTTTTTCAAAGCTGAGCTCTTTAAAGATTCACTCGGCTAATAAAAAGTTATAATGTGCTAAATTGAAAAACTTCTCAAACGAGAGTCATACATAACTTACAAGTTTAAGAGATAGCCAGAAAGGCTAGTTCCGCTTGGAGGAAATTGATTTTGCTGGTTGATTTCATATGCAACAAGGGGTAAGTTGCAAAGGATTTTAATACTTAAAGATTGAATGAAGCACTGGTCAATATCTGCGTGGGATTGATTTAACTTTTTATTTGAACTATTCGAAGGCTAAGACTCGATGTATGAATATGGAAGAAGCGAAATAAATTTGTCAAGATCGTAGCAAGTGGTAAGAAGTGGTTTCGGCCTACCCCTCTGGGAAACAGGCGTGATTGTATGTATGTACTATGTCGAAGGCAAAGGAAGGAGGGAAGGTTTTTAGAAAAAAGTGATGTAAAGGTAAATGTAGATTAATGATTAAGTAATGTTTGTCAAAGAACAACACAACAACAACAATAAAAAAAACCCCAGGAAATAACAATAAATGACTAACGTGAACAAAATAAGAATGACAAAAAAAAAACTTTGAAAATTAAAAAAATCTCGCTGTCTCATTTTTCTTCACTTTTTTTGTGTATTTGTTCACATCAATATCTTCCCTGTATTTACCTCAAACATTCGCAATGCTTTCTTTTGCAAAAGTACCCCCTTAAACCCCCCTTCGGAACCCACAGTGAAACCATTACCCCCAAAACGAGCAAATAGCCGATATCAACAATATTTATAAGGCGGCATAAGCGGACACGTATTTATGTAAAAAGCCGTATTTCACAACAGGGAAGGTATTTATTTAGGATCGGCTGCGTGGTGCAAGGAATAAGAGAGTACCTAAGTCGTCTTATTTATTTTGAAAAAAAATATATATTTCTATCGTTATTTTTTCTTTTAACGGTGCATTTCTATTGCACTCTATTGACTACCTAAAAATCTAACTTACCGGGTTTAAATTTCCAATATTTTTATGCTGATTAACTACACAAGTATAAATTGCGTGCATGACTCGATGTATGAATGTGGAAGAAGCGAGAGATTTGTCAAGATCGTAGCAAGTGGAAAGAAGTGGTCTCTGCCTACCAATCTAGGAAACAGGCGTGATTTGATGTATGTATGTACAAATTGTTTTCTATAAATGTAAGATTTTTTATTATTACGTACATACAATCTTATATTAAGAAAAAAAATGCTTACAGAACATTTAAAACAACTTTCCGGGGAGGAAACCAGTTAAATTATTAGCAAAGAAGTATTCCATCTCAGTCCTTAGCATTTAAAACGCAAACTTAGAACCTCAAACCCCAATCAAGATCAAAGTGATCTGTGTGATCAAAGTGACCAACAATGTTAACATTGTTGGTATGTTTAAATTCATAGAAGGCCTGATAATTCAATGTATAACTATTGATTGTTTTGGGAATCAAGAACAGATCATCTTTCGCCACATTTTCGAGCAGTGGCGTGAAAATTTATTTTTTTAATTCCATTAAAAAACCTCCTAGTGTATAAACTTACTTCTCTCTATACCACGTCTTGGTCAGATATTCGTCTGCACATTGCCCTGCCTCTCAACTCGTCTCAGGCTATTCCAATGCCGGTCCTGCCTTGTCCCATGAGGCCATTTATTTAGGTACGCCCTGAGGGTGACAATAAACAGGACTGTCCCGCCTAACCAAACTGTGTGGTCAACGCTCCCGGAATATCCAAGCGGTTCGATGCGATTTTTAATATTGGCACCCTATTTGTAGATGTAGCCGTATAAAGTGATAAGACGTTTATGTACAGTCGAAGTAAAAAATATGTACGTACTTTAGTACCTTGTCTATTTAACGTCATGTTAAAGTGTCATATGAAATTAACACAGCGATTAGGTAATGTGACAAGTTACTAAAGTGTAAGCATATTAATGACTTTGACTGTACTAACTACCTTCTGCTCGCGACTTTTTCTGCATAGATTTCGATTATCATTAGTCCGTTAAGACTTTTTAATTTTTTCGGGATGAATTTTAGCCTATGTGTTAATAAAGGGTATAAGCTATATCCACACCATTTTTTTTTCAATTCTGTTTAGCCGTTGCTGTGTTAAGGAGTAACAAACTAACCCACACACACACTTCACACACAACTTTCGCATTCATATTATTAGTGGGATACTCGTACAATTGAATTCTAAACGGTAACGGTGTAATTATTATAAATATTTGACGATTTATATGTTTATGTGTCGTTCTGTAGTAGTGCCAACATAATACAGACTAAAGATAATTTTAACTTTTTAAACAGATATACAGGGTGGCTCATTTAGATCGGTCAGTATGGGACTTTCTGAAACTAAGTATAAGACATAGGAAGATCTATTCTTAGGAACCATGTCATCGATTTTAGTTACATATAAAACTGCATACATACATTATAAAAAATGTACTCAGCTCGGAAATCTAACCGGAACGTTTTGAAAAATACAACTAAATAACACTATTAATATTTAGATGTCGATTGTGGAAGTCTTAAGCAGTAAATGTTACTATGAAACATGATGTCTAAACTTAAGCTCCCTCCACACTCATAGGTCTCTTCATACACGTGCGTCGGTTTAGAGTCTCCTGACCTGGCCCCTTCTTAATACGTCCCCAATTTTCTCGTGGAACGTTCGCTTTGGCCTTCTCCTTCCATCATTCCAATTTACTCTTGCCTCATAAAACTTGTGATATGCAACCCATTTTTAAAAGAATAACACCTCAACAAAGTTGAACACACAAAAGTTCAAAATACATATATTACAATCCTGCCTCGTGGACGCAGAAAAGTTTATTCCACAATATAAATATGACAAAACTTCAACAAAGGGTAAGAATTGAAAACACCGAGAACATTTTTCATATCAAATATAAATATATTTCATAGCTGTAGCTAATATCCCCATTTTTCATTTCGTAACGCCTCAGGCCGGCAAAGTGGGCCAAAGAATCTCGTTGTTTCGCGCTCAAAGCGGGTAAACAATCATGATGCACTAGGGAGGAAAGAGGCTTCGAAACAACCGGAGAGGAAAGGGCTTCATTATATATTTAAGTGTTTTTAGCGGGTCTATATCGAGTGACATTGACATAGTTTGTCCAAATGTATTGTTTAGTCGAAAATCGTATGGTCTCGTTTTTTTTATTATTATAGAAACGAACCTAACCTAACATGTTTTTTGAGCGTTCATCTTGTAGTATGATTATACTTGTATACCTAACTAGCTGGTCCCGTGCCCACTTCGTCGGGCAATAACCTTAATTTTGGATTTATAATATATAGCCTATGACACTAGATACAGAGATACACAACGTCATAAACTTTACCTCTTTATAATATTAGCATAGGTAGGTTTGCGGGTGGTAGGACCTTGTGCAAGGTCCGGCCGGATCGCTACCACCATCTTATCCATTAACCTACCGCCAAACAGCAGTGTTCGCATTGTTGTGTTCCGGTTTGGGGATAAGACAGCCGGTGAAATTACTAGCATAGAGGCATTCCATCTTAGCCTCAGGGTTGGCAACGCATTTGCAGTCTTAGGATTGCATTGCAGTCTTGTGATTGCGAATGTCTATGAGTCACAGTTTCCACTTACTATCAGGTGGCATGTGTGCTCGTTTGTCTACTCGATGCCATAAAAAAAAGGTAGCTGTCGCCTTGGTCGAAATTGGCTGGATAGCATCATCATCATCATCGTCATCATCATCAACATCTATTTTTTTTTACTTGTTAGCAGTCGTAAAATAAACATCTCTGACCTTTACTTTAGTTTTAAGTTTTTCTTTACAACAATATATGAATTTTTAATAAACAGGCAATAGAGGATGAAGTCGAATTCAAAACGTAACAAAGTCATCTCCACTGTCGTTCATCACCCGTGCATGATACTGTCGCAATATGGAACTGTAAATATAAGAAAAAGCTCATATCGTCTTGTTGCGGATATGAAAATATTTTACAAATGCAACTGAATGACTTTTATAACCAATTTAACTACAATTAAATAGGCATAAGCTTCTTCTTAGCAGTGGTCTCCTCTTCAAGCGCTAGTTGATTCTTGACGTGTAAAAGTGCCTATGCAGCCTACTTACTGAATAAATGTCTTTTATCTTTATTTTCATCGTCTGCCCGTGACTTTGTCCGCGTAGATTTTGATTATCGTTATTCCCTAGGGAACTTTAAAAATGGCAAGGTTTACTAAAAAAACTTTTATGTAACAGCAAGCTCTTCGTGCTCTACGTTTCGGCTCTTTTTAAAAGCTATTATTTAACTTTCTGTCTGTATCTGTGTATGTATGTATGTAAGGGTCATATCTTGCTAGTTAAATTTGACCCACTTTACTGTTTTCGATAAAGCTGAAAATTTGCATACGCCTTTAGTTCTACATTACAATACCACCAGCTGCCACCATCGAGCTGGTCTGATGATGGAGACTCAGAGTGGCCATAGGAACTCCTAAATTACACATGACTAACCCGTCGAGTTAGGCTTTGCTGGAATCGTTTTGACAAGTCAATGACGACAGTGCAAAAAAAACATCAGTCTGCAACAAAAGTTTGTTCCAAAAATTATTTTTTTGACTGAATCTTATTTTTATAAATACCTAATCAAACAACATTAGACAGTAGTCAATTAAAAAAACTTTTAAACTTAGCTACTGAAGTTGATTATAATCCAAAATCAATTCTTACTGTAAACCATCACACGCAACCATTCTTAAAGGGCAGACCAAAACATTGAAAACATGTTTCCTAAAAGCCAAAGCATTTTACCTTTAAAGTAAATAAGCAAAAGGGAAACTCAGTGAACCGGTTAATTCCAGTCCGAGCCGGTTACGATCATCGATTCGTTAAAACATTCGATGCCACAGAGACCGATACTCTTATTAAAATGACCCGGATGAAAGTCTTTTGGCACTAAAGGATAGACGAACCGTTTGAAGTTGGCATTGTTTGTGTTAAAACACAGAAATTAATCGGAATTAAATTTACGAATATACGGTCACAAACATTCGGAACATTCGGAAAAAAAGTCAGAGAGAAATGTGGAATAAAAGAAGATGTATTGACTAAGATTGAAAAGGGCATGCTTCGATGGTTCGGTCATTTGGAAAAGATAGATGATTATTATTATTATTATTAATCGTATGGCTTTATTAAGCCGAGTCAAGCACATGCACTATAGTTTTATATCTAAATTCTTCACCCATTGGGCTGCGTTATCAGTAAGGGTGAACAGATTTTGAGGGTCTGATGGATGATTGAAAATTTACGAAAGAGATATACAGAGCGAAGGTGAGTGGAATTGTCGGAAGGGGCCGCCCTAGGCGTACTTTTTCGAATCAAGTCGGAGAAATACTGGAAAAGGGCCGAATCTTAAGTACCCGAAACTGCGTACATGACTCGATGTATGAAAGTGGAAGAAGCGAAAGAGTTTTGTTAAGATCATAGCAGGTGAAAAGAAGTGGTCTATGCCTACCCCTCTGGAAAACAGGCGTGATTTGAGTTTAACGGTTAAACAAATTTTTAGAGTTGTTGGAGATTCTGTAGCACTGCCTATCCTACTCTGAGAATGGAGATGTATGTATGTATAAATAATTACATTTTATGGTTTCAATAGCTCCATAACAATACATCTTATCTTATCTTATCTCATCTTACAGATGGGGCCTTTAGAATACACTTCGACCCTTTAGGAACTTTTGTACAATTTCCCTCTTACACACTCAGCTGTTCGAAAGTGCCTCACGATGTTTTTCCTTCACCGTAAGAGCATCGGGTAATGCACTTAAGTTAGAAAAACTCATTGGTACATGGTGGCCGCGGGGGTTCGAACTCGGGACCTTACGATCACGAGTCGACCCCCTAAGTCACTAGGCCAGCGACGATCTCACACAACAATACATAATATATTGTCGGATTAACAGCAATAAACATAAGGTATTTGAACCTGCCCATAATGAACCGACCGTTGGAGCACCATTCCAAATTAATTGGTTACCGAGTTCGGACTAGGGTACACCGTAGACTACTTGAAACAGACGTGTCACTTATAATAATCTAATATTCGTCAATTACACGCACGGACCCGTCGTCAATGTCATGATAGATGAATTAACTTCATGGTCTTTATCTACTCTACTAATTTAATAGTTTATTATATTCAATAAACTACATAAATGAATGGATTTGTGTATGTGTATTGTATATTCATCTCACACAAGCATACCCGTGTGGTTGCCGGGTTAGAATAGTGCCACTCCATAATAATATCTTCCCGTGGATGTCGTAAGAGACGGTTAAGGGAATAAAGGCGTATAGTACTGTTAGGCGATGGGCTTGCAACCTGTCACTAATACACTGGTAAACATCTTAGCCTAAAAGTGCTAAATGTGGTTACAGAATTATTAACTAGTTTTTAGAGTTGTTGGTAATTCTGTAGCTCTGCCTACCCCACTCTGGGAATAAAGGCGTGAGTTTATGTATGTATGTACAAGCATGCTTTATGTGTATTTTATATTGTTACCGTAGATTTGCTGCTGAACGGAATTGTATAAATTACTTGTTTTACTTTTTTTACTGGGTCAGCTCAGGGCCCAAAACTACTGTTTTGTGTAAATAAAGCTATTTTATAGGATAAATAATGTTCATCATTACATAGTATAAAACAAAGTCGCTTCCCGTTGTCTGTCCCTATGTATGCTTAGATCTTTAAAACTACGCAACGGATTTTGATGCGGTTTTTTTAAAAAGATAGAGTGATTCAAGAGGAAGGTTTATTAACTATGTTATTTTTTTATTTTATGTACTGGTGTTACAGAAAACTCATATAAACCGAAGCGAAGCGAGGGCGGGTCGCTAGTGTTCAATAAATTGGTCTTATATTTTTACATTAGGTACCACCCAAAATGGGGGATAAATTTTTGATCACAGTGATATTGGGCTTAGATGCCACGTCGTTGTTTTGCCGCCGTGACATTTAATTCAACTTTTTGTAATTGCGTATTACTTTTATATTAGAACAACCTCAAGACTTCTTATAACTAAGCTATTTACTAAAATACAGTTGCATCTCTACATATTTGCTCTAGCTGTTTAGTCTGTTGCAGTAACCAGATTCGACGTTATTCATGATATTGGATATTAAAACAGAGTCTAATAACCAGACCTGGATTCCAACGTTTATTGAACTATGAATTTGGTACGAACCTGATGAAATTTCACCAGAACATAACTTTACGGGATATTCATTTGGGATACAGTTTCTCTTTGCTCTCATAGTTGATTAGTGCTGGAATTAACATTTAATTAAATACTTATATTAACAAATCATCTATAAGTGTAAAAAAGCAAAAAAAAAACAAATGAACAAACTACATTTAAGTTTTTACACCCTGTATAGACAGCCGGTGAAATTACTAGCATAGATGGTAGCACGGGTGGTAGGACCTTGTGCAGGGTCCGTCCGGATCGCTACCACCATCTTATCCATTAACCTACCGCCAAACAGCAGTGTTCGCATTGTTGTGTTCTGGTTTGGGGATAAGACAGCCGGTGAAATTACTAGCGTAGAGGCATTCCATCTTAGTCCTCAGGGTTGGCAACGCATTTGCAGTCTTAGGATTGCATTGCAGTCTTGTGAATGCGAATGTCTATGGGTCACAGTTTCCACTTGCCATCAGGTGGCCTGTGTGCTCATTTGACTTCTCTATGCCATAAAAAAATAAATATTAGTAGATGATGAATTTTACAACTGGTAATATGAATAAAAAAAAAATAGAGGCAAACAAACAGGTATAGTCCCTTTTCGACTCTATTTCAACGGTATTAAGGTCACAAAGTGACGAACCTTTACTTACCGTGACTACACATAGACACACACACATAGATAAACACGTTAAACTCATAACACTCCCCTTTTTTTGTCGGGGGCTTATAGTAACGAAACTAATGAGACTTGATTAATAATTCGTTAAATGAACGAAAAGGTGAGTTATAAGAACCTAGGTACTTTAGTTCGAACAAATCCAAATAAAGCCCTAAAAGACAATGCCCTGATTTACGGGAATAGGTTCCGGCAAATTGAGTATTATCCGGACTGGACGGATTCCGGACAGTCGCGTCCGGGAATAAGGATGCCACGTTAAAGCTAATTGAGGATTTATAAGTCATACAAGGATAGCAGAAGTAAGTCAACGTGTTCTTTTACACCCTGTCTCATAAACATTACACCCTATTTTAGTTATCGTATGCCGTGTCACTTTCTGTTTGGTGAAAATATCATAATGTCAGATAAGGACAAAGCATTTTCTAAGCGCACTTTAGCTAAGTATTGAGTTATTATGAATAAGATTATTAGTTTATCGCCTTGGGGCTCTATTCTAATAAGTAAAATCATATCGCCAATGACATTGATATCGTATTGTTTTTAATTAGGGCCGCCATTACTGTCAAGTAAATAAGAGCTAACGATAAGTTAGGTTTTATGTTAGAAAAAGACAGCAAAAATTATGCTTCGTGCTCTTGAACAGGAGTTAAAGGAAGACAGCAATCAACCTCTGCAATTTTTATAACCACTCTAGTTCGTGTTTAACGTTGACGATACGATAACATGTCAAAGGCAATAATATGATTTTACCCAGTACAATAGAGGCCTTGTAATATACAGAGTTACATCAAAGACTTGAACCAGTTTTTCAGACCCTGTTATTGATGGCCATTTCCCTTAATAATTTCACCAATTCATTAAATCATGGTAACCCTATTTTTAGAGTCATGCCTTTCATCATCTCTTTGTGTTAAGTAGGGTGACCACACTGTCAATAATAAATTATTTAATATTGTTCATTGCGTTATTAATTAAGTCTGAATACTATATTCAAACACCTATATACCTATATTATAAGGATCCCACTTTAATGCTTAATTAAGTCATATCACTTCTGATCACGTCTTCGATGTTTAATGAAATATAGGGTGTACTTCCCTTTGAACAAAATATATTATGCCAAATTTAATGTCCCAAAAAACTTATCGCAGTAGTTTCATTTCTCAAACGAATCTATATTTATTTGGTCAAATAACCCCTTTTATTAAAACTAACGTTTATTAAACAAACGCCTTTGTCTAATATTATATTGAAAAAAAATATTGTTCAAAATGTCATTTTTGACACTCAATTTATAGCATATCCAGTTAGGTAAGTTTAAGTTAGGTTAGATTTCATCAGGCCCGAAGGGCCAATCTTCACAGAATAGACTCCGCGCAGCGGGGCTTCGTCGGCTGTGTCACGGAAATAACTTTAGCGTAGGTATCTACAAATAACAAGAGTGTTTAACCGCTCACGTGCTTTGTGCAACTAGAGTTGCGAGTGATAGCCCCTATTTGCTTATAAATAAGTTTGATCAAATTTGCACGAGCACTTAATGGTTGTTAGTTTAGGGATGATGCAAATCCTTTGCTTTATTTTATTTTGCGTTGAATTATGTTATGCCAAATGAAACATTTGACTACATGAAAGGGCATTGGGTTTTGTTGTTTATTTTGAATTATGCTGACATAATTTACCACTTTTACTAATGGCCGCTCACATTGAAAATGTACGACTTTTACAAAGACAACACTTTTACCCAAACCCCTTTGGTAAAGTGAAACATGACCAGTTATAATTTGTTAGACAATAGTTTGCCAAAAAGAAATTTTCTTTTTAATGGCGATAAGTTGTTTTAGCTTATTATTATTTGCGAAATGAATGTGATACTTTGCAAAAAGTATTTGCCCATACATTAGTAATCTATTTCTATTAACAGTTATGTTTACTAAAACTTTGAAAGGGAACTACGCGTTATGAAAAAACATTTACCTCGACGTTTCGACTGTGTTACAACAGCCGTGGTCACGAGAAAAAGCCCCGATTAAGGCCCGTAGGTATTAATAAACTCATCTCGGCTGAGACGACCGTCACAAGATACGTCGAAATAAACGTCAAACCATAGAACACTGTCATTTTTGACGCATCTCGAGACGAGGATTAGAGTTGAGATTAGTAGCAGTAGATTAATACGGCCAAAAGTTCCGTTTCATAGTTTTACAATATGTGAAAATCATGTTAGATTAAAGCCAAGTTATACTATGTTACTAAGAGCATAATTATTTGTCCAGAAATGCAGTCTTTGTAATACGTTTTTGTAAAACTAACATTTTAAAGCGTCGCTGGAATTAAAAATGTAACCAAAAAAGCAACCTTTTCCGCCAACCCTACCTTATTCGAATCTATCGATTTTCCAAAGCCAGTTCAGATTAAGTGGAACGAGAACATTGTTTCGTTCGCGTGGACACAGGTTAGTTCCGGATTTAGCCGGTTCCGGGACAAGTCCGGAAATGTAATGGTTCGGAAAAGGACATATGGGTTTCATCAGGTAAAGTAGTATAATTAGTCTATGATTTTTGTTTGTGATCTACGTTTCAAGTTGAACTTTTTCTTTGGGGATTTTAACGTAAACGTTAAATAACGTAATTACAAATCTACTTTAATAAATAAAAAATAATTTACTTTATGGAATGTACTTTACTATCATAACAGCAATGCCATTTGTCAATAGGTACAGATGTAGTGAATAATCCTTTCCCATCGTTTTTGGTCGGATAACTTCGTATTTATCTTGCTTTCTCAGCTGGCTTATTGATGGGTACTGAAGCTAATTGAGAAAACTAGATAAATACGAACATATCCGACAAAAAACGATGGGAATGGATTATTCACTACATCTTTACTGTAGTGTTATGTCATAGAAATCGAAACCTCGCACCTTAGAACTGTGTCACAGTGAAATTGTAAGACAGTAATTTATTATTTAATGGGTCTAGGTTCCATTTATGCGATTGTCAGAAGTCGTTGAAAACCCATGAAACACATGTTTCAAAAATATTTTTATGAACACCGTCAACTTCCGTTAACCTAACACACTCCAACGAAAATTATTAAGTGCTTTATTGCCCTGTCATATCATATAACAAACATTAAACTGAACATCTAATGACAAGCACGTCAATGACCAGGTTCTAAGTATACCAAACATTTGTTTTGACTGACTGTACGTTTGAGGGCTTAAGCCTCCATAAAGTATGGGCTAATCGTTGAGATATTTCCTAAAATGTCGTTACAGTAATTATAAAAAACATAAAAAAAAACATTTTTTTTTTAATTTTTTTTTTTATGCAAACTTATTAGAAAGGTTGTGGAAAAATAAACTTAGATTAGCAATTAATGAATTGAATAATTTATTATTGACAGTGTGGTCAACTGTCAATAATAAATTATTTAATATTGTTCATTGCGTTATTAATTAAGTCTGAATACTATATTCAAACACCTATATACCTATATTATAAGGATCCCACTTTAATGCTTAATTAAGTCATATCACTTCTGATCACGTCTTCGATGTTTAATGAAATATAGGGTGTACTTCCCTTTGAACAAAATATATTATGCCAAATTTAATGTCCCAAAAAACTTATCGCAGTAGTTTCATTTCTCAAACGAATCTATATTTATTTGGTCAAATAACCCCTTTTATTAAAACTAACGTTTATTAAACAAACGCCTTTGTCTAATATTATATTGAAAAAAAATATTGTTCAAAATGTCATTTTTGACACTCAATTTATAGCATATCCAGTTAGGTAAGTTTAAGTTAGGTTAGATTTCATCAGGCCCGAAGGGCCAATCTTCACAGAATAGACTCCGCGCAGCGGGGCTTCGTCGGCTGTGTCACGGAAATAACTTTAGCGTAGGTATCTACAAATAACAAGAGTGTTTAACCGCTCACGTGCTTTGTGCAACTAGAGTTGCGAGTGATAGCCCCTATTTGCTTATAAATAAGTTTGATCAAATTTGCACGAGCACTTAATGGTTGTTAGTTTAGGGATGATGCAAATCCTTTGCTTTATTTTATTTTGCGTTGAATTATGTTATGCCAAATGAAACATTTGACTACATGAAAGGGCATTGGGTTTTGTTGTTTATTTTGAATTATGCTGACATAATTTACCACTTTTACTAATGGCCGCTCACATTGAAAATGTACGACTTTTACAAAGACAACACTTTTACCCAAACCCCTTTGGTAAAGTGAAACATGACCAGTTATAATTTGTTAGACAATAGTTTGCCAAAAAGAAATTTTCTTTTTAATGGCGATAAGTTGTTTTAGCTTATTATTATTTGCGAAATGAATGTGATACTTTGCAAAAAGTATTTGCCCATACATTAGTAATCTATTTCTATTAACAGTTATGTTTACTAAAACTTTGAAAGGGAACTACGCGTTATGAAAAAACATTTACCTCGACGTTTCGACTGTGTTACAACAGCCGTGGTCACGAGAAAAAGCCCCGATTAAGGCCCGTAGGTATTAATAAACTCATCTCGGCTGAGACGACCGTCACAAGATACGTCGAAATAAACGTCAAACCATAGAACACTGTCATTTTTGACGCATCTCGAGACGAGGATTAGAGTTGAGATTAGTAGCAGTAGATTAATACGGCCAAAAGTTCCGTTTCATAGTTTTACAATATGTGAAAATCATGTTAGATTAAAGCCAAGTTATACTATGTTACTAAGAGCATAATTATTTGTCCAGAAATGCAGTCTTTGTAATACGTTTTTGTAAAACTAACATTTTAAAGCGTCGCTGGAATTAAAAATGTAACCAAAAAAGCAACCTTTTCCGCCAACCCTACCTTATTCGAATCTATCGATTTTCCAAAGCCAGTTCAGATTAAGTGGAACGAGAACATTGTTTCGTTCGCGTGGACACAGGTTAGTTCCGGATTTAGCCGGTTCCGGGACAAGTCCGGAAATGTAATGGTTCGGAAAAGGACATATGGGTTTCATCAGGTAAAGTAGTATAATTAGTCTATGATTTTTGTTTGTGATCTACGTTTCAAGTTGAACTTTTTCTTTGGGGATTTTAACGTAAACGTTAAATAACGTAATTACAAATCTACTTTAATAAATAAAAAATAATTTACTTTATGGAATGTACTTTACTATCATAACAGCAATGCCATTTGTCAATAGGTACAGATGTAGTGAATAATCCTTTCCCATCGTTTTTGGTCGGATAACTTCGTATTTATCTTGCTTTCTCAGCTGGCTTATTGATGGGTACTGAAGCTAATTGAGAAAGCTAGATAAATACGAACATATCCGACAAAAAACGATGGGAATGGATTATTCACTACATCTTTACTGTAGTGTTATGTCATAGAAATCGAAACCTCGCACCTTAGAACTGTGTCACAGTGAAATTGTAAGACAGTAATTTATTATTTAATGGGTCTAGGTTCCATTTATGCGATTGTCAGAAGTCGTTGAAAACCCATGAAACACATGTTTCAAAAATATTTTTATGAACACCGTCAACTTCCGTTAACCTAACACACTCCAACGAAAATTATTAAGTGCTTTATTGCCCTGTCATATCATATAACAAACATTAAACTGAACATCTAATGACAAGCACGTCAATGACCAGGTTCTAAGTATACCAAACATTTGTTTTGACTGACTGTACGTTTGAGGGCTTAAGCCTCCATAAAGTATGGGCTAATCGTTGAGATACCCCCCCCCCCCCCTCCCCCCTTTATTGCCACATCGGCGCATCAAAAAGTGCAATTACTCCGTTGCCCCAAATGCAACATTTGCGCTGCGCTCTCATTGCATTATTTATGCGGTCATAGCCCAGCCGCAGCGTAGATATGCACTGACCTTTTAAAATGACAAAAACGTGCGGTTATTTTACTGTAAAAGCATGACACACTTTTGATGAACATGTAAGTTTACATTCAAATTCATTTATTTACAACAAATTTCACAAATTTTGTAATCGAATCCTCCGTTTAAAGGTTTTGGCAATCGGTTTTTGGTATTTCCTAAAATGTCGTTACAGTAATTATAAAAAACATAAAAAAAAACATTTTTTTTTTAATTTTTTTTTTTATGCAAACTTATTAGAAAGGTTGTGGAAAAATAAACTTAGATTAGCAATTAATGAATTGTTACATAACGTAAAGTAGGTAAGTGTAAAAGTAGTTTTAGTTTCTGTTTCAACCATGATAATGTGCTTTTTACATTCATTAATTAACAAAAAGGAACGTTCAACCAAACTACTTTTTTGTAGAACATTAGAATTTACCTGAATAGCATCAGGACTAAAGAGTAAGAACTTGGAATGAAGTATTTGATGTATTTTACACTTAATTTAAATAAGATATTATTTGATCCCCGCGTCAAAGATAGGTGGCAACAGAATATGATGATCAAAGGTTAAACATACCCTTTGACACTTCCCCTTTAAAGATTAATTAACCGGCTACATACTTGTTTATTTGCCCAAGTTACCCCTTGACCTTTATTTATGGTCGCCCTTATCGCGGTGGATAAAGCATCCATCACTTTCGCACTTACATACTGGTGAGAAAGTGACAGAGTTTTTATCCGCGTCTATTCACATCCAAGAATAACGGAACAAAGGCTGTGTATTACTGTTAGGCGATGGGCTTGCAACCTGTCACTAATACACTGGTAAACATCTTCGCCTGACTGTGCAAAATGTGGTTACAGAGTTGTCGACAGGTTTTTGGAGTGGTTGGTAATTCTGTAGCTCTGCCTACTCCACTCATGGGAATAAAGGCGCTGGTGTTATTGATTTTTATGATAGACAGCGAAAATCATTTTCTGTCATATGGGCCGTCTAACTAGATATTTACTGTCCAGCTATTTGCTACATAAAAGGTAAATAACCATTTTGTCTTAAACACTGATATTGTTTCCCATCTTTTTTGTCCTGTTTTTTTCTATCAAGACCCGTTCGTTTTCTTATAAAGTGTATAGTTGGTCATCTCTGGCGTGGAAAAGCATCCCGTGAGCAGTTTTTGGCCGTCGTGTGTAATATTGGGCGCATGATTCATGATCGAATTATTTTTTAACTAAATGCCAATTGGAACGGCTTGATTTATACATTTATTTTATTATTAACTAGCGACCCGCCCTCGCTTTGCTTCAGTTTATGTGAGGATGATATATAGCCTAATAGCCTTCCTCAATAAATGGGCTATCTAACATTGAAAGAATGTTTCAAATCGGACCAGTAGTTCCTGAGATTAGCGCATTCAAGCAAACAAACAAACTCTTCAGCTTTATTATTACTAACCCCATATAAAATAGTATTATCCCGTTTAAATTCATTTTAGTATAGAGGACATTTCTGTTTTGAAAGCGTTTCAAACAAGCAAATATTAAACACCGAACTAAAAAAGTATTTAGTTTGTATTATAATGATTAGGAAATAACAACTCCATAGATTTCAGAACCACAGTATGTCACCAAAATCTTAACCATTGCACCCCATCTTTTGTTAAAAAACTAAATCAAAATCGGTTCATTTGTTTTCGTGCCACGAATGCCACATAAAGATACACAGATACTTAGTGTGTGCCGCATGAAACTATTTCAGCCGTTTATACATGATTGATAAACAAACATTCAAACATCGTAACAATCTTTTCTCAAACATGCAATGAAATGTTGGCGTTATGATAGTTATTCTTGACTTCAAAGTATCACGTTAGAACTGTAAAGGAATTTCATACAAAATTGAAGGCCTAGGCCGGAAAGTATTTTTTTTTAATTTTAATGTAAACATGGCGGCTGTGTTTATAAACAGGCTGAATAGCTAAATTATATTTTTAAGAATAATTTATAACGTCAAATACTAGGAGTGCATAAACGTTTGGGAGACATCCGCGCTGTGTCGTGTGCGCCCGCCCCCGCCCGCCGGTTGCCCGCACCGCCTGAGATCTAATTGTAAGTTGCGCTATGCCTGATATACCTGCTAATTACCGCTGCACTCCTGGTACTTTATTTTAACATTCAATTACTTTTTTGAGTATTTTTTCATTTCATTGCATATGTTTGAGAAAGTATTATACGTACCTCGCCGTGAAAAGGGGTTGCCAGCCTCATAAGTTATCCATAGTCCATATCACTCGGCCTGCAACCCCCTACTTCCCAGCCTCTACACTAGTTATCTATATTAGTTGATTTACAAACATTGGTAAAATTAATGAAATCTAACTTGTATGTAAATGTATGTAAACACTTTATTGTACAAACAAGAGATAAGAATTATAAGATAAACAAAAAATATAACAGGGATGTACAAAGGCGAAGTTATCCCTTTAAGAGATCTCTTCCAGTTAACTTCACTAATAAATAACTAACTAAATCCAAACGATTTAATTCCCCTAATGACCCAAAACCTCACAAACCGACAAGGATCAAAAACCTGAGCCAAATCACACTCTAAGGTAATTTAGTCTGTAATTCGTATCAAATAAGTGTCGTTTTGCTCTAATGGCTGCCACAAATCAAAGTCAGGTAGCTTTAATGGCTCCAGGATTTGCTGGATTCGGACTGATTTATGTACTGAAGGTAGTTTCAGGCGGCTGTTCACACAGAATGTAGGTCAAGAGTAACTTACAGTTTTCTCTGTTTTAACTGCTTATAAAAGGTTAGGTTAGGTTAGGTTATTCTGGTTATTCATCTTAAATACCTATATAAAAGGAGAAACTGAGTGACTGACTGACATTATCAACGCACAGCCTAAACGGCTAAGCGTAGGCACTTGAAATTTGGAAGGGACGTAGCTTAGGTACCGTAGAGGTGCACTAAGAAAGAAATTCCCGAAATTCCCACAGAAACGGGAATTAGCGGGAAAAATTATTAACTAAAAAAAAATGTTTTGCCCAACGAAGTGGACACGGAAACAGCTAGTATAGTATAATTCTGGTTATTCTTTATTTTAAAGGGTTTTTTTAACCTTCACTCATCATCATCATAATTATGTTTTATCCTTATTGTGTATTTTAGAACGACTGTCCCGTTTTTACTATTGTTAAAATAAACTATCAGAATTTCTTAAGAGTAAAAGAAATAATGATGATGATGTGTTTAAGAAATCCTTTTAAAATAAAGAATAACCAGAATTATGTTGCTATTTTGTTTCATGTGCATACTTTCAATACATTTTTATTTTTACCAACAAAACTTGGTGAGATCACTAGTATATGGGAAAAGAATCGATAACTTAGTTTATCGATGTAATCAATCCCTAGCTGGTTATATGTATAAGATATGGGAATATAGTCGGCCAAGAATGTAGTCCACCTTCATTTGCACGTCATACAACAAGCTCGATGTTCCCTTGCAATAATATTATGACAGTGACAAGTGTCAACCTTAGCGATAATAACATCTCACAGAAACTTTTGGCAAATCTGGTAGACCGCTTTTTTGCCCAACCGATTATTTAATTGAAACACGTTTGAACGTGTTGTAGCCGGCGTCTACACAACTGTGAAATTAAGATTGATTGATTGACGTTGTCCAAAGGAAACCAGAAGACTGTCCTGAGAAGGACATGATTGACGTGACGAGGAAACGAAGGATGATTGCCCTCAAAAGAGCAGTTGGTTTGCGTACACGCTCGGTGCAGCAGCGGCGGCGATGTTTACTGGTCGGAGTCCGGCGGCGAAAGGAACGCGCGCGGCCGGAGCCTGTTTTTATAACGTTGTGCATGCGCAGGCCGAGCGCTTGTGCAGTGCGCGGTGGGGTAGTCAGGAATATCAACGTTTCTATCTACCCACGTGCGTATTAACATTTAGGAGATAATATTTATCACGGAATTATACCTGGCTGCTTTAGTAACTAAGTGTGCTACGACTGTTGGAAATGAATATGAACCCTTGATATAATTAAATGTTCCATTCTGATCATCAAGCGTATTATTACGACAAACCAAATATCCCAAAGTGGTGACCCCGACGTGATGCCTAACGAAGATCAAACCATCGAACCAACTACTGAGCAACAATTAGCAAGTTCTCCAACGCGAGAGCTTCTTGGGATATCTCTATCGCTACGCGTACCACCTTTTTGGCGTGATCAACCACGCCTATGGTTTATCACCTTTGAAGCTGCCACCGCTGATCTGAAAAAAAATCAATCTTAATTTCACAGTTGTGTAGACGCCGGCTACAGTGTCATGAACGTGTTTCAATTTTAATGTTTTTCCCCATAACATTTTTATATTTTGCTGGTCACAAGCCTGAATTAATCTGATCTACGTAATGAATGTTTAAACTATTCTGAAATCATCATGGTGTCAGGTGAAATTTGATAAATTGATGGGATTGTTGGGTCGCCTACATCATGGTAGCGATTAGATCGGACCCTGCTTGGTCCTATACCACCACTACACCTAACTTATAAGTATAGTTATGACTTTTGGCGGAAAATCGTAGTTCTAGAATCCATGGAGTCGCTATTTCCTATTTATTATAATATCACTTTGATTCAAAATCAAAGTGATATTATAATAAATAGGAAATTCAAATATTTTATATATTGACGATGTCTCTGTTGTGAAAGCGTTACAAACAAGCAGATATCAGTAGGTATGGAATAATTGAATTAAAAATGTATGTCCATTTTGGCATAATAATATGACCATACTGAAGGTCGTTATCAAAGTGTCATGTACAATAATTAGGAAATAGCGATTCCATGGATTTTAGAACCACGGTATGTCACCAAAATTCTAACCCTACTTATGAGTATACCTACTTACCAAACAAATCCTAAAACCCATTTCATGTAAGTAGGTCCTTTCTTAAAGTCGAATGTTCCTTGTCAACGTCAGTGCCGGTTGCTCTGTTTAACGCTAATGGGATGAGAGAGACGGCAAGTCCATCTAAATAATGAGATTTTTCTAACCTACATTACGAGACTAATGCTTTGATATAATTACTTTTGTTTTTGTTTATCTTTCCACACGACGTTTATAGAAGTTAGCGCGAGTTGGACGAAAACAAATGAATGATCATTTTTTTTTTTCGGCAGTAGGTACGACGACGCGCTGAGCTAGTTGGTAGAGACCCCGACCACGAAGGTAGTGGTCTTGGGTTCGAATCCTGGTAAAGGCAGATAGGGTAAACTCATCAGCCAGAGATCTGTCAGTCTAGCCTATCAAAAATATTGCTGGTTAGTAAAAACAGATTTTCGATTAAGGTTTCCATTTGCGTAACCACTCACTTGCCTGCGACTTAAAAAAAGGGTGGCTTAAATCGCTTGGACATTCCGTAAACAAGTCGTCGCGGTGTTTGCTTTATTTGAAAATCGACATCTTTGCTTCTACTACAGTATTTGCTAAGATAATTTTTACGTTGTAAAGCTAAAGAAGTGGAGTATTAAATAACACGTATATTTTTGTATTTACAACCGTAATAGCTCCCATATAAAATAAAGAGGCAAAAAAATTGTTAACATACCTACTAAATTTAGATGTTTTTGTAATACCAATCACCAACAACAGAAATAAAATATAACGAAAATAACACGTTATTTTAATTAATAACGGGAAATTAATGAGATGGGCCGAAATTGGGAACAAACACATAACGTAGAATAAAATCAAACATCAAAATATTTATTCAGTAAATTGCCACATACGGGCTCTTTTTTTTAATAATAATAACAATATCAGGGGAATATGTCACACCAATTTGACCTAGTCCCAAACTAAGCTTGTAATATGGGTACTAGACCACTTATATAGAGAAATATATACTTAAATACATCGAATACTTTATTTACACGTCGGTAATGAGGGAATCTACTAGCGCTTCTGACAAGACCATCATTGCGGAGAAGTATACCCGATGAGAAGGCATTGTTTTGGTATCTAAGTTGATAGGTAGCGACAGGATCTTTGTTTTACTTAATGTAGACCTACCATGACCCATTAGTTTGGTCTTTAAAAGCAGATAATGACTATGATACATACATACATACATATATAAACTCACGCCTTTATTCCCAGAGTGGGGTAGGCAGAGCTACAGAATTACCAACAACTAAAAACTTGTTGATAATTCTTTAACCACATTTTGCACACTTAGGCTAAGATATTTAAGTAGTGAATTATTTGACAGAAACTTATTACAATGATTATACACATAACATAGATAGCCATTAACGGTTTGATAGGCATCTATCTAACGTAAAAAACCTTAACGTGATGAGAGGAAAATGAGAAAAAACTTTAGGACAGTGACAAACGGTAGGACAACGAAAAAGTAATATATTATACGCCGAGCTTATAAAAATCGTTGTAAAATAAAGTAATATCTGATAATGCGTTTTTATTCGTCTAAAACAAAATGGCGAATTGAGAGAATTTGCACTTAAATCAATTGGGATTGACCAAAAAAATAACTCATGATTTTACTTTCTAATTCGAAAGAATAGGAAATTTTAAGACAACCATTTCATTAGTTTTGTTTTTACCCAATAATTTTGTTTTAATATCTTTATTTATTTAGCAGACATTTTATGGACGACATGATTATTTAAAATTTGGGATGGTATTTTCTAATAAATTACAACAATTAAATGATCTCTAATGAAAAAAAGTGATTGTAATAGTGTATTAAAACATACTATTTCAAGCGGTTTTCGCCTAACGCGTAAGATACACCTAGGCCGGCTTCAAGCCAAAAACGAAAGTCAAACAAAGGTTAAATATACTTTTGCCGAAATATCCAAAACAGATAAATATTTCAAAAACTTAATAATGCAGAACGGCTTTAAAACCCTATTCCTCGAAATGGTTTTCAAATTGGGGAAATTGTAAAAATATGAACAATCCCAATTGTGAGTAGGTACCTACCTAATACATTAAAGACTAAGTTCTTAAGCTGTCTTTTTGACATCTAATGGTGTAGTCCGCTTTCCATAACTTTTCAAGTCAAATATAATATTGTAAAGACTTAACCTTTGAGCTGAAGTACCTATAGATGTACGTAAAATAATAAATAACAAGCTATGAATAAACTTTCCGTAGACGAAGACCAAACCTAACTAGTATGGAATGAACGAGACTTATCAAGATTTCTGTGGAAATGAACAAATTTACATAATAGCTCCTTCGCTCGTGAATTTGTTGTATTACTAGAGATAGCCCACAGCTTTGTCTAAGTTAGACCAGTTTATTTTGTTGCTATACTGTGGAACTGAGAAGAAGCTTGTACAATTACCACCTTGTCGCAGCTTTAGGTATAATTAATACTAACCTCTCACTGTGTACACTACTGTACTAAATAACTGTACATTTGTACAACTACTGCGTAGGTCTATGTACAAGGAGTTTGTGAAAGTGGTGTTGGAGATAACTTTTATAAAATAAATACATACATACATACATAAACTCACGCCTTTATTCCCAGAGTGGGGTAGGCAGAGCTACAGAATTACCAACAACTCTAAAAGCTTGTTGATAATTCTGTAACCACATTTTGCACACTTAGGCTAAGATGTTTACCAGTGTATTAGTGACAGGTTGCAAGCCCATCGCCTAACAGTACTATACGCCTTTATTCCCTCAGCCGTCTCTTACGACATCCACGGGAAGATATATGGAGTGGCACTATTCTAACCCGGCAACCACACGGGTACGGCAACCACACGTTATGTAAAAATGCGAACTTATCCTTTTAATGGATCTCTTCCAGCTAACCTTGGAATGACGTAGTAAATAATATGTATGGTAGGTACTGTTATAACTCACCTCTAAACACAAATGAAGTCTAAGCGCGTCGAACGTGTTTTGTTTTCGGTAACGACTAGTTGTGACCCCTGGGGGACCAATAGCAGGGTTGCCACTAGTTTATAGTTTTAATATTATGCAATACTTTGTTTAGTAATTGTCATTGTAAAAAGGAATAAATAAGACTAAGACTATTTTAAAATAATGACTTGGTTACTTAGTAATAGTTGGCCCTAAAAGTAGCTGAACACTTTGGTCCATTGTCGCTCTGACGCCTTTGACAGATTAGTACTGCAGTTCAAACATGATGTTAATGTGACAGAAGACTAAAATGTGCAGCTACTTAATTACTCATAAGACCGACCGTACCTTGTAATCTCCTTTTAGGAAGCTATGGTAGATTTTCCTCCTACTTCGTCCGCGTAGAAGTTGTTTATCGCTGCTTCCACGGAAACTGTCCAATTTTCCGAGATAAAAACTATTATATGTGTCATACCTAACCTATATGTGTCAAGTTTCACGACGTGTTCTGTGGTTGAAGCGTGATTGAGTAATAAACATCCAACCATCCAAACTTTCTCATTTCTAATATAAGTAAGATAAGATTATCTCGCTTTAGATTTTTGTCAGAATGGTACTTACAATCTTTAATGTTTAGGTTTTTAAAAATCACAACACTGACTGAGCAATGAAAAAGTCAGAGAGAAATGTGGACTAAAAGCAGAATGCTGTGACTAAGATTGAAAACGGCATGGTTCGATGGTTCGGCCATTTGGAAAGGATATACCTACAGAGCGAAAGTAGGTGGGAGGGCCCTACGGAGAAATACTGGAAAAGGGCCGAATCTTAAGTACCCGAAACCGACGTGCGTGCATGACTCGATGTATGAATGTGGAAGTAGCGAAAGAGATTTTTCAGGATCGTAGCAATTGGGAAGAAGTGATCTCTGTCTCACCCTCTGGGAAACAGGCGTGATTTAATGAATGTATGTATGTACAACACTGATATATTTTAATAATTTCAAATTAGTCATGATCAAATTTAAGCACTGACATACGAGCAAAATGCGTCTTCTAATAAACATGTCACACGTCTAAACACGTCAACAATAGTGCCTAGTTTACTCTAAATTGCAAAATCCATCTGCCGTAACCTGCCCCTGCTAACAGCATTGTTTATCGTTCGGCGTTCATCACGTTCCGAACGGAACACAAAAGGCTAAACACGTTACAACGTGTTTTGTTTTCTTTAACGACTAGTCCCCCGGGGGACAAATGTCAGGGTTGTCACCAGGATGTTTCAAAATTATAAAGTAATGCGTAATTAATAATTTTGATTGCGTTGTTAGTTATTATGACGTTCAAAGTTTATTTTAAGTTTGAGGATATAAAAAAAACCATGCTGTTTTTCTTGTATTTTATACAAATTATTTTGACCGGCATAATCTAGTTTGACTCTCCCCTACTTGGTCCAATAATCTACTCAAAATTCAGCTTAACATCGCGTTTGTGGTTTTTAAGGCTTTTATTTGTGAGGTAATTATGAGTAACCTATATCTAATGAAAAAAGAGAATTTTCCTCTTGAAGGTCTTAATCCGGGAAAAGTTGGTTCAAAATCTATCGAGATAATGAAGTTCTTTTAGTTACTAATGAAATTGGTCAATATTTTGTAAAAAAAATTATAAAAATCCAATAGGTTTTCAGTGGGTAGGTACTCACATTAGTTTTTGCTGCGGGGTAGTCCCTATCTCTTATGCTGTGTGTTTGTTTGATTGTTCCGACCTCACGGTCAATCGTCATAATTAAGCAATCAATTTGAAAATTATGCCTATAAGTCTATTGATTATAATTTACTACTTACTTAATTTCAAACCGCGGAGTTTAGCGTGCTTTTATTGTTTTTTTTTTCTTCCAGAAATTGAATTTGGGATAAATTTTCATTAATCTTAATTAAATTTTCGGGAAGATAGAAAATCATAGATTTATTCAGTTTTTTTTAATTAGGGTAATAAGGGTGGGCACTTTATGCCCAAGGGAAACGACAGGTTAATTTAAATACCAAGCACTGTAAACGGTCCATCGAACTGAATTACCTTAGCCTTTACATCCAAAAACAACATTCCACTAATTCCCCAAAACAGACTTTAGTTTAAGCTACATATTGCACCGAAAACACATCCCTATTTGGTAAACGTGCACCGAAATTAGCACGTTTAGGCGATAGAGGCCGATAGAGGCAATTCTGAGCTCGGTAATTGCTTGGCTCTTAATGGCAGGTTACTGACTGGTTCCACCGGGCCTTCAAAGCAATACTATAACATAATGAAAGAGTTTTATGCTAGTTTTTCAAACTAGTTATTAATGTTATCCTTGGGATTTATAATTTTCTACGACTATGACTTATTGAAATTGGGTCAAGGGTTTAATTTAATGTAGGTACAATCAAGGAAATTGATTCCTAGACCACTGTGGACTATGTCAAAGTAACACTGTAAATTAAATCATAAGAAGTCTCTTACGTTTTGATTGATTACGTCACTTTAACATAGTCCAAAGTGGACTATGAATTAAATTTCTTGACTGTGCTTACATAAAAACACAGTTTGCTAATTTACAACTTTGTCATAACATCCACATAAAAGTAAAACTTTGTGTGGATGTTGGGATGTGCGTGATTAAGTCATGCTTAAATGGCTGAACAGATTGTTGTGAAATTTGGCATACAGGAAGGCCTTATCCTTTAATAATACATATGACATTATAATGTTCTAAGGCTATGTGTGCCAAGGCTAAAGTAATAAATGAATTTGACGCGAACAATGTCGCAGGCAGAAGTTAGTAGCGTAATGAAACAGTAACAATTATATTCCAGTTAATTTGACAGTAATTCGGTCAACTTACGACATTACCAGACCAATACCAAAATGAAGCCTTAACTACGACAATAACTATATCCGGTGTAAATGGGCCTACTTCCGGAACTGAGCTAATTAACGCTAACTGCCCGTTAAAACTCCGTTTAAACGCCGGTTAAGGCCGCCATGTTTATTTTATTCTTGGGATTAATTGTTGGTAATTTAACGTCTTAAATTGGTGTTTAAGGTTTCCTTTAGGTTTGTCGTGAAATAATATTATCCTTTAAGTTTAAATTATTGTTACACTAGCGACCCGCCCTCGCTTCGCTTCAGTTTATGTGAGTTTTCTGTAACACCCGTACATAAAACAGAGTTTATTATACATAAAAACCTTTCTCTTGAATCACTCTATCTATCAAAAAAAAACCGCATCAAAATCCGTTGCGTAGTTTTAAAGATCTAAGCATACATAGGAACAGACAGCGGGAAGCGACTTTGTTTTATACTATGTAGTGATTTGCCTTAACATAAATACACACCCTCCACACATTGTCATAACAACCTTCAGTGAAATAAAATCCTTATAAAAATTTTTTTTGGGGATAAGCTAATTGTTGCCGGCTGTCCTTTTTTTTCCTGTCCCAACACGTTGGGTCTACGTTAAGTACAGCGTAGAACCTGTCGCCACCTTCCGACTACATCATCAGATCAGCTCTTTGATAACATACCTTTTATTACCGACTGGCATTAGGCAATCACAAACGGTAGATTCCCTAAAAGGCAAACTAAAGAAGTTCTGGCTTGACTCTATCTCCTAAAGATCAATTATCCTCTAGGTACGCAAAATGTAGTTAATGTATGTATATTTAACTAAGAATATGTGTGTAGGTCTTTTTTTTATGGCATCGAGTAGACAAACGAGCACACAGGCCACCTGATGGTAAGTGGAAACTGTGACTCATAGACATTCGCAATCACAAGACTGCAATGCAATCCTAAGACTGCAAATGCGTTGCCAACCCTGAGGATAAGATGGAATGCCTCTATGCTAGTCATTTCACCGGCTGTCTTATCCCCAAACCAGAACACAACAATGCGAACACTGCTGTTTGGCGGTAGGTTAATGGATAAGATGGTGGTAGCGATCCGGACGGACCCTGCACAAGGTCCTACCACCCGCAAAGGTAGGTAGGTATTTGAATCTAGTTTTATTTTAATTTTATCTATATAAGTTTAATTGGTTACTAAATGTGTTATATTCTTCTTCTTGTACACTTGATTACTCGTCGCACAACCGTTCACTCTTCTCAATCTCTCAAGGGTTAGCTGGAAGAGATCCCTTAAAGGGATAAGTTCGCCTTTGTACATATTTTTATATTTATTGTATTGTTATGGTTTTTCTTTTGTACAATAAAGTGTTTACATACATACATACATTAAGAAAATCCTTATTAAGCGGCACTTTCACTAATCATCACTACATAATATAAAACAAAGTCGCTTCCCGCCGTCTGTCCCTATGTATGCTTAGATCTTTAAAACTACGCAACGGATTTTGATGCGGTTTTTTTAATAGATAGAGTGATTCAAGAGGAAGGTTTTTATGTATAATAAACTTAGTTTTACGTACAGGTATTACAGAAAACTCACATAAACCGAAGCGAAGCGAGGGCGGGTCGCTAGTTACCTATATAACTCGATTAGCCGATGTGACACGAGTGGCGGCCGAGGATGGCCGAACTACAATAAGTTGATTAAGTAACTCACTGATAATGCTGGGACGTGAGGATAGAGAAGGCACGTAGGGATCGAGGGTTGAGGGAAAAGGAGGGAGCGATTAGCGATTAATTTTACATATTTAATTATTTAGCTGGCAAGTGGTAGGTACGACGTTGCTATGTTTTCATAAGCGCCAAGCAGCAGTGTTCGCATTGTTGTGTTCTGGTGATCGGATAAGACAACCGGATTACTAAATATAACATTGATACATTTCATAATAGTATTTAAGGTTAGCAATGCATTTGCAGTCTTATGATTGCAGTCTTGAGATTGTAGTATCGAGATTGCATAATACTAGGTTTTGTAATGTAAAAAAAAAACACTTTTTGATACGCTCTAATCCTCTTGACAGTAAAGTCTCATTGAAATATTACCGTAAAACGGGGTGGAAAGGGATTAAGGGGTGATTAGGGACACCACCTAAAATAAGTCTTAACGTGTTACAAATAAGAACAAGTATTAAATGGAAAATAAAGTTACGTCTATTGGAAATGATTTCAGCTTTATATTTAGTAATATTATGCTTTATCCCTACTTACCCTGTTTGACGATAGTTGACCACATACGAGTAACATCTTATCTCACTCGCTCACATACATACATACATACATACATTAAATCACGCCTGATGCCGAGAGGGGTTGGCAGAGACCACTTCTTTCCATTTGCTACGATCTTGACAAATTTATTTCGCTTCTTCCACATTCATACATCGAGTCATGCACGCACGTCGGTTTCGGGTACTTAAGATTCGGCCCTTTTCCAGTATTTCTCCGATTTGACTCGAAAAAGTACCCGCGTTCTCGCTCACATTAGCTGAATAATTATACAAAACTTAACGCGATAGCCTAGTTGGTAGTGACCCTGCCTACGAAGCTAGAGGTCCTGGGTTCAAATCCCGGTAAGGCCAGATATTTGTGTGATGAGCGCAAATATTTGTTCCTGAGTCATGGATGTTTTATATGTATTTAAGTATATATTTCACTATATAAGTATTTATATCATTGTCTAGTACCCATAGTACAAGCCTAGAGCTTAGTTTGGGACTAGGTCAATTGGTGTGACATAGTCCCCTGATATTTATTTATTTATTTATTTTGAAAAGGTCGAGGGTAATAGCGCGTGAGAGTGCGATCGCTGTAAGTTCCTAACTTATAATAATTACGAGCGAGGTATTGGATTTCGATCAATATTGGATTTACGAGTCGATCATCACGTACCGAATGAACTTACTGTACAGTCATTAGCAGTTGATATTAATGCTGATCAGATCAATGATTTACGATAATGATCGAAAAGTTATAGTTTCTGTATAGATTTACATGCCCTCATTTCACTGAATTAATTTAGATTAGGTTTCGGTCTTAAACTTAATTACTTTGAAATTTCTCTAAAGCCTTTCTTTATAATTTTAATCTCGAAAACGATCTTGATTTCCAAGTTTTTGTATATTTCGCTGTCAGATGAATTAAGCCGTCAATCAATTGCATACACGATCAATCTGAATCGTGATCGTAGATTCTGATCGTAGATCGCTATCGGCGGATCACTTCGTTTACCCGAATTTCATTTGCCATAATTGTGTCACTTGCCATAAAGGCATTTTTTCTGAAACTGTAAACCTTTCAGGTAATTTTTACATGCCATCGTATAGAGCCCAATAGGTTAGGTTAGGTTTGTTTTATAACAATTCTGAATAGTTCACGATTTTAGAAAAAATGCCTTTATGGCGAATGAATATTATGGCAAGTGATATAATTATGGCAAATGACTTTCGGGCAAACGACAGAGAACCCGCTATCGGAATTCTGACTAAAGGGTACCAAAAATAAATTAAAACATGAATTATTAAACCATGTTCATGCCTTTCACAGTATGCCTCTAGCTTAGTATAGTAGTTATTTCTATCTCATCACGCGTTCGCGTTCAACTACGGTAGGTGAACTCCAGGGTAGTGATTCTGTAAACAACGCCGGTCGTGCGGACTGTCGAGTGATATCCAAGCGGCGAGATTAAGTAGTCCCGTCAGTGCGAACAAAACACATTGTAGCCCGTGCATTTTCAATTAAGCAGCCTTATACGTTCGACACATCGTGCTGCTAAATTGAAAATGCACGCGCTATAATGTGTTTTGTTCGCACTGACGGGACTATTTAATCTCGCCGCTTGGATATCACTCGACAGTCCGCACGACCGGCGTTGTTTACAGAATCACTACCCAGGGTTCAGCTGAAGACCAGCGCTGTGGCTCCTGCTGCAGCACATGCTGAGCTGAGTCCTTATGACGTCACACTACAGTACAACGATTCTATCTCTGCTTTAATCTTCTTTCTATTTTTTTTACCGTCTGTTGTGTTGTAGGTAGTGTGTTTTTGTCAAATAAATGTTTTGTACACAATGTCACAAAAATTGACCTAGTCCCAAACTAAGCTCTAGGCTTGTACTATGGGTACTAGACAACGAAACACTTACTTAGACTTATATAGAGAAATACATAGAAAACATCCAAGAAGTATGAACCAATATTCACGATTATCACATAAATATCTGCTGTTATCGGGATTCGATCCCAGGACGGCCAGTATCGTTGACTACGAGTCACTATAACTAGGCCAACGTGTCGTCACTTTATTCATCAACTATTGTTACAAAGTCCTAACAGATGAAGCTACATAAAAGTCAGTCAAATGTACTGAATACAAACAACGATATGTGTCTAAATCACGTCATTCGTGACTTAAAAGTTTACGACGTTACTTACGTAAGTTTTCGTGTATAAAAGTACTTAAAAAGCTCCCCCTAAAACCAGCTATGGTACGTTTCAAGTTACTTTGTAACAGCACGAAACTAAACTAAACGAAACTTCTGGCAACTGCAATTTACTGCATCGCAGAGAAAATACCTCAAAGCAAAATCAGAACTTCGGCTTTCGCGGAATAACCCGCAGATTTGGTTCTCACTTAACTGTATGAAAGGGAGGGTTTTATTTAGGATTTGTTATGTACATACATACATACAATAAATCACGTTTCCTAGAAGGGCAAGCAAAGACCACTTCTTTCCGCTTACTACGAGCCTGACCAATCTCTTTCGCTTCTTCTACATTCATACATCAAGTCATGCACGCACGTCGCGCGTCGGTTTCGGGTACTTAAAGATTCGGCCCTTTTCAAGTATTATGTATTGTTGAGGGATGCGAGTACCACAAAATGGCCGCCGTGGAGACCCTCGGGGAAGGCCTATGCCTGATACGATGATGAAGACGATTATATTAACTACATAAAGTCACGCTTTTGTTCCCAGAGGCCTAGGCAGACCTACAGAATTACCTACAACTTTAAAATCTTGTTGATAATTATGTAACCGCATTTTGCGCATTTAGGCCAAGATGTTTACCAGCATATTAGTGACAGGTTGAAAGCCCAATACCTAACAGTACTGTAAGCCTTTATTCTGTGGCACTATTTTAACCCGGCAATCACATGGGTTTATTTATTATATGAATGGCAAAAAACCTTTTTTATTTATATTCTTTATCGTTTAGTGCAAACCCCGCTGCTAGTAATGATTTTGCACAAACCCTGCTTTAAATTTAATTATGTACTCGAAAATAGTGTAATAGAAACCGCACAAATCGAAACAAAACCCCTTTTGAAACAATGCCCGTCATTAACTAATCCGATTCAATAATCAAACAGAATTGTAAGCAAATACAAATACGGGAAACAACTAAAATGTAATTTAAAGTAGGGTAAATACGCCTAAATCGGACGGGCAGTCCATTATCACTTGTTAATAAATCCGATGGTGCTTATTACCCGACGGAACCCTAATACCCTATTACGTTTGGCGCTTATCCTGCGATGGGAATTAGTTTTTAGTTTCCATAGCAATTTGGTCTATGAAAAGGTTAGTAGGTTAGTGAAAGTTTAAAGGAGAAGCAGAAAGACAAAGCAAGATTCAGAGACAAAACAAACATAAATACGAAATAAAACCACTTTTGGTTCGAATTTTCAACAAATCTTACAAATTAACAACTTAGATGCTTCAGAAATAATAGACTAGAGTAACCAATTACTCTGAAGTACACGACTAGGGTCTCATCTAGTCCATCTCTAATCCGGTTCACATTTGCTTTAGAAAGAACGAAATCATTGATTGAAATTTCGCTGCCAAATAAATTCGAAATTATAATATGAGTAATGTTTTATTTGATCTCTTATAATACAGCGATATTGACGTTTTCATTGTTATCAGTTCGGTAACCCTACTTAGGTCGTTACCGTGTCTACATCAATTATTTATCCTGCAGTGTCATTTTTGAGTATGTATTTTTTGCACTAAATAACATCCCTATCCTAAACTCGATGCATCCGTGCATAACCCGATACGTATTTCACCCTTCGAACATCATTACACATTCTATTAGTTTCAGTCGAGTGTCGACTAAGCTCTTTCCTCTACGTGGACTTTATTTGTACGGACAGAAGGGTTGAATTTGAACGAGGGGATCATTTTAAACTTGAATCAGGTTGAAATATTGATTGAGTGTCTAGACATTTTACAAGGGTGTCTATTACATGCTTTGTTGGGGTGATTTTCTTTGTATTAGGTATTACATCATTGGAAATTCCATCATTCACTCTGTTACATAGTAAGATGATATAAAATAGAAACGTCGGCATCGCCCACTCATTTTGTACCTTGAAAACCTTTATTTAATTTTATTATTTAAAGGTCTTTAGAAACAAAAATAGAAAAATGTTTTGGGCAAGCACAAAAAAGCACAAGAGGAAAAACTTATAAAAACAAAACAATGTCAACATAGAAATAAAAAAAAGGAAAGAAAAAAAAAAAACTTGTAGTATAATTCTTTAGGAATTGGCTTTTCGAATTAGTTTTATAGTAAGAAAGCATAGAATTCAAGTCTTCTTATTATGTCTATGTATTTGAGTCTTCTTATATAAATGAATGTATTCATTGTTGTCATATTCTCACAATACAAGCCTATTCAAAATGTTAATTCAGTAAATTGACCACGGATTTTCAGATTTCAGATTTATCGCTTAATATAATATTACAGAATTAATTACATATCATGTCACATGAGGGTTGTTTTATTACAGGTCGTTAATATGAAGTGAATCTACTAACGTGTACAGTACAGATCATTGCGGAGAAGAAACGTCGAAAGAAACTCCAAAAACACAAAAAACCCTGATGCTAAGTTGGGTTTTTTCTAACTGGTGCTAAAATCGTTACAAGTCCTAAATGATCATTCAAAATGAAAAATGATAAAAGAAACTTATTATTTTGAAATACCTATTCCATGATACCCAATTTATCAAAGTTCGTCGACTTTTTTTTCCTTTACATTACGGCGTTTGGTGGCCGCCATATTGAATTTGGATTACTGATCTGTGGTAACACACAGAAGATTAAGACAAATCGATTAAAATAGTCATTTAAATCGGGGCCGCGTTTAGTTTCTAGAGCGCCACAAAGGAGCAAACATACACACATATTTAGGATAATAAACGGCTGTAATGGAATCCCTAAACGTCATTTGTCCGAAATGCATCGTTTGTCCGAATTTTGGTTTTCCTATAATTATAACCACTTCCGCTTAAAATTTAAAACGTTTTAGTGTTGTTATAAAAACAATCCTAACCTAACCGACCTGCAGATGTAATTAGAACTCATTTGAAAACCAGATGGGGAGACCAGGTGGATTTCGGACAAATTAAATTCGGACTAACGATGTGTTAGGACAAACGTTGTTGGAATTTTCATAATAAACACATTACTCTCCCTTGCGTGACGTAGTTGGGTAAAAAATCATTCCATGCTTCATAACAAGAAGACCTCTAATGGTTTAGAAATAAAATTATAGAAACTTACCTTTCCGACATTTCCCCCTCCGACCGGTTGATACCAGAGCCCTTTGATGCCGAGAACACGTATATTCGTACGTCATCCTTGTACCACTTAATGCTGTGTAACTCCCCGCATGACGCACCGTCTATGCGACACCGGATGCTGGCTGTGTCGCCCACTAGCGCTGCTGTTAGCTCTGTGGACAAAAAACTACAATTAGTTTCTAATGTTCAGTTGTCAGTCTTTACAGCAATTATAACTAAAGGGCGGTTGACGGATGCAATATGGTGACGAAAGTTTAATATTGATAAGACTTTTATTAAATTTTGAGTATTTATGTATGAATTTATATTTTATGCAGTTTTTTATTATTTCTTTCTAATAATATTATAACACTCACAAACTGATTACAGTTTTTATTAAAAAGGATTTATCAAACAAATCCACTTTCATCCATTCTCTCACAGAACCTTAGGGCCTGTTGTTTGATCAGTAGTTAAACTAATTGTTAAAATTCGAAAAAGGAATTGAAATTTTGACAGATTTCCTTGAGATTACTTAAAATTTTCGATTCCTTTTTCAAAATTTAACAATTAGTTAGTTTAACTACTGATCAAACAACAGGGCCTTAGACACTAAAAACACACATCGAACCAACGACTTGAAAATACATCAAAAAGATCAGGTGCTGATAATAAGCGTGTATGTTGAGGCCCGTAAGAGCCCGAACAGTAGAAGAGTTCCGGTGGGTCACAGTCATATCCATATAACGGATATCGTTCGACATTATTCTGACGTAATTTGCAGCAGATTAGACTAGACCACTTAACGCTCGACGCGACCATCTGGTTTAAGCCACTTAAATGAATCCTTTACATTTTTGATAATGATAATTCTCGCAATGTGTCTTATCTAGGGCCACAGACCAGTATCACTTAATAAGTGTAGCAAAAAATAACCTAATAAAAGTATTTAAAACAAAAGAAAAACATTCTACATTCCTACAGCTAGATTTAAATAACGTCTACGTAACTAAATCCATTTCGATCGCAATTCTGTATTGTTTTGTCCAATCATGTACTTTATTTGTGCTATGTTTGGTTCACTGGTTAGCTGGTCGACTTTTAATTGTGCATTAAGGTTGAAATAGTATGAGTATCTAAATAAATTAACATAATTATATCAATCATTTCAAGTTGTTGGTAATTCTGTAGCTCTGTCTACCCCACTCTGGGATGAAGGCGTGACGGTATGTATGTATGTATGTATGTATATCAATCATTTCTTCGTAACTATGTCTTTTTTTCGTCTTCGTAATTAAACTTACAAAGATTGCAAGAATTGAACCCAAGTCTCCTCGTTCCACCAGACTCAATTTGAGACCTTCCTTCAAGGACGTAATATTTTCCTAATCATCCAAGAGCCCATTAACTAAAGATTAACCGTTGATTAATTACCGACTAGTACCTACCCTAATTAATCTAGTGTTGAGCCGGTGAGAGGTTTCAGGGAGAGGTTTAATTAATTTGTAATATTTTGCCGAGATAAGGAAGTTTCCGAAGGATGCGTTGAATTGTGCACCGATGATTTAAAGATTTTAGAAATATAACGCTATTTTATGATCTTACTAAGGAGAAATCTAAATTTCTTCTGCACATTCTTTTATTCACTTCCTAAAAATCAAACAGGACATAAACGTGACATTAAAGCAATTATTTAACTTGAAAATGTTAAGGTAATTGAGTTACAACCTATAAAGGTTATCGTGATTCCTTTGACATAATTTCATTAATTTTATTTATTTATTGGTGGGAAATCCAACAGTTACAAATATAACAATTATGAAACAAGAATAGGAAGCACAAAACCAATTACAGGATTTCACATGTAGTGACAGAGTAGCAAAGTTAATATAATATTAATAATATGAATATTTAAAACTTATGAATGAAAGCTTTTTAATGAACAAATTATTCGAACGAACGCGTGTCTCAGCCGTATTATTAAATGCATGTTGCAAATTTCATTTAGCAAAATTACATGCAGCAAAATTACCAAGAAAACTTTTTAATATGTGAAAATGAGTCCCGTCGAGAATGGTGCCGTGACCAGGATTCATATTAAAATTTTAACAAAAATTGAGAATGTTTTTAAGTTTCTGCTTCTAGAACTACATGCAGAAGTTTACATAAAATTTTGTAGTAAGTTAGATTCAGGAAAATGGATTCACATTTTTTTTCTATTTATCTTTTTGCGTCCTTCGTTTTAGCACTAAAACTATCAATGTTGTATTTTAAATAAGTCTTCATAAATAATAAACGTACCTACATATAATAAATAAAGTAGAAAACCATTCCTTTTCCTCTGACGTTGACAGCCTGGACTCGAATTAGAAACGGAATGTGACAAACGGACGAAATGAAACTGTCTTAGCAAGATAAGAGGCTTTTGTCTAGTCCCTCAGGCAATAACTAATTTGTTGCAGAACTATAATTCTCACCAGCTTTGCATTTTCTTATTCAAAGCCTTAACGTTGCTAAAACAATTTCATAATAAATGTGTACGGATTGTATGCATGTATGTATAATATATAATAAGTATATATTTCTCTATATAAGTATTTATATCGTTGTCTAGTACCCATAGTACAAGCCTAGAGCTTAGTTTTGGACTAGGTCAATTGGTGTGAGATTGTCCCCTTATATTATTATTATTATTATTTATTATTATAATAATTAATAATGATGTCACTTCAATGTATTGTTTTAAAGATTTCTCTTGTTTGGGCGAAATGTTTTTAGTAAAATGTAACTATCATTTAATAAAAAAGTATTAACCTAAAAAGAAATTTCGACCTCTTTATTATCAATAAGCATAGATTGACGACATTTTTATAATTCAACTTAAAATTACAAACACTGTTTTTCGGGGATTTCCCTCATAAATTAAAATAAATGTTCTACACATTTTTTACTAAGAAGGTCTTTTCCAAACTAACACAGAACGTGCTATAGAAAGGGGATCCAGAATTTTCCACCGGTAAGGCGGAATTCCTCCGCAAGTTTCTCGCCTCTAATAAGTGAAGTTGTAAGCTTCGGGCACCTCGTGCCTTCCACTCGAGCTTGTAAAGACGTCCGAAGCCGCAGATAATATAGATACAGACGAAACAGTCAGATAACAAACCAAATTTTGGTCCATTTTAACTCACATAACTGTTCGTGAAAAAAAAAACACTCGGTTTTAGTTAAAAATTCTGTTAAGTTTTTAATTTCTTATTTTATGTTTATAAATTTGTACTACGAGTAGTATCATCGGGGAATGCATCGTTCGAAGTTCATAATAATACTATCACAATGTGTTTAGAAAACTTAGTTTCATAATGGCATTTAGTAATTAATATTTTTGTACACATAATATTTGTTTTTGATAAAATTTTATTACAATTTATAATAATCATACTGAAATAAAATAATGGGAATATTACAAGTAAATATTTTTATAAAAAAAATTGTTAGTTAAGACGCACCCACAAAATTGATAGTAAATGAATCTAGTCTCTTTAAATGTCATTAACTTAACTAAATCGTATTTGTCATTATCATGTTTATGTTTAAAGTTTAGGCGGACAAGGAACTAAAATAGCAAAAAAAAACTTTGATGCCAAGATTTCAGAAGAATAGTCATTCTTCTATTGGAAATTGTTATTTATTATATTAAAACACAAATTAAGGCTATAATAAAGCTTATAACGTAAGTACTCGTATTAACAGTGCAGTAGGCTTAGGCGCTATAATATACAAAAAAAAAGACGTAATCAGATCAAACAAATTATTTAATCCTCAACCTGAACTAAAAATATCTGTTTTTGATTTACTAGTATTATTATGATTTAAATATAACGTCAAATACTAGGAGTGCATAAACATGAATAGTACGTTCTATGACGTGTGGTAGACATTCGCGCTGTGTCGTGTGCGCCCGCCCAAACGCCGGTGCGCCGCACCGCCTGCGATCTAAGTTGCGCTACTCACATTCTAATTACCGCTGTGCTCCTAGTACTTTATTTTAACATGCAATTACTTTTCCTTCCTAGGGTGGCCATGTGCCACTTTTAACCCGTTTTTAAGGTAAACAATACTTTCATAGTATGAGACATGAAAAATTCATTTTTTACCGAACTTTATCTATCTGTGTAATTTTTCACTGTACTGACTGTTTTACTCCGCATTCCTCTTGGACAGTTCCTGAACTAGTTTTTCGCTCCACATACTACGGCGTGCCGAATTCTGCGGGAGACGTTTAGTGCAATACTTCAGCTCGTTGCTTTTACTGAAGAAATACTCAACATCGTAAAGTTTCATCTTTCACATGGCATAATATAAACTATTATATACCTACTTGAAGTTGAATATTGTTAGGCGATGGGGTTGCAACCTGTCATTATTATATGGTTACAGAATAACAACAAGTTTTAAGAGTTGTTGGTAATGCCTACCCCACTCTTGGAATGAAACTGTAAATGTATGTATGTATGTGTATGTATGATAGTTTTTTCTTAGTTGACATGACGACTCATTAAACTTGCATTTAAAGGTTGTATAAAAGTAAATGTTTGGATGTCCGTTCCTGGTTTTTTTAAATGTTGTCTATGTACCTATCTATCTATGTATATTATTTTCTAATATCCAAATTACAATCCTAGAGTTAGAAATGAGTATTATTAATGTAAGATTGTCCCTAGATATTTATTTATCAGTTGTTTACGGAAACTAGTGTGTAAAAATTTAAAATATGCAGAGCACCTTTAATGTTTTTAGATTCTATGGTTTTTTTTTGTAATTATTTAAGAACTAGCGACTGCCTTTGGCTCAGCTTCGGTTTCTGTCACTTTTCCATAACACCCGTGCAAATAAAAACCTTCCATGAAAAATTATCTATGATGGTAAAAATCTCATAAAATTCGGTTGCATGGCTTAAGAAAAAGCAGATAAAAAAATAGAAATACAAAATAGACGTGCAAAGGAATTTGTTTAATATTATGTTACAACAAATAGTAAGGGTGAATATTAAGCAAGCGCAAGCGAATGCCATTATAACCATATTTTTAAAACTACATTTCTGCTGCTGGCAAGGATAATTAAATTGTGCTTTTACTTTAATATTTCGTTTCAAGATAGAACACGTCCGTCATTCCATTATCTTTTTGTTCTTAGGTAAAAACCTAATTTATAATGCACTTTAATTAAACTAAGAACCTAAGAAAGAGCTCGAGATGACATATTACCGTTAAAAATAACAACTAGTAAAATAAAGTTGTATAAAACAAATGAACGCAAAGACAGCTTAAAATGTTATTACATTGAAGTCAATTTGCTTAAGTTATTTTAGTTTTAAATTTGATAAGTGTTATAAAGTGTAATAGCACTTTAGAGTCGTTCTCAATTCAAAACTAAGAACATTGTTTAAAGTACAATTATTATTTTAGTTAAGCAAGAATGTTCTAGAATGGAATCATTTAGCTGACGCAGAACTTTAATAATAAAAGTAACTTTAATAATAAAACGCATATGACTGTTTTATTCACTGATTCAGTGGAAACAAACCTGAAGCTCTCTTCTACTCGGTAATACCATATAGCTTTTGACACGTTCTCATTTTGTGTTTAACTTGGACGCCAATGCTATCAAGTAAATAAGAGCTGTAACATGTCAAAAGCAGTATATCTATACTAATATTATAAAGCCGAAGAACGCGCTAATCTCAGAAACTTCTGATCCGATTTGAAAAATTCTGTCATTGTTAGATAGGCCATTTATTGAGGAAGGCTACTCACGTAAACCGAAGTGAAGCGAGAGCGGGTTGCTAGTATTATATAAGTTTGTATTTATGTATCTATTTTTTTTTCAAGTACACTTACAACGGGGATACTTTCTTTGATACTAGATTTTAACTAGATTTTTATGATATTTTAAATCTACACTTTATAAATGTATTGTTAAATACACAATAAAATTTTACTAGTGAATTTAAACTACAATAAAGTTAGTTAGAAACAATTACAATCTATTTTAATCTTAAATTTACAAATAAATTAATTTAAAGGTAGTTATGCTATCACAGTTTTTAGCATGATAAGTTTTTTTATGGCATAGAGAAGACAAAGGAGTACACAGGCCCCCTGATGGTAAGTGGAAACTGTGACCCATAGACATTCGCATTCACAAGACTGCAATGCAATCCTAAGACTGCAAATGCATTGCTAACCCTGAGGACTAAGATGGAATGCCTCTATGCTAGTCATTTCACCTGTTTCATTTTCGATTATCCTCCTTATTAAACTAAAACCTATTTTTTTTTCTGTTCAGATCTATTGACACCGTTTCAACCACTCCCTAAATTAACCTGCCCCGTTGACCCATTTTAACAATTTAAATAAAATATCGGGAGACCCTAAACCCTTGATCCGGATGAAAAAAGTTATAAAGCCGGTCCTAATTGTAAAAGGCCGTTTAACAAAATTACAAGCGTAATCTGCAATCCGGCCCTTCTCTGTACCCTTGCCATGAGTTGCGATTACTGTACTCGAAGCGAGTCGAATGCTCTCTCTGTCCCTTACAGTATTGTTACAGAGTGCAAGGGACGGAGCGTTCGACTCGCTAGCGAGTACGGTAATTGTTAGGGCACTGGTCGCAGAGCATGAAGGGTGGAGATGGTTCACTTCGTCATTCGACCGTTTGGGTCAGTGATGAAGAGTTCATTTTTATTTACAACTAGCGACCCGTCCTCGCTTCACTTCGGTTAACATGATTTTTCTGTAACACCCGTACATAAAATAAAATAGATTTTGCATAAAAACCTTTCTGTTGAATCACTCGAGCTATAAAAAAAACCGCATCGAAATCCGTTGCGTTGTTTTAAAGATCTAAAGATACATAGGGACAGACAGAGAGTGCGAAGCGACTTTGTTTTATACTATGTTGTGATTTTGGACTAAGGCCCTGTTGTTTGATCGATCAGTAGTTAAACTAACTAATTTGAAAAAAAGTTATCCTTTGGTCTATTAAATAAATCATACTTATTTTCATTTGTTTTTATTGTTTAAGAATCAATTGGTGTTACTTCTTATTGAACTTAGCGTTATATAGAATTACTACTACATTGACAGAACTGAGACACCTTTCAGTGCTCATTGTAGTTGCACATTTAAAACTTATAAATATAATAAATATCCCGTGTGGTTGCCGGGTTAGAATAGTGCCACTCCATATCCTTTTGATTTTATTACGACTATTTTTCGTCATAAAGAATACACGATAAAGACCTACGCATGATGATATTATTTATTAAAAGAAATACTAAGTACTAAACTTTTGTCAAAAATTTCATTTATCAAACGTTCCAGCGTTTTTTTACACCAAACTGTAACATCTTCTAAAATCTAATTTACCTTGATCGCTGGTACAATTACTCAGGTCAACCGGCGTAATTCGTGATGGAACCAGCGCAGTACCCCCCCCCCCCCCTCCCACGAGGGGAAACCCTATGTGCATGTTGATTAAAAATGGATTGGCGATGGGGTTATAAATTTACCGGAAGATCAAGAGAGCAATATAGTTTACGATTGGATTTTGAAAAATTCAAGGGTTAAAATTGCTTGAGCATTTAACGTTAATAACTTAATGAAAAGCAATCTTTAAAAACCCGAATGCATTATGGATATTGTTATTAAACCCGTTTATTAATGCTACTACATTAATATATTTTTTGAGATGTTCATAGTAAGACCTGATATTGATACCTGTATTTTTTCATTTGCAACGAAACTAGAGTCATATTACATTAATTAACATCGGGTGAGACAAAGGTCAAACGCAAATACATTTTGGACAAAAAAAGCTGTCAAACAACTCCTAATAATAATAATAATAATAAGCATTTATTTCGAACAAGTTCATAGATCGTTAGTTACAATACTCTTAAAACTATGTTAGTAAATAATACTATAAACTTTAAGGTAAATAGTGCCCTCTGGACTCCACATGGACTGAGTTCCAGTGGCGAACTATGGGACAGTGCAACCTATCTAGGATCTTGTTTAGGAGGCTGTTGGAACTGCCACTTACTCGACGCATCAGGGAGGCAACTCTTTAATAATAAAGACTTTCGGGCTTAAAAAATATATGTTAAAAATACAAAAAGTGATAGACCAAGGTATATACCTAATACGCGTACATTTTTACAAAAGTATTAATCAAAACTTTTTTAATAATCTATTATCATGGGCAAATTGGGTGTGGCATCAACAGAATTGAAACCTATATCATTACAAAGGAATTAGTGAAAACGTAATTTCTTAATATGGCCGCAAATACCTAGCCGAAGAACAAAAATATGGGCGCTTGAAAACAAGATTATGTTGATGATATAGTCCATAGAAACATTGGAAAATATATTATTGTGACGGATAATTTATAGAACTAGGTTTAGGGTATTTGATTATAACACTCTATCATCAACATAACCTAATCTACTTAACGGAGAGTTACACAAAGGTCTATAATTGTGTATTCTGTACAACAAAACAACTCTCTGATTCTAAGAAAATTGTTTATTTTATTATTTATTTACCAAAAGTTTATATGGACTATATTATCTGGTTTTCAAGTTCCCATATTTTTATTCTTCGTAAGCTAGGTAAATTTGCGGCTATAGTAAAAAATGATGTTTTAACTTATTACATTTTCAATTCTGTTGATGCCACACCCAATTTCCATACAAAAGTGCCCATGATCCTTTCTATGTGTAGTTAATGTATAAACATAATGTAGGTACTATTATTAGTTTCCAAAAACATTATCTGTAAAACTAACCTCGCTATCCAATTTCCCCGCCCTAAATTCAACCTTAATCCACTTCTAACCCATAAACCTTCTATTACACCGAATACCTGAAACTTTTATCACCTTAATTAATCTCCATTCATAAATTAATGCTTAATTAAAAGGAATATTCGCAGTTAATGGGGCATTTATATGAATAAATTATAAATGAGTTGGACAGTCTCTTTAATTATTAAGGGCGAGGTGAAGTTAATTAGTTGTCCTTTAGATGTAAACAAACATAATGCACCTTTAAAGGATTCACCACACTGAATGCTAAAATACGTTGACGCAACGCTGACGCAGTGATCTTCTGCGTCACGTATTTAGGTTGCGTAAAAAAAATATTGGTCAATAATAACTCTTAAGTGATGTAATTGACCTTTAGTATACAAATATTTGTCATAGTGCTCAAAACATCATAATTATAAGCATAACATCGTACTAGCAACACACGATATTCGCAAAACATTATATTTACAAATAGTCGGGTTTTGTTATAAAATCATTAGGTAGGTTTAGGTTCTGTTAGATTTATATCAAGCCCGGAGGGCCAAACTACCTAGAAATAGGAGCTCCGCCGTAGTGGAGCTCCGTTGACACTAAATTCATGTCTTAATAATAGTTAAGTTTTGCTAATGTGATGTCTTGCTACTATGATGATTTGCGAATGTCATGTTTTGCAAATATGATGTTTTTCTTTTATGATATTTTTCAGAATATCATGTTTTGCGAACATGGTATCCAACGACGGAAGGGAATAAAAGAATATAATGAAATTATTTGAACCGCTGCTGCTGTTGAAACATAACGTTCAAGTAACAAAGCCCTTAATTATGCGGCTACTTACGTAAATCGTGCGAGACCTTAATTTCTTAATTCATTTGTCCTTACTAATGGAGATCTTTAATTACTCAGGATTATTAGTAAAGTTTTTCGCTTCGCTAAAAACCCAATTTATCGCTCTGCATACTGAATACGGTAAATTTATAATTTTGTCACAATCTACTTTAATATTCCCTAAAGTAATTTTATCTCTCGCTTTATTAAATAGTAGGCATGTGTGTAATTACCTAAATAATTTAATAGCAGGTACAAAGTTGTCTGCAATGCTGTCTATAATGCAAATGGAATATTCTATTTTTTTTTTGTTTTCAATTAAGTTTATTTGTGTCGTATTGTATTGTATTAATGAAGAGCCTGGAAAACAAGCGATTGTTGTACGAGTATGAGTTAAATTATTTAGAATTTTGAGTCATTTTTCCTGTTTCTTCTTTTACGGCGAAGTCTTACGTGGAGCTTTATTCAAACAAGACAGATTCAAAACTGTACGACAGCGGCCAGTAAAGGATTCATGACTATTTCCTGGCCAAGGCCGGCAAGAATTCGTGACTGTAGTGCTGATAAAGGCGTAAAGTAGCGCTAACCTTGAACATGGTGTCTTTTATTTGGAAGACAATAAAAATATTACCAAAAAAAACTACAATTGAACTAGCTATGAGTAGAATTCAAAACATGCGTGGGATTAGTACCAACCACTTGCCCCAAATAGAAAGGTTACGTCGACATACTTAAATATTTATGAAAGATAAACTTCCCTTCCTCATCCCACATGTTAATTTTCCAGGATTAAGAGATTAAATAAACTACGTAGACAGGTTTGTGTGGGAAGATTGGTTGCTGGTTTTACCGTACTTGACTTGACTTTAAGGTAAAAATGAATATCTAATGTTAGCTTATACAAAGCCTCTATTGTAGGTTTGCGGGTGGTAGGACCTTGTGCAGGGTCCGTCCGGATCGCTACCACCATCTTATCCATTAACCTACCGCCAAACAGCAGTGTTCGCATTGTTGTGTTCCGGTTTGGGAATAAGACAGCCGGTGAAATTACTAGCAAAGAGGCATTCCATCTTAGCCTCAGGGTTGGCAACGCATTTGCAGTCTTAGGATTGCATTGCAGTCTTGTGATTGCGAATGTCTATGGGTCACAGTTTCCACTTACTATCAGGTGGCCTGTGTGCTCGTTTGTCTACTCGATGCCATAAAAAGAAAAGGTTAGGTTATAAATATACAACATGTTTACTCAGTAAATAGCCCGAAGACTATTTTACGTCAAAAATCTACCAGCACCAGCATCTATTATTTTACGAAGTAAAATTATATTGTCTTTAACCGTACCTTATTATCATATTATTATTGTTTATTTATTTAATGGCGTCTACATAATAACGTAATTGTGTAGACGCTATTAAATGTCAAGTAAATATATATAAGCAACGTTGTACGGTGAATCCTGTCCTGTCGACGAAGTCCAGTCATAGTCGTTACGACCCTTGAAGTTGGCGAGCAACCACTTCAATGGCTTGGTGTGATCTTGACCTGTGACTCATTTGAAACCATCTTTTCACTGTTATTTAATTAAATGTAAGTTCTTCATCAATGTTACAAGTTGTCCCACAAAACTGCCATGGATTTGCGAACTAAAATCAACGATAAAGTAATTTACAAAAAAAAAAGACAGATGTTTTCAGGATGACAGCCAGCCATAGACCCCTTATTATCATAACGAATTTTTCCAAGGATGACAACTTGACAGACTAACAGATGGCTTGTGTGCTCCTTTGTCTTATGAAAGCCAAACAAAAATGATCAATATCATTTTTTTTTAAAGTAGCCTATGTGTTAATCCAGTGTATAGACTATCTCCATTTCAAATTTCAATAAAATTCCTCCAGCCGTTGCTGCGTGAAGGAGTCACAAACATACACACACACACACTTACAAACTTTCGCCTTTATGACATTAGTGTGATACCTACTTGTGATGTTATAAAGTAAAGCACGAAAAATATCTACTTCTATATATTCGAGCCGACATCATCCCGATATCTTTTCCACTGCCCCGATGATCTCCCAATCTAAAAACCCGCACATAAGTTTGCCTATCCCTCCCAAACCCCCAAACATCGAGACGCCATAAAGCTTGCGAGTAACGACGACCCGATCTCAAACTTTTCACTGAGACATAAAAACGGAAAGTTTTTTCAGCTCGCCTGAGGAGCTTTTGGGTTTGATAGGGGCGAGTTACTTGTACGAGTTACTGTCTTAGTGAGGGTTTTAGTTTAGTAAGTTGTATTCAAAGTTTCTTATTTAGAATTGGTAGAAGAATATTATCAATGTGTGTCAAGTGTATCAGAAAACAAATGGAGCAAGGAGGATAAAAAAATGACAGGCATTCTACATGAAACAACCCAAATGGCTTTCAATGAAACCAGAAAAAATAACCCAATTGGATGATAGCGATAACTCCAAAGTAAACAACAATGATTGACAGCAAAATTGTCAATCAGTGTTTGTTTTACAGCAAAGAGAAGGTACTCAAGCACACAGGCCACCTGATCAAAAGTGATATCTGAAACCCGGTGACAATTGAATTCTTTATACTATAATCTTATGACTGATATCCCACGACATCCAAAATTTTGCCATTTTTACAAGTTATACCTATAATATTTCGTATGGAATTTATTTATTTCAATTTTAGTTTCCTAATTATTTTTAAATTTCATTAATACACTACAAAGGTTTAAGATAAAATTAAATGGTTCAATTTCTTACTTAATGTTTAAAATTAAAGTGTGAACTCAACTCTTTTCATGTGCTGCGAGTTCAAGTGTTTCGATTACGCCGAGTTTTATGAATTTAACTATTTTTATGTTATGTAAGTATAATATAACTTAAAAGTGTCCAATATTCCTAACTAAATAATCCACAAAATTAAATGTATGAAAACCACCGTTCTCATAAAATTCTCCATATAAAACGCCAATTTCATACGTAAGGACCTAATTTTTCAAAATTCAAAAAATATGACGTTTACTCGTAAACCACTAGTTTAGTACTAGCCATTCTAGCGCTCTTCGTGGAAACATTCTCCCACCTCCGCTACATAAATTGTTGGCCAATTACAGAACTGCACAGTTATCGCCCAAGTTTTCCCGAATATTTCTTTTTTATTGCCATAGTTCTAAAAGGTTAAAACTTTTATTTATGACGCTACTCACCGATAGTTGGATCTAATGTGCATGAAATTTGAGATTTAGTTGCTGGCGAGAATAACTGATAGTACACAGGGTATAATCTAGATGCAAATCGGTAAGTTAGTGATTATACGTGGGGTTTGTGTATTTAATTGTTTTTATGTTTATTATTTATTTTTACTTTTATATGTCTCTGTTAGTATTTATTCACAAGATCTAAAATTTTGGTAACGCCGTTTCTGTATACTTTGTTTTGTACTAAATAATGTCTGCCGCATTCTGCTTTCTTATTTTACTCAATCACCCAAAGGTTAGCTGGAAGAGATCCCTTAAAGGGATAAGTTCGCCTTTGTACATTCTAACTCTGTATTGTATTAGATTTTCTGTTTTTTTTTTGGTGTACAATAAAGTGTTTACATACATACATATTTATTTTTGGTGTTTCCTTGTTTCGCCGACAGAGAGTTTCATAGAAAATGTTTTACATATTATTTGGTTCTTGTATTTTTATTTAAAATGCTTCAACGACTATTCACTTCAATAAAACATAACACACAGAAATATAATTCAAAGTATTTTATTATCTCTTTTTTTATTTAATAAACTAATCAAACAGTCGTTTTTTAAAGCATATTGTTTGATTGGTGTATTTTTGGTGGCCCCTTGTTTCCACGTTGTCATTTCATCACGTCATCAATTAACATCAATGGTGTTATTAAAACAACGGACGGGTGGACGATTGAGCGATATCGCAGCGACGAGTTTAGGTAGTCCCGTCAGAGCGAATAAAACACATTTTAGCGCGTGCATTTTCAATTACAAACATGCTGCTAAATTGAAAATGCACGCGCTACAATATGTTTTGTTCACACTGACGGGACTACTTAAACTCGCCGCTTGGACATTCACTCGTCCGTCCGTCCGACCGTTGTTGTTCAGAGAATCACTACCCAGGTGAGGTAGAGTTCAAATGCAAGCCTATTTTGGATAAAAAAATACTTCAAACTTTGTCAAGCAGAAACCCCTCTTTTCCCTTAACCCTTCAATTGATTTTCCTGTAGCGAAATATCGCATAAGCTGACAAGTAAACTGTACTTAATATAATAGAGAGTGACAGTCGGGGGGTTATTATTAAGGTCATAGACATTCGTGAGCGACGTTTTCATTCGATACTTCTCTGAAACGTATTTCGCAACGTTTCTCGGATTTCGCCGCAACTGTCATTTCGTTTAAATGCGAGTTGACGTGAGCGCAGTGCGTGTTGACATTACACATTTCGTTTATTACATACTAGCGACCCGCCATCGCTTCGCTTCGGTTTATTTGAGTTTTCTATAACACACGTACATAAAACAAAATTTATTATACATAAAAACCTTCCTCTTGAATCACTCTATCTATTAAAAAAAACGGCATCAAAATCCGTTGCGAAGTTTTAAAGATCTAAGCATACATAGGGACAGACAGCGGGAAGCGACTTTGTTTTATACTATGTAGTGATAGTGATTAACCTAGTCCTAAACTAAGCTATAGGCGTGTATTTGGCAACGAAACATTTAATCGATAATAAAATATTTTATACTTAGATAAAAAAACACCAAAGACTCAATCTCTCTTTCTACCATATCATACTTATTCTACCATTCATACAACTGTATTTTAAAATCAACTTTAATACAACTGCTATGAACTTAAAACAAAACTAGCAAGGATTTTGAGTTGATACTGTTTTGATCTAGCAGTGCGATATTTTTAATACTTACATTATATATTTTTTAACTTATCCCCTTTTTACAAAGCAAACGAATTATAACGTGCCTCTATTTTCGTTTTACAGTAATTACTTCTGACACTCGATATTATTAATTATCGTTGAGATATCGACAGCTTCGGTAATAAGCCCCTTTAGAATTCATATTACAAGTTTAAGTTTTCATAAGTTTGAAGTCTTACTGCTTCAGGTGCTAAATTAAATAATTTTAGAACGATAAAGTTTCCTTTTCTGTTATAAAATGATTAGAAAATTTTATAATGAATTATATAAAAATTAGTTATAATAGGATTAAAATTAATTTAGTTTAGACTTTTAAATATTATAAAACAGATTTAAGTATGTAACTTTTATTCATTAGTGACTATTTAATATCAAAAGCCTATGAAGCTAACGGACCCGGGTTCAATTCCTGGGCAGGGCAAGGGTCTACCACTATCTCATCCATTAACCAAACAGCAGTGTTCGCATTGTTGTGTTCCGGTTTGGGGATAAGACAGCGGGTGAAATGACTAGCATAGAGGCATTCCATGTTAGTCCTCAGGGTTGGCAACGCATTTGCAGTCTTAGGATTGCATTGCAGTCTTGTGAATGCGAATGTCTATGGGTCACAGTTTCCACTCACTATCAGGTGGCCTGTGTGCTTGTTTGTCTTCTCTATGCCATTAAAAAAAAAGATGTGTGACGAGCGCGAATTTTGTGCTTGTTTCCTGTGAATTCAAGCATGCATTTATCTATTTAAGCAAGTTTAATGTGGTGACACAGACGAGCTTAGTTTATGACCAAACAGTGTACTATTATTTATTATCTCTCAAATTTAAATATTTCGAAGTTTTAAAACGTTTATTTGGATTTCACACTCTTACCTACCTTACCAGTTAAATTTAAAAAAAGAACAAGTACAAACTTACATTGTATTATTTTCTTTGTCACCTAAAACTCAATTTTATTTACAACGCATATCGCTACACCGCGGAGTTTTTTATTAGAAAAGTTTTGTTGTGTTTGTTCGGCGTCCGCTCCAAACTCCTAAACAAGTAGCTACAATGTATTTTACAGCGTTGTTCTCTGGACATCCAGGATAAACAAACAAATATACCTACACTGCTTTAGGTACGCAGTTTTATTCAGATTACATTGTGTTATAATTATAACATAAGTACTGATTTGTTAGTTCAATCAGATTTTTTTTCCTAGTCTACTTTGGACCATGTCAAAGTGACACTTAATAAAATTATAGATGTCTCTTATGTTTTGACTGATTGCATCACTTTGACATAGTCCAAAGCGGACTAGGAATTAAATTCCTTGCCTCTTTAATGCCTGCCTGCTGTCCCGTTTTTTTTTTAACAAACACTGTTAGCCCAGTTGCAAAGCTAGCGGTCCCCTGGATCGAATCCCGGTCAGGCAAAAATTTGTGTCATGAGCGAGGGTATTTGTTTTGGATTTTTAGGTGTTTTCTATGTACGTTACTATGTATTTCTCTATATAAGTATGATAATCATTGCCTATTACCCATAGTATAAGCCAAGAGCTTAGTTTCGGTCTATTTAAGTTAATCCGGGTGAGATTTTCCTCCAGAAAAAAATTGGCATCACCTTTTTTTTTATGGCATCGGGAAGACAAACGAGCACACAGGCCACCTGATGGTAAGTGGAAACTGTGACCCATAGACATTCGCATTCACAAGACTGCAATGCAATCCTAAGACTGCAAATGCGTTGCCAACCCTAAGGACTAAGATGGAATGCCTCTATGCTAGTGATTTCACCTTTTATACATACATACATACATACATTAAATCACGCCTGTTTCCCAGAGGGGTAGCGAGATACCACTTCTTTCCACTTGCCACATTCATACATCGAGTCATGCACGCACGTCGGTTTCGGGTACTTACGATTCGGCCCTTTTCCAGTATTTCTCCGATTTGACTCGAAATGGTAAATTGGATGATTATTCTTTATTGTACTTATTTAAATTATTTTGTATATTGAATTACATTTTATGATTACGCTTCAATGAACTAGATATTCATCACTGTTAAATTTTAATTAAAATGTGGAACAATGTCATTGCCTACGAAGTATTGAGATTTGAGTTTTGATTCGTTGGAACTGAATTGGGAATCGGTAATTTATTAACGCTTAATATTCAATTGTCTTAATACTGCTTATTACAATTTACTAATAAGAAGTAGTATAAACTAAATAAAATAATAATTTAAATACCTGTAGGTACTTATGACTAATCACAGAGAAGGAACTTTCATAAAATGGACATAATTAATGGACACACTTATCATATAACAATTTGAAAAGAAGTTAATTTTTGCGTTTTTTACAAGCTTTTATTTAACTTGCTTTGTATGTATGTCTGTGTGTATGTAAGGGTCAAAACTTGCAAGTTTTTGACCCACTTTTCGGTTTCTGATGAATTTCTTTTAGTCCTGGTAACAAAACAATAATATAGTACCATCGAGCTGATCTGATGATGAAGACTCAGGGTGGCCATAGGAACTCCTAAACTACACATGATAAACCCGTCGTGTTAGGGCTTGTTAGAATTGTCTTGACGAGTAGATGACGATGTGCAAAAAAAAGTACAGTAGGCAACAAAAGTTGTCCCAAAAATGAATTTTTGACAGAAACTTTTTTGTTTTCATACACAAGTTTGAAAACAGAACAAGTTGATTGTCTTTTGAAACGTCTCCAACTTACGGCAATAAGTTAAGTTTTGATCAACGCCAAAGCGTACAAAATATTTACAGCAACAAAAAACCTCCCCACCAAAGGTCAAACTTTACCATCCACCCCATAAAAAGGGTAATTCTCCCATAACAAAACTTCCCGGATTTCCACAAAACGTCCGCGATATTACACGCCACATTAACATTTTTACCGCTACATAACTTGGACTAATTCCCCAACTTGGCTGTAACTACCGAACGTTACCGTCAAACTTGGCGTATGATTTAGCTCTTAAGATGCGCTGGAGTGACGCAACGGACTTAAGACAGTTACAACTTTTCTAAATGCTCTTTTTATGGCCGAAAACAAATGATCATACACGCTGATTAATGATTTTGGGAGTTTTTAGGGCCTTACCAGTTGACCATGTCGCTTTTAACACGTTATTGTATTGTTAACGTTAAGGCTTATTTATCGATAGATTACGTGAATCTACTAGCGACGGGATTGGTTTAAAGACGAAACTAATAGAAACGCTAGAATGTATACATGTATGTATGTTTGTAAACACTTTATTGTACAAAAGAAAAATATTTTTTAATTTATTAATTTATATAAAAATATGTACAAAGGCGAACTTATCCCTTTAAGGGATCTCTTCCAGCTAACCCTAGGTAGCGTAGGTAGTGCATCTTGGCTAGGGCCTCAGGGCTATCAACACATTTGCATAGGATTGCAGTCTTAACATTGAGGTATGTAGTCTTAAGAATGCAGATGTCTAAGGGTCACAGATCTCATTTACCATCAGGTGGCTTATACCCTCGTTTGCATTCTCTAATGCCATAAAAAATTACAGTATAACATACATTACATTACATTAAATCACGCCTGTTTCCCAGAGGGGTAGGCAGAGACCACTTCTTTCCATTTGCTACGATCGTTACAAATTTCTTTCGCTTCTTCCACATTCATACATCGAGTCATGCACGCACGTCAGTTTCGGGTACTTAAGATTCGGCCCTTTTCCAGTATTTCTCCGATTTGACTCGAAAAAGTACACCCTAAGACGGCTCCTTCCGACCCGTCCACTCACTTTCAATCTGTATATCTCTTAATTTATATTTCTTAAGAAATTTAGGTAACAATAATCCCAGACCATAAGTGTTAAGATCCCTTGCCAAGTAGACCTTGCAGCCATTTGGTCACGGTATTCGCCCACCCTTTCGCACCCTTGGAAAGTGTCCATAAAATCATGAAAGGCCAAATGCATATTTCTTTTTAACTTGTTAAGAGGGTTAGTTGATAAATAGTGTTGTTAAGGGTGTGGTTTTTTGTGGAAATAGTTTTTTTTTTATGTTATGGATGGAGTAACTCAACGTTTCTGTAATAAAAAATAAAAGAACATACCTGTGAGTTACCGTATTTATTTCAATTTATTCTAGTCAAAGTAATATACACGTCATAATAGTTTTAAAATGCAATTTCGGGATTTTGTATTTTACTTTTAAATACTGTTATACTAATTTATTACAAACAATAATAATATGCAGAGTAGTGATTTTCTGAACAACGACGATCGGACGGACGGACGAGTGAATGTCCAAGCGGCGAGTTTAAGTAGTCCCGTCAGTGCAAACAAAACATAATTTTCAACCAAGCAATGCATATAACCGGTTACAATCGGTCTTAACTGGTTATTTACATACAAAAACGGTTCATAACCTATTAAATTGCATTCCCTAACTTCAACTCAAGCCAAAACCAAAAAAAAACATAAGATTCAAATGTTTTCACAGTATTACGTCATACCCTTTCCAATCGCCACCCGCCGTGACCTATATTTATTTTTTAGGGGATAAAGCTGGGGTCACACCGCGGTCACTTAACGCATGCAACATTAATGCGCGGTCACACTGGCGCGGTCTCCTCGCGCCGTAAACATGGCACTACACTTAGTGGACGTGAAAAAGGTAATTTTTAACAGGAAAGTGTCAAAATAGTCATACATTATGGGTGTATAGATGTTTTGTTACGTCAAATTCAATGGGAATAAAATGGTTCATTATATTAAAACTAATTTGTCAAGTTTTTAATCTTGAAGCGAAATTCCCTCGTCCCTGATTAACTCTTTATCAAATCATTCAAAAACATGTGACATAAAACATGCACCTGTAATTGGTGTAACAGTTATATTTAAACCCATTCTGGTGTAATGTATGTATGTATGTGAACACTTTATTGTACAATCGAAAAACCATAACAATACACTTAATATTAAAATATGTACAAAGGCGAACTTATCCCTTTAAGCAATCTCTTCCAGCTAACCATTGAGAGATTGAGAAGAGTGAAAGGTTGTGCAACGAGTTAACAAGTATATAGGTACAAGAAGAAGAATATAACATATTAAGTAACCAATAAAACTTAAATAAATAAAATTAAAATAAAACTTCATTCAAATAGCATTATAAATATTCATATATAAATAGTTAAATATACATAGGTACATAACCTACATTTATGCTTAGATTTTAAAACATTGTATTCACTGTCAGTGATAAAAAATATCATATTTAAATATCGTTATTAGAATATTAAATGTTTGAAAAACCTACTAATAATACCTTGCATTTTTTTTTAATTTCTTCGAGACCGGCAACGCATTGGTGACGCCACCGGTGACCACTTTCCCATCAGGCTGTCTGTCCGGTTGCCCGTCGATGGCAATAAAAAAGAATTTTAATTCCATCTCTGACCAGGGGTGTGATTCTCTCAAGAAGCAAAGGTGAACGAATGGACGAGTGATCTCCAAGCGGCGAGATTAAGGCACTTGTCCCACCAAGAGCGAGTAAGCGATCAGCTATCGGCGATTTTCTCGCCCAAGAAACGAACAAAAGATACGGATCCTGTGTTAGTAAAAGAGACACGTATACTAATCGTTCATCGCTGGCTGTTCACACTGCCGGCGAGAACTCTTTCCACTAGTTTGACGGAACAAAAAATATAGATCCCGTGTCAATAAGTGAGACAAAAATATTACTAGTTGATCGCTGGCGGTACTCGCTTCCCGCTCATCGTCGGCGGTGGGACAAGTGCCTAAGTAGTCCCGTCCGAGCGAACAAAACACATTTTAGCGCGTGCATTTTCAATTAAGCAGCCTTATACGTTCGATCCGTCGGCAGGAACCATGCTGCTAAATTGAAAATGCACGCGCTACAATGTGTTTTGTTCGCACTGACGGTACTACTTAAACTCGCTGCTTGGATATCACTCGTTCATTCGTTCACCTTTGCTTATTTACAGAATCACACCCCAGAGCTATTGCCTGAGGCAGTCGCAATCGCAATCGATTTCATTTTGAAAATCGAAGGCTTGTCTGCATACAAAATGAAAACAATTGTCCCGCTTTGAAGCCGCAGTAGGTCCACAGATCAAAGACAAATACGAGTAATTAAGTATAATGATTCCAAGTTAATACTTCGCTCCAAAGGGTTATTCTAAAGGACCATAAAGGGCGCATCACGGATAAATCCACGGCCAAAAGCTAGTAATTCATATATGCGGAACCCTCCCAGCTTAGCAGGGTTCCACAAACAGCTTAGAAAAGGCCATATTTCAAATCAAATGACAAATCTACGTCACCCTGTGTTTGAAATTTCAAGGGCCAGTCTAATTCCAAGTTAGTGTATAAGTGGGTTAAGTTCAAATTGAATTGCTTAGTGGAGTGGAAATAAGTCATTTGGAGACTTGGGAATGAAATGAAAGAGTAAGGGTTGGTCCAAAGGACTATACAGGGTGTTATTTATTTTAATTTCCTTTTTGTTTGTCAGTTTTTATGTTAAGGAAATGGGCTTTTTCCGATGCTGTTTATGTTTTTTCTAAACTTTTTTATCGCCCATTTCTCTATTGGCTCTTTGACTGTTAGCCTTGTAGGATCCTGGACTCGAATTCGATTCGATTAGATTTGTTCTTAAATATTAAGCGTTTTTTAAGTATGTAATTCTCTATAAGAAGAATGTTGATCATTCTAAAGTACTCATAACTTAGCCACAAAACCTAGTGCTTAGTTCGGGACTAGGTTTATTGCGAAAAATAATCGCAAAATTCTCCATTTGCGACATTTCTAGTACAGCTGGCCTTAAAAGTGGCCATATTTTGGGGTCCATATTGGCTCATATAAAATTGGTCTTTCGAATTTTTATACAATTAGTAACGATTTGTGCCTATACTCATCATTACTCCGAAAAAAAATTTTCATACTTTTTTAATTCATAATAAATGCAACTCATAATGCATTGTTTAAATTACTAAACCGTTTTTAGATTTTTATAAATCTAACCTAACCAAACCTAGTTTTATCTACACGTAAGATAATTAGGAAATTCGGAAAAGTGTACGTTTCCTTAAATATTGGCGTTATAAGTTCAGACGATTATAACTATGTTCCGATCACATTAGTATTAAAAAAATATATGAAGAGTATGAAAAGTGATCATTAGGTTGTAAAATTATAATGAGATACATTTTCGGAGTTCCAATAATCTAATTTGCAATTTTATATGAACTTTGGCACACCACCTTCAACAGATCATGCAGCAGTTCAAACACAACGTCAAAGTGACAAAGCACTAAAGTGTGCAGTAACTTATAAGGCTGACCATGCATGAGAAACAACACCGTCAAAGTTATTATTCACGGTCCAGCAAAAGCTAAAGCCGGCCATTGATTATCGCGCACTATTCAAACCAGCCAATCAGTATGATACATGACGTTCTGTTTCCGAGTAATGTGATTGATTTACTAACCAGCACCTAGGGTTGGCACTTTGCAACTGACAGCACATTAAAATTGTGTAAAACTAAAAATTCCTCGGTAATAATGTACTTACGTACATACATACAATATTTCGTCTTAATATTACTCAAAAGGTTTTTATAGGTACTATATTCTAGAATAACTTTCATTTTATTTTCTCCTTTACCTTTCAGGCGGTTACGTTAGGTTGTGGAACTGTCTGCCTTTGGAACTGAGACAGGGTAAATCATTTCCAATTTTTCAGAATCTTTTAAAAGACCACTTTTTGTCACGTCCTTAGTGGTTTTCCTTACCTTTTATTTTGTATTTGTGTAATTACGGATATTTAATTAAGTCTAAATAGAACATGCGTCTTGAATTCTTGATAAACTAAGGACCGTATTAATAAACTAATCTCAACTCTAATGCTCGTCTCGAGATACGTCAAAAATTACAGTATTCTATGGTTTAGCGATTTCTATGACGTATCTTGTGACGGGCATCACAGCCATTATGAGTTTATTAATACGGGCCTAAATAACCGACAGGCATGTAACTTTACTGATTTATATTTTTCTTTAAAGGTACAGAACCCCTAAAAAATATTTCCAAGTGTGGCAGCCCTAGCGCCGTCCATCAAATCAGTTAGAAGTAGGTCGACTGTTTTGTGACCGTCGCAACTCGGCCTGAAATATTCGAGAGGATATCATACGCATAAACTATGGCTTTTCCCGTAGATTCACTTGGTTTTATTATCTTTTGTCATTGTAAAAGCAGCAATATGGATTACTGCTCCGACGTAGAACCATGTCGCAATCACAGGCTATGTAACTTGTAGTCACGGTAAAAAAAAGTTCGTCACTTTTGAACTCTATTTCAACGCTTCTAAGGTCCAAAAGTGGTAAACCTTTTCTTACCACGATTGTACTAAAACTACCGCAAAAATACAACGCCTTAGAGCCGTTTTTGAGATCGCGGTTACAAACAAACAGTAATAATAATGTTGACAATATGATCTATGTAATATTGGTGATGAATAAATAAAGTAAGCTATAAAATATTGTTCCAAAAATAGGATTATGCTTCATATACAGGGTGTGGAATTGTGTAATTTTTTTAGTAAATTCATTCGTTGAAACACGTTGGCCAGTGCAAATATAATGTTCGGTGTCAGAAAAAAGTAGAATACAGCAGATAACTATTTTAGAAAAAAAAGCGGATTGGGATGTATAAATAGAGGTTGGTTCAGTTTTGTACGGTCAATCATGTTTCGAGGAAACAAATAAAGCCGAAATAAAACTGCCCATTGACTGCCCTGTCAACGGACACCCAGCTCTACCGCATGCTCTGGCATTTTGTACAGGGTGCTACAGGATGGAACTGGTTTGGTTCATTTTGTGCTATTTGTGTCCTATGCCGGCAAAAAAACGGCATAAATATAATTACGTAAGTAAAGAGATACAAATACAAAATCGAATTAAGTTTTTTTTTTTAATAAATAATTAACAATGGTTATACTGTAGTCGTTTCTTATTTACGTACTTACATAAATATATTTCTTTATAGGATATATTTATGTTTTTTTAAATAGTGCAATTCAGTTTGCACCGCCCGCCTATTTCAATTGTTTATTTTTAACCATATCTTCTTTGTAAGGTTGTTTGGAAGAGATCGCTTTAGCGATGAGACCGCCTGTTGACTCACTATGTAATCTTTTTGTTTATTTACCAGTACTTTATTGGTTACGGTACGTTGTTTTGTATTGTATTGTGTTGTAACAGTAACATTAGACACATGACAATTTTAAAGAATTCATTTTATGTTTGTCAAAAGAAACGAAAACAACAAAGCATGTAAAAAAAAAACTCCAAACTCCAGGTAGGGTAGGTTATAAGACTTATAAGTTAATACCTGGCGATTACAATATGAACTTGTGCATTGTATATATTTTTATCTTCAAGTATAAATTATACTTTATTTTTAACAAATACATTCCCTTTATGACCAACCCAAAAACCCCAACACTTCGGCTAAAAAATCTAGGTTAAGGACGCCCTGGCACTTTGAAACGTCTAGAAACCCAAGCGTATCAAAATTCAAGTGTACCCATTCCCCCCACTTGCCCCATGTATATTTATAAAGACCCATCTTTGTGAGTAATGGCCCTCTCACACGAGTGGCGATTCTGTCACGTGTGGAAACACCCGACGGGAAATATTACTGCGATTTAGAAAAAATGAGTTTTATTAGAAAAATGGTGTATCTGTGACGGTGCTTGCGAAAAGAATTTTAGTTGTGCTATTTTTGGAAGTAGTTTTCAACGGGAAATAGGAAATGTTTTTTTGCGAGAAAAAACTATTTTCAAATGTAGGAGTAATTCAGCAGTAAATCCTATACTTATCAAGTAAAACACCCTGTACTATTTTACTTAAGTATTTAATTTGTTTGAGTCGTGCGCTCTAAAATGACTTAAACTATTTTGCTAAAATTTAGTATCAGTAGAGATGTAGTGAATAAAAAAAACGATCTAGCTTCAGATACTTCTCTAAAATACGTAGTTTCTCCGGAAAAGATTGGAATAGATCTCTCATGTAAGACCATCATTATTTCAGCAAATAGACGTCAACAAAGATGCAATAAAGCTCTTAAACTGACCAAAGGGTTTGTACAGTCGAGTTCATAAATATATGTACACAAAACCTTGTCAGTTTAATCGCTGTGCAATTTATATTATGGCAATTTAATAAAATTACGTAGACAAGGTAATAAAGTGTACACATATTTCTATGAACAAGACTGTACTTCTCTTCCACCCGCTCTTATACTCTTATGCAAGTATAATGAATGTTACTTGCTTGAGAATGAACGCCCTAAAGTCTGTTTTGTACGCTCTGATTGGACTACTTAGACTTACCGGTTAATATTTGCTGCGTCAAGTTAAGAGAATTATATCCCAGAATTTGAAAGATTTTTTGAATGATTTTTTTCATGGTCAAATTAGAAACTATACTGAATTTAGTTAAAAAAAATAAAAGCTTGTTTGTGGTAATTATAATGAGGCAATATAAATTACCCAAAATTCAAAGAATTAAGTTTAATAAATGAGTCATATTTGAATACAGCTTCTTTGAATTCCGATATCAAAAAATCTGAATCAAATAACAAGGTAAAATTAATTTGTTCATCTACGCGAAATTGAAATCTACATTTCAATCATTAAAAAGCAATCAATTCCCTACTACCACAACTAAATCAATCAAGCACCCTATATATTTGCCAATAATAAAGTTCCTAAACCAGGACAAACATACAGCATGATCGTAATACTGATAATTGAATCTTCAAATTGATAACTAATCCTGTTGGTGTCGACGAGGCATGAAAACTAATTTCGGGAACCGATCACTAAATTAAATTGAAAACGAACCTGTACATATTTCAAATTATTACATTTAAGAGGGACTCTATGAAGGTGAGCTTATTTTGCATTTTTTACTTATTAAAATTAAAAAAAGTTATTTTTATGGAAAATAGCCGAATCTTCAGTACCCGAAACCGACGTGCGTGCATAACTCGATGTATGAATGTGGAAAAGCGAAAGAGATTGGTCAGGATACGCCTCTTTTCCTCTGGGAAACTGGCGTGATTTAATGTATGTATGTATGGTATGGAGCAAGCAATCAACCCATGAAACCCATACACATTTTGTAATCTCAACATTGCAATCTTAGGATTACGATCTCAGAATTTTAAAGGCGTTGCCAACTCTGAGGACTTTGAGGACCTTGCAATAAAAAAATTTAAATATTGTTACGAATAATTAATTATAAAATATGTTTAATAATTAAATTTAATATTTACTTTTGAATATAAATAACAAATCTAGCATTTTTTTCCGTCAATTAATTATAATTCTGCAATCCTTAGTGAATCAAAAACATATTTTTCAAGCAGGTCGGCAATTTTATTTGTCTCGTGACCACCCTGTTTGATTTATTTAAATCACCCATAACAATAATAGAATGCAACTTAAAAAGCATACTAACAATAGAAAAAAAATACGCAAAACAAATATAAGCAACAAATATTCGCAAATAGTGCCTTCTCAAAAAATCCAAACCCTTCCTTAAAAAACCCTTGCTCTAGAATCTCCAACCTTTTTCACCCGCATTCAGATTCAAAATAGTACAGCACAGTTTGACAGTAATTGCACAGTGGGTCCGTGAAAACTGACAAGTGTGACACTTGACGCGTCTCGTTTTTGACACGTTCGGACATGAGTGCTTTTAACTCTCGGCTTTCGACGTTTATTGGACGGACGATTAAATATGTATATGGCTGTAAGTGTCTGTTGTTTTCTGTTAAAGTACTTCTGTATTGTAGTATCTGTCAATTGGATCCCTGACCTACCATAGAACGGTGTCATAATGACATTATTATAAAACAGTTTGACACTCGTTATGACTTGAATCATAACGTAACTGTGACATAGTTCTATGGTAGGTCAGGGTTCAATTGGGTTGACAGTATGTTTTTTCGGTCACTTCCACTTACCATAAGGTTGTCTGAGGATTCTACGAGGTAAAACTTTATTTCTTTTGACATGTTGTCATATTGTTTTTATCTAATCCTAAAACTATGAAATATTAAAATCATCATCATCAGCCAAATTTTTGTCTAGTACTAGAAAATTATACTACAAAAATGTATTACTTACTTATGTACCTACTATTCTGTCTATACCTACATCTAAGTGATACTACAGTAATGTACACTAGGCTACTCATGTAAATTGCTGAAATAAATGATTCATTGATTGATTGATTGATCATTTGCCCTAGTACATCGTTTGTCGGAATTTCCTTTTATCATAAAGCCATTTCCGGCTGAGTTTTAAAACATTTTAGGAATGTTTATAATACAACTCTAACTTAACCTAACCGCAGGTATTTTGGAGAACTTAATAACCAATTTAGGACAAATGATTATTCGGACAAAGGATGCGTTAGGACAAACGTTATTAGGGATTCCAAGGGACACTCATTTTACCCAATAGAATAGAGCTCTATGTGCTTGTTTACCTTCTCCCATCTACAAGGTGATTTTTTTTTGGTGAACAGGAACCAATTTTTCTAATTCAGTTATTAATGGCGATCACGTTTATTACACAGTTACATGAAACAAAACTTATATTTTAATGTAAAAAATATATTTTGAAACTAACTTTTAATTGAAATGAATTGTCACCCTACTAATTGTTTAGTCTATGAGTTAACAACACGTAACTGATAAGCTCATTGGCGTAATATCTGTCCAATTTCCCGCCAAAGCGATGGCACTTGACGTATCTACTTCACTTCAATGATTAATGTAGGATGTCCATGTATCCAGTGGTTATTGGTTTTAACAACATCATTAACTTAAATAAATTAAACAGTGAGTTAATTGTTTGAGACATCAACCATTAAATTCAATTTTTGTTGCTTATTAATAATTTTCAACTCCTGATCACCGATAAAAAATCACCGTGTATATAACAATATGAATGACCCCCCTTGCATACCTACTGGTTGAAATAACTCCATACAAGCACTTACTCAAATAAAGCCATAGAGAACCCATTCGGTTTTCGTTACACGTCAAAATCATTACCGACTTGTCATAACTTCATAGTTAAACCTTTTTTGTCACGTCCGATATGTCACGTAGCGTGTTAGCGCGTGACACACATGACAATTGCAGGATTTATAGAAAGATACCTTGTCAAGCCAATTTGTGGCTTAATGCTGTAAAATAGAGTCAGTTTTGTTTGGTTTGACAGTGACAAAGGATGCGAAATTTTATTTGTTTGTAAGTACTTAAAGTTTGTTAAAGATGTTTATGAAGATTTGATAATTAGAAAAGTTTGTGTTGAACTCAATTGTCGCATTCCTATCTGTCTTATAGATATGAGCCCTTTTGGATACACTTCGACCCTTTAAGATCTTCTGTGCACTTACACCCTCTTACACATCAATGTGCATCGAATGTGCACGTTTCCTCACGATGTTTTTCCTTCACCGTAAGAGCATCGGGTAATGCACTTAAGTTAGAAAAAGTCATTGGTATATGGTGACCGCAGGGGTTCGAACTCGTTACCTTACGATCACGAGTCTACCACCTAAGCCACTAGCTCACCGACGCTAATAATATAAAGACTTTAACAAAGACTTGAAGCAACAAAATCACTGAAAAAACTGGCCTCATAAGCCAATAGGTGGTATTTCAAATTGAACAGCCAAAGCAGATTGAATCCTCTCATTTTAGTAATAAGGTTGCATATGCTACAGGAGTTTTTTCCGAGATACTGCCGTTTGTCTTAGCAAGGCAGACTGCAGGGGTCTTTTCCACTTTATTGCAGCTCATACTGCCAAATAATGATGAAGAGATGGACTAAATATTTGGGTAAGAATAAACTTTTATAACTTCAATAAAGTTTTGGCTCCAACATCATAGCAATCATACGAATGTAAAGAAACTGTCTATATGTATGTTTATAACGGTGTCACAACCACACTGATGAACACATTTTGATGAAATTTTACTATTAAGATAGCTTAAACCCCGAAAAAGGACTTGGGTACTTTTTATTCCGGAATATGTATGTTTGTATGTATGTAAACACTTTATTGTACAAACAAGAGATAACAATTATAAAATAGACAAAAATGTAACAGGGATGTACAAAAGCGAACTTATCCCTTTAAGGGATCTCTTCCGGTTAACCTTTGAGCGATTGAAAAATAATTCATTTCCAACGAATAGCCAAATAAGTACAATACGAAAAGTAATTTCTATAATTATTAATAGATAAAATACATAAACATAATCTTATACATGTATTCAATATAACAAATAAAAATAGAAATAAGCAGGTAAAAAAAAATGTTTAAGAACAAAGAGAATATGACGATAGTCACGGGCTAGTATTGAAATAATACGAAACCCTCGGGATGCGAGTTGACTTTCCTGTCTTAGAAATTTGTTTATATTAGAAGCGTGATATTGTGTCTATATATCAGGATAGTAAACTATCTTTATTTATTTGGACCCTTTGGGCAAAATAAGGAAGCTCCGTAATTACGAGTTATACGAGTCGTACGTGGGTCTCCTGTATTTTCTTTTGCTTTTTATTTACGGACAAATATACACTGTTAGTGTCCCAAAGATCCAGATATCTAGCGGTTATTTAGGGTTCTCTTGACCAAGGTCAGCAGAGCTAGCAACCGCTAGTTTACTGAATAAAAAGTACTAGATAAATCGTCAATAACTGCCCACTTTAGAAAGTGTCATTTACATACATACACATACATACCTTCACGCCTGTCTCCCAATAGGGTAGGCAGAGATTATGGAACGCCAGGTGTACCGATCTAAACACACAATTTTCGCTTCCTCTACATTCATCAATGTCTTCATGCACGTACGGCGGTTTCGGGTGCTTTTGATTTGGCCCTTAATCAGTACATCGCGAATCTGATCACTGTAGGTCCGTCTAGGACGTCCCCTACGGACATCTCCGCTCATTTTCACTCGCCATATCTCTTTCGTAACTCTTTTTTCATCCATCCTTTCTAAATGACCAAACCACCTTACTCACCCTTTTCGATTTTAGTCACTACATCTTCTTTCAATCCACATCGTTCGTGTCATTTAGTTACTAGCAATAAATTTTCTTACTGACACTATTCGTAAAGATACTTGGACAGTACTCCGGGTGATTACGCAGGATCTAGGTATTCTAGTTTAATCGCAAAAATGTGAGCAAATCTCTTGCTTCACACATTTTATTGCAAAGTGGCCAGTTACCGGAGAGTGGCCAGTTATAGGCGATTTACCCTACGTCCATTGTAATTGACAATTACCGATAAATTATTTAGCATAAAAGTTGTGTAAATGCAGTTGAAATCACAAACGTGGTATGTGTGGTGTGAAACTGATTGGTAGAGTAAGGAATGAAAAAGTCAAAGAGAAATGTGGAATAAAAGAAGATGTAGTAACTAAAATTGAAAAGGGCATGCTTCGATGGTTCGGTCATTTGGAAAGGATGGATGAAAGAAGATTGACGAAAGAGATATACAGATCGTAAGTGAGTGGACGGGTCGAAAGGGGCCACCCTAGGCGTACATTTTCGAGTCAAATCGGAGATATACTGGAAAAGAGCCGAATCTTAAGTACCCGAAACCGACGTGCGTGCATGACTCAATGTATGAATGTGGAAGAAGCGAAAGAAACTTGTCAAGATCGTAGCAAATGGAAAGAAGTGGTCTCTGCCCTCTGGGAAACAGGCGTGATTTAATCGTAATCACGATTTTGTCCTAAAATTCCGATGTCTAGTTGTTTCTTTCTAAGCCCCGTCTCACACTTAACCACTAAAAAGATATTCAAATAAGCCAAAGTATTCTCAAGGTCAAGCGACTACATTATGTATGTAATCCAACCTCTTTACTTAAGTAGAGGTATGACTTTATTATAGCTTTGTTCTGTTTCGTTTGATGTATTAACTTCTTGACCTTTATTCTATTTTGGTTAAGCTCATATTGCTTTGAGATCGTTATCACTATGATGAAGTTATAACAGCTCTTACTGTCAAGTGAATATGAGCTACCATAACGTCAATAATATGATTTAGATATCAAAACAAGATGGGGTAATGCTATGTGGAATAAAGGCCTTGATAATAATTAATCTGGACTCAAACAAGTAACAGTGTCTACTAAATAGGCCTATTTAGTTTTTTTTTGTAAATTTTACATTAATTTACATACAAATTAAATTCTAAGCTTGTACTCGTACTATAGATACATAACGTCGACAAATTACTTATACGTACATTGGAACATAAAATTAAATTTTATTATTTATTGACTTTTGTTTATTCATCAATAAAGATAAAAGTACGCAAGTTCCAACGTGGTACAGTAGCATAGAAACTTAATGCCATGTAAAACCGTCAAATTTCATTCTTACAACTTCTATATCTTTATTAATGTTCATAACATGGTTTAATACATACTTGTGCTTCGCGATAATCCACGCACGCACACAGACGCAAGCGACTGCGTCAATAAAACCGTTTTGGGGATTAAAATGATATAATCCGGCTTGGTTACCGGATTAAGGGCGAATACACCGACGACTCACATAGGGCTGGGCACACTGGATGTGGCATGAAAAACAATGGTTGGAATACAATCTAACATCAGGATATTCCGGTTGTTGTAGTCAAACCATAGAAGACTGTCACTTTTGACGCATCTCGAGACGAGCATTAGAGTCGAGATTAGTTCATTAATACGACCTTTAGTTTTTCATAATAAAATTAAATAATAAATATAAATTAATATAAATAAATTTTTCATAGTTAAAATCGGGCTGGATTAAAGGAGAGAGATATATTACCGCATATTGTATGCCACCCTCATTAGAAAAAAGGGCGTTGGTCTCATAAAATCAAGAATGTATTAATGACCTTAATTCTTAAGACACAGGGTTCAATTTGCTTTAACTATCAAATTGCGCTTGCGTCCTGTTTATTTAGGAGGATAGTATGAGAATTTTTAGCTTAACAATCTTCTTAAAAAATAAAATTAATGGGTACCTTCTTATTAAGCTCGCTTTGTTTTTTTACTACCTGAATGTCAAATTAGGGTAATGTTATTGGCCTGCTTGTATGTATGGTCTTTTGTTCCATCAAAAAGGCTGAATGGATGGCCATATTTTGACAAGCGAGGTGCCGTAAGATCGGTCGTAGTCGTCACATTTGTCAGTTGTTACCTAATTTAACATGACATGTATTATCACAGGTTGCTTTTTCATCAAATAACTTGTACGTTTTTATAGAAATGACATAAAATAATTAGGAATTTTTTTTTTTTTTTTTTCTCCATCTTTTTTTTAGTGAATTTGTAATCCTTATAGCTAAAACCACATCCAGTCATACTTTACCTCCACGTCACGTTAAGTCGCACCGCTGAGCGTCGTATAACGTTATTAAATCTAAGCAGTTCCCTCTTTGTAAGCGTCTTGTGTGAACGAGTTATACTAGTTGAACGAGTTACAACGCTCAGTATGGATAATATGGATATAGCGTATTTACCAGTTAAGCCTCGTAGTGTTGTGGTTAAGACGTGTGCCTCTTAAGCAAGGTTGTAGGTTCAAATCCGGCTTGTTCCTCTTTTTTATCCGACTGCCTTTAAAATGGTTATGATTTTGATGTCTATGTTTTTTTTATTTATTATTTATTTATCGTCGTCGGTCAAACAGGCAGACAGCCCGCCTGATGGGAAGTGGTCACCGCCGCCTATGGACATCTGCAACACCAGAGGCGTCACCAATGCGTTGCCAGTCTCGAAGAAATTTAATGATACCCCTTTTAAAGTCCCATTATTGTAGCGCGTTGGGAAAGACTCAGCAGGTGTATATAGGTTTGTAAATACATATGTGAGTTTGTATGTTTATTTGTTTTTTCCCTTGTAAACGCCAAACAGGTGGCCGATTTAAGTCAGTCTCTACCAAAATCGACACCGAAACACGACAGCTTAAACACTACTGCATGGCGACATAAATTTAGACCAACGTGTACACTTAAAACCGCAAAACATTATTTGAACTGTCCCAAATTATGAGAAAAAAATTACAAACTACTTTTTGTTTCATATTTGCCATTTTGAATTAGTAACGCAAACTTTTGAAAAAACACTTATTTATACATAACTCTGAAATCTAAAAGTGTCACCATTTAATTTCAGACCATAACCTATCCCACTAAATTTTAAAATGCAACAGCAAAATTGAAACTTGTTACGTTATTGATAGCATACGTCATTTTTCTCAATATAGAACTGGCACTCAAACTTCAGAAACAATAGAACGGAGCATTCCTTACGAGCGATATCAAAAATTCATCGTCTCCAGGAGAGTTAAAAGTTTAATACTCCTCTATGCTTTTAAAGATAGTTTTGGCTCGGATATTAATTCTATGACGTATTTTATTCAGGTACCATCAAGGACTTCAAATGTTGATCCATCATAGAACCTTGTTATAATGACAGCGGCAAGTGACGAGATAGAAATTACATAAGAATAATAATCGTTGGTTTTATGCTACAAGGTTTTATAGTAGTTCGTTAATTAAAGTTCGTGACCGTACCTATTATCTTATCGAAACACCTTTCAACGAACCATTACGTCGAACTTTAATTTCATTGAAAGGTATTTCTTGTTGTCGAAATATTGTTGGTACCTAGTCACAAATCTAATCGGCTAACCTAACCTAACCTAACCTAATCGGCGTAATTATTTGCGATACCCTGAAAAAAAATTGGTTTCATTAAAAATTAAATTCGATGAAATGAAATTCGATAGTATTATGACTTACCATTTTATTCAGATATAACAGCTCAATCGCCCAGACATTGGGTTTCTGAGACCCAAAATTTTAAAACATAGTTTGTAACAAGTCGTACCAGAGCTTTATGAATTCGAATGCTTGTTTTATTGAAGCCGCTTCTAAATAAATAATCATACATATTTTTTAATTCGCCATTTTATATTTTACTTAAAGCTTGTGACAATTAGATAAATCTAAAATCTGCGAATATTTTGTCAATTTTGTGCTATCTGTCCTCAAAGCAAGATTAAAGCCAGTAGTGTTAATAAACTAATCTAAATTCTAATGCTCGTCTCGAAATGCGTCAAAAATTACAGCTTTCTATGGTTTGACGTTTTCATTGACGTATCTTGTGATGCGCATCTCAGGCAAGATGAGTTTATTAATACGGGCCTAAGACTAGCAATACAAATAGCTAAATTTGACTGTTGTCTTACTCTAACTTAAAAGTTGAAAAAAGACAAAATTGTGCTTCTTGCTCTACACCTGAAGTTAATTAATTTACATTTATATTAACATAAATTAACTTCTGCATATTTTATTGACAGTCTAATTCACACCTTACGAAATAAAATACATTCAATACGAATGTAAATAAATACAGATTCAAAACATTACTATTTTAGTTAGGCATTAGCCTAAAAAAAAAAGATTGGAAGTAAAAAACAAACAAAGTGGAATAAATACTACTAACTACTGTTATACTATAAATTTTATTCCTCTCTCAGGTCATTTCTTCATGACTGAATATCGTCACTATGAGACATTGTAAGTGTTGGAAAGAACGATTTGTTTCCATCGGCTTCTGTTAGCGGCCATCCCGCACCAATCACAAAGCTTTATTTTAATTGATCAGTAGGTACATCTAGTTGGAGATCTGCCACGAGATCTTGTACTTGTTTATTTCCTAACCCTAATAAAAAGTTCATGAACTAGAAATCTCATTAAAAATCAAATTATACTTAACTGAACAAGGCAGAGCTCTACACATACGGATGTCAGCCGCACTGCCGTAATACTAAAGAAGGCGGCTAACAGCATAGTAATAGTTTGAGCATTTTGAATTTAATGAGGTTACAGATAGAGTACACAATGCATCGACTGATACATTGCAGTTAACCGCCTTTTCTCGCGCAGCGCTCCGTGCTCTAGAACTTAAGCCGCAAACTCACTGAGAGCGAGGGCAGAGCGGCGCGGCGCCTTTTCATACTAAAAACGCTTCCAACATGCTTTGAACACGCTTTTTAGTGGGAATACTAGTTAGTGGCTTAAGCGACGCTTTTTTATGATCATTGATCTGGTGTATACAAATTACACGTCATGTTTGAAAGGTCTGAAGGACAAATAATCAAATTGTAAATTTTAGTAAAATAATAACTGAGAAATATAATTATATCTCATATTTTTGTGTTTTTTACTGTTTGCTATAAATATATGGGAAATCATTTAAAATCCCAATGAATATTTTGTATTTATTAATTTAAAAAATATATAATATATCCTCTTAATAAAGGTAGAGGCGCACATTTTGCACTCACGGTTTCGCATAAGAGCGCGCTCCTGTGCAAGGAAAGGTTATCAAAGTGAAGGTATTGCAACACATGGTACGCTATTTTTAGATTCATTTCAGTTATTTCATGGAACTGTGGGTTTCCTTTTTCTTGCTTTACTTAGTGATAATATGCTACTACGACATCGCTAAATCTATTGTAGGCAAAAACCCTCCTTAAGGATTGGTACACGAAGAACCAAGTTAAAAAAAAGTCTAGAATTATTTATCGTTTCTAAAAATACTTTACGTTCAAAACAAAAGTGGATACAGGATCAAATTTTAAATCCTAACTTAAACACCCTTCATATAAACATTTCATTAATGTGCCACCTTAACGCATCCCATGCCCCAAACTGCCAAATGTACGTAATTCAGACCCCTAACAGTGTCGCAGGCCCAGAACGTGTAAACATCATTTAGAAATGTACACATATTTTTACATTTTTAATCCCGTTTCAAGTCGCTCTTGGGGCATAAGGGCGGCCACACACGTCCTGTGAGAACCGGCCAACCGTCTACACTTAGCTTTCATACCGCGAAACAAGTGCTCGGTGTAAGGAAGTGTACCTAAACCTCTTTATATAAATGGTTAGAATAATTTATTTTTTACTAGTTGGCAAGTCAAGTTTTTTTAATTTGTGTTTCAGGTGTTATAAACAAATTTAGTGTTGAGTTTTTTTTTTAATTAATATCGATTTTAAAATATGTCTAGAATCATTTTACAAAATAACCTTGAACTTGTTAATACCATTGTGCCGGTAGGCACGTTTAGTAACTGTTATCGATTCACGTATTGATGAATTGCATTTAGATTCGACATTATCTGTACGTGTAGCTAGCGCGCATTAGTTAGTACTGTAGTAAGTTAACGTTGTATATATACGCATGTGTAATTGTAAATAAATTAGATTGTAACTGACTGACAAAGTGGTTACTCTCTCACTCCCCATCACCATGAAGAACCTCCGGTAAAACCATAATAAAACCAATTATTAATACCTAGAAAACGACATTAATGAGGTTATCAGGTATGAAGTATAATATTATTACGTAACGCATAACTTTCACTTCGCGTTGAAACAAAACTCAAATAGTTCCATTAAGCTTAAAACTTTCAATTAATTAAAAAAACAACCAAATAAACTAACAAGTCAACACAAAAGGCAAAGATCTAGAACTCCATGCAAATACTGGCTGAATGTACTTTACATAATGCCGCGGCCATTTTTAAAAAGTAAACAGATACAAAGGAGGAGCCACTTTAGCGAGGCTGGTTTTAAAAATTGAAATGATGGCAACATTTTATCATACTAGTGAATTTTTCGCTGGTATTTCTTGCCTTAGCTTTTAAGATGCCAGCTTTTGTTAGGAAGGTTTTAGTTGGACCACGTTGTAGATATATGGTATATTGCTTTGATCTTGCATGTGTTTCGTGTTTTAATTGTCATATAAGAAGTCGCCATTTTTTTAACCCTTTAATTGGCAAAAATAAAAAAAGTCGGGAATTCAAACCCCTTTTTGATTTTGAATCAGCAAAAACATAAAAACATAATCCAAAAAAAATGGATATTGTGGTATGATCACTGTTGCCAAATTAAGAGAAGGCATCAATTTACAATCAAGCAATCTACAATTTTATCAAATTTCACTTCAACGATTGTATTGTTTACATCGAATTAAACTTCATCGAACGCTAATTTCTGGTGAAACCGAAAAGTTTTCTGGACATCTTAGATATTAATAACGTAGGTTAGGTTAGGTTGCGTTACTAGCGACTACCAATAAAAACACAAATTCAGAGAGAAATGCCTTTCTACGAATTGACAATTTCATCGACAGGCGTTTCGTTAATAAAATGGTCTACTTTGAAAATGCGTTGCGAATTCTTGGAATTAAAGTGGAATGGCTCTATGCTAGTTTCGATGGTTGTTTTACTTGAAATCGGAACATAACAGTGCAAGCACTGATACTTAGCTACTTACTAATATTTTTCAAGAGATTGCATTTGCCACCTATTTTGATAAACCCTTTTTGATGATGTTTTTTGCGTTGAAGAAAGTACCTGAAACAAAATAAAGCAATTTAAATAATGGGTTTTAATAATAAATTATTATTTATTAATAGAAAATATTTATATGGATTGTACTAGTTCTACGAGTAATCTGTACTCTTCATATAAAATACCTTGATCTAGAATATGAGCTATTCAGTACGTACATAAGTTCTAGAGAGCATTAGGAAAAAACAAAAAAAGTAACGTTTCTTATAAATTAATAAAACAATAATATGATATCAATAAAATGATTCTGATTATACCAACATCATCAAAACTAATATTTTAAAGCTGAAGAGTTTGTTTATTTGTTTGCTTGAACGCGCTAATGTCAGGAACTACGGGTCCCATTTGAAAAAATCTTTCAGTGTTAGTTAGCCCATTTATCGAGTTAGTCTATATATTATCATACTCACATACACCGAAGCGAAGCGAGGGCGGGTCGCTAGTTTAATTTTTTAATTTTTTTATATTAATATTACAGTTTTAAATTGCATTAATAAAAACTTAAACAATAACTAGCTATACAAAACTTATTTTTTTATTATTTATTTCACCTTTATTGCACAAAAAAGTAAAAATGGCGCACTTAATGCCTAATGGCATTCTCTAACGGTCAACCAAATCATACAGAAAGTAACAAATAATATAAATCTTAATATTTAACAACTGTATCAAAAGGTACTAAGAGTTTACGACTTGATAAAGGAATGAAAAAGATAACTGACGAAGGTTTTCTTACCCCGGCTGTACAACCCAACACAATATTCATAATGAAAGGAAGAGTCAATTACTATATGAGAAAATATAACACAGTTGCAATAAATGTTGCTGTTGTTCGACAGGGCAATCAAAATTACAAAAAAAATCGTCAGCATACCCTCCGAAAAATTTGAGACACTTTGGGTTACAGTAGCGTACCTAATAAATGTTATACACAATTATAATAACTGATTAAGTAAAAAAAATAGTATTAGATTTTAAACGTCAATTATATTATACACGTCGACAACCCTAGGTCGCGGTCGTGTGTCATTTGACGTCATCGCCTCAAAAATGCTAGAAAAAGTCGGTCGCTAGTAGAATGACTAGGTCGTAAAATTACTGACTCGCAAAATGACCACATCGCTTGTAGCCAACATCTCAAAATGTCCGAGTCGCAAAAGAACTACTTTCTTTGCGTAACTTGGTAGGTTAGGTTCGTTAGGTTACTTTAAATGCCCGAAGGGCAAATTACCTAGAAATAGGAGCCCCGCCGTGCGGGGCTCCGTCGACTGTACTTAAACAGTGATAAAATGAAAAAAACATTATGTCCATTTTGCGACTCGGACATTTTAAGATATAGGCTACAAGCGATGTGGTCATTTTGCGAGTCAGTCATTTTACGATCCCGTCATTCTACTAGTGACCCGAAAAAGTACGATCACTGTTTATCATCGTCCTTGACTTATGAGAAACAAACTAAATAGTCACTGTGGAGCATAGTTACCCATAGAGCAAAGTAGGAACATTTAACGGTAGTTTGAAGTTATATTTTTTAATAATTGCCGAAACGAAACTAAAGTAAAGTTAATTTCGAGTTTCAGATAATAACTAACTCCAGAAACGTCTGTTGGCGACTGCTCAAACTCGTTGAAAGTAGTTGAAACTTCTAACTTCCGTTTATGACGTAATTATATCAAGTAATTTAATTTTAGTATAGAAACATTTCATACGTATTACTTGTATGAAAATATATTTTACTTTACTCAATTAAAAGATTTCAGATATTTAAAAATCTAGTATAATTGAAAATTAATCGGCGAAATGTATATTTTTTTCTTGACAACGTCAACGTGATAGAAAAAAAAATGAACTGGGAAAGTCAGAGATCGGTAGCGGGGACAAAGAATAAAATAAAGTAGGTAATTAAAACAACTATACCATTATTACATTATAAACCGAGTCTTTTAAAAAATCTAGCCTTCTTTTTTAAAAATGGCGATCAATACGGTATTGTCAAATGAGTAGAGTAAAACAGTAAATAGAATAAATAAAAAGTACAAAGCCGGAGATTCAACCGGCCATGTTCCCTCCCCGAAGGTTACCCAAAAAAAATCTCATCAAATTTAATTACGTCGTCCCATTTTTTTAACTATAATGGTTGTGATATATGGAGTGATAAACAAACATGTTGTCATAAGGAAACAAATTTTGCCATAAGCCATGTCAATCCGTAAAAAACGACTCTCCCCAACATAGTAATACAAAATGATAAAACAAAAAAATACACGACTAAATAAAAATGTTCACAGTTCTTATATAAAAAGAAACGTCACGAAGAAACTAGATATTGCCACGTCAAGACGAGTAATGGTACCGACCCAGACTGCCGTTGCCTTTTAAATGGTAGAAAATTGGATTTAATAATAAAAATGTAACGAAGCAGAGTTGTTCTTGGCTTCAAATAAGTAATTCTAACTTATCAAGTCGAAAGAGCATACAAAATTTAATAGCCAAAGGAAACTGAGTTGTCACTACTTAGATAATTAAGTCTTTATTGCAATGAAAGGCAGTAATAGATACGACCTTTTTGTTTCGCCAAGTAGAAACAGTAAGACTCGGTGAATTGAGTTGTCAGCTATTGTCTGTAATGTTTGTGTCTGTAGTGAATTGTTTATCTACTTAATGGAAAATAATTATGTTTTACGAGGTTCTGCTCGCGACCGAATTACTTGGTACTGTTGAACTAAGAAATAGATGTGTAGTTTAAATGTTTAGCAGGTTGATAACATTTGTAAATTTGCCGGGTTATACATTTTCCACGTGTTAATAGTTGTGCCACGTTGGGAGATTTATAACATTGCTAATTTATGTATCATGTCAAGCTGACAATTTTTGATGACAATCCCCCTAGGTCGTATGTATTAATATGTTAATTGATTTTGAAAGTAATACAATTTTTCGCCTAAAAAAAAACGTGAGAGGTTCAACACATAGATCAGGATCTTATACTATTAGGACTTTTTTTAAAGTGCGCGTTGTAAAGTTTTGTAAAAGAAGATTATTCTAATTTTCACAGCAAAAGAAAGCTAGTAATAAAACCAAAAACATGATACGTTTCTCTTATTCATATACTGATAGTGGTCCTGATACCGCGGACTGAATCATAATAATATATCTCTCGGGAACAGTAAAGTCAAGTGCGACTTTATTCAGGGACAAGGGTTTTTTTTAAATTCTAGATAGTTATCAAAAAAAAAGTAAATTATTGAATTTTTTTTTTGAGTCACCGATAAGCAGCGTTGTTCGAACTGTTGTGTTCCGAGTTGTGAAATTACTATTATACGACATGTCCTTTTAGTCCTTGGGGTTAGCAATGCAAGTCTTAGAATTTTAGTCTTGAGATAATGATTTTGAGAATTCAACTGTGTATTTATTTATTTATTTAATATTTATTGCACAAAAATAAATACAAATGGCATTCTCTACCAGTCGATCAAATAACTAAACAGAAATTTACATTGCGGGTGCACAGAAAAAGAAGACAGAGATAAAGACTAAAAACTATACATTCTTCAGTAAATGTTTAAGTCAAATATAAAACTAATACATAATTATCTATAAATAAATATAAAGATTTAATAAACCTATCAAAACAAAGACAGAGAACGAAACTTGGTGAGAAAAATAAGCCTATGTGCATTCTACGCTACGTCGAGTTCAAGCAAAAGCTTCCAGAGCTTGTATGGGTCTCACCCACCTCCTCCCCCCTTTATCATGCACTCTTTGCGATAAAAAAAATATATAAAAAGTACTAAATATTTGAGAACAAATAATGACGCTGCATAAATTAATGATTTGAAGAATTAAAAACATTTTTTTTACATTTCATGAGTGGTTGCTCTTATACCTTTTCAAGAAGAAAGAAATCATAGCAAAAAAGCGAGTGAAAAAGAAATACGAACCCAAAAGTTATTTTCAGAGTTATCCCACTGTACGTTATACTTGAAACATTTGCACCATTGCTATACAAAATCCTTTTCAAACAAAAAGGACTAGTCCCATAAACTGAGAATATCTCAAACGGCCTGCGGACCCCTAAATTCCCCAGTAAAGAAGAGACAAGTGAGTCCCAAAGGGTGCGAGAAAGTAAGAAATGACACTATCAAAAATGTTATTTCAAAAGAAAGCACCGCCCGCGGGCGTTTGCAGTAAAACTGGAGATAAGTGCGACAGACGGGCCTGCGAGGCGGCCATCTTGAATTGGAAATAAAAATGAAGATGATGATGAAAAAAAACATCAGAAAAAAAACTGTGAATTTTACAGAGTCGTAGTTGAATTTCGAATTTTTATTTTCTTCAAAATTCATGAGCGCTTAAATTTTCATATATTTGTAAAACAAAAATAATCACTACTAAACATAATATTTCGTTCATTGAAAACAAAACGGACACAATTTGAAATGAGTCAGTGTTGCATTTTAAAATTTGAAGCGGTGGAATACGATTTTTAATGGAAGAGCAAATTATTTTGGAATGTGTCCGTTTTGTATTCAATAAGCAAAATGACATCATTCAAAGATATTAAAAAAAAAATACACAATCGGTCGGCCCGTGTGTCCCACAGATAAGGTGTGGTGTGCATGTAGAATCCTCCAATGTACGTCGCTCTTTATTTGTACTTCATTCCATACATTTATGAAAACATGAGCCTTACCTAACTTAAAACAAATATCTCTATAAGATTTTATACAATGTTGTCTTTAACTAAAGTATACGCAAGCTTGTTTAAGAAAACAACACAAAGCAGACTGCTGAATTAATTGATTATTGAAAATAAAGCATTTTTAAGAAAGGGAAGAATTATGAGCTGTATAAAGGTCCTTATTAGGAAATTAACTTAGCTAAAGCTCTATTCTACTTTATGAAACCATATTGCTAATAAATAAATAAATAAAATAAACAAGCCTTTTATTTTATTTACGGCTTTTATTTATTTAACATTAATGGCAGCGGAGTTGAAAATAAAACGATAACTACATGGTGTAACCCAGTATAATAGAGCCTTATAATAAGGACAAAAAAACACAATTTTTAAATTTGTAAAAAAAGTATTTTTTATCACTGGAGCCAAAAAATTAAATTTATAACCACCTGTTTACAGCTGTAATGACTTATTTAATCAGAAACGAAACCTTTTAATCAACTAGACAATGTTAGAGAAAGCTACGAAATTAATCAGTCCGAGTAAAAACCAATCCAAAGACATTACTTAAACTAAGAGACACTTTTTTTTATCAAAAAGCTGCACCAGACCTTTACAAAGTTGTAAAAATACAAATCCTTTATTTACTGAAAGTCCAACCGAGGAATTCTGCCCTTTTAAGGAGAAAAAGCACAAGTGCAACTAATTAATAGAAGCATATTAAACTCTCCAAGGTTTATAATAAGGTAGAAATTGCCATACAATTAATATGACGATGTGCCTTTTTTCCGTAAGAGGGCAGAATTTCCTTATCTTGCTACGTCTTTTGTTCGTAGCACTACTACGGCGTAGCACTTGCTACGCGTCTTTGTGCTACGAGCTCGCGATTAAAAAGATAAATACAACCTGTGTTTTGTCGTTGCTTTTACTTTTATTTGACTAACAATTAATTTCTTAGCTTCTAAGAATTGTAGAATGCCTTGTTTTTAAGAGCTTTTGTCGTTAGGGCAAAAACGAGCTTTTTATCTCGTAGTCGTGGTTTACCTCTCTTGGAATATTTTTTACTTCTGGATCCTTTATTCTACACGTTAAAACTATAAAAACCCTCCTCGTCTTGTCGTTTCGTCAACGATAAAATAGCTCTTATTTATTTCATAGTAATGGCGGCTATGTTGAAAATAACATCATAGCATTAAAAAAAATATTTCATTTAGTAAAATAAAGGTCCTTCTCCACTCAGGTGGAGTCGAATAAATAAATAAAAACGGTCAAGTGCGAGTCGGACTTACGCACCCAGGGTTCCGCATTTCAGATAACATGATCAGGAAACGTAAAAAAAATTACTCATTTTGTTATGAACTTTATCAGCTATAATGAGGTCTATTTTGATTAGCCTTATAGGTAATTTTTCCAAAACTGTAGTTTGACAACCATTTTACTTTTTCGTTAATTATAAGTTATCTTTATATCAGCAATTTAGGCTATAGGGTATATATTATACTCACATAAACCGAAGCGAAGCGACGGCAGGTCGCTAGTTTAATTATAAACAAATAACCACTATCTTAAGTATTGTTAGCATGATGACATCTTTATTTTTATTTTTATTTTATACAAGCTTCTGTCCGCGACTCCGTCCGCGTGGAACTCGTTTATATCGTAGCTCCATACAAATTTTCACCCTCTATTTCACCTCCTTAGGGGATGAATTTCTAGATAAAAACTATCTTATGTCCTTTCCCAGAATGCTAACTATCTTTGCTATCAAATTTCACCTAAATCGGTTCAGCGGTTTAAACGTGAAGAGGTAACAGACAGACAGACACACTTTCGCATTTATAATATAAATATAAATCTAAATGCCGGTTAGGATCGTGATTAAATAATTGTTTGCGTGTTGGTAGGTATTTAAGACTTGTAGGTATATATTGTGGTGCTTTCGCAGAGTGTCCATGTGTAACTAACTGGTTTAAGACTACAACACCTGTCTGAAATGTTCGTGCCGTAATGTTACAACAATTTTTTTTTTTTTTTATGGCATGAAGAAGACAAACGAGCACACAGGCCACCTGATGGAAAGTAGAAACTGTGACCCATAGACATTCGCATTCATAAGACTGCAATGCAATCCTAAGACTGCAAATGCGTTGCCAACCCTGAGGACTAAGATGGAATGCCTCTATAAACCGGAACACAACAATGCGAACACTGCTGTTTGGCGGTAGGTTAATGGATAAGATGGTGGTAGCGATCCGGACGGACCCTGCACAAGGCCCTACCACCCGCAAAATAAATAAATAAATTACCGTAGCTGTCATCGCGTCTCCTAAGAAGCCTCTCTACCACCATTACTGCCCGAATAGCTGCAAGCTGTATACAAGGCTTGTAGCGGAGTTGTTTTGTCGACTATAAATAAAATGACTCCCGGCACCGGAATACTAAGCAAATTGTGGATCACAGCTTAGTTAGAGAGAGATGGTGCTGTGGAATGAGCTGGTGATTTAATCGCTAACAAATTTAGTTTTTTTTTTCGAATTCTGATTTGTTAGAATTTTTATTTTTCGGAACGCTTTGTTATGCTAGCGTTTTTTTTTAAATTAAATGCATAAATATTATTTACTATATACGTAGGTCCGGTTAGATTTGATTTATTAGCGATATCAAAAAAGTCTTCTATCAAAACATGGCATTCGGAATGATGTAAATTCGGACATTTTATTAATTTGGAATTATGTTTTGTACCCTAGCGAGAGGTGTCTTGAGATCACAGAGATCAAAGATGTGTATTTAGTACGTTCTTTTATTCGTAAAATGTACCAGCGCTTCTCAAGAGACCATTGCTGAGAAAGACATGCAAGAAACTCAACAGTCAGTTATAATTTTAATTAAAGAAAGGTTTTCTCAATGTATTTAAAAGAAATGGATGAAGCCTTTACGGTTATATAATTAACTGCACCATTACTTTTATTACACGGAATTTTGCTGAACGTTGAAGTGTTGAACCTTCTACACATTATGCGTGTTGTGTAAAAATACCCAGTATTGACAATTCTAATAAAGCAAAAGAGATCGCTCCGCGTTACAATTCGATTCAATAGTTCTGAATTTCTACCATTTTTGCGATCTTCGTCTTTATTTTTTACTGTTGATTACTGGAGCACTGATAAGTGCATTAATTTTAGTTAGTTATCATAATGAATAAAAATAAAAAATTATAATATGGAAGGAGCGAAAGATTTTTGCTATGATCGTAGCAAGTGGAAAGAAGTGATTTCTAACTACCCCTCTGGGAAACAAGCGCGATTTAATAATTATGTATTTATAATTAATAATGAGTAAACTCTCTGTCTCTCTCTGTTCTATGCGCCGCCGCAGTGAAGGCAGATTTATCGTTTTGATCTTTGTTTCTAAGCCCCGGTCTTAGACGTCTCCGTAAACAACTATATCTACCGCGGGCTTGCTTAAATTACCTCATTAAGTCAAATATCGGCTTCTTACTTTAGGAGTTAAAGAGTTTAATAAGTTTCCAACTGTAACAGAATACAAGCTTTGAAAATCAGACTGCGTGTTTTCATCACCTCGGTTACATTTTTAACAGCCATGTTAAACTTTCAATTCTGCCATTTGGTTATTTTTTACTACCCTATGATTCTATTGGTTCCACGTTTTCAACATCGAGCTATCCTTTCAACATATAAAAACACACGAACAGATTGGTACTACAGTTTACCGCCCTTCGGTTGTAGTTCATTTGCGCGTCGTGATAAAACAAGTGTGATTTTCCCTTGCAATAATATTATGACAGTGATAACTGTCAAAATTAGCGGTTATTAGATCTCACAGAAACCTTGGCCGACTGTACATACATGGAGAGAAACATATGTTTTTAATATGATAAAAAGTATAGTAGTTTGTACGCGTAGATAATTTTTATAACTATTATTGTATTTTTTTCTGATCAACTGATAATGAATTAATCTACACTAACATTATAAAGAGGAAAGATTTGTATTTGTTTGTCTCAAAAACTTCAGTGCCAATTAAAAAAAAACACCATTGCAAAGCTACATTCACCCTGAGTGACAAAGGCTATGTTTTCTTTTTCTGCGTGAACGGAGTCGAGCGCAACAGCTAGTTACTAATAAATAAGGATAGTTAGATGAACTATCTAAAATCGTTACTATTTAGTAGCAGAATTTCTAATACGCATTTTTTTTACCTAATTACATTTTCACAGTCGTGTTTTTCCAAAAGCGTTAAATCCCATCGCATTATTTCTCATTCCAGAAATCAATTTAATAATAACAACAAAGATCCTATGTTTAGGTACTTTAGACCTTCGGGCCAACTGTGAAACTAACAATCTAAACATATCTACCTATTCCGACCTAGTCTTTAAGTAGGAAAATTTGTAATTGGGTCAAAACAGGACCAAAAAGAAATAGGACCGAAATTTTGCGTCAGAAAAACCAATCGGTAAAATAATTGAACAAGTCTCATCCTATCATAAATTTAAATATTTAGCATTGCCAAGGCCAATCAAACTAGCTTTGTCAATAGAACTAATACTAACCAAACTAAACGTTTACAAGTAGGTTAGCGCCATCTGTAAATACCCCCATCACCATAGATGTAGGAAAGCATGGAGGGAGTATAAAAACGGTTAATAGAACTTAAACAGTACTCTTCCCACCAGTTACAAATGCCCTTCGTTAAAAAGAGTCGTCTATATAATATGATCACTTTCGATTAAATTTCAAAATAGTACCATTTTTAGGTGTGTCTATGTATGACTCTGCACTAGTGTTCGTAAGTTTGCAGTCAGTGATGTGCGGTGTATCAATACTAGCGACCCGCCCTCGCTTCGCTTCGGTTTATGTCAGTTTTCTGTAACACCCGTACATAAAACCGATTTTTCTATACATCATTACATACTTCAAATTACATCTAAATCCGTTGCGTAGTTTTAAAGATCTAAGCATACGTAGGAATGGACAGACAGCCAGAAGCAACTTTGTTTTATAACGACGACGCGATAGCCTAGTTGGTAGTGAGTCTGCCTATGAAGCTAGAGGTCCTGGGTTCATATCCCGGTAAGGGCAGATATTTGTGTGATGAGCGCAAATATTTGTTCCTGAGTCATGGATGTTTTCTATTAACTTATTGAAGTATATATTTCTCTATATAAGTATTTATATCGTTGTCTAGTACCCATAGTACAAGCCTAGAGCTTAGTTTGGGACTAGGTCAATTGGTGTGACATAGTCCCCTGATATTATTATTATTATTTTTATTATAGTATATAGTGATTGGCTACAAGTTGTATTTTACACAGAAGAAAAAGGTGGTACGCTTCCAATTTGGCTGCACGGGATAATTCTATGTTTTCCCACATCTATGAACCTCACCCCGCCCACTCCGCGGCAGTGTTGCCACAACAAACACTCCGGAGCATATTGCTTTCTCCCAAACTGCTGCGTAATCAAATTTGTAGTTGCTCGCAATAATTCTTCAATTAACTTGACGTAGGAATGCGCGAGTGGGTGCGTTGGCGCAGGTTATAAGATCAGGCGGAAAACTGATGGTGATCTTTTCGACCGTGTTCAGCCATGGCAACCACTTCGACTCCTAGGCAATCGGGCGCTGGTGTAACCGAAGATGGTCAATGTAACCGATCTTTGCAGTGAACTCCCGTGCACACTGAGGGCACGTGAGTACACCGCTTACATAATGGCGGAAAACTACACCGAAGCACAGTAATTATCTGAGTTATCACTGTTAAATTAACACACGCTATCGTAATGTTAACAATAAGGTAACAATATCGTAATTTTTTTTATTAAAGGCCCTGCTGGCCTATTGTGTAACGTACTCGTAATTGCAGTCGCCTTCAAAGTGGAACAATTGTTTTTATTTTGTATGCAGACAAGCCTTCGATTTTCAAAATGAAAACAATTGCGATTGCGAGAGCGTTAAGCAATACCCCCTTTACAGTATTCCCAGCTTCTGAATACCTTTCAGCTGGCCATCGCTATCACGCTTGCTCTCGCAACTATAGTACATTGTAGCCCAGGTACAGAAAGTAAGCAATAGATGGACGAGTTAGTTCGCGGGCCGAGCCGCAGGTGAGGACCGCGAAGATACGAGTCCATCTATTGCACTTTCTACCGAGGCAATACTATGTGCTTTTCACGCCTAATGTAAGGAAATAAAACAGGTTAGGACATAATACACAGTTTAATTAAAAGTAATATTGATATTAGCATTAGGACAGTTGCTGAACAATATAATTATTATTACTTACAATATCGTACAAATTTCCAATCAAAAGTTCAAAAGTTTAGCGTTTGTTTCCAGTTAAAAGAACAGAAGTAATTTTCATTCCCGCCTTTTTAACTTTTTTAATTTTTACCTTATTTAAAGATGCAAAGGCGTTTTTCACGTACGCCTTAAAAACTTACATAAAAACACGTTTACAATCGCAAAAATACACTTTCACTGAGCGGATTTGACGTTTTAATTTTTTAATTAAACGTTCTAATGTCATATTTGTCAAACATTTTTATATTTATTTCCGAACGAGTTACTAATGTCATAAATAACCGACCAATAGCAGAGTAGAAAGTAAACTGGTCTAAAAACACTCCATTTTACTTTGCAACTCAACATTGTTGGACTGTTTTTGTGTTGTACTACTAAGAGCAACTTTCTATTCTGATTTCGATCCTTCTTTGGCCATATTTCCGAGCAGTGGCGTGAAAACAGTATATTTGTCAACGTATGTCATAGAAAACCGAAGACTGCCGATTGCTGTTATGAAAATACACTGTACACTTATTGTTAGATAATTAATAGGGTTAAATATTTGATTAGTTCAATACAAAAACGGTAAAAAAAAACATAAGAATTAATTAAAATTAACTTTTTATCGGAAGTTAGTCGTAAAAGGATAAAACTATGTACTGAATCTGTATTCCACTAAGTAAAATGATGTAGCCTTTCACATCTCGTATTGCCAACGTTACGGTAGCTCTTACTTACTTGACAGTAATGGCGAAGAAATTAAAAACAATACGATATATGTCAAATGAAATATGGTTTTACCGAGTAGACATAGACCCTGACTTGGTAAATGAACTGACTACAGTATTTTTGGCTCAAATCGTTCGCAATTATCTCACTTAATCAATCAGTTTTAGCCTCATCATTAAACTAAATAAACACAAAGTTATTCGTCAATAAGTTTCTGTCAAAAATTTAGTTTTTGGGACAAGTTTTTATTGCCGACTGTACTTTTTTTTGCACAGTCGTTATCTACTTGTCAAGACAATTCTAAAGAGCCCTAACACGACGGGTTTATCATAAGTAATCTAGGAGTTCTTATATGGCCACCTTGAGTCTCCATCATCAGACCAGCTCGATGGTATTATATTATTATAGTATGAACTGAACGCGTATGCAAATTTTCTGGTTCTTCGGAAACCGGGAAGTGGGTCAAATTTAACTTGCAAGATTTGACCATTACATATATACATACATTGCAAGTTAAATAAAAGCTTTTAAAATATTATGTCGTATGAATCAAAACGTCTATATCTATTTGACTAAGAAATAGAAACCTTAATCTAAGGAAGCACCCAGCGCTTTAGTTTGAAGGTCACGTAAATCCCAACTTCTGATTAACTTAGTGCCAAATTCTCAAGTCATTACGAGCTTAGATGCTGAAAGATAAAGCTAATTTTAATGCGGAGCTTTGAAGGCTAACGAAAATGTCGTGACATGACTCAATTATAAGTAACCGGGGCTATTGCTTAATGCACTCGCAATCCCAATCGTTTTCATTTCGAAAATCGAAGGCTTGTCCCTTTAGACCCCGGATTTTTGTGGCAATGACGTCACAATGGGGTAGTTTGGGAAGTAAATGGAACGGTGTTAATATACGGATGGATTAATCCGGGGTCTCTATTGACTGCCATTTTATTTTTAGTCATAATCTGTTTCAAGTCATAATTTTCGCAAGTCATAATGCATTTTTTCTCAGGACACGGTTATTTCTTCAGGATTTTATAAAACTAACCTAACCTAACCTAACTAATCTACACGATAAACGTTTATTAAAAACTGTAACTTCACCCTGAAAGAAGTTATGACAAAAAAATGTATGACTAACAATACATTATGACCAACGATATGTATGGCAGTCAAAGGGATCCCTAATACGGCAACCTAGTCTACGTTCTACGGAATTAAAATTTTATTATCAGAGGGCCCAGACAAGATGCACTACGCTAGCTAGCGTTTCTCTTCGTTTAGTTTTTAAACCAGTCGCGTCACGTGATGTGCCAGTGACGCGATTGGGTCAAAAACTAAACGAATAGAAAATATAGTTAGCGTAATGCTTCTTGTCTGGGCCCTCTGGCATACACGATATAAATTACCTGTAAGTCAATTGTTAATTAATAAATTTATCGACGTTGTTCTTTCGTTAACTGACTCTCCTTAACAAATAAAAAAAAAACTAAACGACTTGTGGTAATAATAATATTTTTTGTCGTGAATGCCAAGTGAATAAAAAATATTCAGTTAAAAAAATTATTAATTAACAAATTGTTTTAATTAACACCGTTCCATTTACTCCCCAAACTACCCTAATGTGACGTCATTGCCACAATAATCCGGGGTCTACAGTTGTGACCGAGGCATTAATTGTATATGTAATTAGGTTATGAAGATTTTTCCATCGTAAAAAAAATCGATACCATTTTCGAAGGCTTTAATAATCCATAAGCATTTTTTTCCCGCGCTTTCCACCGCTGCCGCTCATGGCTCGGTCTAACCTCAATGGCATCAGCAGTGTTGCCAGTACGCAACTCCAATTTAGGACGGTGTGTTATCTGAAAAAGGACCGTTTTGGGCACAAAGGGACAAAAATAAAAATTCAAAACTTCATTTATTTATATACATTTTTTAATTAATTATTAGGTAAAAATAAATCTTTGTTGGTTTATATCTTGGTTATTTTAAAGAAAATATGTTTTTTAAGACTGCGCCGAGCGTCCAGTGGCGCCCTCATTACTTTTATTGTGTTTTCTAATAAACTAAAGTATTTTCTTGAAATTGGACGAAATGTGTTTGTACTACAAATGAAAACACAACTTATAGGGTATATCATATAGTTTAATAACAATTCACCTTCGAGTTATTAACTTAACGAAAAAAAGTGGCCACCTTTTCCCGTTAAGCTGACTACTCAAAGGGTAATTGTTTTAAAGTTTGTTACGTATCCCAAAAATTGTGTTTATACTTGCGCTACAAACACATTTTGTTTGGTTCCAAGGAAATTCGTTAGTTAATTCGAAAACCCAATAACAGTAATGAGGGCGCCACTGGACGCTCGGCGCAGTCTTAACTGTTTGTGACATGAATCAGCTTTTATTGAAGCTGTGAAAAAATCATGAATATTCCCTATTACCAGTAACAAAGCAGCTTCATAGTTTGGAATATATATTTTTTTACACATATTTTATTTTTGCCTTAAGCATGCTGGGTTTGGGCTCGAATTTTTTGAGGCCCCCTGCGTTTGCCACCCCGACGCTCGTAGCCATTAGGGATACAACGGTCACTATTTTTTACGTAGTACTAGGTACGGTACCAAACAAACCAGACCAAAGATAGATAACACGACACGACTACAGATTAGATTTAAATAAATACATCAGTTTATAACAGCAATGATAAGGTTGGTTGGTACTCCTGTCAATCGTTACTAATTCGTATAGATCCGTTTCGACAGACAGCTTTAATTTAATACAGATACACTTTTATGCTATCAATATATTAAACTGAGCAGGTACTTAGATAGGTATGGTTTTGTTTTGGTGGTCACGAACTTTTTTGGGCGAAACCGTAAAGGGACGGTTACTGAAAAGGGCCGATTAAAGGACGGTGTGGTGATAAAAGGGACGGAAAACCGTCCCTTTTAGGCCGGTCTGGCAACACTGGGCATCAGTGAAAATGACTCCCAGTTAACGATTTATGACGTCACCTCTGGATATACTGGATTACTGGAAATGGACCCCTATTTCATGTCTGGGGGCTTATAGAGTGACGTAATTATATAAACATACATACATACCTTCACGCCTTTATTCCCAAAGTGGTGTAGGCAGAGCTATAGAATAACCAAGAGTTCATAAAACTTGTTGTTAATTCTGTAATAACATTTTGCACAAGCAGGCAAAGATGTTTACCAGTTGTATTAGCGACAGGTTGCAAACCCATCGCCTAACAGTACTACAAGCTTCTATTCCCTTAGTCGCCTCTTACGACTTCCACGGGAAGACATGGAGTGAATCTAGTCTTATCGTAGTACTGTTAGGCGATGGGCTTGCAACCTGTCACTAATACAACTGGTAAACATCTTAGCCCGCTTATGCAAATTGTGGTTACAGAATTAACAAGTTTTTACAGTTATTGGTAAATCTGGGATTGAAGGCGTGAGTTTATATATGGTGTATGTATGTATATACTCTTAGTGAGAATTGTATTAGGATTTAGACATTTATTTTGTACTTCTCTTTAGCATATTATTCTTAATTCTGTATGTTGTCTTTATCTGTTTTTTTCTCCAATAAATAAAAATAAAAAAAAATAAAAAATATAATGAAAATCTACGCGGATGAAGTCGCGGCTAGAAGGCTTACAATATTTATTAAAACTCTACATTGCTCTACCTCCAAACAATTCTCGCTACAAAGCACAAATTTAACTTACACACTTAAAGGGTTCACAGAAAAATTGGAACAAGAGCACGCTGGTTTCAAGAGAGACGCAAACTTTGAGAAACTTACGTAGAGTCTCGTAAAGAGTTGTTATTCCGGCGCATACCTAGGTAGCCACTTAGCCTAAGCTTAGTCTGGATTTATATTTCATTTGATTAAGTTATGGTTACAAATTGTAACAGTCTTGGGAGTTTATAACTAGCTCTTCTTGTACTTTTTTCTTAGTTTCAAGAAACCTGACGTTCTATTGTACACAAATATGTATACAGTACACTCTAGTAGGTACTTTGTCTGTTTAATGTCTTCGTCTTCTTTCATGAATAAAATCAAAACTATTTATTTTACAATAATAACAAAAATACATTTATTTCAGATACTCATAACAAGCCCCTTTCATATGATATAGATAGGTTTGCATAACAACAATTTTTTTTTTCCGAATTTGTCTTCCAAAAATTAAACTTATTAAAAAAAAAACTTCGCACATCTGTGTTTGGGTCATCAATTTACATAATTGTGTACCAAATTTCAACTCAATCAGTTCAATAGTTTCGGAGCAAATTGGCTGTGACAGACAGACGCACAAGTGACCCTATAAGGGTTCCGTTTTTTAATTTTATGTACGGTACCCTAAAAAAAAGGTATACAGTGCTTGATGTTGCCGGCTTAGAGTAGTGCCACTCCATGTCTTCTTGTGGAAGTCGTAAGAGGCGACTAAGGTAATAAAGGTTTGTAGTACTACTGTTAGGCGATGGGCTTGCAACCTGTCACTAATACACTGGTAAACATCTTAGCCTGTTGTAGAAAATATGGTTATAGGATTAACAAGTTTTCAAGTTCTTGGTAGTTCTGTAGCTCTGCCAACTAAAAATAAAACTACTCTGGAAATAAAAGCATGAGTGTATGTAGGTACGATTAGGAGCGTTAATTTGGGACACATTTCAAGAAAAATATGCTAGAAGTCATCAATGTCATTAGAGCCGTCAAGTCATTTGTAACTTTTTGGAAATTCAACCTTACTGTTGTAGAATGTCAGATTGACTTTGGACCTAAGGTAAGTTAAATCTCGTGACTGTATGTGAATGTATAAATAAAGGATTAACATCATAAGATACTCTATGTCTCGAATGGTGTACTGCCGTTTGGGCACAATATTTTTCGCCAAATTTCACTTCCCAAAAAACTTATCGCAGTAGTTTCATTTCCCAAACGAATCTTTAGCACATTTACAATTCGCATTTTATATATTACGTCAAATTATCATTTGGCATCATTTTGCTCTGTCAAGTTTTATTAGGACAAATGTTTATTAAGCAAATGTTTTCCTTTACCAAATTTTTTTTGTTCAAATTGTTACCTCGCACACTCAATTTATACCACAGTGAAAGTAGGTTAGGTTAAGTTAGAACTGCGTTGGTAGAAATCATACCCTAAATTTTATCCAATGCACCACAGGATATAAATCAAATGCCAAAAAAAAAATTGGGAAAAGTATGTTATGCGAAACGATACATTTGACTACATTAAATTTACCTAGTAAACCTAGTAATTATTTGTTAAACAATAATTTGCCAAAAAAATAATTACTAACTGTTAATTTGCTAAAAGTTGTTTTACCTTATGATATTTTGGGAATTGGAAATTTAAGTAAAATAGTTTGGGGATTGATACTTTGGGAAAAGATTTTTGACCAAACATAAGTAAACCGTCTCGAATATATTTCGATATTCCTGTAATAGCAGGCGGGGTCGCAGACAGAGACTAGTGTTTATTATTTTGTCTGAAACGCGACCCGGTTTTGCCGAATGTGCCTCGTCACTCCATTATCATGATAATTCTACGGCATCATGCAGTCATTACTATGATTTATCGTACTTTCTATTACGACTATGATATGTGAATAGAAAAATGTTGGCGCTAGTATTATGTATACTTACATACTTGTGAGGTAGGATACCCGATATGTAGCTATTTTTAGGCTTCCGTAGTCAATGTTAAAGTTACGCCATGTTCGTCCATCAGTGTGTAAGTTACACTAGCTTTTTCAGATGGATTCTTTAGTTACTGTAGTTTTTTTAAAATGTAAAATTAATTATTATAATTGTATTATATCATAAGCATATTTTAAAAACGACTGACTGTTGAGTTTCTTGCAGCGTTTTTTGGACGTGTAAAAGTGCCCGTGCGGCCTTTTTACTGCATAAACATCTTTTATCTTTTCTTTGTGTACAAAAATGTTTTGATCACAGCTAACTAAGCATTCAAACAGCTTTAATTAGTTAAACATATTATTTTAAACTAGCAACCGGTCCTCGCTTCGCTTCCTCGATAAATGGGCCATCTAACACTGAATTTTTTTTTCAAATCGGACCTGTAGTTCCTGAGATTAGCGCGTTCAAATAAACAAACTCTTCAGCTTTATAATATTAGTATAGATGTGTGAACGTCTCAAAAGTTTACGTACTTAAACTCACGCCTTCGTTCCTAGAGTGGGGTAGGCAGAGCTACAGAATAACTTACAACTCTAAAACGTGTTGATAATTCTGTAACCAAATTTTGCAAAATCAGGCTAAAATGTTTACCAGTGTATTAGTGATAGGTTGCAAGCCCATCGCCTAACAGTACAAGCCTTTTTTCCCTTAGTTGCCTCTTACAACATCGGAAGACATGGTATGGCACTATTCTAACCGGTAACCACATGTTCATAAAACATTTGATAAAATCAAATGAGAGACTTTAGTTATGAAAGTGTTTAAACAAACCGACTGAGTGGCTTTTACATTTATAATATTAAAACAACTTGTTATTTATCTTGTTTAAATACTCCTAACATTAGTTCAAGCATTTCTCAAGCGACGAAATATAAACTTATGACATATCGTGTGAAACGTCACGTAATTTAATTCCCTAAGTTGGTGACAGACCGCGGAGTCCCGCGGTGTACCTCTATCTTTATATGTCGACGGAAATCGTAAATACACGGTATGAATAGTTTTCGCGAAACCGGTTTAAACTGGATATGCCTGAGCGTAGTTTGTTTTTTTAAGCTCCGTCAGCTTTTGCTGCTTTACTTAACTGTAATAACTTCCCGTTTTGCAATTATTCGGATGTTTTGAAACTGCACGGTATGCAATATGACGAGGATATCTTACTTGCTTGCTTGCTAAGGTAGGGTTTGATTCCTAGTATTTGTGTGCTCTACCTAGGTCTTGAAAGTTTTCGATATTATATTTCCCGGTAAGGGCAGATATTTGTGTGATGAGCGCAAATATTTGTTCCTGAGTCATGGCTGTTTTCTATATATTTAAGTATATATTTCTTTATACTGGGTGTCCCAGAATCCAACGTCAACCCGCCTAGGGCTGATAGAGTAGCTCATAAGCTATCGATTTAACCCCCATGTATATTCAGCAATTGTTATTAGTTTCCGAGATATTGATCATTTTAATCAGATTTTTTGTCATTTTTCCTTATGTCCGTGATACGAAAAACCCCTAAATTCATGTATTTATATTTTTTTTCCAGTGTTTTCTTGCATGATTAGAATCACTGTGAAATAAGGAAGTTTTTAAAGCTACATGTAATTTTTTTTTTCATTACATCTTTTTGAGTAAACACACAAAGTTTGTTTTTCCATACTTGGTGAAAATCAAACGCGGGGTTCCCTTAGTATGGAGAAAGTAACTCTGTCCGATTACTCAAAAAGTTGTAATGAAAAAAAAAATGGCATTTAGCTTTAAAAACTTCCTTATTTCACAGTGATTCTAATCATTCAAGAAAACACTGAAAAACAAAAGTATAAATACATGAATTTAGGGGTTTTTCGTATCACGGACATAAGGAAAAATGACAAAAATCCGATTAAAATGATCAATATCTCGGAAACTAATAACAATTGCTGAACATACATGGGGGTGATTCAGATGCCCCTTGAGGTGCTCTACCTCTGGACTTCCGCTTGACACTACTTCCTGGGACACCCTGTATAAGTATTTATATCGTTGTCTAGTACCCATAGTATAAGCCTAGAGCTTAGTGTGTGACCTGATATTATTATTATTATTATTATTTAAGTTATATCCCAATAAGTACTTATGTTTATCGTATGGATTTAATACAAACCTTGAGCTTAGTTTGGTAAAGTCGGTCAAAAATGTGGTCTACCACCCTACGGTTGAACTTTATTTGTACGTCATGATACAACAAGTTTGATTTTCCCTTGCAATAATAGTGACAGTGACAAGTGTCAACCTTAGCGATAATTAGAGATCTCACAGAAACGTTTGTCAAAACTGGTATACCACTTTCTTGGCTGATCGTTCTAGATCCAATATTTTTGATTTTCATGGCAAGGCTGATCACACACAGACTTTTGTAATCTCAAGATTACAATCTTACGATTTCAATCCCAAGACTGCAAATTCATAGATAATTCTGGGGTCTTAGGTGAAGTAGCTCTACGCTAGTCAGTCAGTGGTGTTACCCTCCCATCGTAACACAAAAATGCAAACACTGCGGCTTGGCGGAAGATTGAAGGGTTAGATGGTGGTAGCGATTGAGACGGATCCTGCTTATTTTAGTTTATTGACAGTAAATCCATACTACTCCATACTAATTATTATAAATGCGAAAGTGTGTCTGCCTGTCTGTCTGTTACCTTTTTACTCTTAAACCGCTGAACTGATTTAGGTGAAATTTTGCTGCAAAGATAGTTTGACTCCTGGGAAAGGACATAGGATAGTTATTTTCCCGAAATTCATCCCCTAAAGGGGTGAAATAGAGGGCGAAAATTTGTATGGAGCTACGATATAAATTTACTCATCACATAATATACATTCTAGCATTTTTGTTTCTTTCAAGTAATAAACTATGATACAGTTTTATCACCGCCAACTTTGTTGTGACCTTTATAACTTGGGCCGGTTTACGGTTCGAGTTTCCTTTACACGGCATCGACATTGTATTTTAAACCGAGAATATTAACGACTTTACACCAAACTGACGTTTTAATGACTTTTTTCTCCCAACTGCTGCAAACCCCAAAAGGAGGGTTGTGTTTGACCTGTATGTATGTCCGACTCTTTGTTCCTTTCTAACTACTAAACGGCTAAACCAATTTTAATGAATTATACGTGGTTAGATTTGTCTTATCCACTAGAATGTCATAGGCTATATTAAAATTACTTAAATGTGAAATTGACAAAATAAAAAATATACACATGTTAAGTACCATTACTTTGACGACATTATCCAAACAGCTGTTGGGTTTTTTTTAAGTTTATTTTTTGTTAGACTTGTTAACATATGGATCAAAACTTGCTATAATTTTATTAATAAAAACGCAAAAAGTGTATTTTCTTCGTATAAATTTAAACAAAAACCGTGTGTAAAGCGTATGTCGCAATAATTAAATTTTCATCACTTTTTCAAATATACTACAAATTTACGATATTACCACCGATTAACCTTATTTGTCGCTAAAAAAACCTCCCACCATTATCACAAACTCGCAAAAACAAAGCTGCGAACGACCAACATCATTTCCCCACTTCTACAGCCATCAAAAATACAGACATCCCATTTTCTGATAAAAAAATTACAAACGCGCGCCGCTTGACAAAAACGCTCAATCTATTTGCAGAAACACCCCGCCAGAAATATAGCTGTCCTTTTTCAACTCGAGGGCTTTCGCTATCGCTGGCCCGCTTAGAGGGAAATTCCGCAACAAATGAGGTGAAACCACAAGTACGATTTGACTAAAAGCAACGATTTGTAACGCTGCGAGTGGATTCAACACTTTTGCAGATGGGACCCCTGGGTTATATTGGACGGAATCATTTTGGACGAAAAATTGGAATAGGAAACCGGAATGGTTGACTAGTATGAGTAATGTACGTGTTATATTCGATCTTACGCCAGTTTTTGGTTTATTTATTAATAACAAGAGGCGGTGGAAGGGTTTACATAGTATGAAAAAAGTTCAAATGGAAAAATACTTAGTAAAAATGTGTAAATTATTGATTGACTATTTTGTTGACTGGTAGAGAAGGCCGGAAGACAATAAGTTATCTGTATGTATTTGTTTTTACGCAACAAAGATTAAATGGTAATGATTACAATGGTAGTTTTTTTAGACTTTTATAATTCTTTTGCAAATAAGTAACTACATCTTTTTATTTTTGAACAGCCTCTCTGGCAGCGAAACAAGAAACACATATTCGAAAATAGAACCCGACCAAAAAAAAAACAATTTTCTATATCGATGACAAGTAAATACGACACATCAAATAAACATTCCCCTCAAATAATTTGCTACAATTCACAAAAAAATCCATCATGAACCCATTTCACAATACAAAACATGCTCGACACCCAACTGCGTACGAAAAAGAACCTTTTATTACACACCACGAGCGTTATTAAAAGACATCATTCTAAACAGCGTACAATAAACAACCCATTACAGCGCCCTCTACATATAAGATTTAGAGTCGGAGCAGGCGATGTATAACTGTCACCGTCTTTCCCCTAACGTTTGGTATGTGCGTCCTGCTCTACATTAAGAACGTTCCGAATTTAATTTTGGTAAAAGCAACAATTTATAATCTTGCGAGCTAACATCATATCGCTTCGTCCGTTTGCTTTGTAGCAGAAGAGCTGGGGACATATTCGGGGAATAAAATATACGAATTTTTTTATTACGAAGGTATGAAAAAAAAAACTTAATAAAAAAAAAATTAAGCCTTAATAATGATTGTTTCAACGTAACGATAAATAATTTTACATAATATGTAGAAGAAAGTTTCGCAATACTTTTGAAAACCACCTATAGATAAGAGACCATTATATCTTACAATGGATGAGATACATAGATACATACTGAGTAGATGGATGGCTAGATAAATGGTAATAAATCTGGGATTCCTAAGTTTGAATTTGACCAAACGAGAATAAGGTCTTATACCCAGATTAAAACCTTCTACTTGAATTAGTATAGACTAATCTCGGAGGAAGTCTTATTCCAGTTTGGTAAAATCGATGGTTAGACTGTCAAGCCGCTTGTAGTTATTACAATATTGAGCGCTTATTTATGATTTATTTATTTATTTTTAAAATGTATCAATCTCGAAAAAAAAACAGACATTGTTTTAATTACATTTTATAGTAAGATCAAACGGTTCATTACATAAAAAAATATATCACTTACTTTACTATCAAAAAAAACCCGCGTATAAATTGAACACTAGCTCTTGGCCCACAAGGGATGAATAGGGGTTTTTTTATTGCATACTAATATCGTTTTGGGTATATTTGTGTTAAGGGTCGGGTCTCATTGTACCGAGTATTTATGTGAGTTATTTATTTGGAAAACAGGTAGGGAAGTAGGTTTCAAATACTATTAGTCAAGAGCAATGAAAACGGGTCACTTTGTATTGAACTACCATAGAAATTGACCCGTATTCATTTCACCTCGGTGTATATTTGAAGTTATCTTAGCAGCAGTGCCAAGATTCTAGGCGAAAAATACCATATTATCGTGTTTCACCTGTCATGGTATTGTTTTTTAACTCAGCCGCCATTACCGTTATAGTAGTTTATGCAATAGTTGTATAAGAGAGGTCAAAATATACGAGTGGCGTGAGTTACGATGTGAGCCGAAGGCGAACATCGTAAAGGAAAGCGCCACGAGTGTTTTTTGACTTAGTTATACACCGTTGCATACAATACTTTTTCTACGACTAGGTTTCAAATGAAATGCAAAATTAAGCGAAAAAACTTACAAACGAACGAACGAAGTAAAGAACAACAAACGAGCGGGAAACAAGAAAATGACAAAATATGTGTCTATGGTTTACTTTGTTTTTAAATTGACGGAATGGAAAAAAGAATTATTTACAATTCCAAAACATTTTAATTTGACCAATCAGAATACTTCACTAAATTAAATCCACCAATCACAATACACATCGACTGTCAAACGGAACGATAGGTTCTTTTAGGTACGTGTTTCTCTTTAACTAATTTAAATCTTTTAAAAAAACTTTGTAATTCGTATCAACCAATCAGAATACAGCTATTTTAAAATCGACCAATCAGATAACTGAAATCATTTCTCAAAACATTAGGTGTTTTATAGTCCCTATTTCACAATCGTTAAAATATGATTAACAGGCTACACTTAGTAATCTGTGGCGTATCGTTAGGGCGACTTTACGACACCGAGAGCTGTTATGGGGAATAGAGTTATAGACTTTTCTGAAGTCATATTATCTATGTTCTTATAATAGTGTTCGTGACTATGTAAAAGACTAATAAAAGTACAGGAGTAGAAAAAGGTAAATAAGAGCTATTAACAATAAAACGCACTCTTATTTGATATAGGAAAACATACGAGTATCGAACCTTTTATGTTGTTGTATAAGTTATAAAGAAATATGAGTAGGTTTTAGTTTTTTTTTCTCCTTTATCTTCCTTTATCTTTCACGTAAGATTTTTGGCATATTTTTCTGCTGATCTACGCATGTTATTTGATATTATATTGAATTTAATATATATTGCTTTATATAAAGCTTGATTGAGTAGTATCATTGTAATATGTTTAAAAAATGACTGACTGCTGAGTTTCTTGCGGCGTTTCTTCTCAGCAGTGTCTCTCACACACACACACACACACACTGGCAGATCCTCTGTTGCTATATGTTGAGAATGTGATTGTCTTATTGTTAGTTAAAAATCTTATGCTGCTTTACGATAAAAAAAAATATCTTTAAATAACCAACCAACCACAGTAAAGAGAGGACTCTTCTACCACAGGTTTATTTATCTTAAAAGAAGAGCTCCCAACCCATTTTATGTTCATCGTGTTATTCGATAAATGATATTGTTTCTTTTTTTTTGATCATAGAGTTGAAATTACGATAATTGATCAGTGACGATACGGTTTTTACAACCTATAATCTCAGCTGTTTGTTTGACGATGCAGTTAGTCTAAATTGGAAGTGTCCCTGGCTACGAAGCTAGCGGTCCTGGGTTCAAATCCCGGTAAGGGCAGATATTTGTATGATGAGCGCGAATTCCTGCGTCTTGGATGTTTTCTATGTATTTAAGAATGTAAATTTCTATACTATTGACGACGTGCTGGCCTAGTTGGTAGTGACCCTGCCTACGAAGCTAGCGGTCCTGGGTTCAAATACCGGTAAGGGCAGATATTAGTGTGAGCGCGAATATTAGTTCCTGAGTCATGGATGTTTTCTATATATTTCTCTATTATAAGTATTTAGCGCTAGAGCTTAGTTTGGGACTAGGTCAATTGGTGTGACCATGTCCCCTAATATTTATTTATTATCACTACATAGTATAAAACAAAGTCGCTTCTCGCTGTCTGTCCCTATGTATGCTTAGAACTTTAAAACTACGCAACGGATTTTGATGCGGTTTTTTTTAATACATAGAGTGATTCAAGAGGAAGGTTTTTATGTATAATTCATTTTGTTTTAAGTACGGGTGTTAGAGAAAACTTAGATAAGCCGAAGCGAAGCGAGGGCGGGTCGCTAGTTTATTTATAAAGGTACGTTTATTGTTGTCGATGTCGATAATGGAGTTTACTAATAGTCGAGTTTTTGATGCGGTAAATATGGACTATATTTACCGCATCAAAAATACAGTTATAAATTTAACGTAAGTATCGTCAAACAAATTATTTTGAAATTAGGTAAAGTGTGTTCCAAAATTTATATTTGCGAATAACATTTTCGTTTGTTAACTGTAATCTTACCCAATCAATCATTTTTACACAAATTCGTTATCTAATTCATCTAAATACAATAAACAAAATAAAATAACTAACTCTTTAAATAAAATTGCTTTACGTTGTCTGTTGGTTTCTTTTACCGCAAATTACAACCACAATTCCGAGAGTAAACTCTGGAAAACACACCTGAAATTAAACTAGTTTTTGCATGAGAGGTGTGCAAACAGCTGGTTTTTCACAGGAATAAAAACCAACCTATGCACTAAAACATCGAGTGTATGAGGTAAAAACATAAAAACATCCTAAATTCTGGCCAAAATCCACCATTTCAAACTGCCGTAAAGTTTACGATTGATACTTGAACCAGAATTTTTGTTCAGTGAAAACTTCATGGCACAACTAGTGGGGTCAGCGCCGAGTAACCGTTAGACTAGGAGCCAACTGAAAAGTATCGTTCGATGTTAATTATGAAAACTAGTACATAATCATACGTCGTTATCGCGGGGGCTTAAATCTATCAAAGAACAGATATAACAGAATGTCTGTTTAGTATACACGGAATATTCTGCCTAAACATTATAAGCCTCCAAGAAGTTCTTCATATCTAGCACGAAATGTTCACCGGAAACACCTTCTTTTACACTGAGTAAACGCTTACCTTTAAGTCATATTGTGTCTAATCAAGTATTTTTCACCAAACCTGGTTTTAATATATTTTTTCCATTTGCACTGAAATTTAATTAAGATAGATTTTTATATGTTTTTTTGTTCATCAAGAATGACAAAATTAAATGTCTAAAGTAGCAGGAAATGTGACTGAAGAGGTTAACTTTAGGATTCAGTAGCATTTTTTTTAAATATGTACTACTAATTAAGTTAAAAACGGAGGTAATAAATTAGAATGAAAATTGATAAATTTTGAACTCGTAGGTATAAACATTTCTAGATACGAGTGTCACTTACGTTATTGCCTATTTATCGTCTTTTCAGTACTGTCAAAAAATATTTGCGGTTTAGGCAAAGCGTTGTGTTTGAGTCAGTCAAGGAAGATCTTCTTAAAATTTGTAGGTATTATACACGGTGATTTTTTTTTGGTGATCAAGAACCAATTTTTCTAATTCAGTTATTAATGGCGATCACGTTTATTACACAGTTACATGAAACAAAACTTATTTTTTTATGTAAAAAATATATTTTGAAACTAACTTTTAATTGAAATGAATTGTCACCCTACTAATTGTTTAGTCTATGAGTTAACAACACTTAACTGATAAGTTGATTGACGTAATTTCTGTCAAATTTCCCGCCAAAGCGATAGCACTTGACGTATCTACTTCACTTCAATGATTAATGTAGGATGTCCATGTATCCAGTGGTGATTGGTTTTAACAATATCATTAACTGAAATAAATTAAACAGTGAGTTATTTGTTTGAGACATTTAATTCCATTTTTGTTGCTTATTAATAATTTTGAACTCCTGATCACCGATAAAAAATCACCGTGTATATGAATGCCGTGTGTGTGAGCGTGTGTGTGTGTGTGTGTGTGGATATGAATGTAGTTATGTATGGAGGAAGGTTAGCGCCTCTTCCCGACTATAACGTGCAGAAGCAATAACCGTTTATAGGCCATCCGCGTCTGCTCCCCATAACGTTAGATTCCTTATATATGAGTTTTTATATCGCCTCGGAATATTTCCTTATTGAGATGTGGAATGTCTACGTTAGTTATTCGTTGATGGATTTTATTCTGATACCTACTTTTCTGAACGAATATAGAATAGAAGAGCTGTGGTAGAGTAGAAAATATATAATTCAACTGATAGTAATTATTTATTATTTTGGTTACACTTTAATATTTTTATGATTAACGTGTTAACTGACGTTTGCTTGCAACTTTGTTTGCGTAGAAATATTTTATTGACCATCTTACGACAACAGTTTTTTTTTAAATGGTTCAATGTGAAAGAGAAACAAACATACTAAATCAATTACACATACACTCACAAATGTATTTATGATATGAGTATGATGCGACAATAAAGCCCTATACAATAAATAAGATGTGATTACCTTTTTTAAAATAAATAGGTAATTCACTAATTAACAATCAAAATTACAGTTGTGATCTTAACCAGATTTAAGTTCATAAATTAAAAACGGTTACTCTACAAAATAATTATGACATTCGCAAAAGATCATACTAGCAAAACATCATATACGCATAACATCATACTAGCAAAACACGATATTCGCAAAACATTATATTTACAAATAGTCGGGTTTTGTTATAAAATCATTAGGTAGGTTTAGGTTATGTTGGATTTATATCAGGCCCGGAGGGGCAAACTACTCAGAAATAGGAGCTCCGTCGTAGCAGAGCTCCGTTGACACTATCTAATTCATGTCTTAATAATAGTTAAGTTTTGTTAATGTGATGTCTTGCTACTATGATGATTTGCGAATGTCATGTTTTGCTTTTATGATATTTTTCAGAATATCATGTTTTGCGAATATGGTATCCAACGACGGAAGAATTAAAAATGGTACCGTAAAATGGGGTGGGTAGGGTTACGGGGTGAGTAGGGACACACCCTAAAATAAGTCATAACTCGTTACTAATAAGAACAAAGACAAGTATTGAATAGACGATAACGTTACGTCTATTGCAAATAATTTCAATCTTATAATTAGTAACATATGCTTCGTTTTAGGTTGTGTTCCTACTCACCCCTTAGTACTTACTTACCCGGTTTTACGGTAACAAAATATAAACCATCAATCTTTAATGTTTTGTGACTTAATAACGGCTATTATTTTTCTTTTACTACATAAAAAAAATGTTACCAGAAAATCGTCTGACAAAAAACTCCCCAATGTTATTTCACATCCAAAAACATCGTAAAGACCCAAATTAAACATTCAGCTCCATTTACTTTAGTAACTTAAACTCGTAACCCTATTTGCTCTTCCTCGGCATATTTGAACCGGGTTCAAAGCAAACAAGGTTCAAGTAGGTTTTAAACTTCGCGTTAAACACCTCAATTTTCCCGCGCGATCCGCATCTACTTAAACTCAAGAAAGTGTACAGCTTAAAACAGCGTAGGCTGTGGAAAAAAACGCTGTTATAATATTCTACGGCTGCTAAGTCCATAGGCAGTAACTACGATAAACCTTCTGTAGTAATATCAACCTTATTACTAACAAAATATAATTATCTGAAGAAAGAAAGAAAAGAAAGAAAATATTTATTTGCATAGACACAGTATAGAGATGTTACAGTACATTATGTTTCATGTATCAAGCTTGCATGCAAGCGTGCAAATATATGTAGTGGTCAATTACAATGTCAAAAGAATAATTACAAAAATAAATAAATAAAAAACAAATATAAGATGTCAAATTCAACAATAGGAAACAAAATAAAAGGTTAAAAGGTTAACATAATAGGCATATCACAATTATATAATTAAATATACTAATCTTAGTACTCCCGGTGCTCGAGATACGCCTTTACGCTGTAAAAACAACGCTCCAAAAGCCAGTTTGTTAGACTGCGTTTAAAGGAGTTTCCCTCTAGTAGCTTAAGTTTTTCTGGGAGATTATTATAAATAACTATGCACATATTAAAAACATTATTTCTGTAGATCGTCTTGTTACTTCGAGGGTGATATAAAAGGTTCATTATTTTTACCCTGGTTCGCCTTTCAAGAACTTCACTTCGTGTCTTAAAGTACGAGTGATGTGATCTGACAAAACTACATATTTCTCTTAAGTAGGTATAGGCATGCCAAAGGGAGAATTTTAAGTTTTCTGAAGAGGGGTACGCAACTTTCGTCCCACCACGAACCACTAATGACTCTGACACACTTTTTTTGTATTTTAAAAACTCTGTCCACTTCCACTGCGTTTCCCCACAATATCAACCCGTAACGAAGGACTGACGATACGTATCCATGATATGCGGTTATTGCTGCTTCAACCGACACAGTGTCTCTCAGCCTTTTGAGCGCAAATACAAAACGGCCTAGTTTGTTTCAGATTTTGTCAATGTGTTCCTGCCAGTTTAGATGCTTGTCTACTGTGATTCCGAGAAAATTGCACGACCCAACTTCATCTACTGCATTATTATTATGGTTAATATTTAATGGTATATCTTTTGCAATATATGTTGAAAATTGTATTAGTTTAGTTTTAATTATGTTTATATGTAGGTCATTATTATACATCCAATTGATTATATCTTGCAAAGAATTATTTATATCCTGTTCGAAATTTGATTTATTATTACATTTTACTACAAGAGTTGTATCGTCAGCGTACATTATTGTTTTTTGTGTTGTCGCCTTCGATAAATCATTAATGTATAGGAGAAATAATAGTGGGCCCAAAATGCTACCTTGTGGGACTCCACTTTTATTAGTTTTAAATTCAGACCTATATACATTCTTGGTAATGATATTGTTTGAATAAGCAATTCTGTTAACTTCAAGGCATTGCAATCTGTCCTTTAGGTAGTCCTCCACCCAGTCAAGAGCTTTGCCTCTTACTCCATAATGCTCAAGCTTACGCAGGAGTTTACCGTGGTTGACGAAATCGAAAGCTTTGCTCATATCGAGAAAAACAGATGCAACTCGAGTGTTGTTGTTAATACACTCCGTGATATATTTGATCAGGTCAAAACAGGCCTGGGCTGTTGATCTGCCTTTCCGAAAACCATACTGTTCAGGTCGAAGTATTCCATATTTGGTCAGAAAATTATCAAGTCGTATGTAGAATGCTCTTTCTAGTACTTTTGAGAATACCGGGACCAGAGTAATAGGCCTATAGTTACTTGGGTCATGTCTGTCACCGCTCTTAAATAAAGGTCTTACTATGCTCAACTTCAATTTTTTCGGAAAGAAGCCCTCAGTATAAGACAGGTTTATTATGTGTGCAATAGGATGACATACATGTAAGGCACACATCTTCAAAATCCTAGTGATAATGCTGTCATAACCACTTGATTCAGTGTTTCTAAGTGACATAATTATTTTATGTATCTCATTAGCGTCGACTGGTCTTAGAAACATTGTGTGAGAATTATATTCCGGTATAGTTGAATTATTAGAACAACTACCCGATGATGAGTTCGATGAGTTAGTCAAGTCTATAAAATATTGATTAAAAATATTGCAAATGTCATTGGGGTTGGAATATAATTTATTATTTAATCTAATTACGCTAATGTCATTAGCATGCAACTTATTAGATACGGACGACGAAATTAAATCCCAAGTTGCCTTCCCTTTATTTTGACAGTTATTTAAGTACTTGATGTTTTTAATTCTTTGGGCATTTAACAAACATTTTGTTTAATAATCTAGAATACTTTTTGTATGTCAGTTTATTATTTTGCATGTTGGCTTTGTCATGTTTAAACTTAAAGTAAAGAATTCTGTTATTTCTACACGATTTCTTTAATCCCTTTGACATCCAGCTTAATTTGTTAGTCCTATCAGTAATTTTTACTTTAATTGTTGGGAAGCATAAATTGTACAAAAGACATACCAAGTCATAAAAAACATCAAATGCACCTGTCGCATCTGTTGAATTGGTGGTTTCGGAAAAAGAAAGTGAAGACATGCACTCACAGAACTTACGGATGTTGTCCGGGTTATAGTCACGCCTATATTCGTACCAAGTAGTGTAGGCTCTATGTCGGTTGATGGTTGGCAGTGTTAGGGATTGCTTTAAAATCTAAAAATATGTACAAGTGTACAAATTTAATTATGTAATCATAAATAAATTATAAAGGACATGGCGGCAACTACTGCCCTAAGCATGTACCTATAGAAATTTATTACTAGCTGGTAACATTCGAAAGTTAATTAATTAATTATTACATGTTTATTCTCCTAGAACTTTCGAATAATAATAAAATGTTTAAAAGTTGTTTACTTACTTGGTTTTTCAAATTTTTTGTTCGCCGTCGAGACCTGACAGATAACAGATAACATTAATTTTATGTCATCTGTCAGTAAGTATGACGATCCGTTTTGCGTAAAATGTAACAATTTATTTTCAGGATTGTAACGATTTGAAAAATTCCTAAAACTTGTTTCATGCTGATATTATTAGTTACAATGTTTAAACATTGCTGGGGCATTCGCCCATACTTCAGTCATGTCTTTTAAATAAATCTTCATAGTATTTTTTTTAATGAAACTGGTAAAACACCTAAATCGGCAAACATAAGAACTAACAAAAAAAAAAGCGTTTTTTTCAAAAGCTCTGCTCTCTTTTACTCTAGCCACGTTAAAGTTCCGAACATCACTTAGCATGCGCGGAGCAACAAAAGCTCGCGAAAGTTGCGAATCTTAGCTATTGGCTCAGTTAGTTAAAAACCATGTTCGAGCTTATTAAAGCTCGCTCGTGAGGTTGTACGTTGTATTGGAATTTTCTTAGCTTTTACAAGCGAAGTTTGACTTGATGAAGAAAAGTTAAATTTACGTTTAAGTGCAAAGAAGTATAAGTAATAAAAAAAATTGCTTCTTTGACTACGCAGATTTTTTTTATCGTTATTCTATTGGCAACGGTGAATTTCTTTTGTACAGTACAGTCAACCTTTTCACTTTAACGTCGTGTTTGAAAGGTTGTACAAAATTGTGAAACGATTGAAAGCGACAAAGTACAGAAATGATCACTTATTTATGCTGTTGACTGTACCCATTATTTGTCGTTGTCCACAGTACTTAGTCCCGTGGATGTCGTAAGAGACGACTAAGGGAATAAAGGCTGTGTAGTACTGTTAGGCGATGGGCTTGCAACCTGTCACTAATACACTGGTAAACATCTTAGCCTGTTTATGGAAATTGTGGTTACAGAATTAACAAGTTTTTACAGTTATTAGTAAATCTGGGATGGAAGGCGTGAGATTATGTATGTGTATGTATGTATAATGAAAATCTACGCGGATGAAGTCGCGGCTAGAAGCTTTACAATATTTATTTTAACTCTACATTGCTCTACCCCCAACCAATTCTCGCTACAAAGCACAAAATTAAAATTGTGCAAAATGAGGTTACAGAATTATTAACAAGTTTTTAGAGCTGTAATTCTGTAGCTCTGCCTACCCCACTCTGGGAATAAAGGCGTGAGCTTATGTATGTATGTATGTACTTAGTGTAAAGACAGGGACAATGGCCGATTGGTGTTTCATAGCCTGACTTAATTAAAATAGTTTCATGGCCTTAGCATATTGGCTTCTGCTACACGTTCGGCACCCAAAGGTCTAGGACGAAATAAATACACATTGATAAAGACACAAAATTAATCGCACTAACAAAATAAATTAACGCCCCATAAAAAATACAGACTACCTGTAAATCCCAAATGTATTTGTCAAACCGAAATGCCAGCGTGTCACGAATTTTTACACCATTATTTAAATTTAGAACAATCGAACCGTTCGGAACTCAGTTGACGATCGCCAACTTTTCAAACAAATCTAATTTAAGGATTTAAAATTCGAATTGGTTTTGGCTGGAAATAAAATATTTATTGTTAACTGCCAGGGGAGAATTTGCAACGTATTTACATTCTATTTTTACTTGCCATATTTATACAGTTTTACATAATAGTAGTTACCCGTTTTTTATTGCATTACAACCTTATTTTGTTACCCTCACCGTCTACCTTGCCTTGTATTTACATATGAAAACTGGGTAGTGATTCTGTAAACAACGCCGGTCGTACGGACTGTTGAGTGATATCCAAGCGGCGAGATTAAGTAGTCCCGTCAGTGCGAACAAAACACATTGTAGCGCGTGCATTTTCAATTTAGCAGCATGGTTCCTGCCGATGGGTCGAACGTATAAGGCTAAGACAGTCCGTACGACCGGCGTTGTTTACAGAATCACTACCCTGTACACAAAGTTTCGTTTTTATTTTTGTGGGATTCAGATTATCGCTGTTTTTGCAATATATTTAAGTAGGTACATTAAGTTTTTGTATCTTAAACTTAATAAAAAAAAATGTAGCTTTATAATGTAATTATGTTTTATAAGCAACAGAACGTTGACTATTGAGAAAGTGCTTTATTATTAATGCTTTTTATTATCATTGAAGTAGCATTACTTAAACTTTCTAGTTTTAACTGCTGTTTTTCATTGTTAACGTAAACAAAACAATAATAATCATGCTGTTTAATAAGTACAGAAATATAATCATAAAACGTTTTAGTATTTCATAAACCATCATCAAATTAGCATGGCGCATTAAAATTTAACAACAAATAGCTTTTTCTCAGACAACGTTTAAAAAGTAACATAAATAACCGTTTGCACGCAACCGTTACGTTTGAATAGAACCAGTGTTGCCATTAATATTCAAATTTAACGGTTTAGGGTTGCCAACTTATAACAGACGCTGTCGTTAATTCTACGGCAAGCATTAGCATGGCAATGTTAAAAATTAACAAGTCGAGTACGGTTTTATGAAGAAATTATTTTTTAGGCGTTTGATTTCATTGGGTAATGGTGCAAAATGGCGTTTGTTACCAGTTACAAGCTGTTATTTAACTGGCAATGTATATTATGTACCGGTCAAATCTTGCCAGTTAAATTTGACCCAGTTCCCGTTAACGGAAGGGGCTGAAATTTAGACTACATATATTATTATGTAGACTTGATGACAATGCAATATTAATTAAATAAATAAATAAATAAATATAAGGGGACAATCTCACATTATTGGATTATTATTGGATTATTGTCCCCTTATATTTATTTATTTATTTATTTAATTAATATTGCATTGTCATCAAGTCTACATAATAATATGTGGTCTAAATTTCAGCCCCTTCCGTTAATCCGGGCTCATACTAGAGTGCCACTCAGCATTGGAGTTGATAGGTTCAAATAACCAACTCACGCTACAATGGATAAAGGGGCATAGTGGATCTCTAGGTAACGATGCAGCTGACCAGCTGGCCAGGAGAGGATCGGACCGCCCAGCGATCGGTCCCGCTCCAATGCTTCCATTAGCATTTAACCAGCTAAGGTCATGGTTACGTCACAGAACACTCGAACAACATGCCAATCAATGGGCAAATACCAGTACATGTAGACAATCAAGGGAAACTGTGCCACACCCGGACGCGCGTCTAACTAAGCGTCTCCTATCACTAGATAGACATGCCCTACGAATAATTGTAGGAAACATTACTGGTCACTGCTTGCTTAACAAACATTTGTATGTTCTAGGTATGACCGACAGCCCCCTATGCAGGGGATGCCTGTCGGCCGACGAAACAGCCCCCCACGTAATCCTGGAATGCGTAGGTGTAGCCGCTCAACGGACTGAAATCCTCAAGACACCGAGGTCACTCCGAGAAGCCTGTGGAGATACCAGGAGGATCCTGCGCTTCTGGTCGGAGTTAGGCTGGCTAGACTACTAGCCGGTACCCCTACGCACAATGGTCCGACATACACGGGCTAAGTGCGGAAAAAGGAGTCCATCACCATACCATACCATACCATACCATGTAGTCTAAATTTCAGCCCCTTCCGTTAACGGGAACTGGGTCAAATTTAACTGGCAAGATTTGACCGGTACATAATATATTTACATTGCCACTTAAATAACAGCTTGAAACTGGTAACAATCAATTATTGACCTAGTCCCAAACTAAGCTCTATGCTTGTACTTACTATGGGTACTAGACAACGATATAAATACTTATATAGATAAATATATACTTAAATATATAGAAAACATCCATGACTCGGGAACAAACATTCGCGCTCATCACACTAATATTATCTGCCTTTACCGGGATTTGAACCCAGGACCGCTAGCTTCGTAGGCAGGGTCACTACCCACTAGGCCAGCGCGTCGTCAAAATCGTAATCGTAATCGTATTATGGTATCTAAGAGGTGATCTGATGATGGAGTCGGAAGGTGACGACAGCATCAAAATCTCCGCTAATCTTAACGTAGATCCACCTTTTTAGGACTCAATAGATTGGTCTTGATAAGCAGATGAAGATTTTGTAAAAAAACAAATACAGTCAGCAACAAAAACTTGACACAAACATTTATTTTTGTACAGAAACTTATTTTATCACTACATAGTAGGGTGTCCCTTATATGGGCAAAAAAAAATTTTTTTATTTTTTTGGCCCGCATACCCCTCAGTATTATTAGAAATGCTAAAAAAAACTGACCTGCAAAATTTCAACACTCTATGATTACGGTAACCCGTGCCGACTTGACTTCAAAGTTCTAAGTATTGTTTAGTAGGCAAATATACGAGCCCCAATGCATAATAGATCGTCTAGTTGCACTTCAAAATACAATATTTAATTGTAAGACAGATATTTTAATCTCGGATTGACTTTGATGATTAATGGAATACGCTACACACGAGGTCATTACACCTAGTTTTATCTTGTGTTGTACAAAGTGTGATCATTTTAACGATCTTAATGTAATTCTATCATAAAGTTATCATCTTGTAAGCAAAAAATTACGTCTAGTTCATATTTGACGCAAAACAGGTCGTCTATTTAAAATAAAAACGGCTTTTTAAGTGGTATGATGTAAAATAATAGTTCAAATTGAATAAAGAATATTCTCTTTCATCTAATATGTCAACGGGGTATAATAAAAAGCCAAATTACAAGCAAATTATCATTACTTCTTAATCATTATTTTATAAAAATGGCACGAGGTAAACCAGTCCCCGAAGAAGTGCGGAAAATTATCATTTCTCATAACAATAAGGGCAAATCGACGTACCAAATATCCAAGGACCTGTCGTTGCCACGATCTACAATTCAAACGATCATCGAGCATCATCGAAAACACGGAACACTCTCCTGTTTAAAGAAAACTGGCCATCCACGAATAACTAGCAAAGCAGAAAACAGGATTCTGAGGAAGATCATAAAGAAAAATCGTCGTGCAAGAGCAGGAGAACTTACCGTACTATGGCGTGACGCTATTAAAAAGAATATATCAGTCGACACCTGCAAGAGAGTGCTGAAGAAAATGGGCTACGGTTTTTACACAGCTAAAGAGAAACCGTTACTTACTCAAAAACAGAAAAACAACAGGTTGAAATTCGCTAAAGAACACAGAAACTGGACTGCCGATCAGTGGCGAAGAATAATATGGAGCGACGAATCGAAATTCGACGTCACAGTTGGCGACGAACGAAGTAAAGTCATTCGAGAAAAAGGAGAGGCATTTCATAATGACTGTCTTAAGCGAAAGGTGAAGTTTCCGGCATCTTTGATGATTTGGGGCTGTATGTCGGCACAGGGTGTAGGCCGTCTGCAATTTATAGATGGAACCGTCAATGCCGAGAAATACAAAAGCATCTTGGAAGAGAGTTTGCTGCCGTCTATACCGAAGTTGAAACTTAGAAATTCATTTACTTTTCAACAAGACGGTGCCTCATGCCATACCGCCAAGACAACGATGGCGTGGATGAAGTCCAAAAAAATCCCTACCATGTCATGGCCGTCCAGTAGCCCAGACTTATCTCCCATAGAAACTTTGTGGTGAAAAATGAAGAAGAAGTTGCGAAAGGACCCTTCTAGATCAAAAGCTGATCTTAAGGAGAAACTAAGCTGTGTCTGGAATGGAATAACCCCTGAAGAGTGTCGAGAGTTAGTAGATTCAATGCCGTTCAGGATCAAAGCCGTTTTAGATGCAAAAGGTGACGCCACCAAATGGTAGACGTTCTATTCTGCGTCGGTTGAACTGAAGACGAACTTTTTTGCGGGTGTTACATTTTGCGAAATAATGTTTTTTTTTTAATTACCGTGGAATGTTATATTTTTTTTTGTTGGAAAATAAAATATTATTTATAATCTATATGGTTTTTATGTTAGATTTTCTACTAAACATCTAGGTCTCCCTGAATTTTATGTTGAAGTTAGGTTAATATTTTTTTTTCTGGCGGACGAACTCATTTGCATTGGGGCTCGTACTAAGAATTCAAACTTACTCCCAAATGACTAAACGAAATAGGAAAATAAGTAAAAATAAATATAATAATCATGAAATGCAATGTTATTACAATTATTTGGGATACATTTTTCGCAGAGTAGCTTTTTTACAATTTGGATAAAGCTTTCTGTGTTCCTGAACACAACGTAATAGAAATTGTTTCTGCTCTTCGTCCGCCGTTATTAATCCGTGAAAGTCTTGCATCAGCTTTACTGCCCTTTCTGCTGTATCATTGACTGCTCGAAGAGTCGAAATTTTAGATTTAGCATTCAAGTAGGCATCATTTTGGCTCCACATTAAAACAGGAACACTCAAGAAACTTGTGTCAATTTTCAAGCGTGTAAACAAATGTTTGCTCTTTGCAGACACAAAATCATCCAAACATTTAGTAAATAAAGTGTTTGCCATTTCTTGTTTTGATGGAATATATCTCTTTTCCAGATGGCACGGCTTCTCGTTATCATACTCTAGTTTAGAAACCATCCTCATTTTCACTTCGTCATCTAGTTCTTCGTCGAAAATCGCTAAAATGGCAACCTCATCCGTCAAATACCACAAGTGTTTGCAGAACTTATCTAAAGCTGCTTTCGAGATCGCCTTGTCAATCGATTCATACTTCTTCAATGTTTTTAGAAAACACAAGTCCTGATTAGGAGCTTTTACAGCCATATTTCAATGCAGCCATGGTTTGACATATGAAGTCGCAATGAATAAAGAAACATCTTGCAATGCTCGCTTGTCCTTTACACTTATTTTTATTTGGTCTTGCAGCAAAAACATTTTTATAGCGTAAATCGCTCTTGCCATCCACCGAGCTTGGTGCATCGCACCAGGTGGCTTAATTTTTAATTTGTTTTCGTTATCACCACCCAAATATATTACCGACAGTTCGATGAGTTCGCGATAGTCATCTCGCACAGTATTTTTCTTTAACTCTTTCCAATAAAATTCAAGAAGTTCACTGCGGACTGCATTGTTGACGTGTTTTTTCACAAAATCTGGACAGGTTTTAAAGACACTTGGATTAACAGTTTTCCAGTTATCTTTAAACTTTTTAAAGAGTGGAATATCAGGGCTACGGGTGACTTGTGGTATTTTAGCTTCAAATACACTTTTCAAAACGAGTTCGTAGACATGGTGGCGACAGGCAAACAGTAATAGCTCTCTTTCCATTTTTTGTTCCAGTATTGAACACGCACCATTGTAGCGACCAGTATTTGAAGCCGTTGTATCGCAGCACATTATCTGTATTTTGTCATTAAGATCCCAATTTTGAAGGGCTTCTAAAACGGCTTGAGCTTGTTCTTTTCCTGATGAACTGTCTATCTTGGGCACAGCAAGAAGTTGTTCTTTGTCTTCATAAGTGATCACAATCGGCAGTCGTTCTTCTTTTGAACTTCGTACGTCTATAGCAGGTAGTAATTTGCCATCCCAGTGAATAGTTGCAATTTCAGGAACATTGTTTTGGAAATCAGTTTTTATTCCCTCAGCCCTAATTTTTCGTGTCTGCGTTCGAATTCGTTGTATTGAAGATTTATTTACGGGGTAGTCATCGATATTTAGGTCCAATACTTCAATTGTAGCCTGAATGACGTAAACGGAATCTCTTGTGCTTAGTTGACACCTATCTAAGGCTGCTACTAATTTAGGTGAAATAACGTCCTTTCGGCCCCTTTTAACAACGGTAACTTGGGGAGTAACAGGCAATGTCAATACGGGTTCGTCTAGAGATCGATCCGATAAACCGTGAATGGAAGACGTAGGGCTCTGAGCCAGCGAATAATCATATGACGAAGAAGGTTCAGCAATAGATGTGTTTTTTAATCTTCTTTTCTCTTCGTCTATTTTGCGTTGGCGGGCTCGCTCTTCCTTTTCTGCCAATTTTAGGTCGACTCCTGCTAGACTACCCTGACGCCCCGGTTGTCTCTGTTGCTGTAAAAATACTCTATCTTCTTCAATCTTTATCATTTGCAGAGCATCAGCATGTGCGATATCAAATAAATTGTCCAAGTTGTCTTGAAAATCGTGCTCTCGGCGTTTATGAATGTCATTGCTTTTCTTGCAATTTTTTTGTAAATCACGCCAAACTTGGTAAAGGTCTACAAGCTTTTTAACACAGTTAGGTACTGACCGTGTAGGTATTCTAGCCTTATCCCAAAAGATAATACACTCGCGAATCGCAAGATTAGCACTTTCGTTTACTTTTAAATTCACTTCGCGAATGTTATAAAAAAAAACTGCTAGTACCTGCCTATTTGAAGGCAATTTCGCTCCTGTTATCTGATGTTTTATATTACCCACTAGGAAAATGTCCTTTTTTGAACTTCGTAGTTCAATATCCATTTTTAAAAAAACAAACGACTACCTCCCAGGTACAACGAATTGTCACTACACTAAGTGATTACGCGATATGTTCAGATCGCTCTAAGCAACTTGTACGGGCAAGTTTCAGCTTCAAGTCGGCACGGGTTCCCGTTCATAGATCAAGCTCATTTTTATTTTGGGAGCATTTTAGAACATATGGAACAAATGAAGGGGGTATGCGTAAAAAAAAAATTTGGTCGAAAAATAAGGGACACCCTACTACATAGTATAAAACAAAGTCGCTTCTCGCTGTCTGTCCCTATGTATGCTTAGATCTTTAAAACAACGCAACGGATTTTGATGCGGGTTTTTTTAATAGATAGAGTGATTCAAGAGGAAGGTTTATATGTATAATAGATTCTGGTTTATGTACGGGTGTTACAGAAAACTCACATAAACCGAAGCGAAGCGAGGGCGGGTCGCTAGTTATACATATAAAGATGGTTGAACATGATTCTGGCGTCTGTCTGAACATAAAGTATTTTTTAGGGTTCCTTACCCAATGATGCCCTATTACTACGGAACCCTATTGATAAGCTTTGCCATCGATTATCCGTCTACTTGTCACCGGGGTTTATTGTGAACCGTAATTGGTAAATCATTGCCAGTGTAATAAAAAATGAGGAGCCCCCATAAAATACTGGTACGGAACCACGTGAGCGACTTTGACTCGCACTTTGGCGATTTTTTTTCGTTTTTAGTCTGAAACATGGAACTTATAAAACACTAAAGTGGCATTTAAATTTATAAGACACTCACACAGTAGAGTATGACAAAATCGCGTTGGAGATTGCAGTTGTTGCATGTATTGGAAAAACCAGTATAACAATGGTTTTTACACATTATGTAAATACAAAATAAATGTACATAGAATTTTAAGTTAGTGAATAAATACTGTTATAAACAACAAAAAGTTTACGACCAAAACAGTAAACCGATTTCAAATCTGTCAAAAAATTGTTCGAACGTTCGAAAAGCGTGTGTCGGCTATTAGACGAAATAAAAGATAGCTGGAACAGTTTTCTATTTTTTTTACAAGCCGAAATTGTTTGCCGCATTCACATTTCACTCGAATTTTAAACTCCATGAAAATTTGAAAATGGAACGGAATTCCGAAATCTAACTGGCGACAGTTAAATTGTTTGAAATAGGAACTCCTAAAAACAACGGATTTATTTGACTGCTTTTCTATCTGTATTTATTTTAAGTCGAACAGATGGCGTGAGATCTGTCTAGAAATAATATTTGAAATATGCCGTTGTTTTTGTTTACGTTAAAATTCCCGGTGTTTTTGTTGAGCGTTATATTTGGCAGGTGTTTTGTTTTAAAAATACTTTAGTATTGTAAAATAAGTAATAATAAGGCAACCATCCCCCCCCCCCTTATATGATTAAACCGATAAAGGTAAAAACTATCACCATTAAATCTTTCTTTCAAATCGAATTGCTAGTAATTTTTTGACGAGTAAAAGTGCTCGTGCGGCCTAACTCCTAAAAAAAAAGGGGGATGATGCATTCAGATACACACGTTTACCTTAGAACATCCCATTTTTATTATCGGGGGTTAGTTAGTCTTAAGTATATAAACTAACTTTTACTAACTGATTAAATTATTCTTGTTGTGGTAGGACCTTGTAAGAGATCCTACAGAATCACTACCATTTTGTCCTTTCATCCAACAGTGTTCGCATTGTTGTGTTCTGGTGTCGGGATAAGACAACCAGTGGAATTACTAGCATAGAGGCATTCCATCTTAAGCCTCAGGGTTATCTAGATTCTTAGGACTGCAATCTTGAGATTGCAGTCTTGAAAATTCAAATAGATCTCTGGTCCCAAGAAAGAAACATGTCACCACTTATTACACTTACTTCATTATTAAAAACTGTAGAAAAAACTCTGTTAAATTTCCTTTGTCACAAAAACATTAAATGAATTAAAACGTGAAAGAAAACTCGAGCACTATTCGGGACACAACACAACTAACTTTTTTAATTGTACACGAACAAGTTTTCTCTAATTGAACTCGAACAAAACAGAAAAACTTTTACCTAAAACTTTTACTTCGAATAAGGTAAGTTTTAATCCTTCTAATTAATACTGTAGTCAAACATTGTTAAGTAGTTGAAGGTTAATTTTAACATTTATGAATGACACACGTGACATGGTCTACATACACGCAACTTTTTTTTAAATACGAAAGGTCTTTACCAGGTTACATTTCCATACAAAATACGATAACGGATCTCCCTTTAATCCTAGTTCGATTTTTACGATTAAAGAAAAATATTTGATGTCATAAAATACAAGGTCTGTAAAATTTTCCTTTCAAGAAACAAATTTAAAAAACGGAATCGTACGAACCTAGTTTTTATAAAACGACAACTTTATATATAAATATTTATATTTGTCTAGTACCTATAGTACTCGTACAAGCCTAGGCTAGAGCTAAGTTTAGGACTACATAGGTCAATTGGTGTGACATTGTCCCCTAATATTTACTATATTTATTACTAGCGACCCGCTCTCGCTTCGCTTCGGTTTATGTCAGTTTTCTGTAACACCCGTACATAAAACAGAATTTATTGTACATAAAAACCTTCCTCTTGAATCACTCTATCTATTAAAAACCGCATCAAAATCCGTTGCGTAGTTTTAAAGATCTAAGCATACATAGGGACAGACAGACAGCGGGAAGCGACTTTGTTTTATTACTATGCAGTGTTGATTTATAGATGTTTTTCTTCGTTGAAGTGTCAACTTAATTTGATTATAATTAAACGTTATTCTACTTATAGCAATCAATTTTAAGCTGCAGAATTTGCCGTTACTACCACGTTAAACTAAACAATAACCTATAGAATTAAAGTAACTATCCACAAATAGAGATTAAAATAGACTGGCTCATTCAACTAACCACCAGCATACGACGCTCTCCAATGTAATCCGATCAGTAATAATCGAGGGCTCAAGTTATAATGGATAGTACGGGCGTTAAGCATTCGTGACCGAAACTAATAAATCTTGTACAGAACAATGTTGAACAACAGAACACTTAAAATAATTTGATGCAGACTTCAGATAGCCCTGATGGGCCAATCGTTGTGGAAAACATTCGGAGACGATAATGAATAAACGTTACAATGTAAAAAAAAGATAAAAGACATTAAATTTATTCAGTAAGTAGGCCGCACGGGCACTTTTACACGTCAAGATTCTACCAGCGCTTCCCAAGAGGAGACACTGCTGAGAAGAAACGCCGAAAGAAACTCAGTAGTCAGTAATTTTTTTTTAATTGTTCTTTGATTTCCGAATTTACGACTTGAAAAATAAACCGGGTGCATATCGGAATATGTAATAAAACGTTAATAAATTTAAGATTGATGTGTGGTTACCGTTTTAGAATAGTGACGTTTCACACGATGTCAAAAGTTAGTATTTCGTCGCTTGAGAAATGCTTGAACTAATGTTATGAGTATTTAAATGTTGTGTAAATTTATTGAGATGATGAAAGTCATTACATACCAGTTGTTTTAACACTATAATCCCATGCCATGCTTTGTCACTTTCTGTAAAATGCAAATGTCACAATCACAGATAAGGACAAAGCATGGCATAAACTATTCCAAGCTTATTCCACGTTTATAAGTAATATATTTAGTAATAAGTGTAAAAGCAACTCAGTCGGTTTGTTTTAACACTTTCGTAGCTAAACTTCGAAATTGATTTTTGTGAATTGTTTTATGGACGTGTGGTTGCCGGGTTAAAATAGTACGACTCCATGTCTTCCCGTGGATGTCGTAAGAGGTCACTAATACGCTGGTGAATATCTTGGCCTAATTGTGCAAAATGCGGTTACAGAATTATCAGCAAGTTTTTAGAGTTAATGGAGTTCTGTAGATATGTCTACCCCACTCTGAAAATGAAGGCGTGAGTTAATGTATGTGTAATAAATTTAAGATGTATTTCAAGTCTATATTACTTATTAGTACCTTCGAGCTGGTCTGATGATGGAAACTCAGGGTGGCCATAGGAACTCCTACATTACACATGATAGAGCCGTTGTATTAGGGCTTGTTAGAATTGTCTTAACAAGTAGGTGATGACTGTGCAAAAAAAAGTACAGTCAGCAATAAAAGCTTGTCCCAAAAAATATTTTTTTTGACAGAAACTTATTATGCACACTTCTAGTAAATGTATGGACTCCCATTTACTTGATTCCGCTTCGCTATATTCACGAGCAAATATTAATTATATTACGAGGTGCGGTACATATACATCGGGCACTCGACCCTCTATTCCCAAATCAAATTCCTCAGTTCGAGCGAATCTCTTCACTTTCATGCCAGACTTTGTAATTTCAACACAAAATACATGCAAAATGTAGCCCTTGGCTCTGAACACGTGAAGACATTCAGTGCCTATTAGTCATCGTACGTTTGGATGTTTAAGGCTTTTTGGCGCCATGGGCAGTTAATGTTTTAATATATTATAATATATGCAAGATAGCTCTTAACGACCGTCCGCCCGCAAAACCCGATCCCCTGGGAAAACTATAATTAAAAGTTAATTTTACGAGTTTGAAACGTAGTTAATGTAGGTTTTATGTAGGACAGTGTTAAATATGTAGTACGTACTAGACTTTAATGTACTGTTTAGTGTATTCTAAGAGAATTTGACATGATCATTTTAAAAACGATTTAAAAAATAAAAGACAGTTTTATGTCATTATTTGAATTCCTATAAAATGTTTGATGAAACAAATTACGAAAAAAAATTGTATAATTACCTTAATTAAAAGGTTCATACCATAAAAACATACGCAGCCGCAACCATTACGAACATACCTGAAAAAAAAAACAAAATTAAAATTACATTCTAAATTACACTCGAAAATATTAAAAATGGGCCACAATGTTCATAAATCCGTACGTATACTGACCTATTTTCATTGCTTTACACTGTACAAACGACTCTTAATTTGTAAAAAGAAAAAAGCGGTAATAATTCTAGCGTGCCTTCATCTGAATGTAAATGTACCGATTTACATCTGAATTAAAACATGGACCGGTGTTTCTCATTCGTTCGGTCATTCCATTCGTTCACTCGTTATGAACTTTTGTAAAGACAAGATTTAGTGCTCAAAGGCCACGGTTGGTTATTTCCCATTCATTCAAAAGCTGAATAGTCAATTTTTCAACTTTCGTCGTGTTTCGGGACGTTTTGCAGTTATAGGTTTTTTCTTGTCAACTATAAATACTCCAATTCGAAAAACATTTCGAGGAATAGGGTTTTAAAGCCGTTCTGCATTATTAAGTTTTCAAAATATTTATCTATTTTGGATATTTCGGCAAAAGTATATTTAACCTTTGTTTGACTTTCGTTTTCGGCTTGAAGCCCTCCTAGGTGTATCTTACGGGTTAGGTGAAAACAGCTTGAATTAGTATGTTTTAATACACTATTACAATCACTTTTTTCATTAGATATCATTTAATTGTTGTAATTTATTAGAAAATGCTAACCCAAATTTAAAATAATCATGTCATTCATAAAATGTCTGTTAAATAAATAAAAATGTAAAAACAAAACTATTGGGTCAAATACAAAATTAATGAAATTGGTGTCTTAAAATTTCCTATTCTTTCGAATTAGAAAGTAAAAACCGTGAGTTATTTTTTTTGGTCAATCCCAATTGCGTTATCACTACTCGTTACTTTGTGTGTGTATTCAAATAACCATATTATGAGAACAAGTGAAATTGGAAACGATCAAATATTTTCATTGCATTACAGTAAATTTGTTCAAGAATTCATTGTGAAATCAAAGTAGCAAGTAGAAAACGAAAAACAACGTAGTCTCAAACGAGTTACTAAATTTAAGTAAGAAATGGTGTTTTACTTTCTATTGCAAAACGGTCCTTATTGCAATTTGAATTTCTTTCTACACTTCAAATTAACTTATTTTTTGTATTAATAATGGAACTATTGTCGAAACATAAATCTCTGCTCTCTGCTAATGAAAAATGAAATGTTATTTCCTACATGAAAACATTTTAATGTGTTTTAAATTTAAAAATATTCCGATTACCTACCTTTACTCTAAAAATTTTTAGCCGCACTCTTTTTTACATTTTAAACTTTAAAATATGGATATAGTTTTAAATGTAATAAATGTTTTACGAATAAACATAATTTTTATACTGAATATTATATTTTTATTTTGAATAAAATAAATCAGCGACAAACTTCATGCTCTCGTTCTTTTTTTGCGTTCGTTTTTCATCCCTTAAAACATTTCCTGAATTTTTAAATTTAATTAAATTTACGTTTACAGAAATAAAAGCCGTTTCAATTTTATTCGTTATTCCATAATTATGTTCATAATAAATGAAAAATCTTAGTTATACCTTAGAGTCATTGAGTTAAATTTTAAATAAACCATTATTTTCATAACCAACAAACCACATTTAGATTTAAAAAAAAAACCCAAGTACCTTAAGGGCGCATCCTTAAAAAAATCTAATTAATAAAATAAACTGTGAAGTTCAAATTTCGAAACGGAATTTTTAAATTCCAACGTTCCAAGAACAGTCGCGCACTCAACGTCGAAGTGGTACTTTTGTGCTCGAAAGTGGTATGCTCGCTCGCAAAAGTGCTTCGAGCTATGCGGAACAGTGCAAGACGACTTGGCATTCAGAAAAATGTGCGTATTTTTCTACTTGGCCACGACTCGGAGTTAATGTTTTTGTAAGTTCAGCCTTTAGTTTTGAATAGAAAAATACTTGTGCAAACTTGACTGAAGCAGTTTTTAACGTGAAATTCATTTCAGTTGGAACATTTGTAATAAATAAAACTGGAAAGTTTTATAAATGGTGGAGTTTTATTTACTCAGTAACATCTTGATTTATATAATATTATGTAAGTTTCATTGACGTGTACTTAGCTCCGCGTTCAGTAGATATTCTTTTTTTTTCTCTACCTCTACTGTTATTTTTATTTACTTAACATTTTTATTAAATAGTTAAACACATTTTTTTCTATAAAAGAGCTTTCGAGTGCTTATTATTTTTGCAGTGCAGCAATAAAGCTTAAAAAATATATTTCGAAACATAAAATCCTATCATTTTTTTTATGCCCCTTTAGAGTGTTGAGTTAAATTCGAGTTGATTTATTTCACATAAAAATATTTATAAAACTTTTGACATTTTTTTATACTTATTATTCCAAAATGTAAGTCACTTTACCATCATCATAGGATCAGCACATCATATGGTTTGTTTTTTTTTACCAATCAACTACTTATTTACCTAAAGTAAATTTTACTTAAGTATAATATTGATTTTGACTTTGCAAACAGCTTTGCTCGTAAACTGTAGGTAAATAATTGGCTATACCCTTATCAAGGGATTAAAGTACCCGTCAAGAGATCTGCAAAGACAAGGGATGCTGCAGTATGACTTATAGTATTATAAGATGATATCCAGAATGTTTTGGATTTAAATCCACCACGTACTTGTACACCGAAAATAAGTACAACAGTGAAAAACTCCAAAATATTACACAAATTGCGCCTGTTTCCCAGAGGGGTAGGCAGAGACCACTTCTTTCAACTTGCTACGATCTTGACAAAGTTCTTTTGCTTCTTCCACATTCATACATCGAGTCATGCACGCACGTCGGTTTCGGGTTCTTTTCCAAAATATTGTTTCGTAATAATCTTAGGTACCAATATTATAATGTTTTTTTTTTATGTTTGGATGTTTATTACGCAATCACGCTAAACCACTGAATAGAACGGGATGAAACTTGGCACACATATAGGTTAAGTCCTGAAATAGGACATAGAAAAGATTGGAGGGTTCCCGAGGGAGCAGCGATAAATTACTTCTACGCGGACGGAGTCATGGGCAGAAGCTAGGGAATAATTCAAATTTAAATAAATTTATTTCGAATGTCTTCGATTCATATTAAAGTTGTTAAACATTCTTATAATCTAGTTCTTAGAACACACATTAAATAAATAAAAATATTTCTACAAGTCCAATAACATTATTAATAAACAAGTATCAAGAAAAAAATACGAGGATAATAAATACGCTTCACGTCAATGTAACAACATCTCCATTATTTTCAATTATCTATGTAGACATATCAATCAATTTATTAGACCTAACCTCGGAGGACGAATAAAGAAACTCTATTTTAGTTCAAGATTGATTGCTCAGCGAAAACGTTATCTGCCTTTTCTAGAACGCAAGTATCAAAACCATTTGTAACTTCAACATCATTTAACTGAAATTGACGTAAATCCAAATATAAATACGTTGAACTTTGAAACATAAATGAACTTGATAGAATTTAAAATGAAAGGCATTTGTAGAGATACGTCAGCCTTAAAACAACGAATGTGGTCTTGTATTTTAAGACAGAGAAAATGAGTGGTATTTATTTCTTTCAATTTATTTTCTAAGGTTTAAAGTGGTTTGATGTGTTATTCGGTTTGAATAAAAGATTTTATTATTTAACGAGAATTTGTATGAAAAAGGATTACCTAAGTACTTTTTAGGTATGAATAAGTTCGTGACTTTATATTAGGAAGCTTGAAAATGTTAAACTTTGTGAAAGGTTACTGCCCTCGTACGGAGAAAAGGCACAAACGCAATTAATTCATTGATGCATATTAAACTCTTAAGGGTTATAATAAAGTTGGAAACGCAATTCAATTCATATAGGTGATGTGCCTTTTTTCCAAAGCAGGGCAGAAAATAAGCCGCGAAATTTTGATTTTTTTATAAAAAATCACAAGACTGCAAATGCGTTGCCAACCCTGAGGACTAAGATGGAATGCGTCTATGCTAGTCATTTCACCGGCTGTCTTATCCCCAAACCGGAACACAACAATGCGAACACTGCTCTTTGGCGGTTATTAATGGATACCATCTTATCGGAAGCGATCCGGACGGACCCTGCACAAAACATAATTTTACGTGGAGTTTATATGCCCGGACTGTTACAATGACATCACAGTGCACTTCGAATCTCTCCGTCTAATTAACAATTTAAAATGCTTGTATCATAAATTGTATTTCTTGATCAATTTTAATTTCACTTTTGTTGATCTCTTTTACGGTATTTTCATATTTTGTTGAGAAAATGCGATAAAAAATGAATATTCCCTATTGGCATGCAAGCAAACATTGTTAAATGTCAATCCCAAAAAAAAACAAAGGAAATGTCAATGAATGACCTTACACATAATACCAACGTCAAAAACAACCTAAAAACCGTTTCCATTTCCACGAAAACCAACCTTACCCCTTATTTGAATATAGTTTGAAATAGCGAGTTCAAAATTTGTGATTTACAAAAGGTAGCGTGTTTGTCAGTCTAAATGGTTTAAAGGCGTGTCTTCCAACCGTTTTGTAAATTATTAATCGCTTAGTGCTACAAATGAGTTTAATTCATTCTAAACAACTAGGTAGTGGCTATTTAAAGTAAATACAACCTGTTATTAAAGCTATTCCTGTTATGATTGCTGTATACTGACTTGTCAACACAAAATAGATCGTTATAATAATAAACGACCAACTAAACGGTTTTGTTTTTCAAATACTTTCAAATAACTTTATGTACTGTAAGGAATTAAAAAATTACAAGCTATGGAACTTTAGCATATCAAGGTTTTAAAATAATACTAATGTGAATTTAAAGCTGTTATGGTAAACGATTTTTTTTACAATCATAAACAAACTCATGAAACTATATTTAATAGAAAAGTTAAACCTATAAAAACACTTTTTGTATTAAAATACAACGCTGTGTCAACAATTTAAGTCAATCGATTTTCAGATCTTGTCAGTGTAAAATTACAGATGCTGAAATTTACACGATAAAATACATTATAACAATATAAGATATTAAAAAATAAATATTAACAATATAGAACCGAACTAAAATTATTCCTAAACTTAAAAAAGCCCCACAAACTCCAATTACATTATTCTTGCAAACCAAGCACATGCTACGTTCGAGGAACGAGCTTTCTAAGCTCAAACTAAGCTTCAACGCGTTTCCGTGAATAATCTAGAAAGGTGTACACATACATATAGCAACCATAAACTTCCGTAAGCTCGTATGTAACGAAAACCGTAACATGCAATTTAAACCTTATTTTTATGAACTTATGGTCGCTTTTCCAACTTCATTTGGATTTCAGATACGTGTTTGTGGAAGTAATCATTGGAATGTATAGTATATACTCGTGTGTTACTTCGTTAGGTTACGTAACAAGACGAATAGGTACTGTATAGTGTTCATTAGGAATAGATGACTCCAGTAGAGACTTATGTAATGGGTTTGAATCCAGCCTTGACAGCTTTAATGATATATTTGCCTTGGTACCAAAATATACCAGATTTGCCGAAGATAAAAAATTTTACAGCTAAAAAAGACCTTTTATTTTTATTCATAGATTGATATTAACGAAACGCGTTTAACGAATGGTGAAGTTTTTCAGCAGACATCAATTTGAATGACAATAAAACTGACAATCGAATAAAGCACTCGCAGAAACAAAAAACTGAGACAAAGTGTAAAATCTCGATTTAAACTGGAGAACTCGGTAACTTTCCTTTTACGAAATTGAAAACAACTTTAAGATTTATCTATAAATACGGGCGTTAGTGATGGACTAGCATCCTCATACTCATATTCATATATTTTTAGTTAAATGAAGCAGCTACAGTAAAAACAATGTTTAAATATAACATACTTTTTTATCAAATGTATCAAATAAAGTAGCCCATTTTTCTTCTGTTAAGTTTTTGCGGAGCTGCAGAGAGTTCTCATCAAATCGGAAATTTTCACTTAAAAGATAGAATAAAACTTATAAATAACTATCAATAAAAAATCTGTGGATCTCACACAATAGAGTTAATTTAATAATCTTATGTCATATTTATTCATGTTAATGAGTGAAATATTTTTATATTCCATGTTATAACGCTGCGTTGTTATCTGTTAAGTAATAATTGAATTATTAAATGTTAATAGATAAATAAATATGTAATACAAATACTTAAAACTGAACACCAAAAAAAAATTTTGATACACAACACACAAAGACTTGATTTAAGCTACGCTCGAGTTGAACATTAAATAAAAGATTCCTTAAAAACGTTCTTGGTCACTCATACTCAGCTCATCTTCATACTCATTCTCACAACACGACATCCCTATCGCGGTTCAAGACTTGAAATTCAATTTACATCTACTATATTTTCTGAATAGAGCTCTTCGAAAGCTTACCAACTTTGAAAACTAAAATAAAGTGTGAAAATATTAAGCATACTAAACACAATGTGCTAAGCCAGCAGAAAATAACTGTAATACTGAAATTTTAAATGACACGTAGAATTCAAAATATGTATTCACAGCCACGCACAACTTTGTGTGGGTCGTTACATGTCGCGATTTATTTTTATAATCTACATGAACCTAACATTAGCACGTTTATATACATGTATTTAGGAACTAGACGAAAATACGAGCATTATTATTTTAAGAAGTAAAAGGGCGTAAAGTACTTACATTGTTATACTGAATGAAAGTTATTCTTTGGCTGAAGTGTTTTTTAAAGTTCCATGATTTGATAGATCTGTTTGTAAACCCTAAATACACAAATGTTAGAACTGTAAATTGTAAATTTCCGTATCGATATTTTTTAAAAAGGTTTATGGCCTGAGGGCCCGACAAGATGCATGACGCTAACTGTCGTTTCTTTTCGTTAAGTTTTTAAACCAATCGCGTCACTGGCACATGACGTGACTTTGTAAAAGATAATATTAATTATTAGTTAAAAAATAATAAATGTATATATCTGTGAAGCTTTAACGTGAATCAACCTCGTAACACGTATAATCGCTTAAATACTAATAATAAATTAAATACATCAAGATTATACTTTCACAATATTTTAGCCAATTCAATTTCAATAACTGACGGTTAAAAACCATCAAAATGTGAACTGGTTCCGTCCCAATTTCATGATTTAAAATGACAGTTATTTTTCAACATGGCGGCCACTCACGTCGGATAGATATCCCGCATTTAGAGAGTACTTTACATTCAACGGGCTGAATAGTACTTCAGTGTAAGTGGGCCCTTACTCCCCCTTTCTATTATTTTAAAAGAGGTTTTACAATTTCGAGTCTTGAGAAAAATAAGGAATTTTCATGCGGTTTTTCAGCGCGGTCGGGTAATTTTCGCGAGTGGGCTTGGGATGTAGCTGAACAATGGATATGCTTTTTCCTTTTTTTTATACAATGATGGTATTTAGTATTGTTAATTAATTTTAATGGGTTTCAAGTTTTGTATTTTGATAAGCCATGTTTATGAAAGAATTGTGATTTGTTTATAACACCATATGGCAATAACATATGGTTGCGTTTATCACATGACACATTTTGCATCCGTCACTTTTTGACACGTGTACTTATTTGCGTGTCAGAAAGTGACTGATGCTTTATCCACATTTGACTTCTGGGAGGCCAACCATCGCTCGGGTTGAAGTTTTCCCGATAATCAACTGACAGATCGTTTTTTGGACCCAAAAAACCTTTATTTCATAACCTTTATAATAGTAGATCGTTAAACAAGGGATGAAAGTGATCAATTTCAGCCCGAGATATTTAGGCTGCACCTCCTAATTACCGCTGCGCTCCTGGTACTTTATTTAGACATGGATCACTTTTAACCCGTTTCTAAGATAAACAATGGCCTACTTTCAGAGTATGAGACATTAAAAAATCGTTACAGGCGTTTGTTTGTTTGTACAGAACCCAGTACAAACAAACAAACACTTAAAAATAAGATTAAACTTATCAATTACCTTCTTATCATAAAAGGCATAATGAGTTATAAATTAAAAATGATTGATTAGTTAATTACTTTAACATTGAACTTGAATTAACAAACGTATTTAATTAAATAAACAACTAAATTTAACTGAAAATGCTCATTTTCCAAACCAAGCGAACCTAAACTGCTCCATTCACGTGACCATTTACATAAAAAGGTCGTATCTGCAATCTAATACCCAAAGCAAAAACAACCCTCGTGTCTTAAAAATAAAGTTAATTTTAAATACAGCTCTATCACATACCTAGGTCTTTTTCGAACGCAGATTAGCTGCTTTACAATAGGAGTAAAACCGACAACATAACGCTATTGTTTCTAGAATTACACATGCGAGCAACGAGAACGGGTTAATTTACATAGAAATTTGCGTATACAATACCGTTTTTTATTGCACGTAATTGTTTTAAGAGGATCAGTAAAGCATTTAACTTGGCTAGTGCCTTTAATGCTTATTATCATTAAAATAAGACTTTAAATCAATAGTATTTTACAATCGCAATCTCGAACCCGAAATCTTACGGTAACAATCTCAAGACTGCTATTTTACGATCGCAATCTCAAGACTGCAATCTTACCATAGCAATCTCAAGATTGCAATTTTTAGATTAAAATCTTACGACTGTGCAATCTTACGATACCAATCTCAAGACTGCAATCTAACGATCTAAATCTCACGACTGCAATCTTACGACAGCAATCGCAAGACTACAATCTAGCGATGACAATCTCAAGACTGCTATATTAAGATGGCAATCTCAAGACTGCAATATCGCGATGGCAACTGCACACAAATTAGTTACCAGAATTTTTGTTTTTTTTTTAATGTCACAAAATATGGTAACAGAGTCTAGGGGTGGCTGCCAACAGTACTTATGTAATTTTTCCTTTGTCAGTTTAATGTTTGTAAGCAAATTTAAAAAGTTAGAGCAGCGGCCAATAATATTTTTTCTTAAGTTTTTCGTAGCCTAGGCCAAGAAGTAATAAAGCCATAAACAAGAAACTTAATGTCTTCATGTCGTGACATTAACCCTTTATAGGGCAAAACTAAAAATAAACCTGAATTCTAGCCTCATTAGATTCCTCGTATTCACACAATTTTTTTTTTTTTTTTTTTTTTTATGTCATAGAGAAGACAAACGAGCACACAGGCCACCTGATGGTAAGTGGAAACTGTGACCCATAGACATTCGCATTCACAGGACTGCGATGCAATCCTAAGACTGCAAATGCGTTGCCAACCCTGAGGACTAAGATGGAATGCCTCTATGCTAGTCATTTCACCGGCTGTCTTATCCCCAAACCGGAACACAACAATGCGAACACTGCTGTTTGGCGGTAGGTTAATGGATAAGATGGTGGTAGCGATCCGGACGGGCCCTGCACAAGGTCCTACCACCCGCAAAAATCCTTTCAATAAAAAATACAAAAAGTATTAGTTGTAAGTGGGCATTTTTAGTACCAGGTTTTAAAATTGCCCTTTAAAGGGTACTTAACGCATACATTTCCAAGCATGTAAGATAAAAGTTTAATATTGAAAAAATGTTGTACATTATGTAATAAGGGCGGTAAGTAAGGAATTACGATCAAGGCTCTAGTAGAATCCCGAAGTCGAAGACGAAGGGCTTTCTGAGTCGAGGTTCGTAATTCCCGTACCGCCCGAGAAACATACAATGTTTTTCATCACATTTGCGAGTAAATAAATAAAGTTGTAGGGCAGAAAACTATTTTATTAAAATTTATGGTCAATGTACAATTAGTAAAATTGAGACAAACGCTTTTTTCTTAATTTTTGCCCATACCACAGATTATACAAATGTTTCGTTCAGAAACGTTAAGGGCAAACTCTTACGTAGGTACGAGAATACAGCCATGACGGAGTGTAAAAAAAATATGGACGTTTTGATACAAAAACTATTAATATCGATTATTAAGAACATTAATTGAGTATTTAAGTGACATGTCGCGATTGCAATGAAATTCCTGTTTAGATAACATTTTAAGACAATTTTTTAAATTGGGTGTAAACTCCTTGCTTGAACTTGCACGACCTGTGTGCTGTGCTATAAATAAAAAAAAATTACATACCGACTTTGGGTTTCATGACAAAAAGAAAGCTCGAGGGTTTTATATGGGGCATTACGGCCAAGTTAACCTATATGTTTAGATAATGTACCGTTTCCGTGCAAGTGTGATGAAAAATATTTGTAAGTCCTGCTTGTCATTATTAAATTAACCGCACCAATCTAACTATAGCGAAGTTTACGAGTACACACGAGTAGCATATCAACCTAAGTACGTAAGCGTTGTTTTGGCAAGCGTAGTCTTGATATAAAGTGCAATTATGTAGATGGGCGGTTTTGCTGCCGACGATATATGTGCTGGCTTGGGTAATGCTTGTTCTAGCTGACTGTACCAAGAAAATGAGGTTAGAGTTACGTTTAACTTAAATATTTTAAGTCACACCGCTAAGGGGTTCCTTACATAATGAAAGTCTAGATTTTAGGGGACGGGTGCTTAATTTTCACCGGAGCTTTTGCTGGAAGTTGCAGAGTATTGTACTGAAAGCTTGCTGAGATTATGATTTACCATCAGTACTTAATGTGTACTTTTTTCTTACGCAATAAATTTTGATTTATTTTGATTTTTGATTTGACTTCATCTTTGGTGCTTTATCACGTTTTATGGATTTTTTATTTTTATTTTGTGTACTTCAATCAAGTTATAACCTCTTATTTCGTGTAAATAGCTTAAGTGTGCTTGATATGCGCTCTGTTCTTACCTGTCATTATGATATTTAAAATTGAGAGAAAGAGTTAAAGAAAGCTTTGACTAATATGGGTTTATTGTACATTTATGAATTAGGGGATAAATAAATAAATAACAAAATCTTATCTTAGACGACGCAGTTAGCCTAGTTGGTTGGTAGTTGCCCTGGCTACAAAGCCAGCGGTCACAGTTTCGATTCCCAGTCAAGGCAAATATGTGTGTGATGAGCGTGAGTATTTGTCTTGGGTAATTTCAATGTATATGTATAAGTATATATTTTATCGATGCCCACTCATAGTACAGTCGAGTAATTTAATTCCTAGTCCACTTTGGACTATGTCAAAGTGACGTAATCAATCAAAACGTGAGAGACATCGTATGATTTCATTTACAGTGTCAATTTGACATAGTCAAAAGTGGACTAAGAACTAAATTCTCTGACTGCACAAACAAGGCCCTGAACTGGGCCTCCATTCAACACGGTGTAAACTAAATTGTTTTTAACCTGTTGTCGTATTGTCAACGTGATAGCTCTTATTTCTTTGAGAATAATGGCAGCTGACCAAAAACCATACCTACCATAACAGGTCAAATAACAGGTTTTTTTTTTTGTCTCCTTTTTCTTCCTTTATCTCTCACGTAAACATTTTGGCATGTTTTCCTGCTGATCTACGCATGTTATTTGATATTATACTGAATTTAATATTTATAAATGACTGACTGCTGAGTTTCTTGCGGCGTTTCTTCTCAGCAGTGTCTCCTCTTGGGAAGCGCTGGTAGATTATTGACGTGTAAAAGTGCCCGTACGGCCTACTTACTGAATAAATGTCTTTTATCTTTTATCTTTTATCTTTTAATACGATTTGGATTTTACCGCTTAGAATACAGGCGCAGCTCTTTCATCCTTCGAAAAGTTTCAATTTTAAATTGAAATCTAACTTTTTTAAAACATAACGATATTATACAACCATTTAAAAACCGGTCTAGTGCGAGTCAAACTCCCGCACCGAGGGTTCCGTATTAGATAATTATGCTCGATAACCGCAAAAGAAAATATTTTCTATGCATTAAGGTCTTTACATATTTAAAATTACATTAAAAAACATTAGCAGAGCAAATACGAGAACAATTTATTTTTGAGTGACAAGTCATAATAAAACAAAACACTCTCAGCATATCAAGTTCTGGTCAGCCAGGAATAACTGGTTTAAATAAAACCTCCAACAAGGTCCATTTTGACAAACCTAAATTTTAAGATTTTAACCGCTGAAATTGTGAGACTAACCAGTACCAAATTTCAAACAATCATTATTATGAAACAATTTCACCTTCTTGTTGTAGCAAAACAGAATACAGCTGAAAACATTTCAGATCGCAATTTAAGGGGAAGAGAACATCTGCACATTTACATAGCCTCGAAAAGCTTTCAGGCAAATTGAATTTCGGTCTGTTCGTAAGAATCTTTGAAAATTAGAACCATTGTTATGTGGTTGGAGACGTTGACGTTTGTCCTCTGTCATTATAAAACCTTTTCTATTTTCGAACGGTTTCTGTCGGCGTGGAATTCATTTTTGACTTATGTGAAATTATCCTGAGGGCCCAGAGACGATCGATTTAAACCAAACGCGTCACTGGTAGATGACGTGATACGAAAAGTCACGTGATGTGCCAGTGACGCGATTGGTTTAGAAACTAAACGAACAGAAACGATAGCGTAATGCATCTTGTCTGGGCCCTCTGAGGTCCTAGCTAGAAGCAAATGCCAAAGTTTTTCTTTTCTATCACTCAAAATGTATGGGATGACATTCTTGTGCGTTACGATAAACCATGTGGTCAACTGTCATACCATACATTTTGAGTGACAGAAAAGAAAAATGTTAAAGTTAGTATGTTAATAGCATTTGCTAATAAGCGTTTCGTTTTTATACTAATTGCGTCACTAGTTGTCCGGTTGCATTCTTCATTTATTTTACAAAAACATGGAAACACAAAATATCAAGGACACGCAAATCTATGAGTAAGTTTTATTAGCTATTAACCATGTTTTGACTAATAAGTTATAATATTGATTGTTTCTTAACTGATCCAATGGTATAGTTATATAAAACCCAATACTTTTCAGGATAAAAGTAGATTTTGTGCTATTCCAGGCTATAATTTATCTTTGAGCTAAATTTCAGCTAACCCGGCGTGATGAAGTAGCAAACATATAAATTTTCGCATTTTTAATATTACTTAGATAATAATTTTAGAGTGTCAAAAATAGGCCAGTCTCGTCTAAATCCCGATGTAATACGCAAATTCGAAGGCAAAATATCGTATAACCATACTAAGTAACTTTTTTTAATGTATTATTTAAAATAGAACGTATTGGAGCTTAGTTCCTGCCGCGGCCCCCACACCCTTGCGCATAGTATGAAGGTATCGTTTCGCTTCGTTGGCTTTTAAAGACGTTACGTTTGCGATTATAAACGACAGTTGTTCAACGAATAGGAATCATACCTGTACTTACGTGGTCGCATTATTGACATAAAAACCGGGCAAAAGCATGTCAAACCCTGCTCAGTGTAGGGTTCCGAAGCTGTTAAAACAATAACAAAAAGTGCACTAGCAAAAGAGCGTATCTTCACGTGACTTACGTCCTTTTGTGTCCGGAAATAACTCAAAATGGGTATATTTGATCGTATCATATATTTAGTTTTAATGTTAGGTAGTTTAGTTTGTTACAATTTTACTCTTGTGCTATTATAAATTACAAGAAAAAAATAACGTAATTGTGGTGCTACTCAGCCTTTTTAAAAAAGCGTTATGGTTCAGATATATTGGTAGCAAATTGAAATAAGATCCTTTAACAAGACTACAAGATAACGTTATAAAAGCATAACACCTTTTTATGGTGAGCCCCGGGTCCCCGAGGGCGCGATACAACCGACCTTGGGCCGCAGGATTCACGGTTGGCTGGGCGCTCCTTACGCTCTTTTGTGTGTTACGATACGGGCACGAGACGATCTTGAGAACGATGAGGTTTATCCATCGCGGAGAGCAGCAACATTTGTATAAATCCCTTGGTAATTTCAAGTAAAATGCCATCTAGCGGATTGTTACTGTGTTACACTTATATAGTGCCCTCTAGGTTTGCTTTTATACAAAAAAGATGTCACTGCCTTTACGTTATTTTTAACTACTAACGATTAATCTGGGTGTGACATATCTGTATGCAAATTGTAGGGTTAAATTTAAACTCTTTGAACTATACCACAAAATAAATAAATAATAAAACAATGCAGCAACAAAACACACTAACCGCCTTATAAACGTGGAATAACCGTGGGGTAACTAAACCATGCTTAGTCCTTATCTGTCTAATTCAAATGTCACTATGACAAATGCAATGGGATCATCATTCACATCAGTCCATCTTGATTTGAGCCTCATCCCAATTATTGCCGGTTTTTTTCACCTTTGCCATAATTATCTAACAAAAACAACGCTACTAAAAATCGTGAGCTATAAAACCCCTTGTACAAAACGGACGTACGGCGGCGGGTAACCACGTCAAGGATCCTCGCTTGACTGCCCACTCCTTTGTGTTTTTTAACGACCCTACTTTTTACCTAATTACTCCTCTCTCTCAACACTCACGAACACCAAATTTTAACACAAAAAAGTTAAACATATTCTACATAACACTGTCAAATTTTAACTCAATCGGTTTATCAGTTTGTAAGTTATTGAGCTTAACGATGTCGTTTTTTTTGTGGTCGGCGAAATGTCATAATCAATTTAGTTTCACGGCTGATTTGCTGGGATTGATTTTTTGCCGTAAAAAAGGTTTTGTATCCGTCGATGGAGATATTCTCGTCTTGTGATATTTTTATCCTTTTACTTTTGTTGTTAGTGAGTGGGATATCCATTGTTGAATGGTTTTAGATAGCTTAGCTCATGTTGACATTTTATAAAAGCGAATAAGTATGCTGTTAGTGGCCTTTATGTATGATTGTGTGTGAGTTTAATACTATAAAATAGCTGGCCGGCTAAAATGGATTTTAATGCAATTGAGAAACGAGATAGCTTATACTCTGTATTACAAAAAGAAGCTAACTGGACATATTGTTTTTGACGTGTTTCCGTACTGTTAGCGTTCTGATATCTCTTAGTTACTTCACAGTAATGGCGGCCGAGTTGGAAACAATGCCATAACAGGTCAAAGATAATATAACCGAGGTTTTACCGAGTTTCATAGCGATTCAGTTATGCCATTAGTAGTTCAACTATTGAGTATGCGAATGTCTATAGGTCACAGATTCCACTTACCATCAGGTGGCCTGTGTGTATGGAATGCAATTTAACCGGTTATTAACCTTTTTTGTATAAAAATAACCGGTTAAAACCGGTTGTTACCGGTTATTTGCATTTCCTTCCTGTGTGCTGGTTTGCCTTCCCTTGCCAAAACCAACGGCAGGGGCATGTCAAATTGGTGTAGGGTTCTGAAGCCGTTACTACAAACTCAAAATCGACAGCCTTGGCCAAAGGTGTTGAGCACCCATGTGTTTATCATAATAAAACTCATACTTTACAAGGTGCATTTATATATCTTATTAAAGAAAGTGGTATAATTTAGACGTTTTTATTGACGTAAAGAAAAAAAATACAATTAATAATTTTATTGTAAAAGCCGACTTTTTCTAGCTTAAGTTTTCACTTTACTTCAAAATACAGGCCCTTACAGGGTTTATGTTTGGACAAAATATATTTTTAACATCATGTATACACGTAATGCAATAAATAAATGACTATGACTATGACTATGATATCTGCTAATGATTTGGACGTGTACAATATTTTTTTTATGTTTTATGTCTTTGTGTATTTAGTAAGTTAAAAAGAATACTTTATTTATGAGTTACAAAGGAAAACGTGCGTGGGGTGCTCAACATCTTTTGCCAAGGCTGTATTTAAAAAAAAAAGATAAACTTTTTCTTTTTAAAGTTATTAGGTCTTAGATGATATTTAGTGGTCATAATCACTTTATTCTTATAATTTAAATGAATAACTATGCCAAATTATAACTTTGTTGTACCAAAACTCTGTGAGCAAAACCGCGTATCTACAGACAGACGGAAAGAACGAAATTATTATGGTTCCTTGTTGGGGTGCGTTTCAATCGGTCAATAAAACATTTTGCATATTTCATTTAGCTACGAAAAGCATAATGAACGTTTAGCATATACAGATACAGATTGTATAATATTATCAGATATACGATCAATAAACGTAACATTCATTTACCATGACGATATTTTTTTTGTTACAATGCGTTTGAAGTCAATTTCTTCATACAACGAAACCCCAAAAAACCTAATTATGGAATCTGTGACTTGCTTACTCATTTACTTTGAGTATTCGATATAAATGTAAAATCGTGCAAAATCGTATTGCAAAGAACAGAATAGTTTTTGCATATAAACGTACGTGTGTGATCTTTTCCAGCAACGTATCCTGCTACGTTGCGCTTCTATCCCCTAGTGGCTGTGCAGAGTAGATAGAGTATATAGCAAATCGCAATCTAGACCAAGCACGACTCTGCTTTTTCAAAAAGTAGGTCAGGTTTTAAAATTAATATGTTATTTAACCCAAACTTATATTAAACTGATAATTATAAAAACAAAAGTTTAAAGTACACGTTGGTAAAGAACAGTTTTTTGTTTTTTGTAAATCCAGTTTTTATAACTCTAGTTTAACCTACGACATAAAAAGAGGGGAGTAATAAGTGGGTAGTGTTTCTCTCAACGACGGTCGGAAGGATGAACAAGTGAATGTCCAAACGGCGAGTTTAAGTAGTCCCGTCTGTGCGAACAAAACATAATTTAGCGCGTGCATTTTCAATTTAGCAGCATGGTTTCTGTCAATAGATCGAACGTATAAGGCTGCTTAATTGAAAATGCACGTGCTAAAATGTGTTTTGTTCGCTCTGACGGGACTACTTAAACTCGCCGCTGCGATTTCGCTTGTTCGTTCGACCGTCCGTTGTTTTTGAGTGAATAACACCCCTGTAAAGTTAGGACTTTTGCTGGCAAATTGTGGTTCTAGAATCCATGGAGTCGCTTTTTCCCACCGGTTTGTTACATGAATCAGTGTCAATGAAAAATCATAAATATTCCCTCGCAATCCTTGTCCCAATTTTTTTTGATAGAATCTTATTTATTATTTGAACCTTCATACTAACTGCATAACATTAAAAAAAAAACCTTCCAACTCCCGCTAATAATTCCACCTTACTATTTTATTCACCGATGCAATCGCCGCACGCGCGTCTTTCCCACGATCCAGAATATGTATCGGGTTCCGTCGCGCTCCGCCTGCGACCGCCGGTAGCGCCCTCGCAATGGCGGTCGTCGGTGGAGACTGGTAGCTAGTTCACTTAAGTTTTGTTTTGAGATTGTAATAATGTATAATACTCTTATGTAATTTATCGAAAATAAGTGGATGGGTCGGAAGGGGCCGCCCTAGGTGTACTTTTTCGAGTCAAATCGGAGAAATACTGGAAAAGGGCCGAATCTTAAGTACCCGAAACCGACGTGCGTGCAAAACTCGATGTATGAATGTGGAAGAAGCGAAAAAAATTTGTCTAGATCGTAGTTAGTGGAAAGAAGTGGTCTCTGCCTACCCCTTTGGGAAACAGGCGTGATTTAATGTATGTATGTAAATCTTTAACGTTAAAAAATCATTCAATCTGCTGACCATATGCAAGCACAACTACCATATGCCTTTTAAGTTAAAACCAGGTCCAAACCAAACCCACCCAAGAAGACAAAACCTTCTACGGCTTCCCTCCACGTATCGAGTTGCACCACCACTCTAACCTGAACTCCTAAAGCGTAGGTAATGTAACAACTACAGGCACTCGACGCTTGCGGAATAAGCTGCTAGAGGTCTTAGTGATTGGTCGTTGTAGCATGAGAAAAAGATGCATGCAGTTAAAAAAACAGGTGAGTGGATGTTGTTGGTACGTTGAAGATAATAATAGTTTAGAAATCTGTTTTAGAATAATCGAGATTGTGAAGTAGAAAGTCTATCGTAGGAGACTTGTAATATGAAAATATGAGCGTCGTGTAGGGAAGTGTTGAAGGAAGGTGATTTTAACCTACGACAAAAGAGGGCAGTGTTATAAGTTATAAGTTACTACGTCTGTGTTTGTGTATGTGTGTGCATGTTTATATTATATATACCTGAGAACGAGCAATTATTGTATCTATACTATATGTAATATTATAAAGCTGAAGAGTTTGTTTGTTTGCTTGAACGCGCTAATCTCAGGAACTACTGGTACGATTTGAAAAATTCTTTCAGTGTTAGATAGCCCATTTATCGAGGAAGGCTATAGGCGGGCGCTATATTTGATACCTACAGTTGTTTGACACATACAATTTAATTGACCTTACATTAAATTTAATTAAATTCAAGCCCAAGTAACAATTTGAATATTGAACAGCACTGGCAGGCTTATTGTCTTCGCAATCGTTTTCATTTTGAAAATCGTAGGCTTGTCTGCATACAAAATGAAAACAATTGTTCCACTTTGAACTCGATGGCGATTGCAAATGCGTTAGGCAATAGGCCAGCGGCTCAACAAATTAATGTGAAATTATTTACAGTAACGAGACGGACAAAGAGTTATTTTTATCCTGGAATATAGGGCAGTTCCTAAGAGGTTTGTGAAAAAAGGTATCTGCCAACACGCAGCATTAAACCTATTTAGCCTTTTTTGTATTTTTTATTTGAATACAGGCAAAGTTAGGTCAGGTTAGGTGTTACTGTTTGCTAAATTTTTTTTTCACTCGCTCAAAGGTTATCTGGAAGAAATCCCTTCAAGGCATAAGTTCGCCTTTGTACTTTGTTATTTATATTTGTGTAATGTAATTGTTTTAGTATAGTAAAGTGTTTACATACATACATTTTTTAAATCAATTATATTAGTGCCTAATTGCTTAAATATGTCACAGACGGAGTCATTTTTTATTTCTCTGTTATGGTTTTTTTTTAGTGGTATTTAATAGTTTTGCGTTTAAAAATACAATACAATACAATACAAACACCTTTATTGTACACCAAACAAAAACATTACAGAGAAACTGCACAATTAAAAACAACACAGGTAAACAACAGGCGGTCTTATCGCTGATTAGCGATCTCTTCCAGACAACCTTAAAAATATACTATATGCTGTATTTTATTCATTACTAGCGACCCGCCCTCGCTTTGCTTCGATTTATGTGAGTTTTCTGTAACGACCGTACATAAAACAGAATATATTATACATAAAAACCTTCCTGTTGAATCACTCTATCTATTAAACAAAACTGCATCAAGTTCCATTGCGTAGTTTTAAAGATGTAAGCATACATAGGGACAGACAGCGGGAAGCGACTTTGTTTTATACTATGTAGTGACTATAAGACTAACTTTAAATTTCAACGAAATACTACCTACTTATAAAATAACCAGAATTGGAAATTATTTGTCTCCTACACTGCATCAATTCTACAAATGATATCGATATCTCTGCAATCATTAATATTTAAAATTTCGATTCCCGTAATTCTGCGTGCCACAAACGTTGACAGACCTCTTTCTAGTGAAAAAATTCAACATTTCCCGGGAAATACTCCCGTCTCAGTTTAATTCTCCCATTTAAACACGAGCGAACAAATTCGTACGAAACGTAACATTTTGCGAGTTTACACTGAAATTTGCGTCCATTGCCGCCTTAATAACTAGACAACTCAAGCCAAATTGCACCCTAACTGCTAAAAGATAGAATCTAAATTTGAATAGAAACATTACGCTGCAGTTTTAAAGGGCCATGTGCATTGAAATTTCAGTCTTAAAATGGCGGAACTTTGGACTAGTTTTAAAGTGCGCTTATTTTTGAAATTGAGCGCATGGGAATGTGAGCCTTTGGTGGTGGGTTCTAGGATGGTTTTGGCTTGGATATATTTAAATATGATTCGAATAGCATTACTTGGTCCGTTGCAGTCGGTAATATTGTTATTGTATATTTTCCCGGATTTCGCTCTAGACCGAGGGGCGGGCGTGAAAATTTGTATGTTATTTTGGCAAAATAAATTTGAAGTGAGTTACACTTTCAGGCTGTATTGTCGCCGTACTTTATTGCAGCTTGCTGTTTATGTTGTCGTGTTTTCGTGTTGGCACGACACTCTCGATTTTTATTGGTTAGATATTTATAAGGTTTTATTATGTTATGTAGGTATTTGAAATAAACGATGGTTATTTGTAAAGTTTTAAGTTGAAACATGTAAAAGTTTTGGTTACAATTTAACTTTGTTTATATTTAATTATAGTCCTAAACTTAAAGCCGTCTTAGTGTTTTGTAAAAGCTGCGTTGGTTGGCTTTAAAAAGCTTATATTTGAGTTTTATTTTTGTTTATTATGTAGTATGTTATTCAACAAAATATAATGAGTAATTGTGTAAAATAGAATCGTCTAGACTTTAATTGATTCTGAGCTACAGACTAAAAACATATTATAAATACATAATAAAGAAATACTATTCATAAGCACGTCGTAAAAACTAAAGTGTACTTACTTAAAGTGTGTTTCGCCTTGTCCTATCATTGTGACATTGGAATTAGACAGAAAGGGACGAAGTATACTTAAGTCAATTGTTTACGAATACGGGGAGTCTTTATACATAATAATACTTTTACCCACTACTTTGTTTAAATAAAACTTGTATATTTTTTTGGCTTGGTAATAATAAATTATCTTGGTCCTTCTTTTGGGATCAAGTAGTCTCCCCGCCAAATACCATCGAAATAAGTTGAGCTACTTTTTTATTTGTAATGAGTTTTATATTTATATGACATAGTCTAAACAACTACGCCCTCTTACACTACAAAACCTCAAGAAACAACTTTGCATTTTATGTATTCCAACAATTACCAATGCTAATTCCTTAACAGTTGGAGATAGTGGGTTCAATCCTGGACGTCGTACAACTGGCACTTGCCACTTCATACCGCTTGTAATGAAATACATAAATATGCAGAGCTCAACTTGTGGTGGCCTAGTGGTGGTAGCTCTAAAGCAAAAGTTTTGTTCTCCTAGTCATTAATTTTAGTTGAATGTTATTAACCTTACATTTGTAATGATTTAATTTGTAATAGTTTTCATTTATTTTTTTTGTTATATTACCTTCTTATGAAACTGGTTTGCGGGTGGCAGAACCTTGTGCAGGGTCCGTCCGGATCGCTACCACCAACTTATCCATTAACTTACCGCCAAACAGCAGTGTTCGCATTGTTGTGTTCCGGTTTGGGGATAAGACAGCCGGTGAAATGACTAGCATAGAGGTATTCCATCTTAGTCCTCAGGGTTGGCAACGCATTTGCAGTCTTAGGATTGCATTGCAGTCTTGTGAATGCGAATGTCTATGGGTCACAGTTTCCACTTACCATCAGGTGGCCTGTGTGCTCGCTCGTCTGTCTTTGCCATAAAAAAATACTTTTAAGTATTATTTGTACTTCATGTATTCACTTCAAAATAACCTTATGCTAGAGTTTGTTTCATCGCTTCTTCCATCCGAAGCGCTAGTAAATCACTCCATATTAACGAGGTGAAACAAAGCACTCATATAGCCAAGTAACTGAACAAATATATATATATATTTTTTTTTTTTTTTTAAACCGTTTTGTACGCGGACAGAGTCTGGGCTAAAAGCTTGTGGCCACTAAAATATGATAAAACTTTAGGCGGATTAAATTTAAAAATATAGTGCATTAATGTTTCGTTTAAAAAACGTTGCTGCTTTCCCATAACAAAATAATTCATGATTAAACAGCGTATAAACTGCGTACTGTATCGAAAATGTTAAAATTTCTGATCAAAGATACACTAGTTTCAGAAAGTTGTTGAACATTAAGTACCTATAGGTAGTGAGACAAAACGATTTAATTACTTATAATATATTTACCTACTAGGTAACTGTAAAGCGCAATTTTGTCCGCATTGAATTCAATGTCGCTCTTCTTTGTAGAATATTTTTTCACGTTACAGCAATGAACTTTAATGTTTATGCACTCGTAGTATTCGACTTCATAATATTTTCTAATTTATTTTCTAAATAACATTTTTTTACTTTTCTCGTAATCGAAATGAAAACTAGAGTTTTTAAATTGGGTATGAATTGCATCCTCAAACTATAGGCGCACTCGCAACCGCTCGTGCAGCCTAAATATCTCGGGCTCCAATTGGTCACCTTCATCCCTTGGTTAACAATTTACTGTTTACCGTTTGGTCGTGTACAAGTAAAAAATAGCAAACAATACTTTCGCATTTAGTATGGATATGCGATACGGAAATATAATTACGGCACTACGAAGAGGAGTCAATCCTGACACACACAACCATGAAGTTTGTGAATATTGATCATTTTGGCAGCATAATATACGAGTACAATGTTGTGGTTATACTCGTATTACTAGCGAAACTATAATAACAGACGGGTTTGTTCCGCGATCCGCGACCTACGAGCCTTGTAACGCTACCCCGTCATTTACCCGAAATATTTACGCTCAGCGGGTTCGATTTTTGAAAATTCGAGCGCTTGAAAGTAGAAAATAAATCGCGTGCGAACGAACGTTACAACCTGAACGTTAAAAGTTACGTTTTCGAACGAAATTTTTTGTGTTTGATTATTAAAAGACGGTTTTTAAACTTAATCATTATAGAGTTTTTAACGTTTATCTTTAAGTATGTACAGATGGTATAAAGAAGCGTTTGCCGCGATTTTGTCCACGTTCGTCAATAACAAGGATTGCAGATCATCTCGAGAATATTGGGAATGTTGTTTGTGTTGTGTTGTTTAACCTACCACCAATCGGCAGTGTTCGCGTTGTTGTGTTCTATTATGTAAAAAAAAAAAAAAATGCTCTCTACAAGCAAAAAACACGTAATTTTCATTTTTTATTTTTTTAGTTACGCTTCGGTACAATGACAAACGATGACGCAGCTTCTGCGTCTCCAATATCGTCGACGAAATTGTACAGTCAGCAGCAAAAGTAGCTACGTAACCGAAGAGGTCAAAATGATCTGCACTCGACTCCATTGTCAAGATCATTTTGAGCATGTTATTCTGCTTAATTACTTTTGATCCTGACTGTATCAATGTTACACGGTATACCAACTAAAGATAGGAACTTTATGTAAATTGGTAATCCCCTTAAATAATATTTTACAGTCATCCGTGGCCCAGATTGGCGAACCGCCATACAACAATGAAATTTGATTGTACATGTACCTAAAGCTGTGGTTACACCGGGTTACATGGATACCGCATGCCGCACTGTGGGACGAAAATCGGCTCTAGAGGACATAGAAATCGAAGTTCTCATTTTTATGATTTTTTGATTGGGATTGGTTTCATTTGCAGTTATAATGCTAAAATATTATTTTGGTTGGATTGTGTTTGGAAACTGATGAGTTATAATTTTTTTCCTTAAAATTTGTATGGGACGGCATGAAAAAGTCCAAATATCTCTGAAACCGCAAGAGAAACCGTTATATCCTCGCAGATGGTAATAAAAATAATTATTTGTGATTTTTTGGCGTAGTGCATATTTCAGTCATAGCTGCGGTTTTTTTTTGAAAAATCGATGTTATTTTGTCTTTTTTTTAAGTCCGTGGCGTATATTTTTTTTCAACTTATGTAGGAGGGGGAGGTAGCGGAATGCAAATACTCTTCTTACATATATAAATATTTATAATAAAAAGTAAAATAAAAAAAAAACGTGATAGAATAGTATTTTTTCTGTATAACTAATTAGAAATAAAAGTAGAAAATGTAAAAAAAATAACTATCCATAATGTGACTAAAATAAACACAATACATAATATTTTTTATTAGGGTAATATATCTAACGAATGCTCTATATCGGACTCATTTTGATATAGATCACACGGATCTGAAACCTCTTGTTCCAGTTCGACTTCCTGAACCGAAAATAAAGACCTAGTTTCGGCAAAAAATGCCTGCCTTTTCTTCTTATCCAGACTAGGTCTTATTGCCGTAATATGAGGATCGGAGGATAATAGAAGCATATTCAGTATATCCTCGTTACAAGCTTGCCTACTCCTTTTCCTAGAATTATGCTCCCTGAACCTCCTAAAATCTTTATTTCGAGCTTCGGAAGCCTCTTCCGAGAGACTTCCGATAGGAACAATGGCGTTGCTGGCGATAATGTCTGCTCCATGAATCAATAGCTTATGCACAGTTGACGGCATATAATACCAATCATACATTGCTACGAACTTTTGAGCAGTCTTAAAGGCATATTCCTTAAATTTCATAACATCAATTTCTTCTCCAGATGTTATTGCTTGCAGTATTACAGCAAATCTGCGAACAAGTTCTTCATCCAATCCAGTTATTGCTGCAGTTTTTTCAGGAAACTCGAAGAACCTTCTTGCTGTATTGCCATCGTTTGTGGTACCCGATCCCTGCTTTACATTATCGATCAAAAGGTTGAGCTCTTCCTTGAATCGGTCTTGAACAACTTTTTTCGTCTCGTTCATTATTTTTTTGAGTTCCTCGCCTTTTGCAGCCCATTTTTTAATTCTCAGTCTGTAAGAAATGTGTAAAAGGCACTCCATTGAATTTATACGAGCATGTAGTGAAGATAACCCGAATTCATATAATTCTGTCGAAATCTGCTTCACTACAACTGAATCTAACTTATTCATTTCGGTAGGCTTAGCCAAACACAAGTAACACGTAGCATTTGACTTAGCTTCCGATAGATAAGTACAAATTTTACCATCTATCATGGTCATCTTCAAAAGGTGTTTTATTTTAGCTGTATTGTATTCCGTAGGAAGTAGAGCCTTAATTTCTTCTTCGAACTTTGATTTTAACTCCAAAACTACGGCTTTACTTTCCTTAACAAAACGGAACATCAATGGGCGACAATAAGACGGTGAGCAGGGTTTTGGATTCGTCCATAAAATGTCCTCACCACAAACCAATTTGAGTGGTGCTAATGATGCCATGAATATGCTCGAGTCATCGTTTTCGCCATCCATTTTTTGTTTATATTTGCTCTGGCTGGATGCACCATCAAAACCCCATTTCGATATCAGCGTCAACTCTTTGTCTTCAATATTAGATGGTAATTCTTTTAGAATCCTCTGCGTAGTTAAATCCAGTAAAGCTTGAAGTTTAATTTGAGCTGATGAATCCGTTATGGTTATAGCGGATTTCGGAGGGTAACTTTGTAATTTCGCTGACTGAATCTTGTAGTATGATGGATAAAGATCTTCGGCTCCTTCTTGAATAGCTGACTCCCTTAAGGTCATGTATTGCCATTTAGTCAGCTTTAATGCCACGTAAAGACCGAGTGCCTTATCTGGTGAATATGTAACTGAAGTATTTGATTTCTTGATCATTTTTTGTATATTTGCTGCTGCTTCAGAATTTTTGAGCATGTACTCAATTACGGATGCTATATCTTCACGCCCATCTTATTTCAAGAGTTTTGCCGCTGCATATGTTAATTCAGTTGAGTCTTCTCCTGTATAACTGTCGAATCTTCTCTTTTTTTGCTTGATTGATAGTTCTTCAAATGGTTTTCTGGATCGAATGGTCATTGTTCCAGTTGAAGTAGATGGTATCAAACATTCTGGTAAAGTAAAATCAGTCGTAGTTGACGATTCCAAAGGCTCAGAACACGACGAATCTTGAAGTAGTCCAAGGCTGAGTAGATTAGTTTGTAGACAGCTGGGCCAATCAACATTAGCTTGAAGCCAACTTTCGTAGTATTTTCTGAAGTCTTTCGTATTCCGGTTACTTTTTTGCCATTTCGTAACTGCAGATCGAGTAAACTTTGTACAGAATTCTCTAAGTATTTCTATTTCGTCTTCAGATAAACTGGAACCCAAACGTTGCACCACTGCTTCGAACAATACTTCATGGTTAAATGCCGGCTTCTTGCTTTGTAAAACGACAAATAGGTCCAAGTTGGTAGAAAAATTTGTCATTTTTAGGTTTTAGCAGGAGTACAGATGTTCACAGTTATACAGAATAATTGCGATTATCGCTCTCGGAAAAATGTCTGGTCTATTTATTGATGTGAGCTAATGATGATTCCTTTACCACTTCGTTAAGTAATCACCTACTTATTTATCAATCACTTATCAGAATTAATTAAGGGATCTCATTAAATCTTATAACTAATTACTCAAGAAATAATTACAAACTATTTACAACCAAAATAAATTAAGTATAATCCTATTACTGAATATAGTTCATTAAACATGCACAATAATCGCCTCATTACCGGAAAAATATTTAATTGTTTATATTTTAAGCGATCATAATTAATCAAAAAATTGTTTGATTTATAATTTGAGTATAAAATATACAAAATATAAATATTCAAGACGTGTATTGATAAAATAATCCGCCAGGACTCACAAAAAAAACATCGATTTTTAAAAAAAAAACCGCAGCAATTACTGAAATATGCACTACGCCAAAAAATCACAAATAATTATTTTTATTACCATCTGCGAGGATATAACGGTTTCTCTTGCGGTTTCAGAGATATTTGGACTTTTTCATGCCGTCCCATACAAATTTTAAGGAAAAAAATTATAACTCATCAGTTTCCAAACGCAATCCAACCAAAATAATATTTTAGCATTATAACTGCAAATGAAACTAATCCCCATCAAAAAATTATAAAAATGAGAACTTCGATTTCTATGTCCTCTAGAGCCGATTTTCGTCCCACAGTGTGCCGGTATGCCTCTCGTTATAAAGTAAAAAAAAAAAAAAAAAAACTTACTTACCTTGCTTATTTTACTCCAAGGTTAACTGGAAGAGATCCCATATGGGATAAGTTTGCCTATGTACATTATTTATATTGATGCAAACATGTCTTGTAATTGTTTATGTGCAATAAGGAGTTTACATATTTACGAGCACAGTCGAAATCTACACTTATATTATAAAGAGGAAAGATTTACATTTTTGTGTGTGTATGTTTGTAACAAATAAACTCAAAAAGTAATGGACCGATTTCAAAAATTATTTCACTATTTTAATGCTATGTTATCCGAGAATAACACCGGCTATGTTTTGTTTTTCTACGCAGACGGAGTCGCGGGCAACAGTTAGTCATAAATACATGTACATTTTAGTACCCTGACCATTCGTGTATGGCCTTTTTAAAATAAAATTAAAATTAAATAAAAAAATAAAAAAAATAGAAATTTTGTGGTCCGTCACTACCATGATCCTACCCTTTAACCTACTGCCAATCGGTAGTGTTCGCTTTTTTGTGTTACGGTGTGGGGATAAGACAACCGGTGAAATTACTAGTATAGAGGCATTCCATCTTAGAGCTCAGGGATGGTAAAGCATTCGCAGTCTGGATTGCAATGTTGGGACTGTAGTCTTGAGTCTCAGATCTTACTTAACATCAAGTGCAATAAAAGATGCTAAAAACAGTAACTAGTCACTTGAAGAAGATAAATAAAAGGAGATAAAAGAAGTCGAAGAGAAGAAAATAAGATTTTTTTTAAGTTTGTTGACTACCGATATGAAGTAATGTTTTTTTTCAAAAGAAGCTTTGACGTTTTATACTATCTTTTATGACAAAGATTAATAGCGAAATAGAATACATTATAGTTACAATATCACGCAGGCAATGTAGCAAAAGCTCATTGTACCTTTAGCTTAACAGTACACTCGCGCAAAAATGTATTCGCGATAACGCGGCCGGATGCGCGCCATTTTGGATGCGATAACACTTTTGTGCATGATTGTACGGCTCGGACAACGGGTCTGATTGGATGAAAAATGCTTTGTTTTTGTCAATGTGTTTTGTTAAAATAATTGTTGGGGTCTTTTGTTTTGTAACATTTTTGTGCGGAACTGTGTTTTTAACCCCTTCAAGGTTTTTGTTTGTTATAAATTAAACGTATGTATCTGTATATAAGTACAATATGTGACATCGTAGCTCTGAAACAGATGCACCAATTTGGATGCGGTGTGGTTAAAAATGATAGCTGGTTTGATAAGGATCTGCGTCGCTATTGCCTAACGCACTCGCAATCTCAATTGGCTTCAAAGCGGAACAATTGTTTTCATTTTGTATGCAGACAAGCCTTCGATTTTCAAAATGAAAACAATTGCGATTGCGAGTGCGTTAAGCAATAGCCCCTCAGGTCGCCATGGTAACTGGGGTCTTTAAAAGTCATTACATCGAGCTTTCTGGAAGGAACATTTGCTGATATTTCAAACGTTAAGAAATTGCGTAGGTACGTAGCGTTTTTGTCTATTATATTGATGTAACAATATGTTTAGCGTTGTGAGAAGATTAGAGCTTAATTTAAGACAAGGTGAATACATTTGTTTTGATTATTATTATTTTAAACTAATAGGGTAAAGTTACCAGTGGTCAACCAGAGACCAGTGTAGTCGACCTAATATGAGTGCGAAGAGTGGAAAATATATCTTTTGTACTCTTCCCACTCATACAAAGCATAGGCAGAGGCTGACTACAGGTCTCTAGCCAATCAATGGTGACTTTACCCTACCATGTAACGACATTTTTTTTTTTAATTCTATTCAATACTTTCTTCAGACCATACAACTAGCATATAACTATCAAAATTTTATCTAGAAACTTAATACAGGTATTATTAAATAGCCACAGGTATACAGGGGCCCGTTTCATAAAAGCTTGTAACTTGTAATACAAGTGGAAGTCTCTTTTTAATACATACGGTTGGAAAGAGGGTTCCGCTTATAATATAAGCTATTATTTTATATGCAATAGGCCCCAGGTATTATTAATGGTATATTCGATGGTTCGGTCATTTGGAAAGGATGGATGAAAGAAGATTGACGAAAGAGATATACAGATCGATAGTGAGTGGACGGGTCGGAAGGGGCCGCCCTAGGCGTACTTTTTCGAGTCAAATCGGTGAAATACTGGAAAAGGGCCGAATCTTAAGTACCCGAAACCGACGTGCGTGCATGACTCGATGTATGAATGTGGAAGAACCGAAAGAAATTTTGGCAAGATCGTAGCAAGTGGAAAGAAGTGGTCTCTGCCTACCCCTCTGGGAAACAGGCGTGATTTAATGTATGTATGTATGTATTAAATAGCACATAAATCTATATTATATAAAAAGCAAACCTGACTCACTGTTTCCAGCCCAAACCGCTGGGTCCAGAGATTCCAAATTTGGCACGTCGGTTCCTTAGCAAAAACAACGAACGGTTGGACGGACGAGCGAAATCGCAGCGGCGAGTTTAAGTAGTCGCGTCAGAGCGAACAAAACACACGTTAGCGGGTGCATTTTCAATTAAACAGCCTTATACGTTCGATCCATGGCCAGAAACCGCGCTGCTAAATTGAAAATGCACGCGCTAAAATATGTTTTGTCCGCACTGATGGGACCACTTAACAGGGTGTAATTTTTATGGTCGTTCGAGATAATCTCAAACAAATGATTTAAATTTTGATCCATGATGTTTTTCATTTTATGTTGTTTTGTGTTAAGTGTGTCACTTTCCATCTCTTCACCAAGCGGTTCCAACGGAAGACCAGTGCTGGCTTTACGGCTAGCGAATGCTGAGTTGGGATCGTTTCGCAACTGTTTCTGTGTCTTATTTTTTGTATCTATGTATAGTCTTTATTATTTCTAGCGAGCCGATCTTCTACACAAAGGCCATTGTTTGTGTACAATACTATTATCTTTCTTTGTGTCCGTAACCGCAAGCCGATTACATACAAAAAAGTTAGAACTACATTGAATGTCCATAGAATTATCAACCCTATCCTCTTAGTCAGTAGGTTTAAAATGTAAAGTGTCAGGATACAGATATGTTTTTATTATTTTAACCGGTCTTATTCCCTACACAATATTACCATCTTCTGTCGCCAGGGTTGTACTTTACATTTTAAACCTACTGACTAAGAGGATAGGGTTGATAATTCTATGGACATTCAATGTAGTTCTAACTTTTTTGTATGTAATCGGCTTGCGGTTACGGACACAAAGAAAGATAATAGTATTGTACGCAAACAATGGCCTTTGTGTAGAAGATCGGCTCGCTAGAAATAATAAAGACTATACCTAATGTTGTTTTGTATTGTTGCGAATAAATGTCTCTTTATCTTTATCTTTAAACTCGCCGCTTAGAAATTCACTCGTTCGTCCGTCCGACCGTCGTTGTTGAGAGAATCCCTACTCAGGACTCAGGCCTTCAAAACCATAGATTATAAAAGACGCTACCCATAAGACCCAATTTAGAGCCACCAATAATCTCAACGTCAGGAATCGAACCAGTGCCCGGATTTACGACATATCCCAGGACCAAGTGATTTGCGGCCGACCGCGGCCCTAAATCAAACGCTACCTGCGGTGTAATTCCCTGTTGAATCACGGACGAACCACGTTATTATGACCCTTAGAGCTCTGGGTAGTGATTCTCTAAACAACGACGAACGGACGGACGAGTGATGTCCAAGCGGCGAGTTCAAGTAGTCCCGTCAGAGCGAACAAAACACATTTTAACGCGTGCATTTTCAGTTAAGCAGCCTTATACGTTCGATCCATCGGCAGAAACCATGCTGCTAAATTAAAAATGCACGCGCTACAATGTGTTTTGTTCGCACTGACGGGACTACTTTATGTCGCCGCTTGGACGTCACTCGTGCATTCGTTCACATTTGCTTCTTTAGAAAATCACATGGCTATTGTCAAAAATCAGAGCTAAAGTATTGAAAAATATGGGTGGTATTTAAGTAGTGGTGGTACGACCTTGCAGGTTACGTCCGGATCGCTACCTTACTTATCCTTTAGGTAAGAGGGTAAAGTATAATTTCCTATGATTATGACTGTTTATGAATGACAATAAATAAAGGGAATTGGCTTTATTGCAAACATAAACAGGTTCATATTCGATAGGAAAATATCGTATGGTAAGCCTTAGAAGGTTAACCTTCTACCAAAAAAAAAAACAGCGGATAATCTCGCACAGATTGACGTAGTCCCAAACTAAGCTCTAAGGCTTTTACTATAAGTACTAGATAACGATAAACACACTTCAATTTAGAAATAAATACGTAAATGTACAAAGAAAACACACAAATATTTGCTCATACTGGTATTCGAACCCGGGACTTGAACTTCGTATACAGGGTCTCTACCAACTGGGCTAACGCCTCGTCAAACACGTGTTCACATTGTATGACTTATTGTGTGACTTTATACTTAAAAACCAATGGTATTTAAAAAAATAACAACGGGTTACTCACGTAAATAATTTCGAAAAGCAACATGGTGTTCAAGAAAACGTGGTTTAGAAATGAATAGGCATAAAGGATGTTTGTTTATTTGTTCCGTTTACAGTTCAAGGGCTCATCCGATCGATGGGAAATTTTGTACAGAAATGTATTGTAGTATGCGGAAAATTTTATATTTTCCTGGAAAATCAATCATCCCGAGTGAAAATTAACTTTCACGCAGATGGAGTTGCAAAAGCTAATACCCCAACCCTTGAATACAATTCATAGGTTTAGAAAATTAATTAATACCTCTAATAAATGACGTCATTAATTTGTCCGTCTGTGTCATAATCAGACGACGGTTCGTTAATTTATAGTATTTCGTACAGTCTTTGTGTTGTTTAAAACTTAATTTAATGGCTTTTATCTAAGTTTCTTAGAATTATTATAACTTTGTAAGAAGATAACTATTACATGTAAAAGCACGCTCCTCGAGTAAACTACAGGGTGTCTCCTGTTTTACTTTGTAAAGAACGCCGGGATTATATTATTGTTTTTACAAAATTAGTACAAAAGTCCAGCTTCATTATACATATAATTTCCCATAACCTTTTAAAAATTTATGTATAGGTTAAATGTTAAGTTCGTAATAATATTGATTGGAGTGTGAAATATTGTGTAAATAAAATAACATCGTGTTAAATATACAGGTCGATATTTTTTGAGTAAAGAGGACTTTAACCACAAAAAATAGTGTGCCTTTTTTATTTTTCCCAAAATAATCGCAACAGAGTACTTTAGTCATAAAACCCTTCTATTAATACTTCAAAGATTCACATCAAAATAATTGCACGGTGTAGCTTCCAACTTATTTTTATTAAAGAAATACCATCCATTACTTTTTTCTGCGAAAATACCATAATAAATGTCATGAACCCTGAAAAAGATATTTAACCGTCTGTCTGACAAAAGGAGAGACTCGGAGTAGTTGCTTTCGCAGAAGAAAAGCTCTACTTAATGATGAAAAATATATTTCCCTTTTGCCAAAGTGGCGACGATATTAACAATGTCTTTACACGGGGTGTCACTTTACAACTCTTTAACACCTGACACAAAAAAGGGGTGTTATGATTTGAACGTGTGTCTATCAGACAATCTGTGAATGTGTGTGTGTTTGCGTAAAGTTTCAAAACGGATAGACCAATTTAGGTGTTGTCATGGGGAAAACTCGGTTTTTAACCCAAATGGCGCTCAGGCTCTTAGAGTACTTAAGTATTATTAATGCGAAAGTTAACTAAGATGTGCATGACTGGATTTAGATAAAATTCGGCACATAACTGTATTTTGAGTTAGGAAACAAAAAAAAGACGCATTTTTTTTACATACATACATACATAAAATCACGCCTGTTTCCCAGAGGGGTAGGCAGAGACCACTTCTTTCCGCTTGCTACGATCTTGACAAATTTCTTTCGCTTCTTCTACATTCATACATCGAGTCATGCACGCACGTCGGTTTCGGGTACTTAAGATTCGGCCCTTTTTCAGTATTCTTAACGTTTTTTAAATAAAATACCGACAAACAAGGTCAGGGTGAATTAATAAAAAAAACATCCTCTATAAACTAATTAATTAATTGCGTATCCGAGTTTTACTAGTTTAGATTAAGTTGTGCAATAAGTCAGTGACGCAACAGTTTTATTATTTACTAGCGGTATCGCCCCGCTGTAAATTTCTGACTTTCCAGGGGAGTTTTCTAGTTATTTTCTTCCATACAAACCTTGTCCTAATAATGACAACCACAACAAAAAAGAAATCAGCCAAATCGGTTCAGCCGTTCTCAAGTTATAGCGTGACCAGGAGCAATAGGGGTTAATTTTTTATTATATCGATTACTACAACAATCCTGGAAATAATATTAAGACTTAAATATATTGTGTACTTAATGTAAACGTAATTCTCAAAACAGAATAATGACAAAAGCTGGTAATATTGTAAGCTTATATTGTTAAAATTCTGTTGAAGCCGACAAAATCTCGTCGTTGATAAAGTAACATACGAAATTCGCTTCATTTTACGTCATCCTTTATATACCTTTCGTAGTCAGTATATTACTTTGAAAACGAAATTCACGTTCATTAAAATATCATTTTTATTTAACAATACTATTGTGTACTTAATGTAAACGTAATTCTCAAAACAGAATAATGACAAAAGCTAGTAATATTGTAAGCTTATATTGTTAAAATTCTGTTGAAGCCGACAAAATCTCGTCGTTGATAAAGTAACATACGAAATTCGCTTCATTTTACGTCATCCTTTATATACCTTTCGTAGTCAGTATATTACTTTGAAAACGAAATTCACGTTCATTAAAATATCATTTTTATTTAACAATACTCTTGAGAACTTAATAGCCATCATTATTATCAAATTATTATTATTATTATACCATCATTAATTGGTTATTACCAATAGGGAATATTCTTGTCTTTTTTTCACAATAACAAAACAGAATTTAACATGGAATTTATCTGGTCAGCGTGTTACATGACGTCACACGGCGTATCGGAACTCTTTGTTTAATCGCTGTCTACTTAACAGTTTAAAATGCTTGTTAAATCCGTATTCCTTAGCTGGTGTTAATTTTCACTTGAATTTTAATGAGCTCTACATACATACATTAAATCACGCCTGTTTCCCAGAGGGGTAGGCAGATACCACTTCTTTCCACTTGCCAAATCTTGACAAATTTCTTTCGTTTCTTCCACATTCATACATCGAGTCATGCACGCAATGAGCTTTTTTATTTTCATTATATTTTTGAGAAATGCGTTTTAAAAAAATCATGTTTATTCCCTACTAGCGACCCGCCCTCGCTTCGCTTCGGTTTATATGAGTTTTCTGTAACACCAGTACATAAAATAAAAATATGTTATGCATATAAACCTTCCTCATGAATTCTTCTATCTATTAAAAAAAACCCATCAAAATCCGTTGCGTAGTTTTTAAGATCTAAGCATACATAGGGACAGACAGCCGGGAAGCGACTTTGTTTTATACTATGTAGTGATTGACTCCATGGTTTTAATGATGGAATTTTAAAAATACAGGTTGATCAAATCCAGTGCAAATGCAAGTCTAATCTTATAAATTACTTAAGGTAAAAAAAAAGATAAGAAAACCAAACTCCTCTATCTTGTAGGTTGGCAAGAAAGAGTTAACGTGGCGAGATGGAGCAACAATATTTTACTACTTCTTTTCACTCGTAGCTGCGCTACGATTTAAATAAAAATGGGACAATGTTGCCACTCCGATGCACTCAGGGTAGTGGTTCTCTCAACAACGACGGTCGGACGGACGAACGAGTGAATGTCCAAGCGGCGAGTTTAAGTAGGCCCGTCAGTGCGAACAAAACATATTTTAGCGCCCGCATTTTCAATTTAGCAGCATGGTTTCTGCCGATGGATCGAACGTATACGGCTGCTTAATTGAAAATGCACGCGCTAAAGTGTGTTTTGTTCGCTCTGACGGGACTACTTAAACTCGCCTCTGCGATTTCGCACGTTCGTCCGACCGTCTTTTGTTTTTTGTGAGAATAACACCCCAGGACTTACTGTAACTGAGTACTGATTGCTCTAATAATATTTAGTATGTGAAAACAATACTAGATTGGGCTTGAGATGATAGATTAACATTTAGGGATAGTAAAATTATTTGGTTTAATCCAGGACCATGTTGTGACCCAAAAATTATACAATTCAGTTTGCCAAATTTTAGAGTTTCGAATCACGAATTTGCGCCATATTCCTTCATTTTACGTTGCACCAAACAACACGTGCACTTACGTTCATTTAATTAAAAGTCACCTTGAAACGCATGCTGTCATATTGCGTCAAAGTACGTAAAATTCCGTATCCTGTAAAAAAGGTGATTGAAAGACAAATATCTACATATTTAATCGCAATCAGGTTTTGTTTTTATTAGTATAATTCAAAGGGTTGAATCATTCGACAAACAATAATCTTGAAATGCGTCGACAACCCTAAAGTACAGTCGGCAAAAAAGGTTGAGTAATGGCGGTGGTTTCAACTAATGATGGGATATATCAGCTGTCATCGAGTGGGAGGAATGTTTGCAGAATATTGCGTTGCAAGGAGTTAAACCCGATTTTGGAATAAATGTGTATGGAGTTTTGGCTAAAATATAAAATACCATGTTTGATGTATCATACTCGTAATAATTATGTAGATATTGTGTACGTAAATTATCTTGTTGAAAAGTTGTTCATAATTAAATAACTATGTATGACAGCCGCTAAACGCAAAATTATTTGAATAAATCGCAAAAATAAAAATCTTTAGTTATACATACAAGGAAATAATGTTTTCAACCCCCTTATTTTTTCTTTAAAAAACTTTGAATGCAGAACTTACTTAATTTTTTAAAGTGCAGTGTAAATTATTTCATTTACCGAATATTAAACAGGCAGCTTCCTTATTATTATTTAAAAAAAACAATTTGTCTTTTATACTTATACGTTTATAAACCTCACCCAAAAAAATCAACATCCTGTGTGTATAAACCCCATAAACCAGTCTTAATCTAAACCTGGCCAGAAATAAAACTGTCACCCGAAGCAAAAACGCCGTATACGGATAAGATCTTCATAGTGTTTAGTACCTTTTTCTTCTGGGAGTCACAAAAGACGTTAGCACCTCTTCGACGAAACAAGAAGCATTAGCGAAATCTCGTCTTGCTCCCGCTGACCGTACTTACGAATAGGGCTGCCAAAAAGTTCGTGTCAAAAATATTCATAGATTTCAACTTATTAATGAGTGAATTATTATTGTGTGTGTGAGTGTATTAGTGTTCAGTGCCAATGTCAAAGTCAAAAGTCAAAATATTTATTGCATGTCACATTACACAAAACAACAGATGGAACAAAATACAGAGGTATACATGTGACGCCCTTGAAGGGCACAGCAAAAATGCGAGAGGACGACTATAAATATTATATAATTAATTACATTAAATTAAATTACATATATTTCTGAATTTATAAAATTATTTGACAATTAAAATTATTACATAGGTACTCGTATTTGAATCGAAATAAAATGCTAACATTACTATTTATTTGAAATAAGAATTTAAAAACACTCAACTTATATTTAAGTTAGTATAATAAAGTTAAGTTATACAGTCAGTTGCAATTTGTACTTTGTAAAGTATACCATTACGAAGGTGACCACCGGAGCAGAGGTAGACCCAAAAGAAGGTGGCGAGATACTTATGCAATCAGAAGGGAAGAATAACCATACACAGGGGAGACTTTTGCCCTACAGTAGGATTTTACAGATAAAAAAAAGATGCCTGTATGAAATTTGAACCCAACATTTAACCCAATTGACATATACAAATCGCAAGATCACGCTTCTCATTATAACAATTACCCCCTCGCCCCCACCCCGCCCTGCCCCATAATATATTGGTGTTTCGAAGTTGGTCCCAAGTTGTTTAATTTGCAGCAGGTGTGGCTCCATGATGTATGGGCCGGGTGAAAAATGGGCTAAACCATTCTTAGCCTGGCTAGTTTGTAAATTGAGACTGTTGTTAGTCTAAGAAGGATTTTGTATTGAACGTAATCATTATCGAGTTTGTAAAATAGATTAAAAGCGGACAAGTTTCGAGTCTGATTCATGTATCGAGGGTTCCGTACAAATTTTTAGGTGTTAATTCTAAGGCCTTATTTTTTTTGTTTTCGTCTTAATTCAAGAACTTAACATAATAAAATAATTTAAAAATCTGTTTAAGCTTGTGCCAATGAAGCTCTTTCAATTATGATTCCCTACATATCAATATCAATTCTTTGTGATTTAATTAAAAATGTATAGTTTCAGATTTTTTCTTACACTTGTAGTATAAGATGGTATTACTTGCAAAATGCTTTATAGTTCTAGGTAATCGGAAAATACCCTATAAATTTTGATTCCCTTGATATTGTCGAAATATATTTTTTGCGGCATAAACGGCCGTATGTTTTTTGACGTTAACTTAGAAGTTTGTTTTTTTACAGCTTTATGGGGTTATAGACTTGTAAATATATTTTTAATTTCAACTCGACACGTCCTCGCGTTCCCGAGATAAAGGGTCTTGACAAACAGACGGACGGACAAACGGACGGACGTTCCGTTTTTTCCTTTTAAGGTACGGAGCCCTAAAAATTAGAGCTCGTGACGTGATTGTCATATTTAGATTAGAAGTTAACCTTAAGCACTTTTTTCTTTCATCAAGCCTGGCTATACCTAAAAAGAATTCGGTCTACATTTTAAATCATTATTATAAACAATACATTGACGTTAATATTTATGGTGAGAAGTTATTAACTGTTGATAGTACCATCAACATTATTTTAATTAAAATAAATAAAGAGCGCTTATTACAAAAATAAATCCTTTGTCCGAAGGACTTCATTAAGGCAGGATTAAAACCAGATTAAATACTTTTGCAAGGCTTTAAGTATACAATTTGTTAATTATTAACTTTTTAATTAATTATATTTAATCTGCTTCATAATAGTTAAGCCTATTAATTACAAAAAGCCAGCATGTCGCAACCCTGAGTATATTTTACAAATATTTATGGTTAATAAATATTATTAATCAATCATACAAAATGAAGCAGCAGTTAATTAAGTAGCAGTAAATAATTAAAAAAACCCGATTCAATTCGTTCAATCAAAATAATGAGACAATACACTCCCGGACAAAATAAAGGCACACCAATTAATACGAAATTACGAGCGTTACGACACAAAAGGCATCAATTAAGGATTTTTGAGACGCGTGATGACAGCAGCGAACCGTCGAGGAAAAGCGTTCAGGAAAATGTTGTACAAGTTACCTGAAATAACAGTAATCAACTATTGTGTACTACACTTGAGAGCAATAAAAATGGGTACCATTTTTATGTGAAGTTGTTTTCATTGCTTTGGCCTGTACTTTATAAATAAGTAATAAACACTTTTGTCTTAAGATACGAGTAGTAAAAACATTAGAACACCTATCTGCACGGTAATAGCATAAACATTTTAAATGTTATGTGGTTACCAATACACTATACACTATACTAAGTGAAAAAAATGAATGACGTATGTTTAAAAACTACCTGGATTTTTGAAAAATAAATCTCTTCTTTGACCGGGAATCGAACTGGTCGAATATGACAAAACAATAAAGTCGTGTTTTATTTTGATACAGATTTAAAGCGTCATTAATAATGGTCACCTTTAAATAAAAGCCGTAAAAAGACCATCTTTATTATTTTGTCATATTCAACCAGTTCGATGCCCGGTTAAGGCTGCGGCTCCACTGAGGCGGTGATGAGTGGAGCGGAGCGGAGCTGTGCCAATATTAACCAATAGAATCTAAACTAACGTGCGCAAGGCGCGCTCGACGTGACCGCATGCGCCTTCTAATGGTTAATATTGGCACAGCTCCGCTCCGCTCATCTCCGCCTCAGTGGAGCCGCACCCTTAAACAGACAAATTTTCAAAATCCATAATTGCCGGATATATTTTTTCCAAAATAAAATTAAGTTTCTTTTACGTAGAATTTGCTATTTCCAATATTTAAGTGGCCGTCCATGTGGCGTTCGTTTTTTCCATCCGGTATAATGCTTTAACTACTACATTGCAATTAGCCGCCTTGTTTGGTATTACGAAAGAACGACAAAAATGATTCAACTGAGAACTCAATTGTTTTACCCGTTTCATTCCGTCCGATAAAATCTTTTCTGACGTAATGTTGACCTACATTCCAATACGGAGCAACTATCAGGTCAAGATAATTTCCTTTCTTGACTCTGGTTATCAGTCAGGATAAAAACGCATCCGGACTCAAGACAGGATCATAACAATGTGGGTAATTATCCATGCCGACACCGACAGTGATATATGGGCAGGAAACAGTATAATATCGCTACGTACAGTACTCCAACGAAAATGTTAAGCACTTAAGTGCACTGTCGTAATAAACTTCAAACTGAACATCAAATGACAAGTATGATAATAACAATGGCAGTCACAATGACAAGGTTTTAAGTATGCTCAACATTTATATATTGTGTACCTACCTATTATTTTATCTAAACAGCTTTCATCGAACGTATCATTGGTCAATGTTAGGATTTTTTAAGTAATAAGTTGATTACTTTTATATTATTCTGATACCTGATACTTTTGAAACAAATTTAAGGGGTAAGACTCACGTTCATTACAAAAATAACAGATGCTTAACTATAATAATCTATATTTCTAAATATAAATTTAAATAAGCAGCATTCTTATGTCATTCATCAGCATATTATTATAATGTAATTTTTATCAAAAAAATATCTAGAGTCTGAATCACTCCTAAAATTAAGATAAATGAGACATATGAATTAAACTGAACATTTGTTTTTTTTTTAACTATTAACCTTTAATAATATCCCACTGCTGGGAAAAGGCCTCTCCCTTGGATCCAACTAATTTATCCAACCCTATACTTGTCAATTTTATCACTTCAAATTGCATTCAAATTTTAAAAAAAATACAGTCCCCTGGCGTTAATTTTGACAAACAACTCATCCCTTTTCTGTCAAAATTCCATCAATTTTTCCCAAACACTAGAACTAGTAATACATATTAAGTAGTCCATAAATATATCAAAAAAATAGGGGGTGTTCGTTTGTAAGGCACCCTCGTCATACGTCACGACACGACACATCTGGGGCCCGATATTACGTGTTTAACTTATTTACTTAGCAAATATGCATAGTTGAAGTTTTTTGAAGGGGGTTCAGACGTGTACAGTGTTTACGGATAATCGATGTTCGTACATATTAAACTGTATTGTAATAAAAAAACTGCTGCCTAAATTTTTAAGAGTGTGGTCAAGTTACTGAAAGTAATTAAAATTAAATAAAGGATAAAAAAACAAGCATCACATTATTTCAAATACGGTTGTGCAATGACTTGCATAAAAAAAATGGTTTTGCATTACACGAACTGCATAATTTTGATCTGTAAAACAATTATGCATAAATTTTTTTCAACAATAAATTATTAATTTAAAGGTAAAGAATACTTATTTTACGAGAAAAATTGAACCTCACATGCATATTTCACCATTTAATTTTATACAAGAAAATGTAGTGGTAAATTTTATATTCATTTGCAGAAACGTCTTACTAAATTAAATAATTTGCTCTTAAACTTAGCATTTATTATGATAATCGAACATAAATAAAAAAATCTTAAAGTTGTTATGCAAATTGAACCCGTCAAATAGGGCCCACTCAGCATAATGACGTGGCATGGCGAGCCACCGTTAACAGCGTGTTTTTAGGAGCCCTAATTTGTTGGTATTTATGATTACTAGTAACAACATGACCAATGATTTCATAACCACCCCACTCTCCCGATTTAGCCCACTTCCCAAAAGCTGGCAACGCAAATTTCTCTAATGTTGCCTAGGATGGTTTTTTACCGACATAAAACCAAATTATAAGTTTCATTAAAACCGGTTTAGTGGAAAACCACTTAAGCCGTTAAAGACAAAGACTTGTTCTGCGAGAACACGTAATTTAGACATGTACAGGATGTCCTTATTTTCTACCTAACTTAGGCATGCCATATTTAAAATATTATTAAACATTATATTCACAATTCTAACACGAATCATAAAAAAACTGAATCATACCCATAATAATATACGGATACAATTATTACAGCCTTATACATCAAATAAAATTACGATAAAATGTGAAGGCGAAACCAACTGATATAATATCGCTGCACTTTGACATGTCAATATTTTCTAGTATGATATACTGCACAGAACTGTCAAAAACTGCACGAAACATCAATAGAACCGATCTCATCGCTCGGTAAAGTTTGCTGAGCAAAGTCTTGCTTCGTTTCCTATTCTTTTGTTTAAAGTTTCTTAGTTCGTAGTTTTAATTACGTTATAAATGTAATAAGTCAGCCAGTATGAAGTTGAACAACTTAGTTCATTTTTTGAATAATAAGAGGTTTTTTTTCCGCCGGAGAATCATAAGGCGATTCCTAACGAATAATATGAATGCAAGTGTTTTTGTTTTTTCCGTATTTACGATTTTACGCCAGAACAAATGATCGTCTTCAATGTGGTGCAGATCTAGTTTTAGGATTGTTTATTGTTTTTCAACGTCTCGATCGCGGATGAAGTCGCGGTAAAAAACTAGTTAAATGAAAAGTTTTTGGCACTGAAAACATTTTTCCAACAGTTACTTATCAGCTTCTTTTTAACACCAATTTAATACTTTCAACGGCGTTTTATAGACGAGACAAAAACTGTCTTGTTCACAATTTAAAACTTTTTATAAAGAGCACTTGAGAAGAGTTTAAAAAACGCCTTTTTTTTAATAATATTAAACTGTGTACAGATAGCGCTTTACTTAAATTCCACGCACAGGTTGGTTAAAGAATCACTAAATTCAAAACTTTGGATACCTTCTCCCTTTCGTTCCTGGTTAGGAACTAAATCGAAGGACTGGGATAGTGTTAACGCAGAGTTAAACTTTATTGATTTATTATGCATATCAATAAAGTGTACGAAACGAAAATATTCTATCATTTTAAATTACATTGGCAAATACCTACTGCATTTCAGTTCAACAGAACGGTTAAAAAAATTCAATTTCAGCAGACCGTCCACACCCTGTATTACGTATAATATATTTTACATCAGTGAACATCCTGTATCCATTGACAGCCTCATCCCAAAGGATTGTGTTATTTGTCGATTAATTCACAAATCACATGATTTATTTCAGTTTGTTGCGTGTTTGAAAAGAGCTTTCGCCAAAGTTTCGCTTTTGTCCGCGCGAGTCACGCGTGAGGAGTTTTTTCTGAAAACATTATGTTAATGCTTTAACAGTTTGATAAATAAAGTTTTGCTTTGTGGAAATAAAGTGTAATAAAATAGGTAGGAACTTTTTGTGCGTGCGAAAGTTGTTATGGATTTATGATACATATAGAAATGTTGTCTACAGGGTGATTCACAATGTAGAAATGTTTGCGAAGAAAATCGCTTGTGAATCGGTCTTGACCAATCAGAAACAACTAGACCAGATTTTATAATTCAGCGGTTTTGTTTCTCAGATAAAGTGTTGCTAGATTTGTATTAAATTTAATAGTGAAGAGGATGTCTCGATGTTCCGAATCAGCAAACATGATAAGATTTACTGTAAGTATTGTCACGATAAAAAAAGTTCGTCACTTTTCGACTCTATTTCAACGCTATTAAGGTCCAAAAGTAACAAACCTTTTCTTACCGTGACTATACATAGTTACACCCTTAGTTATAAACGTGGAATAAGCTTGGAATAGTTTACGCCATGCTTTGTCCTTATCTGTAATTGTGATATTTGCATCTGACAGAAAGTGACAAAGCATGGCATGGGGTTATTATTATGTACTCTTACAACAACTGGTATATAATGACTTTCATATTAATCTCAACAAATTTACGCAGCGTTTAAATACTCATAAGTTCATAACATTAGCTCAAGCATTTCTCAAGCGACGAAATACTAACTTATGACATCGTGTGAAACGTCACTATTCTAAAACGGTAACCACATAGCCATCTTAAATTTATTAACGTAATATCATTATATTCCGATATGCACCCGGTTTATTTTTTAAGTTGTAAATTCGGAAATCAAAGAACATTTTAAAAAAATACTGACCGCTTATTCCACGTTTATAAGTAAGGGGGTTGTCTATTGCCATAGCATACCAAAATGTTGGAAAAAAAATGCACACATGATTTTGTCCACGTAGAATTAATAATTCCAATTGGAATAGTGATGGTAGACACACAATTAGACGAATACAGTTCTTGCATCTCACTTATGCGGTTAAAGTATTAAAAATAAAATATAATTGATTCAAACGCACTTTGGCTTACGTCTTTATTAATTTGTATTCGTTGTATTTTCTGCAAAATTTTGACCGTTGATGTTTACCTGAAACAATAAAAATGATAATCAGTACAAGAAAAAACTATGTACATATTATTAATTACTAAGAACAGTCAACGCCATAAATATGTTTACACTTTAGTACCTCGTCAATTTACCCGCTATGACAATTACAAATGACAGTTTAAACATGACGCTAAATAGACAAGGTACTAAAGTGTAAACATATTTATGGCGTCGACTGTACAAGAGGTAAATTGTGTATTTGTTTATATTTAAGTGAGGGGAAAGCTACACTATCCCTGCCTATTAAAGGTTATTTCCTATTTGAAATACTTTTTGGTTACTAGAGCGAAGCGAGGGCGGCCTAGTCCAAAACAACGTCTTTGGCGCAAAAAGACCTTGAAAGTACAAAACCCTTTTTTCTTTAATTACTTCTACTAATCAACTAAGCCAATATTTAATGAGTGCAAGGTCCAGAAAATAAATGGCTTGTCTAAGTAAAGAGAAGTAATTTTGAAGCGTTAACAAAACGGTCAAAAAGATGCCTTACATCAGAAAGGTTATGTCATTGAACTCTGTTGCCTGGATCCTATTTTATAAACGTCAATTATTACGTCAGAGAGACAGGTTTCAGGATACACTGTATTTTTAACAATATTATAATCATTCAAAAACCATTTCGAGGATTACTCCCAATTAATAATAATAATAATAATAATAATAATAATCATTTATTTCAAATTAAATGAACAACAATATATAGTATAAAAAGCAAAACAGTCAAAGATCTTAGGTCTAGAAATAAAAATTACATGATGTCTAAGCTAGGTGACAAAAAAAAATTGCAACCTGTGTTTTAGACATTAATTAAGCCTAAAATCTAAATCTAATTACAATATACCTTTAAACAGTAATAGACGCTTATAAATGCTTATAAACGCTTACCTATATTAGTAATTAATTAATTACATCAAAACATTAATAATGAGCAGAAAATAAAATAAACAAATAATCTACAAAACATTATAATACAATCACTTGTCACCTTGCAATCGTCAGCAGATTTTCCGTGTCAACATACGATAGACCTAGAAGCCATGTCAGTACTTTGGCTTTGCACATTTTTAAATTTAGGTTATAGATGTTTAGAATTCTATTAATTTTGTTGTATAAATAAGGGCCAAGAAACGGGAAGAATTTGTGTGCGAAGGCGTGGGAGGTGCTGTTTGGGACAAAAACTATGTCTTTGCGTCTTTTGTTATTAATTTCAGGATTGTACGGTGCAGCTGTATGTTGTTTTAGAGTTAATGACAAGATGAAAAGTTGCCGGACAGTTAGGACTTTGCATGATTGGTACAGCTCCATTGTTGGAAAAAGAAAGGGCCTGAAGGTTGAAACCTTTAAAACAGCTCTCTGAGCTCTTTCTAAGGTAAGTAGTGTAGTCTTTGCTGCGCCACCCCATGCAGAAATGCAGTAAGTAAGTACAGATTGACATAGAGCTACATAAACCTGATTGATGATTTTTTTGTTGGCGACATAACGGAGCTTTTTAAAAATAAACATGAGTTTGCGGACCCTGTCAGCGATTGTATCTATGTGATGACTAAAATTAAGATTAGAGTCGATCACAACACCAAGATATTTAATAGAGCTTATTTTAGTTATGACTGGACAAGAATCGCAATCGTTATAATTAGTAAGGGAGCACTGATGAGCTCGAATAGTTCGTGCAGTAGTACAAGTAGGTTGTTGGGAGTTCCTTATAGAAAAAGCAACGTATTTTGTTTTGTCAGGATTAAGGGTTAGTAGATTATGATGGAGCCAATTGGACACAGTGTGAAAACCTTTTTGAGCAGAATTGTAAACATTATCCCACGAGTTACCCGAGAAAAGGAGGACGGTATCATCGGCGTACGAAATCGATATGCCGTCTTGTAAGTTTAGGTCACACAGATCATGCAAATATATTAAAAATAGGGTAGGGCCCAAAATACTACCTTGGGGGACCCCAAAATCCAGCCGATGGTCAGCACTGAAGCAGCCACCTAATTTTACACGCTGAAAACGGTTACTAAGATAATCTTTAAAAAGATTCAGTTGCGTACCTCTAATTCCTATGTTTTCCATTTTATGGAGAAGGATAGGAACCGAGACCGTATCAAAAGCTTTGGCTAAATCCAGAAAGATTCCTAAGGTTTTAATTCCTTGGTCAAGGTTTGACGAAATGAGATCTGTTAGCAGATGCACTGCATCACTTGCTGACTTACGAGCCCTAAAACCAAATTGACTTTCAGATAAGATATTATTCGCTTCGAGGTAACTTACTAGCCTTTTATTTATAATTTTTTCAAGAATTTTAGAAAGAGCTGGAAGTAAAGAGATAGGCCTATAGTTGCTCAAGGATAGTTTGTCCCCCTCTTTGTAAATGGGTATCACAATAGCCCTTTTCAAAGTATCCGGAAAAACTCCATATAACAAACATTGCTGAAATATAAAAGTTAGAGGCTTAATTAATATTTTTTTATAGCGTTTTAAAAACGAATTTGATATCTTATCATGACCAACTGCACAGTTTTCTTTCAAACTGCTGATGAGGCGATCTACTTCTGTCTCGTCGGTGTTAAACAAAACAAACGACATCAAACGCGAATGAGTCATATGGCGCGTGCTCATAGACGCTGATGTAGCACAGTTACTTTTGTTTACAATTTTACACGCGAGGTCTTTTCCTATGTTAGCAAAATAATTGTTAGCATTGTTAACTACAGTTTCCGTGTTAGTATGAGTTTTTAGTAAGTCCGAGCTATGATCACGTATAGATTTGGAATACGTGATCTCCTTGACATAATTCCACAACTTTTTGCTATTGCTTGCGTTTTCTTCAAGAAAGGTTTTTTCATAGGAATTTTTCAATTTTCGTAAGAGATTGTTACAGAAATTTCTATAACGTTTATAGGTTAAAGACAGAGATTCAAACGTTAATCGTGTTTTGTTCTAATGGGACTTAAAAATACCCTCATTTATAAAAGCAACACAGCTAAAGTATGAAGTGTGCTACAGCCTATCTTTAATTGTGACATTTGAATTTGACAAAAAGTGACAAAGTGTACCTGCGTTTACTACACGATCCACCATTGACAACCATCCTTTAACCTATCGCCAAGCAAACAGTGCTCGCATCGTTGTACTCCGGTGTGGGAATAGGACAACCGGTGAAGCTACTTGCATAGATACATTTTGTCTTAAGCCTGGTACTCACTAGGAAACCGTAACCTGTAATTGTTGCACGTAACATCGTGATGAATTGTGTACGCGGCTCGCGAGCCTGTTCTCCACTAGAAGCTCGTTACTGTAACTGCTATTGTAACAGTTACAGCTCGCTAGAGCACCCGGCTTTATTCCGTAGGGTTGGCAACAGATTTGCGGTCATATAACTGTAGTCTTGAGAATGCAAATGATGTGGGTCACAGATCTCAAATACTATCAGGTGGCCCGTGTGCCATCTTAATCAAACTTATCTATGTTTTTTTTTTTAATGTATAATGTATTTATGAATAAGAGGTAAAATCTTTAAGTATAGCTCAGTTACTCTGTTTTTTATCTTCAATGTAAGAGAAAACGGTTCACTAAAATTTTACCAAATTATATAATTTTACCAAAAATAATTTCGCAAAGAGATACTTCCCGCCGCATTATTTTATAATTTCATATGGTCAAAAGTCTAACGGAACCTAACTTATTTAATAAGCCCATGTAAACTTTGTAATATGTAATGGTTTGATCAGAAACACGTTTTTGTGAAATGTAAGTTTTTATATGATATAGTTTGTAAAATTATGATTTGGACAAAAGGCAGGATACCGAAAATCTCTCTTTGTTGGCTCATATTTTTTTCGCTAACGTTACTGTTATCATCATACATCTTATCTAGGCTTCCGGTTCCGTTAAAATAAATATAACCAAACCATGTCATTCATAAGAACCAGACATAGTCTCCAGCTTTATACCCTAAAACCTCCATCACATTTCATACCCTATCCCAGTTTAGCACGACACATATTGCAACGTTAATGTCTTCATGAGGCATTCAACCTACTTCGGGATTTAAAAAGGTTAATTGTTCAAAAACTAGTGCCAAATGCGAAAAGTTATCGCAATAACAAGGGCAGTTGGAATACAGAGTGACTTCATTATTTATAGCTTGAACGTTGTGATGCTACCATAACAATAATTATTATTACTCGTTCAAAATGCATCTGACAAGTTCCTTACGTTTATATCTATTAGAACAAAACACTTACCGTTCATAAAATTTGTTCGAGGGAAAAAAAAACCGGGTAAGTGCGAGTTAAACTCGCGTGGAGCGGGTTCCGTACCGTACATAAGTATTTTTCTTCAAATATTTTTCCCTGTGCTTGTTAACCTTCTCCTTAATAATAAAAAAATCAGTCACCTCTGCTCTTCTTAAATAATTAAATACTTTATCAGAATAATGGCTAAGTCTAAGTATACAACTTGTCCCCAGCCTATGACACACAATGAATTCGCTCGCAATAGTACTTCTCACAAATGCTGTGAATAGTTTTTGTTTTAATTAGAAGTAAAATGTATTCTGTATATTCTGCTCTGCTTGGTGTTGTTTGTTATTTGTGTTTTGTTTTGTATTATTTAAATGGGTTCACTGAAAATCAGCGTCGAGGCACTTTACATGCCTTGGCACATGCTGAGTGGACTGCTTTTTGAGACCACCCTCAAAACTGTACTATTTACCTACTATTTTTTATAGTTTTAAGCAAGTTGTCATGTTGTTTTGTGGTTTCAAATAAATCATTCATTCATTCGTTCATTTATAAGACAAAAAAAAAAAAACAGACCAATTTATTTCCAGATAAACGACGAAAAAAAGTAGCATACATACTGTTGACAGGAATAAGATAAAAAGAGATGCCTTTGTGAGTGTCCCACGCATGTCAAAGCCAAAGGCAGGGATATGTGTGCGTGTCTACAGGCAACACACACGAATATAGGTGAATGTCTGATAGAGTAAATAGAGGGTGCTCCAAAGGTTAAAATTTTAAAACCATTATTTTCTCGGTTAACACTAGACCGACTATTTTAATACTTTGCATATTGGTCAAAAATACTCTTATAAACGTTAAGTGCTGTGAAAGGTAAGTTTAAAACTACGTCAGGTAATCTATAAATATATAAAAGGAGAAACTGACTGACTGACTGACATATCAACGCACAGCCTAAACGGCTAAACGTAGGCACTTGAAATTTTGAAGTGACGTAGCTTAGGTACCGTAGAGGTGCACTAAGAAAGGAATTCCCGAAATTCCCACGGGAACGGGAATTAGCGGGAAAATCCTTTTGTATGAAAAATCTAAACCGAAGCGAAGCGAGGGCGGGTCGCTAGTTTATTATAGAAATGAATGCATTGACCAACAAATGCTTTATATACCTATACTTTACGGATGCGGAATTTTCGAATAGCGATTTTATTTTGATTTCTAGTATTTAAATTATGTAAGTATATCAGAATTCTAGAAATACGAGTATGTTTCACAACAAATTCAATTTCAACACGGCTCACCGAAAATCAGGTAACCAAGCAATAAAGGCGGAAATTTCAGATTAAAACCAATAACCCATTAAATTGAAAATCAATCTGTGCTGACCGCAAATATACGGCCATAATCAGCGCGGGATCGCATACGCATGTAGTTAGTATAAGCCACAGGCATAAGCTATCTTACTAATATTATCCTAGGTACTAATATTACAATGCGAAAGTTTGTGTGTGTGTTTGTTACTCCTTCACGCTGCAACGGCTGGACGAATTTGGATGAAACTTGGAATGAAGATAACCTATATACTAAATTAACACATAGGCTACTTTATAAACCGGAAAATTTAAAGGTTCTCGAGGGAATAACAATAATCGAAATCTACGCGGACGAAGTCGCGGGCAGAAGCTAATAAATCATAAAGTTTTGATATTTGGGTGTTTGTTACTCAATCACGGTTCAGGATGAAACTTTGCACACATATAAGTTAGGTCCTGGAATAGGGCATAGGATCGTTTTTAATATGCTCTTTTTTCCATGGGTAGTCAAATTAATCGTTAAAAGCCGTAATGCTCAAAAGGTGGCGCCACTTTGTATGGAAGAGTAACAAATTTAAAAAGGTGAAATCTCAGCTAGCCATGTCTGGGTAGTGTGTGTGCGTGTATTTTTAATTGTACATACTATAATAATAATACAATTAAAAAAAAAAAAATGGATTACGGATCCATATATGTGTTAGAAATAGTAAGAACTTATTGATAATGTTAGTGCCTACCAATACATTAGAGATAAAACTTACAAACTACCTTATAAATATTCAAATTTTTGGTACTTTTAAGAATTATTTACTACTTTATTACCTAATGTAACTCACTTTACTTAATGTAAATTAGTTTTAGGTACTTTTATGTTTTTATGATTTAAAAAATGACCTTCTGCTGGAGTTTCTTGCGGCGCTTCTTCTCCGCAATGATGGTCTTGTCCGAAGCGCTGGTAGACTCACCCTATATTACCGACGTGTAAAAGAGCCCTCATGTGGCCTATTTACTTAATATATATTTTGAATAGGCTATGCACTTGAGACGTGTGGCCCAATCCTGCGCCACAACATTGGTGAATTCCACCTATTTTGAACTATTACGACTGTCATCGTTGTCAATTCATTTTTTTTTAATTCTCACCCCTAAAGTCTGCTTTTGTATTAACTGGAAGAGACAACTTAAATTGTAATTGTAACTATTACATTTTATGTGCAGTAAAGAGATTGCATACATTAATTACATCCTTGTAGTAATGCAACATTACTAAACAAACAGAATTAATGCAGGCGGAAATGCAGTTTGCACGTTGCGGTCCAATTTATTCGTACCGCGTACGACCTGTGGTCTAAACAAAATTAAACCGTATTACATAGACAATAGAGACGTTGATAGGGCTCATTAGTAGCAGTCATGGCCAGTTTGGGTAACGATGATCTAAACTAGAGACTGTACTATTATAGGACTCGTTGGTTTCATTTCCGCGGTGGTTTTAGCAGAGCTCGGAGCAGAATGTTCATGGTTCGATTCCTGCCGCCTATTTCAATACTTTGACCATGACAGGTGACAGGTGACATTTCCGTGTAAATGGCGCAGTTCATAAATAAGGAAGGTTTATATGTATAATGGATTCTGGTTTATCAAACAATAAGTGTGTTACAGACAACTCACATAAATTGAATTAAAGCAAACCCACCCAGGTTGCTACTTGCTAGTGATATAAAAATCGATATTATTTATATAATATTTTTTAACAGTTCGTTTGTTTCATAATATTAAACAGTTTATTTAATATTTTAACCTGAAATCATGTATGCATTTAATAATTTGTAACACAATTGGCTAAATGTCTAAACAAAGTACCAGGAGCGCAGAGGTAATTAGGGGGTTTGTAGCGCTACTTAGATCGCTGGAGCTGACGTAGCACGGTGCGGCGTAGAGGCGGGCGGGCCTTCGCACCCGACACTCTACTGTAGGTTAGGTAGGTACGGTCACGTGCGTTAATTTGGGACCCATTTCAAGAAAAATATTCTTGAAGTCATCACTCGTGTTTTTTTTTCTGGCATAGAGAAGACAAATGAGCACAAAGGCCACCTGACCGTAAGTGGAAACTGTGACCCATACACATTCGCATTCACAAGACTGCAATGCAATCCTGAGACTGCAAATGCGTTGCCAACCCTGAGGACTAAAATGGAATGCCTCTATGCTAGTCATTTTACCGGCTGTCTTATCCCCAAACCGGAACACAACAATGCGAACACTGTATTGTTTGGTGGTAGGTTAATGGATAATATGGTGGTAGCGATACGGACGGACCCTGCACTAGGTCCTACCACCCGCAAAGTCAATTGCTAGTTTTAGGAAACTCAACCTTATTCTTGTAGAATGTCAGATTGACTTTAGACCCTTAGGTCCAACCTCCAACCAACCAACCTTAGTGGGTACCAAATTAAATCTCGTGACTGTACTATGTACAATAAACGGGTAATTAGCATGAAGCATCGTATAGCGGTCGCGGTCAATTTATTGGAGTGTACGCTGATTCATAAAATGATCCGTTTACACTGTTACTACTTGATTCAAGCAGCAGCGGGTGTTAGGACCTTGTGCAGGGTCTGTCCGGATCGCTACCACCATCTTATCCATTAACCTACCGCCAAACAGCAGTGTTCGCATTGTTGTGTTCGGTTTGGGGATAAGACAGCCGGTGAAATGACTAGCATAGAGGCATTCCATCTTAGCCTCAGGGTTGGCAACGCATTTGCAGTCTTAGGATTGCATTGCAGTCTTGTAATTGCGAATGTCTATGGGTCACAGTTTCCACTTACCATCAGGTGGCCTGTGTGCTCGTTTGTCTACTCGATGCCATAAAAAAAAAAAGCTAAACTACCATAACTGGATTATTGGTGATGAGGGATAGAGGTATAGTCTATACTTTTAGGCATTGAAAAAATGTAAACAAAACAACCACGTGATATAGTTCGTCAGCCAATAGAAGCAGATCACTAATACGTCAAAGTTCGATAAAACAATTTTGATTGGCTGTTTAACAATGACACGTGGTTTGGAATGTTTACATTTTATGTACCGAAAAGTATAGGTTATAGAGTAAGAAAAGCTATTTAAATATTGCCTTTTTGTAACCATTTTTGTAAAATTCTATGCTGTCTTGTGTATAATGATAATGTAATAAATTATTTTAATAGGACCTGTAGAAATTGACCACGTTCTTGGTTCTAAATCTGTATAAGTATCCTTTAAATGATTTACTTAACGTAGAAAACCTTCTACTAGAGAACGGAAAAAAAACTCGACCAACAGCTTTATTTAGTTTGAAATAACCTACGAGCACAGATTTTCAGTTGTAATAATGACATTCAATATGTTAATATAGATACGATTCATGTGAATAATATATCTTGCTTAATATAATATCTTTAACGAAATCTTAATTTTTAATGTCATGAAAATAATTATAACAGATCAAAAAATAATTTGATTAATGTCGAGTGGTCTTGAAAAATTGTACTCAGCTGACAACATACACATACATACACGTCTTACAGTGGGGTAGGCAGAGCTACAGAATTTCTAACAACTCTAAAAACTTGTTAATAATTCTGTAACCACATTTTGCACAAGTAGGCTAAGATGTTTACCAATGTATTAGTGACAGGTTGCAAGCCCATCGCCTAACAGTACTACAAGCCTATATTCCCTTAGTCGTCTCTTACGACATCCACGGGAAGACATGGAGTGGCACTATTCTAACACGGCAACCACGCGGGGAACTGACAAATCAAAATTATTTTCAGAAATTCCTTTACCCTTTACTAATTTAACGGTTACTTTACCTAGCATTTGTCATTTACAATTTACTTGATTAATGACCAGCTCGATGTAAACGAGGCACGTTGTGCACCTATCACTCTGCTGTCCTAAAAAACGCAGTAACTGAGATAATCCTCCTGTAGTTATATCATCCTTATGATTAACGACATAGAATTGAATTTAATTTGGTGATTGAATTTCACATACTGCTTATTGGCTTAGGAGTGCAGAACTGATTTGTGTAATTTTCATTATTTGTTTTACGTTTGTGGACAGATCGCGAACTCGTATATTTTATGCTAATGATCTATTGTTTACGAAACGAATATGTGGTCAGAAAAATCAACATGAATCAGGTTTCAAAAGCTAATTCTATTTCATTTCAAATGGCTAATTCGTTTTTACGGCGGAAATTTCGATCATTTTCAATAATGTCATGATTTTTACTTGACTTATAAACTTGAATAAAAATCAAATAGTTAAAAAAAAAATGTCTCACTCAAGATCAAACTAAATTAATAACAAAACAAAACCTAGAAAAACGTAGGATATAAATAAATATCACTAAAAGCAATAATTTATCAAATCTCTTAAAAATTGATAAAATTAAGCAAAAATCTTAGAAGACATGTTTCTCCGCTAAGGCTGCGGCTCCACTGAGGCGGAGATGAGCAGAGCGGAGCGGAGCTGTGCCAATATTAACCAATAGAATCTAAACTAACGTGCGCAAGGCGCGCTCGACGTGACCGCATGCGCCTTCTATTGGTTAATATTGGCACAGCTCCGCTCCGCTCCGCTCCGCTCATCTCCGCCTCAGTGGAGCCGCACCCTAACTGAGCAAAATTCTATGCCGCTGTGTTTTTCAAAGTCCTTAAAAAATAATCAACCATTTTCAATTATCCCTTCTGTCAGCTCTTAAACTTATTAAAAAAAGGCCCAGAAAAGAAGCACGCAGCGAATTCCCGAATCTTATATCTAACGAAGTGAACGAAAAAAAAACCTCCGATGTCCTGCCTAATATAAATTATCTGGTGTCAACTACGCACTCTTTTACCCTAATACAGAATGGAACATCCAATCAAAAACCGACGTAGCATTAATGATAATAAAACTCAAATTTGAATAACGATTCCATCCACATTAAAAAGGCTACACAAAGTCTAATTGCAACTTTATTTTTATACGCATAGAGTTGAAATTTACATGTATGCTTTTAACAAGGTAGAGGCTAATGTAACTGGACACTTATTCTTGTTTGTTATAAGGTTGTTTTTGGTTTGCAGGTTGGTATTCCTCGTCCGGGTCGTTTATCACGTTGGATAGAACCCGTCACTCCTTGATATCCTTCCACCGATATCTCGCCTTAGAAAGGTGATATTTTTCCTTAAATGTACGTATATATGTGAAGGGTTTTCATACGATAAGACCGAGGCACTTTTTATTGGATGTATTGCTGAAAGAATAGCTTTGATTCTTTAGATCGAAAACTTAGTTATTTCCTGGTATCATCGTAATCTATACTTTTCTGGTACTAAAGGTCTGAAAATCAACGCAATAGGGTATTTGACAAGAGTAAAATGAAATTGTTTTTTCATGAACAACTGAAAAAAAAACATAAAAATACTTGGAAAACATCAATCTTTTATTTATGTTTGCTATTTTAAGATTTTTAAATTCATAAAGTCCAACAATAAGGACGCTGTTTGATTGTGACGTCACAAGACAGTAATACCTATAAATGCCATAGTAACGGAGCGTTTTTAAGGTTTCATAAAAAGAAGCTGATTTGACTTTTGCCAAATTTATACCGTATTCCTAAAATTAGTAGATTTCTTTTTTCGGTGGTGATGTTTTGTTAAAAACTACTTGACGATGTAAGAAAATGAATGGCCACAACGTTTAGAAATTCTTATTTGTGCATATTACACGAATTATTTGAGTTTTTTACTGCTAAGATCCATAGACACTAACAACTTCACTAGATTAAAATAAATTAAAACGTTAATCTACGCCCTAAGGTTGGTAATTGATTAAATCGGTACTTTATAAGCTAACTGTTAAACAAAATGTTTAAGGAAAACTATATTTTTATACTTATAGCAAAACCAAAAAAAAAAATGAATGTTGAAACCTAACGCTAATAAAAAACGGTGTTTTGTTATCGTGACATAATTATGTTATCACTATAATAAAGATATTTTAAGACATGGTTCTTTAACGACAATTATAACATTTATATTATAACAGATCCTAAAATAGGAACACAATAATAAACTTTACGGCCATAAATTTAGTATACAAATGACTTTTTAAACACCGCACATGTAATTAACAAATATATCAATACAGTTCCCAAACGAAAACTCAATCAAAATTAAAACTTATTGGTTTGAAATAGAATTGAAGTGTAAATTTTGCGGTAGTATTTATAAAATTGTATTCCCAAAATCGGTTTTAATTGAAATTTTGCGTGTTCAAACTCATTACCTTCAAATCACTTGAGCTTTGCGTTTGTGTATGAGTGTGTAACTACGCACTATAATGTAGTCAAGGAATCTGATTGTTTAACAGTTTAACATAATACGTAAAGTTAAAAGCACTAATTTATTCAGCCATAGCGCCAAATACATATTATACTGACCTTAAAGTCACTGGCTGGTCATATATTTTCACACCACATACTCGAAATTGCCCTTTCATGCAAACCTTACCTAAAGTAAGTCATTATAGCCATCGGCTTACCAGCGGGTTATAATGAGATTCAGTACAATATTATAACAGTACTTTATCCCCACGGTGAATATCTACTATTATGGCTTTGACTGTCATTTATTTTCGGATGTAAAGTGACTGATAAATAGAACAGGAGGAGGTTAAGTAGTTAAAGGACCTCGTACACTGTACAGGATCCTTCCAAATTGCTACCACCATCTTATCCTGTTACCTACCGCCGTGCAACAGTGTTCGCAATGTTGTGTAACGATTTAAGAATAAGACAATCGACAGTCTTGCATAGATGCATTGATTCTTCTTAGTGTTCAGGATTGTCAACTCATTTGCAGTCTTAGGATTGCAGTCTTGCAATTTGGGCACCTTACTAAATTTCATTGGAATCGGTTCTGCCCTTTAGCCGTGGCGTGATAAACAGACGGACAAAGATACTGTCACATTTATAACATGAGTATGGATGGTTTGAATTGAGGTTGTACAAGGTAATTTAGAACGAGTTTTTTTCCGTAATTGTCTATCTTGATGGGGTTACGTGCTAATTATCATAATTATACGTAATTTAGTTGATTTTAAAAAGCAATAAACGTGACTTTATTTCGTTTTTACAAATGGATTAGAAGTCTTAATTGAAAAACAAAATAATTAATAGAGCTGATGCCCTGATAATTAATGTCCGATGGTCTATCCGAATAACCACAGTTTACACGCAGATCTTTTTGGTAGACTAAAAGAACGACGAAAGCAATAAAAAGGAAGAAACATCTACCTTTCGTTCAGTAACTTTATTAAAAATAGCAGGAAATATTAGTCAAAGAATGAGTTATGAAAAGAAGCAGCTCTTTGCACTGGAAAATATGCAATTTAGAAGTTTATTCAAATTTTACAACACAGGCGTGTGTTAAGACTAGTGAATAATAGTAGTTTATGTGACTGGCGCATAATGAGAGGCATTAATACACGATTGTTTAATGCCTAATTATGTGTACTGTCGCATACATAACTTTATTATCATACATACTACCAATTTTGTACAATATGTGAGAAACCTGCATCTGTCGTTGCGCTGTAACTTATTATACATTAAGATGCCACCACATCAATAACCGATACTTTCATGACCTACCATTTTTTAATGTTACCATTAAAATACAGCAAAAGTTTTTTTAATACAGGCCATTTGTTTATCGTTTCTGAACATTTTATAGCGAAGTTATATGGATGTAAATAAAAGGCTAATAAAGTGTTGTTTCATATATGTGTAATCAGGGCGTAAACACGCAACTTCTGGCATACCGAGCCAATTAGTGTAACGCTTAGTGCCCTAGGGAGGTACACCGCGAACTTGAGCATACTGTAAACAATCTACGTTAATTTGAGATGCTTTGTTAGAATCAGCCAAGTCAGAGTATTACTCGAGCGCAAGGTTCCAGCTAGTTCTACTTACGATTTGGGCCAAAACAAAATTATTTTTGCAAACAGTAAATAAAATACGAGTACATTATTAATATTTTCAACATAGCAGTGGAACCATTAGTACGCGGGTCCTGTTTTTTAATGACGATTCAGGTATTGTGTGTAAACCGGTTGGAGGGTGTGGTTTAGGGTGTAGTTATAAAGTAACAGTTAGAGCATTGCCACACACACAACTTGGTGCGTGTGACATTGAATGTGATTTGCTACTGTGATTGCTAAGTAAGTACAGTCACGAGATTAAATTTGGTAAGTACCCACCTTAGTCCTAAGTTAATCTGACATTGTACAACAATAAGGTTGAGTTTCCTAAAAGTTACAAATGACTTGAAATCTCTAATGACATTGACGACTTCCAGCATTTTTTTCTTGAAAAGGGTCCCATATTAACGCTCGTGACAGTACATCTAAAATCGTCCCAAAAAAAATTAAAACCATGCGCTTGCTCACGGTCACAAAGTTAAAACAGGCAGACATGTTTTTTAATACCATTAAAATGTTTCCTTAAAAAAAATCCCCTAATAAAAACCTCACACGTCATCAATTTACTAACTTGACACCAAAACAATGCCTAAATCATTGCAAATTAATTTTGACAGGTTGTTCCGAGGCAAGTCTGTCAATTTCAATTATTCTGCCCGTGGGGGTGAATTTAAAATGACGGCGAGGCTCAATAACAGATGATTGGTTTGACAGATGAAGGCTAGGGGTATGGCAGAAATGTGACAGTATGATAATGGAATTTACACAGAAATGTGAATTGATCAATCCTGGTCACGGCACCAATTTTGAAGATTATTTAAATTTTACAAGTTTACGATGATTTGAATAAAGTAAAAAATATCGGCTTAATAACGATATTTATATAGCTTGGGGGAGAGAAATAAGAACACAGGCCATCTGATGATAAGTAGGTTTCAATCTTATAAACACTTATAAAAGATTCAATTAACTTAAATTAACTTTAACTCAAGCAAATTGTTACTCAGCTTGTTTCTCGAAAAAAAATGATGTTATCTTTACCAGCGCTATAGAGAATATCATTTAAATATATAAGTAGTTATAGTTTAAACCAACTAGACAAATCATTGAAAAGTTTTACCCTTGAAACCCCTGTGAATCTTTCTAAATTGTGCCACGTGCCACTGCACTGTTTCGACTGTGCCACGCTATTACAAATTTACTTGCGGCCGCCATTGTGGCCTGATTTGCTTTTTGTGCGCCTTCGCACTTTATGGACCCATTATTGGGGCCAGGCTTAGGACTTTACCGACCTTAGGCGTAAAGGAACAACTCTGTGTAAAGCCAAGGTAAATTAGATCTTATAATGTTGGTTACAAGATTTATTTTTCTAAATCAATTCAGGCATAGATGAGACATTATATCTAAGCAGGTAGCTAAGATATGAGGGAAAATTAGTTGCCTTGTTCGATGTAAAAATCGATTGATGGAAATGATTGTCTATATAAAATATTATAATGAAACCTTCTGAATATAAAATCGAATGTTAAAACTAATTATTATACAATAGCAAATTTAGTGGAATAATAAGGTATATTATCAAGTTAATCCTGACCAATAATTTTGAAACTTTATATACACGCTTAAATACTTGGCGAAGTCAGTAGGATTCAAATGAAAACTGTACAGAAGCTATTAAAATAATAATTAAGCTGTGTTAGAACGTCTAAAAAATTATATAATTTAAACCTGAAACAACTACATACGGGATAAATATTTTCAACCTCAGATACAGCCCCTAATCTTAGCAATATTTATATCAACAAAGAAAACATTCTTAAAAAATTGAAAAACCTCGACATTAAAAAAGGCATTGGTCCTGATCGAATTAGTCCAATCTTTATCAAAAACTTGGCCGAATCCCTAGTGTGCCCTCTGTATATTATTTTTAATAAATGCCTCACCAGGGGCATTTTTCCGGAGTTATGGAAAATTTGTCATGTTACTCCTATTTTTAAGTCTGGACCAAGGTCTAATATTATTTTTTATTTTATTATTTCTCTGTCCAAGGTTGTCTGGAAGAGATCGCTATTTAGCGGTAAGACCGCCTGTTGTATACCTATAGTTAAAATGTACTGTTCCGTGTTTTGTTTTCTTTTGGTGTTCAATAAAGAGTATTTGTATTGTATTGTATTGTAATATTACTAACTATAGGCCAATATCAGTGCAGTCATGTATTCCCAAAGTATTTGAAGGGTTGATACACGATCAAATCTATCCTGCTCTTGAATCTATCATTTTACCTGAACAACATGGGTTCATGAAAAATAAATCTACTGTTACAAATCTCACACTTTACACTAACTTCCTCTTTGAATCGATGGATAGACGTGAACAAGTTGACGTTATATTAACTGATTTTAGAAAGGCCTTCGACAAAGTAGATCATCTATTTCTTCTTAAGAAATTAGCGTATAATGGAATTCGCGGCAATCTTTTACGTTGGTTTGTGTCATATCTTGCTAACAGAACGCAAATTGTAGTCATAAACGGTTACAAGTCGCTCTGTACAGACGTCACTTCAGGGGTAATTCAAGGATCAATTTTAGGCCCTTTACTTTATATCCTATTTATTAACGACATAAAAAAATGTTTCCATAATTGCAATTTTTTAATGTTCGCAGATGACTTAAAAATCTATAAAATAGTTAAAAATGACGATGATCGTATTAAAATCCAAGAGGATTTAGATAGATTTCTTATGTACTGTAAAGAAAATAAACTACAGTTAGCTAGTGATAAATGTATGCACATATCGTTTACAAAAAATAGAAAAAATAAAATCAATACCGAATATAAACTTGGAGCGGCTTTTATCAAAAAAGTATCGACAGTACGTGATTTAGGAGTCTTGTACGACGAAAAATTAGATTTTAATGTGCATGTGGAACGACTTGTTTCCAAAGCGCGTCAAATGCTAGGTTTTGTTTTAAGAACAGCAAAAGTCTTCAAAAATTCAGCCACGTATCTAACACTGTACCAAGCCCTCGTTAGGCCACATTTAGAATATGCGTCGGTAGTTTGGAACCCACTTTATGGCAAATACATCAACTCTATAGAAATGGTACAAAAAAAGTTTCTACGAGCTATGCATAGAAGATTAACGGGTAAAAGAATATCATATTCTAATCTACTATTACTATATGGGATTACAACTTTAGAAAGTAGACGTAAAGTATCTGACCAAATCACGCTATTTAAAATTTGTAAAAATATATACAATTGTACTGAGCTGATCGAACAAATTCGATTTAGAGTCCCCGCCCGCCTCGGATCGCGCTCCAGCGCCCTGTTCGCCGTGCCTACCTCGTCCGGCAACGCCGGGCTCCGCGCGCCCCTGCGCCGTGTGTGTTCACATTACAATAAGTCATTTTCTTCGGTGGACATATTTAATTCAACTATAGCACAATTTATTCGCATAATTCTACAACTATTAACAAATGACAAATAAAAACGTCTCTTAATATGTTAGCAAGTTGGTGTGCACTTATACTACTTTTAAGGTATGTGATGTTTCGTTCTTAAGTCATCTTTAGCGGTTGTTTTCTTTTTTATTATTGTTGGTCACGATTGTCATTCTCGGTCTTAGTGCTAGTGCAGCTAAATAGACCACATAAAATGTTTAAGTGGGAGCTGTCTAGGAAATAAGTGCATGTTAGTTTATACTACATTTTTAAAATTTGTATCTCTGTACGCTTATTTCTGTTTGTTCTCCAATAAAGAAATAAATAAATAAATATAAATTAATGTTGCCTATGAGAATGTCATTGTAGTCTTTTTAAGAGTTAATATTTAAGGTGTTTAAAGAAATTTGATCGATATCCAGTATCATTATTTTAGTATAGCTACGATAAAAAAGGTTCGTCACTTATGGACCTTAAGAGCGTTAAAATAGAGTCGAAAAGTAACGAACCTTTTTTAACGTGACTAGGGTAAAGTCACCAGTGGTCAGCCAGAGTCCTGAGTCGGCCTGTGCCTATACTTTGTATGAGTGGGAAGACTGCGAAAGATATATTTCCCACTCTTCGCACTTACATAAGGTCGAATACTGGTCCCTGGCTGATCACTGGTAACTTTACCCTATAAATAGTCATGTAACGTGTAGGGCGACTGCTCTGGCGTGGAAAAATTTAAAGGCTTCATTGAACAACTAAAGCTCGTTCTAAAAAACGAGTAAATTTTATTAAAAACTGATTTCATAATATCCTGTAACTGCCACACTCGGAGACGCCATTTAAATTGAATGCTTGATTAAAGTTGCTGCTGTCACTGTCTTTGCTATAGCAATAGAATAAGACAACACGTCTCTAAACAAGCATTACATTTAATTGATGTCTCTGTGTGGTAGTCAGTATCCCTTTACTAATATGACTTCAGTTCGTAACACCTTTAACCAAACACGCCTTAACCCTTCTTTGCATGGCGATGGAATTTTCCATCATAACATACTACCAACTTTTTGTAATTTTTGTATCAATTTTTTTATGCGTATTCAAAATCAAATTAGGTTTGAATTCATGTATTTTTTTAATTTTTATGTTTATAAGGGTTAAGTCCTAAATTACCTAATAATTTTAATGACTGTCTTACTATCCTGACATTAGTTATTATTTTGATATACTGAGAGAAACATTTCGCCTTTCACATTTCTGCATTTATGCAAGTCATTATAAGACGTAGTCATATCAGTATTCATGCATTTTTACGATTAGTAATTTATGAATTCAGAGTTTTGACACATTTTCCTGCTCAACTACGCGTGAATACATTTATTTCTTATCGTATGTTAGATTCATTGTTTTATATAATGCTAGGTTAAGTTTTACAATTGTAAATTATTATTTAAAAAATGACTTACTGTTGAGTTTCTTGCGGCGTTTCTTCTCAGCAGTGGTCTCTTGCGAAGTGCTGGTAGATTGTTGACGTGTAAAAGTGTTCGTGAGGCCTACTAACCTTTTATCTTTCTTTCATGGTATTTGGAGTTGCAACAATTTGAAATTAAGCTATTACGGAACTATTTCTAATAGAGATTTCATAATGAAATCGACATCGAATCTAACAATGACAGATCAATCGGTCATTCGTTCACTCATTCGCTTTGACAAGTGACCGGATTGTTTGATGGAAATCTCCTCGGATGAATGGGTGACAATTACACGTTCGATTTTAATGCTATTTGGATTAGGTTTTTGCGGTACAGTCAAAGGCAATTTCAACTTGAATATGCAGGTGCGGTTTGATGGATTTATTCAAATACCTTTGAACGTAGCATCGAGTATTTGGAGCTTGATACTATTATGTTACAATTAGTATTTAGCTAATTTACGAATGGATCGCCACTGTTTTTTTAACATAGATCCTCGGTTTTGACAAAACAAACAAAACTAAAATAAGGTATGTTACTGCCTACTATATTTTTTTAAAGAAAGTTAGGTACACAGAAAGACAGACAAACCCAAATAGCATTGTTGAATTCAACTAAAATCGGTTTTTGAAATGTCTTATAGGAAGTCTATTTTTTTTAATATTGTATGTTAAGAGAACATTTCGAATGCTTCTAAAATTTCGCAGCAATTAATCAAGAAAACTTCAAACATCTAGAAGTTACCTACCCACCTACATTTTTATTCTGATCACTAATCCTAAATAATAAAAAGAGGCCAGGCTACAGAATTCCGTGATGTGACACTGGCGACAGAGCGCGTGGACGTATAAAGCTGCCAAATCGAAAATACACGCGCTAGAATGTATTTTGTTCGCTTTGACGGGACTACTAAACTAACTCTTAAATTAACTTATAAAACTTAATCTCGCCGCCTGGACATCACTCGTTCATTGGTTCACCTTTGCTTCTTTAGAGAATCACACTCCAGTACGCTCGCGAGCACTTGGCAACGTTAAAATATCATTACCAACCTTTATTGAACCAAACGTTTAATTAAATAAAGTAAAGCCTCTTGGTTCAAATATTAAAAAGTAAATTGTAACTTAACATCAACAAAAGTATTTCCCCCACGACTGGTTATACATGAACACATTTTTAATTTCTTCCCAGTCGTAATACTTTTTCCATAAAACTCCGGCCCGAGTCAAACATGAATATGTAGCGCGCACGCGTGTATTACATCTCCATTTCATCTGTTAGTGCGCAGATTAGAAAAAAACAGCGGGGGCGAAGGGGTAGAAAACGCTGGTGAACGTTTTTATAAACACATATACAAAAATAAATTATCTGGTAATTAGACTTATCTGGCTCTCCGTTTTAAAAAAGATTGACAAAAGAATTGAAAACCATACGAAAGTACTTTTTAAAAATATGCAACTCTTGACAATAAGTTAAGTTATTGCATCATCCTTACTTTGAATACTGCTGTTGTTTGTACTAAATCTGATAATTTAATAATTTCAAAATGAACTCTATTTGTCAGCCTATAGAAGAAGAACACTGACAACATGTCAAAGCTTGACATTACAGTTTTGATTGGCTGTTTAATACAGACAAGTAGTTTCATTAGTTACATTTCGCTTATTGCTACCTCAGTACCTAAACAAATGAAGTTTAGTACAGACCTTGCCATACCTAACCACGAGTTGCTTTTTAACTTTTTTTATAGCTTTGGGAAGGCGAACTAGCACACAGGCCACCAAATGGTAACTGGGATCTGTGACCCATTTACAATCTCTAGACAACCATCTACAGGCTGCAATCCTAAGACCACAAATTCGTTGCCAACCCTGAGGAAAAAATGGAATGCTTCTATGCTAGTAAGTTTACCAGAACACAACAATAAAAATACTGCAGCTTGGCGGTAGGTTCATTGTGTTCATCAATATTTAAAATTGTCAACAACAAAATAAAATAAAATAAATTTATAACAAAGTCAGTTTTCATCCCACCGCTCTCGCTGTTTTAAGCTGCACCATGACTTTTGTCTCCCACCGTGTCATACATATATAACGTTCCCATACACACACGGCTGTTCAAACACTTTTGTTCAACTTGTCGCGACTTCTTTTATCAGATTCGCTTGAATCGGAAAGGTAATTTCGCTAAGTAATATTTCAACTGGGAATTCTTTTTTTTAGAGAAGAGATGTATTTTATTTTCTGAGAAATAAGCGCTAAGTGATATTACTTTTTGTGACGTACGCTATTTTTAATGCGTTCTTTTTTATTAATAAATATTGTAAATTGAGCAGCGGCTGTTTCGTACTCAGAAAACTCTTTTTTTGATATGTTATCGTATCGTCGACGTTATGATAGCTCTTATTTATTACTTTGACATATGAAACTAATAAGTATCTGTATAAAATGTTTTTTTGAGAAAAGATTTTGTTGCCGAATGTACTTTTTTTTGCACAGACGTCATCTACTCGTCAAGACGATTCTAACAGGCCCTAACACGACGGGTTTATCATGTGTAATTTAGGAGTTCCTATGGCCACCCTGAGTCTCCATCATCAGCCCAGCTCGATGGTACTAGTTTAGTTTAGTTTCGTTTATTTATTCATCAATGTAATGTTACAATATTAGTTGCATTGCACTATGTTATTACATTGTCATCAAAACTAAAAAGGCGCATGCAAATTTTCAGCTGTATCAGAAACAGGGAAGTGGGTCCAATTTAACTTGCAAGATTAGACCCTTACATACATACATACATACATTGCAAGTTAAATAAAAGCTTTGTAAAAAGTCAACTAATGACCTTTTAAAATTAATCTAGCAGCCCGCCAGTAGTTTCGCTACTAGCTAGTTGACTACGCTCGTAGTTTTTTTTCTTTCATTCAAACCTCGTCATGACAGTATCGAACAAACCAAAACAAAAAAAAAACAATTTGTTGCAGACTATCGGAAGTTTTGCACGTACATAGATTTCGGCGAATCATTTTTACAAAGGGTCGTCCTAAACACGATTTTTTGTTGAAAATTATTTCACAGCGTTATCTGCGTTATTGTAGGCGGTAAAATGCTTCATCTTTGACCTGTCCCCTATTTCACGGTCATGACGATGACAGGTGACAGGTGACAATTCGTTATACATTGCAAAGTTACACGCTTATAGGTACATCACTGGGTATCATACAAACTGGACCATATAAACTGAAATGTCACCTGCCACCTGTCATTGTCGGGATGGTGAAATAGGAGGCTGTTCTCGTATTTGTCGACGATGTGATAGCTCTTTACTTGACAGTAATGGCGCCAGAGTTATAAACCATACCAAAACACTTTATTAAAGCGAAAAATGACGTTCTTAGGTAGGATTAAATAAATATAATAAATAAATATCTGAGGACAATGTCACACCAATTTGACCTACTCCCAAACTAAGCTCTAGGCTTGTAGTATGGGTACTAGACATCGATATATATACTTATATAGAGAAATATATACTTCAATATATAGAAAACATCCATGACTCAGGAACAAATTAAATATTCGCGCTCATCACACCAATATCTGTGTAGAAAGAGAGATAATAGAGAGATCTCTCTCCAGGCGGGCGTTATGCCTGGGGACCGAAGTCCCGATTCGAAAATACATCTCCTCTGGCTATATTGGTCGCATAAGTGATAAGGAGTCTGGATAGCAAGACCAGATGTAGATTCAAATCCTACTTAAGACTGACGTTGTTTTTTCGCTTTAATATAGTTTAATACCAAAAAACTAAAAAAAAGTCTTCCCGTAGATGTCGTAAAAGCCGACTAAGGTAATGAAGGCGTGTAGTACTGTTAGGCGATGGGCTTGCAACCTGTCACTAATACACTGGTAAACATCTTCGCCTAAGTGAGCAAAATGCGGTTACAGAATTATCAAAAAGTTTTTATAGTTGTTGGAAATTCTGTAGCTCTGCCTACCCCACTTTGGGAATAAAGGCGTGAGTTTATGTATGTATGTATACCAAAACAGTTAAGATACTGAACTGTCAAACTGGTGGTTATTAGGCCGTCGCTGCGCGCCTTCGCAGGCAAACCCGCTTGTGGGAATAGTCGCGGGAGTGCTGTCTTGTGCGGAATTATTCTAAGTGAGAACACTTGACGCTGGCTGTATTGTACACTGTACAGAGCCTGCGAACTTCTTTAAAAAAAACATATCTACCAAACATTATTGTACATTTCAAAATACATTATATAACCAACACACTAGGCGACGCCTTTCTCGTGGCATGGGGCTAGAACTAGAACCTTGGCTACCAATTACAAATGTCCTGCGCTTATGCTGGTTAAGATAGCAAACATTTTTTATCACATTTAAGATTTAAAAAAAACAGGGGACTATGTTACACCATATGACCTAGTCCCAAAGCTCTAGGCTTGTACTATGGATACTAGACACACATACATAGAAAAATGTATACTTACTTAAATACCTAGAAAACACACATGACACGGGAACAAATATTCGCGCATATCACACAAATATCTGGCCTTACAGGAATTTGAAGCCAAGACCGCTAGCTTCGTAGGCAGGGTTACTACGAACTAGGCCAGCGCATCGTTATAAAACTACTATTATTATTATCCTTTATGGTCTTCTTCTTCTACAGCCTATGGTCACACACAGCAGTGTAGGCCTCCTCATAACCGTGCAGCTCATCCCGATGTTAGGCAAGTGTCATAATTTTTTTCCCTAAAAACTTCGTTCTGTCGTCAGCTCATCTTGCCTTTTGGCAAAATGTGTTTTTTACGCTCTGACGAGACTAACCATTTCTGGTTACCGGTGGTCGAGTTTTCCGATGAAATATCAAACAGTCGCCCACATCGTTATTAAAGTATGCCTACGTTACGGTGTGACTACCATCCAAGCACTTACGCGACCGATTTGCTTCGGAAAAAATGCAAAGAACTCGTCGTGTGTTCACAATTGCGAATAAGTACAATATTTATAAGAGAAAATGTATTTTTTTACGTTATTTCAAGAGCTCTTAACATATACACACGCAGACTCGTAATGTCTAGAGGGAAAAGGCTTTAGTTACTTTTATACTCTGAATTGAATTTTTCTTTTAGATCTATACGTTTTGTCTTAAGTACGATGTGACAATACTACGTTAATAAAAAATAAAAACCAATACTACTATTATTAAGTCGCTAATATGGTGATATCATTTAAATACATTTTATAAGATCATCTCAAACAAATTGGCTTTCTCCCATTTTAGTTCTAGACTAGAAATAAAATTATTAAATCCAACAAAATATGAGTTTATTACACGCTTACAGTAGAACACAACCTATATGGCGTGTCGTGAATGTTGTTCGCGCAGACACGAACAACGATTCCGATGATTTCCGAAAGCACGATTAAAACCCACAATCAGACTTGTACGTAATAGTTATAAGGTGCAAATGAAATAGCATTTATTTTGTCCATCTCACTCACGCACGTTTGACGGGTGACTGAATGACACGCGCGCGTCAACATGGCGTCACTAATAACCAATAATAGCACAGAATACAACCACGCTACGGTGATTGGTTCCCGCGCTTCGAAAAAATGTCATCTGCGCATTAAGCCATATCGGTTGTGTTTTACTGTAACGAGGTTTGAACCCGGGACTGTTAGATTCTTAAGCGTAATTTTCGATCTTAAAGCACTAATTAAAAAAATCTTTAAAAATAGTTTCTAAAGAAAAAAACTTTTCAACTTCTTAAGTCGCTCAAAGAAACCTAAAGTCAGCAGATTAGCCGAAAAAAAAACTCCTAATTAAAAACGCCTATTTCCAAACTTGGTTAAAAGTCAAGAACACGCGAAGTAAAAACTTCCGGCTCGGAAAAAAAACTAACAAAGTATTTCAATATTTTCTTCTAATTGCCTTCCTTGGAGTCCTTTTACAGTTCAAAAATTACAAAACGATCTAAAACCGCTCTTATTCTTAAAACATTAAGAGTTTAACACTGATATTCCAGACAGGAATAGAACTTGCACATCCTTCAGTTGTTTTTTCCGTGCAAACTTTTCAATGTCGTCTTATACTCCTTCGCCTTTACAAAACAAAGTGGATTTTCCTTTGAGTTTGTTTTTAAAGTAATTTGCCTAAGTTTTTCTTTTAGCTATTTTTCCGCTAACGATTTGGGTTTAAAGTAATTAATTAACAAGTCAATGTTCCGGAACACATTTCCGGACGTTTGACGTTTTAGGGGCAATACAAAAACGTAAAAGTGGCTTTGCTGTGATTTATTTCGCTGTGGCCATTTAAATTCAATTGAATAAAACCAAAAACAAGACGCTGCATTTACGCAGACATTTTCAATTAAGGCTGTTAATGAAAAAGTTAACCAATGATTTCAAAAACCTGGATAAAACGGAGATAGATTAAAAACTGGAATAGCACATTGGCTACTTTTAATATAAGGGGGGAGGACAATCTTACACCAATTGACCTAGTCCCAAACTAAGCTCTAGGCTTGTACTATGGGTACTAGACAACGATAGAATTACTTATTATAGAGAAATGTATTTAAATACAATACAAAGAAAACATCCATGACTCAGGAACAAATATTCGAGCTGATCACACAAATATCTGCCCTCACCGGGATTTGAAGCCAGGACCACTAGCTTCGTAGGCATGATCACTACCCACTAGGCCAGCGCGTCGTCAAAAATTTAACAGTTCCCGAGGGAATAGTGATAAACGACTTCTACGCGGACTGAGTTACGCTGTTACGCTAGCTACATACATTTTAACCTTTCGTTACCTTTAACATCGAACAAACTCTTCCAGATTTAGAGTATTAGAAAGGATTTGTTCTCACAACCCCTTTAGGGTCTTGCGCGAAACAACATCTAAACGTTTTACAAAGAGAAAGCAAAATGAAAGTGCATTTTTCCCTAGAAACTCCAAGGGGAGCGATTTTATTCGTCTAACTCAATATTATGTACACAGTCAAATTTAGCAAGACCTTCCCCTCCCTCTGCAAATGTATGAAACTTTGATGAAATCGGGGCAAATTGTGCACACGTTGTAGCTCAAAGAAAACCTGGTTATGCTCGAAAATGCCAATTTAGCCTGACATTTGTTAGTTTGAACTTAGCAAGCGCGTACAGATCAAGTTATGATGGTCTTTTTAAACAGCGGTCGCAAACCTCAGGCATAATTTTATAAAAGATTTCGGCTTTATAGTTGTTATTGCTGTTATATTTCTTTGGAATGTGCCATTTGGTCGCGCCCGTGGCTTGTACATCGTTTGTAGCCAATTGCTGTGTAAATGTAATAAATCTGTTCGACCGACTAGACTTGGTAAAAGGGGAATTGTGTTGATGTTTACTCGACTGTCTTTAGGTGTATACAGTGTGTTACCGGTATGCGGGCATTTATTAAAACTACCGATAATATGCTGCTTTAGCAATTGTTTGCAAGTATTATCAATTAAAAAATAATTAAAATAACTTCACAATTATTTTTCTTAGATACTGTCCATTTGTAATGTAGTGCATGTGCTGCGTATTCATCGTTATCAGTATCGCTGTTGCTTGGTACAAGCCATGTCGTGGTACGGGGGCAAATCATAAATAATCAAAGTATCCGTCGACTGTCATTTGCACTTGTCAATTTGCTGTGCTTTACATTGCTGGCAATTAAAATTTTGTTAGAAAGTTAACAAAGCCTGAAAATGTGTTTATTAATTAAATTAATGTCATAGTTACGTTACAGATATACGTTATTTTAACATACTTTAAAAAAAGCCCGGGTGCAGGTAACACACTGTATTATGTTAGTATGAATGTGTGAATGTATGTATGTATTTATTTATCTACATGAGCATGTAAGTTTGTATGGATGGATTTTTGTTACGTGTATACAGACAGAACGGACAACTTTAATACAATCTTTAGAATTGTCGAATTTTCTGTGACTAAAATTATTCCATGTACCAAGCAAGGTACCTAATATTCTAGACTTTAATCTATCTCTGTGCCAAATTTCATTCAGATCCTTTCAGCCGTTCCATCGTGATTGACTTACACACGTTCAAACTATCGATTTTTAATATTAGTCAGATATATATACTAAGATTAAAGCACTTATGTAGTGTGTTTATACCGTGATTAAGGTAATGTTAAAAATATTGGATTGATAATTACACCTCCGTAAAAATAGCTTTACATACAACTAAATAACAACGTAAAATTAATATTAAAACGGAGACAGCCAAGATTAACGATGTTTCGATATGAACCTAAATTCCCCGTCAAAACTCCAATAAAAACTCACAAGAATAAATCAAGTGGCGTCCATCGAATATTTTTACGGAAATATTTCCGGAGAGATTAATGATTCGGCCAAGTTCGTTAATTTTCCGAAAGCATTTCTAATGAATTTGAAAGGGTGTTTACTTCTCTCTTTGTTGGAAAATGTTTAGTAACTCTGCATTTTTATGAAATTATAAAAAAAAATAGGAAGTAGCTATATGATAATAAATGTACCGTAACAAATGTGTTCTTTATTTTCAAGCAATCAAATGTCAAAAAATTACATTATACTCATAATTGGAAACCAGAAAGTTACAGATTAGTTATTTTATAATGACCAAGTAATGCAACTGTCCTATCACATAGGGTAAAGTTACCAGTGGTCAGCCAAAGACCAGTAGTCGACCTTATAATGAGTGTGAAGAGTGCGATATATATCTTTCGTACCTACTCTTTCCACTTATACATAGTATAGGTAGAGGCCGACTACAGGTCTCTGGCTGACCACTGGTGACTTTACCCTACACAACTACGGAAACCTCAATGAAAACTGTCATACGATGACCACACGAAAGGCCGTATTAATAAACTAATGTCAACTCTCTCGCCTCGAGACGCGTCAAAATGACAGCTTTCTATAGCTTGACGTTTATTTTGACGTATCTTGTGACGCGCATCTTAGCCAAGATGAGTTTATTAATACGGGTCTAAATGCGCTGGCCTAGTGAGTAGTGACCCTGCCTACGAAGTTAGTGGTCCTGGGTTCGAATCCCGGTAAGGGCAGATATTTGTGTGATGAGCTCGAATATTTGTTCCTGAGTCATGGATGTTTTCTATGTATTTAAGTATATATTTCTCTTTATAAGTATTTATATCGTTGTCTAGTACCCATAGTATAAGCCTATAGCGTGAATTGGTGTGAGATTGTCCCCTTATGTTATTATTATTAAATTGTGCCACCACATGGAACAACTTTTAATTCTAATCCTAATTAAAATCAATGGCTTTCACTCCTGTTAAGGGCCCGTTCAGACGGACAGCATTTCAACTGCAACCCAGCTGCAAAGTGGCAGTTCCGGGGCTGTTCTGATGCAGTTGCACCAACTGCATCAGTACTGCAAACTCATTGTGCAGTCCGCTTGCAAGTGTAATGCAGTTCTGTCAACCGCATACCAACTGCAATCTGGCTGCACTTTTTTAATGCAGTCGTATTGCAGTTGGAGCAACTGCAATACGACAGCAATAGAACTGATCATAATGTTATAAGATATTATCGCAGTCGTACCAACTGCAATATAACTGCAATACGATTGCATTATAAAAGTGCAGCTAGATTGCAGTTGGTGTGCGGTTGACATAACTGCATGACACCTGCGCAAGCGGACTGCACAATGAGTTTGCAGTTCTGATGCAGTTGGACCAACAGCCCCGGAACTGCCACTTTGCAGCTGGGTTGCAGGTGAAATACTGTCCGTCTGAACGGGCCCTAAGTTGTATTTCGCCGATGTGGAGTTATTCATAGACACTTCCATGGACTTATTACAGAAATAAGTCCATGGATATCACACGCGAGAGCAATTTTATTGTTCGGTAGAAGAGTATTTTCTCTTCTCTCGTTCTCGTTTAGCGATCATTTTGACACTTAGTAAAAAGTAGTTTATTTGACCTGTCATTGCGGTACTTTACAATTTTTTAAATATGAGCCACTAAACTTGTACTAAAAAATGTACACTGGTGAAAACACTAATTGCCGCACTCAGAGACGTCAATTAAATTAAACGCTTATTTAGTGACGTGTTGTCTCTGAATAAGACCTAAAAAGGTAGGTTTTTCAAGGCCTCTATTCTACATGACCATGCCATTTTTTTTTTTTTTATGGCATAGAGTAGACAAACGAGCACACAGGCCACCTGATGGTATGTGGAAACTGTGACCCATAGACATTCGCACTCACAAGAATGCAATGCAATCTTAAGACTGCAAATGCGTTGCCAACCCTGAGGACTAAGATGGAATGCCTCTATGCTAGTCATTTCACCGGCTCTCTTATCTCCAAACCGGAACACAACAATGAGAACACTGCCATATCGTTTTTTATCTGTTATCGTATTGTCAACGTTTTGATAGTTCTTATTACTTGACAGTAATGGCGGCCGAGTTAAAACAAAAACATAACGGGTCAAAATTTTTTTTCTTACTTTATGTTTAAAATACATCCACACAATACAAAACATTTTTATCCACAAATCCCCTAATACTTGAAACCCGAAAAACTGTTTAGTGCGCAGGGTGTTAAAGCCCCACCCTGGGGTGTTATTCTCTTAAAAACAACGGACGGGCGGACGAACGAGCGAAATCTTAGCGACGAGTTTAAGTAGCCTTTTTTTTGCGGGTGGTAAGACCTTGTGCAGGGTCCGTCCGGATCGCTACCACCATCCTATCCATTAATCTACCGCCAAACAGCAGTGTTTGCATTGTTGTGTTCCGGTTTGGGGATAAGACAGCCGGTGAAATGACTAGCATAGATGCATTCCATCTTAGTCCTCAGCTGGCATCGCGTTCGCAGTCTCAGGATTGCATTGCAGTCTTGTGAATGCGAATGTCTATGGGTCACAGATTCCACTTACCATCAGGTGGCCCGTGTGCTCGTTTGCCTTCTCTATGCCATGAAAAAAAAAAGTTCAATCTTATTGACAGAAGCCATGCTGCCAAATGTGTTTTGTTCGCTCTGACGGGACTACTTAAACTCACCGCTTGGACATTCACTCGTTCGTCCGTCCGACCGTCGTTGTTGAGAGAATCGCTACCCTGTTTATTTAAAAACCATTCTCACAATACAAAACATTTTCGTCCACAAATCCCCTAATGCTTAAAACCCGAAAAACTGTTTAGTGCGCGGGGTATTTCAGCCCCGCCCTGGTTTACAGCTGGAACGGCCTTTTTACGACCTAGCTTATTATATTTTTCGCTCTGTTAGATCTTAATAATGTGGACAACGATGCTATGTCGGAATGTTGTCAAGTTGCGGGTGTTACAAACTGACAGAGATAGGTTTTTACTGTTAATGATTCGTTGCTTTTATGAAACAGTGCAGCGTCTCAAAATGAGTTGCTGTTGCATTTAAATTCAGAACACTTTCTATTGAAGTGTTCTTTAAAACATCATATTTTTTTGTGTTGTAGCAGTATTGTATTAAAACAGCGTTGTGATACTGATGATGTAAATTGAGGTGATGGTATGATTAAGGTGGACTAGCACGGACCAGAGTTAGCCCTTAACCCAGAGTTAAGCGTCTACTTTTGTACGTAGTTTGCCGCCTAACCTCGGGTTAAGACGCTAACTCTGGTCCACGCAAGTGGGCCTTATACACTTAAATGTTAACCAAAAAACCACGTGATATTGACATAGTGATTTTACCCGCTTCCCACACCGATGTACTATCAGACCATTGGAACCTTGACCCACCATAGAACTGTGTCACAGAGACGTTATGATTCAAGTCATAAGAAGTGTCAAACAAATTGTTTTATAATGTCACTGTGACACCGTTCTATGGTGGGTCAGGGTTCCATTGGGCTGATAGTACGCCTCGGTACTGGCTGAAAATCAGCGCTGTAGGTGTCTGACACCTCAGCATTTTGCTGAGCCAGTGTCCATTTCACCGCCGCAAGGACATAGGTACATTGCGTGCGTTCTTTGTTACCTTCACTGTTTTTTTTATTTTATTTTTTGTAAATGTGTGTCTTATCGTCGCGTCGGTGAATAAATGTATTTCTTCTTCTTCATGACTGTAAGGCTGCGTTTCCTCCAGAGATGTGCGAGGATGCGTTGCGAGGGATGTGCTTGTCATGATCCAATAGAAACACTTCATTTACCTATCCTCTGGTGGAAGCAGCTCAGCGGAGCGAGGTTTTCGTACATACGAAACAAATGAAGGGAGTGTGCGAGGAATGTGTTGCGAGGGATGTGTTGCGAGGCCCCCTTACCAAACCCCGCCCGCTTATGTAAAAAGAGCCTACTATACATCCTCGCTACGCATCCTCGCACCGCTCAGCTACCTCGCACATCTTTGGTGGAAACATTCACACCACAATTGAGATTGTTCATATTTTTACAATTACTCCAATTCGAAAACCATTTCGAGGAATAGGGTTTTAAAGACGTTGTGCAGTATTAAGTTTTTGAAATATTTATTTATTTTGTATATTTCGACAAAAGTATATTTAACCTTTGTTTGTCTTTCGTTTTCGGCTTGAAGCCCTCCTAGGTTAAGCGAAAACAGCTTGAAATAGTATGTTTTAATACACTTTTACAATCATTTTATTTCATTGGATATCATTTAATTGTTGTTATTTATTAGAAAATGCCATCCTAAATTCAAAATAATCATGTCATTCATAAAATGTCTGCTAAAGAAATAAAGATATGAAAACAAAACTATTGGGTCAAATACAAAATTAATGAAATTGGTGTCTTAAAATTTCCTATTCTTTCGAATGAAAAAGTAAAAACCATGAGTAATTTTTTTCGTCAAACCCAATTAAATACTTAATCACAATCTTGTTAGAAATTAACTTTTTTTTCAGTGTTATTTAAGGAAGAATTAGCGGATATACAGACAGAAAGAAAAACAGACTGATGTTGAAAGCAACTTTGTTTTATAACTATGTTATAATATAATAAAGATACCAAGTAATAAAATTATACTAGAGATTTACTATCGTAAAAGCAAGACGACACGACATATTTCAGACTTTTAAATTTCCTACAATCTGACAATGAGTACGACCATACTGTTATATAAAACTTGCAAACAACGGCAATATATTTAAGTACGTCGTAACATTATTTAGGAGCTACAGTTATAGAGCCAGACGGACACACTCGTAAAACAAATATACGACAAACAAAGATTTCCCCCGTGAACACCGTAAAATAACGGAGGGAATAAAATTATTCTTGGCTATAGTTTTGGGTCATGATTCAAGTACCTATAAGCATAACAACGTGATTCATTTAAACAATTTTTTTTCAATAGCGAATATTGATGGATTTCCTAATATGGCATATTGCAACAAAATATGAAAATACGTTAAAAGACATCACCAAAAGTGAAATTATTTAAAATTAAAATAGGCAGAAAAATATGGATGATACAAGCATTTTTCAACTGGGGTGTTACGCTCAAAAACAACGGACGGTCGGACGAACAAGCGATATCGCAGCGGCGAGTTTAAGTAGTCCCGTCAGAGCGAACAAAACGCGTCTTAGCGCGTGCATTTTCAATTTGGTATGGCTTCTGTCGATAAGATCGAACGTATAACTCTGCCTTTTTTGCCAACGAGCGCGCGTGACAACAATTTTTTGCCGGTTAATACTTCATGGACAAATTGAAAAGCGTTCTGCCGTCCTTAGCAAAAACGCAGTAAATAAGATAAACCTCCGGTAGTAATATCAACCTTATCAGTAACGACATAGAATTAAATCAACTGTGTTTGTTAAATTTAAGATACTGCCTGTTGGCTTAGGAGGGCAGAGATGTTTTTTAATAACAAAGCTTATAAATTGGCTTCCTCACGTCCTATAGTTTTAAAAATATTCTTTTTTTCTATTAAAAAGTTAAAGAATCCGAGTTATTATGACATAATAATGCAGTTCATTTTATGGTTAGCGTAAAGGACAAAGCTAGACCAGCTCTAGCTCATATTGCGCCGTCCTTTTCTCTCAACGTATACTGAACTGCTTTATATCATAACTAGCGACCCGCCCTCGCTTCGCTTCGGTTTATGTGAGTATAATTGCCTTCCTCGATAAACGGGCTATCTAACACTGAAAAAAAAATCTAATCGGACCAGTTGTTCCTGATTTTAGCGTGTCCAATCTCTTCAGCTTCTCTTCAGCTTCGTAATATTAGTATAGATAACCCCCCTGGGGTCTTATTACGACATAGCTATGCAGTTCATTTTACGGTGAGCGTAAAGGACAGAGCTTTGTAATTGCTATAGCTCCGTCCTTTACGCTCACTGTGAAATGAACTGCATAGCTATGTCATAATAACTCCCCAGATCTTTTAATATAATTTCAAGCTCGAAATAAAATGTAAACAAGATTTTGAGTGCAAATTCAACTGAAACTGGATACAATGTAGCGAGAAAACTGCAAAGTAACTGCACCTTTACCTCAAAGAGGAATTTGCCTCGGAAACTTCATCCCTCCCCGGGGAACGTCTTAAAAGTTAGCAGTATGGATTTACGTGTCGTGTCGTCCATATACAACAAGACTGCTGGGATTGAGTAGCCGTGTCTAATATAAACCAGTCAAAAACCAGCCAAGTGCGAGCCACGCGCACTGAGAGTTCCGTATCGCTAGATATTACTAAATTATATTTCAATTTTAATGTACATACATACATACATTAAATCACGCCTGTTTCCCAGAGGGGTAGGCAGAGACCACTTCATTCCACTTGCTACGATCTTGATAAATTTCATTCGCTTCTACCACATTCATACATCGAGTCATACACGCACGTATATATTATTATGTTGTGTATTTACCAAATTAAAATGAGCTCAATTCAGAGTTAGATAGGATTTATATATTTGTTGTTTTACCACCAGATTTGATGCTAGTAAAACTAAAACAAAATAACTAACAAAAAAAAGTGAACACGCCATAAATTGAGTGTCTTACTTTTAAATATTTTATTATTTAAAAAAAAGCCGATGTAACACAATTTGTTATAATTTATATTAGTTTATGCAACAGTTGTATAAGAGAGGTCAAAAAAGACGAGTGGCGTGTGTTACGATGTGAGCCGAAGGCGAGTGTTTTTTGACTTAGTTATATACACCCTTGGATACAATACTTTTTATACGACTAGGATTCAAATAAAATACAAAATTAAACTAAAAAACGTACGAACGAACGAAGCACAGAACAACAAACGAGCGGGTAACATGAACTTTTCTCTGGATTATTATATTTTATGTATGTTCTTATATTAGTGTTCGTGACTATATAAATGACAGATACAATTACAGGAGTAGGAACCACACACCTATTTTATGTACGTCAGTTAGACGCACGGACAGCAAAAACTTAGGAATAGGGTTCCATTAAAAGGGTGGGGAACCCTAAAAACTATCTTGTTATCAATTCTACGGTCTCCCACTTCTTCAAGATTATTGTCCGAGACGGTATCTAGTAAATAATAAGGGATCAACGAGATACGCTATAAAGGGCCGAGTATACGCGCTGTTAAGGTTTATGCTCGCTAGATCGTAAAGGCAGTTACGTCATAAAACTGCACCGCTGCACAAATTGTCGTTTAATATGAATAGTGTGGTTACTATCTGATGAAATTCTGTTTTGTTCACATGGCGGAACATTGAGAGGGGACAGTATGGGCACTGTTTGAGGTATTATTAAAAATGCAAAAATATGTTTTATCTTTAGGATTCCGTATCCGAAGGGGGCTTAACTGGACCCTATTGATACGCCTACGCTGTCCGTCTGTCCGTCCGTACTAACTTTAAAGAGCTGTATCTTTTGAACCGTACCTAATAGGTTGCGGATTCTTTTTTCTTCGTTTGTTACGGTGGATTTCCTTTTTTTTTGAAATAAGTTTTTTAATAAAACGGATCCACCACGTAAACCTAGTTACGGGAAATAGTTAGTTATGTACCTATTAGTAATATTTATACATAGAAAAAAAAAACATATTTTCCTTCGCCGGGAATCGAACCCGGACCTCTAGCTTCGTAGGCAGGGTCACTACCAACTAGATTAATCAGCATTATAATTGATGTAATCATTACTACGTATAATTACGTAGACGTACAGACAATAATATATAATTATTTGTGAGTCAATGCCGTGGGAGACTTTACTATTGTCTACAAAAACCAGACTTTCACACGATATTTTAGAATTTAAGGTCAAATCCAAAGAACGGACCAAGTTGTAAACATAATTCAACATGGTAGCGAAAATTATGACACAGAAAATATTACCCAATTCGTAGAAAATCTTCGAAACTAGCTTATGATGAAAGTACATACATACATACATTAAATCACGCCTGTTTCCCAGACGGGTAGGCAGAGACCACTTCTTTCCACTTGCTACGATCTTGAGAAATTTCTTTCGCTTCTTCCACATTCATTCACTTCCACATCGAGTCTTGCACGCACGTCGGTTTCGGGTACTTAAGATGAAAGTGATGGTTATATTTTTTAGTCAAGGACTCTAAGGCAAGGTATGAAAGAAATAATGACGATTTCCGATTACTTTACGCTTTATTCACAGAGAGAGCACGCATTAAGCCTAGTCGGTAGTGACTCTGCCCACGAAGCTAGCGGTCCTGGGTTCAAATCTATTTAAATATGTATTTCTCTACATTAATCTAGTCTAGACATTAGTAGGATTTTTCTGTATCCCCTGATAAGAATAGATTTAAAGATAAATTACTTCTTATGATACATTAAATGGCAGCTTTTGAATTTACCGTAATTTACGAGTACCTACGTCTTTCACTTACATTGCAGTCACACAGTGAAATATAACAGTGTTTATGGCTGTGTAGTATTTCTGCGGTTTGGCCCTTAGCGTAGTTTTTGTAACCACAAAACTGAAGAATACTTGTTAAACGGTGTTAAATGTTCATGCATGAGTCATACAAAATTTACTTTTTTAAGTGATACCTAATGTTGACCGTGATGGTAAAAACTGATCTTAAAGTCACTTACAACTATTCCTAATTCACAAAAAAACCTTGTTTTATAATCTAATGCATGTCACCTCCGCGGTGTGGCTAAATGGGGGGTAGTTATTCACATTTTTATCCGACGAGTGTCGTTAGGGGGTGGATTTGGAGCATAAATCGCAGGTTTAAGCGGCTGTCGCCAGATGGCGGAGGGAGCGAGTGGGAACTAAAGAGGTGGTTCCGTAGAAAAATATTACAAACTAGCTTCTTCCCGCGACTTTGTCCGCGTAATCGATTATGTTTAAATATTCATGAAGTATTCAAAAACTAGCCTATTTCAAACTTCATCTAAATCCGTCCAGCTACAAAGTAAGTCCAGTAACAAAGTAACACACATACAAACTTTCGCATTCATAACATTAGTAGGAAGTAGGATTATATCGCAATAATAATGCAGCGAATGTACTAAGCTGGGGCTTACATTGTTAGTGTAGCTTTAATCGATGTTTTCTCGGGAGTGACCCAATTATTATTTTTAAAATAGTTATTTTCATGATGGTGGGTTTCTAAGTACCTCTTACGTTAATTCATGACTTGCTTTACATATTTACTTGCCTATTTGACGATTATTTTATATTGCTAAGAAGAAAGTCGAAATAGAAGAAAAAAACATAGGAATATGTCAACCAATCAAAAACAAGAACCAACCTAAGAAGTTTATTCTACTTTGATATCATAATAACATTGTGCAAACTATGACAGCGTTTATTCACTCAACTCTAAGACTGATACCATCAACAATGCGATTATGTCATCGAAGCAAGACGGGCCTTATAAAAGTAGAATGAAGGATTTATCGATGGTTAAAATGGCAATTAACGTATAGGACAATTTTACAGTAAATACACTTTCACTGTCCTTTACACCAATTTGTCATTAGGATAATTTTACAGTACAATTTAGCTGTCCTTTACGCTAATTGTCATTTTAGCTATCGTTGCCCAGAAGCGGAGCGTCGCTGACTAAAGTTACCATCATCGCTGTTCTATTAAAATAAACGTGAAATGTACGGTTTACAAAAACTATACATATTGAAATACATAAAAAAAAATACTGAAATGAAGCAATAAACTCACAGCCAGGCCCGCTGGACCTATAGACTTAAAATTCGGAGGAAATATTTCTTGGATATCCTAGTGGTGCAATAAAAAAGGATTTTCGGATATTCATATTGATTTAAAAAGGATGAGTATCTGGAAAATATCGTTCTACGCCTACAAAGTTACGGGACTCCTCTAAAAAGGTTCTATTCTACAAGGAACCCTAACTATTAAAGGTGAGAACAGTGCTGACATATACGACCTCCAAGTTAATATGCCGGAGTGAGAAATGGTTGAGTTAGAGAGAGATGGAAATTTACATTAGAATTTTATATTAAAAATTGTTTTTCAAGGTAGGTTTTATGCAACGTACTTAACAAGATGTAAAAATTGACAGAAAACATTATGGCTGATTTACATTGGGCCAGCAAAAGTATGCCAGTAGAAGTACATTGATGCGATTATTTTCACAAAGAACATGGATGTTTTGGCATACTTATATAGTTATTGCATAGTTTACACATTAAATTTGGCCAATAAATTGCTAAATAAACTCTTTCAAAACTATTATGTACAGGTACATGATAGAGGTACTATATTTTTTTAGATTTGGGAAACCGTTTAGGAAATATTGAACTCGAAATATTTTTGCTAGAGTTGCGTGTACCCTTCTTCTCACCTACAGCTATAACTACAATTAATAAAAATCTGAAAACTATCTTAAATGACAGTACATATAACTTTTTTTAAAGAAAACTACCACGACTACGTAGAACTTGATTGAATTTTGAGATACAGGCGAATAATGTGGGTATACCTACTATAACTCATGGAAGACAGTTCCAAATAACTATTGAAAACTATCTCACTTATCTCCAGTCCAGTATCAATATTTTAGATATAACAGCAAGAAAGAGAATCACACCACATAAACAAAACACGACACATGACGCATAAAAACATTTTGCCAACGTCAGATGTCAGATGTGATACTTTACTTTTTTAAATAGAAACTAGACTAACGTAATGTGTCTTATTGTGTCGTAAGATTGAACTTACGCCATTCTAAATAAATAAATAATAATTAACTATTAATCCTAGGAAAAACTTAAAACTATTAGTATATTCCTTCTACCAAACAACATACAGAGAATATGAGAATGTCGTTAACTGTTTTCAGCTAATTTTAAGAATTTATTAAGTTTTCCAATAATACTCCAATATGCTCGTTTGTCTCATCGCAATGAAAAAATAACAATTTAGTCTGTTAATTCAAATAAACCGCGAAAACAATAAAGTCGTTTATTTGGTTGTTGACTCTACGCCTAACACCAAAACACCAAAAAACGCAATTAACAGTGAAACGAAACACCGACAAATCAAATATATTCAATTCCGGAGCCGTTTCACGAATAAATGTTGATTAAAATTTAATTGGAAAATACTGTCCGACCACTTTTACGGCTTTTTTGCGATTCCGCCGGAATATTTGCTTTGCTGTCACAGATTTTGTAAAAAAAAATGTCGCTATAGAATGTAACATTAAACCTTCAAATTTTTTATGTCTTTGCCATTTCTGGACACGTTTTATTTGGTTTTACACTAACAAAATTAAATGTACATTTTGCAACACTTCTAACTACGTAACGTAAACGATTTTAGAATACTGACAAAATGTATACAGTTGACATACGCTCGACGCGATTGTCTTGTAGTTAAAGTCAATTTTCGATAACGATAACAGAACGTTTTCGCAATGCGACATTGACAGTGCCTTTTAGTATTTTCATTGGACGTAATAGAATTGCCGTACTAATTTTGTGAATGAAAAGGAAAAAAAAAACAGAAAGAAATAGGTTTGTACAACGAGTACAAGGCAACGATAAACACACTTATATTATGTATGGAGAAACTCAGACTAATACGATAAACGTCGTAGGACCCGGTAAGTAAATGAAATAATATAAAATACCCCAGCTGGCAGCTACTTAGCGGTCCCCGACGTGGCGACGCTTGAATGAAAATATTAATACCTACTATAATTAAAGTTATAGGGCCAATACTTATTTCATTTTACTTTTTAGGGTTTTTTAAGGACTGTTTAGAGTCGGGGGTTATTTAAATTTTCATTTTTTTTTTGTGAAAACAGTCAAGTGGGTAGCTGCATGCTTAGAATAATATTTTTATAAATATGTTTTGGTTTTTGTACACTTTTTGCTGTTTGTTTTTCTAATAACTTAGATAAATAACTTTAGCCTTACTGAGAATTATCTACTGGCTTTGTAGAGAGGGCCATTATAAACTAAGATAGCGTCGTCAAAAATACATTATAATTATGATGAGGACGAAGAACGCACGTACATAATATTTGCATTCGTTTCAATTTGATCTATTAAAAAAACTTAGATTTTGAAGCCTAATATCATAGCGATATCTAAACAGGTTTCGTGTTTCCTTAGGCTGTCTTGGTAACCTTTGCAAATCTACAAAATTATAACGACAGTAAAATAATAAACAGTAAGCAAATTAATAAATATTTAATTTACCTACTCTAAAATCTACAACGATGAATACTCTAACGTAAACATTATTAAAACGTTGCATAGAATAACAAGTAAAAAAGTAACAATAACGAAAGTTTTCAATGAAGGGGATAAAAAGAGTATCCTTGAATTATTTATAAATATCTTGGTCTAAACAAGAAGCATTATGACGTCAAACGCGTAGTAAACGCATTTTTTTTGTAGTTATTTTCTGACTTTGGTAGTATAGTTCTGTTGATAATATCTTGAACTTGAAAAGTAATTTTAATCATTTTATACAGTGGTGTCAGTCCTGTTTTGTGGTTAACCGGGTACAGTTGGTTTAGTTTAAATACAGTTTATCTTTGCCAAAATTAAACCAAAATACCTAACCCGGTAATCGCCTGACCAAAATAAATTTAAATTGGTTCAGCGGTTAAGTTAATGAATGAATTTTGGCATGTAGGATACTGACAACATGAATATGTAAAAAACAAGCAAACAAATATGAGTATAATTTTGGATATAGCTAACTAAAAAAATCGTTCGTTTATTTCGAAAAAGGTCAGGTCTAAATCAAGGTGGTATGTGTATTAGAATTAGAAATAGTGACTCCTTGGTTCTTAGAAACTATGTGTGTTATATATATATGTTCGAAACTTACTAGAGTGTCCGGTCCATAAGAAGATTAGTAAATCTTGCGACTAGTCATCCCAGTAAAAAAATATAACTTCAAACCCAAGAATCGGCTTGGAGTCCAATTGAAAACGGGTTTAAGTCTAGTACACTCAGTGTATATGTATATACCCTTTTGTAGAACAAGTTAAGTCGACTTATACCCTTTTTTAACCAGGTCCCCAGAACTATTGTATTGCGATGATTAGGTGTCAGGTTGACTCCTTATAGGCTGAACACTATAAAATGGTAATTGGCGTATTAGGACAATTTTACAGTACAATTTAATTGCCCTTTACGCTAATTTTCATTAGAATAATTTTTACAGTATAATTTAGCTGTCCTTTACGCCAATCTTTAGTTACTGTACTTACTGTACTGTGCACGCCCACTTCCCATAATTTCCAAGTAAAGTAATACCTGAAACAAAACACAAGTTGAGCGAAAGTGAAACGCAGTCCGAGGATAAGTGGCCCAACTTCGTTATCAAGAAACAATTCAAGTAAATTAAGAATTTACCGCGAAACGCCGCGAATTTCGCCTCAGAAATACAATTTGTTGTAAATTTGTTTGATAACTTCGCTATCAACATGCTTACGTGAAATTTGGGTTTTACCCGTTTAAAACTAAGCAATAAACCTTTAATATAAAAGATAAGATAAGATAAGATTATTAATGTGCATTTTTAGGGTACCTCCAATTAACGGAACGTTAGGATGTTTTTTTTTCGCCTACCTCATGGCACGTGGTGTCGTTAAATAGGTATTTCAAAAATTAAAAAAAAAAACCATGAACGGATCCGTTCGTGAAATATTAAGATTTAAAGCGCTTATTTTTGACTCTAGTCAAGTGTCCCCCCCCCCTTCCATATACAACGAAAACGACAAATGTTTTTTTTTTCATCACTTACAACAGTTACAACTATTTTTAAAACTAAGCCTAAAACAATAGTGTAACTACTTTTAGTAGGTACTATTATGTTAAATTACATCTTAAATGAAAGCACATACCTATAAAGAACTTAAAGGGAAAACTATCACAACTATGTAGACTTGATAGGTTCATAATATACAAGCGACTGAAGTGTTTATACCTACTTAAAATCATTTCAATAGCATCAAAAAAGTTTAAATACCCTATTTTTTTTAAAAGCATAAGTAACGTTACTCTATGTCCTTTATTCCTAAAATATTATATGCTACATACCATGAATATGCAAGAGATGCACAAAAGCTCAACGAGAAGCTAATGCGATTACTCAGTTTGCAGCTTTTATCAGATATTCTAGAGCTTTCAAAGCTGCTATTAGCCTTAAGTCGAATATCATCATTAAGGTGTTATCGTTCAGAGCTTAAAGCGCACAGGGAGCTTTCGTGAGATGTAGTAAGCCGCGGTGATTTTAGTTTAAGGGGGCGTTTGGTTCATGTTCAGTTTTAAGTTGAAATAAAAAAAAGGTTGGTTTTTTTATATTATATATGAATGTGAGTAGTGTTGTATTTAAATACAAAGCTACATCTTTAGATCTGTTAGACAGTTTTTTTTCTACTTAAAATTTTAAATACAGGGTGTTACAACTTAACTAAAAAAAAAAAACATTTTTTGTATCAAAACTATAAAATAGAAAAAAAACATCTTTCTGTTTTTGTCCTTTCTAACAAAATAATCAGAAACAAAATTTGGTTTGGAATCACATACTTAAATAATACGAATTTATAAAACCAATATCCGTATTCAAAACGAACAAAATGACAACTCCAATTTATTTAACTGTTGACTAAGTAATTGGGTCGCTTTAAATAAAAATCTAGATTAGAAAAGCACTATCCTAACTAACTTTGTAGTATCAAGAGTCTCTGAGGTAAACGGCGGACAGATGGACAGACACATACGGCGAAACTGGTTCCCCTATGGAATCCCTAATAGTAATTTGTCCTAATAATTTATTATCTTTTCTTTTCTATCTTTTTCTTTTCTAATGTATCCTTTGTCCTAAAGCCATTTCCGCTTAAATTTTAAATCTTTGTAGTGTTGTTATCAAACCGAACCGCAGATATAATTGTAAAACTTAAAAAGTTGCCTGATTCATCTGAAAACCAGTTTAGGGCAAATGAAAATTCGGACAAACGATGTGTTAGGACAAACGTTATTAGGGATTCTGAGGAACACCCGGCGAAACTAAAAATATTTCATTTCATTTCAAACTACCAATAACGAGCTCCATTCAAAAACAAACTAACGGTTAGACAATAATCAAACCCGGGTTAACGCGTTCTCAATTAAGATGGAATAGTTAATCGCCTCGGCTTTTGTCTGGCCCGGTGGCACTTGACTGGGGTTTAATTGACAGGTAAATCTAAGTTCCGAAACTGTATTGGCATTTTGATGGTACAGTCAATTAATTATAAAAATCCCTCAAGGTAGAACGCAACGTTTCAAAAATATGTCCCTACTTATACCAGTGTAATAAGAACTTTGTAACATATTTATGAGAGGATTCTTTCGACACATATTTTTGCGCTTGACTTGAATAATCCAAATAGACTTTTTTTGATTATTTCTAAATGATCTGACAGGTGATTGACATGCTTGAATTTAATTATATTTGCATTGATTAAAATATTCCAAGGTGAATATGAAAGTTGAATAAAATTAAAAGGTTATTATTATTTATGTCATCTTAATAGGTTATTATGTCATAACTCAGTAATGAATTAATAATTTCAGTGTACTAAGGTTTCTAAAAAAGGCAAATTTTAAAAAGATACATTTTTTGTGATTTGCCCGTGCTAGTATTTACTTAATAAATGTAGATACAAACTGGGGTGTTATTCTCTCAAAAACAACAGACGGTCGGACGGACGAGCGAAATCGCAGCGGCGAGTTTAAGCAGTCCCGACAGAGCGGTCAAAACACATTTTAGCACGTGCATTTTACCATGCTGCTACATTGAAAATGCACGCGCTAAAATATGTTTTGTTCGCGCTGACGGGACTGCTTAAACTCACCGCTTGGACATTCACTCGTTCGTCCGTTCGACAGTCGTTGTTGAGAGAATCACTATCCAGCCTCACTGTTAACTGACCACTATAAAGTAATATTGAACAGTCAACAGCATAAATAAGTGACCATTTCTGCACCTTGTCACTTTAACGTCATGTTTAAAATGTTATACAAAATTGTGAAACGATTGAAAACACAAGGTGCAAAAATGATCATTTATTTATGCTTTTGACTGTGCGGTGACAAGATTTATTCAATTTTTTTTGTTGAAACGATTACTGACAGTAATAATTTTTATATCTTCTATATTTTTATTTATTTTTATATTCTATTTTAAATTAGAGTATGTAAAGTGAAGATAAAGCTAGGTAAGGTTAGGTTTGATTTATGACAATCCAAAACAAATCGCAGTTACTTAAAAAATAAAGGTATGACTTGCGATAATTATGACAAATAAATACTATGACTAAACAATTTTATGGCAGATAATTATTATTATTAGTTTTACAAGTGGTCCGTAAACTGTGTTGCTTATCGTACTTTAACTGTAGTGCGGTGCAACTTGTCTGCATATAAGACAAAGATCTGTAACCCCGTGAATCCTGTAGACAACCAACAGCTGACAGCCTTTCAGAGGCCATTGCTGTGACGTCATGAATAGCGCTCTTGGTTATATTAACTAACGTTAAGCGAAAGACGATTCAAGCTTGATCCTTGAGATTGGAGATAAAATAATATCAAGGGATATTCTCACACAAATTCAACTACTGCAGTAGACTGAAGAGACATTTTTGATCTAGGCTTGTACTTTGGGTAAAAAATAACGCTACATAGGTACAATTATGTCATACCTACACGCATTCATTCCCAGAGTGGGGTAGGCAGAGCAACAGAATTACTTACCAACAACTCTAAAAACTTGTTGTTAATTCTGTAACCTGATTTTGCACCAACAGGCTGAGATGTTTCCCAGCGTAATAGTGACAGGTTGCAAGCCCATCGCCTAACAGTACTACAAGCCTTTATTCCCTTAGTCGTCCCTTATGGCTTCCTCAGAAAGTCATGGAGTGGCACCATTCTAACCTGGAAACCTCACAGGGATAAAATACACATCATGACCAATAATTACTATGGCAGACGATATAGACCCAGATTCATTCATTGATGTTTTCCAGTGCGGGGAGCATAGAGGCATTCCATTTTAGTCCTCAGGGTTGGCAACGTATTTGCAGTCTCGAGATTGTTATCGTAAGATTGCAGTCTTAAGATTTCGATTGTCTACATATAGTTCAGAGTTCACTTACCATAGGGTGGCTTGTATCAAACGTAACTACTTAGATCGATTTATCGCCCCTGCATGCATCGTTAGAGCCGTTTCCGACATTCTCTCATTATTGTAAGATTATGACGCCCGTTTGCCTCCTTTACCAGTTCAATACAAAAAAAACAAAGGTTATCGATATTCCCGTTTCGGTACAGAATACAGCAATCGACTAAATTGATACCTATAACATTGTATAACGGCCTACCCTTTGTATGTCCAGCCTAGTTGCCTAATACGGCCTACTGTGATGACATAGGCTTAGTTATTTGAGTCTTGACGCACGGACAGCTTGCCAGACCTGGATCAAGGTGAATGATGAATGGTAGATTATTGGTAGCATAATATTATATTGTTAATAATATAATGTTACTTAACGGTAATTTCATAACATAATTAACTTAATAATTTAGGTTCGTTCGAATTAAATTCTGAATTGCAACAAATTATAGAATGGTAGAACCACCATAAGAATATCAATATTCTCAACTATTAAATCGATAAATTACTGCAACCCTACTAAAAGCAGTAGGAGCTGACTAAGTACTCTTAAACGGCTAAACCGATTCTCATGAAATCTAACTAAATACTATATTGCTTACAGTACCTTGGTACTGCAATGTAAGACCTTGTGCAGTGTCCACCTGGATCGCTACCACCATCTTATCCATTAACCTACTGCCAAACAGCAGTGTTCGCATTGTTGTGTTCCGGTTTGGGTATAAGACAGCCGGTGAAATGACTAGCATAAAGGCATTGAATTCCATCTTAGTAGTCAGGGTTGGCAACGCGTTTGCAGTCTTATGATTGCATTGCAGTCTTGTGAATGCGAATGTCTATGGGTCACAGTTTCCACTTACCATCAGGTGGTCTGTGTGCTCGTTTGTCTTCTCTATGACATAAAAAAGTAGATATCGAATAATTCTAAACTTTATGGGTACCCACATTAAATTTAAAATGCTTAAGGTCAGGTCGGGTAATTGCCTCACCGGAGTAAGTGCGACAAACCATACATATATATTTTTAGGAGATATTGTTGGTTTGACGGACTTAGCCCGTATACACACTTACCCCCACCTTACCTTCTACTGCTATGCAGTTGGCCGCCTTTTTGGTGGGATGGTAGTTTGTGACGGTCACAAATCAAACCCATCCTTACCTAAGTAATTAGTATTTAAGATTTAGCTTTCGATGAAGTAAAATTCAGTGAGTTTCAGTAAAACCCCGCTTCTTATCGACTTTCGGGTTAAGTAGAGAATACAACGACTGTCTAAATTGTTACAACATGTACCAGGCTTTCCATTGCATGTTCATTGAGTATTGAGGCCTGGCTGCCTAATACGGCCTATTGTGGTTCCATAGGCTTAGTAATTTGAGTTCTGACGGGCAGTGAGCTCGCCTGAATATTGGTAGAGCTACAACAATGTTTTACATCAAAATGGAGTGACAGGAATTATGCAGGGTGAGTCTGGAACGCTACATCTCGCATTGTTAAACATCGTTATCTTAAGGCACTGACGTCACTATTTTTGTAGAGATTTACCCCGTTACTTATAAACGTTGAATAAGCTCGGAATAGTTTATGCCATGCTTTGTCACGTTCTGTCAGATGCAAATGTCACAATTACAGATAAGGACAAAGCATGGCATAAACTATACCAAGCTTATTCCACGTTTATATGTAAGGGGGTTAGTGTTTATTTTAACGACTATCGAATTGTTGATGGTATTGTACTTACTGCCGTACTCAGAGACGTCAATTAAATTTAATGTTTGATTAAAGTTTCTACTGTCACATTCTTTGCCATAGCAATAGAATAAGACAGCACGTCACTAAACAAGCATTTTTTATTGCCGTCTCTGAGTGCAGCAGTTAGAGTTATATGTCATGTCATATCACTGACGATGAGTCAAAGACGATCACTACTAAAAATGTAATAAAAAACCGGCCAAGTGTGAGTCTATAAAATATTTTTATAGGTATAATTAATGTTTTTACTGACAGACAGACAGCGGGAAGCTACTTTGTTTTATACTATGTAATTCAAAAGGAACAACAGTTCAAAAATGTTTGCAGAAATGGCTAAAGAGTTCTATTCTCAACTCGTTCCCGGCGATAAATTCCGTGTCTCAGAATAGGTCACTTCCACCTGAGAGTCGGAAAGTTATTTATTGCATGTTGTTGTAACAAATTGTTTTGTTTGTAAAAGTAGAAAATAGTAAATACTGTTTGTAAGATCAAGAAATAGTGAAGTTGGTTACATTTCTACATGCTTTCAAGAGGATTATTTTTCAAAATAATGTAAATAGAGTACGTAAAAGCGATATCACTAATTTCGTGGATCCTATGTATAGTCTATACTTTTAGTCATTTAAAAAAATTTAAACAAAACAACCACGTGATATAGTTCGTCAGCCAATAGAAGCAGTCAGTGTTTTGCTTCGATTGGCTGACGTCAAAGTCGTCGTACGTCAAAGTTCGATAGAACAGTTTTGATTGGCTGTTTAACAATGACACGTGGTTTGGAATGTTTACATTTTTTTAAATACCTAAAAGTATAGACTATAGGGTCGTGGTGGCGTAAGTGGTGATGCGCATGTGTGAGCCCGGGAGCCAGAGGAGATGTAGGTTCGAATCCTACCTAAGGCCGACGATATTTTTTCGCTTTAATATAGATTATTTTTCAGTCATTAGGGATTTTTGACATCAGTGTACAAAACATCAATGGTAAACATCTTAGCCTATTAGTGCCCGGCCGTTAAGACGTCAATCTGTCATTCTTGAATAAATTATAACCTCAAACGCAAACATAGGTTATAAATTGTACGGTGATGACAGGTGTCACGATTGACTTCTTAAAGGCCGGGCACTATAATTGTGCAAAATGTGGTTACAGAATTATTAACAAGTTTTTAGAGTTGTTAGTAATTATGTAGCATACAATAAGCTCACGCCTTTATTCCCACTCTGGGAATAAAGGCGTGAGCTTATGTATGTATGTATGCATGTACAAAAAACTGGCTAAGTACAAGTCGGGCTCACACCTAAACTTTTCCGTACCAATTTTTTTCTGAGTCTTGGATGTTTTCCTCATATTTAAGTATGCATTTATTTATAATTATAATACTAAGTTTATCGTTGTCTAGTACCCATAGTACAAGCCTAGAGCTAAGTTTGGGACTAACACCCGTATTTATAGTCAAGAAAAGTAATTACTTGAGTAAAAGTAATGACTAAAGTACGATTTTTATATGACTTTTGACACTACTAATACTCAAGTAATTACTTTTCTTGACTATAAATACGGGTGTAGGTCAATTAGTGTGCAAATGTCCCCTGAGCGCCAAACTCAAAACGACTTACGGCCCGTTTCACAATCGACAAGTAAAGTATATTTGACAGATACATTTAGCCCTTTCTCTTTCTTATACTTCAAAATTGATAAGGAGAGAGACAATTTTAAATCTATACTAATATTATAAAGCTGGAGAGTTTGTTTGTTTGTTTGAACGCGCTAATCTCAGGAACTACTGGCCCGATTTGAAAAATTATTTCAGTGTTAGATAGCCCATTTATCGAGGAAGGCTATAGACTATATATCATACTCACATAAACCAAAGCGGAGCGAGAGCGGGTCGATTGTGAAACAGGCGTTTAATAATGTATTGATATAAAAGTAAGCCTTCTTTTTTACATTTTCTGTTAAGTTTCCAAGTCATAATTTGTTTCCAGACATGACATTAACTCTATCCCCGTAGGAAAACCCCTTAGAGATATCTACCTCCTCAAAACAACCCCACGCTAATGTACTTTGCATAAACCTTTACATACAAAAAATCACATTCAAAAGCAAACAGCATAAAAAGCTAAGCGAATCAGAAACCCAATACGTCGTTGGCAAAAAGGACGTAAGTCCATTAGGAGTTTCACCGCTATAAGCCCTTGTGGTGTTGCAGCGGCGCCACCAATTACTGGGGGTAATATTGACGTTACAAATAAGGTAAATCGATTTCCTTAAGACTGAAAGCGTTCTGAATGTCTTTCATTTGGTGACAGGAAGCTGGTGATTTGAGGGGTGTGCCATAAGCGGAAGCGGTTTCAGGTACAATATAAACACATAACCGTGTTTTTCGGTGCTTGGCCGTGGTTCGTATTACAAACTAAAAAAAATATATTTTATTAACATTTTAGCGTCACTTATTTAAAATATTATAAAGTTTACTTAGTCGTAGATTTCATAAAAAAAACGTCTGATTTTTAAATATTAATTTGCAGTTTCGCTAAAGGAAAAGGTAACATGTAACACGTAAAAAACAAGTTTTAAATAATGTTAGAGAGAAATGAAACTCGGAGACCGTTTAAAGACATATTTTTACACACTGGAAAAAATTGGTCATTTCAAACAAGATTGTGATTTTGTGATTGTTTTGCATAAGCGTCTTAATTCCATACGAGCCTGACAAGTCCTTAGATACATCAACTATAGTACATTGTTGTAGAGGTTAGAAAGTAAGCAATAGATGGACGAGTTAGTTCGAAAGCCGACGCGTAGCGTAAATTCATAGAAGGCCTGCTCATTCAATCTACAACTATTTATTGTTTTGGGGACCAAGAACAGGGTAGTGATTCTGTAAACAACGCCGGTAGTGCGGACTGTCGAGTGATACCAAGCGGCGAGATTAAGTAGTCCCGTCAGTGCGAACAAAACACATTGTAGCGCGTGCATTTTCAATTTTGCAGCACGATGGGTCGAACGTATAAGGCTGCTTAATTGAAAATGCACGCGCTACAATGTGTGTTGTTCGCACTGACGGGACTACTTAATCTCGCCGCTTGGTTTCACTCGACAGTCGGCACTACCGGCGTTGTTTACAGAATCACTACCCAGACCATCTTTCGCCACATTTTCGAGCAGTGGCGTGTAAAGATTTAAGTTAAATAACTAAAAAACTTGCAGTTGTTGCTATCATCTTCGGTTTATATAACTAATATCATAACTGTTGTATATTTTTTCGTTAATGGAGGGAAAATCTCTCCAGGTTGGCTCTTATTTTTTGAAATGACAGACAGAAGGCAAAGCAGCACACAGGGCACCTGATGGTAAGTGGTACGTGAGGGTAACTGATAAGCCTGTGACTCGCACCAACCCCCAGCGGGGAGCCAGGGCGCTCTGATTCCGTAAAAGTCATTGATTTTGTATTGAGAGTCATTTGGGCCAAAACGGGCGCGGCGAGTGTGGAGGAGGACTCTTTAACGTGTATTATAAATAATAAATATGTATTTAAAAAAATGCATGACTGTTTTTTGCGAAAATTACGTATTTTGCTAAATTACTTCATGAAAAAATGTAAGATAGTAGTATTTTTCGCAAAAACTGTATTTTAAAAGTTGTCACTCAATAGGGCTACTATGAATGTAGTTTATAAAAACCTTGAGAAACGAAAAACTCTTAAACATTACCAAAACTGATAATTTGAAACAAAAACGAACAATATGATTTTAAAGTGGTTATGTATTTGTAGTGCAAAAAAAGATTTTCTAATTATTAAAAAAAAAACAATATCATAGTCAAGCTTACAAATATATACGTATATAATTATAGTAAATGTTTAAATTGTTAAGACCTATAGATGCAGAGATCTTATAATGTGTTAATTGCTACCCTAATTACTAATTTATATTTGTTATTTTATAAATTTATGTTGTTTAAATTACGCGTCAATACCCTAACGGGGTTGTACTTAGAAATAACTTTCTTTTGTGCAAAATGCAATAAATAAATAAATAAAAATACAAAGTAATTATTAACCATTAAGAGTTACCCTGCTTCTAATTTCATCTTATCTCAGTGTGTCCCTTTCCACAGCATGATATCCCCCGCAACTGTCTCGCTCGTTAGCGGCATTGTGGCCACCATTACGAAACTCCTGCAGTCCGTTAAATAGATTCCAAAAAAAGGCATCTGTGTTACGACGTGTTCTTTGATCCCGTCGTTAAGGTTTCATTTGGCTTAAATACCACTAGCTAACTGATTTTATACAAGCTTCTGCCCGCGACTCCGTCTGCGTGGAACTCGTTTATATCGTAGCTCCATACAAATTTTCACCCCCTATTTCACCCCCTTAGGGGATGAATTTCGGGAAAAAACTATCCTTTGTCCTTTTCCAGGATTCAAACTATCTTTGCACCAAACTTCACCTAAATTGGTTCTATATGGTATATTTATAATACAGTATGTAAACTTACTAAAACCATTTATTTGAACCCGAGCATGTCTAGGCGATAGATAAGCTTGGGATATATAAATTATTTAAATCTTAACACTTTTTCAAATTTAAATAAAGAATGCACTGAACGCAAGTTCCATAATCTATTACGATGAAAACATTACATACGGGTCTTATAATGGGCACTGAACAACGATGTAAACATTACACATGGGATGATACTTTTAGGGTTAACCGACTTTGAAAAAGGTGAGATGTTATAATTTTTATGCAATGATAAAATTAAAAATATTCGACACACACTAGCAAAAAAATGTGGTAAAACACTTAACTCAACTAGCCTAGCAACTGGTTGAAAGAGATGGTTTTAGTAAGTTTACATACTGTATACTAGCGCCCACCCTCGCTTCGCTCCGTGGTGAGTTATCTGTGATTGGGCAATTCCATGGCAGAGAGTAACGCAAGTTACCAATTTCTAGCATTCTGCTTGTTTTTTTTTATTATATTTCGAAATAGAAGGATTTATTTATCTCTATATACGTGTTTATATTGATATCTAGAAAAATATGAGCATTCAAAGTTTCAAAAAACACTCGTTGAAATGGTAACTTTCGTAATTCCACGATAATGTATATCGTGGAATTACCCGATTCGTGAAAATTGATCTAACTGATGGTGGAATCCATAGTTAAGGAGGAGCTAGACAGACAGACAGACAACAGACGCGAAGGGATTTTTTGTGCTTTTGTAAAGATTTACTTATATGAATTAATATTACCTATACTTAGATTCAAAAACTTCATACAACTACAACCCAGACCGATCCTTCATCTTTCCAACTCTTTTATACGAAGAGACATACAATTTATTCAAATCCAAAATAATAAATTACATCTCCGACCGAACACAATACCTATACATAAATCTCCCTTATCGCATTCACTTATACGATTTCCAGACTTGAGAAGGGTATGCTAAGGATTTGGCCTGGATTACGATCTAGATTTATCCCGGCTTAGGTATGATTGACGGATTGACGGAGCATTTTTCATTACATTGACAGTGTGATGTGGATTTAATAACGCACGTTTGTAAAGGCCTTTATTAGGTTAAAGATGTCAATTGAAATTGAAAATGTCTCTCATCATTAAGTAAAAAAAAAACGAAAACTCGTAGTCTTCCTAAGGCGTTGAGTATCTTGCAGATCATTTCACCCATCGATTTTCGCTTCTTGCGCTATTCACTCTTTTATATTCATAGGTATGGTCACTACCAAATAAGCTAACCACTTCTTCTTTAGAGGATCGAGAACCTGATTTTGTTCTAGAAAATGCGATAACGTTTGTCGCCTTTTCAATCTGGTCCGAGTAATAATAGGTCTATACGTCTTCTTCTTCGAGAAACAAAAACGATGGTCCTGGCCTACAACAATAATCCAATTTTACTTATCACAATATTCTAAAAAAATGATAGCTGTAGCTATAGCTAGAGTTTAGAGCAATCGATTTTAGGCCAAACAGTACATAATACCCAGCAATTATAGCAGTAAGGTATCATATTTTAGAATAATGTATTGAGGAAAATTGGACTACTGTTTGCAGGCTAGGACTATAGTTGTTTTTTTTTATAATAACTACAACATACTCAATTGATCTTGATTTGAGGGTGAGAAACGTTATCGCCCGGAGGTTTTTAATGATTTTTTTGACAGCTTCTCGACTAAAGCGATATTGTACAATCCTCTTAATGTAGTTTAACTGACTCTTGTTCTATCATTACCTTGTTTTCCTACTCTTTTTTTCCAATGAGATGTGCCATATAGGGTAAACTCACCAGTGGTCAGACAGAGACAGTCGTCGAGCTTATTATAAGTGCGAAGAGTGGGAACTTCCCACTCATACAAAGTATAGGCAGAGGCCGAGTGGCTGACCACTGGTGACTTTACCCTATACTGCCCTCCTAAGGCCAATAAGCAGTATCTTAAATTCAATTACCAAAGCAAATCAATTCTATGTCGTCAACAATAAAGTTGATTTTACTACAGGAGGTTTATCTTAGTTAGTGCGTTTTAGCTTTGGACGGCAGTATATGCCACATCTCATCGCCCCATTACACCCATGTTTTTAGCGTTAGGTTAGTTATTCTGCCGAACCAAATTTAAACTCCAGTAAGTGAACACAAACACCACCATAACATGGTCTCCAGCCTTGAGGAGCTGTGAGGAGATGGCGTCCTAGTTATGGTGGTAGATTTGTGCACTTACTGCTTTTTAATTTTGCACGGCAGTATTGCCATTACATTTGCACTCGCAACTGACAGTATATTTAGCAGTTTTGTTTCATAGATAAATGAAGTTCAAGCAACTGGTACTGCTCCTTTCCTGTTATGGTAAAAACCTATGAAGTCATAATAGGAAACAAGCAGTTCACACGTTCGTCACACTGTCTGGTTACCCTTTATTAAAAAAAACGTCGGCTGAGGTCACTGACCCGCAACGAACCGAAGGTCGTAGAGAGCTGAAAAACAATGGATCGAGGTTTCCCACGATCATTGCTTCAGATGTACTTAGGAAAACGAGTACAATCAACACTTTACCTAATCAGAAGAAGAGCAGAGTTTAAAATCAAATGACAGAAATCTGATGTATTCCAACTTGGAAATCTACTGTCAATTAAAGAAGCAGTTGAATGTCGTGACAATAAAGTCTGAATTCAAAGAGTGGTTGCGTGTTGTAATGCTGCAAGTGATTTTGGATTTTAACATGAGGGTTATTAGAGTTTATTTTTGTTAACGATTGCGTTAGGTTGTGTATAACCCTGGTTGCACTGTTCCCATAAGAGTCACGGCAATAAGTAACGTTAGTTAGAGTTGTATTGGAACTAGCATTGTTAAGTAATACAACATTTCTCTCACACTAAGGCTAATACGTCCACTTCTGGCCTTAGGGCCGTATTATTTAATCCAAGCTTGAGTCGGAAACGCGTTAAAAAAGACAGTATTTCATTATTTGATGTTTTCTTTGTTTGAGAAAGTCATCGTAAGACATCCTTCTTCTTCTTCTTCAAGTGCCTCTCCAACTAGTGAAGGTCGTATTATGATGTCCACGAATTATTTATCCTATCAAATATTTTCCTATTTTTTTTTTAAATAAAAAACAAAACATTAAAAAAAAATCCAACTCATGTCAAACCGCTCTCAGTCATAATATTAACCGTCAGTAAAATTATATTATCATGTTAGTATCCCTAACAAGAGCTTCAAATTATATAAAACAAAACTTAATTAATTCACGTACAAACTTTTGTGTTCCACATATTGATAAAGCCTTATATAATAACGTTATCACAACCCTTTGAGTCGTCTTGCTTATAAGCCTAGGTTTAAATCCGGGATCAAACTGACGTCAATTAACTGCTAAATCCTATTACACAGCGTTATGTGAAGCTTTAACACATAAGTTTGGGCAATAACAAACGAAACTTCTCGGGCTTAACCGACTTTGGAGCTTAAAAGCGTATATGTACTTGGTATTTATACTTGTGAAGTTAAACCTCTTTAAGGGACGCATTTTAGGTTATCTTTAATAGTTTATTCATCATCGTTTTTTATTTACACTGACATTTTAATTGCTTCATCACCAAAGCTTTTTTATTGCACAGAGATGGACGAGTATTCAATTCATCTATACTATGTAATATTATAAAGCTGAAGAGTTTGTTTGTTTGCTTGAACGCCTTAATCTCAGGAACTAATGGTCCGATTTGAAAAAATTCTTTCAGTGTTAGATAGTCCATCTATCGAGGAAGGCTATACTAGGTGACACGTAAGACGTAATACAAAATGTTATTTTCCGAATCTACTCATGATTACGATCAACTATTAATATGGGACCAACTTCGAAAACGTAAACATAAAATCGACGTCTCCATACAAATTGTGAAACCAGCTGATTGCTTTTAGTATAGGAGATTCAATTTTTTTCTACCGATTTCGATATTAGTCCCATAGTAAAAGTTGATAGTACTCATGAGAAGATCCAGAAAAAAAAAATTGTATTACGTCTTAGGTGTCACCCTGTATATCATAATCACATAAACCGAAGCGAAGCGAGGGTATCTCGCCAGTCTGATCATAATGTGAGTATTCATAATCTCAATACCTACTTTAAATGTCCCATATTTTTGTTAAGTATTCTTTATCGCTTTCTGACAAATTAAAATGTCACAATCAAGGATAAGGACAAAGCATATTTTTAAAACACTTTAGGTATCGTACATATCAAGAGGGAATAAGTTTTAGTAAAATTACAATCCTGTAAGCAGAATAAAAAAGGTTCGTCACTTTTCAACTCTATTTCAACTCTGATAAGGTCCAAAAGTGACGAACCTTTTTTTAACCTGACTATACTAATAGGTACGAGCGTTCATTTGGGACCCATTTCAAGAAAAATATGCTTGAAGTCGTCAATTTGATTGGAGATGTCAAGTCATTTGTGACTTTTAGGAAATTTAACCTTATTGTTGTAGAACATCAGATTGACTTTGGACCTAAGGTAAATACAATGGTATAAATAGTACTTATGTAGAGAAATAAATACTTTAATATATAGAAAACATCCAATACTCGTGCTCCTCTTGGAAATATTTGCCCATTAACTGGGAATCGAACCCGGAACGGCTAGCTTCGTAGACAGGGATACTACCAACTAGGCCAACGCATCGTCATATCCCTCTCTCCTTATTACCCTTACGGCATTTCCGTACCCTTTATTTGGACACAACTAACACGTATTTGCTTTGGTCTTACTTAAGATCACAATAGTGATCAAGCAACTATAAGTAAACCAAGTGCCAAGTACTTTTCCTAAGCATTCTACCCCAAGTTATCTGTCGGGCAAGTTGACACAGCGCTTACAGAGGCCGCCACTTACAACTATGTAAACTTTAGATAAAAGCTCGCGAAGCCGGGACAGCGATTGATGGCCGAAAGCTTTGTTAAGTCTCACGAAAAACTTGATAAATATAACGTTTGTGAAAGCTAAAGTGTTTTTGTGAAATGATGGATTGACATAAATAAAAAACGTTTTGGATTCATGCATTATTAAACAACATGAAAACTTTGCAAGTAAAATGTCTTAATAGTTAATTGACACCTTTTATTTCGTATAGAATCAGAGAAATTTGCCAAATAGTAACAATAGTTTGCTATAGAAGGAATAAAAGGTGACCCAGAATAACTCCCTGAGCGACAACTATGCTTAAAATTAACTTATTTTAACAAAATCATTCGTGTTTTCAATTCTATTGAATAAATTTAGTTTAAATTACAAGTTGCATTTTGATTATTTTACTACAGGCTTGTTCTGGACATTGTCTGTAAGGCATATTTTCAAAGATACTATTCTAACGGCTTCGTCATGACCTGTAACTCGTTTATGTGACACAGAGGTCAAACCAAACAAACCTTGAATGTGTAATAATTACAGTAGTAGAGACAGTCAGCGTTGAAAATAAGTATATAGGCTGTTTTTAATGTCACGCGGACCGTCAGTACGGATCGATAGATCTGTATTTTGTTTTAATTTTTTTATGGCATAGAGAAGACAAACAAACACACAGGCCACCTGATGATAAGTGGAAACTGTGACCCATAGACATTCGCATTCACAAGACTGCAATGCAATCCTAAGACTGCAAATGCGTATCCAACCCTGAGGAATATGATGGAATGCCTCTATGCTAGTCATTACACCGGCTGTCTTATCCACACGCACTGCTATTTGGTGGTAGGTTAATGGATAAGATGGTGGTAGCGATCCGGACGGACCCTGCACAAAAGCTTAAGCTTAGGCAGCGTTTTAGAGTAATGCCGGTCCGCGCGGACGACCGTCATTATCTGTATTAGATCGGTCTGTGCGGAGCGATCCGTACTGACAGTCCGCGTGACAAAACCAGCCACTAATATTACGGTAAGTTTTATTAATAAAAATACCTACACTTAAACCAAAATGTAGTAATCACAGCGAATGTGCGTGATTTTGATCTCGAATTCGATCATCGACTATAGTTGCATTGACGTCAGTTAAAAATTGTGATTAACGACCATACGTCGTTACCGATCAGCTATCAAAGAACACATATCACAGAATGTCTGTTTAGTATAAATGGAATATTCTGCCTATACATACACGAAGTTTTCGCAGGAAAAGGTCAATCAAACTTGTCTTACACAGAGAAAACACTTACCTTTAAGTCAACATTTCAACTTGGGAAAAAAAAAACAAATTTTTAAATACATTTTTGTCCCCGCGATAACGACGTATTTTAACAACTAACTAATATATAGGATTATGTTTAGGAATTTTATATATTGATATTTAAAGAAATAGCTATTAGTGTTGTACTTATTTGGCTATTCATTGTAAATTAATTATTTCTCAATCGCTCAAAGGTTAACCGGAAGAGATCCCTTAAAGGGATAAGTTCGCCTTTGTACATTCCTGTTATATTTTTTGTCTATTTTATAATTGTTATCTCTTGTTTGTACAATAAAGTGTTTACATACATACATACATTCACGATACAACACGACGATTCACGATTCAGGCATTTCATATCAAAGGATTGTATTTTGAAACCAATTAAGCTATTATTTTCAATTAACTCACTAATGCGCTAATTATTGAACATTCGAACCTAATTACTAAAATGCGTTTGTTAATTACGTATTTGGAAACTTCCTAATTGACAATGCACATTTAGTGGCGGTTATTAATTTTGAAACTACAAAGTAAAACTGTGGATTAATGTTTTAGTACGCCAAAAATAACTAACAATAAAATTATTTATTCATTATTTTCTAATATTTTTTTTTTTTTTTTTATTTATTTGTATCAACAAACAGTCACAACAAGGAATTAAATTACAAAAACAAACTTAAAGAATTAGATAACATTTGTGTGACCAACACCGTTAACCACAATTACATAATATTATACTGCCGTCCATTATCTAAAAGGCGGCTAAATACAAGAGGGTCATTTTGAGTTATGGCCAAAAAACATGGGAAACCATGTCTCTGAAAACTGGTGAGCGATATCCCTGTACTTTTTTTTGTATACTAATATTCGAGACTTGCTCTATTTTATACATATACATTTGATATGGTTTTCCTTATTTTTATAGCTGAAATCTTCGATTTTCCTTTTTAGCTATGATACCGTAGAATTTTATAAATTACGTTACATAGCTTAATGGCGGTTAAAGTATGTTTAGCCGCCTTCTAGTTCAGTAATTTAGGTTATTCACCATAGATTGTACAAATATAAAAAAGTTATATGAAAAACATAACTAAAAGGCGGTTACATGATATACCCGTTTTTTAGCTATGTATGCCTAGTTAATCCTGTGCAAACAGACATGACTATAAGACGGCCATACGACTTTAACGGCCTTCTAGTTTAAAATGAGTGCATATGGCAGAATCAAATATACGTTTTGTATCATCAATGCTAGAGAAAAAGGCAGTTAATTGAAGAACAAATAAAAATAACTGCTTTTTTGTTATGGATTGCAATCGAAGGTTGTTACTACATCCAATGACTTCGGGTAGTTGCTAAAAACACAGCGAAATTAAACTTAATAAAAACACCATTTACTATGTTGAAATCAAATTCATTCATACAAAATACAAAAATCTGTATAATAAAGGAACAAATTGCAAAGGTACACTGATAAAATCACAGTTTAAACACGTAACTTTCTATTGCTTAGCTACTAAATAATACCTTACTTTAAACTTATAAAAACAAAAAGAGATCAATTGCTCATTCTTAAAATAGAAGGCTGTCATCAGTAAAAACACTTGGAACTTTAACAAGTAGAATATCAAACCTAATCTCAAAATAAAACCGAAACCTTCTGCGGTTAACAGACATCCAATAAGTAATAAATAAAAAGAGGGGTGTTCGTTTATAACGTGTATCTCTATGTCTATGTATTTGAGTGTTTATTTGTGGCATCGTAGCTCCCAAACAGATGAACCGATTTAAATGCGTGTTTTTTTTTAAAGCTGTTTTTTTAAGCTAGGTTTTATGAAAACCGCCAGAAAACCTGCTTTCAAATAAAAATAACCGCATCCAAATCGGTTCACCCCTTTACGAGCTACAGTGCCACAGACAGACACACACACACTCACACACTTACACGTCACACTGTTGAACGAAACACGAAACCCTGACGCAAAAAAGAGGGGTGTTATACCCTCTTTTTTGCGTCAGGGTTTAAAAAAACGTCCTTGTGACACGCTTTATTTTTACCAACTGTACTTGTATCACTTATAACAGACTCGTTATTTAAATTAAAAGAGTCAAACGAGACTAAATTTGATGAACCTACCATTAGGCATTGAAGAGTTCCTACGTATAACCATCTCCAGTATTCCTCGTAATACCAACTCGATGATACCATAATATTGTTTTGTCATCGGAATAACCTGTATGCAACATGTCAAGTCGATCCGCCAATTAGAAGTAAGTAGATAAAAATCGACTTCGCAGACAAAATTGAAATGCTGAATACAGCTGCGCGGAGGGCAACCTTCAATTGCTGGAGCAACCTCTTTCTCCTTCAGTGTTAGGAAAATGCTGCATTGATACTCTTTGAGATGAGCATTGGTTTTTTGAGAGGGTAGATCGTGCTGCCACTGATAAGAACAATGATGAGGGCTTGCAGCACTGCATTATCGCATAGTCATACACCTCCCCTGTTTCGAGGAACAAACGAAATTTGGGAGTCTTATCGTAAAATAGAAAACCGTTTTTTTTGGGTTTTTTTTTCAATACCGTTGCCAGGTTTTTTGCATAGCAGCATCGCCATTGCGAGTAGTCCCATTAACGACGCGTCTAAATATATAATTATTAGGTCCTTACCTAGGAAATTGGCGTTTTTTTTCGTACGGAATTTAGTCATTTTAATTTTAACTTTCAAGATCTTTTTTAATTTCATTAATACACTATGTTACAAAGGTTATGTATACAAATAATATGGTTAAATTTCTAACTTGATGTTTAAAATTTAAGTGTGAACTCAACTCTTTTCATGTGCTGCGAGTTCAAGTGTTTCAATTACGCAGAGTTTTATGAAGCCAAATATTTTTAAGTAATTAAGATATGTATAGGTAATCTAACTTAGAAGTGTCCAATATTCCTGACAGAATTTGGTTTGGTTTGTATTTGACGTTACAAAATAATCCGCAAAATTAAATGTATGAAAACCACAGTCTTCATAAAATTATCCATATAAAACGCCAATTTCATAGGTAAGGACCTAATATATCTCATCCGGTAGTCTGATCGAATACAGCTGCGCAAAGGATGACCTTCAATCGCTGCAGCAACCTCTTTCTCCAGTGTTTGGAAAATGTAGCAGTGGTTTTCCTGACACAGAAATTGATGCTCTTTCTGATGAGCATTGGTTTTTTGAGGAGGTCGATCGTACTAGATTTCTAAGTACGAGGCGTCTTTGTCATGCTCCTGGCACTGATAAGGCCAATTATGAGGGCTTGCAGCATTGCATTATCGTATAGTCCTACACCTCCCCTGTTTCGAGGAACAAACGAAATTTGGGAGTCTTATCATACCAAAAACCCGATTTTAAAAATTTCTTAGATTTTTTTTTTAATACTGCGTCCAGGGTTTTGTTTGGTTTGGTTTGTTTTAGGAGCGCCAAAGTTCATATAAAATTGCAAGTTAGATTATTGGAACTCCGAAATTGTATCTCATAGAATTTTACAACCTAATGATCACTCTTCATACTCTTCATATTTTTTTTTAGTAGAAATGATCGGAACTTATAATCATCTGAACTTACAACGCCAATATTCATGGAACCGTACACTTTTCACAATTTCTTAAATATCTTACGTGTAGATAAAATTAAGTTAGGTTGGTTAGATTTATAAAAATCTAAAATGTAACAGTTTTTTGAAAAAATTCTTTATGAGTTGCGATAATTATTATAACTTAAAAAAGTATGAACAAAAAAGTACCTATGAGCAAATTTTTTCGGAGTTATGATGAGTATAGTCACAAATCGTTATATTTTGTATAAAAAATCGAAAGACCAACTTTATATGAGCCATTTCGTGTTCTCCCATTAACGACGCGTCTAAATATATAATAATATATCTCATCCGGTAGTCTTATCGGATCGGACTAGGTTTAGTTTCATGGGCTTCCCTACTATAAAGCGAGTGGGGGACCAAGCTACAGTAACGAAAGTTTACTTGATAGTAGGTATTAGCTAGACCTAACTGCCCTTTTGAGAAATTTTAACTTTACGTAGACGTTTTTCTTGGAGGCAGCGGCATGGTGGAATTGGCGGAAATCGACGCCCGCGCCGCTTGCGAAGCGACCAGAGGGCCCAGACAAGATGCATTGCGCTAACTATCGTTTCTATTCGTTTAGTTTTTAAACCAATCGCGTCACTGGCACCTCACGTGACTTTTCGTATCACGTCATTTACCAGTGACGCGATCGGTTTAAAAACTAAACGAAGAGAAACGCTAGCTAGCGTAGTGCATCTTGTCTGGGCGCTCAGCTCTTTAGATAAGCACTCCAGCGACTGACTTTGGCCGACGCCGTCAGCCCGACAGGCGAGACAGGGGATAGGGCGACTGCTGCGCGGGGAATGAGTTGCCGCCTTTTAGTTAGGCAATGTCGTATAGCCGCCATTTAATGAAGCAAGAATTGATTTTTATTACTTTGTTTTCTATATTATAAAACCGTGACGGCATTTAAGGTATGTATTTTGATAAAAAATAATAAAATTTACATACAAAAAGGCGGCTATTGGATTTTAACCGCTTATTTCTTATGTAAACACGGATAGACCGCTTTTTAATCTAGGACCTCTTTTGCAGTTGAATATTACGTTCTTAAGCTTTAAGATGGCTAAAGTCCAATAGACGTTTTTAAGTTGTGGAAAATAAAATAGCTGCTTTTAAGTCTTGTACCGTAACACGTGTTACGTTTAAAAATTGGCAGTTATCGACTTTTAATCGCCTTTAAGATAGGTAAGTGTTAAATAACCGCCTTTTTGGTAGTAATATCCCAAAAAATCTGAATTTAGCCGCTTTTCTGAAGGCTGTATCTCGGTTGTTTTTAAAGATATTGAAACCAAACCTAGATAGATCGATAGCTAATAAGTAGCTGAATCACCCTGTATATATAACTCAAAAAGGTCATAAGAGCCTTTAGCCGCCTTTTAGTTAATGGACGGCAGTATAGCAGTCTGCGCCCGGCGAGTAGTGATTCTCTCAACAACGACGGTCGGACGGACGAACGAGTGAATGTCCAAGCGGCGAGGTTAAGTAGTCCTAGTAGTAGGAAAACATAGATCCTGTGTAGCCAAATGTCAAGCGTACCCCCTTTTTCTTCTGTGTACAACACTACTTGTAGCCAATATTAAATAAACCGCACATCACTGCATACTTACGCACACTAATGCAGAGTCACACATTGACACACCTAAAAAGTGGTACACTTTTGAAATTCAATCGAAAGCGGTCATATATAGACGACTCTTTTTAACGGATGTCATTTGTATCAGGTGCGAAGAGTACTATTCTATTAGCCGTTTTTATTCTCCCTACCTCTATGGAGTTAAACCTGCAGCCTGCTAAAATGTGTACACAAATATACTAGGAGCTACAGCAAGATCATTTATACCTGTATCATCTCCCTGCCCTGTTCGTGGTGCCACTAGAGTTGGGTACAAATTTAAAACAGGTTGGAAGACGTAACTCATTTCTTAAAATGAGTTGGTACAATATAATGTCCTACCATAAATGAGGTGAGCGCAGTCTTACACTGACACTTAGAGTAACTTGATTCGCTACTCTTACACCTACGTATTTGACTTATTTTACTTTGGCGACGTTAGCGTAACATTATTATTGTAGTAGTGGTAGGTCCTTTTGCAGAGTGCGTCCGGGTCGCTACCATTATCTTGTCTATTGGCCTACCACCAAGCAGCAGTTTTTACATTGTTGTGTTCCAGTGTAGGGATTAGACGAGCGGTAAAATAACAAAAAGGAAATATTTAATATTTGTCCTCAAAGCTCGCAACGCATTTGCAGTATTAAGATTGTAGTCGTTAGATAAAAAATGTAGGTCACGGATCCTACTTATCATTAAGGGGTCTATGTGCTCGATTGCCTCATCTTTGCCATTAAAAAAATGAAATGGTGTGACAATCTCACTAAAGGAGTGTGACATTTGAGGTACCTCATGTAGGGAAACTATCTAATTCGTAGAAATAAATTTAATATAATTATCTTAAAACCGAAACGGGAGATTTGTGATCATTATACCCTGAAATGTGTTTTAAACGCTCTGAAGAAACAACTTAAATTTGCTGGTTAATATGAGCTGCATCGATTTAAAAAGTGATACGCTGAGGAGACATCCAAGCACGTAGAAAAAATCGTTTAGGTTCACTTCGTCCATATTAACATTTAGTTCACATTCCTACTTCGTCAGCAATCCCATTTCGTCCACAATCAATTCCCAATCCGTCTACTTCCTATGTTGTCAACATTCCCATGTCGTCCATATTCTCATTTCGTTCAAATTCCCACTTCGACCACACTTTATTTATGTTTTTATTCTACTTATTATTTTACTTTACGCGTGTTAGTTAAGCTAAGAATGTTGACGAAGTGGGATTGTGGACGAAATGGGATTATGAGCGAAATGAGAATGTGGACGAATTGGAAAAAAGGATGAAACGGGAATATGGATGAAATGAGAACGTTGATGAAGTGAACCTAAACGGAAAAAATGAAATGTGACAGCTGACAAAGAGTGTAACATTTGAGGTACCTCATGTTACAGCACATCCCTACGCGCCGAAGACACAGATACTTAGTGTGGGCCGTTCACTGTGACATTATTTATGAACTCGACCGAGCGACTGACAGTGAGTGATGACTGCACATACTTGGTACTTCGCATGCTTAGTAATAAACGGGCCTAACTCAAAATTGGATTTAAATTAGTTAAAGTATTAAAACGGCTTATAACTGACAGCACTTTCGGCTCTCTTTCTTAAACCAGCCAAAATCGCGTATTAAAAAGAGATGGCATGATTTACTACGTTTCACTTTCAACACAATTTGGTGCTAAAGCAGCTAACTTCAGTCATGTTCCGACCGGCTTTCGAGCAAGACGTTGTTTTCGTGAGTCATTTGGAGATAGATCGTTATTGGATTCGGGATTACGTGAGTATTTTGAATAACTTTTTATCAAACATAAGCATACTTGGAATTACTTCGTTTTAGCATAAAATCAAACGCAAGATGAAGTGATGTATTTCGGATTACCTCGTTTTATTACAAATAATACTTGAATACTTGGTGTACTATTTAGGCATGCATCAGTTTATTATTGCAAGGCAAGGTTTAATTATAGAACTATGTCTTGATGTATCGTTTTATCATTTTTTCTGTCGTAAATTGTGATTTTACATTAAGACATCAGTTTTTTTATCATGAAATAGAACGCAAAGTACGTGTTTCATTTTTAGTTATATCAATTTATTAGTATGATAAATGTTTGTATTTCAAATTACTTTGATTTAACTTAATTTTAGCATGAGAAAAAATACAAGAATAAAAGAAATAATGCGGCTTGCTGGTGCCGTTGATGAACAAAATCAATTCCCCGGTATACCGTGCTTGGATGCCGAAAACACTTTAAATACGTCTACGAATGATTTCGTAAGTGCGCATTATAAACTATCTTAGTACGAGTATGAGTATGATTATCGTTTTAAAATTATCGATGTTTAATTTTGTATTAACGTTTCTTGTTTATGCAGTCGCTTAATATCACTCAAGACTCCCCTTTTGTTGTTCAAAATGAGAACACTGGAAAAAAAGATGATGAGAATTGTTTTGCTTGTCTCGCTGATGAACAGAGACGCCATCCTGGCATATCGTGTCTCGATAATGAAAACTGTTTAAATGCGGCTACAAACAGTTTGGTGAGGATTATAAATTGTCTTATTTTTAGTATGGTTATTACTTTAAAATATCGATGCTTAATGTTGTAATTAACTAATAATCTGTTTTTTGCAGTCGATTAATATCACTCAAGACTTCCCGCCTCTTATTAATCAAACTGAGATCACCGGAAAAAAAGATGAAAGTGACGTTATTGAGAATGATTTTGCTGGTCTCGCTGATGAACAGAGACGCCATCCTGGCATATCGTGTCTCGATTCTGAAAACTGTTTAAATGCGGCTACAAACGAATTGGTAAGTGTGGATTATAAATTAACTTACATTTAGTATATTGCTTTAAAATATCGATGATTGATAATGTAATTAACAAATAATCTATTTATTACAGTCTAATAGTATCACTCAAAACTCCAAGTCTCTTATTAATCAAAATGAGATCACCGGAAAGGAAGATAGTGACATTATCGAGAGTTCTTCTACTGATCAGGTATATTATGGATTTAATCCGGGATTGCTCTCAAACCGTCGCCATTCCTATGAGACAAGAGACGTGATGCCTGACCCAAGGTACGTGTTCTCACCTATAAATTCAGGGGAGAGTGATATCGACCTGAGTGATATAGACCCAACATTCAATACAGATAATTTGCATCATAGTCCTCCTAAAGTTATTGCAAAATCATCATCATCTGGATCTTCATCTCGCAGTTCTTCTTCTAGTTCAGACAGTTCTAGCTCTACGTCAGCTTCTGAAAATTTATTACAATCGCCAGATACTACTAAAAAACGAGGTCGAAAGAAAACTAGAAACCCGCAAACCTGGAAACAAAACAAAGTACAGAAGTTACGAAATAGCGGTAAACCCTATACGTCGTTATCTACTTTATCCAAATCGATTCCCGGTCGCAGCGTCAAAGCTCCTTGCTCTGAAAAGTGCAGACTTAAGTGTAAAGAAAATATTAATGAGGAGTCACGATTAGCCTTATTCAATGCTTTTTGGGAGTTAGCGGACTTATATAAACAGAGGGCTTTTATTGGTTTATGCATGATGGATATACAACCCAAGTATAGGTATACGAATGCTCAAAACCCAAGATGCTTTAATAAAGCTTATCACTTCACTGTTGATAGTAAGCGAATTCGTGTATGTAAGACGTTCTTTAAAAGCACCTTAGATATTACCGATAGAATGATCCAAACAACGAAAACTAAATACGATGCAAATGGCATGGTACAAGAAGATTTTCGTGGGAGGCACGAAAATCATAAAAAAATATGCACAGAGTTGGTAAGCGATATTAAGGAACACATTAACACTATACCTCGGATAGAGTCGCATTACCTACGAAGTATGACGTCTAGGGAATATATTGATGGGTCAAAAACCATTGCAGACTTATACAAAGACTTTGTAAAACAACAAGCTGAGAGAGGAAAAGACCCCGGAAAGTACAGTTCCTATTATAAAATTTTCACTACAGAGTTCAACTTGGGATTTTTCCAACCTAAAAAAGATCAATGCGACTTATGTATGACATTTCAAAATGCTTCTCCTGAAGAAAAAGAACAGTTAAAAAACAAAATTGAGGTTCACTTGAGGGAAAAACAGCTGTCCCGCATCGAAAAAGACGCCGATCGTCAAAATATATCTGCTACTAATAAGGTTGTTGTATACGATTTACAGGCTGTAATGTCATGTCCCGATGGTGACACGTCTTCCTTTTATTATAAGTCAAAACTAAATAGCTATAATTTCACTTTGACTAATCTTGTTAAAAAGGACGGTAATCTTCTAAACCGAACCCGAAAAAACAAAGAGTGCACAGCGTATGATAAGGTTGATTGTTTCTTCTGGACGGAGACAGATGGGAAAAGAGGGGCTAATGAAATTGGTTCCTGCATTTATAAATACCTACAAGATATCGACCTTAAAGTGGAAGGTGATGTGGATGTTATTTTTTACTCGGATAACTGCTGCGGGCAGAACAAAAATAAATACTCGTATGTCACAACCATGTACATGTATGCAATTCATTCATTAGATAAAATAAAATCCATTACACATAAATTTCTTATCAAAGGCCACAGCCAAAATGAAGCGGATAATGTACACAGCTTAATCGAAAAAGAGATTAAGAAGAATAGGAAATCTGGCCCTATCTACTGCCCGCAGCAGTATATCGCGTTAATAAAAAATGCGAAAAAAAGTAAAGACCCCTTTGTCGTCCATGAACTTACCTTTGATTTTTTCAAAGACCTAAAATTATTACAAGACGAGTGGGGCTACAACTATAATGTCAATGATGAGGGTGAAAATGTTACATGGAATGAGATCAAAGTGATTAAAATTACTAAAGAAGATCCTTTTGTATTCTACTATAAGAATTCATTTGATCAAAAAGACTTCTGCAAAGTATTACTGCGAAATAAAAGGAAGAAGATGCCTATCATATCGGATATTCATTTACATACATTATACAGCGAAAAACTAAAACTAGCCGAAAACAAGAAAAAAGATTTACGTGAATTGATTTCAAAGAAACTCATACCTAACTACTATGTAGATTATTATAATACAATATTGTAAAGTGTCACATTGGTAGCAATAATTATTTTTTTTGGTTAACATCTGGCTATTGTTTTACACTTCGTGACAGTGTATCGTGTCTAAGAGGTTATTATCGTTTTACGTTATTTTAAAGAAATACTGTTTTCAAATTTTTTGAATATTGAAGTTTTGTTCTGTTAGTGGAAAGACGAAGAAGAAGAAGGTTTCTAAAAGTTTTTTTTTAAGTTATATTAATAGGGTAAAGAGTGATACTAAATTGGTTGAATATTTACCTAAGAAGCTAATAAATAATCTTATAATTACCAACTACCTACGAGTAATGACGATCTCATTTTGTGACTTGTTAAGACTGATTAATACTTTATGGTCATCAATGGTCATAGACAAGTAGTTTACAATGTTAAGTAATGCGGTCTCATAAGTTTTGATAATGTTTTTTTTAAAGATGTATAATTGTTATAAGAGATAACTATGTTAATGTTTTATGTTTATGATGATAATTAAAAAAGTTCATACTGCATTTTCACTTACTCCTCTTAATATTATTGAACATAACTATACTAAAACGTCATATTCATAATTAAGACATCTCAATTCTAAAAGTATTTCGTAATAATTTGGAGTAATACGAATTATATCCCGATAATTTTTTATTGCTATTGTACAAAACAGCATTATTTGGACTTAATTTAATTTAAAAAATAAAAATCTTGCTACATTATGTAATAAAGTGATTTATCACAGCAACGTTTTTTTGAAACCTTGGTAATATTATTAAAAATATAAAAATATTATTTTTTTACAAAAAATGTGCAAGTAGGCATCATAAACAATGTCAGGAATTGTACAAAAACATATAAACAAAATTCAATCCTATCAAATAATTCAATGGAAACAAGAAGTGCCAATTACGAAAACTTTAAACTCGATTTGCCACAATTCACGATTTTTGAATTAAGCCCGTTTATTACTAAGCATGCGACTTGCTAACTTGGTTCGAGCGGTGTGAGCTCGTTTGACTCGACTGGCAATTATAATGTGATCCGCGTGCTTCACACATGCGGCGTTCGGTATCTGGATGAACTTGTAGAAAGTAGGCCAACGTTTTTTACAAATTATTATAGAAAGAAAGAAAATAAATTTAAAGAAACAAAAGCAACACGGTTTAGAATTAAGAATTAAAACGATAACATATTTTCGTATGTGCCGTAAGTTGCGTCAATAAGGGACCTACTCAGTACAATGCCGAGGCAAGCCACGGCGCTGATTTTCAGTGGGGACCTTTCATTTGACACGGACATTAGAGCAGTATTATTATAATTATTCTAAGAATTATTCGATAATGTACACGATTCTTTATGGCGTGGCCTGCGCATTCTTAAGTCATTCTGCGTTTTATATATTCTGGTTTTACTCTTTTTTGAATTTTCACCATTTTGGTAAGGAACTTTTTATCTTGGAAAATGTGACAGTTCGCAAAGAAACCGAGATAAATGCTAAACTTCTAAGCAGTAGTGGTTTCCTTTTGAAAAGCGCGTGAAAATTTGGACGAGTAAAAGTGCCCGTGCCTTACTGAATACTTTATCATTTGAAAAACGACATAAATACATGATGAATAAAACAGAACTGAAAATACGTACTCAACCTAAGCTACAAATATAACTTAATTCTTTTTTAAAACTAAAAAGTAGAAAAGACGCAGCAACATAAAAATTAAAACAAAGTACGCGGTGCAAACGGGCGAAATATGTTTGGCAAAATGTATCGTTTCCCAACTGTTTCATTTGACAACCCACTTTTTTCTGTAACCCTAAATATTTCGAGATTTTTATAAAACTAATCTAACCTAACCTAACCTAACCTCGGTTCTACACCATGGAACTAAAATAAATTTACAGTTAATATATTTACAACAAGTTTTTAGCGTTGTTGGTAATTCTGTAGCTCTACCTACCCCACTCTGGGAATAAAGGCGTGAGTTTATGTATGTATGTATGTATGTATATTTACAGGTACAGAAAAAAATTGGGACGGCAAATGAAACGGTTGGTAAATGTTACATTTTGCCAATCATAAGTACAATTTTAAGCCTTTGTAACATTATTTTCATCCACATTGGCGCAAACCAGACCGCATGGAATTTTATTGAGAATTTTCAGTTGAAAAAGATATTTTAATAAAAACAGTAAGTAATTTCATTATTTCCGGAGAGGATATTCGGGTAACGAACAGTTTTTGCTTTTCGTTGCCATGACAACGTTTATTCCGTTCCAATCAACGCTGTTTAAAAATACATAGGCATTTCCTGTATGAATTTTACAGTACTAATAACTTAAAAGTAAAAATCACGTTCGTAATTAACTAATTACACCCCTTGCTTTCTGAATTTACATTTCTTGACCTGTAAAACCAATTTTTATCAATTTTGGTTAAGAATTTACATTACGTACCTAAGTATTTAGTTTTTTTCTACTAATATCCAAATAAATTTTCTTAAAATCTTTAGGATAGGACCGATCTTTAGGATTTATCCGGCAAATTATAACCAAATAATTCCCGACATAATCAAACACAATTCTAGACAGACATATTGTTATAATTCCGAATGAAATTATTCGAATAAAGACTTATTTTTGATAGATATTGCTTACTAACAGCTCAAGCCTTGACCAACCAACAGTAAGACTATTTATATTAAATATTCAAAAAGAAAAAAGTTATATTTTTACGATTGCTTACTTAATGTAACACAAACATATCCTTCGAGAAATGGTCAGACACTAATTAAACAAAAAGTAATAAAAATACATATCCACAGAACTTCAAGTTTTATTCAACTCCTAAAAAAACCTCGTAAAAACCTCGAATAACATACTAAACATTTTACGAACAAAAAGGCACAGCTTTAATTAAATCTTTCAATACAAATGTTATTAAAACCTAGCCTTACAAACGCTGATAAAATCGAAGCCATTATAAAGAAAAATAGCCTTTATTTTTTTGTTTAGTCAAAATAATATGAAAATGTACCGAAAACACCAAGTTATCTTCGTCCCTGTTTATCTCTTCGTACTTGGCGATAAGGTTGGTTTTGTGATGTTTCGCGTGTACATTGTTTTTGGTACTAAGCGATGGGTAAACAAAAGGCTGGGCGATTGTGCGAATCAGTTTTCAATGCGGGACTTTGAAAAATAACAAAAAGAGGAAATCGGAACGACCCGGCCACGCGGCGCGGAGGAGGCTTTGGAAATGTTGACGGTAGAAGTAGATTTTTGGAAAAATTGGATAACGTTTCAGATGATTTCAATGTACAGTCGCAGAACGATAAGTTTGACCAGTTTTCAAATAAATTCATTTACGCGATGCAAGCACATGTTACCTTTTTAAACTGTAACAAACGAGAGAAATAATATTAAACCAATAGTGGCTGTTGTTTATACGTGACCATAGCAACCCTTTTGTAACGACAAATGAAGACCAAGTTCAGTTAACCAATAGCCAATAGCCTGTTTACATCTCCGAAATTGTATTATTTATTTTAATCCGACATTTTGATTTATTTAATTATTATTACTACTGGGACCTGTACATCCCTGTGACATTTAAATTATGTAGCTTAAGTTTAGTATTGTAATAAGTGATTTATTTTTAAAAAACGGCTTACTGTTGAGTTTCTTGCGGCGCTTCTTCTCAACAGTGGTCTCTTTGGAAGCGCTGGTAGACTCAGACTTGTAAAAGTGCCTACAGGGCCTACTTACAGAATAAATGATTTGAATTTGAATTTGAATAGTGGCTGTTATTTATACGTGACCATAGCAACACTTTTGTTACGACCAATATAGACTTGAGTTCAGTTTGAACCAATAGTGGCTGTTGTTTATGCGTGACCATGGTAACCATGTATCTGTGGGTCATGTAGTGAAATGACATTTATTATGACGGAATGTGTCATACTCGGTCGATAAGCAGATACTGATAACTTATACTGAGCAAGCAAAAACAGATCTTAAGGAGGTCAACCTTTTCATTCCGCGACTGTACCTATCTACATTAATAAAAAACCAGGGACCATTTTACTCATTTTACTTGTTCTATCATATGCTCAAGACTTCTACGATGTGTATACACACATACATTCACGAGCGTTAATTTGGGATCCACTTCAAGAAAAATGTGCTTGAAGTCATCCATGTCATTAGAGATGTCAAGTCATTTGTATATTTACGTTATTGTAGAATGTCAGATTGACTTTGGACCTAAGGTGGGTACCGAATTTAATCTCGTGATTGTACAATCACGCCTCTCTCCCGTAGAGGTAGGCAGAGATCTTCGTTACATTTGCTACGATCCAGAGAAACTTTCGTCGCTTCCTCTACACTCATAAGTCTCTTCATACATGTTCGTCGGTTTAGGGTATCCCTGACCTGGCCTTTTCTTTATACGTCTCCAATCCGATCGTGGAACAATATGTAAAGGTAACGATAACCATACTTACATAGAGAAATACGAAGGAAACATCCAAATATTTTCTCTTACCAGGGGGGTTATTATGACATTGTTATGCAATTCTGTTTACGCTGAGAGAAAAGGACAGAGCTATATAATTGCCATAGCTCTGTCCCTTACACTCACCGTAAAATGAACTGCATAGTTATGTCATAATAACCCCCCAGGACCTAAACTAGAAAACTCTAGCTTTGTAGGCAGGTTTACCACTTCACCAGTGTCTGCCAACTTGGCTATTATAACCGCGTCGTTGATATGCTGCCCTTTTAAATGAAAAGGATGTACTCGTATGCGCCATTTTATAGTCAAAGCCAATTTTACCCCCATGTTAAGAAATAAGGTCACTATTAAATACGCGGTTCTATAAGACAAACGTCCTTTATTCTAAGTAGGGCAGTATGATGAGCATCCGTCGTTTTGGAATATCGCTATAAAACAGTCCCGAAATAATTTTCCCGAAGTAAACATCCAAAACAATTGCAAAATATGAAGCAACTATACAATCAATGGAGAAGCTGCCTCAGTTTCTAATTTTTTTTTCTGTTTTTTGTAATACAGTGACTACTGCAGAATAAGGAATGGCAAAAAAAAAACGATTATCAGTACAAATCACATGAATTCCTGCTATAGATTTAGCAGGCATAGGACATTTCTGCTAAGTGAATTAAAACCGGTGTTCGGTTTTACAAAGCCGCCTCCGTACTCGAGCAGCTAACTGCTGGTTTAATAATGAAAAACAGCCTCATAAATTAAATAAACCGACCGATACCCGGTTGGATTCCATTACCACACGTTAACCGGTTCTTTTTGTGGCCAAAATGTGACCATTAAAACACGGGAGCGCTGCTGCATATCCGGCTCGAAGGACTAACCTTTAAAACTTGGGTTTGGCTTGTTTCAGCTTAATTAAAGTCAAACTCATCAATATTATGAACTGAATACAGGCTTTTTGCATATATTTTTACGACTTTTAAGATTACGTTTTTTTTAAATTAACTAGTGTTAGTGTCCCACCTCGCGTATCATGAAGGGAGTTTAAAACGAACCGTTTTTATAAGCATTTTGGATGGCAACATAATTCCTGGAACTTAACAAAAATCTTACACTTCACAAAAAAATATAATGGAATAGTCCTTTAAAAAAAAAAACGTAACACGAGGTAAAAGTAGAAGTTCTCCCAGAACTGATGAAAAGACAATCAGTAAATTTTTTCCCCCATTTCCTTAAGGCCATTCCCATTATTTCCAAAAGTCTGTAAGTAAAATTATTAAGAATTACGTATGAACGGTGGAGCTTTGCCCGTCGGTCAATTTTAACGTCATTTCGGCCGAATTCTCGCTCATTTGCATTCGAGAAAAATAAAGTTTTGAATTCAGGCCACGTCCGCCCCATAACTTTTTGTTGTAAAGAGATGTTGCATTTTGCGGTTACTTGGATAGGTTTTTTGGTGCTTTAAATGTTTCAAATTAGTTTGTAAATTAGAACTAAGTTTTGTTTTTAACTCTAAAATAGTGGTGTTACAAAATAATTATACACGTGCGTACCATTGTGTATGTGTATGTGTGTTTGAGTTTGTGGCATCATAGCTCCCAAACGGTTGAAGCGATTGGAATGCGGTTTTTGTAAAGGTTAGGGTAATTTGAATTCTTTTCAGCTCTACAAAGTAAATAATATAATATTATATTCAACTCTGAAAAAAGGGGTCGCCGCCATGTCAGGGGTGTCGATCTTTCTGTCTGTCTGTATATTCACTAACTCCTCCTAAGCCACGGATTTTCATGCGGTTTTCGTCACCAGCTAGAGATTTCTTTATGTATAACAAATTCTAGTTTATGTGCGGGTGTTACAAAAAACTCGTATAAGTACCTTTATATCTATCGTTATCTATTCCTATGGTAAAGTAACCCAATAAAAATATTAAGCATACTTAGAACCTTGTCATTGTCAGTCATTTGATATCAGTTCGGAGTTTACTATGACATCGCACTAAACTGCTGAACATTTTCGTTGTGGTACAAGCCTAGGTATTAGTTTGGGACTAGGTCAATTGGTAAGAGCTTGTCCCCCGAAATTATAGTATTATAAAATAGCAAAGAACGTATTATTTTCTCATTTTCTTAGTGATGCGGAAGTTATCTTAAAGATACTTAAAAGGGATAATTCTTTCATTATTTTCCTGGTTTTCCAGGTAAAATGTTACTTAGCTAATTTATCGTGAAAAACTACAAAAAGAGATTAATTACATACGTCAAAAAATGTCATACGATCAAAAATATTTTAACATTACTTTGATATTTTGCAATGGTCGCAACGAAATATGAAAATAATTTTAGGATTTTCTGACCCATAAATCTTTTATTTAAGCTATTATAAAATAATGTACGCGCTTCTTTGGCATTTTTTATTTTAATCAATTTCTAGTGTACCAAGTCATTTATATTACTTAACATATAATACCGGAGATCCTAGACCCGAAGACAAATTTGTTAATATCGTTTCTGTGGCAGTTTGATCGAGTGGACGAATTAACTGGATGAGGTTGAAATGGGTCACATCATGTTTTTACTTTTTACTAGCTTTTAGCGATGAACAAACTGTCGAATTTTAAACCCCTGCCAAGAATAGAGGGGTGTAATAAGTTTAAGGTATGTAAGCTTTGTTTATAAAGAAAGAAAATAAATAGACATGTCGTGTAATTTATGTATGGGGTTGAAGAACCCTTTGTGGCAATTGTACCCTTTTTGGCCAGTTAAGGTTGAAATGAGTGTCAAATATACTGTAAAAAAAATTAAAATTTTAATTTATAGACATTTATAGACATATTCTGACTGAAGATTAGTACTAAAATAAAATATAAATATATTTTTGTAATTTCATAATACTCAACATACAGTTGAACATATCCTATAATGGCGTGTGGTGAATCTTTGTTAGCGCAGATGTTGTTGTCCTATGGTACCCCAGTGGTACAGAGGGCCTTCGTGAGACGTCTCCATCCGCTCCTGTCCTGAGCCTCTCGCTCCGCGTCTCTCCAACTCAGCCCGGCTGCCCGCAGCTCGGCGTCGATGGTGCGCTGCCACGTGTGCGCCGCCGCCGGCCGGCCTCGTCGCCTGCTCCCGCGCGGCCTCCACGTGAACGCAACCCTGGCGGCGTTGTCCTCTATTCTTCGGAGGGTGTGCCCTATCCACCTCCACTTCCGTTGGGCGATTTCTTGCCTAATCGGGATTTGATGGCATTGATTCCATAGGTCCTCGTTGCTGATAGTGTTCGGCCAGAATCTGCGCAGGATGGATCTTAGGCATTTGTTGACGAACACTTGTAGCTTGCTCGTCAGTCCTTTAGTCTCTTTCCAGGTCTCGCAGCCGAAGAGCAAAACAGACTTCACTATGGAATCGAAGAGGGAAATCTTGATCCGCCGGGTGAGCACGTTCGAATCCCAGACTGGTTTTAGCTGGGCAAAAGCACCTTTCGCTTTCTTGATCCTCGCGATGACGTCATCATCAGAGCCACCGCTGTTGGTCACTGTGCTGCCGAGATATGTAAACTTTGCGACAGATTCCAGCGGTGTACCAGTGAGTTAGCGCAGATACGAACAACAATTTCGATGATTTCCGAAAGCACGATTAAAACCCACGATCCGACTTGTACGTAATAGTTATAAAGTACAAAGTAAATTGCATCTATTTTTTCCATATCACTCACGCACGTTTGACGGCTGACTGAATGACACACGGGCGCGCGTCAACATGGAGTCACTAATAACCAATAATAGCACAGGATACAACCATATAATGGATCATGCTGATTGGTTCCCGCGCTTCGAAAAAATGTCATCTGCGCAGGTACATCGGTAAGCCATATCGATTGTGTTTTACTATACCTATTAGTTACAATTTAGAGTGGTATGTCATCTTTCAGGGATTTACACAGGTGCTATCAGCCCAATGGAACCCTGACCCACCATAGAACTGTGTCACAGTGAAAAGTGTCAACGAAATTGTATAACATGGTTCCATTGAATAATACATCCACTTGCCTTTATACTTATCCATTAATTAATAACAAAAACCACATTACCGCTGTAAAATCCCCTTCGTATGGTCACCTGGTAACCAGGGCCGTGACGGGTTACCTTTATATCGTGGAATAGTTGGGTAGGGCGTGCCATCGCGGTTGACCCTTCGGCAGGGTCTGTAATGCGACGGCAAAATAACCTTTAAACCGTTCAGTGTCAAAGCGTTCAAAGGCTTTGTTAAGGGTTATTTAGAAAATATTTTGGAGATTGTAAAAGGGTTTTCATTAACTTTTTTTCGACGGTAGTGGCGTTTAAAATTCAGTCCAAGGTTGCTTTTCTGTTGAGGTAGTGTAGGGCTCTACTGTACCCGGCGCCAACCTTGGTTACTCAAGGTTACCTTATCTAGCAACTCCTAAGACCAGTCTGTTTAGACCTAGTCCAGCTCATGATGCTTTTTTGCAAAGAAAAGTGGTCAACGGGCACACAAGCCACCTGATGGTAAGTGGAATCTGAGATCCATAAACAATTGCACTCAAAAGTACATAATCTTAAGATTAAAATCCGCAGACTACAAATGCGATGCCAAGACGAATATGAAATGCCTCTATGCTAGTTATTTCACCGGTAGTTTTATTACAACAATGCGAACACTGCTGCTTTGCCGTAGGTTAGTGGGTGAGATGGTGGTAGCGATCCGAATGGAGCACAAGGTCCTACCACTACCATAACTCTCTCCTCACCTCACTTACTCCTCACTTCCTTGGTTTTTAACTTGAGTCAACATTATCATTATCAGAAACGCTTAAAAACATTTTTATAACCGCACTTGTAACCTGACCGAACCATTAAAAATTCAAATTCCCATCTCAGTCAACGTTCTCCAAATTCTCCAATTACACAACATTTTCCAGGTAAATAAACTTGAAAGATATTCGCTGTCTGAAAAAATATTTCATTCAATTATAGCAATTCAAAGTATTTCCCCCGAGTGGCCGCGGAGCTTTGTAAATTATTAAAGAAGCAAAAATCTACTATTTGCCTTGTTAATGTATTTCCCTTCATGAAGAGCTGTAGGAAAAACTCTTAAACACGTTTGTATAGCGTTCAAATTCCATGGCCATGTTTTGTAACATACAACGTTTAGCGAATGTGTGGTGGAAATACCAACGTGATCAAAGTCAGGGATAAGTGTGGATGAGTCCTGTAAGCTTCAAATATCATGTTTGAGACATGGTTATTTAATGTTCGTATAAAAACTTTACACGGTGTAAGTTACTGTTAAAAACGAATTGAGGAAAGACGCTAAAAGTTACAAGAATAATAAACTTTATGCAATTGAAGAGAAGTGTAACTGTCTATTCATAATTGCAAAATAAAACTACTTTATTTCAATTATTTTAAGTCAGGTTCTGCTGTGTTTGACAATGCAGTTAGCCTTTAAAAATACTCAGGCCCTCTATGCCACTAGGTAAAACCATACAAAATATACCACAGAAGGTTAAACTTCATGCTCGCGGTACTTAAAATATGACGACGCGCTGGCCTAGTTGGTAGGGACCCTGCCTACGAAGCTAGCGGCCCTGGGTTCAAATCCCGGTAAGGGCAGATATTAGTGTGATGAGCGCGAATATTTGTTCCCGAGTCATGGATGTTTTCTATGTATTAAACTATATATTATTACTCTATATAAGTATTTATATCGTTTTCTAGTACCCATAGTGCAAGCCTAGAGAGCTTAGTTTGGGACTAGGTCAATTGGTGTGGCGTTGTCCCCTGTAAAAAAAAAACCATCTGTCATGACGCAATTTTTTATTTACTCTAGCTTAGCTCATGGTTTAAGATACTACAGTGGTACTACATCTGTAGGTAATTATAGAGGTAGATATCTAGGGCATGGCTACAGAAACTCCTTCCACCCCCACACTAAATGATATGACATAATACCCCGTAATAAACCATTATTCTTGTTTATTATCCCCCGCCTGCCCACCGCAGGACAATAGGATCGATTCCCGGCGTTCCCTTTGTTATGTGGTATTTATTATGGAACCACTTCCACTGTTTTTTTAGGGTCCATAATGAAGGTGTTAATGAAATATTCTCGGCTGGCTGAGTTTGGGTTTAAACTGTTTAAGGGCTGTTTTTTTTTAGTCTGACAATGTTGTATAATAATATTTTCATCTCTCCTGTTTGAAAAGCAAGCATTTACATATCTAAATAGCGGGACCAAAATGGCTTTTCTATCCATTATTTGAAAAAAGAATTGGTCAATCACTCAGCTATCTGTACCTCTTTGCTATACATATATTAGACCATGGAAGAATGTTATACAGTCATTCAAAAAAAAACTGATTTCCCAAACTCCCTTTTAAAAGGTGTCATATATTTTTTACAATAATTAAATAATGCAAACTTTTGTGAAAATATCATCTACTATTAAACAGAGCCGGGTAAATAGATCCATAAGCAAATTAGCAATCTCAACGCTGAAATCACAAGGCTGCAATCTCAAGGCTGCAATCTCAAGGCTGCAATCTCAAGGCTGCAATCTCAAAGCTGCAATCTAAAGGCTGCAATCTCAAGGCTGCAATCTCAAGGCTGGAAACTGAAGGCTGCAATCTCAAAACTGCAATCTCAAGGCTGCAATCTCAAAACTGCAATCTCAAGGCTGCAATCTCAAAACTGCAATCTCAAGGCTGCAATCTCAAGGCTGCAATCTCAAGGTTGCAATCTCAAGGCTGCAATCTCAAGGCTGCAATCTCAAAACTGCAATCCCACGACGGCAAACGCGTTGCCTTCGCTGAGGATTGAAAATCGAATGCCTCTATGCAACATAATAGTGCGAAGACTGCTTAAGATGAATGATAAGGGTATGAATAGTGGTAGCGATCCCGATGGACGCTACACTGGGTAATACCACGGCTAGATACGGCATTATAGGTTCCGATATGGAATACCTAATCGTCATTTGTCCTATGCCCGGTTTCTAAAAAAATTTGACACATTTTAACGAGACGTAAGGAAAACGATTCGTTTCTTGAATATAGGAACCGGGCACTAATGAATCGTTTGTCCGAATTTCCGTTTATCCTAAAGCCATTTCCGCTTTCATTTTAAAACATTTTTAGTGTTGTTGTACAACCCTAACCCAAACAAACCGCAAATATAATTCGAAAACTAAAAAGTTGCTTGACTCATCTGAAAGCCAGTTTAGGGCAAATGAAACGATATGTTAGGACAAACGTTATTAGGGCTTCTGAGGTACATCTGGCAATATAATAAACATGTTATAAGATCCGTTTTGATGCAGTAATATCATGTCAAGTCGTGAAATGAATAGTGATGAAAATTGAACTTAATACCCATTTTCTTGCACTGTTCATCAATTACCCCAAGTGTCCCGAGTAACCTTGAAGAAACACAATCCCGTGCTTCCCTCGGGATGAAATTAGGGACACTCCGGCTGATAAGGCGTCCCAGGGGAGATTAGTTGTTAATAGAAACATTCAGGCCTTTAGACAATGGGTTTCAATGTAAAGACCTATTGTCTGCATTAGAGATATAGTTGGGTTTGTAAGCTGTGAGTGTTGATACGTAAGAGTATGATATAAACAAAAATTCAAAATTCAAAATGTTTATTAAGTAAATAGGCCACATGAGGGCTCTTTTACACGTCGGTAATATAGGGTGAGTCTACCAGCGCTTCGGACAAGACCATCATTGCGGAGAAGAAACGCCGCAAGAAACTCCAGCAGAAGGTCATTTTTTCAATCCCGATTTGACTCGAAAAAGTACGCCTAGGGCGGCCCCTTCCAACCCGTCCACTCAATTTCGATCTGTATATCTCTTTCGACAATCTTCTTTCATCCATCCTTTCCAAATCACCGAACCATCGAAGCATGCCCTTTTCAATCTTAGTCACTACATTTTATTTTATTCCACATTTCTCTCTGACTTTTTCATTCCTTACTCTATCAATCAGTTTCACACCACACATACTACGCAAAGAGCGCATTTTAACTACATTTACACGATTTTTATGCTTGTCCTGCCATACCCAACATTCAACATAGTTAGAGCATAATTAAACTGTCCGTACTTAAAGAAGAATTTAACAACATTTCAAAACTACATGAAAAATTTCGCTGTAGCAAGTTAAGAAACTGAGCCAAAACGGGCAAGTTTGTGCTTCCGTCGTATAAAAACGTATATGGTATGAGAACATACCACTACATCTTACCCAAAGTAATTAACGAACTCCCTAAAACCATACAAGATGTATACCTCTGCAACCCCAAATCAATAAAACGTGTAAAGAAGTATTTTATATCATGTAATAACTTTGATTACATCCTTTGAATGTCATACTCGTAAATAATGTACTTAAGTTAATAATAATATAAACTTAGACCCGGTTTTTGTAGGAACCCGCTGGTAAACATGACATGTCAGCCCAAATTGTAGTAATTTCAAATACTCAAGTATAATTTATGACACTTGATCGAAATTTGATCTAGCGGTTTCTTTACAAAACCTACCTTCAATAGTAGCTTTTACCCCGAACTCACTGACTACTCATAAGCCTCTGTGACTTTTGTAGTCTTTCTTTCTTTTAAAAAAACTCTGCGATACATAAATTTGGATCTTTAATAAAAAAAAAAAAACCTGCTTTCGAATATAAAAAAAAACACATTTTTATCGGTTCGCCCATTTAAGGGCTACGGTGCCACAGACAGACACACACTCACGTAGCGGTCGCACTTATTTCCCCCCTCTTTTAGTAGGAGGTTAAAAAAACAGGATACTCAACATTATTCAACATTAGTGATTGCCTTCTGGCTGCCATGTCAAATAAAGGATCTCTTTATTTGTCTCTAACTTCGCCCCATGCCACTCTAAATCTCAATTGCGCCCGTTCAAGTAGATTTAGCTTTTTTAATTGGACGGGGGTAATAAGACGAACCTGTTCCAATATATCAGCGCTCCCCAGCCTACTCTTACTCAGCATTATTCTATCTCCCTCTCGCTACATGGTTAGGGCGGGTAATGAAAAGGACAGTGATATTTATAATCTTCTGAGAATAGTGAAAACATTGCAGTAGTTTACTTTGTGTTATACGAGTAATCAGTTGGAAATTATTTATTATTAAATTTAATGTTGAATGAGTAAGTATGAAATGTTTAAATTACGAATAGCATTTTTAAAACAAAGTCAACTTGTTCATCGCTCGGATGACCCTTGCTATCTTGACAGTAACGATGGAGACGCACTGAGCGATAAGCGAGAAAATACAACTTGTGCTACACGTGTAGATAAGGTCTATTACTGTATACAAGAGAATTTGCGAAACCAAATGACAAATTGGAAATAATAGTGCTCAAGCATGATGCATGTTGAATATTTTTAGGATTTTGTATGCCTTTGGACGGGATGTAGTGTAGGTAGTACACAACATTAAAATGTAACATCTGTTTTTCCTTTGTTTCGCATAAAAAATATTAGAATTTGCACTGTTTTTTTTCTACTGTAGCATCTCCCCTACCGAGATACTTCAGCGTACATCAATTCGAGCGGGGATTAAAGATGCCCTTGCGCGCAAAAAATTACTGAGTGGAGATATCTTCGCACATTAGGGGGTTGCAGGGTTTTTACAATGTTGTACAAAAACAAGGCGGTTTTATAAATGCAGTAAGAAAAAAGTGTTAATGATGTCAAGCGTGTGGGGAGTTCTTTTTATTGCATGGAGAAGGCACTGCCTGGTCTACCTCTAGTCTAGTTTAATAGGATCTGAGACCTATAGATTTTTCTCAAGAGTACAGGCGACGTCAAAGATATGCTTACATTTTTGGACTTTATTACAATGAAATAATGTGAAAAAATGTAAACATATATCTTTGACGTCGACTGTACAATAGCTTATTTTGTATTTTTATCCATACTAACATTATAAATGTGGAAGTAGCTTTGTCTGTCTATTCGTAATGCTTATACAGCTAAATTGCTAAATGGATTTCGATGAAATTTGGTGTAGATACAGTTAAAGCCCCGAGAAAGGACGTCGTACTTTTAACTGCAAGTAGGGATAAATAGTAATTTATTGATAACCTTTTGTTTTACCATATTTTTTGGATAAAAGTTACATTTCTCCATGATACATAATTTAAAATGAATGATACTATTTATTTAATATCCAATAAAACGTCTCAAAAACAGCACTTGATCTCTAATTAGTTCACTTAACACAAAGTTTTTTTTATCTGTCTTAAGGCCACTTGCGCAGGACAATTTAACACTGGGTTAAGACACTAACTCGAGTTAGTAAACGTCAGATTAATACGAAAACTGTCATTTTAACTCGAGATAGTGTCAACCCAGTGATATACTTTCTGTGCAAGTGACCCTAAGGGCCTGTTGTTTGATCAGTAGTTAAACTAACTAATTGTTAAAATTCGAAAGAGGAATTGAAAATTTTACACATTTCCTTGAGATTCCTTCAAATAATCAATTTATTTTTAAAATTTTAACAATTAGTTTAACTGTCCGGATCGCTACCACCATCTTATCCATTAACCTACCGCCAAACAGCAGTGTTCGCATTGTTGTGGTTTGGGGATAAGAGAGCCGGTGAAAAGACTAGCATAGAGGCATTCCATCTTAGTCCTCAGGGTTGGCAACGCATTTGCAGTCTTAGGATTGCATTGCTGTCTTGTGAATGCGAATGTCTATGGGTCACAGTTTCCACTTACCATCAGGTGGCCTGTGTGCACGTTTGTCTTCTCTATGCCATAAAAAAAAAAATAGTTTAACTACTGATCAAACAACAGGCCCTAACGGCTTACATATGTCTTTCTTCAATATAATTCTAATGAGCTTTTTTTCCGGGATCTTCACAATTTCACATATAATCATAGGCATTTAGATTCCACCTGTCACAACCAGAGCTGTTATATAGCGCTAAATAACATTCTTATTCAGCTGTATTCCAAATACGCGCGGAGTCACCCCTGCGTGTAACTATGTACGGCGAGGATACACTTAGGGGATGTTTATGACAAATAGTCGGTGAAAAGATTAATTCGAGGTTGAGATATTATGTCAATTTAAGTGCTAGGGGAGGTGATGAGGTCGGATTTATGAGATTTTTGAGATTACGTGAGGATGATATATTTTTTAATTTATTGGGACAGAGTTGTTTCTTTGTGTTTTTAAGTTTCATTTATGTATGATTATTTTTTAAATGTAATGATAGGAATCCATCTAATTATTTAGCTCTATTATTTTAAAGCTCTGTTATATTAGGTAGGTAGCCTCTCATTAAGGGAGAGGCTACCTACCTAATATAACAGAGCTATAAAATAATAGAGCTAAATAATTAGATGGATTCCTATCATACATACATACATACATTACATCACGCCTGTTTCCCAGAGGGGGTAGAGACCACTTCTTTCCACTTGCTACGATCTTGACAAATTTCTTTCGCTTCTTCCACATTCATACATCGAGTCATGCACGCACGTCCATTACATTTAACGTCCATTACATTCCTATCATTACATTTAAAAAATAATAAGATATAAGATCCGGAACGAGATCATACGACATAAGACTAAGGTGACTGATATAGTCCAAAAATGTAGCAAGCTGAAGTGGCAGTGGGCTGGCCATGTCTGTCGCAGAACCGACGAGAGGTGGAGCAGGAAGGTTCTCGAATGGAGACCACGCTTAGGCAAACGTAGTGTAGGACGCCCCCCGGCTAGATGGACCGATGACCTGAAGAAGGCAGCTGGCAGTGACTGGATGCAAAGGGCGGGAGATCGTGCGCGGTGGCGCTCCTTGGGGGAGGCCTATGTCCAGCAGTGGACTGCAACAGGCTGATATGATGATGATGAGCCTCTCTTACATTCGATATTTTATTTTTTATTTTTATTTTATCGGTAATAGAAATACATAATCTGTGAAAATGTTAAATATTTTAAACTATAAAGGTTCATGAGATAGAGCCCACTGACGACTGATAAACAGATGCACAACAGAGGCTTAGTCACAGGGCCCCGTTGGTACCCTTTGGAAACAGAATTCTATAAATTATTGGTAAGATATTGCGCAAGAAGAAAATAAACATATCTAGCTATAATTTTGTTTTTGATCTTACAATATTTGTAATATATTAACTGTGAGCCCGTTGCTTTCCATTGTTTTGGTCATAGTTATTATATTGATATACTCGTAATTATTACCTAGTCTTACTACACATCTTACGTGTAGATACTCGTAAGACTAGGTTAGGTGGGGTTTGACATATAATATGTTTTTTTTGATTTCCTGAACAAGTATCAGTTTCTTAATAAAACACATTACAACTAAAAATAATTATAGTAAACAATAAAGACCCCTACTAACATTAGAACAACAATTTAATCAAGGTTTTTTCCCCAACCACAGCTGTCTAAATATCTCTTAAACGCGCCATTTCTCTCGATCCTTTGCTGGTTTTAGTCAGTCTAAATAGCCTCTTTAAACGGCTACGTGTTCCATAAATTAAACACTATTACACAGCTACTATACAGGCTCTATTAGAAGGCGCAAATCGCCTTTCAACCTCTTTCCAACACGCGAACTATATTTATCGCCTTAGTTCAATAGTTTACAGAGCACTTAAGCTGTAAGTTGTATTTAAGTTGTATAGATGCTTTTTAAGTTAAGTGGAGAAAGTTTCATAAAACATGGCGATGAAAAACTTTTTATTATACACAATAGTGTGTTTTGATACGAAATACGATTAACATTCTTGAATTATTTACGATTACGTATGTAATTAGGTTGTTTCATCTTTGACGGGAAATCAATAGATGTGAATGGTATGGTTCAAAGCGTACAGAACACATTTTAGCGCGTCAATTCTTAATTAGGCAGCTTTATACGATATATACTCGTAGCTCGACTAATTTCTCACCTCACGGTATAATTTTTTGGTGAACGAGTAGTCGATCTGGCTTTACAAAACTGTCGTACGTAGTAAAAATATTTTCAGAATACGTATAGTGGATTACTTATATTAATTATTTTATTTTATTTTTTTATTTATTACGTTTATCTACAAACAAATAAGGTTTCATATTAAAACATATTTTTCAGGTCTTATACTCTGAAAGTAGGCCATTGTTTATCTAAAAAAAAGTAAAATTTAAATAAAGTACCAGGAGCGCAGCGGTAATTAGGAGGTGCGTAGCATGGTACAGCGCGGTTGTCTCCCACACACGTCACAGCTATGCACAGCCCTGTTAGGCTACTTTTATGTTTATGCACTCCTAGTATTTGAAGTTATATTTTTTTGTAAAAAAATGTTACAAATAACTTTTTTATTGTTTTCATAATCGAAATGAAAAGATTAATCATGCAGCCTAAGATATCCCAGGTTACAATTGTTAACTTTCATCCCTTGGTTAACAATCTACTATTGAACAGTGTTTTTTGCCCTCTCAGCGTTTTTATTTTAGAAAAAAATAAAGCTCTTCGAAATAACGAGCCTGGCCTAAGCGCCGATAGATTCGCCAGCCTATTCTATCAATACCCCGACAGTGCCTCTCCCACACATTTGCAAGTAGATTCGTACATAAAGCTGACACTGGGTTCCCAGCGCGTAATGTATCGCGAAAAGATTCACACTAGACGGCTTGCTGTCACACCGGAGTGAGATACATTACGTCTTTATTATTGTACTAGCTTTTGCCTGCGACTTCGTCCGCGTAGAAGTCGTTTATATGGGAACTGTCCAATTTTCCGGAATAAAACCTATTCTATGTCCTATTCTAAGATCTAAACTATATGTGTGCTAAGTTTCATCCCGATCTGTTCAGTGGTTAAAGCTTGATTGAGTAACAAGCAACCAAACGTCCAACCAACCAAACTTTCTCATTTATAATATTAAGATTGGTTAGATTGGTTAAAAAATGTTTAATTAAAACTGCAAATAGTAAACAAAGTTCGCTATTTTGTTTTGCCATTTATATCTTTCTGAAAGGGTAAGGTTATTTTTTTAATAGGAGTGTCTTATTAACTAGTTATATTTGTGAAAAAATATAATTATGATATTATTATGATCCATTTGTTTGATATATTTTAAAGGTAAAAAGTTAGTTTGCGTGTTAAATAAGCTCCCAGAAAATTCTGAATTTCGTACTTACTAAAGTATTATAATTTTCTTCAGTAATGTTTTAAATCTTTTATGCCGTTTACCTGTAACAAATAAAATATATTATTATGAGTTAATTTGATAATTAAAAAAAATACTATGGCGAGATTACTGATTCCACTAATATACAAAACACAATGGCACTGGTAAGTCAAAAAAGTAAATGTAACTAGGAGAAAAGACATCAATTAATGATTTTTAATCAAACGAAAAAAAAAGTAACCAGTAACGTCAAGAACGCGTTTAACAATGTCTCAATCATTTACCACATTTCTTCAATACGGTGTGATAGCCGCCGAGGGGAAGGCATGCCTAAGAGGCATTATCGAACAAAACGCAGCGATTCTGCGACACCCCAGCTTCCCCTCTAATGTACCAGCGCCTACGGCGGCCTCTCGCGACCCTTTCTTAATAACAGCTTACATTGCTGCTTAGTAAGATCTATTAATTGGATCAATCAGACTACTTTTGCAACAAAAAATAAAAAAATATGTTGAAAATGAAAATTAGGGGAAAATTCAGTCTAATTGACTACTACATCTATTTTGGGAAATACATACATACATACATTAAATCACGCCTGTTTCCCAGAGGGGTAGGCAGAGACCACTTCTTTCCACTTGCTACGATCTTGACAAATTTATTTCGCTTCTTCCACATTCATACATCGAGTCATGCACGCACGTCGGTTTCGGGTACTTAAGATTCGGCCCTTTTCCAGTATTTCTCCGACTTGACTCAAAAAGTTTTTTTTTTAGGAAATAGATCATGATAAATAAAATTCAGAAACAAATACTCGCGCATACTTATCTCATGAATACTTACTTGCTCACAACCAGAATTGAACCTAGAACCAAACAATGTTCTTTATTTTACTCGAATCTGGCTCCGAGGAAATAATAATTCAAGTAAAACCTCTTTGACTACGTCGGAAATTATTTTGAAATGAATTCTATTCGCTAAAATGTACATACACAATTGGGATTGTTCATATTTCTACAATTACTCCAATTCGAAAACCATTTCGAGGAATAGGGTTTTAAAGCCGTTCTGAATTATTAAGTTTTTGAAATATTTATTTCTTTTGGATATTTCGGCAAAACCTTTTAACCTTTGTTTGACTTTCGTTTTCGGCTTGTAGCCCTCCTAGGTGTATCTTACGGGTTAGGCGAAAACAGCTTGAAATAGTATGTTTTAATACACCATTACAATCATTGGATATCATTTAATTGTTATAATTTATTAGAAAATGCCAACCCAAAATTAAAATTATCATATCATCCATAAAATGTCTGCTAAATAAATAAAGTTATTTAAACAAAACTATTTGGTCAAATAAAAAATAAATAAAATAGGTTTCTTAAAAATTCCTATTCTTTCGAATTAGTAACAAGTAAAAACCGTGAGTAATTTTATTTGGTCAATCTCAATTATAGAAAACATGAAAACAGGTCATTCATAATTCTGGTAACCGTTACCACACACACAAAACAACCTGAAGCACCAACAAGGTAAGGCATTACAAAAATTGCTTTTCACAAAATATCACATTACATTATTTATTAAGTACGACAATTTCTCAAACCAATAAGTGTTTCCCCTCAAAACCCAGCAATGTATCCCACCACCGCAATAACTCCGCGCAAACCGCTGACACCGCCAGTCGGCACTATTGCCCCGTTTTTCCTGCGATGCGACGGGATTTTTATTTCCCCGGGATAACGTTGTGGTGACGATATTGCTTTTTAGCCTTTGATTGTTTCTCAAAGTGTGGAATTACGGAATTTACATATAAGTTTTACAAGGGTAGTTGAGTCGCTTCAGTCTTTGGTCTGGACATGTCGCTCATTGAATACAAAACGGACGCATTCCAAAATAATTTGCTCTTAAATTTAAAATCGTATTCCAACAGCTTCTAATTTTAAAATGCAACACTGACTCATTTTGGATTGTGTCCGTTTTGTATTCAATGAACGATGTGTGTACAATAGATACGTTATTTTATTAAAAAGTTCAATTTTTACATAATAAAAAGTTCTTGGTCGACTTCCTAGTTTAACGAGAAATTATTAACCATTAACTTTAAATTGTTTCATTAAAGCGTATAAAGAACACTTTTGAGGCGTGCATTTACAAAGACGGAGGGTGATAGCACCAGTGTTGGACACTTTTAGCTGACAGGCACCAGTCATTGACACTTAACTCTTAATTCAAATTTCATACGGTCTTAAATTGATTGTTGCAAAACGAATGCATAACTTATCTTTTGTTTAATTAGAATCATATGTCCATCATTGGTCCTTTGGTACTTTTTCGAGTCAAATCGGAGAAATACTGGAAAAGAGCCGAATCTTAAGTACCCGAAACCGACGTGTGTGCATGCCTCGATATTTATGAATGTGAAAGAAGCGAAAGAAATTTATCAAGATATCGTAGCAAATGGAAAGAAGTGGTCTTTGCCTATCCCTCTGGGAAACAGGCGTGATTTAATGTATGTATGTATGTATGTTTTCCCCTCACTGGGATACGATAATGTTAACACTACTGCTTGGTGGTAGGTTAAAGGTAAAATGATGGTAGCAATCGGGACGGACCCTGCACAAGGTCCTAATATCATTAAAAATAACATTTCTGAAATAACATAGTTCTTTTTTTGGTCTGTGTCTATTTCCGTCCAAGATATATTTTTTTTATTCTCTCCCTTACATTTTCAACATAATAAAGTACAATTTAAGTCCATTTCTAATTCACATTACACAATCTAAAGCGGACCTTGTAAATCCCCCTTAACGCGTATGTCCCTACTTGCCCCTTACGTCTCTATGTCCCTTCCCCCGCAGCGATCAAATCAAATTGTCTCAGTCTGCTTCACCGGGAGTCGAACTGGCACCCTTGAGGAACGGGGATTACAGCCTCTTCACTATTGAATTATTAGGAACGTTTGTAGGGTCTCTATTTTTTAGATGAAATATATTTTTTGTAACATGTGTACGTTTTCAAATTTAGCTGTCATACATGTAAAATCAATAAGAAACTTTTTATTTAGTGAAAAAAACACAAATGACTTGAGAATCAGCTTAAGATGGTATAATGAACCATTTTCTTTGGTTTTTTTACCCGATTACGGCGAACCAAAAAGAAGGGTTATATTCATTGGTGCCAGCGTTAAGCCTGTGAGTAAAACGCACGACCTATTTCAGTTCAAAAGATAATAAGAAATAACAATAAATGTACGTATGTATGTTCCTTTGTTACCGTGCAAAGGTTAAACAAGTGGCCTGAATTCGATAAACGACGTGTCTTTTCAAATGTCACTTGAATTAAAAATTATACAACAAGGTTATTAACGTCATATAAACGAAAACATTAAAACATAGAGTTGGTTTAACTTGCTTTATGTTTAGTAGTACATAACCCTACGAAACTATTATCGTTTAAAAAACTGCTCGTGTTTCCTTCAGTAACCAGGCTCGCAGCACCGCTGAAGAGGAAAGTGTTATTGTTTCATGTCATTACTTGGAAACTCTCACCCTAACGAGGTCGGGATTAGGGAGATGTGTCAACGGAAATCACCCTGATAACGTTAGTAATTTTACCTATGAATAGTCCAGTAGTTAAACTGCTTGTCTGCGAAGTACGAGGTCGTGAAACGTTGCTATCTGCATCGTTTTAAAACCCACTCATCTTTCCTTTAGTGACCAGGCTCGCAGCGTAGTTGAAGAGGTAAGTGTTATGTTTTATATCACTACTTGGAACTGACGAGATCGGGATTAGGGACATGTGTCAAAGGAAATATACACCGTGACCTTTAGTAATTTCAGCGACTGATAGCCGAATATTATTCAGCGGCATATCTACAAAAACGATCGGTATTATTAGAATATTTTGTATACCTAACTAAATTTTTATCTTGTTTAACCTAATGTACTGTTTTGTGTTGGTAAATAAAAATTTCATTTATTTATTTATTTATTTATTTAAAGCGAGGGGTCGTCGGTAAGGAACCGTAAAAGGCTGTTATCGTTTAAAAAAACGCTCGGGTTCCTCCAGTGACCAGGCTCGCAGCGTGGCCGAAGAGGCTAGTGTTACTGTTTCGTGGAACTGACGAGATCGGGATAATGTAATTAGACTGCTTATCTACAAAGCTAGAGGTCGTCAGTAAGGAATAGTAAAAAGCCGATATCCTTTTAAATAACCAAATCCAGTGACCAGGCTCGCAACATCACCAAAGAGGTAAGTGTTATTATTTAATGTCACTACTTGGAACTGACGAGATCGGGATTAGGGACTTGTGTCAACGGAAATATACATAGTGACGTTTAGTAATTTCACCGACTATAATAGCCGAATAGTATTCACCAGCATATCTACAAAGCCAGGGGTCGTCGGTAAGGAGCCGTAAAAGGCTGTTATCTTTTTTATAAACGCTCGGGTTCCTCCAGTGACCAGGCTCGCAGCGTGGCCGAAGAGGCTAGTGTTACTGTATCATGGAACTGACGAGATCGGGATAATGTAATTAGACTGCTTATCTACAAAGCTAGGAGTCATCAGTAAGGAATAGTAAAAGGCCAATATCGTTTTAAATAACCAAATCCAGTGGCCAGGCTCGCAGCATCACCAAAGAGGTATGTGTTATTGTTTCATGTCATTACTTGGAAATTCTCGAAAAAAAAACAATCGGTTTATCTGTTTTGGGGCTACGATGACAAAGCCAGACACAGACATGCACACGTTTAACTTGAAACACTCCTTTTTTGTTCAGAGTTAAAAAAATAGGGTTTCCTAGGAAAACCTTATATTAACAGAGTATCTATAGACTAATTTAAGAAAAATGGGAATGGTATTGCACATTTCTTAGAACAAACCGGTCAAAAAGCCTTCACGCGGTCAATTTACTAGATAAGTGGCCGGTGGTAATTACAACAATGAACAGTCTGATTGCAAATGTCCATAATATGCTGCAACGACCACTTACCATCAGACTTGTATGCTCGTTTGCCTTCTAGTACCATAATACATGCAAGTTCCGACTACCACTTAAATTGAGTAATCTCCGAACCGGACAGAGAAAGAAACATTTCACTGTCCGGGAATGAAAGCTCCGTTCTGATCCCTACCAGCGTCTTATCCTTTAACCTACCTCGAGCAACAGTGTTCGCATTGCTATGCTTGGATAACCAGTGAAATACTAGCATAAATGCATTCCTCAGAATTATTTTAGGGTTGAAATCTTGAGATTATAGTCATGACAATTCAAAATGATCCCACTTACTAAAAGGAGCTTGTGCTCTCTCTAACTATTATACAAGCATGTCCTGACTGCCACTTAAGTTGAGTAATCTCCGTACCGGACAATAAAAGAAACATTTCACTGTCCAGGAATGAAAGCTAAAAACATCGGGATCCGAGCCCATATCACGGATGGCTTTGTGCGAATCGACACAGACATCAACGCATCAATACAATGGGATGAAAAATGGACAGGAAACTGGAATATTTCGGAGGGCGGGGAAATAAAATGTACAACAATCACAAAGACTGTAACAAAAAGCAAGCTTTTCGTTAGTTTAAAACCTGGAGCTCTTACATAATAAGTCATATAACTTTTGACATGGTATACCATTACTGTCAAGTAGATGAATAAGGTCCGCTTGCATGTAATTTTAGCCCCTTTTTTTTCTTTTTTCCACCTGGCTAGGGCCTTTGGAGGGGGGGAGGGTGACGGATCACTTACTCCTATGCAAGCTGAGGTACAAGCCTAGGCTAGGTTATATTATATGAACTGTCAATTTATCCTGGAGTTAGCATTTAGGTGCAAGTGAGCCTAAGAGCTGTCGGAACGTTGACAATACGATACGTCCGTATAGTCTCTACGGGCGAACAAAGAACCATTTACAAGTATACCATTTACAAGTATACTGATGGTACATTATTCGTTTGTCCAAATTTTCATATGTCCGAAAAAAAAATTCCTCTGAAACCTTTCCTTTGAAACATTTTGAAAAGTTAATTGGTTCAGAGAAAAAATGATTTGCAGGCTAATGATAATTGAAGTTGTGATGGTAGGACCGTGTGCGCAGTCCGGATACCTACCACCATCTACTTAACCTACCACCAAATAATTCACACTACTAAGGTCTGGTGTGGGGATAAAATAACTGGTGAAATGGCCAGCATAGTCCTCAGGTTTAGCATCGAATTTTTTATCGAGATTAAAACCTGTGGTTTTATTGAACAGCCGCCTTTTGTATTGCTAAAGAAGACTACAACTTGTGCTAGATTTTGAAAGTAATTTTCGTAGAACTATGTAGTCTACCCACAAAACAGTAAAATTAGATAAAGATTCCCTTTCGCAGCCCTATGGAACGATAAAAAGTCCCCCTTTGTCCGAAATAATACGAGACCGTAAAATATCTTGGAACAGATAGATGGGGCGATTGAGAGGTGAAAGGGTGACGGGTATAGTTTATTTATCGAATGTGTCGGCTGGTACAATGTTTAGATTATGAATTGAAACTATGAGAAATATAACGTTTAGATTATTTCTAGCTCTTGCGGCTTTAGCCACACAGAAGTTGCCAAGTTTTTCAAGTATTGTAAAAAAAATGAGATAAAAAGGACACTTTGTCCGTTTTCAAACTATAAACTAAGCATCTTATTCATATCTGTCATTGCGATATTTGCATCTGACAGAAAGTGACAATGCATACTTTAACAAAAATAGGTTTCTAGTAAGTTTATGAATAAGAAAAAAACTCTGTACCAATTTTTATATTGTTTGGTCGAGGTGTTGACGAGTGAAGATGGAAAACATGAAATTATAGGGTTTCTTTTATATCTGGCATTATGTCTGTAATGTTTGATAAATTAATAATTATTGTAAACCTAAATGTGCAATACGAAATATTTTATATCAGAGCTGTTTAGAATTAAGTTATTTATAATACAATTACCAAATATGTTATTGTGATGTTAAAATACCTAGTTAGCCCTCTAAAATTGCTGTGCCCTTGCAGGGTGTCACATGAATACCTTTTTTGTTTTCCACCTTATGTTTGAATATGAATTTTAATTTTCATATGTATCTAATTTCCGTCTTTTTTTTTTCTGGCTTGATATTATTTAAAAGAAGAAAAATAAAAGCATGTTTTTACATCATACTGCAGACAATAAGATTAAAACATCCTCCACACCTTCCACTCCTATGATTTAGCATCACTATTCTTAAATTATTACGCCCGATAAAAGAAATAAACTACCCCTACCCCTTTAGGGGGCAATAATGGCGTCTATCTTTATTACTGACGTGTATGTAACGTGAGCGAACAAGCCCCTATCTCCCCAAATGGGTTTTATTGACACAAATAGTATATTTAACGTCGTTATCTTGTAATAGCACTTGATTTTGAGATATGTATTAATGATGGTAGGAAATTACTAAAGCTTGGAGACATAACATAACGTGTCAAAAGCAATAAAGCAAGCGAGCGAGTTAACAATATTTTTAAGTGATAACTGCTTTTATAGTCTAAGTGAATTTTTAAATACCGAATTTAGAGATAATAGAATTCAAGTATGATTCTTTATGATGTGCAAGTTATATAATTATAAATAAATGGGAAAAATATAAAGATAAAACTACACATTATTAAGAATAAGTTATGTAAGAATTATTGACATGTGCAATATTCGTAGCTAATATTTTATTCTAATAATTAGGTCCTAGCCCTACTGTACTAAGTGGCTACGCACTCGCAGGGTGTCATATGTATACCTTCCTAGTAATTCCATCTATATACCTGTAATATGACTTGCAATAAATGAATTTGAATTTGAATATGGTTTTACGTAGTAGAATACAGCCTTGGGCAGTATTACCAGTATGATGGAGGTCAAAATTACAACCCCTTTTCTTCTGTTAATAGTTCAAGCTGCAAAAAATAATTTATATTTAATAATCATAACATTTAATAATCTCCCCTTGCACTAAATACCTTCTAATCGCGTGCCAAGTAAATCATCCCCTTGCCTCTTTCAGCGCCCATACCGTTTTTCCTATTGTTTTTTGACGCCTCATGGCGACATTGGCAACGAATATTCCTAGAAGGGTGCCAAATTTTAGCTGACGTCGGCTCACAAGCTAAGTAATAAAGACTTATCTGCAATCTAATAATCATTGCATATTTAACCTTTTCAGACTGTACTTAAGGTCGCATTAGATTTTTGAATTCTATAATAGATGCACCCTTATTTGCCAAAGCGAGGGTGAGCCCGGGAAATACATTATTTAATCTTTTTAATCGCGAACATTTCAATAACATTTGTATTTTTATCGCCTAATTTTAATGTGAAAAGACCCCTAAGATATTAAAAAAGGGGGCTATATTCACCACAAGTGAATAGGGCCCTTGATTTGAATCTTATATTATGATATTATTAATGTCTAATACCTAAATAATTTTGTGGCAAATAACTCGTTCTTCACATAATTTGTGACTCGTAATAATACTTATTTTAACTAAATGTAACCTTTAACAAACTGATACTTAACTAAGTCAAGAAAATTAGTTTTCCCTGTTTATTTCCAAGAAAACCGGAGTTTTTCTTAAACGTTTTCCTTTTGCCGAGATCGACGGTAAAATGTAAATAAATGGAAAATAAATTGGATTTTCCCGTAATTTAGGGATGTTTGAAATACATTTCGATTCGTTTTGGGTTTTATTAGCATTACTATACACAACATTAGCGCGTGACTTGCTCTGCTATTTATATGCCATTTCAAATAATAAAAAAATAATAATCAGTAAATAGGCCACATGAGGGCTCTTTTACACGTCGGTAATATAGGGTGAGTCTACCAGCGCTTCGGACAAGACCATCATTGCGGAGAAGAAGCGCCGCAAGAAACTCCAGCAGAAGGTCAGGGAAGTTTCTATAAGGAACTGTGTATTACTATATTCCGTAATATCTGTTTGGCACTGTCTGTTCATCCCTGTTCCCAGAGGGACGAGGGATGTAGTGAAATAAGGTCGTAATATGAAAATAGACCTTGTTGCACTTTTTCTTTTTATGTTGTTTCCTTTTATTTTGTTTAAAAAAAAGAAACTGTTCGATAGAACAGCGACTGCTTTGTTTTATATAAAGGTGCATAACTAAATTTCAACTACGCAGAAGTGTTAAATAAAATAAGTCATTGAAGATCCTAACTGTGTTTATGGCCCGTATTAATAAACTCATCTTGACGCGTCACAAGATACGTCAAAGTAAACGTCAAGCCATAGAAAGCTGTCATTTTTGATGCATCTCGAGACGAGCATTAGAGTTGAGATTAGTTTATTAATACCCACCCTGCTCTACGATCCCACATTTCTCCACAACACCCACACATCGCTCATTGAATACAAAACGGACACATTCCAAAATAATTAGGTCTTCCATTAAAAATCGTATTGCAACCGCTTCTAATTTTAAAATGCAACACCGACTCATTTCGGATTGTGTCCGTTTTGCATTAAATGAACGACATGTGATACCGGTCTTGGAGCGCAGATCACTGTGTCTGATTCAATCAGCGATGCGACCACCATGCTGCGCTCCATCTCTCGCCATCCATCTGTAACGGTGGACCGGAATTGTCACCGAATGCAGTCACAATATAGGGACCGGAGCAGAGGCAGACCAAAACGGAGATGGCGGTATGAATTGGACGTGCTTCAAAGTGACGAGAAAATAGGGGAGTATTATTGCAGTGTGAAACTAACAGGCTAAAAAATATAGTTTTTCTGGTCATGGATGGATGAATGGATGGTCCCTATAGTTCGTTATTTTACTCTAATATTTGTAAGAGACACCATTTGGTGCCCTAATTCCAACGCCGGGAAATAGCTGACATTACTTATATTCTAAATATTACTAACGGCCTCGTTGACAGTCCTGAGTTGCTTTCTTACGTTTCGTTTAGTATTCCCACTCGGTCTAAAAGGAGTTGTCCCCCTATATCACTGAGATTTGCATCCTCTAGATACAGACAAAACAGTTTCTTGAGGCGTGCTGGTAAACGCTTGAATAATTGGGTGAATAAGCTGGACATCGATATATTCAATTGTAAAATCCCTTCCTGAGGCGAAGTTTGATAGCGAAATGTGTTGTTTGAGCATGTTTTGTACCATAGGTATGAGAACCTTTTGGCGATCTGCCTTTGGCTGGTGTGTAGCAGTAGTTTTAATTTTACCTTTTATTTGCGCTAGTGTTTTTGTGTAAGTGCGTGTACCTTTGAAGTTTGTACTAAACTTTAAGTTTGCTACTCTGTCACTACATGTGAAATCCTGTAATTGGTTTTGTGCTTCCTATTCTTGTTTCATATGTTATATTTGTAACTGTTGGATTTCCCACCAATAAATAAATAAATAAATAATAACTTCTTATTCTTATTCATTATCTGCAGAAAACTATTCATAAATGGTGCAAGTAATCATAAATGCGAAAAACATCGATATCAGACCGCGAACCACGTCTTTTTCCGTGTCTTAATATCTTTCGCACACTTAGGGCTCCACCCCTGCGAGTCAGCAGCGCGATACGATCGGAACCCGTAACATTATCTTTATAAACGGACCCCTACTCAGCCTAATGACTACTTGTGTTTGTCCATCTGACTTGAACAAATTATGGGGGGAAGCCCCCCCCTTCCCCCAATCAACAGCTCGGTCTTAAGGTATTATTGTAATTTTTGCAAGAATATTTGATTTTATTTTTATGACATAAAATAGTTAAGTTACTAAAATAATACTTTAAAAGTTACCTCTAGACATAACCGCTAAGGCAGCAGGGCTTCTGTACGTAAAAAGGCTGCTTAATTGAGAATGCACGCGTTAAAATTTGTTTCGTACGCTCTGACGGGACTACTTAAACTTGCCGGTTTATATAAGTTCTTATCTATTATCATGATTAGGCAATACGATTAAGATGTAGAAGGATCATGGGTGGAAACCAATTGGATTAGAGGCTAGAAGAGAAATCACAGAATCTTGCAATTAACTTAAGGGAAAGTTTAGTCTCATATTGAAAGGTTTGTAAGGCGGAGCTGAGATCATTTTAACTTTTTCACTTTTTTAAATGGTACTATAATTTTTCACACCATGCTTCATAGGATTTATTCGAAAATTAAAACTACGGGCTTGTTGAGGATACTTAAAACCTTGTCATTGTGACTGCAATTGTTATTGTCATACTTGTCATTTGATGTTCTGCTTGAAGTTTATTATGACAGTGCACTAATGCTTAACATTTTCGTTGAGCTACTTGTACATAGAAATAAAATAAGTGAAGTCGGAAGTAAAAAACTGTGGCTCATATTTAGAAAAAAAAATCATCTAAAATAATTATATTCTCAGCATTAATACACAATCAATGAAACTTTTGTTTTGAGGTACTTTGGGTGTAGTTTTATTTTATTTTGACTGACCACAACTTCTATGACCTCTATCCTACCTGGTATTCACGAAAACGTTAATTACTTAATATTCCTTAAATAAACCGTACTCTTCACACGTTTTCACTTCAAAATAGGAACGTCTCAATTCGTTTGTATTATTTTTTATATTTCTACTTTTTTTAATACGTTTAAAGATTTCAGGTGCGGACACCTCGAGCCAGGGTTGGCGCGCCGTCCAATAATTCTCAGTCGGCGTCTATAAATCCGCTAGAGCTAAGCGAGGGCAATCTAATCGAGGAGTGACCCTGCGGATAAAGAGATTAGCTCACAGCGTAGCGCGCGCAGATGTTGCGGCTTCCGCTGTAGGGAGTGAGGAGTCTATGTCAAAAGTACTATGAGAACCTATGGAATCCTAATGTATCGTTTGTCTGAATTTTTGTTTATCCTAAAGCTTTTTAAATTTTAAAACTTTTAAGTTTTAGTTTATTACAATCCTAACCTAATCAAACTGCAGGTTTATTAAAAAAAGTAAAGTGACGTAGCTAAAAATCTGTTTAGGGCAAATGAAGATTCGGATAAACGATGTGTTAGGACAAACGTTGTTAGGGATTCTGAGGGACACCCCAAAAGTACTATTAATTGTAGATTTTTTTTATATATTTCATCTTAATCTACCTTCAAGAAACAGTGTTTTTGTGTTGTGGTGTGAGGATAAGACAACCAGTGAGAGGCATTCCATCTCACCCCTCAGTGTTGGAAATGTATTTGCAGTCTTAGGATTGCCATTTTAAGATTACAAATATCTTTTGGTCTCAGATCCCACCATCCTGTAGAAAAGCCCTCGTGTATGGCCAATTTATTGAATAAATATTTTGGATATTTACAGAATATGCTTAAAATATGATTTGTCCTTATCTGTCATTGTGAAATTTGCATCTGACAGTAAGTGACAAAGCATAATTTCACTATAATATTTTGTTTATACATAAGGGTGGATAGTCTGATATGTTTTTACACACATAGAGGCATAATATTACCTTAATTAAAACCTTATAACTTTTGCATATTCCATACAGCGACATTAAAAAGATCAAGACACCGGTGCGAAAGTGGTCTAGTAGTTGTATTCTGTCGAAAAGGAGTCGACGTGTCGAAATGAATCATTGTCCAGATAACTCGATACACGATGGGGTGGATAGGAAGGGGACGCGAACAAAATATATCTGGAAAAACAAACGCGGGAAATATAAGTTTGGAATTAACATAATTTTGTTGCTGATGGTGATGTAATGTTTTTTACGTTACAGATTGTGAAATAGGTTTTATCAAATATGGAAAAGGATGATACTGTTTACGATCTAAGCTAAAAAAGACGCTTATTAATGAAAATAATAAAATTATTAATGTCTCTGGACCATCTCAAACAAATTGAACCAGTCCCAAATTAAGCTCTAAAGTTGTACTATAGGTACTAGACAACGATATAAATACTTATTGTGAATATAAATCATTCAATAAGAAGAGACGGCTAAGGGATAGGCTTGTAGTATTGTTAGGCGATGGGCTTGCAACCTGTCACTACATACACATGATAAATATCTTAGCCTGTTTGTGCAAAATGTGGTTATAGGATTAACAACAACTTGTTAGAGTTGTTGGTAGTTCTGTAACTCTGCCTACCCCATTCTGGGATAAAGGCGTGACGGTGTGTATGTATGTATGTACTTTCTATACTCAGAATCAAATACAACACAATATAAAACACTTTATTGTGATGGTGATGATGACGCTTTTATTGTATGCAAAACAAGATTACAGAGAAACAGTACAATTAAAAACGGTCTTATCGCTGATTAGCGATCTGTTCCAGGCAACCTTAGTAGGGAGAAATGACGACATTTTAAAATATTTTACTCAACGAACTTAACGTGCGTAATAAATAACTAGAAAAAGTGGTAAAGAAACTTAATTTACCAAACTGAGAATGCGCGCCCTAAAATGTTGTTAAATCCACCCACGGTAAAAACTTTGTTAAAACTACAATAATTAATTATTGTCAACAAATGGACACCAGAAATACAAGGTCATAACTCCACCTGGAGTGAACGATCTGCGACTACGAACGAAGGTTCGTAGTCGAATGGTTTTAACACCAATCCAGTCTCACTCTCTCTCTATTTCTTTCCCTTAATCTTTATCTATCTCGAGAATACGGTAAGCAACAAAATACACATCAAACCGACTTCCGTATAAACCTCGTAAACATCACAAAATTGTATCAAGCCCAAACAAAATAGAATAATGGCAAACAGGGGAAATAAGATTCCTTCCGAACAAATCAATACAATAGTAAATACATTAGTTTAGAGGCTGAATGCACCCGCGCCTTCGTACGTGACCTAATTTAGAAAAAAAAAACAAAAAGATTTGCTTTACAAAAATAAATCACAACCAAAATCAAAGGAAAACTAACTTTATACCGCTTCAAATAGAGTGAAAGAAAACTGCACAGATTATCGCGGGATAGAAACGTCAAAGTCAAACAAGTATAAACCTTTTACCATCGAAATAAAGGAATTTCAATGGTATACAATAAATTTGGAAATCAGTTTTGGCGGTTGATTATTCACATCACAAAAGCAACTCTATCACTTTACTGCAAGTTTTAGGTTGGCGATTCCCGAGTTGAAACTCCTAGAAATTCGAGATGTCTGCTTTCGGGCATGTTTTCGAGATCGGCGCCGTTCGGGCATCTTCGGCTAATCTTCGGAAACCTTCGTCACGTTTCGGCCATGTGAGGATAATTAGGTTAGATAGTACTTCATTTTCACTAGGCGGCGTGAAATGAGAGATGGTTACGTACTAATTTTCTAGGATGTAGTGACAAAATACGTTAGGGAAGTAAGAAGGTCTTTACTCGTATTATGTTATGGAGCCTTTTTAGTAATACATGTACCGTTAGTACTCAAAGTCTTTTTACAGATAATTGACGCAAAAAGAGGGGCGTTATGAGTTTGACCGTTATGTGGTATAGCGACCCGCCCTCGCTTCGCTTCAGGTATGTTCGCACAAGATCGCACTGACGACTTTTATGCAATTATGCGAAAAAGTTCACCCTCACTTCGGTTATTGAATACAAAACGGACACATTCCAAAATAATTTACTCTTCCATTTAAAATCGTATTCCAACCGCTTACATACATACATACATAAACCCACGCCTTTATTCCCAGAGTGGGGTAGGCAGAGCTACAGAATTTCCAACAACAAAAAAAACTTTTTGATAATTCTGTAACCACATTTTGCACAATAGGCTAAGATGTTTACCAGCTTATAGTGACAGGGTGCAAGCCCATCGCCTAACAGTACTACAAGCCTTTACCTTACGCACCTCTTACGACATCCACGGGAGGACATGGTGTGGCGCTATTCTAACCCGGCAACCACACGAGTGCCGAATGGGTAAGTATAAGTAAGTAAGTAAGTAAGTAATATCTTTATTGCGTGGAATTGGGTGGGGTTGCACAGTGTTAATGCTTAAAACTAGATTCGCCAAAACCTGTCTTTTCAGACGTACACAATTTTACATAAAAATACACGTTAGCTAAATTATTAAGTCAAAGAAAAAAAGAAACTATACATATCAATCATTTGAATTTAAAATTGTTATTTATAAATTAGTTTTTAGTATATCCACATGTCAGAATTCAATTAATGTTAATATATTTTGTTTGTATCGTGATTTGCTTCGTGATTTGCTTCGTATTTTGTTTGTATCGTGATTTGTATCGTGATTGACAATGATCAAGTATGCAGTGCAGAGACGTATTAAAATTATAATTGCGTCGAATTATCGAATAATCTAGATTATTCTAGACACACGGAAGTGTGACGGCCAAGCTCGAAGATGCCTTTTAGGTTAACCGATTAATCCTTTGCTTAAATTCTTGACAGACGGGAAAGTAGTTAATTCTCGCAGAGGTCTGGAAAATAAGGGATTGCCGTACGAGATTGATAGCAGGCCAAGGCATAGCGAAGCCTGCTTAAATACGACTATGGCAAGCCCCGTTTTTTCCGAGGCGTAATATAAAGCTGTTCTAAAACAACGTACGTTATTATCTTTGAAAAAAAGTTTCCGAATGAAGCACCTTCTATTTAATATGTTGGTTAAAAACCACATTTTGCACACTTAGGCGAAGATGTTTACCAGTGTATTAGTGACAGGTTGCAAGCCAATCGCCTAACAGTACTACACGCCTTTATTACCTTAGTCAGCTTTTACGACATCCACGGAAAGATACGGAGTGGCACTATTGTAATCCGGCTACCACTATTCCAACCTCTTCTCATTTTAAAATGCAACGCTGACTCATTTCGGATTGTGTCCATTTTGTATTCAATAAATGACTTCTTTGCAGATTGCGTGTTAGCTCCAACTCCATCCTTAAGACCATAGTAGGCTCATACCACTCCTCCGTCATGCGGCATTTCAACCGTCTCATGACCGAAAAACGGGGCCTTATGTAGCTTCTTCTTTTGTGTGTTGTTACTAATATAGTTAATGTAAGCTATCTATGTTACTAACAAATTTTTAGACCATTATGTTGTCTGATTTTTAATAATAAATAAAATAAAAATAAATAGGTAAGTATAGATGTGTCTGTGGGTTTGTCTGTGGCACCGTAGGTATTAAACAGGTTAACCTATTTGGATGTATTTTTTTTTAGCTAGGTATCAGCTCTGAAAGCGGGCTCCATTATAATGCACATTGCAATCGCTTATATTATACCCATGATTTTTTTGGAAAGTTTATATTGTTTTTGTGTCTTGCCCAGTAAAATATTTATGACTACAGTTTGGCCGTTCTAACAGAGCCGATTTGACACCTGTCATTTGAGTTCAAAATATGAGTTTGAGGTCATATTTTGTACTTAGATGACTGCTGTCAAATCGGCTCTCTTAGAACGGTCAAACTGTAGTGTGATGGAACCAGTAACGGACAAGGCACTAATAAATGGACACTTGATTCAAATTTTACAGAAGATAAGGGTTATTCATTTGTTTTGCAACGATCGATTTAGGACCGTATGAAGTTTGAATTAAGAGTGAAGTGTCCATTACTGGTGCCTGTCAGCTAAAAGTGTCCGTCATTGGTGTCGTCACCCTACATACATCAAAGAACCTGAAAACCCTTTTGTTGTTAAATATTATTTCACAAAGATGGGTCATACACAATCACAAAAACAAAAGTTGTCTCTCCTGTGGTCAATAGTTAAGGGCTTGTGTGCATATAAGTTATGTTTTTATTTGATAGGACTAAAGTAGACGTGACGCCCTTTATGCGGATGTGGGTTCAGTCAGAGAATTAGGCTTTCAACACGTTAACTTTGGGTATGTCCACAGGAAAGACACGAACCTAAATCCGTGTATGACCCAGATACTTTAAAAAGTAAGTAAATATTGTATATGCCTTTGTTTTACCAAAAATCTGCCATAACATTATTGGACAACAATTTTGCTCGATACACGGAACAAAAGGGTACCGCGTATATTATACTACAGTCGAACAAAAGCGGTAAAAATTACCGAATCGTGCGGGAAATTCGGTAGATTTAATATATAATGTAGGTATAAAGTATAATATAACGTATAATGTATAACACACGCCCGGGGGATTATGGGCAATAACGTATTACAGGAGCGTCAGCAACGAAGGCTATTAAATATACATTTGGTTTTTATTGGTTGTTAATGTTTTATTTTACGTTACGCTTTTGTTCTTTTAGAAATAGATGATAAAACTTGTATTGACATTAAATTCGCTACTGTATAAACTTTGCACGCTTGTTTGCATTTTTTTTTGTTTATTTGTCTGTCACATCTTGTGAACTGTATGCTGCAAATAAAATGATATTGACTGATTGATTTATTGAAGGTTATTATCAATGCATATCTAATTTTATCTAAGTATGCTTTCTAGTGTCCCACTTCTGGGCAAACTCCCCCTTATTTCTCCAGTTATCTCTTATTCTGGCTAATCCTCTTTATGGTCTGCCTCTACTGCGACTGCCTTTACTTGGGATCCAGTCAGTCGTGATCTTGCTCCATCGGTCCGGATGCATACGGCAGACATCTCCAGCCCAGTTCCATTTTAGTATGGCGGTCTTCCTTCCCACATCGGCAATTGCAAGTGCTGAGGGGTTATTATGACATAGCTATGCAGTGCAGTTTACGCCGTGAGAAAAGGACAGCTATATAACTGGTATAACTGTTACACCCTTTACACTCACCGTAAAATGAACTGCATAGCCTTGTCATAATAACCCCCGAGGTCAGTGTTTGCAATGATAAGAAAAAACTGCAGATGTTGAAGGTTAACTGGAAGAGATCTATTAGAGGGATAAGTTTTCCTTTGTATACACTATATGCACTTCTGTCCTTTTTGTTATTAGTCCCAAATCCAATGTGTATGATTTAATTTTGAGTTAAACTCGTAATTTATTTTAAGTTTTTTTGTGGCTTCACAGTCTCGGGAAATATTTTTAAAGTACTTTGTTACTTAAATTAGTAGTACATACTTAATGGAAAATACTGAGACAGTCAACGGCAACGCCCAGAACGTATTTTTGACCATAAAACCTGAACCGTGTCCAAAAAGTAGAATATTCTTTACTAGTTGACTATAACATTATTTAATGCGTTCACAACTTGCACAAATGTGTTTTCAGCAAATTACATGTACTTGTCACAGAAAAACGAGGTCATTTGTCACTTACTTTTAACAATTGACCGGATATCCTTGTCTCTATTACTTTAAAAAAAAAGGGAATAGTTTTACACAATTTGACCTAGTCCCAATACTCTAGATTAAAGCTATGTACTAAATCAGTTTATTTAGAAAACGTTTGAAGTTTTTTTATTTTATTAACCATCTCTGCTGACGCTACCACTTGAGCGTACCTACGAAAACTCGCAAAGTAAAATTGGGTAGTCATTTCACAAATTGCATCCGACCTACCTCCGGTGTATAATATTAAATTTATAAATTCGCGCTACATTTAATATACGCACGCATATTCAGGTTAAACGGATCAATCTTGGATATTACCGCTCATATCTTCTGGTTTAAATTACGGGAAATTACAGTTTACTGGAGTGTTGTAATATATTTAATTTTAATGGTTTTCGGTTAAATCACGGAAGGTTTATTGGTTGGTAATTGTTTTTGATGTTTTCGACGGATCATCGTTGTTACGTCAGTCGGAACATGCCTACTAGTGGCCATAAGATATGGATATTTATTTAGGACTTATAGTAGAGGCCTAGACCTCAGTTATGGACTAGGTCAATTTATGTTTTTTGTATGTAATTGAAATTACCAAAGATGTAAACAAATTAGTACTGTTTGACACATAACCTCAAATTTTCATCAATCGTGTTTTTTGTAGGCGTGTAGTACTGTTAGGCTTGCAACCTGTCACTAATACACTGGAAAACATCTTAGCCTAAGTGTGCCAAATGTGGTTACAGAATTATCAACTAGTTTTTAGAGTTGTTGGAAATTCTGTAGCTCGGCCTACCCCACTGTAGGAATAAAGGCGTGAATAAATGTATGTACGTGTTTTTATTTGAAATACCGTATAATTAATTTGTTAATGTGAAAGTGTATAAATCACAGACCTCACTCGATCTTTCAAAGCACGTGATTTTCGAGTAATAATGGTAAACTGGTTCGTTTGGTTTTGTTTACATTTTTGGCAATTTCAATGACAATGACTATAGAGTAGAGCAGATGGCAATGATTTTCCATGTCTATTTCAGATATATTTGTGTTTATGTTGCAAAGCGTCGTCAATAAATAAATATCTAGCTAGTTGCCTAGTTACCTAACCCGTTGTTTACTATATTTTATTTGTCATAATGTCTTGTTGACATAATTCTTGATGGTAACATTTTTGACATCGCAGTAAGCGTAAACTCTTCAGAATATCTTAAATATCTAACGTGTAAGGCTTCAGGTTTACCATAAATTAAACATGAACAAGTTACAAAAAAAATAGGTATGACTTGCGATAAGGTTACCTGGAAACGATCCTTTATAGGGACAAGGTCACGTTTTTACATACCTTTGGTTTTTCTTTTTTAGTTTACTATTTTCAGTTTGTGCAATAAATTAACAGTTAACATACATATTTATAACTTAAAACTCGAAATGCCTAAAAAAAAAATGGCAGACAAGTTAGACCCTTTATTATAACAGGCAGTTAGGTTCTTAAACACTGTCTCTTTATGAGACTTGTTACCTGACTCGTTATACAACTACGCAACTTTTCGTCGAAAGAACATCATTATTTTTGCCGAAACTTGCACGTTCAAGTATCATTGTAACAAGTTGTCTGCCAAGTTATTGTGTAAGTAATCTCGCAAGACGTAAAAAGGCCTACACTAGGAATAAGTATGTTGAAGGTAATCCGTTAACGTTATAAATAAGATTTTTGTAGTAGAAACAATGTTAATAACAAGGAAAAAATAAATTGTCGCTTCTAACAAGATTGTTGGGTCTTGATTCCATACGAAACTCTTTTCATTCTTTCTTTTAAAATGCTGCTGTATAAAAGCAATTTTAATTAATCATCTCATCAGATTATAATTAAATAGTATTCTGTTGGGCCTAAGTAAAAATTTAACGACGCAGCCTTGTTGGTACTGACTGTACCTACGAACCTAGAGGTCTCGGTTCAATTCCCGGTTAGGGTAAAAAATTGGCTGTGATACAATGCTTAGAATAAAAGAACGGAAAATAAAAATCATGTGTAACATGGCCAAGTTTTAATCCTATTTCATATTTTCAATTTCAATTAAACCGCCCCTTTAATAGTTACCTAAAAGTCTTAAGTCATGGGCAAAGCTGAGTCAAGATTATATTTAGCCTGTGACGTCATCAACTTATCAAAGCTATTTTAATCACCGTACGGAATTCGTGACGTCATCAGTTTTCGCGTTTCACAAACTATTAACCCCATGCATACATAAAGTATGTTCGAGAACAATAAATATTGAGCTATGAGTATATTTTGGGTTTTAAGGGTTCCGTAATCAAAAAGGAACCTTTATAGTTTCACAATGTGTGTCTGTTTGTCTGTCCGCGGTTTCACTCCGAGCCTCTTGGTACTACAAAGCTGTAAACTCGCGTAGTTATACATTTAAAAATTACGCCGATGTAGGTGTAAAAACGTCTTAAAGGAAAGCACATAATTACAATGAATTGAAAAGGAAAAATTTCAAAACTAAGTAGACTTAAAGTCGTCTGAAACAGCACCAAATATCGTTAAATAGAAAATTCATTTGCACTTGCTACATAAATTTTGTGTTTGTAGTAAAAGTATTGGAACCCTTTTCTAAAGCATGGTACGATATGCCGGTTTTTTCTATAATAACGACAAAATTAAAAAACTGAACTAACTTTCCCACTTACTAGTATTATTTACTTACTCTCCAGTACTTATAATATTACAATACAATATCCACAACTCCACTACCCTTAAAAATAAAACACAACCTAAGCGGCAATAATAATTCGGTAGGGTTGTCGCGGCCGCAAATTGCCGGCAAGGTCAAAGGGCCGCGCCGCGCCGTCCCCAGCCGGCCGTTGCCAACCCTATTCCACTTTGAGGGCTCATAATAAATATAGGAGGGAGTATAAAAACTAGTATTTCATGGACTAGATGTGCTCTACTTGAGTTTTCGTAGTTTTTATGAGATAGGAATTTGTGGAAAATGTTATGAGTTACATACGTACAGTCAGCAGCACAAGTAGCTACGCAACCGAAGAGGTCAAGATGGTTTGCACTCGACTCTATTGTCAAGACAATACAATTATGTCTAGATTATTTTATAAAACTAACTAAGATTATTTTTATGCTAAACGATTATTATGTTTTTTGAACATAGTTAAATGAAATTAGGTTAAATATTATACACAATATCCGTGGCTGGCGTGAAGACGTTGATATCTCGACATGCACGTTTTTTTTTTTATTTCTTTAAACGCTTCGTTATTTTTTTTTCTATATTGGTAATTTTTTTAATATTTTTATCTTAATTACTTTTTGACTTATGGCCATTGTTCATACATTGATAACTATACTTTTGGCAAGTTATTGTGGATAAAAAGACATATTACACATCACATTGTGTGTATAGATTTATAAATAATTTTATCAATTTACTCTCGATTACAGTAATAACGTACTTTTTTTAACATAACGACATATCAATCAAACAAATCAAATATATCGAGTTATCAACTAACGCACAATAACTAAAACGAAGTGCGTAATGTGACATCTCAACTTGTACAACTTTCCATCGAGTTATCAAATTTCGTACAGTAAACAAAACTAAGTGCATAATGTGATATCTCAACTTATATTACTGCCCATCGATTTGTCTCGTCTCACATCTCAATGTGTACGACTATCCACCGAGTTATCAATTTAGATACAGGTAATATATCTAAGTGCGTTATATGACATCTCAATTTGTACTACTGGCCACCAAGTTATCAACTTACGTAGAGTAAATCAGACAAGTGCATCATGTGATATCTCAACATGGAAACTTACGTCAAAGAATTATGAACCAACACAATAATACGATATCTCAACTTATGTTTTAAAAATATTTTAATTCTCCAGAATATCTTAAGATATTAACAGACAAATAATTAAAATCAGTACCTGAAACCTTGACGTGTATAGTTATCAATGTTTTTAATCAAGGGAACAAACCAGTATACTTGTATATTTTCAGATAATAATGTAATATCTGGGAAACAAAGTAAGAATATGTACAGTTGTCAATATTACTAATTCCAATAAAAGTGTTGTATCTGTTTATTATCATAATACCTATTAAAATAATTTCACTAATTTATTAACAATTTAATCACTAATTTATCTTAACATTTAAAGGTGCGCTCAGCATTGTGTTGCGACACTAAACTTGTTAGTGCTGCAACGCTGGTATTCTGTGAAAACCAGATTGTGTGCGACAGCAACCGATATGTAACGCCTGTTGTTTTCAAGAACCCCCGCACTAAATGACATCATCCGCCGGTCTCCTGCCTCAATAAACGTGCCGGCCCTTTTAGACCCGACCGGCATTTGTAGATATGATGGCAAAATACCTGACAAAATGTCCTTGGTTCCGTGCAGAATATGGGACGGGTGCTAGTGTGAGATGCAACCTGAGTAGACATGCTAGCCCAGTCTCATCTCCACCGTACCTCTAATAGGGCTGGTGCGGCAGCTGAACTAGCTGAAAGCTTAAAGGTTGGCCAATGTAGTGGTCTTGGCCAGTTGGTGGACTAGTAGAGAATGCCTTAAATATAAATAAGATATGTTCATTTCATTCGGCGTTGAGAAGGTGGCAGTTTCCTCGTTCAACGCATTAGTTTAACCATCCAGCGAGTAAATGCTGCTAGTATCTTTGAGGCCTTTCCTAGATATAAAAGATTTAAAATAGAATGAAGTTGTTAAAATGTAAGTTATAAATTGTAAATACGTATTTATCTTGTCATTAAAATAGATCGTCTTTTTATTAAATTGAATAGTGTTGAAGCTGGACTAAGCTTTCCCATAGGTCCTGTAGGAATTATCGAGCATATGGAAAACAAGCACGAAGTGGTCTTGAAACTTACATAAATCTAACTTCTCGGTTTTATAGGAGTTCGCCTGATTAGTGCTTCTGAGTTAACCCTACAATGCATACAGTGACAGATATGTCACAACCAGTTTAATCGTTAGTAGTTAAAAATAATGTAAAGGCAGCGACATCTTTTTTGTATAAAAGCAAACCTAGAGGGCACTATATAAGTGTAACACAGTAACAATCCACTAGATAGCATTGTATTTGAAATTACCAAGGGATTTATACTAATGTTGCTGTTCTTCGTGAAAAATGGATTTATTTCATTTACATATTGCAATAATAAAAAATAAAAAAATCAAAAATCGAAGAAAAAAATATTTTTATGTGTGAACATCTTTGCGTAAGTATGCTGTAAATATTATATACTGTCAATGATAATCTATATGCCTATATACAGTTTTTTCCAAACGTTCCAGATCTGTCACACCATGCATCGACGGCGTGTCCAAATGTTCCATATGTGTGACTGCATGCAGTAATTTTTTGGATTTTTCATAAGTACATGAAATATTTTACTGTCACATAATGTGAAAAATGTGAAAATACTAAGAGAAATTTGTTTATCCAAATACAACAATTATTTCTGAAAGTTTAGAGTCTAATGAAGTATAAATTAAGAAATTGTTCCATAATAATACGTTAGTGTAACCCAAACCTTATATCATGGTGTGCCATAAAACGGTTTATTTAGGTACATATCATGCGAGAAATACTAATAAAAATGGTTTACATAATGGAAACTAATACTATTTCTTTAAGTTAAGAGTCTACTGAAGTTTAAATTAAAAATCTAATTCATAATTAAATATCAGTGTAACCGATACCTAATAGCATGGTGTACCACATATGGAACGGATTAAAAAAAGTTAATTTCTCCTGAAATATTACTTATATATTTTTTCATTATTTTTTCTCTTAACTAAGCCCTAAATAAAACCACATATATTTTTTTCACACAAATAAAAAAACTCTGCATTGTAGGGTTAAATAGGTGTTTTAACTTCTACTTTAAAGCGATCGTAGCTCGCTTCTAGGATTTTAGAAAGTTTTGGGGTTAATTAAATGTATATTGATGATGTTGAAAAGTACTTGTATTACAAATTACGTATTTGTTACAAATTAACAGAAGGACTAAGAATTTGGGTTACGAAACACTCTTTACGACTTTATTTGTTTTTTGTTTGTTGGTGTATTAATTATTATTTTCAATAAGTTAACCGTAACTGTAACACGCATATTGATAGTGGTTTTCCTATCGCTCGTTTTCTAATAGGTACTCAATTATAAAATGTACTGTCCCACCTCAGCAGTTACCTCTGTTTAGTGCAAAGCTAGATCTAAAGTTCGATTCGAATGTTGTATTTCGCTTTGGGTCGTCTGTATATGTGTGTCTATCCCTACATCCAAGTTTAATACGAGTAATACCAGGCACTGGATATTATACATAAATGGACGTGTAGTAGGCGGGCACTTAATATTATTTACGTAACACCTGGCCATAATGTGAGTTTTATCGCACGCTGCGCGCACGGTAAAACTCGAATTGTGGCCAGGTGAAGACGTAAAATTGTGTACTCATCACGGGCAGTAAAAAAGAAAGCCCTCTATCGCATATTTACAACCCTCGCCTACGGCTCGGGTCTCAAATACCTGCGATTTCGGGCTTTCTTTCTTTTACAGCCCTTGTTAAGTAATGTACTATTTCATCACACTTGCTCGTAAATAGTGTCCTAACATGCTAGAAAAATCGACCGTAAATCCAAAATAATACCCGCGGGCCTTTTTTTACCATTATTACGCCCTATCGTGCGTAATAGCAATTTTTTTTTTAAATATTATACGTGGCCTCAAACTATCACAATACGTTAGGACCCCAATTCTTGCAATATTTGCAAATAAAAACAGTAAACTGTGCCTAAGCTGACCCGGATATTGACGAGATAAACCCAGATTTGGAAAATGTAGAAGAGTAAAATTCCTGGAATGACTCCGAAAATTATATTATATGATGATTGTAGTTTCTTAAATTAAAAAAATATTAAAAAAACAGCTGTTTTATTTCTAATTTTTTTCTTACTAATACTGTGAATTTGTTGATAACTCGTCGCTCTCGTCGGTGAACCAGTTGATATGTCTATTATTATTAAAACTAGACATAATTCTTTAAATCACTCATTTTCATTTGAAAGATAAAAAAAGTTGTATTTAACAAAACTTTTGTGAAATATAATAACATGAAATGGATTTTTCGCGATTTTTTTTCTTCTTTGAAACGTCAATTTTCCCCTCTTTGTATGGTGAGTACGTTGATAACTCGATGAAACGTAAGTTGATAAGTCTAATATTAATCAAACTAAGAGGAATCTCACAAAAATCTTCTAATCATTCAAAAGTATGCAGAAAATTATGGATAAATCAAGTTTTACATCAAAGTTACAATCAAACAGCGATTTACCAGAAAATGTCAAACCTTAAAATTGGCGCCCTGTAAAATTGCCGTTTTAGACATATCAACGTATTCACGCCAGGCACGGATATATTAATCGGCACCAGTCTGTGAGTACTTAGAAGGTGCTTCAGGTTTATACTTCTTTCTCACTTGTTCTTAATAAGAACATGAGAGCGAGTGAGAGACAAGGACGCACCCGATCACTGTTTCTTGTTTATTGGTTAAAAATGCACTTACAAAGTTATAATTCATTTGTATTTGGAAACACACTGATCTATCTTTTCAGAAAAAAACTCAAAAATGATATTAGTAGGGTTGATATTTCATTTTAAACATAAGCTATACATTAATTAATACTTTTTAATTGTTGAAATTTACATTAGAAAAATCATAGTTAAAGTAAGGAAGGAAAACGTTTATTCACACCCATAATTTACACCCACAACAAAAATTAGAAAATTAAAAACACGAAAAGAAAAGAAAAGCACATCACAGTTTTTAACTACATATTTTTTTAATAGCAACGGTCAAAAACATCTGCATATAGCTTCACCGGAAAATTTCATTTTTAATAAAACACAATTATTTTTGATTTTCATTAAAATGGTCCATGTTAACCGGTTAAAATCCTTAATCCACTCACAATGGCGGCGGAATCCCATCCGAGCCAATTAAAGCACCAGCATATCGCTGCTAGTCGGAATGAACATAATGCTCTCACAACTAGTCAAAGGGGCACGAGAGGTAAACGCCAAAGTTCCTACTGCAAAATATAACCATAATCATAATCTTTATTTGCTTCAAAAATGGTACCTTAAGGTGTTACATATTTGGACCCGAACAAACATTTTTCGCTAAATACTAGCATGCAAATTTTAATTATTATGTACCTATACAGAAATTATTAAATTTTTTGTTTATTAAATTACCTTTTTTCACAAACATTTTTTCATTTAGCCAACTGTACAGTTTAACTCTAACTGGCTTAAACGGAAGCTCAGTAATCTCTTTAGGGATGAGGTTGTAAATTTTGACACACATGCAGTAACAATTTTTCATCGCTAATGTTGTTTTTGGCAATGTGTCATATATTATAAGCCTATTTCTCTATGCATGCATTTCTTTTCTATATGCATGCACTTATTGTTATACCTATGTGTGAAGATGAACTACGGTTTTTACTGTGACTTATGCACAGTAAAAACAATAGTTCGTCAAACAAAGGTATATCGCACGGCTTGTAAGTGCGTCCCTCCACATTATGCACCGCGAGCCACACAAGCACAAGCAAAATCAATAGGACGGACCAAGCCGGTATAGTCAGGGTGGCGCATTTTTTATAGCGTGCGTATTAATCCAGCGACGAGCATCGACACCCGATCGAGCTGTTTTTCTATTTATACTTTGATACAATGGAATAAACGCCTTTGATAGAGACCGGTAGAGCGCCTATAAGAGCCAGTGAGACATAAGTACCTACTCTTATCAGGTTGAAGGATGTTTGAAGACGAATCGCACTGACCATATAATTTTAATAACTATACGTTCATGCAATACCTGAAATTATTTATATCAGACCATTCAATCGGTCCATATTTGTGTAAGTCTAATAAAATACTTTAGAACTAATTAATGTTGTACTCTAAATAATCTGTTTGATAAAAAAATACCCTTATCGTAGGGAAATGATTATAACTAATGACCAAGTCTCAGGCGAATTCTGCCCGTAGTAAGAAATAAAAAAAAAGATGGAAACAATCAAGCAATTGGAATATTTTAACTTTGATTATGTACGGTGCGCTTCAGTGCGTTCTTTTTCGAGTTACTTCTGAAGTTTGACCATCAACTTAAAAACAGCAGCTTTTAAACTTGGCTGACATTTAAAGTTCCGTTTTTACGAGGTTAAATTGAATCGTCAGAGTGCACCGGGGCTCCATTCGGAAGGACACCAAAAAATGAAGTTTAGTTTTTTACGAGAATGTGGTAAAGTCATTTTGGAGCGAGTTTTTGTGACAAGTGTGGACGCTGTGGAAACTCTTTAAAAGCCAATTGTCGTTTTATTGAGACGTTATATTAACGTTCAAAATCAAGAACAAAACTATATATACCAATATACAAATTTGTTTTTTTTCTCTTCGTTATTTCTACACGAATTTCGCCAGTTTTCATTGAATGAACAAATAAATAAATAATAATTAAGCGACAATCTAACACAGATTGTCCCACTACCAAACTAAGTACAAAGTTTGTACTTGATATGTGTCAGGTAACGAAGAAGTTAGCCGAAATCGTTTCGCCATTTTCTTTTGGGGCGGGATTTGAGGTTGGTGACCACTCTAGACCACTCTAGAAAGTGATGACCTTCCAAATCTTCGCTTTTCAGTCAACGGACAAGCGTAACCGACCATCTGGTGAGGATTGCGGGAAACCAAAAGATGAAAGTAGCACAAAACCAACTGTTGTTGAAATTCTGACGAAAAGCCTACGTCCAGCTGCTGCAGCGTGGACGTCTGCAGGATGATAATGATGATGATGATGAAGACAAAGCAACATGCATGGTCCTCTAGGCATAGTGTCAAAGATGCTGGCAGCATTTCCTTGCTAAATAGCAATGTTGCCAGAGCTTTTGTCACCCGTCTCATAGACCAAACGTTTGGAAAGCTCCATCAAAAGCTTGTGAGCACTTGGACCCCACGGACTGGAGGTCTCGACCCCGACAGCAACCAAATGGTATTCAGTGCCGATAACTTTTTTTTTGCCAGCATCTTAAGAACTATGCCACGATTTAAATAAGGTATTTATTCGTATGTTACGTTTAATCAAAATAATCTATATTGCATCAGTAACATTATTATCGTCTGTTTTTTTCCGCGTTTTAAACACACCAGTATTTTACCGCCCGCGCCCTCCAGTATTTAATCAATGCAGCCCTCATCAATTAAAAAAGATCATATCTGCTACGAACAACTTCAACCAATTCCTACTCTGTACACTTACGAACAAAGTCACAATTACAATAAAAACTCTATAATATATGTGCTATTCTTTGTAAATAGCCGTAATCAATCACGACTGCCCAACTAAAACCTGATGTTATCAATGATTGCCGTAATGTGACCGCGCTGCGCTGTGTAACCGATACCGCCATTAGTAGACCTTTTGTATTAAATTTATCGCTGAAGAATAATCATTCCATCTACCCAATCACCTCACTGTTGGGTAAAGAAGACCTTGTCAGAGGTGTGATTATTTCATAAACTCGCAGCGGCGAGTTTAAGTAGACCAGACAGAGCGAACAAAACACATTTTAGCACGTACGTGCATTTTTAATGTGGCAGCATGACTTCTGTCGATGAGATCGAACGTGCTTAATTGAGAATACACGCGCTAAAATGTGTTTTGTTCGCTCTGACGGGACTACTTAAACTCGCCGCTGCGCGCTGCGACATTCACTGGATCGTTCGACCGACCGCGTTTTTGAGAGAATCACACCCCTCTCTTCACACTCGCGCTAATCGCATCCATCGTCTCACTGACATCCATATATATTTTTTTGTAACAAATGCGAAAATATTTAGCATAACATCGGTATTCTTATAAATAGACGGTTAAAAAACGTCGGTTGGCCTTCAAAAGTTAACTCTTTGTTAGACTTGTGCACAAAAGGAACCTGTCAACCGCAGTCTCCACGGGCCCAGCCCCCAAGGTTGCCCTTATCACGGATAATAAGCATAAAGCATCCGTCACTCTTGCACTAATGTACTCGTCAGAAAGTGACAGATGTTTTATTCGCATTTATCCACATGTCATACGAGAATAACATACCCGAGTGCTTAGACATTTTTTCACACCTCAATGGCACAATCCAAAATATAAATAGACCTTATTGTTAGTCGTGTAGGGGCGTGCAGATATTTTTAGCGTCTTGGGAACGTGTATATATTTATGGTTTTGACTGTACATAAGCTTAACATTGTGTGTCGAGCTGTTTATTCTTGTAACAATTCGCAGACTGGCTTATCGCTCACTTATTTTATATTTTCTTCTTATCTATTTGTGTTAGCCTAGTTGGTAAAGACCCTGCCTCCGAAGCTAGCGGTCCTGGGTTTGACTCCCGCAAATGTTTTTGTGATCAGCGTGAGTATATGTTGCGGAGTCTTGGACGTTTTCTATTTATTTAAGTATGTTTTATCGTCGTCTAGTACAATAGGACAAACCTAGAGATTAGTTTGGGAGTAGGTAGTGAGATTGTTCCCCTGATAGTAATTACTCAAAAGCATTCGACAAAATTTTACATAAATTATGAACTGAAAAACTCGCAGCAATCGGTATACATGGCAACCTCCTGAGGTAGCTTGAATCGTATTTTCGGAACAAAACTCAAGCCGTTCCTGTAAAAAGATACATATCGAGTTTCAGTCCTATTAGTTTTGGCGTTCCTCAGGGGTCCCACCTCGGGCCTATGTTGTTTAATATGTTATTTATGACGTGGCTGATTGCACACAGTTTATTTTTACACAAAAAAATACAAAAGTATATCTTCTTCTTCTTAAGAGCTTCGATGCCTTAGTGGCTTAAGTTAAGATCCTCGTGGCCGTAAAGTACCGAGTTATATTTCAATTCATTTAATTTCATAGTGTATCTGAAAAGACCCATTTGTCTCATCTTGAAATAACAGAGCAGACTTTTTCCTCTCATTTTCCATCTTCATGCTTTTAAAGTCATATAAACATAAATTATATGAGAATAACGTAAACAAATCCTCGCCCAATTGAAACCGCAACGTCATCCACAGCCGAGCCCTAGCATGCAGACCCAATCCAAAGCAAAAAACGTAACGATCGAAAGCTTTCTGCTCTGAACGACACAAGCGTAATTAAATTCTCGATTCTCTCAGTTGCACGCCTTTGCCTTCTCGCCGCATTGTGAGAAATGAGGGATTAGGGTGTACAGTCAAAGACATAAGTCGCTAAACAAAATAAAGATACGAATTTAACTGTACACGAGAAATCTCCATGTGTTAATATACAAATGTATGTTCAAAACTCCTTGATCGTCATGAACGTTCAAAAGTCCCTAAACACTACCATAACTTAATTAACGCCAAAAGTCGCTGGACACTTAAACTCGATGAAATAATCCAAAAGTCACTGTACGCCAAAATTCCACGAAGAAGTCCAAAATTTGCTGTTGCCATCAATGATAATCTAATTATGTAGATTTATAAAGTCCAGCAACTTTTGATAAAATATTGTTTACTAACATTTGACATTCTGCAATGTTCACATAGATTTGATCAACCATTGGTTCAGCGACATATGGAACTTTACATTGTGCAGGTGTTTTGAAAATTTGGATCTGTTCATCAATTTATGTCTTCGACTGTACTTTCATATTTTATTATTTGCTGTTTTTGAATTGGATAATATTAGTTTTTTTTCTACTAGCGACACGCCCTCGCTTCGCTTCGGTTTATGGAAGTACACCTGAATTTATCACACATAAAATCCTTCCTCTTAGCGACAGATGGCGGGAAACGACTTTGATTTATACTACACTCAAGAGCAATGAAAACGGGTCACTTTCTATGGTAATTCTATACAAAGTGACGTTTTCATTGCTCTTGACAATATCTAAATATGACAAAGACTTTCCCAAGCACACGAGTACTCAGTCGACCTGCCTATTTCACCACCTTGACAATGACACGTGACAAGTGACAGGTGAACATTCGAAGAAATAACTGTTAGTTTTTTTTTTGCTTAAGATAATAGATAGCTTGTATAAAACAAGACAAGCAAAACGTCCTAAAGTAAAAACAAAAATATTTAGACTGGCCCATGACGGTGCAAATCCACCACATTCAATTAAGTCTCGATACGTTCTCCCACAAAAACCATCAGGGGGGTGTCCGTGACTATCAGCATATCTACTTAATTCCCAACAAGCATTAATTTTATCGAAACTTTCACATTACACAACAACGGGCGGCGAACTACCTTTATAAAACGAGCCAAGTCCTGTAGATAAGCTCAGTATATCATAGTGTTATTAAAACTTTAGTCAAATACCGACGTAGCGGCGGAGTTGCGGGTAGTTCGCGCGTGTTATTATCGCAGCAGTGGCCAAGTTACAGTGCGGTCACAGTCGCAGCGTACTTTGACTTCTACTTACTTCTTGAAGGAAGCAAATCGTGGTTTTGGCTTGTATTACTTACAAGAGGTAAAAAAAGGTTTATTTTTCTTAGGTTATACCAGACTTTTTATAGGTACTAAAGTATTTTTAAATTTTTAGAACATGTTTTGCTCTTTGCACTTATACGTGCTTCCTAGCAATTTTTTTTTCTAGAAATAAAATAAACGTATCATAACCCATTATTGTTCGACGCGACATTTTTTTTGTAATGCTGTCATTTGCGTACAAAATACTGTCAGTAGTGGGCGGCGATGGCGGACGAGCAAGCGCAATTTTTTTAATTCGTTTTTAACCAACATATTAAATAGAAGGTGCTTCATTCGGAATTTTTTTTTCAAAGATAATAATTTGTATCACTTCACGTTGTTTTAGAACAGCTTTATATACGCCTCGGAAAAAACGGGGCTTGCCATAGTCATATTTAAGCAGGCTTCGCTATGCCTTGGCCTGCTATCAACCTCACACGGCAATCCCTTATTTTCCAGACCTTTTTTTTTTAATTTATTTTTCAAATTTAAGTACACTGTTTTATAAATACTAACAACTTCGCCAAACTGCTAAACAGTTTGAAGGCGAATTTTACACTCTTATTAACTAATTACTGTGTACCTATCCTAATTACTACAAACATAACAGCTACTAAACCTTTCCTTTTACAAATGAATCCAACACATGATGTTTAAGCTTTTTTTTTAAAATATGTTTACTACTACAGTCCTCCTCCGAAAACAATGCATTGAAAATTCGCGGTATCATGTACTTCCTAGTTCTTTGCCCATAGTAGTTACATGCTCTAGGTTCTAAATATTTATTCCTTACCCCTAGCCTAAGCTTACGGCTATATGTTTTAGGTGTTTTAAACTCAGGGTTCTTAAACTGTTCTAACGCTAATATATACCTAAGTTTCTCTTTAACAGGAAGTATTTTACAGGTCTTAAATAAAATATTATAATTATTATTACACTTCTTTTTCGTTTTCCTGTCTACTAACATTTTAATTATCCTGAGCTGTAAATTCAAAATTTTCTCGAGATGACTTCGAAAAGTACGTCCATAGGCTATTATGCCATAACTTAAGATTGGATCGGCAAGTGCATGGTACAGAGCATACAATACAGGTTTACTGACTCTAAATTTAAGATTGTTAAATTTACATAAAACAGCTCTAAGTTTATTACAGACAATATCAACATGTGGTTTCCAATTAAAGTTACAATCTATAGTCAACCCAAGGTATTTATACTCGGTAACAAACTCAACAATATCACAACTACACCCAGCCAAATTTCTATGGAGACAATCGTACGTATGACCATAAATGTTGATATTATCATTTGTTTTTTTCATATACGGTGAATGAATCAACATACATTTAGTCTTGGCTACATTTAGCAAAATGCCGTTATCATGTGACCACTTAAGTATACTTATAAAATCGTCTTGTATTTTCTCCTGTATGACACTCGGATCTCTATTAGCATACACCAGGCACGTGCGAGAATTTACTACTTTCTCGTCTGTCAAGAATTTAAGCAAAGGATTAATCGGTTAACCTAAAAGACATCTTCGAGCTTGGCCGTCACACTTCCGTATGTCTAGAATAATCTAGATTATTCGATAATTCGACGCAATTATAATTTTAACACGTCACTGCATACTTGATAATTGACAATCACAATATTTTCCAATTCGGTACTCGTGTGGTGGCCGGGTTAGAATAGTGCCACACCATGTCCTCCCGTGGATGTCGTAAGAGGCGACTAAGGGTAAGACTTGTCTTGTAGGTACTGTTAGGCGACGAGCATGCAACCTGTCACTATACGCTTGTAAACATCTTAGCCTAATTGTGTTCTGCCTATCCCACTCTGGGAACGAAGACGTGAGTTATGTATTTATATATATTTTATATGCCATAGCGAAGACAAACGAGCACACAGGCCACCTGATGGTAAAGTGGAAACTGTGAACTATAGACATTCGCATTCACAAAACTGCAATGCAATCCTAAGACTGCAAATGCGTTGCCAACCCTGAGGACCAAGATGGAATGCCTCTATGCCAGTCATTTCACCGGCTGTCTTATCCCCAAACCGGAACACAACAATGCGAACACTGCTGTTTGGCGGTAGGTTAATGGATAAGATGGTGGTAGCGATCCGGACGGACCCTGCACAAGGTCCTAACACCCGCATACATTCCCCTAATATCCATAGGTTTCCTGCATCGCAACTATTCTTATATTAATTATATTATCTATTATCTTAATTCCCCTCTCTGTACTCAAGCATGAAATCAATCTCAAGTGATTCGGTATTCAAGATGGACTTGCCCGGGCAGTTGGCAAGTCAAGCAGCAAGTAGCTCGACTTAGCACTATCCTAAATTGCACCTGCAACTTGCCAACTTATTGATTGTAGTTGGAGACTTGAAATCAACAGACGGCGCTAAATTAATTTCAGAACTTGAATGATTTGATTGAATAACTTTAGCTGTATGGAAACTTGAGCTTACATACAATATAGGTGGATTAAATTTGAAGGTAGAGGTTTTCGTGGAATAACGATGCATTTACGATTGATCAAAGAAGTTGGAAGGTAATTGACGGACGCATTGGCCTAGTTGGTAGTGACCCTGCCTACGAAGCTAGCGATCCTGGGTTCAAATCCCGGTAAGGGCAAATATTTGAGTGATGAGCGCGAATATTTGTTCCTGAGTCATGGATGTTTTCTAACTGCTTAAGTATATATTTATCTATATGTATACGTATTAATATCGCTGTCTAGTACCCATAGTACAGTCGACGTCAAAGATATGTTTACATTTTTGGACCTTATTTCAATGGTGAAAAAGTGTAAACATATCTTTGACGTCAACTGTTACAAGCCTAGAGCTTAGTATGGGACTAGGTCAATTGGTGTGACAATGTCCCTGTGATATTTAACATTAAGACTTAAATGTTATTAATACGCTTCGATGGGACAACTTTTGCTTGCCTGGTAATCATTTGGGGAGATAGTGGGTCAATTGTCTATGGGTCTCAGATCCTATTTATCAGGTAGCCAGTGTGCTCGTATGCCTTCTCCTCCCATAAAAAAAATGTAACAAAACTCGAGATTAATTTTATTAAGCTGCCTGATTTTGTGGCATTGGCCATTGGCCAAGGATTGGTTAATCAAGACTATTTTGACGTACATCAAATAATTTTGACAGTCAGTGCATCTATACTTATAAAACCAATTTTGTAATAACTAACTTGAGTTTTAAGTTTCTAGATATATCTAACAATGACAGGTGACAGATGACATATCAGTGTAGCTACAGCCAAGGTAGGTCAAGTAGGTCAGGTAGGTAAAGTTGAAGTCCATTTGCACGCTATGATACAACCAGTTTGATTTTCCCTTGCAATAATATTATGACAGTGACAAGTGTCAACCTTAGCGACAATTGGATCTCACGGAAACTTTTGTCAAAACTGGTAGATTTTCTTGGCCGATCGTCCATGGCGCAGCTGATATAGATCCTACTCATGTTAAAGTTTTTTTTTTTAATTCTATAATGTCAAGTTATTTTATAGACACTCCCATGGACTTATTAGAGCAATAAGTCCGTGGATATCACACGCGAAGACAATTGTTCGGTAAAAGAGAATTTTCTCCAATGGACTAAACAGAAGCACATGAGGTTTGAATCTATAGGTACTAATATTATAAAGCTGAAGAGTTTGTTTGTTTGTTTGCTTGAACGCACTTATCTCAGGAACTAATGGTCCGATTTGAAAAATTCAGTGTTAGACAGCCCATTCATCAAGGAAGGCTATATATCATTCTCACATAAACCGAAGTGAAGCGAGGGCGGGTCGCTAGTTATCAAATATGTAAGAAGAACTTTTGTTTTCAGTAAAGTGTTACAGTTTTACATAAAACGAACCTGCTGCTTATTTCACTGTTATGGCCACGAGGCAAGTGTTTAGAAAATTGAGAAAGCCGGATCTGCGTAAAATTGAATTTGTGCTCAATCCAAAGCTTATATTAAGAAGCTTTCCCACATATAGCTCGTTTATAACGCGAGATACGTGGCGATGTGGGACTACAGCGGACCCATTTATACAAGGAATGTAAATTATGGCGGGGCTGTTACTCGAGTTAAGACTGCGCTTAATTTGAGGAGTGGTGCAAGATGTTTCGATGGGAAACTAGTTATTTTCGGGGTTTTGTGACGAATACTGAAACTGAACTCTTCTAATATGACCTTGTTGTCCATATTTTATGTCCGTGCTCTCCGTTAGTTTATCAAAACCAAAGCTAATTTACCTGAAATGGATGAAACTATCGAAGTACCAGTGGTTAAAACGACACCTCCTAAGTATACTGGTGCAAGTGACCTTTTTGCGATTTTCGTTTTTTTGCATTTTTATGCCTATAATACTTATATTTACCTCCCACAAAAATTTCATGTGGAAATTCCTGCTACTTTCTGAAATAAAGTGACGTATACAAATGCAAGTAACACTTTTTTGTAAATCGGTAGGTTGTAAACTGAGTCAAGTCGCTTGCACCACAGTACGCGGGACCGATTCCGTGGAGGGGCTGAGTGTGAGCGGTACAACTGACAGTTGGCTCAGTATGCTCGTAAACCATTAATGCTAGCAGACGTTGGCTCAGTATACTCGCTTCTGTGTCGACGCGATATACGTTAATAAACGTGTTAGAATCATTAATTGGGGTACGCCCATTTTAACAATGTATGAAAATTTCAAAACCATTTCGAGGAATAGGTTCCTCAAACTAATCTCTGCCATTAAATTGAAAATACATGTTACAGTGAATTAATTATATAGTTATAAAGAAATGACCTTCATTTGACCCCTAAATGCGGTCCGAATGGCGCTATATCAACCTTTTTGTGGTTTTATATGAAACATATAAAACCTATCCAATGTTTAACTTAGGTACTTTTTTTTCTTTTTTATCAATGGCGGTCCACCGCGGTATTCTGCAGTGATTTTGCCAGTGTCAAGTGAGTTGAGTAAACAGTAAACAGAATAAATCAAAAGTAAAAGCCGGACATCTTCCCTCCCGATGGTTACCGGCAGATTCCAATATTTTACCTCATTACTACAATTTAGATACCTAGCTGACACCTACGTTCAAAGACAGCTGTTGTAATAAAAAAAATGTTTTTTTACAAATTGACTAATAATTCTTATGATTAAATTAGTATATTATTAAAGCCATTTCTCTTTTAAGTTGTGTGTGATAAATGTAATTAATTTATGTGATGAGATTTTCCAAGAGGTTCAATACGACGGTATCGGCACCAACATTTATTATAGAAACGAATGATTAGAGGTATGGAATCTCTTATCCATATTCTTTTTCTACTCTCGTACCGTACCGCTAATATTGATATCGTTAATGGTATCAGAATACCACCAATAGCGTAACTGAAGCGGAAAAACAATTCTATTATGAGCGTTGCTATGGTTATAACAGTTCTATAATAACTAATGATGAATAATAATTAATGACCGGTTTTTTTTGGGGTTTTCTACAGATAAAAACCTAGCTAGATCGAATTATTGCTCCCGAAACCCCCTGCATACAAAATTTCATGAAAATCTTTGGAGCCGTTTCCGAGATTAAGGTTATATTATATACTTATACAATAATTGCTCGTTATAAAGTATTGTAGATGTGATTGTGTTCAGTCAATCTGCTCTAGAAAGAAGTTATGCAGGAAACGCTGTATTTATTTGAATTTAGGTAATAAGCAATGGCAGAATACTAATAACTCTCTGAAACTATTAATAAATTGTGATGCGATTGTTTCTTTACACAATGTTTGAATAGACGTGTTTTAAAAAGAAAACACAAATAATTAAAAAAAACGTCTTTCTAAATAACTCCGCCATTTTTGCACAGTAAGCAGATGAGGTTAATTTTATAAATAATTTATTTTAAACCACAAAAACACTCTTAATCATGAAAAGCTTCAAATGAAATCCTTATAAAAGGCTATACTATCGAGTAAAAATGTAAAAGCAGACAGTTATCTTTCTGGTGTATCCCAATTATGAAAATGAATAAAGACTGAATCTTGTAAGATACTAAGTAAGAAGTAATCTCAAATAAGATTGCTTTAAAAACAATATCTTATTATTTGGGTTAGTAAAGGTGTTCGAATGATAAATAGCAAAATGATTAAAAACGTTACTTTAAGATAATTCAATTAAGTTTCTAAATTTCCATTACTACTAATTAATTGAAGAGGTAAAAGCGTTTGTTATGAAAGTTTCCATTAGGAACATAAAATAATTATGGCTGTTATAAAAATGTAAGTTAGTTTTTACCAAAATAATACCGTTATTTGGCAAGTTACTATCTTTTGATTTTAAGAACAAGGGTTTAGTCATATTTTTAAAAGTCAACCTATTATTTTAATATAAAGAACATGACAATATTACAAAAGTGTACTGGTTTAAGTGACATGACTTTTATTGTATACTGGTACTAGTGATTATTATGCCCAAATAATAAAAATAAGGAGTAACAGAGCAAAGCAATATCTTTATTTATAAATGATATCACCCATAATCTCTTAATTACCTATAAAAATAATAAATAGAAGCTAAATTGTAATGATAGCCACAAACAGTGTATACTGGATCAAGTGGTAGTTAGCTCAGTATACTATAAATTGAAACACATGTAATACGCGTATACTAGTTTATCTGCGCTTTTCTCAAAAACCGCTATAGTTTTTTAAATTCTCAATATGTAGAAGAAAACGTAGTACTGTAATTAAAATAAATCTAAAATTTCATTACATTATCTTTAAAAGAAAAAAAGTTATGCTTATATTTACCTTTGCACAGCTCTCCTGTGAAATCGTGATTTTGCACTTGCATCAGTGTACTTAGGAGGTGTCGAAAAGGTCTTCTTTCAAATTTGATACAATAGTGACTTATTTTAACTTTACTTATAATCTATACCTTAATGCATTAAAACAAATGTAAACAAACAACCACGTGATATAGTTCGTCAGCCAATAGAAGCAGACAGCGTTCTGCTTCTATTGGCTGACGTCAAAGTAGTCGTACGTCAAAGTTCTATAAAACAGTTTTGATTAACTGTTTAACAATGTCACGTGGTTCGGAATGTTTAAATTTTTTTAAATACCTAAGTGTATAGAGTGTAGGGTATCTTAAGTGTAATCTTTTGTGTTTTTTTTTTAATATTTTTATTTTTAGAATATTGTTATCTTAATCGATAGTACCTGCCTGGATGACCGAGATTAGTTCGGATTTTTTTATTGTGTTAGTTTTCTAAAAATAAAACCTAGCGAGATCAATTTATCGCCCCCGGAACCCCCTGCATACTAAATTCTACAAAAATTGTTGGTGCGGTTTCCGGGATTTAGATTATATATAATTATATGTATATATAAGAAATGTGCGTTGAAAGGTAAGGTAGGTTTGGAGGTATTACATTAAATTTATTATCTAGATATTAGGCCCTTCAGACAGTTTGTACTTATCTAGCCTTAACACCATCCATTTTAACAAACGACCTCGTGTCATTGTGGTCCATTTACATCAGTCTCTAAATGTATAATTCAAATTTAATGTAAAGTTTAAAAACTTAATTGCAGCATCACAGAACAACCTTGCTAAGGCAATATCTATTCTAAACACTACCATATACGATCTAAATTACCTTTTTCTGCTAGCGCGCCGCCGAAGCCGAGCAGAGCGAGCAATACCAACACGGGCGCCATCTTGTCACTGTCACGACACGTCACTCGCACATAACACAGCTACACACACTAACACATGACGTCACCTGCGGAAGAAAAAAAAATCGTTAGGCACATATTAACCTATCTGTAGAACTTATAAATTAATATTAATAAATGAACAATAAGGTGAACATGAACAGTTTTGCATGTATAAAATACGATGATGATGTTATTATATCGATGTTTCAGCTTTCAACTATCCTTCACCGTCTGTCAAGTCTGTGTTATATCGTCTATATTCTAATTTTGGACAAGGCATCCGTCACCTTCTGACACGTAAATAAGTACACGTGTCAAAAAGTGACGAATGCTTTATCCGCATTTGACACGCGATATAGACGCAGCCATACTAGGGCCGCAGGTAAACATCAAACTATTTCATCATCATCATCATAACTTCACGCCTTAATTCCCAGTGGGGTAGGCAGATCTACAGAATTACCAACAACTCTAAAAACTTGTTGATAATTCTATAACCACTCTAATAATTATATTAATATTATCAAACTATTTATATAACTAATAAACTATTTATATATTATATATAAACTATTCCCCGCGTGGTTGCCGGGTAAGAATAGTGCCACTCCATGTCCTCCCGTGGATGTCGTAAGAGACGACTAAGGGAATAAAGGCTGTGTAGTACTGTTAGGCGATGGGCTAGCAACCTGTCACTAATACACTGGTAAACATCTTAGCCTAATTGTAATTGTGCAAAATGTGGTTACAGAATTATTAACAAGTTTTTAGAGCCGTTAGTAATTCTGTAGCTCTGCCTAACCCACTCTGGGAATAAAGGCGTGAGTTTATGTATGTATGTATCAAACTATTTAACGCTACTCGTACTGTGGCAACATTTTGAGCATGCATGTGTTCATTTTTTATCTTTGGAAACGCATTATGAACTTTAAAACGGTTATATGGCAATGACGAACGAATGAACGAACGTATAAGGCTGCGTAATTGAGAATACATGCGCTAAAATGATGATAATGAATGATGATGATGATGATGATGATGAAATGTTCGCTCTGACGGGACTACTTAAAGACGCCGCTGCGACATTCACTCGGTCGTACGTCCGTGAGTCGTTGTTGAGAGAATCACACACATTGGCAGTAAACTTCAGTGTTTATTTTCAGGTAAAATATACTATTATAATCGATTATTTCAAATGCTGGGTGAACTTAAAGGTGAATTTATTTGAATATTTCTACTCATATACGTAACTGTCATCGTCAAGATGCTTAAATAGGGGGCAGGTGGCCTGTGTGCTCGTTTGCCTTCGCCATACCATAAAAAAGACGTATTAAGACATCACCCTGTTTTTCCCAGGAACCTTTTTTATTGTTTTACGTGTGAAATGTAATACGCGAATAGTTTCCCTTATGGGCATTCCCCGGTCCGTGGCGCCTAGAAGGGCGCAAGGGTTGCATACTTCCAAGCATTTTCATGGGAATTTTTACCCTTTACACTCGTGTGCCCCGAAGGATAATTTGAGTCGGTTTTGTGTGAATTTTCGGAAGTGTGGCGGCGAATGTGTAAGCCAGAGAAAATGTTGTAGTACCTACACAATTTTAAAATTGGAATTAATTATCTATGTAGGTATATAAACTCTTCTGCATATTAAAACTGGCCCGAAACTGGTCAGTATAGAGGTAGTTCATGAATAAAAATGAACTTATCCCATGTGGGATTTCTTCCAGTTAACCGTGGAATAGTTAATACCGATCTTTATCAGAGTAACGAAGGTGCCTAATTATTTTTACAAGGATATAGTTCACATAGAGCTCGTTATAACCTCCGCATTCAAAAATTACTAGTTAGATTCAAGGAGATCCAGAAAAAACAAAATAAAATGTAATCAAATAAAAACAATCATAAACGGAAATCTCGTAAAATTGAATCTTTACATAAGCACGTTTTGTAATATTAATCGTGCTGAAACTACACTGACCCATGAACTTCATTAGCTTTTTTTATATTTTTCGTGAGTACAGGGGTGTAAGTAATTGTTATACTGAACCATGGACATACCCGCTGCTATTAATTTTCGCAATTTTTATTTAACTTTTTGTTTTATTTGTTTAACATTATCTGTAAAGTATCCTTACGTGTTTTCACCTAGCGGTTGCAACGGAAAACCAGCGTTGGCTTCTCAGCCAGCCCATGCTGAGATAGGACCATTTCGCAGCAACCGCCACAATCTGTCGTCTCTTTCTCTAATTTCTTGTTATTTTTATGAGTTTTATTGCTGTGAATAAATGGTTTCTTTCTTTCTTCTCTCTTCTAATAACACTCGATAAACTCAAGTCCAGTGTTACATCTTTTTCTTTCCAATAGCCTTGGTTAACAAGCAAAAGAGACAGGATGCATCGGATCCGCTTCAACTGATCTATATTTACGGTAACGCGTGTGTTTGCGCATAACCGCGGTATTATTAAACTGTGACGGTGCGCGCGCGCCGGTTTATTCGCAGCTGATTTGCAGCTGGAACCGCTGCTTGTTCGTTTGGTTTTTAATTACATCTCTTATAATATAAAAGGAGAAACTGACTGACTGACTGACATATCAACGCACAGCCTAAACGGCTAAACGTAGGCACTTGAAATTTGGAAGGGACGTAGCTTAGGTACCGTAGAGGTGCATTAAGAAAGGAATTCCCGAAATTCCCACGGGAACGGGAATTAGCGGGAAAAACATTTTGTATGAAAAATCTAAACCGCGTAAGATGGCAAACCAACGAAGTGGTCACGGGTCTGCTAGTCTCTTATATGAGGACGCGTTGGCATAGTAACTATGCCACCAAGCTCACCGGATTTGAACCCAGGACCGCTAGCTTCGCAGGCAGGGTCGTATATAGGTACTGTTCAGAAAGTGTCAGAAGCTTTATCCGCGTTTATCCACATCTATAAACACGAGAATTTATTAGCTAGTTAACACAAAATCGCAATTTTAACTGGAGCCATATTCTACTTCGTCTTTATTCGTATTGTTATCGTATTGTTTTCAATTTGGCCGCCATTACTGTCCAGTAGACAAGAGTAATCATAACTAACGTTGACAATTCGTTAGCAATAGGTGTAAAGTCAAGACTGGAACGTTACTAAACTAGTTAAAAGTAATAACGCTTAGTGTATTTTCATCAATACGAGGGTCATGCCAAAAGAAATTAGATATTCAAAAACTACAAAGTTTATTCTTTATTATTGCTATCTATTTTCTCGAAGTATTCACCGTGAGCACGTATACACTTTTTCATTCGGCTAAACCACTTGGAAAATGTCAATGACCATTCTTCTTTGGGTACCTCAGAAACTTCATAATTATAGGCAGCCAGGGCATCTTCTTTGGTTTCAAATCGCCTTCCTTTTAATTTTTCTTTAATTTTCGGAAACAGGTAAAAGTCACAGGGTGCCAGGTCAGGAGAATATGGTGGGTGAGGGAGTATAGTGATATTTTTCGAACTAAAATAGTCGAGTGTTCGGGCAGAAGTGTGCGGGGCGGCGTTGTCGTGGTGCCAGAGCAGGTGCTGGGTTCCTGACTTTGGCCGCTTGTCACACCAAGCTGACAACACTTGTGGAGCACAAACTGTCACATACCATTCTGAGTTGACAGTTCTTTAATCCTCTAGCACCACAGTCGCAATATGCCCTGTCTTGCAGAAAAATGAGGCAACCATTTGTTTCTGTGTGCTTCGTGCTCGGCGACATTTTGTTGGAGTCGGTTCATCTTCGAAGCACCATACCGTTGACTGCCGCTTTATTTCAGGATCGTAGTTATACAGCCATGTTTCGTCACCTGTCAGTATATCATACACAGTTTTCTTCTCGCCAGCGTCGAATTTATTTATCATAAATTTACACCAATCCACGCGGCGTTCTTTCTGCAAATCGTTGAGTTTATGCGGCACCCATCTCGAACAACGCTTATGGAGGGACAGTTGTCCATGAATTATGGTTTGCAGTGCTGCTGATCCAATGCCTAGATCTCGTTCAAGCTCTACGTATGTAATTCGTCGGTTCTCACGGATATTTTTTTCCACTGCTTGCACATTTTCTTGAATAACTGCGGTTGGCGGTCGCCCCGACTTCGCCTCATCTTCAAAGCTCTCCCGCCCTCTTTTGAATTCAGCAAACCAGTTAAAAACAGTTGCACGAGAACAAGCAGACTCACCAAAAGTCGTGGTTAAAAGTTCAAAACATTCTTGGGGCTTTAAACCTTTTTTAAAGTCATAGTAAATCATAACACGAAAATCTCGTCGACTAAGTTCCATTGTAACCGCAAATTCCCGTCAGAATCAATCAGAAAAAACATATTTAAAAAATAATTACGCAGATTTCCGGAGTATTCCATTTTTAAATTATAGCTATATAATCAGCCTTCACTATGGTGTATAACTGGCCAGTATCAAACAAATGAGCATGGAGTATCTAATTTCTTTTGGCATGACCCTCGTAAACAATTGGGATTGACCAAAAAAATAACTCACGGTTTTTACTTTCTAATTCGAAAGGATAGGAAATTTTAAGACACCTATTTCACTATCCCAATTGGGATTATTCATATTTTTACAATTACTCCAATTCGAAAACCATTTCGTGGAATAGGGTTTTAAAGCCGTTCTGCATTTTTAAGTTTTTAATATATTTATTTATTTTGGATATTTCGCCAAAAGTATATTAAATTTAACCTTTGTTTGACTTTCGTTTTCGGTTTGAAGCCCTCCTAGGTGTATCTTACGTGTTAGGCAAAAACAGCTTGAAATTGTATGTTTTAATACACTATTACAATCACTTCTTTTCATTAGATTTCATTGAATTTTTGTAATTTAATAGAAAATGCCATCCCAAATTTAAAATAATCATGTCATCCATAAAATGTATGCTTAATAAATAAAGATATTTAAGCAAAAAAATTGGGTCAAATACAAAATTAATGAAATTAGTGTCTTAAAATTTTCTATTCTTTAGAATTAGAAAGTAAAAACCGTTAGTTATTTTTTTTGGTCAATCCTAATTGCCAAAATATTAAAAACTTACGAATACTCCATAATTTTTGCTCGCAATCTGTTCAAATTCACGTCAGTAAACTAAACTATTTTTATTAAAACAGGTTATCGGCTACGCCCTCTGTGTCATTAGAGATAGCCACAATGAAGAATGTCTATTCTCGTCGGTTGCTACGGGTATTTCGGTAGCCACGCGGACTTTTGATGCGAGGGCTATGTAATAACCTATTGTAGATTCGAATACAAGTCATTCATTCAGTTAGTTCAAAAACGGTTTATTGCGGAACGGCTGATTGAGCGAGTAAAGAGATACAAGCGAGTTTCAAGCTATCTGATGTAAAACGCACGCGCTAAAGCGTTGTTCTGAGGGGACAACACAAACTCGTGGTTTATTCATTCGTGAGTTGAGTTGTAAAAGATTAGGCTAAGAAAATCATTGATGAAAGAGATATAGAGATCAAAAGTGAGTGGACGGGTCGGAAGGGGCCACCCTAGGTGTACTTTTTCGAGTCAAATCGGAGAAATACTGGAAAAGGGCCGAATCTTAAGTACCCGAAACCGACGTGCGTGCATGATTCGATGTATGAATGTGGAAGAAGCGAAAGAAATTTGTCAAGGTCGTAGCAAGTGGAAAGAAGTTGTCTCTGCCGACCCCTCTGGGAAACAGGCGTGATTTAATGTATGTATGTAAGAAAATCATTCAAGTTCTTTTGTTAGTCAATACTAATAAATACTCTTAGAGCTTTTACGAACATTATTGCTAAGAAAAAGCGCTGCCAAAAAACCTTAAACAAAAGCTGGTATTATAATATATTATGATAAATACCCTCTCTGGTTCCAGTATATTATTATAACACTGCTACTGGACTATTCCAAACAAGCAACAACGTTTGTTTTAACGTTCAAAGATGCAACTGCCCAAATACTGCTCCCATCCCACACGTAGATGCGTCCGTGTAGCGAATATGCAAATATTTTGATACTCGGCTACTAACAAACTGGAGTTTGCCATGATATAGTATACCTTCAACATGCTATATTCTACCAGCTTTACTAACAAAGCTTCTATTAGCTTAAGGGAGCTAGATTTTGCTTGCGACTTGTCCTGCTAAATTCCTTGATGTCTTTTTAATTTCATATCAAAAATATAGATGCGAAAATGTGAATGATTTTCGCTGTACATTTTTGTTAAATTGTACCTTTTATAAGGCTGTTATGTTAACCGTAACAAACAAAGTATTAACGATCAATTCAAAGGCAAAATAATTATTCGATTGTATTGTTTTGTCGAGTTCACCTTAAGGGTATTGGCTCCTAAATTTTATTTGTGAAATCCGACTCAAAACACTTCCCAGAAATATACCAGGACTGAAGCGCCATCGCCGTTAGCAATGTCCTTTGAAGAAACTTAATTTATTTATCTTGTTTGGTCTTCATTTTCTATCGCTACACATGTAAGCCGCCTAATTATATATGAAGGTAGAGATTGACTTACTTACACAATTAAGGCATTGTATGTGACATATTCGGTATTCGAAGAAAATAAAAGTATTATTCCTGGAATCATATTTATGTGATGAATAGATCTTGATGACAGCCATTTATGTTGACGAAATATCAGGTAAAGAATGATGTCGCCTAAGAGAAAAAAGGTAGTATAAGACTAAGAAGTCGATATGCGCATTCTGCTTTTATCGGCTGATGTCTGGAATGAATATGATGTGCCCTTGACATTATGTTGGAAAAATATATCACGTTTAATAAGACATTGATATTCATAATTATGTTTTAGTAATACAGTATGTAGTCTGGTAAAAAGATATTTCTTCGAATGTAATGTTCCAACAATTTGAGCCAGTCGTTTGATTTGTGTAACAAAAAGATATCAATCTACTTTTTAATATTTATTTCAGGATGATCAACCATCTACACTATCATCATATCATCAAATCATCGTCATATCAGCAGAAAGACGTCCACTGCTGGACATAGGCCTTCTCCAAGGATATCCTCAACGGCCGATTTTGTGCTCCTCGCATCCATCGGCTTCCGATCTTCACCAGATCATCGTTCCACCTTGTGGAAGGCCTGCTAAAACTTCGCTTTCCGGTCCACGGCCTCCTCTCAAAAACTTTTTTACCCAAACGGCCATCAGTTCTACGATCAATATGTGCCCTGTCCACTGCCACTTAAGGTTCGCAATTCGAAACATGGATATCTTAAAATGATTGGCTATCCATGACTCCATGTCTTCCCGTGGAAGTCGTAAGAGGTGACTAAGAGAATAACGGCTTGTAGTACTGTTAGGCGATGGGCTTGCAACTTGTCACTATTACGCAGGTAAACATGTTAGCCTGTTTGTGCAGTGTGGTTACTGAATTATCAACAGGTTTTTAAAGTAATAATTAATAATAAATTTATTTGCCAGTAAACACAACAACCAAAAACAGGATCATATATAATAAAAAAAAAAGTATAAAAGAGAAAAAAAGCATATAAAAGAGTATATGGAACTTGACTTGTAAATTAGTTTGACTTTTAATTATTATTATTTTATTTTATTTTATTCCATTTTATTCTATTTTGTAATGTACTTTGTTTTTGTGTTGACTTTTACTATTTTTACTATTATAATTTAATTCTATTTCTGACGATCTCAATGTAACTGCATATAATTTGACATGTAATGTAATTTATACTGTGTTATATTGAGTAATAAAATCTGAATCTGAATCTATTTGAATACTTAAGTATTGTGTTACTATATAACGTGAGTGTGATAAGACAATGTTCCTCACTCCCCGTACTAATTTAAACTGTATCACGGTGGAGTAAGATCCATCCTCCTATTGATTCACTCTTAACTCTTAACTTAGTTTATATTAAGTTAATTAATGTTGCAAAGTAATATAAAAATAAAGATATGTAAGTTGCTAAAATGATTAAATTGAGGGTTGAAGTTACAAATAAGTACACCGGCTGCTATCTATGAATAAAACACAGATGTGAAGGTACATATGTATGGGTATGTATGTATTGGCCATAATAATACAAAAAGAGTTTAATCCTCAATGTCAAAAAACAGTCTATGTATATAATTCCTCTGATTGAAATATCAATTCAATCTGTTTATGCTCCTGACAACGCTGTTATGTTAAAACTCATTCGTAATGAAGCCTGCGTTTGACGTTCGGTAACTGATATATTTCATTGTTATTTGTAAATCAGAGAATTAGAGAATATGATTTATGAAATGATTTTGGATGACTTTGTAGAACAGCCATCTCAAACAAAATATAGTTATCAACGACGACGATCTTATTAGACGACGTTAGCCTAGTTGGAAGTGACCCTGCCTACAAAACTAGAGGTCCTGAGTTCGGTCCCCGATATTAAAATAGTAAAATATTTGTGAGTATTAGATTTTTATGTTTTTCTTAATTATAAAGTGTGTTTATCATTGTCTAGTACCCAGAGTGCAATTGTGGTCTGATATTTTTTTTATATTTTTTTTAGTCCTTATTGAAATTTTTGGTCAGTATGGGCAAGTCTGTAACTATAAGATACACAAAGATCTATTCTTAGGAACCATTTCATCGATTTTAGTGACAAAAATATATACATAGATAAATAAAAATAAAACACGTAGGTAAGTATTTTGTTTGGGAATCGAACCGGTATTATAAATAAAATGTAATTTCAAAGACCCACCTATTTAATTAAAGGATATGGAATTTTATGCGCATTTTATTCATTTTGGATATCATGTTTCATACTAACATTTACTGCTAGCACCTACACAATGAATAAGAATAATGTAAGTTTTATTCTTCAATATGAACGGGCTCAATTCCTGAACTGAGTGCAAGGTTTTTTTTAAATCAATGTATGCAGTTTTTCTTATCACTAAAATCGATGACATGGTTCCTAAGAACATATCTTCATACATCTTATAGTTACAGACTTGCCCATACTGACCGATCTAAATGTGTCACCCTATATATTAAATGACAGTTTCCTGTGACTTGAACTCTTGCAAAACTTATTAAAGCGAACAGGTGACCTCTCGACAAAAAAGCCACCAAACCGATCCATATCGTCGCCATACCTTCCCTTTGTCGACAAATTGCATTTCAAATTGCAGGGCAGCAAAAACTGTGTTGCAACGGAACAAGCACTTTGCCGTCGGATTTCCAATTTGCCCACTGTCAAAAAAAAACTCGTCAAAGGCAAACAAGGAATGAAAACAGTGGGTATGGAGGTGACAAGAGGGTATCGAGATATTAACAGCTCTGTGGTCCGCGTGGCGGAAGTTGGTGACTGCCAGCGAGTTTTTTTTATGGTTTTGTAAGGGTTCCGTGCGGAGAAGGTGAAATAGCCCGTTTGTATCAGGCGTTACAGAGGCAAATAGCAGACCTCTTGCGCGTTGTGTACAAAACTAGTATGTTAGTTACGTTAAATTTCAAATATAGAATTTCGAACGGTCTATACAGACGTGTTAGAACTACATGCATCACTATCGTAAGTGATTTGAATTTGGAATGGTTAAAATAATTGTTTACTTTAACTTTTAGCAATTTAAAATGAAGTTTTATCACAGCGATATTACTCTGATAGATTTTTGCCTTATGCGGTCTACATTTTGTACATTAATATGCAACGTTGCAGCAGAGCTTTTGTATATTCTTGAATCATTCACAGGTGTTAAATAAATTCTATACAAACAAAATTGCGAGAGAAACTTAGTTCAACATAAAAAAAAGAATTTAATAGACGCAGTGTGTACGAGCTAGTTTCTGCATCTCTTTCTTCCCTTAGGCCACAGAGTAAGAGGGGACAAGCCGCAATGCCACGACAGGTGCTCGTTGGTATTGTCTTTTTACGCGGCCAAGCGCGAGTCGGGGCGAGGAATACATTTTTAATAACTTTGTTGAAACATACCTCCTTAGTATTATTTAATCTTACTATTCATATAAATGCGACAGTATGTTTGTCCGTAATGACGGTCTTGACCGAAGCGCTAGTAGATTCAGTCCATATTACCGACCTGTAAAAGAGCGCTCATGTGGCCATTTTATCCCAGAATAAGTTTCTGTCAAAAGAAAAATTTTTTGGACAAGCTTTTGTTGCACACTGTACTTTTTATTCAACAGTCATCATCTACTCGTCAAGACAATTCTAACAAGCCCTAACACGACGGGTTTATCATGTGTAATTTAGGAGTTCCTATGGCCACCCTGAGTCTCCATCATCAGACCAGCTCGATGGTCCTATGTTATAGCAGGTATTGTTATCAGAACTAGAACAAATTTAACTTGCAAGATTTGACCCTTACATACATACATTGGTTCGGTCATTTGGAAAGGATGGATGAAAGAAGATTGACAAAAGAGATATACAGATCGAAAGTGAGTGGACGGGTCGGAAGGGGCCGCCCTAGGCGTACTTTTTCGAGTCAAATCGGTGAAATACTGGAAAAGGCCCGAATCTTAAGTACCCGAAACCGACGTGCGTGCATGACTCGATGTATGAATGTGGAAGAAGCGAAAGAAATTTGTCAAGATCGTAGCAAGTGGAAAGAAGTGGTCTCTGCCTACCCCTCTGGGAAACAGGTGTGATTTAATGTATGTATGTATACCTACATACATTCCTCCATTGGAAGTTAAATAAAAGCTAGTAAAAATTGACAGTTCCGAAAATAAATGACTCCTACGCAAACAGAGTCACAGGCAAACTTCCACATACTTTATTGATCTTTTAGTAAATGTTCCCTCCCATACAAACAAGGCAGAATAACTTCATTACGCGGAAGGATATTGTTGGGATGATATTCCATCCCCCTGGAGTATAGCACCGACACAAACGACGATCTAGAGGGTAGAGGTATATACACAAGTTATTTTGCCATAGCAAACACCTAGGGCGGCATTACTCGATAACTTTGAGATTGCATAACATTTGTAAAATAAACGAATTAAATAGATTTTATTTATTTATTTAAGAATGTTTAATTAATAAAATAATATCAGGGTACTATGTTACACCAATTGACCTAGTCCCAAACTAAGCTCTAGGCTTGTAATATGGGTACAAGACAACGATATAAATACTTATATAGAGAAATATATACTTAAATTCATCGAAAACACCCATGACTCAAGAACAAATATTTGCGCTCATCGCACAAATATCTGCCCTTACCGGGATTTGAACCCAGGACCTCTAGCTTCGTAGGCAGGGTCACTACCAACTAGGCTATCGCAATCGCTAGGCAATTGTAGGGTTTCATTCTTAAAGTTAAACATTATTCTATTAATAGCCATTTCGGTTATGACTTTCTAACGCACTAAGTATCCAAAAAAAATTAAGTTTAAAAAAAGTTTGGTAGAAGACCTATTAAAACGTAAAAATCGGTCGCATGGTAACAACATAATAAAAGTACCAACGTTATTAATTTCATGCGAACTATTTAATATTGCGGACAAGTTAAAGTATTTTTTTTTTTATTTTGTTAAGAATACTTATAGACCAAGTTTATTGAAGTGTGTTTAACATTTATTTACCCGTTTTAGTCTAAAAAGGACAAAATCTAAGCAACCCTATAAAGTTCTTTTCTCTTCTCATGCTTTTAAAATGTTACTTTAGTCTCTCTGCACATCGGGACTAAAACTCTTTATTAATCTCTAGGGACTAAAGTAATATTTTTTAATTTATTTTGGAAGCTCCTAAACAGCCAATCACGGTGTTTGTCAATGGAGGATTATCGCCATTTTCAGGGATTGTGTATGGACCATTTCTTGAGCGTGGAAATAACCTCAAAATTACTCGTACTCGTACACATTCTCATACGCGCATTGTATGTATATATATACAATGCACGTAGGTATAAGCATGTAAACTTCAATTCACTATACTTAGACATATCACAGGACAGGAATCTATTACTGTATACTTGTCAGTTTTCCGGCTTCAAACACAATACAACTCCTTGGCTAGTGTTCACCAGCTTGATAATATACTACGATTCTCTCAACGCTGTGAGACGTAGTTTACTAGCTTTGTCGTAGTCTTGTGCTGTTTTAAACTTTAAAATATTTGTTAATTCTACTTTTATATTTTTTTTGTATTTTTTGTGTAATGTGATAAATGCCTAGTTTTTAGTTTATTGATCCCTGGCTGTGCTAATGCTGTTGCACACCTGTAATTGGTGCACAAACAGGACTATTTTCTTTTAAATCTTATGTACACGCATTTGATTGTGCTACTTTTGGTGTGTCTAATTAAATAAATAAATAAATAAATACTTACTTTTATACTTAGTACCTATTTACTACATTGTGTATTAACGTATCAAATGTGTGTAATTGACGTATCAAATTTTACAACAGTTTCAAATTGAGTTCTACCTAAATTCAGGATCCCAACGTAAATAACCGACGCTATTGGAATAACAATTATAAAACAAAGGGCATTAAACGCGGACGCTAATGAATTTGAGATTCGTATTAAACCGTCAAAACTGATTGATGACGGAAAATATTGTAATTGGAAAATAGGAACTTCCAGATTAAGTAATTAGGGAGTTGACAAACAACGAGCTCGGACTGCCAGCAGAGCAGGCAGCGAAGATCCTTCACAGCGAGAAATATATACTAGCGACCCGCCCTCGCTTCGCTTCAGTTTATGTGTGTATGATTTATGGGTCCATATTGACTCACATAAAATTCTTATTCCTATTTTTTGATTTCCTACCGATTTGTATTCATAACAATCACTCTTCATAATTTTTTTCGTCATACTTTTTTATTCATAATTTTTAAGTCATAATTATCGCAATTCATAATGCATTTTTTTTAAGAAACTGTTACTTTTTGTGATTTTTTATAAATCTAACCTAACCTAACCTAACCTTATTACACGTAAGATATTTAAGAAATTGTGAAAAGTGTACGGCTTCATTAATATTGGCGTTATGAATTCTGATGATTATGAGTTCCGATCGTTAGTACTAAATTTATTTATGAAGAGTATGAAGAGTGATCATTATGATGTAAAATGGTATGAGAAACATTTTCGGACTTCCGATAATAGGACTTAAAAAGTTATGTGAGTAGATACGCACCCATGATTTATAGCCTATAGCCTTGGGTGCGCCACAGTTCCTATAAAATTGCAAATTAGATTATTGGAACTCCGAAAATGTATCTCATATAACTTTACACCTAATGATCACTCTTCATACTCTTCATAATTTTTTTGAATACTAACGATCGGAACTTATAATCATCTGAACTTATACCGTCAATATTTATGGAACCGTACACTTTTCAGAATTTCTTGAATATCTTACGTGTAGACAAAATTAGGTTAGGTTAGGTTAGAAAAAATGTATTATGAGTTGCGATGATTATGACTTAAAAAAGTATGAACAAAAAACATATGAGCAAAATTTTTCGAAGTAATGATGAGTATAGTCACAAATCGGTATTTGAATAAAAATTCGAAAGACCAATTTTATATGAGCCAATATGGACCCATAGCCTTATTCGATAGATGGGCTATCTAAGACTGAAATAATTTTTCAAATCCGACCAGTAGTTCCTGAGATTAGCGCGTTCAAGCAAACAAACAAACTCTTCTTTATAATATTAAGTATAGTTTGGGGGACAGTTTTGTACAAATTGACCTAGAAACTAAGCACTAGGTGTAATACAAGCTAAGTAGCTAGTTTGGGACTAGATCAGCCCCCTATCTCGACATCATGGCAATGACAGGAGACATTTCATTGTACACGCGCAGCTTATGTATAATGGAACCCGCGTGTTAACTTTGCATCGAAATATCGAGTTGTCACCGGTCACCTGTCAAAAAATAACGTTCGATGAAATTCGATGAAATGATTACCCCGTGATATTCATAATCGAAGGCGGCCATGAAAATTACACAGTGCATAATGAACTAGCTTTGAACAAAAGCTCTGTGGCAGAACCTTGAAAGCTTCGCAGATCCTATCTTTATTAGGATTAATTTAGTTTTATTAAACGTCGATGACAATTACGTTCCATCAGATTAGCGCCGCTAAGTGATAGATGGGCTACTTCCTTTATTAATTAATATTAATTTATTAATAACTGCTTCCTATTCCATCTAAATAATTGGTAAATATTAATAATCTTGTAAACAAAAACAAAATATAAATTCTGGTTGTAGTCTATGGTGTGAGTGGTTTTTTATGTCACAAAAGGAATTCAAGTCAGGTGGTAATTTGCTGCTCTTTCAATTTCTTAAGAAAACAAATAGGGCCGTACAATAATATTGTACGGCCCTATTTGTTTGTGAATTACTGTTTATATTATAAACAGTAATTCATCTTTAAACAATGTATACCGCGAGGTTTGCATGTGTGCGTGCGTCGATCGTACGCGCCGTGAGGCACCACAAGCAAACGTAACAGAACGGACCAAGCCGGATTAGTCAGGGCCGCGCTTTGCGCACGTTTTGTTGCGGGCTTGCAACGCACATCGATGCAACCCTAGTGCCCAAACGGCAATAGGTAACAAAAAACTGGCCAAGTGAGAGTCTAACTCGCGCACGAAGGGTTCCGTAACATTATCTTTAAAAAAACGTTTGTTGTACGAGTATGGGATTTTAGTATTTGTTTTTATAGCAGCAATAGAAATGTATAATCTTTGAACAACTATCTAGCTACGAGTATCACGGTTTGGTGACAGACAGACGGATAGACGGACGGACAGTGGAGTCGTAGTAATAGGGTCCCATTTTTACCCTTTAGGTACGGAACCCTTAAAATGAGAGCTTTTAGATACAGGGGTGTGATTCTCTCAAAAAGCAAAGGTGCACGAATAAACGAGTCATGTTAAGTGTGTGAACAAAACACATTGTAGCGCGTGCATTTTCAATTTAGCAGCATGGTTCCTGCCGATGGATCGAACGTATAAGGCTGCTTAATTGAAAATGCACGCGCTAAAATGTGTTTTGTTCGCTCTGACGGGACTACTTAAACTCGCCGCTTGGACATCACTCGTCCGTCCGTTCGACCGTCGTTGTTCAGAACATGACATCAAAAGTTGCAAGAATTGTTGATTCAATTCCTACTCATAATCTATAATTTTTCAGTTCTTGATCAAGTCAATAATAACAATGGTGGTTGATTCTAATTATTCGACCGCTGTATCATATTCCAGAGATGCCATTATCGGAAGTCCCTTTTGAATCTTTTGATCTCATTTCGGATTGTCCTCAAAAGGATTCCATCAATTAAATTTATCCACAACGATGGTCTCATTGTATCACCAAAAAGAACAATTAAAATTCTTATTAATTTGATACTAACTTCCTCTTCCTTTCTTAGACTATAGTATAACGAATTATAAAGATTAATGTAATCTCGACTGATGATTTAAAGCGGCTGCCGCGTCGCCGGATTGGGCCAAATCTCTAATTGAAACATTCGGGGTGTTTTAGTACAAATTGGATATAGATCTACAAGAAGCGTCTAGGAAGTTTTCAATTTACTAGTACTCTTACGAGTTGGTGAAGTTGAGTTCATATGTGTACACTTTTGTATTTTGTCACTTTAATCCCTGTGACAGTTCATATATGGCGGTTTAAATATGACCATTAAATTGACAAGGTACTAAAATGTACACAACTTTATGAACTCGACGTATTGCGCATTTAGCGAAGCGAAGCGATGCCAAGCTATGTTTATTATATTATTTGTGATGTAATTAGGTAAAAATAAAATGCCGATGGATTCTCGCCGGACAGTTGATTCACACAATATTAATTGTATGTTGTCCGGCAGCATGAGCATGTCACGCTCGCTCAAAGGTCTTTGCTTACGGCGGCGTCGTTGATCGGGTCGCCACCTTCCCGAACACATGGTTGAGGGAGGCGATGGCTGAGACACGCGTCATACTCGTGAATGGGTGCTGTTGGTGGGGTCCGGTCTGTTCACGCTTGCAAGGACTTTAATTAATTATTCTAGGTATAGCTTTTGACGTAGAGACCTTGTCGTGTTGTTCTCATAGTCTTTATTTTTAGTTTAAGGTTTATTGACCTTTCACTTGTAATAATTTTGTTTTTAATAGTTTTAAGAATTTATTATTTATTACTTTATTATCCTATTATTACTTAATGTCTTAACTTAATTAAAGTATTATTATGTTTTATGATTGAAAAAAATACTTTCTGCTGGAGTTTCTTGCGGCGCTTCTTCTCCGCAATGATGGTCTTGTCCGAAGCGCTGGTAGATTCACTCTGTATATTACCGACGTGTAAAAGAGCCCTCATGTGGCCTATTTACTGATATATATATTTTTTTTGATATATTATGTCGTCATTTGTAAATTTTAAGAAACTCAACCTTATTGTTGTAGAATGTCAGGTTGACTTTGGACCTAAGGTGGGTACCAAATTTAACCTCGTGACTAAACTTGTTTCTTTCAAATAAATAAAAAAGGAGCTATTAGACGTGTTAAATTTGGTGACACCGTTGTTAAATCTCAGTAGCAAACTTGGAATATACTTTAGTCTCACAGCAAATTCGCTTCACTGGTGTATCTATTAGCACTTTAGTTATTAGTTGTTAGGCTAAGCTATTGAAGCGAGGCGATGGCAATCTAATTATATTGTAGAGACTGATACTCAACCCGGTCTTAGAAAATCTTGTCATCTGTTTTGTTGTAAATATCAGCGTCTATTCTACAAGGTATAACTATTTTTTCACTTCTCATGATCTTAAAATGTTACTTTAGTCTCTGCACATCGGGACTAAAGTAGGGATTAAAGTATATTTTTTAATAATATACTTTGTAACCCCCTAACTAAACCACTGTATCATGTCACTGTATCTGTTTGTGAACGGAGGATTATTGCCATTTTCAGTGATTGTGTATGGACCATTTTTTGAGCGTGGAAGTAACCTCAAAATTTCAAAAATAACGATTTAATTTTGTGAAACACGATTAATGATTACGAACATGAATCTATTTAATTACATTAAGGATAATTCATTTTACTATGCATGGACCAATCAGTTTGAATCTCTTGGTTAAATATTATGATAAGTTGTATGTGAGACGCATTGACATCGAATTCTGAAGAATGTAACTTTGCATTGCTATAACGTCCCTAGTTCTAGGTTTTTATTCCAATTACGAGTAATTTATCCTGACTCATCATTTCTATTCTGCCCTCATGCTAAAAGCCTATATCTCAAACTCAATACCCAAAGCACATACAACACTCTCCCGTTGTAATAAGGTTGTACTTGCTACAGCATTTTGTCAGACATACCGCCATATTTGTTAGGGCTGTATTAAAGCGATGCCAACTTGAGTTCGGTGTGTGTGCTGAAACCTTAACAGGCTTAAGGCATGGAATCGGCACGACGTCTCAAGAGACGACGAGACATTAAGTTCTGTGACTCCTCCATTAATTCTTGGTCCTGGGACGCGCATTAAAGTTGGAGTTATACCATTAATCAATTTGTGTTTACCTGAGTTTTGACTTATTTATATCCGATGATTACTTGAGAGTTTCTTGGTATCGTCAAATCAAATTACTTATATTTAGGGGTATGAGGCGGAAAAACGGATTAGAAAAAACGTGTAAAAAGGAATTTGCGTGGGGGCATGATATAGCTTCTGTTATTTTTAAATCAGTTATATTCAGCTTTATTAGGAAAACATATCGAAACTTTTATGTGGTCATCTTGCACCGTGTTATAAGTTATAAACATTATGAGTAGGTGGGTTTTAGTTTTTTTTCTTGTTTTTTATTTCTCCTTTTTCTTCCTTTATCTCTCACGTAAGATTTTTTGGCATGTTTTCCTGCTGATCTACTTATGTTATTGGATATTATATTGAATTTAATATTTATTGCTTTATATAATGCTAGATTAAGTAGTACCATTGTAATTAATATGTTTAAAAAATGACTGACTGCTGAGTTTCTTGCGGCGTTTCTTCTCAGCAGTGTCTCTTGCGAAGCGCTGGTAGATTCTTGACGTGTAAAAGTGCCAGAACGGCCTACTTACTGAATAAATGTCTTTTATCTTTTTTTATCTTTTTATTATTTATAGTACTTTTTCGAGTCAAATCGGAGAAATACTGGAAAAGGGCCGAATCTTAAGTACCCGAAACCGACGTGTGTGCATGACTAGATGTATGAATGTGGAAGAAGCGAAAGAAATTTGTCAAGATCCTAGCAAGTGGAAAGAAGTGGTCTCTGCCTACCCCTCTGGGAAACAGGCGTGATTTAATGTATGTGTGTATGTATTTATAGTTATTTGTGTTTCTATTGAATTGAAAGAATTAATACAATTTTATTCTTATAATTTCAGGCCACCTACCCTGGTTATTTCACGCACGGGAACACAACGGTGCGAACATTGCTGTTAACCATGAAAGTAATGAATAACTATTTTAAAATGTGTATTAAATATCTCCAAACAACCTTCGAAGACATATAATTATAATCGTATTTAAGAAGTAATTGATCCCTGTATGGTTTTAAACAAAGATTTTATTTTTCATTGTTGGTTGTATTAACTTTTTATACTTTGAATAATAACACCATATATTATTAACTACGCCCTCGCTTTGCTTCGATTTATTTGAGTATGATATGTAGCCTATATAGCCTTCCTCGATAAATGGGCTATCTAACACGAAATCATTTTTCAAATCGGACCATTAGTTCCTGAGATTAGCGCGTTCAAGCAAACAAACAAACAAACAAACTCTTCAGCTTTCTAATATTAGTATAGATAATTAAGTAAGTAAAGTAATGTAATAGTAGAACGCTGTGCACAGTTGTCATCGAGTTGCAAGCTTCCAACAATGTAGGGTTCAGTGATCTATTGTAATTTCACCACTTGTGATTTGTTACTGTGCCTAAAATAAATAAACAAATCCATACTAGTCCATATTATATGCTAAATATACTTACTATACTTACTCTTACTTACTATTACTTACTATTACTTACTATTACTTACTATACCCACATACTTACTATTCTTACGTTTTTTTTTTTTTTTTTTTTTATGGCATAGAGATGACAAACGAGCACACAGGCCACCTGATGGTAAGTGGAAACTGTGACCCATAGACATTCGCATTCACAAGACTACAGAGCAATCCTAAGACTGCAAATGCGTTGCCAACCCTGAGGACTAAGATGGAATGCCTCTATGCTAGTAATTTCACCGGCTGTCTTATCCCCAAACCGGAACACAACAATGCGAACACTGCTGCGTACTTACTATATGTTAAAATGCGAAAGTGTGTCTGTCTGTCTGTTACCTCTTTACGCTTAAACCGCTGAACTGATTTATATGAAATTTGGTATAGAAATAGTTTGAGTCCCGGAGAAGGACATAAAATAGATTTTATCCTAAAAATCATCCCCTAAGGAGGTGAAATAGAGGGTGAAAATTTGTATGAAGATACGATATAAACGAGTTCCACGCGGACGGAGTCGCGGGCAGAAGCTTGTAAATAAATATCTGACGGTAATCTGCCCGTGGCACTCATACATAACACCCAACCCCCACAATGCTTCGTAACCCCACGAATTTAAGATTTCTAGGACAATACAAAGGACAGGCCAGGCCTAATTTAATACCTTTTGTTCCCTCCTAAGCCTCCAAATAATGTGAATTCGGTGTCTGCGAAAATGACGGTTATTATTTCCATTTCAAGTAGGCTTTCCGATAATTCTAAGATAAAGGTCGCGTTACAAAATATCTCGGGGATTTGAAAGATATTAGATTTTGTGTCAACCGTTGGGTGGGGAGAAAAGATAAATCTTTTCTTATTACAGACAATGAATATTTGTAACATTGTAACAAAGAAAGTATGTAAACATAACGTAGATATATATCTTATCAAGTAGGTACTTTCACGGGATTTGGTTAAGATAAAAAGAAAACACTAAAGGCTTTATTAATACTAAGATTTAAGTTTGGCTGTAAAGACCATCTCAACATACCTACATCGAAGTTCAACGTCCAGTCACAAAAGACTAACATTGCTGACGAGTCTTGAGTCCGGCATCTCAGCAAAGATAATATGGCTATAGGATAATACGGCCCTAAAGTTAGGTTAGGATAAGTTTGGTTTAATTTCTTTCACCGATTTTTGTATGCTGAAGTGCAATAACCCTTTCCAAGTGGTTGTAAATGCTTGAACAAGGACGCGTTTATTTTTAAGCTAGGCCATTAATGTAGGTTTAATGACAATCGTAACAAAAATGTATTGATTTGGTGGTAAAAAAACTATGCACATTTTACCTAGGTCCAAATTAAACATTGTCAATAAAATCGGTTTGGCGAAACAAAAACATTTTTTTTTAAAAACTAACCTCTGCATCGCTTTCACTCGGTCAAATTAAGCTCTGACAGCGTTTAAACTGTTTAAGTTAAAGTTAATCAAGATAATTCCTTCCATTGTTTCTAAACACTTAATAAACACTTGCTATTCAAAGGCACCCTTTAACCACGAATTAATTACCAGACAAAGAAAGCCAAGTGCCTGCCTAGTGCGTAACTTCAACAATTGAATCCGCGATAATTCAAAATCTCTTGTCACCCTACCCTTGTCCGAATACGAGTCCTTCCTGTCAGATACATACAAACCAGCCGCCAGTAAATTATGAACCGTAACCCGTTTGCGTTTAGCCTAATTTACTTTGAATTTATGGTGGATACAGTAACCAGACTTCTTAATCGCGCTTTCGTTATAACTTATAAGGTTCTGTTCAATGTTCTTATTTGCCATCAGGAGTTCGGGAGTGTTTGGGGGGTTTGGAAATGTCGAAAAATTAACACGGTAGAGATGGACCAACTTCGCGGTGGTTTTGGTAAAAATATTTGACTACCTGGTTTAAAATACCTGGAATTGTGAAGCTAAAAATGTTCATACCAAATGCTATAATGTTTTCCTTCCCTTTTTCGATTTTTGAATATGTAGTTGATATTATAAAATAAAACACTAGGTTTGTAAGTTTTCATTTCCAAGAAAATATTTTTCTTGGAAGAAGTTTAATAAAGAAAATTAAAATCGGAAACTTAAAAACCTAGTTTTTTTGTAACAACTATAACATTTTTGTATGGAAAACTTTGACAGCTACGCGATTTGAGCGTTGATCTATCCTCTTAACATTTTATTAAATAACATGTAAACTGCTCGCGTGTAGTATTTACATGCGGCGATTATTTAATTACTCTTTTTCCCAACCATACGAACATGTGAAATTCTTGTTGATTTCCCTACTGTAAAACGCATCAGTACAGATGTTGCTATTGTCCATAGGTTGCAGTAACCACTGTCCATCATGGGCTCTTTTCTATTTAATAAAACCATATTACTTAATCTATACTAATATTAAAGCTGAAGAATTTGTTTGTTTGTTTGTCTGTTTGCTTAAACGCGCTAATCTCAGGAATTAATGGTCCGATTTGAAAAATGATTTCAGTGTTAGATAGCCCATTTATCGAGGAAGGCTATAGGCTATAATTATCATACTCACACAAACCGAAGCTAAGCGAGGGCGGGTCGCTAGTAAATAATAATGCTGTGGCATGATTTACTTGCGTTAAAAGTGTCTATATTCTTTCATATTTCGATTGTACATTAAGAAATGGCATTTATTAATGTATGTAAATTTTTTAGCAAAATATTTACGTCGTTGTAATTTTACACAAACATCAATCAATCTATTTTTATGTAATAGCAACATCAAGGCTGTCGATGATGCTGATAATGTCATAGTTCAAGACGACAACTTTTATTTTGCGATTTTTCGACAATGTTCCGCGTGGGCGGTGATTCATGTGAGAATCTAAAACAAGAGACAGCACAATCATTCACTGTTATTCTACGGCCACCGGCGTAAATTATTATTTTTAATTTACCTTGTACATACACAAAGGGGAAATGAGCGAGGAATATCTCGGGGACGGAGATCGTACAGTCAGCCTAACGCTACCTTGTCGCTTTGAGACTGCGCCGAGCAAACGCCGAGCGTCCAGTGGCGCCCTCAATACTATTATTGGGTTAAAGAATTTCCTTGGAACCAAACAAAATGTGTTTGTAGCGCAAGTATAAACACAATTTATGGGATACGTAACAAACTTTAATAATAATTACCCTTTGAGTAGTCAGCTTAACGGGAAAAGGTAGCCACTTTTTTCGTTAAGTTAATAACTCGAAGGTGAATTGTTATTAAACTATATGATATACCCTATAAGTTGTGTTTTCATTTGTAGTACAAAAACATTTCGTCCAATTTCAAGAAAATACTTTAGTTTATTAGAAAACACAATAAAAGTAATGAGGGCGCCACTGTACATCCGGCGTACGCTCGGCGTACACATACAATAATGCGGTAACGTTTCACTCCTCGTAAACTTAGTCCGATTTCTACGAATTTTGACGACGTAATCATAAACTGATAAAGTATTTCAAAAAAAATAGATACGGTTTTTCATAATAACTACAACAAATTCAAAAATTGTGGAAATAGCATTTGATTAAGGGGGTGAAAAACCCGGGCGGGAGCGAAATTTTCCAGTTTTTTTTTGATAGCCGCCCTATTTAATCGTCCAAACTCTCTCTCTCTCAGACTCACCAGATAAAACATGACATTAATGTGACAAAGCACTTAAGTGTGGCCTACTAATAAGGCCGACTATACAGAGGAGTGGTTACCATAGGACTTTCCAAAAATATCTGCTACAAGTTGCCATCACCCAACCCACGCCTGCAAAGCGAGTTCACACGTATCTTCGCGAGAAAAACAGGTGTACATTGTATGCCAGAACCATTATTTCCAACATAAACATTATTGACACAGCCTGGAAAACATAAAATATCAGGCGACACAGGTAATCCAGCTCATAAAAATAAGAATTATGAAGTACGCAATATCCTTTGGTCCCGCGGTAGTTTACGAGCCGGGCACCAGGTGGCGCTGATAATTGTTTGCTAACGGGCCGCATCAATTTATTATTAGCTGGGCCATTGAAAACATAATTAAGGTTATGAGAAAAGGGGCATGAGAAAAACGGGCCAAGTTCGGTAATAAGATTTGGATTGTCTGTTTTGTTATTAGAAACGCAGTCATAATCAAACCAACGTTAAGATTGTACAAAGTAGTATTTTTTATTATGAATTAAAATTGGTTTATAGGGTAAAGTCACCAGTGGCCATCCAAAGACCTATAGTCGGCCTCTGCGTATACTTTGTATGAGCGGGAGGAGTACAAAAGATATATTTTCCACTCTTCGCACTCATTATAAGGTCGACTACAGGTCTCTGGCTGACCACTGGTGACTTTACCCTAGTATGTTTATGAATAAAGGAGATAGTACCCCTTATGACTCGATGTATGAATATGGAAGAAGCGAAATAAATTTGTCAAGATCGTAGCAAATGGAAAGAAGTGGTCCCTGCCTCCCTCCTGCCTGCTCTGGGAAACAGGCGTGATTTAATGTATGTATCTATGTACACCTCATAATATCCCTCTTTTTAGTTTTTTTTTAATGGCGGTCCACCGCGATATTCTGCAGCGATTTCGCCAGTGTCAAGTGAGTAGAGTAAATGAGTAAACAGAATACGTCCAAAGTAAAAGCCGGACATCCTGCAATCGGCCATGTTCCCTCCCCGAAGGTTACCGGAAGCCCTTCCGTTTTTTAGTCGGAGGCTTAGCTCTGTAGAACATTATGAGGAACACACTAAACTAATTATCAACCGTAAACCGTTTAAAAATAGTCCTTATTAATTATGTATTTACGAAGCATGATGAGATTATGACAGAGTCTATTCGCGCGCGTGGTGTCACCGTTTACACGATCAGCTGTCAAACCACAATAACCACAATACCAAATAAAATCAACTTTAACGTCATACACTTAAGAGTGATATAAAAGGTCACAATACACTGGTCATTTGAAGCTGTAGTATTAATTTTACGTCTAAACAAGCGAAAGACGACTTTATTTCTATCGGAATAGTGTTGGTGTGTCAATTTATTTTTGTTGAAATTCAGCCAAAACTAATATTCATACGGATTCAGTTGGGCCAAAATAAAAAGTTTTTTTTCGTCGATGCAGTCAGCCGGAAGACAGCCGATACGGTCGCTACGAGGGAAGCAGCGCGCAATCACTAGTCTTATTAACCCCAGGGTAGTGATTCTCTGAACAACGACGGTCGGACGGACGGACCGACTGAAGATCCAAGCGGCGAGTTTAAGTAGTCCCGTCAGTGCGAACAAAACATATTTTCGCGCGTGCATTTTCAATTTAGCAGCGTGGTTTCTGCCGATGGATCGAACGTATAAGGCTGCTTAATTAAAAATGCACGCGCTAAAATGTGTTTTGTTCGCTCTGACGGGACTACTTAAACTCGCCGCTGCAATTTCGCTCGTTCTTCCGCCCGTCCGTTGTTTTTGAGAGATGAACACCCCTGATGTAATAAAAGGGGTGTTATTTATTCATCGTTTGTATATCACATTGCTAGATCAATACCGTATCAACTCAAAATCCTTGATAGTTTTGTTTCAAGCTTATAATAGTTGTATTAAAGTTGATTTTTAAATACAGTTGTATTTTGGGTTACTACTGTTATGATCTAGCAGTGCGTTATGTGTACAGTCGAGTACAAGGATATAAGTACACTATGGGTTCATATTGGCTCACTTAAAAAAATGTATTGTTATTCGTAATCATCTCAAGTCATCAGTAGTGTTTTATACGGAAACTACTTTTGTTTGCCATTTGGGCTAGATCAATTTATATGTGACATTTTGCCATGATATTTATTTGTTATCTAACAGAATTGCTTACCTTTTGATAAGAGTAAAAGAAATAACCACAAACTTTAAAGAATATACATTGAAAACTAAATCGCCTTGCTTTGTTTTCTTATTCCTCTCAATTCCGAACCTTATTCCGTTTCATATAAAAGCGACAGCAGTTTGAGATTAGCCTGAGAATTTTCATTTCTTTCCTTACTTAATTTTGGCGGCATGTTTGGATGATGTCTTGTGGAGGGAAAACATTTGTCTCTCTTAATATCACATTTTGTCCTGTTTTTTGAACGGGGAAGTTAAATAATAATCCTCGATTTATAGCATAATACTGTGACGCTTAAAGTGATATATTTTATCCGACTGGCCAAGAGGAAAGGCAATGTTTTGATCATTTGTACAGTCGACTACGAGATACATTTTCCACCTTATTGCATTGTTATAAGGTCTGAAAGTGGATAAATATCTTTGTAATATGCACGTATGTAATATAGTCACGTATGAATTTAGTTCACTTTAAAAAAAAAATGCCGAAATAGTGTAGTATTACGCTAAGTAGCATTTCTATTCTTTTATTAGTGAAGCGAGTGGAGCAAGAACCAAACGAATAGAAACGCTAGTAGCGTAATGCATCTTGGCTAAGTCCCCAGTACACAGTACCTACTGATACGAGTAATAAGTGAGTTTTGAGGCTCATAAGTATATTCTTAAGACAACTATATTATTGTCATTACTAGTAATATAAAATATGATGCTTTTGCCCGCAAATTCGTCCGCTTAGATTTTGATTATCGTTATTCCCGCGGGAACTTTTAAATTCTCCGGGATCAAAGTAGCCTATGTGGCAATCCAGGGTTGCTATTCATTTCAAATTAAAAGCAGCGTGAAGGAGTAACAAACTAACACACACACACAATAATCTTTCGCATTTGTAATATTACTATGATTTCTATATTTCATATAGATTGTTATTTTTATTTTACATGCAAATCCTGGTTTTACATAATTATTCATTACTAAATAATATGATGTTTCTTAGGAAATAAATGATTGATGATTGATTGATTGATTGATGAGCCACTGTCAACCCTGAGAACCCTGAGAGCATAAAAGCATAAAATGTTATGCTTTTATGCTTGATTTATTCCACTGCTAGTCAAAGATTCCACAAACTCTAAGTATTTAGATATTAATGTGAATCCTTTCTAGCCACTAGCGCTAGTAGTGACTCAACTGCCACGGATACTGCTAGTGTAGTGAATACAATGGCCACGCCCGCGCGCGCCGGCTGGTCCCGCTGGCGAACCGCCAACCTTTCCGCGATTCACCTAATTTACATGGTCCATTGATTACTCGTGGTTTAGAGGTCGATAGAGCTAGGTCTTTAAAGATGAAGGAAGGTAATGAACTGATCTTGATTAAGATTTATGACGATTTGTTGGCCTATACTTTTGGGCAGGGCATGCTTCGATGGTTCGGTTATTTGGAATGGATGAAAGAAGATTGACGAAAGAGATATACAGATCGAAAGTGAGTGGACGGGTCGGTAGGAGCCGCCCTAGGCGTACTTTTTCGATGCAAATCGGAGAAATACTGGAAAAGGGCCGAATCTTAAGTACCTGAAACCGACGTGCGTGCATGACTCGATGTATGAATGTGGAAGAAGCGAAATAAATTTGTCAAGATCGTAGCAAATGGAAAGAAGTGGTCTCTGCCTAGCCCTCTGGGAAACAGGCGTGATTTAATGTATGTAATATCTGCCCTTACCGAGATTCGAACCCAGGACCACTGGCTTTGTATGCAGGGTCACTACCCACTAGGCCAGCGCGTCGTCTGTGCCTCGTCGAGTTAGGCTTGCGCTATTTTTAATTTGGTAAAGACATAACATTCAAGTCCAAATAACATTACAGCAGTACACTTCCCTCGGTGTGCGAGATCAACTCGCTCTTCACCAATTTTTTAAGTGGTTTTGTTTGTATAACATATTTGTTGAGGATATAAGAGCGTCTACCTACATCTTCCTTATGGCCGGCGTTCAACTATTTTCCTACTACACTGACCCGCAAAATTAAGTATCATACTTCCAATGAAATTTTCATTAAAAGCATGATGCAGAATATATAGAAGCCCCTATTGCAAGTCCTACCATTCTACTCAAGCTAACTAGATGTTTGTATTGTTTATGTCGAGACGTGAACCCGCGACGGCGAGCAAATGGGTCAGCTTTTATAAATACGCGGTACGCGGAATCCGAGCGGGCGGCCGATCGGCTGACGTTTTGACAAGGTCACCTCCTGAATTTCATGTAGTCTTAGTACTTTTAGCAACTTTCTACTAGATACATGACAGTTTATGTCAATAATTTGGGTCTATGTCGTCTGCCATAATTATTCTTAGTAAAAATGTGTTTTAGGTCATAAATTATCGCCAGTCATAAGGTATTTTTTAGGAAACTGTCATATTTTCAGGGTTTTTATACATAGAAACTAACCTTACTTAGCCTTGTCTACACGTAAGATATTTAAGAAGTTCTGAAAAGTTTACTGTTCCAGCAAAAATGACATTATGACCAATAATAGTACATTGTGCATCAAGGGCGGTAAGAAGAGGATTGCTAACGAGAGACTATTAGAAGCCCGACGCCGAAGGCGGAGGGCTTTTAATGACTCGAGTTTGCAATCTCCTTACTGCCCATGATACACACAATGATTTTCATCACATTAGCGAGGAAATAAAAAACAAATAGAAAAAAAACCCTTTTCTTTAGATTTTGCTGGCAGCAAATCATTGTTGAGTAGTTGAGCCGCATTTAACAAATCAGGTGGTGTTGATATCACTACAGATTCTTCCGATGAGGAAGTCATATTTAGTTTGTTTTTTTCGTACCTTTAAACAAAATACGCTTCGGAAACCACAATCAAACAAAATTACTTAAACGAACTCGATTCGCTAAGCTACAAGAGTTCTTTTTTTTAGTCTTCCACAGATAATGCTTAGAATTGCTTTTTTTTTAAACTTGACAAATACAGGCCATTCTGCCAGATTGTACAAATTTTCAAAATGAAATTTAATAAAATAATTGCAAATGTCTCTGAAATAATGGTAAAATAGAAATATAATGCAGACAAATGTGCCGTATAAGTTTAATTAAACAGTAAAATTAGTTTGTAGCCAAATTTTGAATATCACTACATATTATAAAACAAAGTCGCTTCCCGCTGTCTGTCCCTATGTATGCTTAGATCTTTAAAACTACGTAACGGATTTTGATGCGGTTTTTTTTAAGTAGATAGAGTGATTCATGAGGAAGGTTTTTATGTATAATAAATTTTGTTTTATGTACGTGTGTTATAGAAAACTCAAATAAACCGAAGCGAAGCGAGGGCGGGTCGCTAGTAGGAAATAAACCTTGGCTGATTTTACACCTCCTTGGTCTGAAATGATGTATAAGTGGAGTCTATATTTTAAAACTAAACTCATAACTCCCTAGGGAGTTATGAAAATCTATAACTCCTGTGGGAGCTAAGTCGGCTATAACTGCCCTAAACGCCTGCGTGTTATAAAACCCTTTCCGAGCAAGTGTGATGAAAAAATATTAAAAACAATTGGCTACTCAACAATTTACTTTTCTCAAACATGCTATGTAATGTCGACGTTATGTTAGTTATTTTAGGCTTCAAAGTGCCACGTTCCCGACGGAACAACTCGAGAGAGAACTGTAAAGAAATTTCATACAAAATTGAAGGCCTAGGCCGGGAAGTAATTTTTTTTTAATTTTAATATGGCCATGACAGCTGGTTTTATGAACAGGCTGAATATCTAAATTATATTTTTAAAATTTTTGAGAATATGTTATTACGTCAAATACTAGGAGTGCATAAACGTTTGGGAGACATCCGCGCTGTGTCGTGTGCGCCCGCCGCCCGCGCGCCGGTTGCCCGCACCGCCTGAGATCTAAGTTGCGCTATGCCTGATATACCTCCTAATTACCGCTGCGCTCCTGGTACTTTATTTTAACACCCAATTACTTTTCTTCCCTAGGATGGACATTTATCAATTTACTTTTTTGAGTGATGTCTTTTTTTATTTCATTGCATATGTTTGAGAAAAGCACTATACATACCTCGCCGTGAAAAGGGGTTGCCAGCCTCGTAACTATCCGACCTCGCTTCGCTCGGCCGTCTATATGAACTCGGCCTGCAACCACCTACTTCCCGGCGTCTGTAGTAATGTACTATTAAAAAAAACTCTGTGTCAGTCTGTCTATGTGTAACAGATGAACCGATCAGACGTAGTTTATTCACAATAGAACGTTATTTACACCAGGTGTGGTTCTTAGCTTTTGATTTTTGAAGAGTTATCAACTCTGTGAAGTTCATCATCATCATCACCTCAGCCGAAAGACATCCACTGCTGGTCATAAGCCTCCCCCAAGTTTTGCCACAAGGACCGGTCCTGAACCGCTTGCATCCATCGGTTCCCCGCAACCTTAAACACGTCAGTCCACCTTGTTGGAAGCCTACCCACGCTACGTCTTTCAATACGCGGACGCCATTTGAAAATTCTTCAATCCCATGGGCCATCTGTTTTGCTAGCAATGTATCCCACCCACTAGCTACTACTACTCTAGCAAGTCTAGCAGTTCTTAAGGTTATGTCGGTGACTTTGATTCAAGAAAATCCGAACTCAGCCCTCTAAATTGCGCTTTGAGTGACCTTTCTTATGAACCCCGTTTTGAACGCCAACGTTTCATTACCATAAGTCATCACTAGCAACTCACACTGGGTTTAAAAGTCATTTACAATAATAAACAAGATGGATGGATTAGGCCCGTGTGGTTGCCGGGTTAAAATAGTGCCACTCCATATCTTCCCGTGGATGTCGTAAGAGACGGCTAAGGGAATACAGGCTGTACTGTTAGGCGATGGGCTTGCACCCTGTCACTAATACGCTGGTAAACATTTTAGCCTAATTGTGCAAAATTTACATGTTTATCAAAAAAAATAGAGTTATTGGTACTTAATTCTGTAGCTTTTCCTACCCCACCCAGAGAATTAAGGCATGAGTATAATCTTTATGTTATACAGCCCACTGACAGACAGTCAGACAGTCAGACAGATGAACAGCGGAGGTACAGTGGTCTAAATACGAAACCCTTTTATTTTTACTATATTTTTGATACCTAGCCTGATGGTATTATATTCGCGATAATAAGAAGCGTGGTCTGCCTTTGTTTATAATAATTAACTGTTAAGCAAATTATACTGTACAGAGCTTTAATTAAGCATATTATGATATCGTGTGGTAACCACAGACCAACGGTGTGCTAAATGAACACAGTAAATTGATGACAGTACGTCAACTATAAAATATATTTATTAAAATTGTTATAATGTCTCAAATACTGTTTTATCTAGCAGCTCACTAATTATAGTGCCCCTAAGGAAATATTTATAGTTTAAGTGCATTTTAAAAGTATAAAAGGTAAGTAAAAATATTGAAAGCAAATCTTTATTCTTCAGTACATTATATTCGATGAGTTTGTAAAGTTTTCTTTTTGTTACACAACTTATATCTTTATTCAGTCGTTCAAAAGTAAACTGGAAGGAATCTCTTAACGGATAAGTTCGTCTTGGACCATTGTTTAGATTGTTTTTTTGTTCAGATAATAAAGTATTAACATACCTGCATACGTGGCATCAAGGACTTTAAATACTGATCCACCATAGACCCTTCCTCCATAGTGATAGCTTCAAGTGACGGGAAAGACATTAAATAGGAATGAATCGTTGGTTTTATGCGACAAGGCTCTATGGTAGTTCATCAATTAAAGTCCGTGACGGTACATACTATTTTGGGCCATCTCTCACATTGGTCTCAAAATAGGGAGTCAACTCGTGATCTTAAAGTACCTACCGAGTTTGAGCTCCGCGGTCACCATGTATCAATGAGTTTTGCTAACAGAACTTAAGTCCCTTCTTCTTCTTACTTCTTAAGGGAAAACATCATGAAGAAACAGGCACATTCGAATAGCTGAGTGTTTAAGACGGTAATTGGACAAAAAATCCTATAAGGGTCGAAATATGTCTGTAAGATAAGATAAAGTGTCAAAATCTTTTGCAATCCGTTAATTCAAGCAACATAAAAACGACAGTCAAAACATAAATTTATGATCACATTTGTCACATGCATACATTATATTAAATTACGCCTGTTTCCCAGAGGGGTAGGCAGAGACCACTTCTTTCCACCTGCTACGATAATGACAAATATCTTTCGCTTCTTCCACATTTATACATCGAGGCATGCACGCACATATTCCTCATATCCATATTCCGCAGTATTTCTCCGATTTGATTCGAAAAAGTACGCCTAGGGCGGCCCCTTCCAATTCTTCCACTCACTTTCGCTTTGTCTTTCGCCAATCTTCTTTCATCCAACCTTTTCAAATGACGAACCATCGAAGCATACCCTTTTCAATCTTAGCCATTTCATTATTATTTAGTACACATCTCTGACTCTATCAATACGTAACATATTCACACTCACATATTTGTCAGACTATTCATAATTTTGAAGCTGCCGTTCTGTTTTAAGTTTCCTGTGATATCTCGGGATAATTATAGGAACCGCGTCGTGACAGAAGCACATACAAATAGGATTAGGCACCATGATATCACCACCGAGACGCGGCGATTACCGGGCGTGTCAGACGACAGTTAGGGCAGAGCTATTTTGTACCATGACTGGTTGATGCAACGTCAACGTGTGCCCTTGGTCTAAATTTGTCTACAGAGGGATCAGATTCTGACTTTTCTGGACAATAATTAATAAAATATTACTTACATACATACATTAAATCACGCCTGTTTCCCAGGATAGGCAGAGACCACTTCTTTCCATTTGCTACGATCTTGACAAATTTCTTACGCTTCTTCCACATTCACACATCGAGTCATGCATGCACGTTGGTTTTGGGTACTTAAGATTTGGCCCTTTTCCAGTATTTCTCCGATTTGACTCGAAAAAGTATGCCTAGGGCGGCCCCTTCCGACCCGTCCACTCACTTTCGATCTGTATATCTCTTTCGTCAATCTTCTTTTATCCATCCTTTTCAAATGACCGAACCATCGAAGCATGCCCTTTTCAATCTTAGTCACTACATCTTCTTTTATTCCACATTTCTCAAATATTACTTATTAAGATAGATAACACGTTTATTTGCGTACTAGCTGTTGACCGCGACTCCGTCCACGCAGAAAAATAAAACATAGCCTATGGTTCATCAGGGATAGTGTGGGATTATAATATAAGGGTGAAAGAATTTTTCAAAACGGTCCATTAGTTTTGAAGAGTTGTATCCAGTTTTGGACTTTATTACAATGCAAGAAGGTGAAAATTTCGATAAGTACATCTCTTTGTAGTTGACTGTACCGTAAGATTTTTTTTTGCAATGCATTCGCGACATTACTTTCACTATCTTACTAATATTATAAACGAGAAAGTTTAGATGTTTGTACGTTTGATACTCAATCACGCTTCAACCACTGAACGGATCGGGATGAAACTTGGCGTACATATAGGTTAGGTCCTAGAATAGGGTTAAGGTAGTTTTTATCCCGGAAAATTTAAAAATTCCCGAGGATAACGATAATCCGGAAGATTTCCCCGGACGAAGTCGCGGGCAGATGCTAGTGGTTCACACACAAGCGGAAAATATGAATAGTTGAAGTATTATCAGACAAATTGGATTAAATTACTTGGAAACAAAGCCACATTTTAACATGCCTTGGGGGTAACTTAGATATTGAGATAATATAAACACAGGGATAAAGGAATTAGCGAGAAACGACCCATTCCAAGAATCGAGATTGTAAGCTGCGAGATGTTTTTTTCTACTAAGCTGTGTACCGTTTTCTGCCTCTAGCTGTTATAAGTATTTGCCAATACAATAGTTTTACTAAAAATATTAATTAAATACAGGACCTTTTTTAATGTATCAAACTAACCTCAGTTTACCATGATTCAGATCAAATATTTTTCCAAATAACGACAAAAGAAAAGGAATATTTTAAAATATAAACATGTGTATCTGTGTATGTGTCTGCATCATAGCCGCGAAACGGATAAACCGATTTGGGCGTGTTTTTTTTAAAATAAAAGTAGTTCAATCGGAATGGTTCTTAGTTAGCTTTCACGATCGTTTAAAACGATTCAGCTTTATCAGATTTTAAATAAGGGATTGCCATTGTATCAGGTTTTTTTTATTGATTATTATTATTATTATAGCAACGCTCATTATAGAATTTGCCCTCACGCTTCAGTGTCGCTATAGGTATTCTGATACCGTTAACGATATCAATATTAGCGGTTTATAGTACGCGAGTAGAAAGCAAATAATTTAACTATAATAGGGTGATGTAACCAGTAATGGACACCTTCATTCTTACTTTACAGAAGATAAGGGTTATTCATTTATTTTACAACTATTCATTTAGAACCGTATGAAATTTGAATTAAAAGTGAAGTGTCCACGTCTGGTGCCTATCAGCTTAAAGTGTCCATCATTGGTGCCATCACCCTACGCACGGTCACGAGCATTAATTAGGGACCCATTTCAAGAAAAATGTGCTTGAAACGCCAATGTCATTAGAGATGTCAAGTCATTTGTAACTTTTAGGAAACTCAACCATATTGTTGTAGAATATCAGATTGACTTTGGACCTAAGGTACCAAAGGGCATTGGGTAAATTTGCTTGAAGAATATTGTCATTTTTGTTTTAGCGGCCACGGATGATTTTGACATAGTTAATTTAGCGGACCTCAAAATACACATAGATGTATTTATGGCGTTTAATAATATCGGAGCCGAGATATTTAAGATGGAAATATTCAGTTTTTGGTACTAAAAGTAAACCTAAGTAAGAATATTAAATATCTCGGCTCCGATGCACTTAAGACTATTACATTACATAACAAAACATGTTTATTTTGAATAATTCTATCATAATTTACCACTTTTAGTAACTGTAATGGCCGCTCACCTTGAAAATGTATGACTTTTACAAATGACAACACTTTTACCCAAACCCCTTTAATCTCACGACTGTACGATGAACTAGTCTAACAAAACTAAGGTATTCCTTGAACTCCTTCAGGAAATGGATACCTCAGTTGTTTGACAATAAAGGCCCAGCACTTTGTCTGACTTTAGTTGTATTTCCATAACTGCCTGTGCAGACTGCCGGCAGATTACAGACTGTGGCAGCATCAGCTGCATCGGATAAGCCTGTGCGCCTTGCAGCGGCGATATTTAGTGGGCTAGTCTAGATATGGCGGGAAGGCTAAAATATGGGGTCCGGTGCTAATGGCGGCGGGGAATGATGTTTTAATACAATTTAACGGAAGAAAAAGTGGGACAGGTTCAACTTTACAGTCACATCTTGCTTCACAAAAGAGTGTTTTAGGATAGTTACATACATACATTAAATCACGCCTGTTTCCCAGAGGGGTAGGCAGAGACCACTTCTTTCCACTTGCTACGATCTCGACAATTTTTTTTTCGCTTCTTCCACATTTATACATCGAGTCATACGCACGTCGGTTTCGGGTACTTAAGATTCGGCCCTTTTCTAGTATTTCTCCGATTTAATTAAAAAAAGTACGCCTTTTTCGTCAATCTTCTTTCATCCATCCTTTCCAAATGACCGAACCATCGAAGCATGCCCTTTTCAATCTTAGTCACTACATCTTCTTTTATTCCACATTTCTCTCTGATAGATCTAAAACGCGGGCACTGAGCCCCCACTAAACGGCCCGCTGCCACTCGCGCCCCACTTGAGCCCGACCCACATTCTCGCGGAAGCTGCTCCATGGGCGTATTTTATATTCACTGGTAGAGAATGCCATTAGGCGTTAAGTTCACCTTTTTGTGCTTTAATTTTAGACTTTTCTATAATAAACTTTAGTAGACGGTCGGCAAATTAACTTAGTCTCAAACTAAGCTCTGGACGTGCTCTACAACGATATACATTCTTGAATGGAGAAATATGACATAGGTACTTATAGAGTACTTTTATGCAGAAGCACTGAAACGGTTTACCATTGAATTGCCGACAAACTTTTAATCGAATATTATTTCAAAGACAACGTTTCAAGTATTTTCATTTCATCGACAAGTCATTGCGTCGAGGACTCGATACTAGGTAATTTGAAACGTGGTATTTTAATTGGTAGTTTACTTATTTCAATAGAATTCATGTCATGACTAATCATATCGGGTTTTTTTAATTGTTTTTTTTTTACTTGTAATAATATTTATTCCGCATAACATTATTTCAATTGGTAATATTTTGCTATCAAAACTAAACAGTAATGTGTCATGCTTTTCTGTCAACAGTTCATTTTCTTGGGGGTCGCAGTTCTAACCTAACCTAACCCGCTTCTGTCAACAGTTCGTTTTCTTGGGGGTCGCAGTTCTAACCTAACCTAACCCACTTCTGTCAACAGTTCGTTTTCTTGGTGGTCGCAGTTCTAACCTAACCTAACCCACTTCTGTCAACAGTTCGTTTTCTTGGGGGTCGCAGTTCTAACCTAACCTAACCCGCTTCTGTCAACAGTTCGTTTTCTTGGGGGTCGCAGTTCTAACCTAACCTAACCCACTTCTGTCAACAGTTCGTTTTCTTGGGGGTCGCAGTTCTAACCTAACCTAACCCACTTCTGTCAACAGTTCGTTTTCTTGGTGGTCGCAGTTCTAACCTAACCTACTTTGAAAGCCTCGTACTTCTATTTCTTGATATAACTAGTTATGCAATAATATTATTAATTTAATATTATCAATAAATCTTAGTTTTATTATACATATTTGTTTGTCACACTACATAATTTGAAAAATGTATAAATGTGCAATAGGGCATATAAAAATTGTATTAAAGTAATACGTCGAAGAAATGAATTGCAATGTTTTGTAGTTGTACCAATTAAGATAATTTGAAACAAATCAGCGATTAAGTAGTATTCGTTGATTAGTATTTCCACGTAGTAAGATAAATTTAAATAAATAGTAGTTGAAATAAAATAACGCTAAACAATATTACTAGTACTAATGTTTCGATGAATCGTTGTCGATGAAATAATATTCGATGAAACGGTTGTCGGCAAAACAAGGGTACACCACTGAAACTCTGACCTACCATAGAACTGTCTTACCAGTGACGTTATGATTCAAGTAGTTAGAAGTGTCAAACAAATTGTAATGTCAGTGTCATACCGTTATAATGTCACTGTCAGAATTCGGTGACCATACATTAAAAAAATACATTGGAACGTTTAACCACCTCCTTTTTTGAATTCGGTTAAAAAACTGCATCTAAAATGCCATGGTTCCCAAGAGGATATTACATTTTAACATGACATCAAAACATACTCTTTCTCACTGACTCGTTCAATCGGTTCATTTCAAAAGCGACTGTAACGTCCCAAAAATCGTAGTACACGTCAAAAACAAAGTTTACAACCCCATTTCCGCTCTTAACCGGTTTGCTCTGGATTTTTCCGGTTCCGTCCGGAATGCCAGCTATTCCCGGAATGCGGGGGAATAGAGAAATGTCCGGCGCACGGGAATACCGGCCGCTTCTGTTGACCATTTAGATGCGGAAGGTTAAGTTATATTGCTTGTAACTTGACTTTATTTCAGAGAGATGGTTATTTAGCATACAGGGTGTTTGTTTAATAATATGTTTCCAGGGTTTTTGTAAGGTAAACGTCCGAGTCCTCGACATGTCAATAGAAATTATTTATTTGCGTGCGTCGTGATATTATGTAATTACATTATACACAAAATATTTTTATGCAATTTGGAAGATATGACCTTTACTTTTGTTAAATGGAATTTGTTTTATATGGTAACCGTATGGATTTTTTTCAAAATGAAGTGCTTCTGTTGGCAGTTATTTTCTTTATTTAAAAATTGGCATGTGATATATCAAAGCCACAAACATTTCTCATCGCTATAATGAGGTGGTGCCAAAAGTAATGTTAATCTTATTTTGTTAATTGCAATTCAAAGTATGGGGACAAATACTAGTACAGCGACGAGCACTGGGACGTTTACATTATACAAGGTAGAAAAAACCGATAGGATAAGTCTAGGTTATGTATGGTTATGTGTCTAGGTTATGTATCACTTGCGTTCCACACGCGATGTCTATCAATGATGATAATGAATGAAAAAAAAAAGTTAATAATATTGTTTATCTAATAAGTCTATTTAAATAATAGTGTAAAATGTGAATTTGTTCAATGAATGCGAATAAGTTTAAAATCAAAGTTTTTGCATGCCGATTACGGTACGGTATGTGTTTCGAGAAAAAAAAATGTTTTATTTTAAGACCTACCTGGTACAAGAGATAATAAATCATTTCATTTCATTAAAGGGCATTGGGTAAATTTGTTTGAAGAATTTTTTCATTGTTTTTCAGCGGCAACGGATAATTTTTACGCAGTTATTTAGAGGACTTCAAAATACACATAGACACATATAATTTATGGCGTTTAATAATATCGGAGCCGAGATATTTAAGATTTAAGTAAGAATACGCCCAGGTAAGAATATATAATATCTCGGCTCTGATGCACACTTACAGCACTTAGAGTACAGTACTATTTTTTTTTTCATTATTCTATCATAATATACCACCTTTACCAATGGCCGCTAACCTTGAAAATGTATGACTTTTACAAATGACAACACTTTTACCCAAACCCCTTTATAGTTTTAAACTTCACTTGAAATTTACATAGTGACCTTATAATTGGAAAAGTGGGTGTGTAGTTTTTTGCGGCGCTTCTCCTCCGTCTTCTCAGAAAAGATTGACTCCATATTTTACTGAACAAATATTTTGAATTTTGAACTAAAGCAAGTACCTATTCCACATAGTAACTATTACTACTCTGACAAGGAGGGTCAACCCTTCACCCAAAAAAATATATTTTCAGGTGTACCCTAACGCGCAGTGGGCTTCCTGAGACCCCATCTGTATATAAGGGTATAATTTCAATACAATACGCTGCGCAGTCGCAGAGAATATAATTAAGCGACTCGTTTATCAAACGGCGAAAACTCATTTATCTTGATACGAACTCTTTCGCTCGCGATATCCGAGGGGCTGTTCCGGTGCCGCCTCTTAACTTTACGAAGAATAATTAAAACTAAATTAAATTATAGTTCTTACTTCCTTATAGAATAGTACCACTCCATGTCTTCCCGTGGATGTCGTAAAAGCCGACTAAGGTAATAAAGGCGTGTAGTGCTGTTAGGCGATGGGCTTGCAACCTGTCACTAATACACTGGTAAACATCTTAGCCTAAGTGTGCAAAATGTGGTTACAGAATAGAGTTGTTGGAAATTCTGGAGCTCTGCCTACCCCACTCTGGGAATAAAGACGTGAGTTTCTGTATGTGTATGTATGTAAAAAGCGGTATGTCTTCACGGTTTATATCCTACCTCCTACTACTCCTTCACACCACAAAGGCTGGACGGATTCGGATGAAATTTAAAATGTAGATCACTTATATCCTGGATTAATTCATAGGCTACTTTACATCCCGGAAATATCGAAAGTTTCCGAGGGAATAATGGTAATGGGAATCAAAGCGGACGAAGTCGCGACAGAAGCTTGTTCAAATAAAGTTTACTATTATTACCACTATCTTGGTTATTTAAAAAGCGTTTTAGTTTTTCATTCAACTAATACGAATAAGAAATCCTAAGGATTTTCATTCAACCCAAAATTCTCGGAAAGTTTGCTATTGCCTGTGACGCGGAGTATGTATGCGATTTCCATTAATACAACAAATATTGGTATGGATATCGATTTTACCAACGGTATGTCATTGGTTTGCTCATATAAGTAACTAGCGACCCGCCCTCGCTTCGCTTCGGTTTATAAAAGTATGATAATTATATAGCCTATAAGCCTTCCTTGATTAATGGGCTATCTAACACTGAAATCATTTTTCCAATCGGACCAGTAGTTCCTGAGATTAGCGCGTTCAAGCAAACAAACTATTCAGCTTTATAATATTTAGTATAAATATACTCTGTACATATACTCAAAAGTTCAACATGAATCTAGTTTTTTCCTAAATTTCCTATTTATGTTGTTTCCCGCAACTCCGTCCGAGTAGAAGCCGTTTATCGCTTATTCCCTCGGGAAATGCCAAGTTTTCCGCGATAAAAAGTATTCCATGTTCTTTCTCTTTTACCGTAAAATTATAAGAAATCAACAAATATAGTTACTTTCAAATTTACTTTACCGGTTAGTATAGATGGATACGATATTGTCTTCTGTAATTTTACTGTTTTTTTTTAAATCAACGACTGTCACAGTAGTAATAGACTATTATTCAAAAAAAAACCTCAATTACTACTCAACAAAATACGTCATAAATTTAATTTCTAACAAATATAGGTCCATAACAAGAACATTTCACTTCGCAACTGAAACCATGCCGTGTGAAACTTCGCCAAGTCTCAATAATGAATCACGACAACAGCGACTGTTCATTAGAAGCAGGTATGTATGGCCAAGTTATACATCGGAAGTTAAACTTTGAATGGAGTTCGTTCGAGAGAAAATGAAAGTCATTATTAAAAGTAAATGAATATGTAAGAACAAGTACAAATTGATCAGGTACTGCGTAAGACCTTGGACGAGTTTTATAAAACAAGCACCTTTCTAAGCTTAATCCTTTTCCTGTCACACGACGGCGAAAATGAGGGTGCTATCTTTTACAGACAGAGGTTTTTATCTGGGGATTGAATAAACCAGAGGGGCTATTGCTTAACGCACTCGCAATCGCAATTGTTTTCATTTTGAAAATCGAAGGCTTGTCTGCATACAAAATTAAAACAATTGTTCCGCTTTGAAGCCAATTGAGATTGCGAGTGCGTTAGAGAATAGCGACGCAGGGCCTAAGCATTCCGTGTATTTTTAAATTGGTCGCAATTTACGATGACAAAGCAGTTAAGGGTGTATGTCTGATAGAGCCGCGTATGTTATAGTGACGTTATTAATTAAGACGGTGAATAAAATTTGCTTTGACTGTCAAATTGAGCATGCGTCCTTTTTATTTATAGGGCAGAAGGATCCACCATACCTCCTAAAGCCTAAATTGTTCACACGCTCTAGCTGCTTAAACTTAAACACGTCTAAATCGCCAAAAGTAAACATGGTGTTTTTTGGACGTGACCGCACCGGGCGGCGTACAAGACATACTAAAAACGTGACGCAGTAGATACGTCACTGCGTATACGTTGTGTAGCGTATTTTAAGCTTGGGTATGGTCATTCCCTATACTGAAGCGGTATGTACTTTACTCTCTTACGTGCCTACGAGGGCATGGGACAACTTTATCTCGCCGGTTAATACTTTGTAAACGAACTGAGTTAGTTAGTCGAAATATACAGGCTGTTCAAAAATATTTAAACATGTTAATATATTTGAACAAGGAATAGAGTTAATTTCAGATAATTTTGAACACCTTTTGTTGCAATGTATTGGGTGGCGAATGTGTAAAGCTCAGAGCTACAAGAGCACCAATTTATTTTCAGTATAGAAATGAAACTGTAAGCAGGTCAAGCCAATACGATGAAAGACCAATCGTTTATATAAAAATTCTCTAACAAAATGACGTATTTTCAAATGTATGTGGCTCCGGGCGCGCGGCCTCGTTTAGATTTAGCATCAATGATTCATTATTTTATCATTTTACAATGAGAATTTCTTGGGAGTTTGGGTTTCTGAAGATTTCCGTTTGTACATCTTTTGAAAGGGGTTTGGGTAGTGTTGTCATTTGTAAAAGTCATTCATTTTAAAATTCCAAAAAATTCAAAAAAAATATTCAGTACATAGGCCACATGAGGGGTCTTTTACACGTCGGTAATATAGGGTGAGTCTACCAGCGCTTCGGACAAGACCATCATTGCGGAGAAGAAGCGCCGCAAGAAACTCCAGCAGAAGGTCATTTTTTCAATCATAAAAACAATAGTACTTAAAACTAAGGTGAGTGGCCATTAGTAAAAGTGGTAAATTATGATAAAATAATTCAAAATAAACATGTTTTGTTATGTAATGTAATACTCTTAAGTGCATCGGAGCTGTGATATTTAATATTCTTACTAAGGCGTACTTTTAGTACCAAAAACTTAAATCTTAAATATCTCTTAAGTTTATGTGTATTTCGAGGTCTTCTAAATAACTTTGTAAAAAAAGTCAGAGACCGATGAAAAAAAAATTACAATATTCTTCAAACAAATTTACCCAATGCCCTTTCATAATAAATTAAGTAATTTGAGAGTTCAACTTTAACCTTTTATAGGCAAGACTAAAAATAGAATTGAATTGTAGCATCATTAGGCTAATCCTTTTCGCACAAAATTATTTTAATAAAAAATAAAAGAGTATCAGTTACAAGTGGTCACTTTTAGTACTTACAAAGTTTGGAAATCTTCATTTTACGGGTTAAAAGTCCTTTTATTTACAGCATACCTACATTCTCAAGAGTTTCTAGAAAAAAATCTACCATATCTCATGTTTTGCTCAGTTTTATAGCTATGTCATTTTTTTAATTTTTACCAGTAGGTATGCTTGACTTATTATGGCTTTGTACGCTACATGTCGTATTTATATTATTACATTTAAATTATAAAACAACATGCATGGTTCCTATTGTCTGCACAATGTGATTTTACGGCGCATTTACTGACAAATAAAATATTTATAATAAAAGTGTATAATAAAAAGAGTCCCACCCAAGAAAGTTTTTTTTAACGTATTTTAATTTTTGAAGAAAATCAGTACTAAAAAAAGTACTAAAAATAGTCAAGGGCTCAAGCTGATTCGATTCCAAATCAAATTCAAACCGGAACATAATAATACCTATTGTGCAGTGGTACGGAACTATCAGCGCGCGAGTCCGGTCGCATTTTACTGATTTTCATTAAAAAACAGGTTTAATTTAGTGGGAACCTTTAATTGGTCTTCTAGTGATATAAGTGTATTTCTATCATAATATATCAAAAAGAAATGAATATGGGGTCCATATTGACTCACATAAAATTCTTATTCCTATTTTTTGTTTTCCTAACGATTTGTATTCATAATACTCACTTTCCATAATTTTATTCCTCATACTTTTTTGTTCATACTTTTTAAGTCATAATTATCGCAATTCATAATGCATTTTTATTTAAGAAACTGCTAATTTTTGAGAATTTTTATAAATCTAACCTAAGCTAACTTAACCTGATTACACGTAAGATATTTAAGAAACTGTGAAAAGTGTACGGCTTCATTAATATTGGCGTTATGAATTCAGATGATTATGAGTTCCGATCGTTAGTACTAAAATAAATTATGAAGAGTATGAAGAGTGATCATTATGATGTAAAATGGTATGAGAAACATTTTCGGACTTCCGCTAATAGGACTTAAAAAGTTATGGGAGTAGATACGCACCCATGAATATGTATTTCTTAATAGAAATACGATGGAATTAATTATCTTTTATAGAAATAGATCATCCTGCATATCACATTTCCGACAAATTGGTAACCAATAGGCCGTGTAGTTTAGGAACATTAGTTTCTTAGGTATATGTATAGTACATATTTTGAAAATACATACAAGACGCGGATTAAGGTGGAAGACAGCAATTAACATCGCAAAGCCGCGGTAAGTCCGCCTTTCAGGGCTGACCCATTTCGGCCGTATTATGGGACAGTTTTGGGGGTCCGTGGGCACGTTTAAGCTACGTCATAGTGGATGATTACTTGGGTTCCTGTTTGCTTTTTTATGTGAAAAATAATGTCATGGACAATCTGAGGCAGTTTGATTTAGTTTTAAACAAAGTTCTTGGCTTGCACTTTCGGTACCTACTAGATTACGATAAACAAACTTACGCAGAGAAAAACATAGCAAATATTCAAGGTTTAAAAAACTCGTGCTTTTTACACAAATATTTGCCCTTCATGTGTGTCAAATAGAACGCAAGCTTCATAGTTTCTTAAAAACTTACAACGAACCCACAAAAATATAAAAAACATCCTATTTTTTTTAAAACATCGTAAACCTCATCACAGCCAGATTGTACAGTAAAGGAAATTGATTCCTAGACCATTTTGGACTCTGTCATAGTGGCATAATCAATCAAAACGTAAGAGACTCCTTATGATTGTATTTATAGTGTCACTTTGACATAGTACAAAATGGTCTAGGAATCAAATTCCTTGACTGTACAAAATGTCGTTGAGGAATTATCAACAAGTTTTTAGAGTTGTAGCTAATTCTGTAGCTCTATCTACCCCACTCTGGGAACGAAGGCGTGAGTTCATGTAGTACCTATAATATATAAACCAAAATTTTCGTTGCTTTCAAAAACATTTGACAAAAGGCCTGCTTCACAATTGTCGATCTCTCCTTGTCTACTTTCAAGAGTAAGAACGAGAAAGGGTTAACTTTATCTGTCAAATATGTTTAACTTGTCTATTATGAAACAGGGTGTAAATCTAAAAGTATATTTCCGTAACGGAACCCGAAGTAAAATGACTACTTTTTCCAAGTTTTCATAACGCAGAGATCTTTTGTGCCAGCGCAGGAATGATTTATGACTCCAGTAATTATATGCGGACTGCGGGTAGTTGATAATATCCCGATAAAGGTCAGGGGGGGTCGCAACAGTCGCTTTTACTATTTAGCAGTCAGGAGTATGTATATATGTATGTATGTATACCTACACTTTATTGTAAAAAAGAAAAAACCTTAACAATACAATTAATATAAAAATATGTACAAAGGCGAACTATCCCTTTAAGGGATCTCTTCCAGCTAACCCTTGAGAGATTGAGAAGAGAGTAACCATTGATTGAAGCAACTAAGGTCGGACGAGTGAATATTCGGGCGTTTCAACCGCCGTCATTGTTATCGTCAATATAAATTGACGAAAATAATGATAACTTATTGCAACTTTTGCTGTAATAAGTTCACGAAAAAACAATTTTGGGACAAGCGTTTGTTGCCGACTGTACTTCTTTTTGTACAGTCGTCATCTACTCGTCAAGACGATTCTGACGCGCCTTAGCACGACGGGTTTATCATGTGTAATTTAGGAGGTCCTATGGCCACCCTGAGTCTCCATCATCAGATCAGCTCAATGGTACTATATTATTGTATTGTTATCAGAACTAAAAGCGTATATAAATTTTTAGCTTGATCGGAAACCGGGAAGTGGGTCAAATTTAACTTGCAAGATTTGTCCCTTAAATACATAATAATATGTACAGTCGACGCCATAAATATGTTTACACTTTAATACCTTGTCTATTTAACGTCATGTTTAAACTGCCATTTGAAATTGTCATAGCGGGTAAAGTGACGAGGTACTAAAGTGTAAACATATCTTTGACGTCGACTGTACATACTTACAGTGCAAGTTGGATAAAAGCTTGTAAAAATCAGCAGGCCCCGGTGTACTTTTTATTTCATTTAAAAGAACAAAAAAGTTGTTAAATTTACCTGGAATCATTTTTGAAGATAATAATTACGGCGGTTGAAACGCCGGAGAAAAGATACTTAGGTATTTTAAAATTAGGTGTTTTTTTAATATACTATTACTTAGTATAAAACAAAGTCGCTTCCACCGTCTTTCCCTCTGTACGATTAGATCTTTTAAGCTACGAAACATATTTTAATGCGAATTTCATCAATAGGTAGAGTAGAGAGAGGTTTTTTTTTATAAATTCTGTTTAATACACGGTGATTTTTTTTTGGTGATCAGGAACCAATTATTCTAATTCAGTTATTAATGGCGATCACGTTTATGTCGCAGTTACATGAAACAAAACTTATTTTTTTATGTAAAAGAAATATTTATAGAAATAACTTTTAATTGAAATTAATTGTCACCCTACTAATTGTTTAGTCTCTGAGTTAACAACACTTAACTGACAAGTTCATTGACGTAATATCTGTCAAATTTCCCGCCAAAGCGATGGCACTTGACGTATCTACTTCACTTCAATAATTAATGTAGGATGTCCATGTATCCAGTGGTGATTGGTTTTAACAATATTATCATTAACTTAAAAAAATAAACAGTGAGTTCATTGTTTGAGATATCAACCATTAAATTAAATTTATGTTGCTTATTAATAATTTTCATCTCCTGATCACCGATAAAAAATCACCGTGTATACGGGTGTTACAGAAAACCCACATAAACCTAAGCGAAGCGAGGGTGGGTCGCTAGTACCTAAAAAAAGTTTAATAGATTAACCAACATTCAGATATTTTTATAGTTATATCTAAATCCACAAGAAAAACATATTATCCCGAAACTGAAACTCGAACCTCGCTAAGGTTTATATTGTGTGCATTGGCGGTCTGAAGATTTCAGTCTTAAGATTGCAGTCGTGAGAATGCTAATCCACTTACCATCGGATGGCTGTGTTCTAACCAAAAAGATTTAAAAAAAAACAGTTAAAAATTACGTCTTAATTAACAATTAAAACACTGTTATCAAACTCTTCATTTTCCACACGAACCCTAACAATTAGCGTCACCGACCGTGAAACAATTTCAAAAAAGTTACACTTAAAGCTTGATTGCGCTCCCCCCCACTCACCCTAGGGAAAACTAAAATACGCTAGTTCCCATCGCATAACGAAGCGCCTGGTTAGCGATGTGAAATTATTCTAGAATATACTAGAAACACTAAACTAGTACCTAAAACCGTAATTACTGCTCGGAATGATAATTGCAATTTTGACGACGCGCTGGCCTAGTGGGTAGTGACCCTACCTACGAAGCTAGCGGTCCTGGGTTCGAATCCCGGTAAGGGCAGATATTTGTGTGATGAGCGCGAATATATTTTGTTCCTGAGTCATGGATGTTTTCTAATGTATTTAAGTATGTATTTCTCTATATAAGTATTTCGTATATCGTTTTCTAGTACCCATAGTACAAGCCTAGAGCTTAGTTTGGGACTAGCTCAATTGGTGTGAAATTGACCCCTAATATTTATATTTATTTTTAATTAACAACACAATGTGTCTTAAAGTAGGTATACTAACTTTAGAAAATTGAAACACTTATAGGATCACTAGTGCGTATGTCTGTCCGTCCAATTTGCTCTGAATCTACAGGACTAAATCAGATGAACTTTAGTAGGATGATATCCTATGACCCAAACAGAGATGTGGAAAGTAATTTTTTTTCTGAGGGCAAATTAGGAAATTAAAAAAAGGTTTTGCATACCTTTCTGTGTCACATATCAAAAGGGCTTGTTATGAGGATCTCAAATATATTTTTGTTATTATTGTAAAATGAATAGTTTTGATTTTATTCATGAAAGAAGACGAATTAAGAATTAAAGGGGTTTCCATACCAAAACGGCAAAATGGTGTGAGATCGACTCGCACTAGGCCTTTTTTTAGAAAATTATAAGGTTTACTCAGACTTTCTTGAAATATATTTTGAGAGTACAATGATCTCAGTATAGACTGTTTTGTCACCTTTATTTTATTGGCAATGTTCCTAAAAGACAAAAACAATTGGCATATCAGTAGCATACCCTGACAATATTGCGGGTTTATCGCTGACCTAACCTAACCTAAGAACTTGAAAAAAACACTGTTGATAATAGATTATTATGTCAGCCGCCATGTTTTTTCTCATTTTTTTTACTTCCATAGGTGTTTGTAACAATCTTATTTTCAAATCCGTCCTAGACTTTAAATGTCTACATAATATTTATCTACATACACTTTGTCTATCTGTAAGGTACGGTTTCGGGGCACTTAGCGTTTTAATTAAACAAACCGTAGAAACATCATGTATTTAGTCCTAAAATAGATCTTTCTATTAATTCTACGAAAACGAAGAGGCGGGTAAAAGTACTTGTACTACGTTATAATTGAATTATAACTGTCTCGAGGCAGTTTGTACGATCACTAACGTTAATTTGCGAAGCATTTAAAAAAAAAACCTTGAAGTTGTAGACATGCCAAATAATTTGTAACTTATAGGAAAATGAATCTTTTTGTTGTAGAATTTCAGATTTACTTTGGACCACAAAGGGGTTTAGATGAAAGTGTTGTCATTTGTAAAAGTTATACATTTTCAAGGTGAGCGGCCATTAGTAAAAGTGGTAAATTATGATAAAATAATTCAAAATAAACATGTTTTGTTATGTTATGTAACACTCTTAAGTGCATCAGAGCCGAGATATTTAAAAAAACATACCTAGGCATACTTTTAGTATCAAAACTGAATACTTAAATCTTTAATAATCTCCGCTCCGATATTATTTAACGCCATAATTTATATATATATATATATATATCTATGTGTATTTAGAGTTGCTCTAAATTAATACGAGCAAATCACACGTGGCCGCTGAAAAAAAAAATGAAAATTTTCTTCAAACTTACCCAATGCCCTTACAGAAATTTTAATCTTTGACTGTACAACTTAAGTTTCCTAACTGTAAACGGAAAACTAACTGTGTTGCGTAAAATAATCTAATTTAACTGTTGACCGAGCTCCGTCATAACTCGACTGAAATAACCTCTAGTTAGTGTTATTTCTGACGGTATCGGTTCAGGGCCGCTGGCTCCATGTGGCGTCACTTTTGTATGAAAATTTACGAAGTTAGACGCTATTGTCATTTGTATGACAATTAACGTGAGGATTTTCATTTTTGTTTGTTCTATTTGACGTAGAACTTTTTCTTTAACACACTAAACAAATAAAGTACAAATGACGGACTTAATCCGTTCAGTTCTCTACCAGTCAACCTTTAGGTCAAACTGAAACAATTAAGAGAGTGGAGCTTGATGAAACATTAAAATGAGAAATTGACGCACATACATTATCAATTGGATGCACATGGTGCACTTTATTATTTCATGCACCATGCTATAAGGTTGGGAATGTGACATTTAACCGTATTACATTAGTAGTTTCGAATGATATATCCAAATAAAAGTTACTTTGTTAATATACTAAAGTGTTATTATTTAAACATGGCCACTAACAGACTATGTAAGTAATAGAAGTGTCACAAATGAAAATAAGTCTCAAACGTTACTTAATAATAGGTCAATAAGAGTACTACAGTTAACAGCTTTTTACCGAGGTCACCAAACCATTACTAATAGAACCTTGTCACAATACGAGTTTCAAGACACGAGAAAGATTATACGTTGAATGTTATCATTACTTTTCTACGACAGAATCCGTAATGGTTCAACAGTTAAAGTCTGTTACTGTTAGTTAATGTTTAAACTGAAGTTCAAGAATAATAATATAATTAAGCCTCGCCAGGAACCGAACCCGCACTCGCAATAAACTTGCCCCTCGTTGACTCTTGGGACATAATTCAAAAGCTCCGTTTCGCATACGTTATCTGTATCACTTAATCGCTCTAAGGTTAACTGGAAGATATATTTTATCAGGATAAGTCTTGTCTTTGAACCCCCCTTTATTTACAACCAAGTGTTTTTTATGATTAAAATGGTTTATCTAATTATCATTAAAATCGGTTTAGTAAAAAAGATGACTTGTAACGCAGTCTTAATAAATTCTTGTTTTATCAAAACCTTTACAGGTTTTTTTACGCGTATAAAAAGTGTAAACCTACTTTTGTTTTATAAATTAACTGAACAAGTTTAGCTATTCGTTATCTATTCTCTAGTTAACGACTGCAAGTATAGAAGCACTAACGTTGCGGATTAAATGTTTACGTGTATATTTCAAAATAAGACTAATTTGAAAACTTTTGGGTCTCAAGGTTACTGGAGAGCTAAAATATAATTTATGCTAAAAACATAAGTATATTTATTATAGTTTAATTATTGCTATCATCATGTTTCGATGAAGGTAAATTTATATTTTAATTGCACTTAATATTTTTAATAGATAGTAAAGAAAAAACGTACCTATTACCATGTTTTGGTATTGTAAAGTGTGAAAAAAAAAACCTGAAATTTTCGGCCTATTTCAGGCGTCATGGTCACGAAAATCACAAGAAAATCGAATGCACGATAATCTCGCAAATTTAAAAAAATGTTACAAAACGTTTTGTTAAAAATTACACCAGCCATATTAGAACGCTGTATGCGCGTATTTTTAGTTCTAGAATAGAATTTCTATTTAAAACACTAGAATTAACCAGCATTCGGAAACATGGGCTTTCAGCATCACCTCTCAAAATAACTCAAGCTTGCAAAAAAACCTACCTTTACTTATAAATCCTCTAAATTGGCACAGTTTTCAACAGACAACAGATTCACTCTTTTTATTTATAATTCACAGATCACGTCAAAAACACATCACTGGACACTTCGGTTCGTTCGATCGCGACACGTCCGCGCGCGGTGGCGTCCACACGGGTACTGACGTTTACCCGGAGCGGGGCGTAGTGTGCGTGGGGTGGTATTGCGTGTGTGTGCCGGGTCAGAAGTAAAATACTGAATACTGGCCCATTTTGGAAAGCTTTTGGTTTTAGACGTGTTAGTTTTTTAATTTTTAACTAGCGAAAAAGGTGTAGTTTCGCGCTCTGCATAGTTGTTTCCAAACGGAATTGTAAGAACGGTAAAGGAATTATAGTTAGTCAAGGCTCCGTTTCTGCTTGTGTTGTTTCCTTTTTTTAAACCCCGGCGCAAAAAGAGGGATATTATAATTATAAGTTGTATGTTTGATACCCGCGTGGTTCCCGGGTTAGAATAGTGCCACTCCATTTCTTTCCGTGGATGTTGTAAAAGCCGACTAAGGGAATAAAGGCTGTGTAGTACTGTTAGGCGATGGGCTTGCAACCTGTCACTAATACACTGGTAAACATCTTAGCCTGATTGTGCAATGTGGTTACAGAGTTGTCAAAAGGTTTTTGGAGTGGTTGGTTATTCTGTAGCTCTGCCTACCCCACTCTGGGAATAAAGGCGTGAGCTTATGTGTGTGTGGCACCGTAGGTCTAAAATGGGTGAATCGATTTGGATGCGGTTTTTTAGCTAGGTTTCATGAAAATTTTATGAACTGTTTAAGAGATATTAGCTCTCAAAAAGTTATGAGTCCTTAAAGAAGGGATCGCAAATAATTTTGGGGGTTCTTATCGATTTTATAGTTACGAGTAGGTATACCTGATCTTCCGTGGGTCCAGCATTGTGATACACGGGACAGCAACCGGCAACGTAGTTTATATTATAACGTTTTTGATTTGTTTGTTTGTGAGTTAGCGTAGTGTGTATTGTGAGTGCGTTAAAATTTGAGTGTTAGGGTTAGTAATTAGGTATGTTATACTATTTTTTGCCACTATACTATGTTATGCACATGCCACTAATGTTATATTACAAATTAAGTGTAGCAATGAAGGTGACTAAATATAATTAAATCAATTAAACATATAACTAACAGTTATCATAAATATAGGGGTAAATGTAGGGGGGTGTGACATGTATCTAATACATTTAAACGAGCAATTTTTGTATATATATATATATTTATATATAAAATCTGAACCTCGGAAACGGCTCCAACGATTTTCATGAAATTTAGTTCGCAGGGGGTTTTGAGCGCGATAATGTAGCTAGGTTTTATTTTAGAAAACTTACCAAAAAAAATACTGAGCAAAGCTCCCCGGTTATCCAGATATCCAAGAACCTATTTTTTTTTGATACTAGGTATAAGACGCCGTTTTGCATCCAGCCTTGTAAAAAAAACGCGGACGAAGTCGCAGGTGTTCTGTAGTCTACGAATATACGATACGTGTACCATGTTTGTTACATAATATGGTTTGTATCATTCATTGCAAAATTAAGTCGCAGAATTGATTACAGCCGAAAATAGTTATCATGTTGTTATGCCTTTTATTTTATCTTTTTCCAATTAACATAATTTATTTCTTAACCTATGTTTTTTCATTAAGTTTGCTTACCGTAAAACAGATTTTAATATTATGTATGTCGCGGTAAGAAGAGTTTCGTCACTTTCCTACTCTATTTCAAAGCTATTAAGGTCCAAAAGTGACTATACATCCCGCCCAAAGGCAGAGACATACTGTTGAATACCTGTTATTCTCTTGAAACAAAATCGCTAAAAACCGCTTATTTTTATGTCACCAATAAGCATTTCTCACCACGTGAGTTATTTTTTATAGTAGTTCTAATGTTTAAGAAATTCTGAAAATATGATTGACTTGACGACGAGCTGGCCTAGTGGGTAGTGACCCTGCCTACGAAGCTAGTGGTCCTGGGTTCGAATCCCGGTAAGGGCAGATATTTGTGTGATGAGCGCGAATATTTGTTCCTGAGTCATGGATGTTTTCTATGTATTTAAGTATATATTTCTCTATATAAGTATTTATATTGTTGTAAAAGCCTAGAGCTTAGTTTGGGACTAGGTCAATTGGTGTGAGATTATCCCCTTTTATAAAAAAGGAAAAAAGATAGTTTTAGCAGAAAGTAACGCTCGATGAAACGAAATTCGATGAAATGATACAATCGATAAAGTAAAATTCGATAAATGATACATTTTCATGCATTATGCTACATTAATCTGTACGAATCCATGATATTTATGCCCAACATTTTTTAAATTAACATTACGTTCGTTTGAGTCTTCCTCAATACTTAACTTAATTCTCTGTAACCTCAAATTATAAGATAAGTTGAAAAATTAATGATATCTTAATTAAACTGTTAATTAACGAATGTTTTAACTTTATTAGTATCCCTTTGAAATAAAAATTCGGGTAGCATTTCTGTTTTTAACGAGAAATTCGTAATTTATTCATATTAAAATATTCTTAAGTTGTTTGTACGGGGTCGGCTTGTAGGAACCAACTTCAATTTTAGAGTTTACTTGACTTCAAATCAAAATGGGCATCTAGGCGAAGGAAGGGAACATTGTAGACAGAAAGGGTTACTTCATTATTATAAAAGGATTTTTAATGGATGGATAAGGCAAAAGAGCACATAGGCCACCTGATGGTTAGTGGGATTTATAACCTATATGTAATCTCGAGGCTATCTTAAGACTGCAATCATATGATCTGAAATGCGTTGCCAACCCTTGGAACTACGACAGGGTCACTACCAACTAAGCTTATTATTAATGTCACACTAACGTACCTTTAAATGTTTATTTAATCTAAACTATAAATATCTTTAAAACACCTTTTGTTCTCAAAAAGACTCTCATAAACATGCCCCAGCAATAACGCTTCCAAATAAATAGAGAATAGCGCGAATCTCGGATAAAACAATACAAACGGCCATAAAAATCACGCCGAATTATACCAACGGAAAATTCCTTCCAGAAAAATCTATGAACGAAAAACCAACTTAAAACTACTGTACCGTATCGAAATTTAGACTTTGTTTGGTTGTGTTAAGGGCGGGGGAGAGGGTAGGTTTAAGTTGGTAATGATTACGAATGGCTTCTATTGTTTGGTGCGGAAAATGGAAGTGTCAATACCAAGGGACAGATTTGGAGCATCCGGGCGGAGAGGGCGCTGCGAGCTAGCATTCAGGGAATTATTCATTTGTAATGAGAACTTTAAACAAAAATTTTATTAGCTTTGATTTAAACATACATGGGTGGTAGGACCTTGTGCAGGGTCCGTCCGGATCGCTACCACCATCTTATCCATTAACCTACCGCCAAATAGCAGTGTTCGCATTGTTGTGTTCCGGTTTGGGGATAAGAGAGCCGGTGAAATGACTAGCATAGAGGCATTCCATCTTAGTCCTCAGGGTTGGCAACGCATTTGCAGTCTTAAGATTGCATTGCACTCTTGTGAATGCGAATGTCTATGGGTCACAGTTTCCACTTACCATCAGGTGGCCTGTGTGCTCGTTTGTCTACTCTATGCCATAAAAAAAAAAAAAAACATGCCTGTTCAATTAACATCTGTTTGACCGTAAGGCCAGCCAGTTTGGAGCAGACCCCTTACAGGTTCTGAACTCCTGGTACTAGGATGACTGAACACCTTCATCTGAATGATTATCAAATTAGAACAGCTTTGATGAACTGGATTCCTTCAAGGAGACTTGACTCCCATACATGCTTGTTTGTTAATATGATAAGTACAAAAGTTTTGCAAGTCTTACAAAGCTTACAATTAGTAGTGCAGGGTTTGTTCGGATCGCTTCCACTAATCCTTTAGCCTACCGCCAAGCAGCTAGGATAAAATTACAAGCATTGCATTGGTTGGAAAGCCAGCGCGAATCTAAATGGAATTATCGTGCATGTCGAAATTTAACGTTGGAACACGCCACGCCACCGCGCCAAGCCAAAAATGGCGTCGTCGTGAATGCGTTCTTTGACTACTCAGTTATCTTAATAAAGGCTAGAACGTGAAGAAGAGGAAACTAAATAGCGTGGCGAGGGTTTTCTTCAACACTACTTTTCTTTTTCTTTTTTTTTGTTCTTCTATTTTATAAACCATCTTACTCTTACTAATAAGATGCGGAAGTTTGAATGTTTTTACTCAATCACTCCAGAACGGCTGAACGGATTTGGATGAAATTTGGTACTGAGACAGTATTGTATGGAATAGCACATAGGATACTTTTGATCCTGGAAAATTACGGTTCCCGTGGGATAACAGAATTACCAATTCTACGCAGACAAAATCGCAGGCAGAAGCTTATGATACAAAGATAGGTAAGTATGAATTATTTCTATGTATTATCACTACATAGTATAAAACAAAGTCGCTTCCCGCTGTCTGTCCCTATGTATGCTTAGATCTTTATAACTACGCAACTGATTTTGATGCGGTTTTTTTTAGTAGATAGAGTGATTCAAGAGGAAGGTTTTTATGTATAATAAATTTTGTTTTATGTACGTGTGTTATAGAAAACTCAAATAAACCGAAGCGAAGCGAGGGCGGGTCGCTAGTAAGATAGTAAATCTAGTTTTTGTCAGTAAAAATATATTGTAAAAACGGTAGTGCGTAGTGATACTCAAATGAATGTGTAGAGCGTCGGTGGCCTAGTGGCTTCAAGGGTCAACTCGTGACCAGTCAGTTTTTCTAACTTTAGTGCATAATCTGATGCTCTTAAGGTGAAGTAAGAACCACCTTCGTATAGCTGAGTGTGTAAGAGGGGATTTGGACAAAATATCCTAATGATTTTGTTTTATTTATTTCGGATGCCTTTTGTTTCCACATCGACTTGCTTGGACTGTCAGAACATTTTATCCGTTTTTACAACAAGAATTAAGGTTAATTTTGAATGCTGATATTTATGAATTAAAATAAAGTTGTAAGACTGTAGTGTTTTTACTCGATGTAATTTATTAAGTGTGATGTTAAAAATTCAGTAGGTACTTTTAACGTTTTACGTTTTGTTAACTGTCATATATCATTTAAGCTGTCTTCAAATGTCAAAGCTCTTTCTCCACATGTGGATAAAAAGCGATTTTCTCAATAGATATCAAACAAACAAAAAGGGTTTTCAGAGCTAGTGAGATGAAAACTCATTTTTGGCGAAAAGATGTTAGCCCAAACAATCATCAGGACTAACAACTTTATGCCACCCAATATAGACTCAAAATAAGCAATAACTGAGACTACTAAAAGTATTTGATCCAAACCACTCCAAACTAACGCGTATGACTAAAAAACAGTTTGTACGAATAAACAAATAACACATTAGATCGTATATTCAACTCTCACATCACAGGTGTGTGCGAAAGAGACAGCACCACACCTGACATTTGACGTCACAACAGGTGCTTAAACCGTTAACGATTATTTCTCGATCACTTATACCGCTATAACAACCTAAATTCAACCTTATTTATACACACTAAGATGGTTCTAAACCGCATATGGAAAAAAGATTAAAAATGCCACAGGGTAAAATTTTACGTCGGTTTAAGTTTAGGTGCTGCGAGTATTGAATATATTTTGTATGGAGTTTTGTTGTGTTTTTTATGCGACAGATGGTGTGCGCGTGCGGTCAAGCGTGAAGTTTTTTTAAGGAGATAGGGAAGGTGGGTAAGGTCGGGTTCCGGGTTCGGACCTTATCCCATGTCACACTGTTATGAGCAATTCTCTTACGGTTCGGCTAAGGGGACCGGGTTGGTTGGGCTCCCGTGCTAAATAATATCAACGCTTAGATGCTTTTACCTTATTAAAGAGCATGAGGAGAGTCGACGTTGGCAGCCCTACTTGGTTGACCAAATGAATACAGTCACTATTTGAAAAAGGACAACTTACGGTTGAAACGGTTATAGCGGAAAGATAGTTTGAATAAAAAGTGAGTTTTTGTTAATGTCGAAATACGACATAATAACCAATATTAGTTTATTTTATCCTTTTAATTAAGGTAACCCTTGTTAAAAGTAATTGGACCTTCCCACGTTTAAATTCAGTTGTAAATGTTAAAAACTCTTATTGTTCTACTTACAGTCTTTACATTAACTCTTCGTTACAATCAGCAAGCTCAATACAATCAACCTCAAATCAAACAGTCACATGGTCCTTCGAGCCGGATTGGTCCTCCTAACCGAATTGGTCCTTTGAGCCGTAGTTTGGAGCGACGCAGCCAATCTCCTCGGTCCCGGAGCATCGCGTCACGGTGGCCGGGTGAGTGACGTGTCCATTTGCTGACTGTACAATGTATACTCATTGGCAGCAGAAGCAACAAATTGCGTCTGGCGACGAAACATGTCTTTACATGCTATATACGCTCTGGAGAATACAGCGTATAATTTTAGAGGAAAGTAAGAGTAGTGTTATTTATATACATACATACAACCACGCCTCTTTCCCTTAAGGGGAAGGCAGAGACCACTTCCATTTGCAACGCTTTCTCCACACACGTACCTACTTCTGACCTGGCCCTTTCTTAAATTGTTTTTGACACAGTTCAGTTAGAACCCTGTAGCATTCACAGTCACAAAAATTGCGCCTAATAGTGGTGGTAGGACCTTGTGCAGGGCCCGTCCGGACTGCTACGAGTACCACCACCTTACCCTTTAATCTGCCGTCGAACGGCAGTTTTCGCAGGGTTGTGTTCCGGTGCAGGGGTAAGACCACTGGTAGTATCACTAGCAAAGTAAAGGGGTGGGGGGAGGGGGTATAGTTATATTGCTTATTAATACAAGTACATTTTTGGGCTATAATACTATAACAATTATTATTCTCGCCTCCTAAGCCAAACCATTATGACATAACTATGCAGTTCATTTTACGGTGAGTGTAAGGGACAGAGCTATGGCAGTTATATAGCTCGGTCCATATCTCTCAGCGTAAACATAATTGCATAACTATGTCATAATAACCCCCCTGTAGTAATATCAACCTTAGTATTAACAGTATAGAATTTAACCTGCTTCGGTGATTGAATTTAGGATACTGCTTATTGGCTAATGACGGCAGTATTCACACCCATAAAATATTTCGTTATAGGAGGTATTAAATCCAAGATGTAGTACTATCAGCCCAATGGAACCTTGACCCACCATAGAGCTGTGTCACAGAGACGTTATGATTCAAGTCATTAGAAGTGTCAAACAAATTGTTTTATAATGTCACTGTGACACCGTTCTATGGTGGGTCAAGGTTCCAATGGTCTGATAGTACCTATGTATTTCTGCTCAAGACCATTGACTCAGACAATCCACACCTAAATTTTTACCCCATTATAACTTCATTATCACGTCGATAACTTCGTAAAGCCTCGCCGCTACCTCCCGCCAGCTGTGGTTAGCTATGGCTAGCTTTGGCTATTAAACTCCGCGATAATTCAGTCCGTTCGCTGCATATTTATGCAGATGGCCGCTGGCTGATCGGAGCACCGGTCTAAGAATGATTCGATTTTTAAAATTATATTATGGCTATTCCGGACTGGCTGGACAAATCATTTTTAGCACTGTGAGGTTGTTTTAGACGCTATTATATTTTCATTTATTTATTTTATTTATTTATTCAAGGCTCACAAAACAAGTTACAATCAGAAATAAAACTAATATCTTGATAAAAAAGAATACATGAATCTAGACTATAACTCTAAACTATGTGTGCACAAAATGATTAAAGTGTATGTAAATGTTTGATGGTTAGTGGTATTAGTTAGGTATCTTATACAAAGTTAGTCAGATTTATTTTATAAGTTAGTTTTACAGAGAGGAATAATATTATATTAATTATCATTATACTCTAGTGAATTAAGTACAGAATATATTGTGAATTTGGTTTTTAAAAGAGGGCAATTTACTGTTAAAAATATCCAAAGAAGAATGCTCGGTCGCGGTATCATTATACAATCGGCACATTCGGGTTATAGGGTTGTAGTAGGACGTGTTATTTTTATAAATTTGAAGTAGAAATATTTTAGGCGAGGGATTACGAGCTTTGAATTTAATTCTAAAACATATAAGGGAAAGAAGCGATGGGCAATCAACATAGGAGTGTATGATTTTGAAAAGACAGACTAATTCATTGGATTTACGACGTGAAGCTAATGATGGTAGATTAAATTTTTCAAGTCTACCAGCGTACGATCGAACCTCTCGGCCCAAATGAAGTCTCCAGCAAAGTATGTTTAGGAACTTTTTCTGCAATCCTTCAATTCTGTCACTATGCACTGCATAGTAGGGAGACCAGATAACAGAGCCATATTCAACGATGCTTCTCACTAGTGAAAAATAAAGATACGTGAAGGTTCGTTGGTTCTTGAAGCTCTTGGTTGAACGAGAGACAAAACCGAGCATTTGGGAACTCTTTGAGACGATATGATCGTAGTGAGAGTGGAATGTTAAACCTTCGTCCAAATATATTCCAAGATCTTTGACAACTGACTTGCGCTGTAGGGTATAATTACCCAGTGAGTATGAAAATAAATGTTTATTCTTTATGCTAGCAAAAGAAATGACCATACATTTGTCAACATTTAGGAACATCTCATTTTTAGTACACCACTCAGCAATTCTAGATAAATTAGCCTGTAAGTTGAGGCAATCATTAACGTCATTGATTATAGAGTATACTTTTAGATCATCTGCGTATAAAAGACAGGGGCAAGATAGTTCATATACCAAGTCATTAATAAAAATTACAAAAAGAAGAGGCCCCAAATGGGACCCCTGTGGTACACCGGATGTAATTTCTAAAGGTTTCGATAGATGCCCCTTTATGCCTACAAGCTGACTCCTATTTTCTAAGTAAGATTTTACCCATCTGAGCAAATTTCCGTGAATACCGTAACCCTCTAGCTTATGGCAGAGAATAGAGTGATTGACTTTGTCGAAGGCTTTAGAGAAGTCCGTATATATCGCGTCCGTCTGCGCCCTTTTAGCAAAAGCAGCACATAAATAGTTCTTAAATTCTAATAAATTGCTTACAGTGGATCTATTTGAAACAAAGCCATGTTGCAAGGGAGACAAAAATACGGAAAAGTGGGAATATAATGTGTTATAGAGAGTTGACTCAAATATTTTCGCGAAAGTAGACAAAATACTGATAGGTCTGTAATTTTCACAACGGTTCCTATCGCCTGATTTATAAATAGGAATTACGTGAGCTTTTTTCCAAAGATTAGGAAAGACGCCAGATTTAATTGATTTGTTGAATAGAATACAAAGAGGCAATCCTAGTTCGTCGCAACAGTTTCTAATAAAAGACGGAGGGATACCATCAGGGCCAGGTCCCTTAGCTAGATCGAGACTTTTTATCTTCTGGTATATGCAATTGACGCTCACAGTAGCATCACTTAAGCCGTAATGATGGGGGGGAATATCAAAGCGAGTAGTTAACTGGCTTCGTCCCACGAAAACTGAACCAAAGTATTGAGAGAACATCTCACAAACATCCTCAGGATTAGAAGACTCAACATTATTATATTTCATCGTGATAGGAATGCAATTTGAACCCTTCATGTCATTGACGTATCGCCAGAAATGCTTAATATTATGCTTAATCGAGTTCTGAACGGACATTAAATACACATTGTAGCATTTGTTGATAAGAGTCTTGCACCTTGCACGCAATACATCGAAGGCGTCATAGTCCAATGGATTCCCATATTTCTTAAAGCGCTTGTGGTATTTAGCTTTTTCTTTTAAAGAGCGTATCAAGGTCGGATTAAACCAGGGTGGGTACGCATTTGATCGAAGTATTTTTAAGGGTGTGTGTTTCTTAATAATTTCGTTCAATTTATCATAAAACAATTGTACTGCAATATTAATATCCTCACATTGAAAAAGATAATTCCAATCGATCGAGTCAAGGTCACAACGGACTGACTCAAGGTTACATTTGTTAAAGTTCAGTCTCTTCTGTAGGTTAGCTTTTATAAATTTATGTGGGGTGTCCGTAATCGGAATATCTATAAGCAGTGGGGGATGATGCTCATCTATACGACTCAGTGCAACAGCACCGTATACTCTTGTGCAGTTGATTGAAGAGAAAACGAGATCAAGATACCTATTGTTTTTGTTAGGAATGCTGTTGAATTGCGTGAGATTACACAAAGACACCGTCTCCATAAGAAGTATAGATTTAGGGTCGTGTGCTGGAGTTGGTACCATATGGTTAAAAGTTAAAGATTGTGTCCAGCTGATATTTGGTGTGTTAAAATCACCGACAAATATAAATTCATGATCTTTATTCGCGTCTAGCATTCTCCTTTGAAGATTTGAATAAAATGTTGTTAGTTTATTTATTTCTAAATCAGGCGGTAAGTAACAAAGGCATATTATATAATATACCCTACCATTGATAGTAATACTTAGCCAAATATCCTCAACTTGACTTTCCCAGGCATTTAAACGATTAATTGTAAAATGTTTTTTTACGGCTATGGCAACCCCCCCGCCGTCATTTTTAGTTACCGTAGTTGAGTTACGATCTCTGCGAAATACTCGATAACGCGAATCCAAATATTCATTATCAAAGACGCTTTCATTGAAATTAGTTTCCGCGAGGCAAATAACGTCATAATTACTGTTCAGGATATTTAGATAAACGTCGGTTAACTTACTTCTAATTCTATTAACATTTTGGTAATAAACAATCATTATACTATTCTTTAAAAGTCCAAATAAATGCGTGATAAATATATAAATTAAATTAACATTATTACAAAAATTATTTCAATTTCTTTAAACAATCCAAATTTTTAATATGAATACAGTTAGATTCGTCATTCTTACGTACATAAATTTTACCGAACCTCACCCACACATATGTAAACAGTTTTGTTTTGGCTACTTTTCTGGTCTCTGCGTAAAGCGATTTGCAGTCCGGCGAAAGGTGCTCAGTTACATATATTCTCGTTTTCTCGCCGGTGATGCCGAGGTGCGTACTGTTAAGCAGTTGGCTGGCATCTTTGGATTTTGTTTTGTTGTAGCGCCTCGTCATCGACAAAACGGTGTCACGAAGCCTGGTGGAGGGTAGGGTAACCAGTATGTTCCGTGGTCTGGTCGATTTAGCATCCATTTTGGCAACTCTTCTGCAACCCAGCACGTTCGAGTCTTCCATGTTTAGGCCAATAGTGGAGCATAGTTGTTTAAACAGTACCAAGACATTCTCAGAACGATTTTCAGGAACTGCCTGTAATTCTATATTGCAGCTGCGGGACGTATTTTCAATGGAAGACATACGTAGGTTCAGGCTACGTATCTCTGCATGTAGAAAACTGTTTTCAGCTTCTAAATGTTTTATAGCTTCTTTTTTATTAAGTAACTCTGACTTTAACGTAGATTGTTCCGCTTGAAGGAAATCCGTGGTAGCTGTGAAGTTGCTTTCGAGGTCTTTAACCACTGTTTTGATCTCAGATTGTACTAATTTCCTAACGTCTTCCAGAATCGCCGTCCGAATAGATACCATGAATGAGGCAAGTGAATTTTCCAATTTTCTTTCTATAATGGTGGAGACCGAGGTGTGAATTTTTTCGTCTAACAGAATACTGATTTTTTTCATGGTGACAGGATCATCTTTCCCTTGAGGTGATATGTTTCGGGCGCATTGACTCATTTCATTTGGTCCGATACCGACTTGGGACACTGAAGCCTGGTCTCCCTGCAGAGCATCGTCAACGGACATGGTACTTTCATCTAGCGCCGAGCAGTCGAATTGCCTCCGTACTGGAGTGCTGTCGTTTTTACGGCGCAATGTTATATTTACGCAGGGCGTGCAGCGCCAGCCTTTAATTAATTCATTAATGTTGGACTTGTAATACGCTGTTGTAATATTCATACATTGGTAGTGATAGTCACTTTTGCACAATGTGCACTTCAATAATTCCGAATTTGCGCGTATTTCGCCCTGACACGCTGAACATATCATTATAATGCTTGTTTAGAATAATTGTAGGCCTAAATGTTTAAAATTTGCCGTCGGAAAGATAACGCAGTTAGTAGGCTGGCAGATCGTGGTTAACACCCCCAATTGAGTAAGAATACGAAAATGTAATTATCCTTGTCACACTGCTGCAGTTTGCTATGTAATGCTAGCTTGCTTACACTTAAGTAATTGATTAGTGATAATTCCTGATATCGCTGTGCTAGATGGCGCTGTTATTAATTAATGTTCACAACGATATTATTTTGGAAATAAACAATACCACAATAGTAAATATATTGTAAGTCTTTTGTTACTTGTGTTACCTCAATGGTAACACCCTTTGATAATGAATTCTATCACTTTGTAGCTGCAACTTTAAACTGAGTTTGTGCACCTTGATCGAAACTGTTATTACACCTCAATGTTAAATGGGTTTTAATGTGGATGCCGGGAGATAATGTATATTCCAGTAGGTTAGGTATTAGACAATGGACATATGTTTTATTATAACGATTTGAATTGCACTTTTCCACTACAATAAGTCACATTTTAACGTTTAAAACTTTTAACCGTCTTCAATTTGTCTAGTAATTGACACTTGCAGAATAAATTTTTACACAGCACAAAAACAATACATACACTTTACAATTCACTTAGATAACGTTCTGACTTGAGTTTAGGGTGTTATTTCACAGAATTTTATAACTTTTACTGTAAAACTCGACGAATATTAATTTAAAACAATATTTTTATAGAGGTACCGATACGTAGGCCACTAACGCCATCTTGAAAAAAAAGATTGTTGCAAGATCATTGCACGTGTTTAATTACTGTTGGAACGAGAAATAAGTATTTATAAGGTGAATAATGTATTAATAATTTACTTACTTAAGAATTTTGTATTGCAATAAATCCGAACCTAGAAGGTACGTAATTCAGTAAATTGTCCATAATAATATCAAAGTTCTTTTACGCGTTGGTTAGAGGTATATGAGCTGAATCTACCAGCGCTTCGGACAAGACCATCATTGCAGGGAAAAAGCGCCACAAAAACTCCAGCAGACTGAAGGTAGTTCGCCATGTTTTTTAACCATATAAAGAACAATCAATTATTCTTGACTAATATAATTTGACTTGACTAAATTATTGTTATAATTTTAGAGAGCAAGAACCACAGAACCAAATTGATGCATTTATTTATATTATTATTTATGTACCTATACAAACTTACAACAGAAAAACTAGTTTTAAAGTTCCAAATACCGAATCTTTAAATAATAATTAAGTCCTTAAATTCAAACTCAAATAAGAACATAAACTGGTCCCGGAGGCTGCGCACACGCCCAGTGCCGCTGGACCAATCACAGCGCGCGAAGGCGGCGCCATCTTTTAATTGGGTGTTAAACAATTCAAAGGTTCAATGCGCGTTCTTATGACAGTTATTGTCCATCACCAATAGTCAGTCAATTATACTCGTCTACAACTCTGTATACGTCAATTATACTAGTCTACGAGTATAACTGACATCTACAGCACATGTTGAGATGCCTGGCACAAGATACGTCAAAGTAAACGTCAAGTCATATAAAACTGACTTTTTAGCCCATCTTGAGACGGTTATTAGTGTTATTACAGTCGAGATCAGGTTTATCAATATGTTTTAAGACTTTTAAGTAAATATGTTTGGCTGAATGTAGTTAAGACCACCATCTTTATCTATATCTATACTGTGGGGCTAGACAAGTTGCCATCGTTCACGAACTCTAGCGTTAGGTGATCACTGGCGACATATGTTGTCATTGAAAAATGTATGGGAATGACGTAAGTCACGTGATATATCACTCGTTACAACTGACAGCTGAAAAGTGATCACTATCACTCGCGCTAGTGACAGGTTCGACGACTACGGTCGTTACGCGGTACTATTTGGCGAAAAGTATAGACAAATTTATTATTTGTATTAAAAGAAAACTAGACAGCCGAGCGAGGTTGTATTCATCGTGGGCATACAACTTGGCTAGCTTTTAGATTTTTGACAACGCATGTCGACATTGATCGCCTAACGCTAACGTTACATTCGATGGCAACTTGTCAAGCCTATTTAATTTTGACAGCGCCCTGTGACAGGTGATCACCAAAGTGATCGCCTAACGCTAGCGTTCGTGAACGATGGCAACTTGTCTAACCCCATAGATCTATACTAATATTATAGAGGTAAAGTTTGTGACGTTGTAAGGGGTAATCTCTCAATCTTTTTTTTACCAATAGAAAGCTGCGTTATTTGTGAGTGACATAGGCTGTATATTTATTGACAAACAAAGTGGGAACCAAAACAGTTAGTTTAGTATAAAACAAAGTCACTCCCCGCCGTCTCTTTCTGTACGTACCTACACTGATATCTTTCAAACAAAGCAACGGTTCTTAATACGATTTTCATAGTAGATAAAGTAATTCTAGGGGTAGGTTTTTAATACATTTCGAGCTATGTATGGTGTTACAGAAAACTTACCGAAACCAAAGCGAAGCGAAGGCGCGTTGCTAGTTTAATATATTTTATACTTACCGCTAAACATACAACTATACCGAAGGTCAAATTTGAAGTTGTATGTTTATAAAAATTAGGAACTATTTCCTAATTTTTATAAACATACAACTTCAAATCCTCCATGGATTCTAGAATCCTCCCCTCCAAAAGTCCTAACCCTAGTAATAACAATTAGTTAGTTCATGCCGTAGTCGGCTTTTAGTTTTAACTTTATCTCGGTCATTATGTGACACGAAACCCTAAACCTCCAGCTATCGACTATTTTACAGAAATAGAGCGAAAAAGGACCATTATATATGTAAAACTGAGCGTGAAAATAACGACGGCTTTGAATCGCCCGGCTCAAACGGACGGACGCACGGATAACTATAATTGTTTATATTCCCTCATAAGGATCAGAATACGAGACCAAATGTGAACACCCTATCGTTCTTTTATTTGCTGACCAAATATTTTAAGGGTGGAACAAAATACCGTAAAAGAAAAAACCGTTTGTAGTTTTCGAGTTCAATTGTGTTAGGGACGTGACTTTCGGAAATATGCAGATTCAAAAAAGGAATCTTAGCGAATTTTCGATTTTCATCTGTGATGATTGATGACATTATAGGATTCATTTATTTATTTATTTATTTTCCACACTTACAACTATTTTTACAGGGCTAACTCTATGACAATAGTGTAACTACTACAATACATCGTCTAAGACATAGACATGACAGCTGGATAAAAAACATTACAGAAGATAAGTTGCAAGAGTCAAAAAACGTAAGATTGCTCCTATGTTTTATAAGGAGTAAAGGATATCGCCGGTGATACTGCTTAACAGCGTAACTAACAAAATGTAATGAGGCGAAAATTCACCTTATTAAGTAAGTCAGTAAGGTGTAGTTTCTTCCTTATCAAATTGGTTAGTTACGTGATTTTAAGTATCACCAACGAAATGGCAATGGATGGACAATAATTATGATCATGGTATTATACTATACGGAGGATCCTGCTCGTAAATAAGATGAAATTATTTTACTTTATGTATTACATTTTAGTAACGCCCTGTAGACAACAGTATTAATGCTAAGTGAAGCTTGAATTATACTCCCACCATTGACGTGATACGTCATGGATATATCCAGAGACACCACAAGGACAAATCGTCTAGACCTACGGTGGTATTCTACCCGGCAAATAAGTTTCAATATCAAGAACAATGTCACACAAATTGACCTAGTCCCGAATTAACCTATAGGCTTGTACTATGTACTAGAGAAAGAAACATACTTACATACACATACATAAGCTCACGCCTTTATTCCCAGAGTGGGTATGCAGCTACAGAATTACTAACAACTTTAAAAACTTGTTAATAATTCTGTAACGACATTTTGCACAGGTTAGGCTAAGATGTTTATCAGTGTATTAGTGACAGGTTGCAAGCCCATCGCCTAACAGTACTACACAGCCTTTATTCCCTTAGTGGTCTCTTACGACATCCACGGGAGGACATGGAGTGGCACTATTCTTACCCGGCAACCACGCGGGGAGAAACATACTTATATAGAGAAATACATACTTAAATACTAGTATTACATTTTATTATTTTTATTTTGTTATTGATGTGACACTGCTTATGAAGGCAGGAAAGATAACGTGAGACCAAGTTGATGTGGTATATAAGTTAACGTTTTTAAACTAATGCGTTGGCACATTGATTGTCCAAGGACCAAATATGTAACTTGACCTCAGTCAACTATTTCGGTCTAACTAACACGGGTTGAGTTTTGCTGGTCGGAAAATTATGCGTGTTCTCAAGAAAGAATAGCACCCTGTACCACAGACTAATGACGTAAAATAGAACGCGATATATAATTATTGACGCGTCGATAATACAAAAGATTGTATTACGTAGCAATAATAAGCAAGCTTTATTATCGCTATTATAATAATAATGGTAGCACAAAAAAAAACGTATAACACTTTCTTGAAGGTATTGGAGGCGTTTCTAAAATAAACCAAAAAATGCTGTTATTTAACTTAATTTTTAACTGCAATCGTCCTAGTGGATCAATAAACACATCACCATCGCCATCAACATCACCACCACCATCACCACCGCCATCACCACATCACCGTCATCATCACCACCACCATTACCATCACCATTTGTTACATTTCACAGCTAAACAGATAAACGTGATAAAAAGTGGCTTCTTGACAGTACCTTCTACAACTACGACGAATTCCTTAGCTTGCCACGTTATTAAAAAATTGCATTATTACATTTATTACAATATAAATAGTGTTATATTAAATAGAAATGTTGCTCTAACAAATAAGTACGTGTACTCATATAATTATTATGATGAATATATATTATTTTAACTACTTGTAAACTGACCTACCAAGTGTTACTAATAAACAATTTGTATTTGTAAACCAGTTCTAGTGTAATTTGGCTCACTTTTGGCGCGAACGAGACCCCGGTTAACTTAGCCTAACCCGTGGAAACGCCAGTTTAGACTGTTCTTAGAACTGGACGATTGACAATTTAGATGTTCTCTATCGTAGAGCTGGAGCGAGTACCAAAGTTTCGCTAGTTCACTTCTCGGAGCTGAATCAGAAATAAATTATACACATACATACGTTTAATCACGCCTGTCTCCCAGAGGTGTAGGCAGAGACCACTTCTTTCCACTTGCTACGATCTTGACAAATTTCTTTCGCTTCTTCCACATTCATACATCGAGTCATGCACGCACGTCGGTTCCGGGTACTTAAACGAAACGGCGTCAATCCACCGTGACTTGCACTCGAGTAATTTGCAGTTCGAAGTTCACGGAGCATTTAAAGAACACTTACACAATTATATATTGATTTTACACAAATTTATACTGTGGAGATAATTAGCGAAAAATGTTTTTCTTTATGTGTTTATAAGTAAAAATAATTCGCAGTAACTGGGACTTAAGTGGATTGAATCCATTTTGAGAAAATCGGTGTTGGTTGTGACTGGTTCTAGCTTGTTTTCAGTAGATAGTGACGATCCAATTATCCAGTATCCAAGTGGATTTAATATTTTTTCCGATTTAAAATATATCCCTGCCATATAATTATGTCCTGTCCTGTGTGATTTTAAAATGTCATTTTGAGGATTCTGTAGTCAAAATACGAACCCTAATAGTTTCGCCATGTCCGCCCGCAGCCTAGCTCAGAGAATCAATTCTAGAAAGCTGAAATTTGGCAAAAATATACATAATAATATCAGTCACGCCAACAAAGTGATAGAGTAAAATGGTTTTTTACTGTACCTCTCCCTGCACGTAAAGTGGGGATGTCTTTTTTTTCTTGTCCACCCCAGAGTGTTTTTGGATACTTAAGGTCTTTCAAATACAAAGCTTTGAAGCGCTAAGTCAAGTTAATACGTAGTATACGACTAATTTACGTAACTCAGTGGAAAAGTTAACGTTTTTGAATATTAGTCTTTAACTAGGTACTTACAAACTTTTACGCTCTTAAAGGTAGAATTAAGGATATATTTTGAATAGAAACTTACCTTTTGCGTAACAAACCGTACTCTAAACCTTGGAACACTTATCCGTCCTTGTTTGAACTCGTGTCGCCGTGTTCCGTGAATCTAAATAGACCGTGAGTATCGCGAGTCCCTTCCGGACTCTTCACGGACAAATTAAAGACGGACGGAATATGCAGGCTTCCATACAAATGTTTGCATGGTCGAATTAAAAGTGTGATTTCACTTTGTGTTTTTTTTTTATTGTTATTATGCCAAGGAACGCAAAGAAATTTGTTGGCGAAGACAGCACACATTTTAAAAAAATGTACCTTAAATAAAATAAGGTAAGTACGCAATTGTTTTAATTTTGAAAATCGAAGGCTTGTCTGCATACAAAATGAAAACAATTGTTCCGCTATGAAGCCAATTGAGATTGCGAGTGCGTTAGGCAATAGCGACGCAGGTTTGTGCGACTAATTGCACATCTTCAAGAAAAGAGCGTACTCTCATTTGAAAGGCCGGCAACGCACCTGTGACTCCTCTGGTGCTGCAGGTGTCTATGGGTGGCGGTAATCGCTTTCCATCAGACGATCCGTCTGCTCGTTTGCTTCCTATACCATAAAAAAAAAAAAAAAAAAAACTTGCATTAACATCGCAGACACAATTAGCTGTTACTGTCGAGGATATAATTGCGATAAGAAACAATATACTAGCTAACAAAAAATAATAGAGCCCCAGGTTCACATAATAATTAAATACTTCCTGATCACACTTATATTATATTCTTAGTGCAAAAGTTTTGTGAGTAAATAAGGTTTGACACATTTTACGCCAAAACGGCTGGACGGATTTAGATATCATTTTGACCGAAGATTAACTCATACCATAGATAAACAGAATTGGCTACTTTTTATCGTGATATTTGTGTGTTAATGTTTCGTGAATGAATACATTCTTCATGTTCTTATTTCTTTGTTATTAAATTTGTTGTGGTTTGACACGAATAAATGTTATTCTTTCTTTATTTTTATTTCTTTTATATATTGGGTGTAAAATCCATCGACACGAGACAGATCAGTAACATGAAACCTAGAAATGAATTCCAATTAATATCGTTTCTGTAACATGCTGCATAACTAATAAAATAACATAACAATAAACAATAACAAAAAACAACAATAATAATAAATTACAATTAATAACATTTGTATGGTCGCCGGTACCGACGGCTATTGTCCGACAACCCTTTATACGAATATATCTTATTATTGTCAATATTTCCGGCTCCTGGAGATATCTTAGGCACAAAGGACCGGACGAGGAAAACCTCTACACTTGTTATACAAAGTAAAACTCGAATAAGCTATATATTCAAAAAGGTCCCCTTATAAATAAATACAGAAGGTAGAGGACTTCAAGTACTGAGCCAATTTGGAGATTGAATTTAATGAATTAATAATCACTTAATGTATTTATAAAAAATCATAGTAATATAATCACATTAAAATTCACCTCCTTAACTAAGCCTTTACGGCGGGCTTTAAGCTTTTTTGCGGGTGGTAGGACCTTGTGCAGGGTCCGTCCGGATCGCTACCTCCATCTTATCCATTAACCTACCGCCAAAAAGCAGTGCTCGCATTGTTGTGTTCCGGTTTGGGGATAAGACAGCCGATGAAATGACTAGCATAGAGGCATTCTATCTTAGCCTCAGGGTTGGCAACGCATTTGCAGTCTTAGGATTGCATTGCAGTCTTGTGATTGCGAATGTCTATGGGTCACAGATTTCACTCAGCATCAGGTGGCCTGTGTGCTCGTTTGTCTTCTCTATGCCATAAAAAAAAGCCTTTAATCCCTTAGTCGTATATATTATGAATTTATGAATAAGAATTGACCTTTAAAAGTTATATTTTACCAATAAACGATTGAATTCAATTGAATTGAGTCGCCTCTTACGACATCCACGGGAAGACATGAAGTGGCACTATACTAAGCCGGCAACCACACGGCAGTATACTCGTATTTCGTAAAAATGTTACACACTTCATATACCCCTGTGGTTGCCAGGTTAGAGTAGTGCCGCTTCATGTCTTCCCGTGGACGTCGTAAGAGGCGACTAAGGCAATAAATGTTTGTAGTACTGTTAGGCGATGGGTTTGCAACCTGTCACTAAGCTGGTTAACATCTTAGTTTTATTGTGCAAAACGTTGCTACAGAATTATCAACAACTTTTCAGAGTTGTAGGATATTCTGTAGCTCTAGTCCCGCTCTGGGACTACAGGCCTGAAGGTATGTATGTAGATATACCCAAAACATCGACTTATATATTATATAAATTGTATAACTAATTAAGGAATGAAAAAGTCAGAGAGAAAATGAGCAATAAAAGAAGATGTAGTGACTAAGATTGAAAAGGGCATGCTTCGATGGTTCGGTCATTTGGAAAGGATGCATGATAGAAGATTGACGAAAGAGATATACAGACCGAAAGTAAGTGGACGGGCTGGAAGGGGCCGCCCTAGGCGTACTTTTTCGAGTCAAATCGGAGAAATACTGGAAAGGGCCGAATCTTAAGTACCCGAAACCGACGTGCGTGCATGACTCGATGTATGAATGTGGAAGAAGCAAAAGATCGTAGCAAATGTAAAGAAGTGGTATCTGCCTACCCCTCTGGGAGACAGGCGTGATTTAATGTATGTATGTATGTACAACTAATTTGGATACCAACTGCCGCACTCAGAGACGCCAATTAAATTTCAAGTTGATTTCATATAGAATTAGACAACACGTCACTAAACAAGCATTACATTTAATTGTCGTCTCTGATTGTGGCACTAATACATTAATAATCAGTCTATTAAATATCCGACATGCTCCGCATTTCCCGTCCAGCGTTCCTAAATGGAGGTTGATGAAATTTCAAACAAACCAGTGCTGTTTCAGCGCCATTTTGCAAATATTTTCGAACGGATTTATTGTTAAAAGCGGAAATAACCCGAATATTTTTATAAACCCAGCCGCGGCGTGCAAACTGTTGATCGGGGTTGACATTCCGGGCCGCAGCGGCCGACGTAAGCAGAGGATGCACTTGGATTTAAAAACGCTGTTTTGTTTTGATAGAAGAGGCTATTATTTCTATTAATCTAATATGCTTTACGGAGGAGTAGATTATTCGTGATTTTATTCGCATCTTCAATAAAAGCTGATTCATATAACACACAGTTGAAAAAAAAACTAATGAACTATTTGAATAGCTATAAAAATAACCAAGTTAGTCAACAAAGATTAAATTTGTTAAGTACTATCTCTTTGTAGCAAAATAAAATTTATCATGGAGTTTTTATGGCCGACCTGTTACACGTCACAGTGCATATCGGATCTCTTTGTCTAATGGCCGTGTATTTAGCAGTGTAAAATGCCTGTATCACTTTTGGTAATCTCTTTTATACTGTTCTCATATTTTGTTGAGCAATGCTATTTAAAAAAATCTAAAATTTTAAAGGTCCATGCTTATTCCCTATTATAGGAAAAGATATGAACAAAATGCTCCTAAGTAACTCTTAACAATGGTCTCAATATCTATGAAAATGCGCGTTTAATGCCCTCACTGGCATCACTAGCTTCTGCGTCGATTAAATCCCTTAAAGTAAAGTTAAACAAGAGTGACTGCAGCGCAGCAGCGCGCGCATAAAATGGAAAAAGATGGGGAAAAGGAGACAGCCAAACTAAAATCGGACTTCCAATTGCATCTGGATCGATTGCAACTGACTGGGTCCCGAGTAAAAGCCAGATTAGACGAAAAGGATGACGAATGAAGCGGGTTTTGCCCAGCAGTAAGATACCGAATAAGTTCTGTGAAAAGTGGTCGCAATGTCGATATACAGGGTGTCCCAGAAACCGACGTCAACCCGCCTAAAGCTGATAGAGCAGCTCATTATCGATATAACCCCTATGTATGTTCAGCAATTGTTATTAGTATCCGAGATATTGATCATTTTATTCGGATTTTTCGTCATTTTTCCTTATGTCAGTGATAGGAAAAACCCCTAAATTTATGTATTTATACTTTTTTTATTCAGTGTTTTGCTTGTATGATTAGGATCACTGTGAAATAAGGAAGTTTTTAAAGCTACATGCAGTTTTTTTTTCATTACAACTTTTTGAGTAAGCACACTAAGTTTGTTTTTCCATATATGTGAAAAACAAACGCGGGGTTCCCTTAGTATGGAGGAAGTAGCTCTGTGCGTTTACTCAAAAAGTTGTAATGAAACAAAACTGGCATGTAGCGCTAAGAACTTCCTTATTTAATATTGATTCTAATCACGCAGGAAACCACAGTTCTTTTTTTTAATTAATGCATGTGTTTATGGCATTTTCGAATCACGCACATAAGGAAAATTACAAAAATTCCGATTAAAATTATCAATATCTCGAAAACTATGGTATTTTTACTTAACCTAAAATGTGTTATTGTGGATGGTAATTAGCCTATCAGCCCTTAATGGGTTGACTTCTGTTTCTGGGACACCCTGTATATGTGCGTTTTGTCCCCTCACTGGTGGAGTAACAAGCTTCTGTGGCAATTAAAACGTATAGGTAAAGTAACGTTAAGCAAGAGCGACGGCAGCGCGCCTGCGCAGCACATCAATGGTCACGCGGCGTCCGCTCGCGTTACGATTGGCTTTATATTTAAGCTGTGATTTATTTACTCAGTTGACATTTGGACTTTCATCATACTATAATTAAATAAATAAATAAATATCAGGGGACAATGTCACAGCAATTGACCTAGTCCCAAACTAAGCTCAAGGCTTGTATTATGGGTACTAGACAACGATATAAATACTTATATAGAGAAATATATACTTAAATATATAGAAAACCTCCATGACTCAGGAATAAATATTCGCGCTAATCACACTGTATTTTTTTTTTAATGACATGGAGAAGACAAACGAGCACACAGGCCACCTGATGGAAAGTAGAAACTGTGACCCATAGACATTCGCATTCACAAGACTGCAATGCAATCCTAAGACTGCAAATGCGTTGCCGACCCTGAGGACTAAGATGGAATGCCTCTATGCTAGTCATTTCACCGGCTGTCTTATCCCCAAACCGGAACACAACAATGCGAACACTGCTGTTTGGCGGTAGGTTAATGGATAATATCTGCCCTTACCGGGATTTGAACCCAAACCGCTAGCTTCGTAGGCAGGGTTACTACCAACTAGGACAGCGCGTCGTCAATTATATAATCTACCACACTGGAGCTCAAAATATGTTGACGTACCGTAAACGTGTCATATGCGTCACGTTTTTAACGCATACCGTTCACAGCGGTTTTCAAAGTAAGTAGTGGCGCTGACGCATTAGGATATTGGAGATTATGGAGAACAGAAAAGGAAGGGATGATTGACCATTTATTACGGCAAAACAGGCTTATCAAAAACATTAAACAGGGAAAGATTGAGGGTAGGATAGGCAGAGGAAGGCCAAGGAGAAGCTACATGGACCAAATTATGGAGAAGGTGCATGTCGTGTCGTATAAAGAGGTGAAGGAGCCGGCAGAGAAAAGAGAAGATTGGAAATTACATCACCGATAAACGCAGGGCTCTTAAATTGAGAGAGAGAGAGATTGTGGTAGTTAAATTGTGAATAATATATCTGTCATTCTTGCATTTATATACTGGTCAGACAGTGATAGATGTTTTACCTACAATTATCCACATTTATAAACACGACTTTAATGAATATGTTATTTTACTTATTTTGATTATGTATTGTTTGCCTGTAAATATGGGACTCGTTGCCTGAAATACAGGTTTTGTATAATAAGCCCGCAGATCTGGTTCGCTGTGCTGACGGGCCGGGAGATTAAGAGATAAGCCACTTCCTCGCAGCCCACACGTGTCGGTGTACACCGGCCCTACTTTGAAAATCGAACTTAAAAGTTACGTCATCTTCATATTTTTTCTCGAGTAATTAGTGACAGGGATTTATTGTTCCTAATGTATTATGTTGTACCCATGAAATTTTTTTCCTCTTAAATTGTTATTATTTTAACTTTTAAAAGACTAACCTAACGTAACCTAATGTTTTGTACATGATGATACGTTTTCGAATAGTAAAGGCGGTTCGAAAACATGACGTATGATTAATAACTGTTCAAAATATAAAACCCACCTTTGAGTGCTGATATCTCTGAAACGCCTTAACCGATTTCTATGAAACTTAGCTTAAAACCATTCCAATGAATCAATCTTTGTTTTGAATTAAACCACGTTCAAATCGGTTCAGCAGCTTGGGAGCTACAACGCCACAGACATACAAATATATATTTTATTATTTTATTGTTTTTTATTCATAGATCTACACCCTTCTTTTGTTTTCGGGGGTTAAATCGGGGGCGTGGTTGCCGGGTTAGAATAGTGCCACTCCATGTCCTCCCGTGGATGTCGTAAGAGACGGCTAAAGGAATAAAGGCTGTGTAGTACTGTTAGGCGATGGGCTTGCAACCTGTCACTAGTGAACTTCTTAGCCTAATTGTGCAAAATGTGGTTACAGAATTATTAACCAGTTTTTAGAGTTGTTTGTAATTCTGTAGCTCTGCCTACCCCACTCTGGGAATAAAGGCGTGAGCTTATGTATGTGTATGTATGTAAACCATTCGTGCTCGAGCTACTTTATCCATAACGAGACGTAAACCATATAGAAAACGCTGTAAAATAAGTATCAGCGTCCTTACGGGTCTAGTTTCTCACGTTTATTCGCCGCACATACTCCGACAGTGTTTTACGAGCTTTCTATTGTGATTGCACAGCGACATTGTAGCGATATGGCCGGTTGATGGCGGCGACATAGTTGTTACAATTTAATTTCTAACATTGTACATTTATTTATTACGGTCTTTACAGCAGTGCTTACTAGCTCTAAGGCGTAGAGGTGATAAATGCAAACTTTTTTTATTTCTAGCCCTAGATAATTAAAAGGAGGTGTTGTGTGCTTAACGTGTGTATCTGTGAGTTTGTTTGTGGCATCGTAACGACTAAAACGATGGACCGACTTAGATGCAGTTTTCGTTAAAAAAGGCAAGCCAGTTGTTTGTTGGGATGCTTAAGGCATATCAGCTGTGAAATAGGAGTCGCTATTATAACAGGGTTTTTTAACTAGCTTTAAATAAATTATAAGAAAATATCGTGGGACAATCTCACACATATTGACCTAGTCCCTAGGAAACTAGGCATACTTATATAGAGAAATAAATACTTAAATCTATAGAAAACACCCAAAAGTCAGAAACAGATACTCGCCCTTACCCTGACCGGGATTCGAGCCCGGGACCGGTACACTACCAACCAGGCTAACCGTGTCGTCAAATGAAACACGACAACGAAAATACAAATTTTGTATTTCATTTGACCACTTTGCCTCGGTCTACAAAACAAAATGATTTACATAGATGCGATTGAGAAAGAAAGAAAGAAGGTTAAAGAAGGAAGGTTAAGGTTGCTGCTCAGCATGTTACTGGTTTTTAACCATTGTGCTCCGTCCAACCAAATAATAAATAGAACCAACTAAACATAATATGGATTTCAATATCAAAAAGATCGTCGTTCAGAATGGACATGAATACCTATAAGCTTGTGAAGGCGGCTTCACTATGTGTTTGCAAAAATGTTTCACCTCCTTAGCACCAGAAAAGAAAGATAGAGACAGTGAGCAAAATTCAATTTAGCTGCGAGCGTGAGACAAAGTAACTTTTTAATTATTTTTAACCTCAGCTCCTCAAGCAGCCATGTTTTGCTGTGAAAAGACAATGCGCCAAATTCGATTATGATGCAAGCGCACAAAGCAACTTTTGAATAAAACTAGGTAATGTTTTGATATAATTTCAAAAGTGCAACAATCATACTTTTATATAAAATTGTTTTTTTATATGTTGTATTTTTAACTTTATAATTGGTAGCGACAAGTTGGTGGTGATTGGTGGTTTGGCAGCGACTGGATGCATAAAGCATTAGACTGGGCTCTGTGGCGTTCCTTGGGAGAGGCCTATGTCCAGCAGTGGACTGCAGCGGGCTGATGATGATGATGATGATGATGAATTGGTAGGTGTCAAACGAAACCTAAGCTATTTGCATATAGTGTCTTTGAATCCTTCTCTTCTCTCTTCAAACCTTGAATCACTCGCTGTGCTCGTCGTTGAATTATAGAATGCATCGATTTAATTCGGATTAAAAAACAACATTTGCAAGGAAAAATTAAGTTTGCTTACTTGTTGCACAAATAACGATTTCGCTCTTTCGACGGGAAAAAAAACCCGTCAAAGTTGCGGTAACGCAAATTTGCTATTTATTTTATTTATCAAATAGACCGAATGCAAATGTTATGCCCATGTTACGAGTATACATCCTACACTTTGAGATTATCTGTCAAACATTCCAAACTGGCGACGCGCCCTCCCTTCGCTTCGTTTTATGTCCCACCTTCTTATGTCCAGCCTTCAAAACTATTCAAAAGATCACTATCTCATGTCTGCAATCGTAAGACTGCAAATGTATTGTTGCATCATTCCGAAGAGTTATAATGTGGAGAAGATCAAAAATCAAATTTTCATGTACATGAATTAGTACTTATGTACAAATACGACGCGCTGGCCTAGTGGGTAGTGACCCTGCCTACGAAGCTAGAGGTCCTGGGTTCGAATCCCGGTAAGGGCAGATATTTGTGTGATGAGCGCGAATATTTCGTTGCTTAAATACTAAAGGGCCTCAAATCAAAATGTGTTTGTGTTGCATTTAAATTCGGAATGCTAAATACTTTAAGTTTTAAATCAAACTATGTCTGTTTTTGTTTTGAGGCGCTTTAGCATTTAAGCAGCGATTTGTTCCTGAGTCATGGATGTTTTCTACGTATTTTAAGTATATATTTCTTTAAGTATTTATATCGTTGTCTAGTACCCATAGTACAAGCCTAGAGCTTAGTTTGGGACTAGGTTTAGGTTTAGGTTTAGGTTTAGGTTCGGTGAAATGACTAGCATAGAGGCTCAGGGTTGGCAACGCATTTGCAGTCTTAGGATTGCATTGCAGTCTTGTGATTGCGAATGTGTATGGGTCACAGTTTCCACTTACCATCAGGTGGCCTGTGTACTCGTTTGTCTACTCGATGCCATAAAAAAAAAAAAAAAAAAAAAAAATTGGGTGAGATTGTCCCCTTATATTTATTTATGTATTTCTCTCTCTTTCTCTTGCCTATAAACACACAATACCACTTGACTACATATGCAATTCCACGCTCACGCTAATTTATCTATAATTCTGAACGCAATACTTTGATAGAAGACTTAACTTTTTGTTATCGCTTATAAATCAAACCTAACCTAACCTACCTACATACATACATACATACATACATAAACTCACGCCTTTATTCCCAGAGTGGGGTAGGCAGAGCTACAGAATTTCCAATAACTATAAAAACTGTTTGATAATTCTACCTATGACAATTAAATTATGTATTTAATCTCGAATTGCTCCAGCGTAACATAGCTTTCGGATAAATGAATATTCGGGCAAAAGCACTCCATGTCCTCCCGTGGATGTCGTAAGAGGCGACTAAGAAAATAAAGGCGTGTAGTACTGTCAGGCGATGGGCTTGCAACCTGTCACTAATACACTGGTAAACATCTAAGCCTAATTGTGCAAAATGTTGTTACGCAAGTGGGCCTAATAAACATGATTTTTACAAACTTTTATTTAACTCGTAATATATTTATATATTCATTTACAGGGCAAATCTTGCAAGTTAAATTTGACCCACTTTTCGGTTTCCAATGAAGCAGAAAATTTGCATTCATCTTAAGTTCTGATAACAATAATATAGTACCATCGAGCTGTTCTGATGATGAACATTGAGGGTGGCCATAGGAATTCCTACATTACACATGATAAATAGGCTCGTGAGAATTGTCTTGACGAGATGTTGACGACTGTGCAAAAAAAATACAGCCGGCAACAAGTAACAACCGCTTGTCTCAAAAATGTTTTTTTGTCAGAAACTTAAAAAAAAGATAAAAAAGATATTTATTCAGTAAGTAGGGCGCTCGCGCACTTTTACACGTCAAAAATCAACCAGCGTTTCGCAAGAGACCACTGCTGAGAAGAAACGCCGCAAGAAACTCAACAGTTAGTCGTTTTTTAAATATACAATTATAAAACTTAACCTAGCATTATATAAAACAATGAATCTAACATACGATAAGAAATAAATGTATTCACGCGTAGTTGAGCAGGAAAATGTGTCTTAATGTGTCTTATTTGCAGAATACGGCGGGTGGTAGGACCTTGTGCAGGGTCCGTCCGGATCGCTACCACCATCTTATCCATTAACCTACCGCCAAACAGCAGTGTTCGCATTGTTGTGTTCCGGTTTGGGGATAAGAGAGCCGGTGAAATGACTAGCATAGAGGCATTCCATCTTAGTCCTCAGGGTTGGCAACGCATTTAATTTTGCAGTCTTAGTATTGCATTGCAGTCTTGTGAATGCGAATGTCTATGGGTCACAGTTTCCACGTACCATCAGGTGGCCTGTGTGCTCGTTTGTCTTCTCTATGCCATAAAAAAAAACCTTTAGAAACAGTTCCCGTTGAGTTAAAAAGTGTTTTTTTAAGATTGTAACACGGCAGAGCGTCTGACCCGGGCGAGCCCGCGGCACGTGGCTTGTCTAGTCCGCGTGTAATATCCCATCGCGCCGGGAGACGTGCCCAGCATGCAGCCGCTTTCGTGAATATTGTTCCATGAGTTCCATGCGCTGTTTACTTTGATCAAACCAATATGGATGAGTGATATCTATAGCAGTTGAGCTATACATATAAAACATCCGTGACCCACTGACTCACATAATTTGGGATCTATTTGCTACCCATAACAATATTGTATGGAATTTTGGAAGACATGAGTTGATCCTTATGATTTATGCTTATTAAAGATAAGACAGAAAAATACATTGATTCACTACAGAGACAAAACACACGGAAGCCAGCACCGAGAGTGACCGACAGACGGTACGCTAATCGAATAAATAGGGTAATAAAAAAAAATGAACATGATTATGATGGACATAACAAAACAATAAGAAAGTCGTGTCATTATAAAGATACAGATCGAGAGGGTCAAATGAATATCTACAAAACATACACTTTTAAAACAAAAAAGGCCGTAAAATACTTGACTATTGTTTTGTCATATTCAACCAGTTCGATTCCCGGTTAGGGCAGACGAATTTTCAAAAAACTAATGCCAATTTTACATACATAAAAGAAATTGATTTGTAGACCAATTTGGACTATCTCAAAGTAACAGTCATTATCAATCAAAACGTAAGAGTCCCCCTTGTTGAGTTGTCCCATGTGGTTGCCGGGTTAGAATAGTGCCGTGTAAGGGAATAAAGGCTTGTAGTACTGTTAGGCGATGGGCTTGCAACCTGTCACATGATACACTGGTAAACATCTTAGCCTAAGTGTGCAAAATGTGGTTACAGAATTATCACCAAGTTTTTAGAGTTATTAGAAACTCTGTAGCTCTACCTACCCCACACTGGGAATAAAGGTGTGAGTTTATGTATGTTTGTACGTAAAAGACTTCTTACGATTTTATTTACAGTGTCTCTTTGACATAGTTCAAAGTGGTCTAGGAATCAATTTCCTTGACTGTTCATAAACTCACGCCGTCGTTCCCGGAGTGGGGTTGGCTGAGCTACACAATGACTTACAACTCTAAAAACTTGTTGATAATTATATATTTATATTTTCAAAAATATAAATATGTCTCGTTTCCGTACAATTAGCTGTTTTCAATATTTAAGGTAGTTGCCGTTCCTTTTCGCCACTCTGTATAGTATGTACAGTCGACGCCATAAATATGTTTACACTTCTCAGTCGTCACTTTACCCGCTATGAAAATTTCAAATGGCAGTTTAAACATGACGCTAAATAGACAAGGTACTAAAGTGTAAACATATTTAGGGCGTCGATTGTACAAGCCTAGAGCGTAGTTTGTGACTACTTCATTTGTTTAGGTAGTTTAACTACAAGTAAACAAACCAAATCACGTGGCCAATCAAAACTGTTTTATCGAGCTTTGTTGTATCAGTGTTCTGCTTCTATTGGCTTAAGAATTATTTCGCGTGGTATTGTTTGTGGACGATTCTCCCAATAAAATAAATATGAATTTATTTAATTCTATTTCAAAGGGGTATATTTGTGACTATAGGTAGACTTGATATAGGTATATCAATTTCACTTACTGAAACTTGGTAGATTTTAACAATTCGTAGTACATCCCAACGAGTATTTTACATAATCTAAAGCCGTTGCATTTTCTGCCAGTAGATCAGTTAGGGAATAGTTATAAAATTGATGCTAATATATACAAAAGCGGAGGTCTCGCTGTTTGCAGATTGTTTGTTACGCTTTTGCAGCTAAACTACTGAACTGATTTGAATTCAATTTGATATAGAGATAGCTTAAAACCCAAAAAAGGACATGAGTATCTTTGTTATCACGCTACTTTCCTCTGTCCTGCTCTAATTGCATCCATCGCCACCCCGCCATTTTATCGATATCATTCCTCGCGCAGGTTTTTTTTAATTCCTTGGCCACCAATGATGTCAGTTTAAGTTGGTAACTGGATTGTGCTTTACATCCTAAAACTAGAAATGTGGTGACCTAGCGACATCTAGCGGCAACTTGTAACAACCAAGTCGACAGCGCCACCAGTGTCAGATAGCGGAACTAACACTGACAGTGCGCTATAATGCGCTAACGAAGTTTCTACAAACGGTTGACTTACCTATTATACCACTTCCAACTTCATCCCTATGGACTTCGGCCCCCAGGCACAAAATACGCCTGATCTCTGTTTTGTCTTCTCTTTTTTTTTATGGCATAGAGAAGACAAACGAGCTCACAGGCCACTTGATAGTAAGTGGAAACTGTGACCCATAGACATTCGCATTCACAAGACTGCAATGCAATCCTAAGACTGCAAATACGTTGCCAACTCTGCGGACTAAGATGGAATGCCTCTATGCTAGTCATTTCACCGGCTGTCTTATCCCCAAACCGGAACACAACAATGCAAACATTGCTGTTTGGCGGTAGGTTAATGGATAAGATGATGGTAGCAATCCGGACGGACCCTGCATAAGGTCCTACCACCCGCGAACTTGCTACCTAATAGGACTCCACGCGAACGGTGTTGCCGGCGACAGTTAGCAAGCATACTTACGTATGTATCAAGAAACTGAAAAAAACATGCATATATCACGAAATTAATGCGCAAAGAAAATTACTTTGTGATTCAATTCCGCCGATGTAGTTATAACAATCCATTTCCTGGCGAGTATAATGCACTAGAAACTAGTCAAGTAGTCAAGCAACTAAACCTCTCTAACTACGTGGTCGGCAAGTTGCGACTTGCTACTTGTAACTTGCGTCGCGGTCGCTGCAAGTACTTAAGGAGTTTGGGGTTTTGCTTGTTTTAATGGTGCCGACTCGGAGATGGAGCAACGTTAAATATATTCAATTTGTGATGGAAAGGAAAAATCACAGGCTCATTACCATCATTATAATGGTGGTAGCACCAGATGCAGGGTCCGTCCGGACCGCTACCACCACTTACCCTTTATTAATATAGGTATTATATATTCTTATTATTCAAATTTATTTCAGAATCCAGTTCCATAATGTTGTTGGTAACATCAAATCTTATTCCAAATTAGTAATAAATATTTGATTAACAAATTAATAAATAGATTATTTTAAAATCCTATGGCTGCTACCCAGTGTCGCACCATGGGGCAGTCAGGCCGTTGCGCAACCATGTTCAGAATGCTGTTGCGGCCGCCACGGATGCGTTGAAGCAGCGACGCTGCTTTCTTACGCATGCGCGCGGGGAACCCGTCCGCCACGCAACAGTGTTCGCATTGTCTTGTTCCGGTGTGGGGATAAGATAACCGGTGAAATGACTAGCATAGAGGCATTCCATTTTAGTCCTCAGAGTTGGCAACGCATTTGCCATCTTAAGATTGCAATCGTTACATTATAACTTTGAGAATGCAAATGTCTATGGGTTACAGATCGCACTTACCATCGGGTAGTGATTCTTTGAACAATGACGGTCGGATGGTCGGACGAGTGAATGTCCAAGCGGCGAGTTTAAGTAGCGTCAGTGCGAACAAAACATATTTTCGCGTGTGCCTTTTCAATTTAGCAGTATGGTTTCAAATTAAATCAAATCAAAAATATTGATTGCATAAAAGCACACGTCAAAAAGTACATTAAAAATAAAAAAGATAAAATATTTTTCAAAATAGTAAAACAATTATCAAAAACTGAATTCTTACATACATATAAACTCACGCCTTTATTCCCAGAGTGGGGTAGGCAGAGCTACAGAATTACCAACAACTATAATTTTTTTTTGATAATTCTGTAACCACATTTTGCACACTTAGGCGAAGATGTTTACCAGTGTATTAGTGACAGTTTGCAAGCCCATCGCCTAACAGTACTACACGCCTTTATTACCTTAGTCGGCTTTTACGACATCCACGGAAAGATACGGAGTGGCACTATTCTAATCCGGCTACCACACGGGGAAAACACACACTATAAAAAGCCTCTTTTAAAAGAAAGTGTTTTAATTGTTTTTTCATAAACCTGATAGGATGCCATTGGGCATTAAGTCCGCCATTTGTACTTTATTGTATTTTGTGCAAAGAAGTTTAAATAAATAAATAATAATAAATAGGAAGGCGATTTCTGCCGATGGGTCGAGCATAAGGATGCTTAATTGAGGATGCTTGCGCTAAAATAGGCTGTGACGGACGGACGGACAGATAAGGGTTTCGGTTTATTTGTACGGAACCCTAAAAGCGGTAGTAACGTCATTAGTACCTATTGCACATCTCACAATTGCTCACGCCCGAGGGCCCTCCCCGATATTGCGCGAATTGATTGCATCTTCACGGTGCACGGAGCAACTCGTCGACTAACGAAGTGGGTATACAGTATCTTATAACCGTGTCATCTTGGAAAACAAATAGGTACATATATCTATAAGGACAAGAGAAAGGACGATTTTTTTAAGTGGCAAACAAGCGGCTAAACATAAAAGGTTTCTGTCAAAAATTTCATTTTTGGGACTAGCTTTTGTTGCCGACTGTATTTTTTTTACACAGTCGTCATCTACTCATTAAGCCAATTTTAACAAGCCCTAACACGACGGCTTTATCATGTGTAATGTAGGAGTTCCTATGGCCACCCTGAGACCATCATTCGACCAGCTCGATAGTGCTATATTATTGTATTGTCGTCTGAACTTAAGGCGTATGCAAATATTGAGCTTCATCGGAAACCAGGAAGTGAGTCAAATTCTTGCAAAATTTAACCCTTACATACATACTCGTACATACATTGCAAGTTAAATAAAATCTTGTCAAAAACTTGTTTTTTAACCGGCTAGTCAAAGAGCGTCGGTGGCCTAGTGGCTTAGGGGGTCGACTCGTGATCGTAAGGTCCCGAATTCAAACCCCATAGTCACTATTATACACCATGTACCCATGAGTTTTTCTAACTTAAGACTGCGCCGAGCGTACACCGGATATACAATGGCGCCCTCATTACTATCATTATGTTTTCTAATAAACTAAAGTATTTTCTTGAAATTGGTCAGTAGGTTTTTGTACTACAAATGAAAACACAACCTATAGGGTATATCACATAGTTTAATAACAATTCACCTTGGAGTCATCAACTTAACAGGAAAAAGTGGCCACCTTTCCCCGTTAAGCTGACTACTCAAAGGGTAATAGTTATTAAAGTTTGTTACGTATCCCATAAATTGTGCTTTTTACTTGCGCTACAAAAAAGTATCGTCTGATTGCAAGGAAATTATTTAGTTAATTAGAAAACACAATAATAGTAATGAGGGCGCCACTGGACGCTCGACGTTTGCTCGGCGCAGTCTTAAATCTACCGTGTAAACTACATCTAAAAATTAGACAATTTAGTTTTATGCTATTTAAGTAACGTGCTCGTACAATCGGGTTCTATAATGTACAACTTTCTAAGTCCCAAAGTAAAGGAGCCGGGCTTTCAAAGCTGGCTCTTTGTAGACTTGCCATGATACCATTAGACATTATGAAGTAGAATTTAACATTCACCAAAGTGCTCAAATTAATTTAACTAATAAATGTACACCTGTCCTCGTTCGATACGAGGCGGTACACTCGGCGCAGTATCAATCACAGCTGAGAGCTTTGTGCATGGCCGCTCGCCGATAATACCTGATCGGTTCCCAGGCAAGCGATAATGTTCAATAATATAAGCCATTCATTACTGACAGTGAGAATAATTAGAGAAGTGATGTTAATCACGATCAATCTATAAAATATAATTACGACCTGCCCCACTGTGTCTAGCAGGTATACCTTTAAGCGCACGCTTAAGGGCTATTTGTTGACATTTGCGGGTGGTAGGACCTTGTGCAGGGTCCGTCCGGATCGCTACCACCATCTTATCCATTAATCTACCGCCAAACAGCAGTGTTCGCATTGTTGTGTTCCGGTTTGGCGATAAGACAGCCGGTGAAATGACTATCATAGAGGCATTCCATCTTAGTCCTCAGGGTTGGCAACGCATTTGCAGTCTTAGGATTGCATCGCAGTCCTGTGAATGCGAATGTCTATGGGTCACAGTTTTCACTTACCATCAGGTGGCCTGTGTGCTCGTTTGTCTTCTCTATGTCATAAAAAAAAACACTCCAGAAATCCTAGCCCTCATCGAGCACTTACGCACATTAATATTTTAATCTGTTGCGTTTAAATTTAGCATGTTTTTTTAGTTTTGTCAAGGCTATATTATCGGTATTTATGTATGCGTTTTCTTTATTTATTTATTTACTTAATTAAATTTATTTTTCAGCTATAAGTATTATGTAAGTAGTTTACACATATAGTATAGTATGTCTGGCCAGCGCCAAATTATCAAGTGTGAATTGGACTTGTGCTGATTCTATTCAAAATAGAATTCAAATCTGAATATAATAATACCTACATTGCGGCGGTACGGAACCCTCAGAGCGCGAGTCTGACTCTCACTTGACTGTTTATTTTAATTTTGTATTTACCCGACTTTAATGGTCATTTTCAAAATTCAAAATTCTAAATATTTATTCAGTAAATAGGCCACATGAGGGCCCTTTTACACGTCGGTAATATAGGGTGAGTCTACCAGCGCTTCGGACAAGACCATCATTGCGGAGAAGCGCCGCAAGAAACTCCAGCAGAAGGTCATTTTTTTAAATCATAAAAACATAATAGTACTTACTTAGAACTAAGTTACATTAAGGAAAGTAAGTTACATTAGGTAATAAAGTAATAAATAATAAATTCTTAAAACTACCAAAAGTAAAATCATTACAAATTACATGTTTCATGAGTAGGGCATATCTCAGGTGATGCCATGTTAATTTTATAATATCTAACCATGGCATTCATCAAAAGTCAATGGAACTTCTTAATAATTTGGAGTAAGTTTATTGTTTTTGTTGAATAAGCTTGTATTCCTCGGTATCTCAATTAGCCATGCTAACTTTTTAAATATGTATGGAAATCTCAAAACCATTTCGCGAAACAAGCTTTCGGTACAGTTTCTGTATATCAGATTAAAAAAAAAGTCTCACATTATTAAGATATTCGTTAAAATGTTTTGTCCTTCAAATGACCTTTCTGTGAGTTATCAAACGAATATTGGATATGATTCCATTGCCATATTTAAAAAAAAAACCGACTGACGTCTGTCTAGTCTATAGCAAACACAAATTTGACATTGACGTGTCGTTTCTTTTCGTAAATTGTTTGTTTATTATAATTAATAAATGCAATCTAATTTATACGAGTACTCAATGGTCAAGACTTTATTGTTAAACCATTGTGTAAAAGTAACGTGTTTGTTTTAAACTGGTACATACGAGTACATTTAAATGATCTTCACAACAAAACTGCAAATAGTTCTTGAAGTGTTTTTGCTTCACTTCACGACACCATTCCTCTCGCCGTCGTTCCGGGATTGGTACGAATAACAAATCCGGGTTATCCCTGCTGTTATTCGGACATAAAGGGACGAAACATTTGTGGCCTTCCATTTCAAACAAGTTCAGATAGTGATTTCAAACATTTTTGAGCCCGTCCTCGGTGACGTTGACACCTTGATGTTGATGTTGACTTTACCATAGACTTTACTGTAATTTATTTTTATGCAGGCGAAGACTACATTTATCCATTATGCGTTTGATGACGTCACGTCAGCAATAAATTAATATATTTTTTTAATGTACATAGGGTTAATTAAAAACAAAAATACCGAAATCACTTTCTTAAAATAGTCTATATTTATCAAATAAATTATAAAAACCATACAAAAAAAAAATGAAGCATGGCCAATTATCCATGAAGCAGAGTGAGAAAGCAAGATAAATACGAAACTCACTCGACCAAATACGACGTAACATGATACGCAGTACAGTCAACCAATTTGATTTCTAGGGCACTTTGAACTATGTTAAAGTGACGTTGTCAACCAAAACGTAAGAGACTCCCTATGATTTGGTTTACAACGTCACGTTGACAAAGTCCATAGTGGCCTAGGAATCAAATTGGTTGACTGTACATCTGTAGCTGTCTCGTACCAGTAAAGGTACATGTCCACTGCAGTCGCGACGCGAAACAAAAGAGCGGAGTTATGAGCCGAAGCGCTATAAATCGTTCACTGGCGGCGGCAGCGGCGGCTAGTTCGTGGGGGCTCTGAGCACAAGCGATAGCGGTTACTGAGGCTCGAGATATAATGCCTCTATCCCAGTAATTTCAACTGTTATGTTATCGCCACACCGTCGTGAGAGCGTCAGTGGCTTAAGGTTCGACTCGTGATCGAAAAACCAAGACCCACCTACTTATATTTGTTTGTAACTTATAACACGGTCCAAGATGACCACATAAAAGTTTCGATACGTTTTCCTACATCAACGGTGTCCCTAGACAAGATAAAGCTTTTGCAATTGATCAATTTATTATTGACTATGTTTCAGGTTTAGACCATGCAATTTTGTCTGTTAGATAGTCCTTGACCCTATAATACGCTTTAGATATCAACGACTTTTTCAAGTATTTTTTAAGTGCTGGAAAGGGTAACTTTAAAACTACGTCAGGTAATTTATTACAGAAATGAATGCATTGACCAACAAATGATTTATATATACTTTACGGACGCGGAATGTTCGAATAGCGATTTTATTTTTATTTCTAGTATTTAAATTATGACTCTCTCTAAATTCTTAATAACATAAATAACATTTTCATAAATAAATTGAGACGCTACAGTTGAGATATAATCAAACATGTAGGTACTATAAAATATAAACTTGTCACCTTTTTCTCAATTTAAAGTGACTTTCCCAAACCTAACAACTGGGCTCCTATAATATTCTAGACGGTAAAATCCATATTGCCATTGACCTGTTATTGTATTTTCAACATCTTGATCGCTCCTATTAATTTAACAGTAACGGCGTCCAAGTTAAAAGCAATACCATAACACGTCAAAATGTTTACCAATTTGAATAGAGCCCAAGAAGTTTCTAAATAGTCTACCTAGTCTGACGTATATAAATTTTAGTTTACACATGTTTAAAATTAGAGAATACTGATCCAAATGGACCGCATTGCTTGGTTTTGATTTGTACGAATTGCGATCAAAGCTCTACCCGCTACCGCTCACGCGTGTGTCCCGCTCCCTTCACTTGCAACTGAGATGAGTAACGCCGCGTGTCCAGACAGACAGGTGAAACGTAGCACGCGATGTATTAACCACGCATGTACCAATTCGTACAGACCGGTCTTTAGCGTGAGGTGAGAAGTGAGTCGACCTCTATGAATTATTATGAAGTATAAATTATGTCATATAGCTGACTATTTTTTTTTTTTATGGCATAGAGAAGACAAACGAGCACACAGGCCACCTGATGGTAAGTGGAAACTGTGACCCATAGACATTCGCAATTTGCGGGTGGTAGGACCTTGTGCAGGGTCCGTCCGGATCGCTACCACCGTCTTATCCTTTAACCTACCGCCAAACAGCAGTGTTCGCATTGTTGTGTTCCGGTTTGGGGATAAGACAGCCGGTGAAATGACTAGCATAGAGGCATTCCATCTTAGTCCTCAGGGTTGGCAACGCATTTGCAGTCTTAGGATTGCATTGCAGTCTTGTGTATGCGAATGTCTATGGGTCACAGTTTCCACTTACCATCAGGCGGCCTGTGTGCTCGTTTGTCTTCTCTATAACATAAAAAAAAAAAAAAAAAAACAAGACTGCAATGCAATCCTAAGACTGCAAATGCGTTGCCAACCCTGAGGACTTCGATGGAATGCCTCTATGCTAGTCATTTCACCGGCAGTCTTATCCCCAAACCGGAACACAACAATGTGAACACTGCTGTTTGGCGGTAGGTTAATGGATAAGATGGTGGTAGCGATCCGGACGGACACTGCACAAGGTCCTACCACCCGCAAACAAAGCTATTAGCTGACTAATTGACAAGAGAAACATTTTAAAACGTGTTGAGATGCGGAATTTGTGAAAGAAAAATATGCTTATAGAGGTTTTTTCAGAAGCATACAATTTTTTATTTCTTTAAATGATTATCTACTGAAAAATTATATATTCTCAGTGTTTGCTACGCGCGCTTTGGACTTGTGGTCGGAATGACGTCATTTTGTTTGTAATCGTGTTTTGCTAGCTCTAGCTGTGATCTAGAAAAGACCATGTGGCGTTTAAACACTTTAGCCATTAGCAGAAAGTTTGTTTATTTTTTCAGTAAACATTGAAGCAAAAGAAAATATTTTTCTGGTGCGATACCTATATTTTATAAGCATGTTTTTTTTAGAATACCTTTCATTTCAAAGGCCTTGTGGCACGTGGATATAACAATGAACAGAATAGCTTTGTTTAACTGACAGCTCTTCTAGGTAAGATTCAGTCAGCTAGGATGAACTAACTATACCTATTAGTACCCGCTCTAACAGATAATAAAAAAAAAATTAAATCCAAATGAAAGCTAAAGTCTGATTCGCATTTGGCTGGTTTTTTCTTCTATCGAATAAAGGTGCGTCCGCATCGCTGCTTAACGGTGCGTATATTACGGTGCGTCAAAAACGGCGCCATGTTGTTACTATGACCCTATCCTATCTTGTCTAGGGGACACCGTTGATGTAGGAAAACATATCGAAACTTTTATGTGGTCATCTGGCACCGTGTTATAAGTTATAAACACACATATGATACCTTAGTTTTTTTTCTGTTTTGCCTACTGGTTGACTGGTAGAGAATGCCATTGTAACGCTTGTCGGTGGTGGGGAGTTAATAAAAACAATATCTAATAGTTTTATACAATATTTTATAAAATATCTTTCAATTTCACCAAACAATTTAGGTATGCGTTAATTTAGGTCTCAGGGATGAGTACTAGAAAATCTTTATCTAGGTAAACCGTGTCCACTTAGCACCGTCATTAAAGGCAACCACTTCCCTGTAGCTGGACGACGAGCGGGGTCATGCGTCAGGTGGTGAAGTCGTCGATGTAGTCCGGACAGTCCGGAGGCAGGCCGGACGGATCAGCAATGGAAAGTGGCCATCAGTGTCCCAACATATTCTTGGTCCGGCAGTAAAACCCTGGAATCACCGATAGGGAGATTGGACATTTTGCAAAAGTCTAATTTCACGTTACTGTCTGCAACATGCGATGAAAAGCGGTGATCGAAGCGCTACTAGCAGGGAAGCTACCAAAAGCATTTAATATTTTTTTTTTTTAATTTATTGAATATTATAAAGACTACAGTAGCATATTCTAATATTACTCGCCAAACTGTTACGTTTATCGGCGAGATGCGCTCAGTTTAACACTAATTAACTTATCCTAATATCTAATCGACTACTAATGTTATGTTAAGCTATACACACATATAGACACAGCGACATTCATAGGTAGGTATGTAGGTGTTCGCTTCCCGACGACCACAAGCGTCAGCGGTTTTTATATACCTACATATTATCCTTTTTCTTCTATTGACGCTGGCTAGTGTTCGAGAAGCAAATCCTTTAGTTTTGATTTTAACAATGTTTTGCTTATTTTAGTCTCTTGTCTAAGTAGGTCGTACTTATTAAAAATTTTAGGCACTAAATATTTTGATGTCCTTTCACCATAGTAGTTTTGTGCTCTCGGTTGTATTAGTTTTCTCTGGGTAACACTTCTAGTACTAATTTTGCTAGTCTTGGTTAATTTGCAATCGTCTCTGTGATAGTATTCTAAGCCTATTAAATAATGAACTTTTTTGTCTACTGGCAGTATTTTACACAAAGGAAATAATTTTTCATATTCTCCCTTACAGCTATCTTTAACTTTTTTGCTTATTAGGTATTTTATCAACCTTTTTTGCAGATTTTTAATATCTTTGATGTAGGTTATGAACGTTCGTCCGTACACAATGAGCCCGTAACTAAGCAGTGAATCAGCAAGTGCAAAATAGACAACCCGTAATGTTTTCCTATTCAAAACTCCCTTTAGTTGGTAGAACTTTCCTAGCACCGACCTTAACTTGTTACATACATCGCTTACACCTTATTACTTAATGATCAATGATGATGTTGCAGTTGTATAAAAATAGTTTAGGTATGGAAAGTGAAAGAACCAAATTATAACATTTAATGAAAATACAATTTATTATGAAATATCATGACAAAGCTATAAAAGCAGCTGGGGAATAATACTAACTATTAAATTCGTTTGCGATTTCGCTTTAAAACTAATTTAGCACATATTATTATAGGCAAGCGGGTAGGTATAGACTCGGCTAAGTAGACAAAGGAATTTCATCATCTTAGATGTTACACGAATAACGGCATAAAATTAATGCAATGATCCTAGCTACAAAATAAGCGTTTTTAAGTAACATTAGGCAGGTAATATAAATCTACTGATTCACATTAGTAACAGTTATAACCAACTATAAGTAATAATTTTGCAACACTCACCCGACTGGGGAACACACACTCACTTATTAAAATTTGTAATTAAATATCATCATCTCTTGTACAGCACAAGAGGATTAAAATAAATTAAATTAATTAAAACATAGAATAAATTAGCGCCCCATAATAGTGGCGGCGAATACTCGGTAAGGTAGCTCCAAGCAAAGTGTCCGCGATGACCGCTACACCCCGCTCCGCGAGTAAGTCTGTGACGTCCACATAATAATATGACTTGCTTTTTCGTTAATGCGCGTAAAGGGCCTACAGATTTTGTAGTAGCAATAATCTCATTTGGAACGTTGATCATTTCGGATAACCTATTAACACCAGGCAATAATCCTTAGACACAGGTTGTAGTAATGTAATTCGTTTATTTATTTAGTTTAGGTATTAGGATTAAGGTAATATTAAGGTTGTAAATAATGTACTTTTTTAATAAAATTGTTTACTCAAAGCATGCAGAAACAGTTATGTTACAGGCATTAAGTCCGCCATTTGTACTTTATTGTATTTTGTGCAAAGAAGTTTAAATAAATAAATAAATAAATATATGAGTTGGTGGGTTTTAGTTTTTTTTTTTCTCCTTTTTTATTTCTCCTTTTTCTTCCTTTATCTCTCACGTAAGATTTTTGGCATGTTTTCCTGCTGATCTACGCATGTTATTGGATAATTATATTGAATTTAATATTTATTGCTTTATATAATGCTAGATTAAGTACCTAGTACCATTGTTATTAAACATATTTGTTTAAAAAATGACTGACTGCTGAGTTTCTTGCGGCGTTTCTTCTCTGCAGTGTCTCCTCTTGGGAAGCGCTGGTAGATTCTTGACGTGTAAAAGTGCCCGTACGGCCTACTTACTAAATAAATGTCTTTTATCTTTTTATCTTTTATTTACGCAACGACACCGTAATATACGCACCGTTAAACCACAGTGGGGTCACATCACAGCTTTAGTAGGTAAACTTAACGTACGTCATCGAGAAAATGTGTATGGTGGTTAAAACAACGCCCCATATACGTGCCCGTATTTAGAACTATAATTTGCTAGGATGTTGACATTAACGTTGTTTTTTGTTTTAAAACATAACCTATGCTACGCTGTGATACCACAATCTACTGGTGAAATAATTGTCATAATCGGTCGAATAGTTTTTGACATACATACATACATACATAAACTCACGCCTTTATTCCCAGAGTGGGGTAGGTTAGGGTAGAGGGAGAGTTACAGCTACAAAGTTTCCAACAACCCTAAAAACTTTTTGATAATTCTGTAACCACATTTTGCACTCTTAGGCTAAGATGTTGTTTTTTGAATGTTGGTAACAAACTAAAACAAAAAATAATTTCCTCTTTATTTTATTAGTATAGATAAGTATGCTGCAAATAGCAACCCACAACAGCGCTCGTTTTAGATACCTAATGCACGTGGGTTTAAATTGAATTCGTATCAAATGTGGGTAGATACTCCCACAGTGACACACAGAGACGCTACGCGTGCAGTGGCGTCAGTGATACATACTTGGCGGCGCCCACGCAAATGCTCACGCGGCCTTGCTTAACCCATTTGCGATTGTTATTCTTAATTACTTTCTTTTGAAAGTCGACGAAGTAAAAGGGAAACAAAAGGGAATTCAAATAGAACAGTTGCTTTTACAGGGTAGTGATTCTATAAACAACGCCGGTCGAGCGGACTGTCGTGCGAAACCAAGCGGCGAGATTAAGTAGTCCCGTCAGTGCGAACAAAACACATTGTAGCGCGTGCATTTTCAATTAAGCAGCCTTATACGTTCGACCAATCGTGCTGCTTAGTTGAAAATGCATGCGCTACAATGTGTTTTGTTCGCACTGACGGGACTACTTAATCTCGCCGCTTGGTTTCGCACGACAGTCCGCTCGACCGGCGTTGTTTACAGAATCACTACCCAGGTCACTCGAATTTAATCTACTAGCGGTTTGAACAAGACCATTATTGCGGAAGCGCCGTTAGAAACTCCAGCAGTAGGTCATTTATCAATTATAAAATACTTCGATGGTTCGGTCATTTGGAAAGGATGGATGAAAGATGATTGACGAAAGAGATATACAGATCGAAAGTGAGTGGACGGGTCGGAAGGGGCCGCCCTAGTCGTACTTTTTCGAGTCAAATCGGTGAAATACTGGATAAGGGCCGAATCTTAAGTACCCGAAACCGACGTGCGTGCATGACTCGATGTATGAATGTGGAAGAAGCGAAAGGAATTTGTCAAGATCGTAGCAAGTGGAAAGAAGTGGTCTCTGCCTACCCCTCAGGGAAACAAGCGTGATTAAATGTATGTATGTATGTATGTATGTATACTTAATAGTTAGTACCTATTTATTATTATGTATTATTTGATGGGGCGTGCTGCTGATAAATAATCCTAACTTAATAATCCTGCTGTTAATAATTATGTTAATGTATTATTTCATTACGTAAAACTACACAACTAATGGTCCTGGCCTACAACAATAGTCCAATTTAACTTATCACATTATTCTAAAAATATGATAGCTTAAGCTATAGCTTGAGTTTAGGGCAATCGATTTTAGGCCAAACAATACATATACCCAGCAATAATATCAGTAATGTATCATACTTTAGAATTGGACTATTATTGCAGGCTAGGACCATAAGTAGTTGATTTTTACCATAATTAGTTGTGTAGTTTTACTTTATTATGCTGAAATAAATGAATTGTTAGTAGTACGTAAAGTTACAGTACAAGGTAATAAACGTTTATTATTAAAAATAGTACAAAATAATCACAAGATGTAAGGCCAATAATATTAAATGAGGCATAATGACTAGGAGAACAACACAAAGTTGACTCTACGGCACAAAGCCACAACAGTAACTTGTACATAATCTGTGCCATAACTAGAATAATTTGACAGAACAACAAGTACTTGCAGACGTGAACAGCACGGACCCCACAAACAGACAGTGTACCTACACGTGCATCTGCGTTGTTCGACGATGAGCGAGGCGTAGAAACACTTTCGTCGCTCTATGTTGAAATCACAGCGTAGTGACGACACAACGCACTGGCAATGCTCATGTGGCATCGCTCCTCAGCCCTCGCTTTCTTGTGTTTGGGAAAGTGGCGACCAGCGTCGCTATTGCCTAACGCACTCGCAATCTGATACATACATACATTACATAAACTCACGCCTTTATTCCCAGAGTCGGGTAGGCAGAGCTACAGAATTACCAACAACTCTAAAAACTTGTTAATAATTCTGTAACCACATTTTGCACTTTTAGGCTAAGATGTTTACCAGTGTATTAGTGACAGGTTGCAAGCCCATCGCCTAACAGTACTGTACGCCTTTATTCCCTTAGCCGTCTCTTACGACATCCACGGGAAGATATGGAGTGGCACTATTCTAACCCAGCAACCACACGGGTCAATCGCAATCTCAATTGGCTTTAAAACGGAACAATTGTTTTAATTTTGTATGCAGACAAGCCTTCGATTTTCAAAATGAAAACCATTGCGATCGCGAGTGCGTTAAGCCATAGCCCCTCAGATTAACTTAGGGACACTCGGTCAAAAATGCAGTCTAGGTACAACAAGTTCGATTCTCTCTTCCAATAATAATCTGACAGTGACAAGTGTCAACCTTAGCGATAATCAGACCTCTGTTTCATGTTTTGACAATGACAGGTGATAGGTGACATTTTAGTATACATGGCGCAGCTTATATGTGATGCATCAGCGTGTTGACTTTGCAATGTATACCGAATTAGGATTGTTCATATTTTTATAATTACTCCAATTCGGAAACCACTTCGAGGAATAGGGTTTTAAAGCCGTTCTGCACTATTAAGTTTTGAAATATTTATCTATTTTGGATATTTCGACAAAAGTACATTTAACCTTTGTTTGACTTTCGTTTTCGGCTTGAAGCCCTCCTACGTGTATCTTACGGGTTAGGCGAAAACAGCTTGAAATAGTATGTTTTAATACACTATTACAATCACTTTTTTTATTGGATATCAGTTAATTGTGGAAATTTATTAAAAAATGCCATTACATTGACATTTTAAATTACCACTACATATATTTGCACGCTTGCATGCAAGCTTGATACATGAAACATATTACATAATGTACTGTAACATCCCTATACTGTGTCTATGCAAATAAATATTTTCTGATTTCTGATTTCTGATTACAAATTTAAAATAATCATGTCATCCATAAAATGTCTGCTAAATAAATAAAGATATTAAAACAAAACTATTGGGTCAAATACAAAATTAATGAAATTGGTGTCTTAAAATTTCCTATTATTTCGAATGAGAAAGTAAAAACCGTCAGTTATTTTTTTTGGTCAATCCCAATTGTCACCTGTCACATGTCATTGTGAAGATGGTGAAATAGGGCGCAGATCTCACAGAAACTTTTGTCAAAACTGGTTCCACTTTCTTGGCCGACCAAACTTACCGCTTTGCTCGACTCCGTTAAACCTACGACTTAATTAAAGTGTTAATGATGCTAAGACGAAAGTACTGAAGCTCACAGGTTTTTCATTTGTCAACGAGTTGTTTGCTAATTCTAAGTTTGCAATATAGCTTTAACGTCTTCTCCCGCTACCGCTTATGCGTGTGTCCCGCCCCAGTTACTTTATAACCGCGATAACTTAAGAGTCTTAAGACACTTGGCTCGACGCAGTCCTCTTGAAATGTTCACGCTACGTTGGTCAGGCTGTGTGCTTAGTGTAGAGGAGTAGCGGTTTGATTTCTTTCTCGAACGTATTCATTTCAAGCGAGATTTAGACTAGTAATTAAAATAGTAGAAATGGACTACTTTCTTATTCTAATTTATATTTAACCAGTGCATCTTGCCAGTCCTTACTTATGGAGCGGAAACTTGGGTGACAACCAAATCTATCCTCCAGAGGTTAATAGTCACCCAAAGGGCAATGGAGCGTAGGCTGGTAGGAGTAACATTACGGGATCGGAAGACTAACAACTGGTCGAGAAAACAAAGCAAAGTTGCGGATGTAGTAAAGCGTATAGCCAAACTGAAGTGGCAATGGGCTGGTCACGTTGCCCAAAAGTCAGACTCATGGTGCAAGACCCTATTGGAATGGAGACCGTGGGAGCAAAAAAGACCGGTTGGAAGACCCCAGATGCGTTGGAAGGACGATATCAGAAAGGTTGCGGGAAATAACTGAATGCGAACAGCCCAGAACAGAACAACATGGAGAAAGCTGAAGGAGGCCTACACCAAACTGGTTGAGAATGGCTTGAGATGATGATAATCTTATTCTAACTTACTTACATACATACCGTCACGCCTTCATCCCAGAGTGGGGTAGGCAGAGCTACAGAATTACCAACAACTTTAACAGCCAGTTGTTAATTCTGGAACCACATTTTGCACACCAGGCTAAGATGTATATCATGTGTATATTAGTGACAGGTTGCAAGCCCATCGCCTTTAAAGTGAGAAAAAAGACGGCACAATTATGCTTCTTGCTAAGAACTTAAATAAAAGACAGCCACCAACTTCTGCAATTTTGAATGCCAAACTTCGCGCTTAATGGCGTGACAGCTTTGGTTTACAATTAATTTAAACACCGGGAAAACTGTTTTGGTGGCGGCTTGATTGGTGGTTCAATTGGTGGTTGTTTTGCATAGAAAAGGTTCGTCACATTTGGACCTAATGAGCGTTGAAATAGAGTCGATAAGTGACGAACGCTTTTTTACCGTGAATATACAACTGTCGGTAAAGTATCATCGGACAAACATGTCGGTCGGTGGGTACTGGGAACTGAACAAAAATCGGGTCAAGTGAGAGTTGGATTCGCGCACCGAAGGTTCCGTGCCACCGTACAGTAGATATTATTTATATTCCGAATTCGATTCCATTTCGAATTGAATTAGCGTGAGCCCAACTCATTCTTGATCGGTTTTTAGTAGTTGTTAACGCATAACGCCCTCTGTCGACGGCGTGGGCAGCTATATGAGCCGGAGGACAGCCAGCGCCCGCCATTCTACAACACACCGTACCCATGTGTGCATTGATTTATTCCTTGAATCTATTTAATGTAATTTTACGAGTAATAAATCCTTTCTCATTCGACATTAAACAAAATTATTGAAGACCCACCATATACCAGATTATTCTAAAGAAAAGCAGTCAAAAGAGGAGTACCCTGCCTGGCGCCTGTGGAATAAGTATCAACAGTAGTTGTATTTTCTTAAGGATTTGGACAATAATCATAGCAAATCTGATTTTTAAGGATTTGGACTATGATCATTTTACGATACCGTTTTTAGGTTACAATAAAAAAAAAAGTTGACGATTCTTGTGCCTCCTTTATTATTAAAACTATCTTAAAAAAAACTGAAAAATTGAATATCGCTGTAATAACTAAACAAATATTCTGAAAAACCATTCGCTACCTTTTACGCTTTACAGGATACAGGTTTTTACAGTTAGGATAGACGAACGAACGAACAGCGTAGGTTTAAATAGGGTCCTGTTTGACACCCTCCGAGCCCGGAACCTGAAAATCTAGAATCACGGGCCCTAATAAGACATCCGTCGCTTTCTGACACATAAATAAGAACGAGAGTGACGGATGCTTTATCCACATTTATTTGACGCACGATATAGAAGTTATCGTACTAGGCCCGCAGCCATCAAAATATTTTGACAACTTACCTCAGCCGGTCTAAAATGTAATGGGGTGAATCAACTTTTAAAGTACTCCTTTTCTTTTGCGGTATTAAAACTTTCCTGGGGACTTATGGTTAATACTGATGTATGAATATTAAAATCTGACCATCAAATTTACGGACCCCACACGTTAAACACCTCAAGTATTTTTTAATCATCGTAAAAACCGGGTAACTCAGGGGAAAATGCACTTTTTTCATACAAAACCTAAGGACAACATCGTCCCCTGCGTTACCAACTATAATTATTGTTCAAAACTGTATTATTTTAAATTAAATAAGTTCAAATGTTAGCCTACTTGTCTAATTAAATTAACATGTAGGCCATATCGTAAGAAAATATATAGGTTTCTAAAAACGTGTAATTTGTGAAACTTGTCAAAAAATAGGGAGTACCTTAAAAGTGGATTCACCCAACGGTGTCTCAGACTGGATCTACTTATGGAGTCTCTGGAGGCAACATTTTGTCCCGAAAATATAACTTTTGACAGAAACTTATTAATAAATTCCATTAATTATAATCAGTAGTTATGAATTATGTACTAATTATATTACAAAGGATTATATTAACCGAGATAATTATTTCACTACACAGCTCCACTCGAGCAAATCCACAGTAATTACAGCCAATTACGGGAGATCAGAGCTATGCCGCGTCGGTTTGCAACCAATCAGCGGTGAGCGTTCGACTAAACAGTACACTTACCATGAGTTACAATTATAGTACTCGCTAGTGAGTCAAAAACTATGTCCCCCGCACACTATAACAATACTTGTAATTTAATTGTAACTCATGGTCAGGGTACAGAACTCAGCATGTGACTCAGACTGGGGTCTACACAGTACACAGCATTGTTTTTCAGCCGGTACCTCAATGTATAAATAAGACTTAAGGCGGCATTACATTACCAATTCACGATATCGTACTAATTATTATAAATGCGAAATTTTGTGCCGCCCTAAAACAAAATTAGGTATTTTTTTTGGGCACATAATGACGAAAAACAACGAAAAACCGACACAGTAGGTATTAAGTATTATATTCCGATTCGATTTCGATTTCCAATCTAATCAGTGGGGCTAGACAAGTTGCCATCGTTCACGAACGCTAGCGTTTGGCGATCACTTTGGTGATCACCTGTCAAAATTGAATAGGCTAGACAAGTTGCCATCGAATGCAACGCTAGCGTTAGGCGATCACTGTCGACATGCGTTGTCAAAAATCAGAAATCTAGCCAAGTTGTATGCCAACGATGAATACAACCTCGCTCGGCTGTCTAGTTTACTTTTTCTAAAAATGATAAATTCGTCTATACTTTACGACAAATAGTATCTATTTCGCCAGTAATCACCTAACGCTAGCGTTCTTGAACGATGGCAACTTGTCTAGCCCCACAGAGCAGCTCAACTCTCACTTTACTATTTTTTCGTATATTTTTTTAATCATGATTTGTAGTACAAATGTCGAACTATAGTTGTACTAAATTAGCAATTGTATGTTTTTTCGTTTTCATGCAAAGTTTTAGGGGGAAAAACAGCCCGCTTTCTATTACGTACTGTTCAAAAGATCTTGTAAGGATGGACGGACACGAACAGCACAGGCATATATTAATAGGGGCTGGTTGGGCTCCCTTAGGACACGGAACCCTAAAAAGTATCCATAGAAACTTGACGACGCACTGGCCTAGTTGTTAATGACCCTGCCTACAAATGAAATGAAATGAAATGAAATAGTTTTATTCCGGAAAACAATTATGTTATGAGCGCGAATATTTGATCCTGAGTCATGGATGTTTTCTATGTATTTCTCTATATGTTTATATCGTTGTCTAGCACCCATAGTACAAGCCTATAGCTTAGTTCGGGACTAGGTCAATTGGTGTGATTTTGTCCCCTGGTATTTATATTTATATTTATTTATAAGCTTTCAATTATTGCGCTGGTAAATTTCGAATAACGTTTGAATAATTTAAACTTCTCGGAGTGAATTCTGCATTGCACGGTTCAAATGTATTTCCACTGCTATCCGAATTACCAATAGTGTGGCACGCAGATCAACAGCGACGTCACTACTGTCTCATTATGGAAATGCGTTAGTGATGTCGCTTCATCGATAAATCTTAGTCGATAGTGACAATAATACCCTTAGCGCTCGGTTGTTTTATGAGGTAAACGTAACGCGCAATTAATTGTATCTACACATATACCATAACTCCGCTATTATGCGTTCTAAACCCGTAGGCAATCACTAGCATTACCTGTGGTAGCAGGTGACAGCGATAACAGCTGTTAATTTTGGAAAATGTTCCAAATTTGGATGTCATTACATTACAATATTCGATAACGTAATGAAATTACGTTACAGCTGGCATCGCTGGTACCAAAGGTAATGCTGGTTATTTGCCTTTCGCTTCTGAACCCATCTTAGGCCCGTATTAATAAACTCATCTTGGCTGAGATGCGCGTCACAAGATACGTCAAAGTAAACGTCAAACCATAGAACACGCTAATGCTAATTTGTTAATGCTGTGGACAGTTGTTATTAAATTGCAAACATTATCTTGTATAATTGTGTAATAGTTTATAAAAAGTGTCAGTTTGTAATTTGTTACTGTTCCATTAAAATAAATAAATAAATAAATAAATAACACTATCATTTTTGACACATCTCGAGACGAGCATTAGAGTTGAGATTAGTTTATTAATACGGGCCTTAGAGTACTTATATTGGCATTACGCAACCGTCACGTAAACTACATAGCGTTCAGCGCATGAAACAACGGAGCACTTACGATGTGGACCAATCCATTGCTGCGAAATAATGCTCTGATTAACTTGGTTTCAATTTCAATTCGTTAATGCATTGTTAATTAAGCGAGTGTAGGATGTCCCGTGTCAACTTGAGTTTTTTTTATGGCATAGAGATGACAAACGAGCACACAGGCCACCTGATGGTAAGTGGAAACTGTGACCCATAGACATTCGCATTCACAAGACTGCAGAGCAATCCTAAGACTGCAAATGCGTTGCCAACCCTGAGGACTAAGATGGAATGCCTCTATGCTAGTCATTTCACCGGCTGTCTTATCTCCAAACCGGAACACAACAATGCGAACACTGCTGTTTGGCGGTAGGTTAATGGATAAGACGGTGGTAGTGATCCGGACGGACCCTGCACAAGGTCCTACCACCCGCAAACAAACATTTAAGTGCGTCTTCACCTTCAAAGGATAAAACGGAACCCATAGAACCACGGCGTGTCGGTCCGTCGGTCTGTCACAGCCAATTTACTCCAAAACCACTAGACCGATTGAGTTGAAATGGCATTGGTTAAATTTGTATGAAGAAAATTGACAAATTTACGAAAAATAGTTCTTTACTTATCGATTATAGGAAAACTTATGAGCAGTCTATGGTATTTAAGTTATGATTTTACGCCTGATTGACAAGCTTGTATATCCTTATGTAGCTACACTAGCGAGCCTATTATGGTTGTGTTTATCGCGTAACAAAATTTGGGTAAAGCATCCGTCACTCTCGTACTTATATACGTGTCAGAAAGTGACGGATATTTTATCCACATTTTGCCACGCGATAAACGCATCAGTATAATATTAGGCCCTTGGGGTACCATAACACCCAAACACTCTGGCTTTAGATTTTCGTTTGAAATGTAAGTAGAGATCCCAGTTTTTAATACTAGCACTACTACACTGTGTGTGTGTGTGTGTGTGTGTGTGTGTTTCACTTAGTACACTGTGTGAAATTCAAAGAAACAAAACCGCAAACCTTTCTCGAACCACAAAGTGTAGCGCCGGTCAACACTGGGTCGCAGATTAATTATTTAAATGCACTAGTGATGTTACTTATAATGGTCTTTTTAGTGTTAAATTATAAAAATATTTCTAAAATATCATATACAGTGTGTTACCGGCATGCGGGCATTTATTAAAACCGTCGATAAAATGCAGCATTAGCAATTGTTTCCAACTATTATCAATTAAAAAATAATCAAAATAAGTTCACAATTAATTTTCTTAGATACTGTCCATTTTTAATATAATGCATATGCCGCGTGTTCATCGCTATCAGTATCGCTGTTGCTTGGTACAAGGCATGTCGTGGTACGGGGGCAAATCATAATAATCAAAGTATCCGTCGACTGTCATTTACACTTGTCAAATTGCTGTGCTTTACATTGCTGGCAATTAAAATTTTGTTAGAAAGTTAACAAAGCCTGAAAATTTGTTTATTAATTTAATTAATGCCATAATTACGTTACAGATATACGTTATTTTAACCTACTTTAAAAAAAGCCTGGGTGCTGGTAACACACTGTATATCCGATTTTTTTTTTACTTTTGTACCTTCATAGTCAGGCTTATAAGTATAGTTTGTAGCTGCACAGTTTTGTACCGTGTCGTTTTAATAACTTTGAAAGAGCAGTGCAACAACAGTTAGTACTAACAACTACTATGGAGTTTATGTCTGAAATAAATAGTTTTATTATTATTATTATTAATTATTACACTAAAGTAACCAAGCACTAAAGTCTGCAGCTATTCATCAAAGCCGACCGCTAAGGTGAGCCAGCTTCATGGTCAAAGTCTCGACTTATTAAATCTAAACTATCAAAGTATCTGTTACGATTTCTCAAGTAAAATTTATACGAATGTTCTTTTCCTTAACAATTTTCTCGTAGTTTATTAATAAGTTAGAGGATATTTTTTCCCTATAAGCAAAGTTTTAGGTTTCTCGTGCAGTGTAATGTTAATAGTCTACCTCAGACCTTTTCTTGAATCTACTTTTGGTTTTATTCGGAACCTTTTCGGATTTGGCTTTACAGAAGGTTCTTCTTCAGTTCAATATACCACTTTTTTTGTACAGGTACTAGACGGGGTACGCTGCAATCAGTCTACAAACATTTTGCATAATTTCATTTAACTAACTACGAAAAGCATAATGAACGTTAATACGATCAAAAAACATAACGTTAATTTATTATAATGTCAATTTTCTTGTTATTATATGCATTTAATGTAAATTTCTTACTAGGTTAGGGTAGGTGAGAACTGTGACCATATTAAAATAGCATTCAAAGACGTTAGAAATATCTACTTTTTAACTTAAGAACATTATGATTTAAGAAATTATGCATTTCATTGTTATGCGTGATAATTATTATATCGTTGGTTTATTATAAAGATTGAACTTATGCAATTTGTGTTATGTAAAATAAACATTAATACATTCGTTTTTATTCAAATCATTTCATTACATGCCCTCCTAGATTAGACAAAGTTCCCCAAGTCGTAACAGTCCAGAAATACCAACGCCATAAACCAGTTCCATAAAACCTGTTGTACGCCAAAAAACTTCCGCAAAAACCTCTCATCGATATTCAAAACACAGCCCAACACTATTGTAAAACCGACATGCAAAATCCGTCGCTATTGCAAATAGATGCACCACAAATAAAGGTAGCAAATACGAAGTGATCGTCAAACGCCGGTTAAACGGGAATTAGGGCGTTCGAGTCCCGCGGTCGCGGAATACGGGACCCATTTGGGAAATTAGTTTATATTGTGTGTACGGGATTAGCTATTTGGGAAAATTGGTACATTTTTTCCCACTGTGTAGCCTAAAGAAGGGAATACATGAAAATCGTATCAGGAGCAAATATTAAATATAAATATATAAATCAGGGGACAATGTCACACCAATTGACCTAGTCTCAAACTAAGCTCTAGGCTTGTATTATGGGTACTAGACAACGATATAAATACTTACATAGAGAAATATATACTTAAATACATAGAAAACATCCATGACTCAGGAACAAATATTCGCGCATACGAGGGCTGCCTTTTAAGTTCTGTCGTTTGCAAGCCTTCCGTGATTGCATAAAAAAGAACTAGTGTCATCTTAAAATATTTGAAATTAGAATTCGAAAACAAAAGAATGACTCGAAATCGGCCCAACCGTTTTAGTACAGCGCTCGTTCAAAGTTGACAAGTCAGTTGTGAAAATGGAAATTTCGAAGGAAAATTTACGTGCGATATTTTTTTACAACTTCAAAAGGGGCTTAACGCGACTTCAGTGCTTCGAAGAGTTGACTACGGTTTTCAATGATAAAGCACCATGCCTCCGGACTGTGGAACGCTGGTATTTAGAATTTCAACGTTGTTGCTCTAGTCTTGGTGATAGACATCGTGAAGGTCGACCAAAAACAGCCGTAACCCAGGAGAACATTGATGCTGTACGGCAACTGATCGTCGAAGATCGCCATGCGACATACCGTGAGATAGAAGCTTCCTTAAGTATTTCAGGGACCAGTGTTCACAGTATTTTGCATGATCACTTAGGCGTAAAAAAGTTGATCTCTCGCTGGATACCACATTTACTCAGTGAAGACCAAAAAACGGCTCGCGTTCGATGGTGTCGCAAAACTCTGCGGCAATTCAACCGAGGAAACTCGAAACATGTTTACGACATTATCAGTGGTGACGAATCTTGGATATATGCCTACGAACCCGATTCTAAACAGCAGTCGACTGTTTGGGTGTTCCAAGATGAGCCAAAACCGACCAAAGTAATACGCTCACGGAGCATTTCGAAAAAAATAGTCGCCACGTTTGTGGCGAAAAGTGGCCACGTGGCCAACATCGTGCTCGAGGATCGTAAAACGGTTAATGCTGACTGGTATACCACTGTCTGTTTACCAGAAGTCATCGGCGAGTTTCGAAAAAATAACCCAAGACGTCGTATAAGACTGCATCACGATAATGCGAGCTCGCACACCGCCCGGCAAACAATTGCGTTTTTAAAAGAGCAAAACGTCGAAATTCTGGAACACCCGCCGCACAGTCCAGACTTAAGCCCTAACGATTTTTTTACTTTTCCAAAAATCAAGCAACGACTTCGTGGTCAACGGTACCAGACGCCTGAAGAAGCCGTTGAGGCATACAAAACGGCCATTTTGGAGACCCCGACTTCGGACTGGAATAAGTGTTTCGAAAACTGGTTCGATCGAATGAAAAAGTGTATTACATATCACGGTGATTACTTTGAAAAACAATAAATACCATTTAACACTTAAATTGTCTTTAGTTTTTCCAAACGACACAACTTAAAAGGCAGCCCTCGTATCACACAAATACCTGGCCTTACCGGGATTTGAACCCAGGACCGCTAGCTTCGTAGGCAGGGTCACTAACAACTAGGCCAGCGCGTCGTCAAAATATTAAAGGTCATAGTAATAGTCATATTCAGTTATTGCATTATGTTGTACACACAACATCACACCTAACTAACCATTAAAGACAGAGCAGAGAGAAAAGGAAAGAGATGTATATATGTGTATTATGTCAACAACATACGCATTCTAGTGCGACACTCTTTCATGCAATATTTTAGATTTATGAAGTGTATAGATGTGTTGCTGTGTGTACAATGAGATCTTAAAAACGGTCATTCCCGAAATACCAGTATTTTAAAATACCTGATTCTCAATATATCGGAATTCCAACACTAAACATACAAATTAGGGTATTATTTATTATCTTTACGCAACATTTCGAATCTGATTTTTTAGAGAACCTGGTAAAAAGAGTAGTTTGGTATTTTGTAATACTGGTATTTTGGGAATGAGCGCTTAAAAATACAGTAGGTAGCTTCAACATAAACTGCAAGGGCTGCAAGGTTGTTTATTTATGATGCATTGGAGATGCAACAGCTTGACAATGATAGAATCGCACTAGCACGATAGTACCACGTTTGAATGAAAGAAGGAAATAAATAAATAAAAAGCATTTATTCACTTCACTTTAAGAAATTATCATCTTCTGTTTTTTAACCCCCGATGCAAAAAGAGGGGTGTTCAAAATTTGAACACTATGTGTGTGTATGTCTGTTTGTGGCACCGCAGCTTTTCAAAAAAAATCAAAATCAAAATATTTATTCAGTAAATAGGCCACATGAGGGCTCTTTTACACGTCGGTTTTGAATGGGTTACCCGATTCGGAAACGGTTTTTTTTATTTCAAAGCAGGTTGTTTAACGTTTGTTTTTAGCTAGGTTCTCTGAAAGAAGGCGTCACGATTACATCGAGGGATTTTATTGTTATTGTTGACCTTGCAGGTATTTAACAATTGACAATAAGATGTTTTTGGAAAAGTTGTCCTGGGTAGTGATTCTCTCAACAACGACGGTCGAACGGACGGACGAATGTCCAAGCGGCGAGTTTAAGTAGTCCCGTCAGTCCGAGCAAAATCTATTTAAGCGCGTAAATTTTCAATTTAGCAGCATGGTTTCTGCCAATGGATCGAACGTATAAGGCTGCTTAATTGAAAATGCACGCGCTAAAATGTGTTTTGTTCGCTCTGACGGGACTACCTAAACTCGCCGCTGCTATTTCGCTCGTTCGCCCGTCCGTTGTTGAAAGAATAACACCCCTGAAAAAACACATGCGTAAAGAGGTTTGTATCAAAAGCGTACATGTTTTTCCTATTATTATTTACTGAGAACAAAATAACCCTCTCTCGTGTGGTTGCCGGATTAGAATAGTGCCACTCCATGTCTTCCCGTGGATGTCGTAGAAGTCGACTAAGGTAATAAAGGCTTGTAGTACTGTTAGGCGATGGGCTTGCAACCTGTCACTAATACACTGGTAAACATCTTAGCCTAATTGTGCAAAATGTGGTTACAGAATTATCAAAAAGTTTTTATTTTTGTTGGAAATTCTGTATTTCTGCCTACCCCACTCAGGGAATAAAGGCATGAGTTTATGTATGTATGTAACAAAATAATTTAATACCGTTTATGAGCGTTCGCTACGACCACTTTGGCATATACACAAATTATCAGGGTCGCGTCGGGCACCCTTCGGGTACGGAACGCTAAAAATAACTGAATGAATTATGTTTTCTAAGATAATATCATATCAGATTAAACGAGTTACAACACGGCTTGCAACTGGGTCACACATAATAATCCCACGTGGGAATCCCAACATATATAACAACTTAATTGCGTATAAATCTAATATTGACCGTCTACTCTAAAAAAACATAACTCACCCATCTACTGCATCAGATTACCTACCTTGTTGAACAGAAGATAAAGTTTAAATTTAAAGCTGTATGTGTTTCGAATATGTCGTTGAGTATGTAAGCTGATATGTGTAAACAAAGCTTCGAGCCCACATTGCAAGCGTCGGTGTTAAGGGAAGTTATTCTCTTGGGCAACTCGGTGTCGGCGAATTCAACAACGAGTATAACTTGACCTGTCAGCGAGTGTAAACTACACGCTTACACGTGTCTATAATATTGGTAATTCGACGGTAATCTTGACTCAAATGAAAAAGAAGGTAATTTTTTATTAAGTAGATACTTTTTCTGTAGATGTTACTCATAGTTTTATCCTAACGTAACCTACTTAGAGCAATAACAGTAAGCGTTTATAAAGTTTACTTATCATTTATTTGGTCGAATTTCATTTACTAGTATTATTTAACATTGTTTTACTTACCTGGATTGTTATGAAACAAACCTAACTTACTAAGTTCTGTAGATATAAAATTGTTTTAGGATCGGAAAAAAAATAGCTTATGTATTTTTTGACAAATGAATCAGTTAGAAAACTAAACTTAAGGATAGCATACCACCAAGTGATAGCTCCAGTCCATCGGCCGCTCAAGTTCAGCGTCGATTAACCTGTAAGTATAATAACGTGTGTTAATAGTTAATACTCGTAATGAGTTATTTTGATTGGGAGCATGCGTTGTGGCGGGATCGATTGGGCGAGGTCAGTCCTTGATGTTTGTAGTTCCATTCAGATGAGAGTACTTCTGTACGTTAATCTGTTACCTACATACATACATAGATAAACTCACGCCTTTATTCCCAGAGTGGGGTAGGCAGAGCTACAGAATTTCCAACAACTATAAAAACTTGTTGAGAATTCTGTAGCTTCTGCCCGCGACTCTGTCCGCGTGGAACTCGTTTATATCGTAGCTCCATACAAGTTTTCACCCTCTATTTCGCCCCTTTAATGGATGAATTTTGGGAAACAAACTACCCTATGTCCTTACCTAGGATTCAAAAAACCTTTCGATGAAAGAAGTTCCGGATACGTTACTGTACTAGGAGTTACATACAAAACTTTAGCTTTATTAACCCCCGACACAAAAAAAGAAGGGTGTTATAAGTTTGATGAGTAAGTGTGTGTGTGTGTGTGTCTGTGTGTCTGTTTGTGCCACCGTAGCTCTGAAACGGATGAAACGATTTGGATGCGGGGTTTTTTTTTTAAATCACTTATTTTCGCGTTCAAGGTAACTAGCGAATTTATTTAAAAACGGTGCAAAATCGTAAGCATGACACGGCAATACGGTCCATTCAACAAATTTCCATTCAAAATTCATTCAAAAACATTCAAAATAAATAAATAAAATAATGAGATATCAGCTCTGAAAGTAGGTCACCGTTAAATCCCAAAAAGCTCAATATCTCAAAAACGGCTGAATTGATTTTGATAAAACTAACACACACGTCTAAAAACCACCGCTAGAAAGCATGTTTTCAAATTAAAAAAAAACGAATTCAAATTAGTCCGTCCGTTTAAGAGCTACGGTGCCAGAGACAGACAAACAACACACACACTTTTTTGCGTCGGGGGTTAATGACTATCCAAAAGACGTTAAAGGGCTCCATACACTGTTAATTTTATTGTAAATCTCGTACAGTCAAGGAACTTAATTCCTAATCCACTTTGGACAATGGCATAGTGGCGTACCTAATCAATCAAAACGTAAGAGACATCTTATGATTTTATTTACAGTGTCACTTCGACATAGTCCAAAGTGGACTAGGTACTAAATTCCGTGACTGTACGAGCCGCTGGCAAACGCATGCCAGTAACTGGCACCACATAGTCACATAGTGCGAGTGACTAAACACACTAATTACACGCTGCACCGAGTAACCTAGATATTACCATGCAGTTTATACGCTAATTGTTGGCTGTGTAGTAAAATGCAATGGAAATTCATGACAAATTGGACAAAGCGCTACAGGTAAATCGCAAAGCTTTACGGTATTTGCGTGTACTGGTAACGCCAACACGACAAAGATTCAAAAACAAAATGGCCGCGCACACGTCACGGGTCTTGTCTGACGTCTATGTGTACAAGTGTCACACACGAGTCCAGATGCAATGGAAAAGCGATTTAGGTGTAATGGGAACAATTGTACGGAATTCCTTTGATTCATTCGGCCGTTTTCGGACTCGATTTTGAGAATATTTACATCAAAGACTTGTTACTGATCAAGCTACTTTGAACCTTACTGTTTTATTGATAACGTCGTTGATCTATTTAAGATGTTTTTGGTATAATAATAAAGTTAGCTATTAAATCGTTGTGGTTTTAGACATAATAGAACGTTAGTTGAGATCTAGATGTAATGTATCAAATAAATAGTTTGAATAAAAGCGTAATATTTATTTTTTAATGGGTTTAGCGAAAATGGCGCAGGTAGGGTGACGGCACCAATGATGGACACTTTAAGCTGACAGGCAAGAGTAATGGACACTTCAATCTTAATTAAAATTTCAGTTGATCCTAAATTGATTGTTGCAAAATAAAAATAAAAACTTATCTTCTGTAAAATAAGAATCAAGTGTCCATCATTGGTCCTTGTCCATTAATGGCTCCGTTACCCTATACGAGTATATTCTGCCTCGGTCCGTATCTTTCTAATATCGAAGAGAGGGAATATAAAAAAAGATACCCTTATATCGGACATCGGAATTGAACCCTGTAGAAATAGTAACTAGAGCCAGTTCGTCATAGAGCAGGGGTGTGATTCTCTCAAGAAGCAAAGATGAACGAATGAACGAGTGATGTCCAAGCGGCGAGATTAAGTAGTCCCGTCAAAGCGAACAAGACACATTGTAGCGCGTGCATTTTCAATTTAGCAGCATGGTTCCTGCCAATGGGTCGAAAGTATAAGGCTGCTTAATTGAAAATGCACACGCTAAAATGTGTTTTGTTCGCTCTGGCGGGACTACTTAGACTCGCCGCTTGGACATCACTCGTCTGTCCGTCCGACCGTCGTTGGTTAGAAAATCACTACCCAGGACGCTCCGACAGACAATCCCAGCCGAGCCTGCGAGCGCGATGAGACCAATTATTGAAACACGCCACACGGTCGAAAATAGGGGCTACGGGAGCCAGATTATAAAACTTGCCAGTGCTTGATTAAAAATGCATTTCATAGTGTACCAAATTTTTTGACTTTTTAACCGACTTTAATAGTAAATTGTTAACCAAGAGATGAAAGTGATCAATTGCTGCCTGAGATATATAGGCTGCACGAGCGATAGCGAGTGCGCCTATAGTTCCAGGGTGCCAAGTAAAAAAGGTTAACTATAACATTGTTGAGAAAAAAAATATAACGTCAAATACTAGGAGTGTAAGTTCCGCTACACACCTCCTAATTACCGCTGCGCACCTGGTACTTTAAAAACATAATGCAATGAACTAAACTAAACTAAACAACCCGCTTCTAAGATAATGGCCTATTTTCAGAGTATGAGACATCAATTCTTCGGGATCTTTTGATGAGCAGTCGTGTTCATAAATATGTGTGCACTTTAGTACCTTATCTATTTAATGTCATGTCTAAACTGTCATTATATGAATTGTCACAACGATTAAAGGGACAAGGGACTAAGTGTATAAATGTGAACTCGACTACAGTCGACATCAAAGATATGTATAATTTTTGTTACCTTATTACATTTATTAAGGTATATAAACACGTCTTTGACATCGACTGTTCCTTGATCGATTACTTCAAAGACCGCAGTTTTGTTTTGTTTGAAGGGACATACCTACTTTCTAGTTGGTCAAATTGTCAACACGTCAAGATCTGATGATGGGATCCAGAGTCTATCTCCGGGTTTTGGAGCCTATTCAATTCACACAAACAAACAAACAATCAAATCTTTCCTCTTTATAATATTAGTGTAGATTACTGTAGATTAGTGTAGACGACGGAAAACTTTGTGCATTTTAATTCAAACGGGAGTTATTAATAATGTTTGTCCGTTGATGTCGACGTCAACTTAACAGATGACTATAATCATCGATCAGGCTATAGTCATTACGGCCGACAAGGATAGCGCCAGTAATAGTACCCAGCCACTGTCAGATCGGATTCCTCAACTGTAATTTATTTACTATACTGGTTTTTTTCCTTGTATAAATCGGACATGACAACGGCTTAAGTTTATGATTTGTTTGTTTATACGTTCTCTCGTTTAGTGGATATATCATTAAGGGCCTGTTTTACAATCGACAACTAAAGGATATTTGACGGATAAGTTTAGTTTTAGCGGTTAAGGGCTAAACTTATCCGTCAAATATCCTTTAGTTGTCGATTGTGAAACAGGCGGTAAGTCTCTCAATTTTGTACAGCAATGGATAGGGTTTTTAAAGAATATTCATTTTTAAATGTTTTTAGCGTCCTTCGTGAAGATCTTTGGAGAAGGCTTATCATCCAGCAGTAGACATCTTTCTGTTAATAATGATGTTGATAAATAAATGAAAAAATATAAGGGGACACTCACGCAAATTGGCCCAGTTCAAAACTGAGATCTTGTCTTGTACTATGGGTACGAGACAACGATTAACATACTTGTATAGAGGAATGCACACTTAAATAAATAGAAAACATCCAAAACTCAGGAACATGTACCAGCGCTCACCAGTGACCGTACTTTTTCGAGCATTTTTGGTGCGATGACGTCAAATGACACACGACAGCGACCTAGGGTTGCCGACGTGTATAATATTATTGACGCTTAAAATTAAAAAAAAAACACGTACTTATAATTGTGTATAACATTTATTACATACCTACTGTAACGCTGACGATTTATTTTCGTAATTTTGATGACATTTATTGCAACTGCGTTACATTTTCTTATTATAGTAAATTGACCTTTCATTTCATTTTGCATGTTGGGTTAGGCTTTACATGTTCTGAGAATGTTTTTTGTGTTTCTGATTTGTTAAAAACGCTATTATATTTTTATTTTTTATTTTATTAGCACTGCAGCGGAAATGATAGAAAAAGTACGACCACTGCTCATCCATCACACAAGGTTTGAACCCAGGAATGCTAGTTTTGTGAGCAAGTTACTGTCAACTAAGCTAAAGTAATCTGTCATCATTAATAAGAATCTCGTTGTTCCAAGAGAATACGAAACTCCATAAATAAACCTTGAGCCCACTTGCATTCATCAGTAGTTATGTGTTTTTCCATATATCACAATAGACCTCCGTGATAATAATATTCAGTAATAGATTTCCGTGGGTGTAAAGAAACAACAGGTCTGTATAAAGAAACAACTTTTAAATTCAAATTCTAAATAAATATTAACAAGGCTATATTTATATTGGTCGCTGATGCTCCATAACAAAAACATTTTTCACTTCTCATGCTCGTAAAGTCCTTCTTTATGCTGGGTATAGGCTGCATAAAATCGCATTTTATGCACTAGTGCATAAATGGTTGTCGTCATCTAGACTAAGACAATTAAACCCTACAGCCAGACAGACGAGGTGACTGCATTAAATAAACTTGTTATTTGAATAAATTTACTTTAATTTTATTTATTTTATTTATATTTGCATCGTAGTATCTAACAAAAAATAAATTTAAAACTATTAAAAACAAGCATTATTAACAAGAACATTAAAAAATCAACGTAGGTATAAACTTGGCAGTATTGCGTTCGACCTAAGTCAAAAATCGCAAAAAGAAAATAAAAATTTTTTTACAGAAATACAGTGGCGGGAAAGAGGTTTTGGACTATTAATTAGTTATTTTCTCGGCAAAACTTGTTGCGTTATGGAATTTAATTAAAATGTCGTCTAGTGAAGAGGAAATAATGCTCACACCTAACACACTCATGGAAAAAAATGCAAAAGAACTTATTGAACAGACATTGCCGCCTAAATCCATACTGTAAATATGCCCGGAAAAAACCATAACATGTCATACTCGTATACCTAATATACAGAATTGTTCAAAGTTATATTTTAATTGAAGTTTTTTTACATTATCACTGTTTTATTTCCTCGTAATCGAAGTGAAAAGCAGAGTGTGTATAACTCGGTCTTAAAACCCATTTTATCCTCGACTTAATTATCCAACCTCGCCTGCCGGCTCGGTTGGATACCATAAGTCTCGGAAAAAATGGCTTGTTTTATGACCTTGTTGTACAATCTACTATTTTTGTGCTTTGTCTTGTTATTATAACTGTGACGGTTACACTGTGTTATGTGTTTCAATGATTTTTCATCACACTTGCTCGTAAATAGTGTCCTAACATGCTAGAAAAATCGACCGTAAATCCAAAATAATACCCGCGTGCCTTTTTTTACCATTACGTTACTTAAGTGCGTAATAGCTTTTTTTTTAAATATTATACGTGGACTCAAACTATCACAATACGTCAGGACCCCAATTCTTGTGCCATTCGATATGAAGTTTCGTTCGAGATGAAATGTCAGTTGAATACTATTTCCTAACAATCTCGCATAATAAACTATTGATCTCATATGTCACTAGAATCGGACTCCGAACACGTTTGACATTATCTGTGGTAAGTCACAGACAATGATGTAGTCTGCCGCTAATAAGTTAAAAATATGATCTTTTGTCTGATTTTATTTCATTTCCTCGCAATTGTGATGAAAAACATTGTATGTTACACGGGTGGTAAAGGAAATACAAAGCTCGAGTCATTAAAGCCCTCAGCCTACGGCTTCGGGCTTCTAACAGACTCTCGTTTGTAATTCTTTCTTTACCACCCTTAATACACAATGTACTATAGTCTCATTGTAGTTTTAATTTTAAATAGACACTTCACAAACAAGCGAATTTGCCTTCGCTTAACGGGCGGTTGGGCGACTGGTTACTTTTTAAGGACAGAGTGAAATCTAACTTCTTGATAAGAATGTCGGTAGCAATAGACATAAGATTGCTTTTTGACTGGTTTTCTACCCTTACCTAAGCAAGAGGCAGTCAGCTGTAAAAAAAATAGGGAACATTTGAGTAGCCCGTTGCCAGTCTGCTTAGGAGTACCCCAGGGCAGTTTACTTAGCCCTACGTTGTTTGTTGTATACATCAACAACTTACTCCAGATTTCTCTTCCAAGCTTCGATATTATTTGCTATGTTGCTCTATGTTAACCGACTTACAGGGTTCTAAGATACAGGTTTAGTCCACGGGATATTCTTTAATCAATTAAGGAGGCCTTATGTAATTTACCTGTGTTATACAAATAAACGATTTTGATTTGATTTGATTTGAGGATGGGCGAATCAGCCTATGTGAAAAATAACAAGCTATATTTCGCCGGGTAGATTATTGTAATTTATTTAATTTATATTTCCAAATGTTGAAACGTTATCGCCACATAAAGATAGTGAAAGTCAAAACATAAATACCTTCTTATGACATTCTAGTACGGCCATTATTCTTTTTTTAAAGTTATTTGAGATTTCCTGCCATAAACAGTAGAGAATATAGAAATACCCTTCCTACAGGATATCGCTTGCTATTGCTATTGGTTCCTAGACTCGGTTCAGCAGTTTGCATAAAGGTTATCTTCTAGCGCAAATTAAGAATATAATTGAATATAATAGAATAGAATGGAACGGAACAAAACAGAAGAGAAATAAAATTGTCGTCAAAAATACCAACATACGAGTACTACCCATTCCCCATCCCTGGGCAAAGAAGGCACCTTTGTCATTTGTGTGGTCGTGGCTATTGCTTCCGTACGTACAAATTACAAGACTTCTTCTCAATCCATCAGTCAGTCATCAGCCAGCCAGCCAGTGCCAGTGCCGTTGGTTATTTACACGTAATTTTGCTTTAAGTAAATCAATCAAAATTGACAAATATAATGCGCATCATAGTTTAGTATGCCACGGCGTGACGTCACGCGAGATTTCAACGCACTTTATCTATGTATTTTTTGTTTAATTGATAATAGTAGTTTATGCAATAGTTGTATAAGAGAGGTCAAAAAAGATAAGTGGCGTGCGTTACTTATCTGAGACTAATTTAAAGCGGAAACATTAAAATAATTTCGTCGAATTCCGTTCAAGTCCGTTTAGCCGTTGATGCATTGAGAGACAAACGGTTTAAAATCTTTACAAACTATTTTTTCAAATTTATAATATTTTATCTATGGCGCCATTTACAATGGTCTTACAGAATAATGAGGAAGTGTTTAACATGTAGCGTATGAGCCTGTAACGCTACAGCTTTACCAAGTAAATAAAGATAATAATCAAAGTTATACACAGTTAAACGTAAACAAATATAAATGTAATTACACATTTTATTACTTACCTCTGATTTTCAGTGTTTAAAATACCTTTTTTTTTTTTTTTTTTTTGTCGCTGGGGAAATGCTTTTACGCATACCACCCAGGTCCAGGGGGGGCCTGGGATGGTTATGCGGGACTCACCAGCCGAGAACGGCCAGAATACCCACTAAAACCCCAGCGGTAAACCATCTGCGTCCTTCGGGGAGGTGCCACAGCCGAATGCGCTCGTTCGTGATCGTGTTTAAAGTACCTAACCTAACCTAACCTAACCTAACCTGAGCGTAGTCTATAAAAAACCGGTCAAGTGTAAGTTGGACATGCGCACTGTGGGCTCCATATTTAAGAGTTTTTTTTTATAGCATAGAGAAGACAAACTAGCACACAGGCTACCTGATGGTAAGTGGAAACCACAAATTAAAATACTCATTTAGTTATTTCTACTTTCATTTTTTTGGCAATGGCCACCATCCATGGCAAATTTCAAGTTGATAGCCTTTGTAGTTGCTGAGAAAACTTGCTCTGATATACAGACAGACAGACAACTAAGTCCCATTTCGGTTTTTTTCTTATCTTACCCTTTTGGATACATTTCGACGCTTTAGGATCTTTTGTGCAATTACCCTCTTACACACTCAGCTGTTCAAATGTGCACGTTTCCTCACATTTTTCTTTCACCGTAAGACTATCGGATAATGCACTTAATTTATAAAAACCCATTGGTTCATGGTGACCGCAAGGGTTCGAACTCGGTACCTTACGATCACGAGTCGACCCCTAAGCCACTAGGCCACCGACGATCTCAGGGTAGTGATTTTGTAAACAACGCCGGTCGAGTGATACCAAGCGGCGAGATTAAGTAGTCCCGTCAGTGCGAACAAAACACATTGTAGCGCGTGCATTTTCAATTTAGCAGCACGATAGGTCGATCGTATAAGGCTGCTTAATTGAAAATGCACGCGCTACAATGTGTTTTGTTCGCACTGACGGGACTACTTAATCTCGCCGCTTGGTATCACTCGACAGTCCGCACGACCGGCGTTGTTTACAGAATCACTACCCAGCACGTGGGTTTAGCGCCACGCGCTTCTGTCAAGTCTGCACGAAAATCAATATCTTGATTAGATATAGATTCGTTATGGAGCTGTCAGTCTATATCTAATCAAACTAAGAGCTACTGCACGTTATACTGTAAGATCCGAATAGGAAACGACCTTCACCGATAAAAAGTATTCTATATCAAATTTAATATGTTACTCCTTAGTAAAAAGGGCGTATGTCTCATAGAACCGCCTATTTATAAGTAACTTTATTTCTTAACGTAGGGGATAAAATTAGCTTTGACTATCAAATTGCACATAGGCACGTTTTTTTTATTTAAAAGGGCAAAATAAGTTGGCTGGAAATTCTCAGTCTAATAATAGACTAATAATTATCATTATTATTATTTTTTATTTTTTAAATTGCAATTGCTTGTTTTGTATACTAATTACATACCTACTATTTCAAAGTATAGAATATGCAAATTTTAGGTTTGGTGCACATTACTAGTACTAACTTGACAGATTAATACCTAACTACCCAATAGTTATGATGGGAAAAAAATAGTCAACCTAACGAAGGCTTCATACTATCGATTGGTATGTAATTTGTCTGTTAAACAAGCAATTGCATTTTTTTTCGTACGTCGTTTGATTCACGCGCACAGTAAGGTCAATCGGGGCTATTGTGACAGAGGGGTAAATGCATCTCTTAATATTTTCAATAGAATTTAAGGTTTTAAAACTATTTATCATTTATTAAGGTTCTTAAACTACCGTCAACTGGGGTTACTTTGATTTACGGGGTAACATTGCCCACCCCAAAAACTAGTTTTAATATTCAATTATTCTATTAAATGTTTCATCAGGAGCAAGCTACTTATACAGTTATACAATTATTTAAATAATTTAAGAAGATTACCACTAAAATTGTTATCGTTTTAAGGGTGAGCAATGTTACCCCGTAAATCAAAATAACCCCAGTTAACCGGTACTATAAAATGACGGCAAAATAGATTTAAGACGTTGAATTTCCTTATTATCGCTTTAATCTTCTAACCGTTCAGGTTGATGTTACAATAACCGAATGACTTCATGAAATAAGACTAGGGTAAAGTCGCCAGAGACCTGTTAGTCGGCCTCTGCCTATACTTTGTATGAGTGGGAAGAGTACGATAGATATATTCTTCACTCTTCGCACTCATATAAGGTCGACTACTAGTCACTGGCTGATCTCTGGTGACTTTACCCTACTATGCAAGCCTATGACGCACGCGCAGCATTTTGCAAATGGTTTAAAAATGTGATAATTGCGTGCGTTAACGAGCTATGATAAGGGAATTTGTTAACCGCTGAGTCATTTTAAAAATACTTTTGCAAATTCTATTTTATGCAAGTACCAGTGTGCGTAAATGTACAGTCAACCAATTTGATTCCTAGGCCACTATGGACTTTGTCAACGTAACGTTGTAAACCAAATCATAGGGAGTCTCTTACGTTTTGGTTGACAACGTCACTTTAACATAGTCCAAAGTGGCCTAGAAATTAAATTGGTTGACTGTACATATGTATTTATTAATAGTATTATTAACTTTTTTGTATGTCGTTTATCGCTGTGTTACTACCGTTTTTCGTGATACAAACTAACCTACAACAATGGTGGCAGAGTTAAACAAAGTACATTCTCCAAAAATTCCATACTAAATGTATGAAAGTCTTAAATCTCCGACGCTCCATAGGGTGTAAACTAAGTTTTTTTTAAATAACCGCGTCCGAAGCGGTCTATATACGATAAAAAGATCAAATGACACAGAGTTACGCCAGCCCCCTAATTCACCATCCTGACAATGACGGGTGACAGGTGACATTACAGTGTACATTGCGCAGATTATTATGAAACCCAGAGATGTATCTGCGTATTAACTTTGCAATGTTGCAATTTGATATCGAATTGTCACCTGTCAACTGTCATTGTTAGGATGGTGGAATAGGGGGCTGGTAGATGGATAGGGGAATACCTTAAAATTCCGAATGACTTTTTTCCAAATATTATTTTGTCCGAAATTTCATTTTGCCGAATGCTATGTTATGCTGGAGGTATTTTTAGATTAAATTCATAATTTAGTTGTCATACGTATGTTAGGTTAGGTTTGATTTATAAGTGTCAGCAAAATGATAAGTCTTCTATCAAAATATTGTGTTCGGAATTACGAAATTACGGAATTTTGATCAATTTAAAATGATGACCCTTCGGAATTATATAGTGTACCCAGATGGATATGGACACAAAGGTTCTAAAAACCAATGTTATAAATAGAGTATAGTTTTGCGTGTTTCAAAAAGCAACAAAATTATTAGACAAATATGAATTGTACCGTGAATATATAATATTGCCGGTAGCTCAGTAACCCGCGGCCCGCCTGCGCCGGCGCTTGTGTCAAAGATCGTTATTACAATGTCTGTGCTCCGGCAGATCATTTGCACTTTTATTAGTAAGTCTGTTTTTGTAACCTCCTACTGAAGAAGAGGGATGTAATACGTTCACGTGTGTGTATTGTGTCTGGCTGTGTGATTATAGCTCCTAAACAAATGGACCGATGAAAAATGATCTTTTTTTTTTAAAGTAAGTTAGTTTTTGCAAGAAAAATATTGGGACTTTTGAAGAGATATCAGCTATGAAAGTAGTGAGTGTGTGTTAACTTGTTTGCTAGTTTTGTCAACTTCTGCAGGGCTAGCACAAGTGGCCAGCGAGTTGTTGATCGCGCGGGTCTCCTTTTCTATCTAGTCTGTAACGATAGAGACAATGAACGACCAGCGGGAAAATAAAACTTACTGTACTTTTGCCGAAGCGCCCTAACTTTGATTGGATCATGGGAAAAAAACACAATGGTGAAATTGGAGAAGTTGACAGTCATTGTTCATTTTTATAGGTCTACCATCGTTTTTTCTCGCGAAGTACGCTGAACCTGTGTTGTGTGTGTGAGCAGTGTATGTCTATGTGCGCGTGCGTGTTTGTGTGTGTCATCCGATTTCGGCGAGTGAGGTGTCTTGTCTTAGATTAGCAATACTCGTGAAATTAATATTTTTTTGGTTGGTGTCTCTTTGTGTAGGTACTCAAAAAACAACCATAACGGAGTTTACCACTTTGGAATTTTGTTAACGAATTTAATTAAGAGGTGTTTCAGTAAATAACCACAGATAAAGATCAAAGATTTAACACTCTGCCTATCGGCGAGCAAACATTGATAAGAAGAACTAAACAAGCTGCATCCTTAGAGCTGTATCTCGTATTTTAAACGCAGGCATTAATAGATATGACGTTCGACGGCCTTGCTATGACATTGACATATTGCATTACCTGCTCAGATTCGCATATTGAACTTTATATCCTGCTACATGCTACTAATCCTACTCATATTATAAATGTTAAAGTTTTTGTGTCAGTTTGTTACTCGGCGCTGCAACGGCTGGAACGTATTTGGATGAAATTTGGAATGGATATAGCTTAGGCTGCCGACAAACAAGCTATATTTGTTGTACAAAAAAGGGCCATTCGTTCTATTTACAACTTAAATTCCCGTGACTCCTTAAGAGAACTTTAAAAAAAAAATTATATCTGGGTAGTGATTCTGTAAACAACGCCGGTCGTACGAACTGTCGAGTGATATCCAAGCGGCGAGATTAAGTAGTCCCGTCAGTGAGAACAAAACACATTGTAGCGCATGCATTTTCAATTTAGCAGCACGATGGGTCGAACGTATAAGGCTGCTTAGTTGAAAATGCATTTTTTTATCTTATACTTTGGATTAACAGTCTACCTACTTTTCATCCCGCAAAATTTAAAAGCTTTTGATGGTATACCGATATGTAAAAAGCTCTATTATTAATTATTTCTATAATTATAAATGCGTAAGTTCGTGTGTGTATGTGTTAGATTGTTACTCCTTCAAGCTGCAACAGCTAAACAGATTTGGATAATATTTATTACTTTTCATTCCAAAAGAATCGAAATTCCCGCTGGAATCACTATAATCGAAATTCCCTGAAAGGTGTCTGAATACCTAATTGTACGTGGACGAAGTCACGGGCAGAAGCTATGTTATCACAATTCTCTCGCGTGTAGATAATTAAAGGCTGAATAATCGCCTGCTTATTTATTTATGGTGCTTGTACAGAGCGCTAGTGGCTGGAGCAAGTCTTCGAATCCTATTAAGATTATGTAGTTAAAAAAATCCATTCAAAACGCGATAACGTTTTACTCCTCTGAAACCTAACTATTTCTACGTTTTTTTATGTCTTGTAGATATTTTGAAAAATTATGACACTGTCACTTGTCACTAATACGCTGGTAAACAAGCCTAACCTAGCCTACTTGTGCAAAATGTGGTTACAGAATTATCAACAAGTTTTTAGAGTTGTTGGTAATTCTGTAGCTCTGCCTACTCCACTATAGGAATGAAGGCGTGAGTTTATGTATGTATGTAAACACTTTATTGTACAAAAAACAGAAAATCAAATACAATATTTACAGAATTAGAATGTCATAGTAAACTTCAAACGGAACATCAAATTATACGCATGACAATGATAATGACATTCACAATGACAAGGTTCTAAATATGCTCAATTTTTTTATTGCGTGATGTACACGTGCAAGCAGCATATTGAGGCGCTTGCGCAGGTTTCATGCATCGCATAGAGTGCGGATCACTTCGTTTACCCGAATTTCATTTGCCATAATTGTGTCACTTGCCATAATGTTAATTTGGCATTTTTTTCTGAAACTGTAAACCTTTCGGGTAATTTTTACATGCCATCGTATAGAGCCCAATAGGTTAGGTTTGTTTTATAACAATTCTGAATAGTTCACGATTTCAGAAAAAATGCCTTTATGGCGAACGAATATTATGGCAAGTGATAGAATTATGGCAAATAACTTTCGGGCAAACGACAGAGAACCTATAGAGTGCTTAACAAGCACCATTATCTATACTAATCCTGAACCTAATCGACTGACGAATAAATCGTATCAAATACATAATTTACTTATCTACTTACTGAGGTAACTACAATTACGAGTTTGATGCCATGATTTATAACGATGGACTTGTTCGCGATCTGAATGATTACAAAAACACAAGTCGTTTACTCTTATCAGAAATCTATAAAGACTGCTTCTTCTGTGAAAAAAATTGGCAAGTTTTGAATACGCGGGACGTATGTTAAGATACTGTTACAAATGCTCATTACTAGCACGAAAGCATGCTACTAGCGTGTGTGTTTAGGACATGCTACTATTAAGTATGCTTTTTAGTGGCATGCTAGATAATAGTGGAGGGGTGGAAGCGGAAAAGCAGGTGTGAACACATTTGCTTAATGAGCATGCTAATATCGATACTGTTTGCAAGGTGCACGCGCGTGTTTGACTTCTTATTCCTTTCTTTCCTCTTTCTAGCGGAGAGAAGTTTTTGGAAGTTTTTCCATGAAAGATAACATGCGATACGAATGGCATGTATATTGGAATGTTTGCTTTAACACCCGTATTTATAGTCAAGAAAAGTAATTACTTGAGTAAAAGTAATGACTAAAGTAACGATTTTTATATGACTTTTGACACTACTAATACTCAAGTAATTACTTTTCTTGACTATAAATACGGGTGTAAGCATGCTTATTCAGGAGCATACTCAAGACTTGCATGCTTATCGTTAGCAAATGTAAGCAGTTCATAAGCATGCTCATATGAAGCATACTGTAACAGTACCTTTATGATGTTTTATCAGCCATTATTTATTTATTTTTGAGATTTTTTATAAGTAGGTAAAGAAACGATTAATTAAAAACGATTTATTCATTCGTGAAATTAGATATTTTGTATGGAATAATAAATTAAGTGTTTTGGAAACTTTTGCGACACATTAATCACCACTGCGTTAATTTGGTTTGTTGACCTTGACGTATGTTAAAAATATTAACAAAAACCCGATAATGTTTTGGCAAACATTAGGAATACAAAATGTCTTAAATATAAATCAAACGTGTCCGAACGATTAATTCTTCTATTTTCATACGATGCCGATTTATATCATAATTTTAAATGGTATTTTTTGTGCAAGTGCGGAAAGTATCTCATTTTACACGAGTCCCGAGGTATCTTGGCCCGAGCCGGGATTTTATTCTTTTAAAAACGGCATTCGGTCGGTCGAACGAGTGAACGCGCCACACGCGAGTTTAAGTAGGCCCATCAGAGCGTACAAAACACATTTAGCGCGTGCATTCTCAATTAAGTAGCAGCACTTCTGTCGATAAGATCGAATGTATAAGGCTGTTTTAAGAGAACACTCCTGGGGTGTGATTCTGTAAATAAGCAAAGGTGAACGAATGCACGAGTGATACCAAGCGGCGAGATTAAGTAGTCCCGTCAGTGCGAACAAAACACATTGTAGCGCGTGCATTTTCAATTTAGCAGCACGATAGGTCGAACGTATAAGGCTGCTTAATTGAAAATGCACGCGCTACAATGTATTTTGTTCGCACTGACGGGACTACTTAATCTCGCCGCTTGGTATCACTCGTGCATTCGTTCACCTTTGCTTATTTACAGAATCACACCCCTGCACTGCAAGTGAGGGACAAGGCTCGGGCCGCGTGAAGATGACAGCTCCCCACGATTATCAAACGACGAATTTAATACATTCGCGTATAATTTCAATGAAACAAAAATAAAACAGCAATTAAATAATCGTTTTTACTTCATTCTTAGCCTGATAAAACATCACAGGGAAAATTGAGCAATTAAGCGCAAAAAGGTAATGAAAAATGCTTTGTACTCTTTATTTGAAATGATTTTTCAAAGTCAAAGTCAAAGTCAAATTTATTTATTTGCGTAAAATGTGGTACCTAATCTGGTTAAATATTATATGTTTGTAGTCCCACACATTTTGCCAACAACTGGCATGCAAACAGGAGACAAGATGCGTCACTAGGCTGGACATGCTCTTAAATACTAATATATAAAACCAACTTATTAAAATCTTATTCATTTAGATTGCCAATATAACTAATGGTACTACCAATATTTCATAAACAAACTAAAGTAACATCACTAACAATCATTTCACTTCACACCAGTAGATAAACTATAAACACACATCAATGTCACAGTCTAAAGCTTAAAATACTCAAAATATTCATTCATAGAATAAAAACATTTTTAATACTGTTTACGTAAATCTGGGGCTATAGCCAAGAGGCAAAAGCTACTAACGTTTTTCACTTGTTTCTAACGCTCAAAATGTATGTGATGTATAATTCACGTGATCAAAATGTCATCCCATACAGTGTGAGCAATAGAAAAGACAAACGTTAGTAGCGTGTGTAAATATTGGCTAAGGCCCCTTTGCAGCAATTCTAAAAATACTTTCTTTAAAACATATTTTGCACACAGTTTTTAATATAATTTTACATAATTTGTCGTTATCACAGAGATTGCATGTAATAAACGATTGAATGCCAACGATAACAGCTGATCGATACTAGAAGTGAATGAAGTATCTACTTGTTTGATTCCTGTCAATTGAAATGAATGAATCTTGTGTTGGTCGGTGACTCGCTTAACTCCAACATTTCCGAACAGAGTATCACTTCAAGTAATACTTCCGGAGTCATCAGACTCAAATGACATTGACATACATAGTGCGTAATATTCGGCAGTCCATGGTCCTGACGGACTTTATTAACAACACGCTGGTGGGTGATGAAAATGGTTTTCTTAAGAGCCGCAGACGGCGGGTTCGAACCGTCGCTGATGGCTCTGGAGACGTAAAATATGAACAAAATTTAATCAACAATTAAACTGTTACACACGAAATACAGTAGTGAGTGAAAATATGCGTCCGCTCGTGAGTTGACAGGAAGAGAGTTATAGTAACCTAAAAACAATGACAGCTACGATTCTATCATAAACTACATTCCCTAGTCTATGATTATTAGGACGGCGACAAACATCCACACATTATTACACAATGATATAAAAAAAAAAAAGTTAATTTGTCGTTAACACACATCTCCCTGGGTGGTTTAGTAGCACAGTCAGGCGACGAAACTACTAATGTTACCACCAGAGATCGGCATATGGGCGTCATTTCACGCAATAATGTGGCCACGACTACAAAAATTTTAAATAAACAAATAAAATTACGTTGATTACTTACTCTAAAAATAAATAAATAATATTACACAGACTTTTTGTGGTTTAGGATCATTAAAGCAAATAAACAAGAATTTTTATAACAGTTCCCTGGTTAGTATATTCCTTTTCACGGTTAAAATAAACTTATGAGGTCAAAGGCTCCTTTCGCAATCCGATGTTAGACTGGTTGACTCTCATTTTGCTGAATGTGTTCTGTTCGCAGTCAGCATCCTAAGCATCAGCATGGGCGTGGTGTACACGTTCCCCTCCTCCACCTACTCGCTGTACGAGGGCCACAACACCACCCTGCATCGGCCGATGACCAAATTCGAGCTGTCTCTGTTCGGCAGCCTCTCGTCTATAGGTATGTAAGTTACCTCCAGCAGTGAACTGAAAACAAAATTTCCAAATGTATCGTTTCATTTGCCAACCCGACTTGTTTTCTGTAACCTTTAATAATTCAGAATTATATAAAAACTAACCTAACCTCACCTGTAGGGTTCTACACAATAATACTGAAATATATCCTGAAATATTTACGGTTACAGAAAAGAAAAAATATAGATTTATTAATTAGATATTACTGAACCTTAATTACCCGAAACCGACGTGCGTGCATGATTCGATGTATGAATGTGATAGAAGCGAAGGAGATTTGTCAAGATCGTAGTAAGTGGAAAGAAGTGGTCTCTGCCTACCCCTCTGGGAAACAGGCGTGATTTAATGTATGTATGTATGTATTACTTAGGCATTACTGAATCTTAAGTACCCAAAACCAATGTGCGCACATGCCTCGATGTATGAATGTGGAAGAAGCGAAGATTTCTCAGGATCGTAGCAAGTGGAAAGAAGTGGTCGCTGCCTACCTACTCCTCTTGGAAAACAGGCGTGATTTAATGTATGTATGTGTATTTAATCAACGACATTTTCGCCCTGTATTGTATGTTGCAGGGGCCCTCATGTATGTATGTGTACATAATCAACGACATTTTCGCCCTGTGTAGTATGTTGCAGGGGCCCTCATGTATGTATGTGTACTTAATGAACGACATTTTCGCCCTGTATTGTATGTTGCAGGGACCCTCACGTATGTATGTGTACTTAATCAACGACATTTTCGCCCTGTATTGTATGTTGCAGGGGCCCTCATGTATGTATGTGTACATAATCAACGACATTTTCGCCCTGTGTAGTATGTTGCAGGGGCCCTCATGTATGTATGTGTACTTAATCAACGACATTTTCGCCCTGTATTGTATGTTGCAGGGGCCCTCACGTATGTATGTGTACTTAATCAACGACATTTTCGCCCTGTATTGTATGTTGCAGGGGCCCTCATGTATGTATGTGTACTTAATCAACGACGTTTTCGCCCTGTATATGTATTGTATGTTGCAGGGGCCCTCATGTATGTATGTGTACTTAATCAACGACGTTTTCGCCCTGTATATGTATTGTATGTTGCAGGGGCCCTCATGTATGTATGTGTACTTAATCAACGACGTTTTCGCCCTGTATATGTATTGTATGTTGCAGGGGCCCTCATGTATGTATGTGTACTTAATCAACGACGTTTTCGCCCTGTATATGTATTGTATGTTGCAGGGGCCCTCATGTATGTATGTGTACTTAATCAACGACGTTTTCGCCCTGTATATGTATTGTATGTTGCAGGGGCCCTCATGTATGTATGTGTACTTAATCAACGACGTTTTCGCCCTGTATATGTATTGTATGTTGCAGGGGCCCTCATGTATGTATGTGTACTTAATCAACGACGTTTTCGCCCTGTATATGTATTGTATGTTGCAGGGGCCCTCATGTATGTATGTGTACTTAATCAACGACGTTTTCGCCCTGTATATGTATTGTATCTTGCAGGGGCCCTCATCAGTACGCCGATTGCGGGCTTTCTCCTCGACATTATCGGGAGGAAAAAATCAGCGATTCTGTTCTCCATGTCGCACGTGGTGAGTGTTATGTCTAAGTTGCTATGACAACGATTTTGACATTTAAGAACTTCTAACGTCATTGCGGTTCCTGCATTCAAGAGTGTTAACCCATAAAGAAAGAAGAAGGGCCTAACTGCTTTTGACCTGTATCAAATTGTCAACGTTACGAGAGCTCTTAGTGACTTGACTGTTAAGGCGGCCAGCTGGCCTATCGCCTAACACACTCGCAATCGCAATAGTTTTAATTTTGAAAATCGAACGCTCGTCTGCATACAAAATGAAAACAATTGTTCGACTTTGAAGTCGACTGCGATTGTGAGTACGTTAGACAATAAGCCTCTGGTTAAAAACAATACGCTTACATGCCAGAAGCAATATGGTTTTACCGAGTAAAATAGAGGAATTGGATAAGAACCACTAAGACATAATAAACTGTTAAACAAAAATTGCATAAACTTCATTCCTCTCATTCTATCGCGGCGATGTCAGTTTCTAGCGGTCACGGTTAATAGTAAATAACGATTATTGAAACATTCATTTGGAGCATTATAACATTTAGTGGTGGTAGGACCGCTCGGATCGCTACCACAGCCTTTTTATCGTTTAACCTACCCACTAGCAGCAACGATTGCAGTGTTATGTTCCGATGAACCCATAAAAAGAACCCATAAAAAATCATTATTCGTATGAAAAGATAAGTTATTCCATTTTTAATTCACCTGAACCATGGACGCAGTCACGTCTCGACACTTTTGTGAGATTTGTCAATTGCAATAGGTACACTAAAATAACTCGTTTGTTATCCTTCACCTTCCTACGACAATCCAAAACATTTCCTACGCTGATAACATCATCATCATTTTTCCCTCGCAACGTCTGCTGGACGTAGGCCTCCCCCGAGGTCTGCCACAAGGCTCAGTACTGCGCCACTGGCATTCATCGGTTTCCCTCAACCTTAGCAACATCTTCGGTCCACCTTATTGGAGGCCTATCCATGCTGCATCTTCCGATATGTGGACTCCACTCAAAAGACTACGAACCCATCGGCCATGTATTCTGCGAGCCATATTAACCAATTGTCTTCACTTTTTCCAGATAGCCTGGTCCATGATCCTCGTGTCCAACCGAGTGGAAGTCCTGCTCGTAGCCATCTCCGTATCTGGTACAGTTATATCTCCGTTCCCTACTTTTAATCTAATGTTTAATCTTATTGTCCATATCGTTATCGAAGTTTCCCGAATCAGTTGATATAGTTACAAGTTCCAACTTCATCCGAAGGACTTTGGTCCTCAGGCGTAACTCCTGCCTGGACGTGGGTCTCTCTTTTATCTTCTCTTCCTAGAATACAAACTGGTATTGACATATTTAACTTTAATTTCTTCATCTTAAGGATTCTATTTACTGTCTTAAGGGGTGAATTCGATCAGGTTATTGAAATTGATATACGTGTATTAATTGGAGATGAAGAATAATAAATGTTTTACTCTTCTTTACTTAGCTAAGTAATTGATTGTTAGCTGCGGAATCAAGTTTCTAATTTACCACATGGGTGAGGTTAAACTTGCAGGCTATGAATAGAAACGTAGATTATCTCCAGCGGGGCTGCGTCTATATCGCGTGTCAAATGTGTATAAAGCATCCGTCACTCTCGCACGTATTTACGTGTCAGAAAATGACAGACGCCTTATTCAATTCAATTTTATCACGCGATAAACGCAGTCATGTTAGGGCCCCAGCTCTTTAGGGTTTTTCGTATTGAGATTTACGTGACATCGTTTATGAGTCGCGTACGCATGCAACCAAGCGTGGCAACGGTGCGGCCTTAACTAAACCAGCTCGATCCGTCTGTTGAGTTAACTTGCAGTAGCTCGCGCGAGGCGTCCTCTGAAGATGAACTACTGATATGTTTACAGTATGCTATAGTCATCTGCGAAACTAATATATACATACATAAACACACGCCTTTATTCCCAGAGTTGGGTATGCAGAGCTACATAAAAAATTACCAACAACTCTAAAACCTTGTTGATAATTCTGTAACCACATTATTATTTTTCGAGCGAAGCGAGTAATGTATAAATATTTCAAATTCCTAACCTATGTACAGTAAACCCGTCCGGACCCTCTGCAATGGCTGGTACCACTAACTTTTTCCATTTGTTGAGTAAATACGAGGGGTAAACTGAAATGATCGGGGATAAGAAAAACCACGTGCAAGGTGTAGCTAAATTGTATGTTATTATTTTACGAAGTACTCTTCGTTCAATTACCTAATTTTTCTATTCGTGCAAACAGTTAACGGTATCGAGAGAAGCCATACTGCCAAATTGAAAATGCACGCGCTAAAAGGTGTTTGGTTCATTCTAACGTGACTACTTAAACTCGCCGCTGCAACATTGACTCGTCCATTCGTCCGATCGCGTTTTTGAAAGAATCGCACCCCTGTATTGTAACATTGCATTCCTAATTAAGGTAGAAGAGAAGCACATCCTGTTCCAAGAAGATGTGTATAACTACTATTCTGGCAATAAATGCTCTTGGTGTTTGTGTTTGTCAGTGTCTTTGATGTTCTGTGTGTGTCAGGTATCGGCGGCGCTGCGTTCCTTGTCGTCCCCATGTACGTCAGCGAGATCTGCCAGGACTCCATCAAGGCTGGGATGACGCTCTTCTCCGCGGTCTTCTACAGCGTCGGCGTGATCGTCTCGTACGCCATCGGCGGCTGGCTGGAGTACTACCCCATGGTTTATGTCTTCCTGGCCATTGCTGCTGGAGAGACTTTGTTGTTGACAATAATGAGAGAGTCACCGTTGTTTTTAATGCTGAAGGAGAGGGATAAGGTAATTTTTTTTTTACTTTTTATTTAATTTAAGGCATATCCACTTAGTGTTATTTTATACACACGTCTTTATATACAACCGGCCACCCTTGCTTCGCTTCGATTTTAACATATGAACAATATGTTTTGTCCAAATTATGAACCTAATTTTTCAAATAAGTTTCATGGTTCCGAAGACTCCTGCGGGATAGATACAAACTTACGAAATTCGCACTCTCTCTTCGTAATCAAAAGAACAGCGCGGTTTAATCACGAGGACGCTCTTGGAGTGGGGCTACCTGGTACCCTTACCATGAGTTACAATTACCGTACTTGCTAGCGAGTCGAATGCTCTATCCCTTGCACTCTATAAGAATACTTGTGGGGTCTGCGAGGGACAGAGCTTCGACTCGCTAGCGAATACGTTAATTGTAACTCATGGTAAGGGTACTGGACAGGTGGCCTTTCAAGACGTATTACTGAATGATTGTAAAGATGTTACGCACTGTTAGATTAAAATAGCAGCATCTGAAAATAAGTAGAAAGAAAATAAGTATAAACAGTATTTTAAAATCAACTTAAATACAACTTCTTGAACCTATGACAAAATTATTTAGCAAGTTATTTTAAGATGTTACTGTTTTGATCCAGCAGCAGAGCGATGAATGACAGGGTGGTGCATGCTATAAAATGAGTAGCAATGTTCACTTTTTTTTTTTATTCGGGTGTTACGCAAATTGTGTGTGTGTGTTCAAAGAAGTCCATAATATAATTTTTCATATAGGTATCCTACAGATAAGATTTTGTAAAATCCTTCGATGTTATTGAGACCAAAAAATATTGTTTGTTCATCTCGATTGGGTTCATTTTACCTAACACAAGATGCCACTATAGTTCCTTACAAATGATAATCCTTTTGAAACCGCAGTCTTAGAAACGTAATTTACGGTACCGTAAAACGGGGTGAGTAGAGACATAACCTAAAATAAGTCATAACTTGTTACAAATAAAAACAAGAATTAAATGGTCAGTAACGTTACGTCTGTTCTAAATAATATCAGTCTTATAATTAGTAACATATGATTCATTTTAGGTTGTGTCCCTAGTCACCCCTTAATCCCTACTGACCCGTGGTACACGTGGGTTTTTTCGCTGTATTTGTGCGTGGGTGAAGTTTTATTTTAAGTACTTTAATGTTTTAATCGCTTACACCCTCACTATCTTTCATTTTTAGGAAGCAGCAAAGTCAATATCTTTTTACAGATCTAGAAAAGCCAGTTCTGCCATAGTATTACAAGAAGTAGAAAAAATCCGGAGAACCATGAACATCAACCCGGATGAAGAAGGTGAGGTCGCGTCACACCACACGACACTAATATTTACTTTGTAACAGTTTAGATATCAGGATTTAAACAATTCAGCAAAAAAAAATCGCTCATTCCCGAAATACCAGAATGTTATAATACCAGATTCTCAATATACATGAATCTCAAAAAATAACATTTAAATTTCGGTATCGTTGATTATGCTTACCTAATATTTCGAAGCTGGTGATTTGGGAATCTGGTAAAGAGAGTAGTCTGGTATTTTAAAATTCTGGTATTTCGGGAATGAGCGAAAAAAATGTATTAATTCATGACAAAAATCTTTTATTACAAAATATTGGCTTATTCCCGCCAAGTCTTTGCAGACATTGCACTTGACGTTATAAGCAGTCGGAAAAAGATATTGATATTAACAGTTGGCCAAGAAAGTGGTCCACCAGTTTTGACAAAAGTTTCTGTGAGATCTAATTATCACTAAGGTCACTGGTCACTGTCATAATATTATTGCAAGGGAAAATCGAACTCGTTGTGTCATGAGGTAGACCACATTTTTGGCTGACTGTGTTTTTTTGTATATTTCAGTATTTCTAAAAAATCTCATAAACTTCCCTTTTCTTTTTCTGTTACTAACTTTCTTTGGTTCATGGTAACAAAATAGGAAAGTTTCATTCAAATGTATCAGGACATTTTGGGAGACATTGTTATTAAGGCTCGGCTTCATTAACCCTACCAACCTGCATTTTTTTTTGCAAAACGGAGTCTTAAATGAAAATGTACAAACTTTTTTAGAAATGCTCATTTATTGAAAATCATTACCAGCACCAGCATTTAGCTCGAGATATTTACTGCTGAAGGATGTATTTGCGCAATCCATTACAACACAAAAATCAAACTATGTGTAATGTTGTGAATATAAAGTAAATTTTTAACGGGTCAATTAATTCTCGAACTATGTTAAATCTGTAATGTTAAATGCCTGTTACGTTAACCTTATTTCACACACACGCACACAGACGCACGCACGCACGCTCGCACACATGCACAATCAGATCTTGCATGCCTCGTTTTATTGTATTTTTTTTTTTTTTTTATTACTCATCTGTAGATAGTGCTGATACAATGAGCTTAAGCTTGTTTCGTTGTGCAAAAAGTACATTGTTTCGTTCATCCAAATCTTAACATGTGCTTACCTCACTCACTGGACGCCCTAGATACAGGCTCAGCCTACTTTAAGGTCCGCTGGATATTACTTTTAAGAAAATTATACCTTTCTGTTAATAAATCAATACTTATTACTTTTTGGTATGGCTTTACTAATGCGCAATCTAAATAATTTTCCAGATGGAGACTTCCCGGAGCGAGCCAAAAAGCTGCCAGTTCTCCAGATAATCAGTACGTAAATAAATCATAGTAAATCTGACGACGCGTCCAGCCTAGTTGGTAGTGACCCTGTCTACGAAACTAGCGATCTCGGGTTCGATTCCCGGTATAGGTATATAATTGAGTGATGAGGGCGAGTGTTTGTTTCTGAGGTTTGTATTGGTCTATGTAGGTAAGTGAATTTATCGTATCTACTCAAAAATATCTGACACGTCTTAATTGTTAGAGGTATAAGAGTACCTACCTACGCATATTTTTGAGCGCAATGTATGATGATTTAATTATAGCTGGTGACTGTATCAACCTGGAGCTTAGTTTAGGTTACCAAACCTATATTGACATCGTGGTCAATTAATGTGAGATTGTCCCCTGATATCTATCTAACTATTCATGTATATGCAAGCGAATTTTTTTCAAAATTATTTGTGAATCTTATTTACGTCTTAGACCGGCGATTCATATGGCTTTTTAGTCAACTCAGGCCCATTTCTATTTTTGCCGCCGTAGTTAACACTCTAGATTGATCAAAATGCCCTATGCTCGTACCTATAACTTGATCCATGTTCTACTAGGTAGGATTGGTTCAATGTACCGTTAAACGGGGTGAGTAGCGACACAACCTAAAATAAGCCATTACTAGATACAAATAAGAACAAACAAATAGACAATAACGCTACGTCTATTGGAAATCATTTCAGTCTCATAATTAATAACATAATATGCTTCATTTTAGATTGTGTCCGTACTCACCCCTTACCCCACCCTCACCCCATTTACGATATATCGAAGATTTCGGTTCTCTGTGTATTTTCTACACTCCATTTTTTCACCAATTCCAGGAAAGTCGTACCCCACCCGCCGCGCCCTCTTCGTGACCCTGGCGCTGGTGACGGCCATGTTCTGCCAGGGGCTCATCGCCATCGAGGTGTACGCGGAGCCTCTGTTCTCCAAAGCCATTCCGACCATGTCCGCGACGGTAGCCAGCGTGCTGTTCTCCATAGTGTGTGTGATAGCCGGGTTTATTGCTGCGTACCTGACTGACGTTACGGGGAGACGGGTAAGTGTTCTTATGTGGTAATTAATCTCTTTAGGTCCTTAAAATGGTGACTATCATCAGGTAGGACTTACATAAAAATAAGCTTTATCATTTCGAGACACATTACAATAATTATGTATCTTACTTTACCCATCTTCAACCTTTTATGCTCTCATCATCTACTTCTCCGTCATCTCCGGCGTGAGTTGCGTACTCCTGGGCTCGCAAACCTTCGTATCCTAGGACTCCGACGTGCTGATAAACATCCTCATCCACCTGTTCGGGCTAACTTGTCCTTCTAGTCCCGTATCATCTACACATTCATCATCTCCGACTTTTACTGCGTGCTCCTAGGTTTCCAAAACCACGATCCATGGGCCCTAAATGTGCTGACTGCCATCTGCAATCATCTCTTTAAGCTCACTTGATTTCAGCCCTCCTTTTTCATCTAGCCTCTCACCATCGACCCTGACTCGTCCTGCATGCTGCTGGACTCACAGACCCACGTGCCCTGAGTCCCTGACATGCTGACTGCCATCTTCAATAATATCTTCAAGCTCACATGCCCTCCTTTCTCTTCTAGCTATAAAGGTATCATCTACTCCTCCTCCAGGCTCGCAGCCTCACGTGTCTCCAACGCGCTGACTGACACCTGTCTCAACCTGTTATGATTAATTTGCCTACAGCCCTCCTTTCTCATCTAGCCTCTCACCATCGACCCTGACTTGTCCTGCATGCTGCTGGACTCACAGACCCACGTGCCCTGAGCCCCTAACGTGGTGACTGCCATCTTCAATAATATCTTCAAGCTCACATGCCTACAGCCCTCCTTTATCGTGTAGCTATAAGGGTATCATCTACTTCTCCAGGCTCGCAGCCTCACGTGTCTTGAGCTTCCAACGTGCTGACTGACACCTGTCTGAATCTGTTCTTATTAATTTGCCTACAGCCCTCCTTTCTCTTCTAGCTATAAGGGTATCATCTACTCCTCCAGTCTCGCAACCTCACGTGTCTTGAGCCTCCAACGCGCTGACTGACACCTGTCTCAATCTGTTCTGATTATTTAACCTACAGCCCCCTTTCTCTTCTAGCTATAAAGGTATCATCTACTCCACCTCCAGGCTCGCAGCCTCACGTGTCTTGAGCCTCCAACGTGCTGACTGACACCTGTCTCAACCTGTTCTGATGAATTTGCTCCTTTCTCTTCCAGCCCCTCATCATCTACTCCTCCATCGGCTCCGGCTTGTGCTGTGTGCTCCTCGGCTCGCAGACCCAAGCGCCCTGGGCCCCCGACGTCCTGACTGCCATATTCATCTACCTCTTTGGGCTCACCTTCCGAGCCGGGGCTGGAACTGTACCTTACGTGCTGTCCACAGAATTATTCTTGCCTGAGGTATGCTTTCACAAAATGATCTGTATTCATCATCATTTTAGGCGAAAGTCGTCCACTGCTGAGCCTCCTCCAAGGAGTAGCACAGCCGGTCTTGCGCCGCTTGCATCTTTATTTTTAGTATGTTGATGTCCAGGTCAATGGTAAATTCTTCACATGCCAATAGATCGCTTTTTTGTTTCAAGAATGATCATCATATTCATTCATTCTTATCAAGTTTAGGCAAATAAGCACTACGTATTCCGACCTTTGATTATTTTCACTTGTACCTGTTATTGGATGTATGAATATTAAATAATTTATTACATAGAATTGTGAAACGTTTTTTATTGCTGCTTAAACAATGATTAAATACTTGACATAACAATGACATTTATTTATTATACACTGCTAAGCTCGGTACTTGGGAGTTTTCACAAAGTCTTTCGAGCGTTACCATCAGCTGGCCTGCGAGCTCGTTAGCTTTCTCGATTCAGTGCTATTCAAAGGGTTAAAGATGCACTAATATTTTGTATATGATGCACTTTCCAAAACAAGTCCCACCACCGCTTTCTGAATCTCAATCTAAATGACATTGTGTTTCCAGGTGAAGAGCCTCATGTCGATGGTGGTGATCGAGTGGGTGTGGTTCTGCAGCTCCGTGGTGCTCTTCATCTTCAACCCGCTCGTCGCCGCCGTCGGCCTCGCCGGCGTCTTCTACATCTTCGCCCTGGTCTGCTTCGCCACGGCGGTGTTCACTTTCTTCTTCCTGCCGGAGACCAAGGGACTGCCTGTTGACTCTATTCAATTATTATTTAGTCAGAAAAAAGTTGAGATTGTTAGACGAACTTAGTTTTTTTAGGAAATAAATTATGTTTTGTATGGTTTTGTGAATGGATGGATTTTACTAATCACATTTCTCTATAAAATATTTAAATACCTTAAAAGAGATCACCAAAAGTGAAATTAAAATTACATTGGCCAAGAAATACACATGATACAAGCACTTTAAACGGCTAATTAGTCCGTTATACACTGTGACTGTGTCATGTAACACGTCGACAATAATAAACTTATTTTTTTATGGCATCGAGTAAACAAACGAGCACACAGGCCACCTGATGGTAAGTGGAAACTGTGACCCATAGACATTCGCAATCACAAGACTGCAATGCAATCCTAAGACTGCAAATGCGTTGCCAACCCTCAGGACTAAGATGAAATGCCTCTATGCTAGTCATTTCACCGGCTGTCTTATCCCCAAACCGGAACACAACAATGCGAACACTGCTGTTTGGCGGTAGGTTAATGGATACACTCCTTGAACTACTTTTATATTGTAAATTGTACAAAAATACAATATTTTTTTGTTTCTTTAACTCTATTTTGCTAGAAAGAGATAGGAAAAAATCTTGAATGTTTTTTCTCAACTGTTTGTAACATGAATCAGCTTTTATTCAAGCTGTGAAAAAAAAATGAATATTCCCTATTATTGGCATAATTTATTTACTCTAACTCATACTGACATAGCTTTATAAGACATTATTCCTTTAAGTTTTGAAATATTTATTATTTTCGTACCCTATTCCACAATTCGCGATCCCCTTTCTACCCAGAAGCGAGTAACTCGGAAACAAAAGCCAATCGAGTACAAATTGACGTCTATAGCTGTCGCCGTTATTCTTCTCCCTCTAACTCATAGCCTTCATACTTGCTAGGATGGGACAGAAGATATGCACGATGACATTCTGAAATTTGAAGTAACTTGTGCTGAATTAATCCGCGCGCTCCGAGTTTTTATTTATTTTTGTTAAGCACTTTGCCTGTTTCCATTTAGGTACAGTGAGCGTAATCCAATGTGTCCACACGTCGGTGTTGCCAGGTTATGCAATGTAGTACGATTTATCAACTAGGGACTTTCACATTGACGCCTGGTTTTGTACGGTCGGCCAAAAAAGTGCTCTACCAGTTTTGACAAAAGTTTCTGTGAGATCTAATTATCGCTGTGGCTATCCAGTGTGGCTATCCAGACCAGACAGTCCACCATATCATCTTCGAGTGTCCTCTCACCAAATTTTGCGGGCAAGCGGCGGAAATTAAGAATCTTTCAACGGATGCAATCGCATACCTTAAATCTAATACATTAAAAATGCTGGAATGTAGCCGAGAGCTAGGTGCAGGCTGAAAACCAGCGCTGTGCGGCTGACCAGCTCGCAGCATATGCTGAGACCTGAGCCTGTTGTCACAGAACAACTATATCTGTAACTGTAGAAACTGTTGTAATGAATTTTTTTTTTATGTGACAATAAATCAGTTTTTTTTTTTTTTTTTTTAAATCTAAGTAGAAAATAAAGCCATACGATAAATAAATAAATTGCTAAGGTTGACACTTGTCATTGTCGTAATATTGCAAGGGAAAATTTAACTTGTTATATCATGACGTGCAAATGAATTTCAACCGTAGGGCGGTAGACCACTTTTTTAGCCAACTGTACCGTAGAGCTACTTATCTATCCCAGTTCGACAAAATACTAACCAAAACCAATCTAGAAGAAAAAATATACCACCACTCCAAAAATAACGAACTTCAGTGATCCATTTTAGGTAAACGACAGGTGGTTTGGTGCATGGTTTTGGCGCTCATACCCGAAATATCAGTATTTTAAAATACCTGACTCTCAATATATCGGAATCCCAAAACTAAACATACAAATTAGGGTATTATTATTATTATCTTTACCCAACATTTCGAATCTGGTTTTTTGAGAACCTGGTAAAAAGAGTAGTCTGGTATTTTGGTAACGAGCGGTTTGGTGCAACACATGAACGATACGGGACAGATGCAGCTCCTGTGTCAAGGATATTTCGTAAGTTTATCAAACACGTGCCCTTACCAGGGATCGAACCCGAGACCGCTAGCTTCGATGTCAGAGCAACTTAGCTAAGCACGTCGTCAACGGAATATCGGCGACATCATTTTATTTTATTTATTAGGCACAATATCATATTGAACCCACGCATTTAATAATAATAATAAGCTCTTCATTTCGGATTTCCACAAGTTATCCATACATTTATTAAATTATATCTTATATCTAAAAGGTGCAAAGTATACAAAATTAAAGTTAATAATAAATAACATACATACATACATAAACTCACGCCTTTATTCCCAGAGTGGGGTAGGCAGAGCTACAGAATTTCCAACAACTATAAAAACTTTTTGATAATTCTGTAACCACACTTTGCACACTTAGGGTCTCCCCAGACCTATCGACGCGGAATCGGCTTGAGCCGGTAAGAATAAGTTTTATGTCCACGCAATAAGATCGAAAACGGCGTTGTTCCGTTCGCAACGCCGAGCCGAGCCGAGCCGAACCGAGCAATACCATTTTCACTCTTACTGCACGGACAAAAAAAAAATCTTATCGGCTCAAGCCGATTCCGCGTCGATAGGTCTGGGGAGACCCTTAGGCGAAGATGTTTACCAGTGTGTTAGTGACAGGTTGCAAGCCCATCGCCTAACAGTACTACACGCCTTTATGACCTTAGTCGGTTTTTAAGACATCGACGGAAAGATACGGAGTGGCACTATTCTAATCCGGCTACCACACGGGGAAATAATAAATTGAATTAAGTTAAATTATTCAACTGTAAATTGAGTTGTGCTTTTTATTTGACCTACCCAATGTATTGGGAAGTCAAATCTGCCCGCAATCACTTGTAGAATGCTGCCGAACCGCCCCAGTAGTGATACTATCTTCTTGCGTACTAGTTATGTCCTGAAAGCAATCTGATTTAAAGTTATACAAAAGATGCTTAAATGGTAACAACACAATGTAACGTTTGTACACATTTACATTTAATAACGGCGGATGAGTGAAGTCATTTACGGGTGGATTTTTGAAGCAATCGTTTTTCGTCATTTCGGTGGCATTTTTTTTTTTTTAGTTTTTGATGATAATTATAATTTTATAGGTTAAAAATTCAATTAAGAATGATAAATATACATGAGGCACCCATTTCAGGTCAGTAATATAGTAGAAATTAAATTTTTAAAAAAAACTCCACCGAAATGATGGCCGTGGCACTGAAATGGCGGCTGCTTAGAAAATCAATGTGAAATTATATATTACAAACTGATTTATAAGTATAATCGCGAATATATTATGTAAGAAGGCCTATTGAGTACATTAATAAGTTAACTGAGCATTTCTGAAAAAGCTAATTCGTAAGAAACTCGACAGTCAGCATTTTATATCAAAATAATTATTATAATGCTTGTATTCATTATATTAACCAATAAAACAACAAATTGTAATAAAAGACTAATCAAAAAACAACCTATGATCTCTTAATTAACTATAACCAAAAAAACAAAATTATATATTCTTCTTAATTACAAAATCTGCACTAAACTAAGGAAACTTTAATAATTGTAGCTCCTTTAAATGAACAAAATTATAATCTTCTATTTATTAAAAAACTTGTTTTTAATTATTTTTAATTAACCATAAAATAACAGTTCTAATAATAATAATTTTAACAGTGGTAATAATGCATGTAAGTGCATTTTGTACATATTATAACGTCAATCGTCATTTCGGTGCCAAATTCATCATTTCGGTGGATGAAAATGCCACCGAAATAGTGCCACCGAGATGACGACAACTAAGTATTTTTAAAATAACTACTAAACAAATAAAGCAAAAAAATATACACCAAATTCTCATAAATGATAACAACGTTTCCTATTAAATATAAAAATATGAACTGAAATAAGACATTGTACATCCTTATACAATAATCCACGGAAATGACGTTTAAGAGAACCAAATTGATCGTGTGAAGGACTTACCTCAACAGAGTCGGAATGCTTGGCAACAGCTTGTTTGCTCCACACAATGGCCGAAGCACAACTAACGGTCGACTCAATAGGATCGAAAAGAATAGCGGTAGGTTAGTCGACTAATCAGGTAACAGCAGGTGTTTGAACGTTACGAATTTGTTGCTAATCGTGGGACAAAGACAAAAACGTCTAAATAATTTTAAATAATGAAATATTAGCAATGAGTAATATTTATTTAAATGCGTTGTTTATTCTTCTTTTTAATAATGTATATAACTTATCGATAAGTTGACTTGAAGTAAAGTTATAATAATTTAAGTGGAGGAAATCGCGAGTGGGACAAGCCTCACAGACTTGCTGCTCCTAGTAATCTGAAATTTCGTTATTTTTTTTCCAGCTATTATTTAAAACAAGAGTGTTTATAATATTATGCCTCGTCGTATTTTATCCTGTTTAATGTATTAAAAATATATTTATCGTAGTTTGTTCACTAGTTTTTTTTTTAAAGCCTTGGGACAGCTAAAAAACGTCTCTAAAAATTCACCCTTACATAAATGAGCAACATTACAAACGTGCCTGTTTAATTAATATCGTTCTAAAGTTCACGCCGCCATGTCTGTTGCCTGTGTCTAAAAAAAATATCTCCGACACGCGTTATGTAAGTGGTTTGTACCGGTTTTAATAGTGACCTTTACGAGTCGTCTCGTGCACAAAAATCAAAAAAACGAGAAGACAAAGCCATTTATTTCTCGTTTTTCCTGATTATTGAGGTGATATTTAATATAATTCTCAAATGCATATTAAAGATAAAAAAAAGATAAAAGAGGTTTAATCAGTAAATAGGCCGCCACACGGACACTTTTACACGTCAACAATCTACTTACCAGCGCTTCGCAAGAGACCACTGCTGAGAAGAAACGTCAGGATTTTCACCAGAACTAATTAGTACTAACAGAAAAATAAAAAGTATAAAAATTAAACTCAACAATGATGGTGCAAGACTACAAAAAAAAAGTTTCGATACATTCTCTTACAGAAACCGTTTCCCCTAGACAATATACAATGTTTACATGTTTTATGACTATGTTATTATTAAGTTATTTGGCCGTTTAGTTTAGGCCTAGCATTTTTATCTAATATATAGTCCTTTGATTATACATGTCATTGTGTGTAATGCAATTTTGTCCCCATGGTTCTTGTTTAATTACTATTTTATGGTGTAGCTAACCAAATTCATCCTTAAGCGTTGCTAAACAAACAATAAATTACACCACAAGAAAAGAAAAACCCCCACCTCGCTCGCTTAGCTTTTATACGAGGCCTCTTAAGTGAGACAGAAGCCCACACAGCAGTAAATTGTTGTCTTTGGCCTGACATCGTAAGAACCTTTAACACTACGTGCCGGCCTTTATGAAATCATCTTGCGGTATTTTCATTTCCGATCGAGATGCGGACCGCCGCCACGCAAAATGTGAACTTGGCTAAACGCAATACGTTGTTTTGTGTTAAGTGTGTCAATTTCCATGTCTTCACCAAGCGGTTCCAACGGAAGACCAGCGCGGCTTTACGGATAGGGAATGCTGAGTTGGGACCGTTTCGCAACTGTTTCTCTGTGTGTTGTTCTTTTTGTATCTATGTACAGTCAACCAATTTGATTCCTAGGCCACTATGGACTTTGTCAAAGTGCCGTTGTAAACCAAATTATCGGGAGTCTCTTACGTTTTGTTGGACAACGTCACTTTAACATAGTCCAAAGTGGCCTAGAAATCAAATTGGTTGAGTGTACCTAAATGTGGTTTTGTATTGTTGCGAATCTCTCTCTTTCTCTCTCTCAATTAACATGGTGTTATTGTGACAAGGTAATGTAATAACTATTAGATAACCTAACCCCCCCCCCTGGGACTGGAGGACTGATCTTGCTTTAAAAGGCGCAACTAATTATCATTAAACCGCTAGAAAACCTGCTTTCAAATGAAAAAAGCCTCATCCAAATTGGTTCATCTGTTTAAGAGTTATGGTGCCACACACACACAGCGGTTAAACTTACAATATCCCTCTTTTTGCGTCGAGGGTTCAAGTTGTTAGGGTTCCGTACCCAACGGGTGCTATCGGGACCCTGTTACTCAGAGTCCTTTGTCCTTCCGTACATCCATCTGTCTGTCAGATGATTGTATTCCATGAATCGTAATAGCAAACAAAGTCTAATTCGAACTATACGGAACCCTCGATGCGCGAGCCTAACTAAAGAACGGCATTATACCTTGATAGGCAAGAAGTCGACTCCGCAGTGTACCGAGTATTCATAAACAAGCCCTTGCCCCATTACTCAATTTCCGATTTTCCGTCCCGGTTGACGCCCGAAATGAACAAAACGCGAATAAATAAGGAAATACCCCCTTTGTCTGTCTGTGCATTGTTTGGTTCCAGAGGAAATTGGATGGAAATGTCAAATTTATAAAAAAAATTGAAAGGGAAATCACCAAGTCATGCGTGCGTTGGGAATTAATCGGTGATTTTTATGATTGTTTTGAGTAATCTGTGTTTAACTTTCCACCATAGATAAAAGAGGGGCGTTTTAGTTTCCTGTGTAGCTATACATATCTGAAGATGGCATTAACCCAGGTTTTTGTCTGCCATATTCCCCTTTCCTTTGTGGGGTCCAATCGGGTGTCTATCATTTTATCGAAATTCCTGTCATCGAATTTCATATCGACGAAAACTATTCCACGAATGTAATTACGTTTTATTTTCTATACACATAATTATAAATTCATCGATTTTCAAATAGTCGAACAACTTTTCATCATAAATTGTTTCGAATATGTCTCAAATCATCGCAGTAACGATTCATCGAATTTACCTTTTATCGAAACATGATTCAATAATGGTACCATTCATATTTTATAACTACCTCGAACAACGTTTCATTCAACGTTTCATACCTCGGACTCCGTGAGCGTGTCGGGCTTCCAGGACATAAAAAAAAATAACCCTAACCTACCTCGGACTACGTGAGCGCGTTGTGATTACAATGTAACACTGATGAAGTGATTTTCTGTGTAATATGAAATTTGGGAACTGAAACTTACGTTAAATCAAAATTATAGCAAACGTGATTCGATGAACAACTATTGTGATAAACAAATAAAATAGTGAAGTAAAATTCGATGATTCGATTCCGGTGTAACAGGTAATTCGAAGAAATGTAACAGCGATCAACTGAAGTTCGATGAATGATTCCTAAGTCATAACGACATTCTGCGAATAGTGTTCTGGGAACAGATATTCGATGAATCGATTTTCTGTAAAGTGATAGAGTACCGGTCCAATCATTTTATTAAAAGTTCGGTTAGCAAACGAACTATTTTATCAACTTTTATTTTGCGAAAACTTATTTTGTGCTTGAACCAATACATGTCACATTAGTAGATTACATGAGCTTATTTCATAAGTTAAGTTAGACTAGACCTTTGTTCACAAAAAAAACATTGCGGCATATTAGTTAGGTTTGTAAAATGACATGGTTTGCCGATTGATGATTTGGTTAAGATTGCGCCGAGCGTACGCCGGATGTACAGTGGCGCCCTCATTACTATTATTGTGTTTTCTAATACATTAAAGTATTTTCTTGAAATTAGTCGATAGATTTTTGTAATAAAAATGAAAAAACAACTTAGAGGGTATATCACATAGTTCAATAAAAATTCACCTTCGAGTTATCAAGTTAACGGAAAAAAGTGGCCACCTTTTCCCGTTAAGCTGACTACTCAAAGGGTGATTGTTATTTAAGTTTGCTACGTATCCCATAAATTGTGTTTATACTTGCGCTACAAAAACATATCGTCTGATTGCAAGGAAATTCTTTAATTAATTAGAAAACACAATAATAGTAATGAGGTCGCCACTGGACGCTCGACGTTTGCTCGGCGCGGTCTTAAACATTAGTGAACCTTTTTTGTCATAGTTTTTTGAAGGGGTTTATATTGCGCCATAATTATTATTGGTCATAGTGTGTTAGATCATCAATATCGCGAGACAAAACGCATTTTTTTAAACAGTTAATTTTCTGGACTTTTATTAATCGAATCTAACCCAATCTAGCCTTATCTACACGTCTATATTATTAATAATTATGTAAACAAAGACATTACGACCAAAACAAATCATGGGAAACAACGGGCGCCCGTTTGAAGTAATAATTATCTTTAGTCATAAAGTATTTTAGATAAAACCGTTATATTTATGAATTTTGAAAAACAAACCTATTTTTACTCACTTTTATTTACACTTTAGATATTTATAAGATAACCTGACAAGTATAGGATTACAGCGATCTAAAAAATATGACTTTCAATAATTAGATTATTACGAGTATGAGATAGCTATGCAGTTCATATTAAGATGCGAGAAAGGGATAGACCTATATAACTACTATAGCTCTGTCCTTTTTGCTCTCTGTAAAATGACCCGAATTGCCGTGTCGTAATATAACCCCTCAGTAAGGGAAACAGATAAGTGTACCTTTTTCGCTCTTGTCACAATATGAATAAGACATGAAATTACGTGTTACAGTTTCCGTTGTATCACGCAAGTACAACCAATTTGTAAGGTAGTTTATTTTTGGGAGCAAATTTTGTCAAGGTTTTCAGGCAGGTCCATGAAAATTTGCCTACCTATGTACAGCCACGGAATTTAATTCTTAGTCCACTTTGGACTATGTCAAATTGACACTGTAAATAAAATCATGAAGATAACATGTCTCTTACGTTTTGATTGATTACGTCACTTTGACATAGCCCAAAGTCGACTAGAAATTAAATTCCTTGACTGTACATAGATTATTTATATCATCATCATCATACCTTTACCTTAATTCCCAGAGTGGGGTCGGCAGTGCTACAGAATTACCAACAACTCTAAACACTTCATGAATTCTATAACCACGTTTTGCACAAACAGGCTACGATAATTATCAGCGTATTAGTGACAGGTTCGCCTAACAATGCTACAAGCCTCTATTCCCTTAGTCGCCTCTTACGACTTCCACGGGAAGACATGGAGTGGTACTATCCTAAGCCGGCAACCACACGGAAACCATTATTTTTATCCCAGTCCTTAAAGGAAAATGTACAATTTGTCCTAGAGATGTCTCCGTTCTCACCGAAACCGTGCTAAAGGTTTACTTTTGTAGATATATAAGTCGTCGTCGTTAAGACAGAGGTAGCAATTTGTTAACCCTCGAAAAACAAAAGAGGGATGCTACAAGTTGAATGTGTGTCTGTGTATATTGTCTTTGTTTGTGTGCCGGTGTATCTGTGGGATCGTAGCTCCCAAACGGATAGATCGATGCCTGAAGTTAGTAAGTTACTTTAATAAGGTTGAATGTCAACCAGATTTTGTGAAAGTCGGTTTGGTTGATTAAGATATATCAACTATATATATATAGATACCCGAGTGGTTGCCGGGTTAGAATAGTGCCACTCCATGTCTTCCCGTGGATGTCGTAAGAGACGGCTAAGGGAATAAAGGCGTATAGTACTGTTAGGCGATGGGCTTGCAAGCTGTCACTAATACACTGGTAAACATCTTCGCCTAAGTGAGCAAAATGTGGTTACAGAATTATCAAAAAGTTTTTAAAGTTGTTGGAAATTCTGTAGCTCTGCCTACCCCACTCTGGGAATAAAGGCTTGAGTTTATGTATGTATGTGTATGTATGTAAAGTCAAAAACACTGTGCCGATTTAAAAAAATCTTTCACCATTGGAAAGCTACATTCACCCTGAGTGACATAGGCTATGTTTTGTTTCTGCGTGGACAGAGTCGCGCACAACAGCTGGTTCGTTATAAAACTGTGGCTGCACCAGCCGGAGCTCCGTAGACGTTAATTATAAATTATAACAATCAATTAATGGACGCACGCGTAATTGATTTTAAACGACTCTTGACGACGTGAGCCGTAACGCCTCTTCGGCGCGCGCGCGGGGGCGGCCGGGAAACACGCGCGGGCGTCAATGGCGGTGTTGAACAAGTGACGTTTGATTGAGAACTTTGGGTTCCGGATTAAAATTACGTTGATTTTATATTTTAATAACGTCGATATGTTTGCCTTAATGAAATTAATAACAAAAAGCAAACTAAAAAACCTGACTCACGTTTCTTGTGATAATTATATTAGTTAAAAGTAAAGTTTGTTTGATTTTGGCTACACACCACTAAATAACCATCCTTGATGATGATGATGATGATGATTGCTCCGACCGACCTCGGTCACGGCGACCGTTCTAAAGGAGCCCCTGTTGTCGCTGGTGAGCTCGCATGTGGCTTATGTAGCCAATTTCCTTAATGAAAGTTCTTGTGCATTGTGGGCATGTGAGCTCACCATTGACAGTATTGTAGGAGATTGCCGTAGCTGGACGGGCCTTCAGTTCGTCGCGCTTGGCGTCAAGCTCAGGGCGCCGTTGTTCTTCAACATCGCGGAGCTTGGTTTGCACCAGAGTCCGCCATCCTTACTAATATTATAAACCTGACGGTTGGTACAGTCAAAGAATTTAATTCCTAATCCACTTTAGACTATGTCAAAGTGACGTATTCAATCAAAACGTAAGAGACATCTTATGATTTTATTTACAGTGCCAATTTGACATAGTCCAAAGTGGACAAGGAATCAAATTCCGTGAATGTATGTTTGTTACTCTTTCATGCTGCAACGGGTGGACGGATTTTGATGAAATTTTAAATGGAGTTAGCTTCATTGTGGAAAATTTAAATTTTTCCGAGGGAATAACGATATAAGAAATCTACGAGAATGAAGTCGCGGGCAGAAGCTAGTACTCGTATTCTATAATTAAGGTTTTTTGTTTTTTTTTAATTAGCACGAATCTATTCTGGTTTCTGTTTGATCAGTTAGTACTCTAAGAGAATGTCTTAAAATAATAAGCCGCCAGTTACTTTACTCTTTGTATTAAATAAACAAATATAGGGAAATACAACTACCAATATACCAATATACCTATTTAATACGAGTCCCAAACCATAACCTCTACAGTACAGTCAGTAGCAGAAGCATCTACACAACCGAAAAAGTCAAAATGATCTGCACTCGACTCTATTGTCAAGAGAAAACATCGTGTGCAGATCATTTTGAGCATGTTATTCGGCTTAGCTGCTTTTGATGCTGACGACGATAAACATACTTATTTAGTACTGACGCTCATCGCACAAATATGATGACGCGAAAGCCTAGTTGGTAGTGATCCTGCCTACGAAGCTAGAGGTCCTGGGTTCAAATCCCGGTAAGGGCAGATATTTGTGTGATGAGCGCAAATATTTGGTCCTGAGTCATGAATGTTTTCTATGTATTTAAGTCTATAAGTATATATCTCTATATAAGTATTTATATCGTTGTCTAGTACCCATAGTACAGTCCTTGTCTATTTAGCGTCATGTTTAAACTGCCATTTGAAATTGTCATAGCGGGTAAAGTGACGAGGTACTAAAGTGTAAACATGTTCATGGCGTCGACTGTACAAGCCTAGAGCTTAGTTTGGGACTAGGTCAATTGGTGTAACATATACACACATATCCCTGATATTATTATTATTATCTCCCCATACTGGGAGTCAAACCCAGGACCGCTAGCTCCGTAGTTAAGGTCACTAAGGTTTGTTTCAATAGAACTTGCCAACAATGTAAACAAAACATTCAATGAGATATCCATATTTTAGCACTATTTTATTCTTTTAATGGTTTAGGATAATGGATGTGGAAAGAATTGATTAAATAACACACGTATTTAGCAGTATTTGATGATGTAGAATGGAAATTAAAGACATTTTGAATACAAAGTTTGTTTACATTGTTGGCAAGTTCTATTAAAACAAACCTTACCAACTAGGCTAAACCCACCAAAACCGTAAACTGAACCATAATTACAATAACGGAACCCTAAGATCCTTGCATCACAACTCAACGCTTTCCGATTCTCGTTATGTCATAATAAGGCACAACAAAGCCGCGCGGCTGCCTGAGGACTCCCAATTACCGCGCGATTGGTTCAGGGTTCGATTCCAACCGGGCCGGGGAAGCACTTCACTTATATAATATCGTGAAATGGATGGTAAGTGGGATCTCAAACTATAGATATTTGCATTGTCGATACTAGAATCTTAAGATTGCAATCCTAAGATCTTAGGGCCTTAATAATGATGAGATCCTGCAATATAATGCCTTAAAGAAAGATAACCCTTGAAGGGATGAGTTCGCCTTTGTACTGTAGTGAAATAAGGTTGTATTATAAGAATTTATTTATTTATTTATTTATTTATTCAAGGGAAACAAACAGCAGTAATTTTACAAATACTCGTAGAACAAAAACAATATAAGTTAATACATTAGCCAAAACAGTTTCCACTAATAGCTAACAAATTTGCTCTAGTGAGACAGTTTGTATGAATACACCTTATTGCACTTTACCTTTTTGTTAACTGGCCGTTTAATCGTTTGAATTTTTAAACTAACGGTTCGATGGAACACCGGCTTGGTTTTTGTATAATTTCAGCAGACGCATCTCGACCACGGTGCGAGGCACGATAATTGTATTAGCTGTGCTTTTAACCTAATATAGAAAGCAATGGAAGATAATCTGAGTTTTATTGACTAGCTACACCCTTCTTCATAGTAGGTACATCCCTGTTATATTTTTGTCTATTTTATAATTGTTATCTCTTGTTTGTACAATAAAGTGTTTACATACATACATACATACATAATGGTGACACCTTTCATCTGCGGGCCTAATATGGCTGCGTCTATATCGCGTGTCAAATGTGGATAAAGAATCCGTCACTCTCGTTATTATTTAAGTGACAGAAGGTGACGGATGCTTTATCCAATTTTTTATTAGGGCCCCTGATATATATTTTAAACAGCCAAACCGATTTTCATTTTCGGCAAAGCTTTATAAGTACTCCAGTATCGCTCGATACATTATAAGTCCGATCACTGTCCTCTTTTACACTGCAATATGGACATTAGACATTATAAAATATACCTATACGTGCCTACCGATTAAACTGCATCTAAATCAGGCCATCCGTTTGGGACAGGCCAAAGACGATTAGGTTTTTACCACCTGGAATAGACCGGGCCCTAATATGGCTAATGTCGTGTCAAATGTGGATAAAGTAGCCGTCACTCTCGTACTTATTTACGTGTCAGAAGGTGACGGATGCCTTATCAAAACTTTGACACGCGATAAACACAGCCGTATAAGGGCCCCTGGAGCCTCTAAGTTACACGATAAAAACCACATTTAGTCATTACTCTCAAGTTAATTGGAACTATCAAAACGTTGACAATACGATAACAGCGTCGCTATTGCCTAACGCACTCGCAATCTCAATTGGCTTCAAAGCGGAACAATTGGTTTCATTTTGTATTCAGACAAGCCTTCGATTTTCAAAATGGAAACAATTGCGATTGCGAGTGCGTTAAGCAATAGTCTCTCAGGTCAAAGATGAAATGGTTTTTACCGCCTAGAACATTTAAACCGTCTTACAATGCCTATTGAACAAAGTCACAAGAAACAAATGAATATACGTACCCTACCAACATCAAGAATCGTATTTCGTACCTTTGAAATATGTCGGTGTCCCTTTCTGAACGCGTCCTATTTGTCCTTAACCACGAAGGGTTGAAAATATAAATTGGCTTTTTCGCGATATCCCGTGCCCTTGGATTCAAAGCGTTTCTTGTAGTTCTTTATCGATACTAAGGGTGTGCGACAATTTCAGAACAATATTTAATCTTTTTTAACATACTCCATCTCCAACAATAAATTTTGGGTCACCCCTTTAATTTTCAAAAACTCAAATAATCTTTGTTTTTCTCTCTTTTGCAACAGTTTTGTTATAAATATGGATAATGTATCTTGATCATAATATCTGGATACTTAATTTAATTCTTGCTTATCTCATTCGGGCGTTGACGTACCCCAAAAATAGTTTGACTACGGAACCCTAAAAGTCAGATTTATCACCCAAATGTCCACCAGCGGGCCAATTATGGCCGTGTTTATCGATGTGGATAAAACATCTGTTGTTTCTGACCAGTGGGTAAGTGCGAAAGTGACGTATGCTTTATCCACCGCTAAAACGGCGACTATGATACGGAACGTGGCGTGTGGTGGCAGATAATACACACATCAAAAATATCTAGACACTATGTTAACATTTTGCAATATTCTGTATATATCAGGGGACCATGTCACACCGATTGACCTAGGTGTTTTGTCCAAAACTAAGGTCTAGGCTAGTAGTAGCATACAATGATATAAATATTTACATATATACCTTCACGCCGGTAATCCTAGAGTGGGATAGGCTAAGCTACAGAATTGTATACAATTTTAAAATCTTGTTGATAATTCTGTTACCACAATTTGCACAAATAGGCTAATATGTTTCCCAGCGTATTAGTGACAGGTTGCAAGCCCATCGCCTAACAGTACTACAAGCCTTTATTCCCTCAGTCGCCTCTTACGACATCCACGGGAAGACATGGAGTGGCACTATATTAACCAGGCAACCACACGGGCAAGTACGATCACGAGCGTTAAATTGGGACCCATTTCAAGAAAAATATGCTTGAAGTCGTCAATGTCATTATAGAGATGTCAAGTCATTTGCAACTTTTAGGAAACTCAACCTTATTGTTGTAGAATGTCAGTTTGACTTTGGACCTAAGGTGGGTACCAAATTAAACCTCGTGACTGTACTTATATAAATAAATATGCTTAAATACATATAAAAGATCCATGAGTCGGAAATAAATACTTACCGCTACCGGAGCTGCTAGCTTCGAAGGCAGGGTCGCGACCAGCGAGGCTAACGTATCTTCAAAGCAAAGTATCTAAATAATAAAGGGATAATTTTGATCTTTACACATTTTCGATGTATGTACAAGTTAAGTGGTTGCCGGGTAAGAATAGTGCCACTCCATGTCCCCCCGTGGATGTCGTAAGAGACGGCTAAGGGAATAAAGGCTGTGTAGTACTGTTAGGCGATGGGCTTGCAACCTGTCACTAATATACTGGTAAACATCTTAGCCTAATTGTAATTGTGCAAAATGTGGTTACAGAATTATCAAAAAGTTTTTAGAGTTTTTGGTAATTCTGTAGCTCTGCCTACTCCACTCTGGGAATAACGGCGTGAGCTTATGTATGTATGTATGTATGTATGTACAAGTTACTACGTAAAATATTACTTTCAACAAATACAACATAATATATTTGGATGCCTGAAGAATAACAAGTAAGTTGAACGATCAAAGGACAGGGCTCGCCGGAGGCGGGTTGTCCAGGGGCTGCCTGGCGGTTGCCTGGCCGCTTATCACCCGCGGGTCAAACATGTAAATATATGTATGGTTATGTTTGTGGAAATGTAAAAATATGTTTGTAGTTGAAATGTTACAAAAACAAAACTATATGAAGGAGGGATAAACGGGGTTACTATGGGGAAGATTGAACCGTTTTTTTAATTACTTAAATTTATTGAAGTGGTACAGTTTATTAATATTGATGGGTTTGTAAAATATTGTGAACACTAATTTAAGCATAGTTTGATTTATTTATAATAATTATGTAAACCGCATTTTTGATTATCTATACTAATATTATAAAGCTGAAGAGTTTGTTTGCTTGAACGCGCTAATCACAGGAACTACAGGTCCGATTCGAAAAATTTTTTCAGTGTTAGATAGCCCTTTTATCGAGGAAGGCTATAGTTATATCAAACTCACATAAACCGAAGCGAAGCGAGAGCGGGTCGCTAGTTTTCTAATAACTTGAGTTTCTCGCGGCAGTTCTTTTCATCAGAGGTCTCCTCTTGGGAAGCGCTTTGAAGTTAAAAGTTCCTGTGCCGCCTACTCACTTAAATAATAGTGAACATGTATTATATAATATGGTGTATATATAATATGTTAATTACATGATGAAAAAAATACAAATGTGATGACAGGCCCACTGCACTACAGACAGAAACAGAAATATAAAGTTACCACAGATTTAAACTTTGATCATATTTATTACACTGCGCTTCTATGGTTCGTGTTGATTTAGGTTATCGTTATTCCCTTAGGAGCTTTTTTATTTTCCGGAACGAAAATATTAGCCTATGTTTAGATCCATTCGGTGACGACGCGCTGGCCTAGTTGGTAGTGACCCTGCCTACGAAGCTAGCGGTCCTGGGTTCAAATCCCGGTAAGGGCAGATATTAGTGTGATGAGCGCGAATATTTGTTCCTGAGTAATGGATGTTTTCTATATATCGTCGGCTTAGTGCAAGAAGTCATTAACCCACAAAAAGTCAAGTCAGAGAAAAACGGGCCCAAAGTTTTGACTTAGTCAAATGAACATTATTGTTGTAGGTTCGGGTCTAGATTTAAAAATTAAACACAAGTGGTTAGCTAAATATATTTAGTATCAAAACCAATTAAAAACTTTGTACAATAATTCCAAATAACTTTTTTAAAAGCCTAAATATGTAGTTAGTGACTTTTTGTCTTTCTCGCTTTAAGGGAACTAACAATTAGTTATTTTTTATTTTAATCACAATTAAATCGAGAATTCGAGAAACACAGTTTTAAACGAGAAATTTGGTTTCATCAGTCTTAATTATTACCTTAGAAACTTTATGAACATTATTTACTAATTAACAACGCATAAACAGTTTTAAAAACTCTACTTCACAGATCTGATATAAACTCAACAAAACCACAATAATAACATAAAATTCTCAAAATGGCGTTATATTTTGTAACTCCAAACTAAAATAACTAAAAAATGATTTTTTTTTATAGTGGAACTTAATATTATATTATAATCCCAGACTCTCACAGCAAGCACTACTTACCTACTGTTATAAAACATAAAAACTTCTAAAAGTATTAAAATAAAAAGATCAGCCTTTGATTTTGAACTAATACTGTAAGTACGAAAAAGAGTTAAAAAACCTAGTCATCCATCTTTTTTACTCTTCGTCTTCTGAGTTTGAAGACATTTCTTCAGGTACATAATCACGACTTTCTTTGGCTGGCAAGTTCTGGTACCAGTGGTGAAGTTCCGCGGGTATAATTTTTTCATTGCACATTTTTAGTAAGTCTTTTTTTAGCTAGAGTGATTGGCAGTTTTTGGTTGTAAGCTTTTCTCAAAACGTAAGTGTTATAATTGAAACCCTGTATAGGTTTTTCAAGTTTACGTTTTCGCAGTTGTTTTATTGGGGCCATAGATTGGGATGTATTACTTTTTAATACGTGAAATTCTTTATACTCAGATTTGAAATCGTATCTGTAAAACAACATTCGGCCTTTTTTTCTCTAGTCGAAAAGATTTCACTTTAAGCCATCGCAGTTTTTCTCCATTGACATCAATCGATCGATTCTGCATCAAGTTATCACTCAAGTCGTATAGGTTTAAAATATCTGTGTGATTCATAACTATCGGTTCGTACGGTTTTTTCAGGGTTTTATTTTTCTTATTTTTTCTGTTTGATCTTGCTAATCGAATAACATTACAGAAGTCTATCATTGAGTACACTGGCATTAAACGCAATTGGTTCTCAATCGCACTGTGCATGCTATCTACCTCCATATGTGTATGACCAGACTCTAAATAAATATGTTCTATTACCTCGAGATGAGTTGTCTGAACTAAATACAACTGCAGGCTTAAAAGGAATTGATTACGATTTTGGTCTCCACAGGAGTCAGTGAATATGGAAATCTCTTTTACAGTAGATGGAAGACGTTTTATTCATAGATACAAAGCCGTACCCACCTCATCGCTTCCTTTTTTGCCATCCAGCTCAGACCAGAGGTATCAAAAGCCGTCATTGGGAGTGCGAGCTTCATAAATGGTAGCATTGTACACATTCAATTTGCGTAGGTAATAAAGAATAGAAACAGTTCCATTTAGGATATGAAGTACCTTTTGTAAATCTAAGGTTATTGAATTAAAGCTTTCATCTTCATTAGCACGAATTTTGTCTAATTCTTTGGCTTCTCGACTTTGTTCTTTTAGTGAAATGTGTAAGTCATATTTTTGTTTCCAAGATTCAAGATCGGGTCCGTTTGTATTTTTGATACTGTTATACTTATGACATGTTAGACATTGGTCTTATTTTGGTTTGTGAAAATCCAAATTATATCCAGTTCCATATACATTTCTGTACACGTTTATAGTAACAGAAGTCCGAGACGCTTTTTTGCATTACTCTGTATAAAGTTCGTACATTCTTGAAATAGATAGCGTGCCATCTAAATAGAGTTTTGACGATGTTTTTCGGCAATAGTGCGATTCCATTGTAGGGAATGATTCGATGTGTTGTTTTATAAAATGTATATCGTCTTGTTTGGTTTTATTGTGAGCAACATGCTTACCACCTTGGTCTTCTCCTTCAAAAAGACCAGAACTGCCAACCTTGGAAAATGCATTGTTTATAGGGCCGTTTGAAATACAGAGGGTACTTTTAAAAAACTTTTCACATACCTTGATTTTACCTTCATCATTAGAAAAAAAATACGAACGTGACATGGTTCGTTTTCTAACTGCTTTTACGTAACACCTTTGTGGAGGATTTACTGATATGTTCGCGAGTATAAAATCCTTTTGACGACAGTAGTCTTTTAAGCCCCAATATGTTTGACAATTTTTTTTACGTTCTTCTTCGCTGAAATTTAGTGGGCAGTTAAGCTTGCATTGACAACCTCCCGGCTTGGGGGCTTTTCCTGGCAATAACTTTTTTTTATAATTTTTGTACGGTAAATCACAGTGCTTACAATTTTTTTGCTTCTTTCGGTCGTAAGACTTTTATATTTTTTTTGTGCCATCTTGTTGTTTTAATTTTTTTGAGTGTTTTTGTTTCCAACTCATTATCGTCAATATCACTGATCTTATCAGTCAAAAAGTCAAAAACAAAACCTAGGTACCTATACAAAATCTCGCCCTAAGGACAAAATTGGTATTTCGCAAATGAAATACTTACTTACCTACAACTTAACAGCATAAAGTAATTTGCACGTATCTTATTATAAATAAATGACAAAGGTAGTTACGCTGTGATCTTCATTCTCCTTATTTAGAATCTTTTCTAACATCAAAGATCCTCGTCCTGCCTTAAATTTAATACCATTTCGCTTCATTTTGTAAGAAATCACTAACTTCTCGCGTAACGTCCATCCCCGGTCGCAGCCGCAACGGTATGACTTCGATCGCGGTGGCTGAACCCCCGTTACCGCGAGAGCAAGACGTACTCGTAGGTATAAATGAGTTGAAATATGAACTGTTGTGCAAGAATATTTCACTAAAGGTGTTCAAATTCATACAAGTTATTTGCCAAAAGTCACTAACCATAATTTAATCACGTGAATTACATGTCTTTGGACATAACAAAAATCGATAAATATCATTAATTACTTTAAAAAATCATTCTGATTGCCATTAATGCTGTCTCCTAGTTTTTTTAAACTTTATAAAGTGCTTTAGTTATTTTATACTAAAGTAAAAGTGGTAATGTGCATCCAATGCTCATTTTGTTAAAAATCATTAAAGCATGATAATAACTTTTATTTTCGTTTTACGGTTTGCTAAAAGTAACTATATGCATATAATGAATTCTAGCTCAAATACTTTCATAGCTTTATTCATATTGTTTTATTTTTTAAAGTTGATAAGTAACAAAAGTGAATATTTAAACAAAATAAAAAGATAAAAAATAACAAATTTGTTTTGTTTAAAGTTAGTTATGGTCTAAAACCAATTTACATCAAATCAATAAGGCAAAAAGTTAAGTTAATGACTTAATGTCATGGCTGTAACATCGAAATTATTCAATGTAAAAAAAAATGGATTCGTGCGTTAGAAAGAGTAAGTCGCGGCGAATCCGCCTGTGCTTGTACCTGTACTTAGTGATTTTATGCCATTAGTGACTTCTTGCACTAAGCCGACGATATTGAAGTATAGTCAACTTACTTAAGTTACCACCATCTTATCCATTAACCTACCGCCAAACAGCAGTGTTCGCATTGTTGTGTTCCGGTTTGGGGGTAAGACAGCCGGTGAAATAACTAGCATAGAGGCATTCTATCTTAGTCCTCAGGGTTGGCAACGCATTTGCAGTCTTAGGATTGCATTGCAGTCTTGTGAGTGCGAATGTCTATGGATCACAGTTTCCACTTACCATCAGGTGGCCTGTGTGTTCGTTCGCCTTCTCTATGACATAAAAAAAAAAAAAAAAAAAAAAAAAAAAACTCTATATAAATATTTATATCGTTGTCTAGTACCCAGGACTAGGTCAATTGGTGTGACACTGTCCCCTGATATTTATTTATTTATTCATTCTAAATTTAAATCAATTTAAATTTTCTATCTTCGGTCTAAAATTCATCCAAATTCGTCCAACCGTTGTAGCGTGAAGGAGTAACCAACTAACACACACACAAACTTTCGCATGTATAATATTAGTAGGATTACATACAACCGTCTTAATGTGAAACTCATCCAATTTGCCCCGCGCGGCGTCGAGCCCGCGTCGCACCGTTGCGCCACCAATTAGGCTAATGTCGGGGGCCCACTGTCCCAGTGCTGGACCCAACCCTTTCGCAGGCTACCACGGACACTCGATACTAACTCACTTTACAATACTCACTTATGGGTAGGAACTCGCGTGTCATCGGTCCCACGTACTATGAGCGTCTACCCGCCAAACTTAAAGATGTATCCGACGAAGTATTTAAGGATCAGCTGAGAAACCTTTTATTGGATAATCCATTATACTCCGTGAATGAATATATGGAGCTGGAAATGTAAATTTATTATTGTGTTGACTTTATTAATTTTGTACCTACCTACATTATATTAACATCGGATGAGAGACCATTTATTAGATGTATAATTGTTGTTGTTATAATTATTATTTATTGTTGAATTCTTCGATTATTAATATTTATGTTTGACGGTGTCAAAGTAATTTCGTATTTTTTTAAATGCAATTTAACTAATATTGTAATATTACATTGATTGATAAATAAACTAAACTAAACTAAACTAAACAAAGTACTAGTAGCATTTGCCCGTGACTTTCTCTGCGAAACTTGTTATTCTAATAAGAAATATCTTGAGTACCGTAAAACGGGGTGAGTAGGGATTAAGGGATGATTAGGGACACAACCTAAAATAAGTCATAACTTATTACAAATAAGAACAATTATTAAATGGACAATAACGTTACGCCTATTGCAAATAATGTTAATCTTATAATTAGTAACATGCTTCATTTTAGATTTTACGGTAGCTTAGGTGCTCATATTTTTGCAGGATGGATATTCTGCTGTCAACTGGAGACCAAAATCAATTAAAAATACTTTATAATGTAGATTTAATGGGTGAAACGTAAATGAATACCATAAGTCAGACACAATCTCACACACTTTGACTTACATATTTAGGGATAAACAAAGCTCTAGGTTTGTTCTCTGGATCCTAGACAATTATAAACATACTTATATAGGGAAATATATGTTCTTAAATATATACAAGACTCTGAACCAGATACGCCCGCTTACCACACAAATATTTGCTTATAACCGGGAATCGAACCCAGCACCCAGTATGTACCTATGTATGTATGTAAACACTTTATTGTACAAAAAACAAAAAAAACATACTTATACAATATTTACAGAATTGGAATGTACAAAGGCGAACTTATCCCTTAAAGGGATCTGTTCCAGCTAACCATCGGTCGATTGAGGAAAACAAACAAAAGAAATCATAGGTATAGTTTCAAACGGGTTTTTATGGAATATCAAATATTATAATATAAGACTGGATAACATTATAAAGTATAATTATTACTATGAAGTATACGATAGCATCTCCAAAAGTCATATCAGACAGCTGGGATTGAACTCACGTCCTCCGGATTATGACATTCAAACTTCAATACAAAGCCTTTAAAAATATATTTATTCAACACCTCCGCAATCCTCGAATATATTCACAATGGCGCCCAACATTTGCACAACAAATAAACCGCCGAAACTAAACTGTTTGAACAACACTCGAACTACTGAATTTAAAACTATTTGCTTTAGGACATTTATTGTGAATGCGGTATACAAACCCAGCTGGGCCTCTATTCCACATTGTATTAACCCAACGCTTTGATATTGTTATCATGTTGACGTTATGACAGCTCTTATTCACTGAACAGTAAGGCTGTTATAACGTTGACAGTGTGATTATGATATTGAAGCGAGATGGCTAAACCAAAGTGGAAATACGGCGATACTGAGTTCTCAGCCAATCATACTGTGATCAATGCGCCCGTAAGCATCATGCAGCGATAGGATCACGCTGATAAAAACAAAATGGTCGCTTCTAACAAGACTGTGAATGTTTTGGATAAATGTCTTGATTCCATACGAGCCTCACAAGCCGTTTATTACATCATCGTTAAGTTTAAGTTCTATATTAAAAAAAAAAAAATACTACTAATCAGTTCGGGTGAAAATCCTGTGGGGTTAGACAAGTTGCCATCGTTCACGAACGCTAGCGCTAGGCGATCACTTTGGTGATCACCTGTCACTTGGCGCTGTCAAAATTAAATAGGCTTGACAAGTTGCCATCGAATGTAACGCTAGCGTTAGGCGATCAATGTCGACATGCGTTGCCAAAAATCAAAAAGCTAGCCAAGTTGTCCACGCCCACGAAGAATACAACCTCGCTCGGCTGTCTAGTTTTCTTTTTATAAAAATGATAAATTTGTCTATACTTTTCGCCAAATAGTACCGCGTAACGACCGTAGTCGTCAAACCTGTCACTAGCGCGAGTGATAGTGATCACTTTTCAGCGTGTCAGTTGTAACGAGATATATCACGTGACTTACGTCATTCCCATACATTTTTCAATGACAACACATGTCGCCAGTGATCACCTAACGCTAGAGTTCGTGAACGATGGCAACTTGTCTAGCCCCACTGAGCTTTGACACATTTTCGTGCTCAACTACGCGTGAATTTATTTACTTATTATTGTATGTTATAGTCATTGTTTTGTATAATGCTAGGTAAAGTTTTATAATTGTACATTTTAAAAAAACGACTGACTGTTGAGTTTCTTGCAGCGTTTCTTCTCAGCAGTGATCTCTTGCGAAGCGCTTGTAGATTGTTGGCGTGTAAAAGTGTTCGTGCGGCCTACTTACTGAATATATCTTTTATCTTTTTTTATCTTTATCAAGATGTTAGTTGAATCACTAAAGAACTTGCTATTGTTAGTACACATTTTTTGAGTGCAGCTGCTCGGCGGCAGGATAAACTGATCCAGGGACCTTGCAGTACTTAACATTACCCGATGCTCTTGCCGTTACGCAAACACATCTAGAGAAATCCTGCACTGTCAAACAGCTGAGTGTGTTAGAGGGTAATTGCACTAAATATTCTAATGAGTCGAAGTGTATCCGAAGTCGCCCATCTGTAAGATAAGATAAGATAAGGCTTAAGCATTGGACGTCTTCTAGCTCATAAGAGATACTGACAAACCAACAAACAAGTGTTCAACAGCAGCTTATGCCATAAGCTATATATTTTAACTGGAAAGCTTGTATTAATTAGAGCTTCAACGGACCATAATATTTAGTATTAATTTAATGTAACTTGATACCTGTACCCGTTCCTGAGTATTTAGACAGATAGACTACAAAGTGATTGAAGATTACAAAGGTTCTAATTTAGCTTTTGATGTACGGAACCGTAAAAAAACCGGTTAAAACGCGAGTCAAACACGCATACCGAGGGTTCCGTATCGCCTCACATTAGGTACTATTATATTATTATTCCGATTTCAAACTCACAATTGAATGTTTGTTGTTTTTCTTCAGGGTTTGTACTAATAATCGGGATCCTGACGTTTTGGCCCAAGTATGTATGTTCAAATGAATCATTTCTCAAAAAGCATTTTGTATTGTTTGGGTTTTTAACCCCCGACACAAAAACAACGGGGTGTTATAAGTTTGACGTGTCTGTGTGTGTGTGTAAATGTGTATGTGTCTGTCTGTAGCATCGTAGCTCCTGAACGGATGAACCGAATTTGATTTTGTGTTTTTTGTTTGAAAGGTGTATTAGTCGGAAGTGTTCTTAGACATGTTTTATCAAAATCGGTTTAGCCGTTTTTGAGATATTGAGCTTTAAAGTTTAAAAAGCGTGAAATAAAAATTAAATTAAAAATTTCAAAAACCCCCGACTCTAAGCAGTCGGTAAAAAAACGTCTAAAAAGTAAACAATAATATTGGCCCTATAAGTTTACTTATAGTAGGTATTAATATTTTGATTCAAGCGTCGAAACGACGGGGGACTGCTAAGTAATTTAAATAGTATAAAATACCCCAGCTACTTAGCGGTCCCCGACGTGGCGACGCTTGAATCAAAATATTAATTCCTACTATAATTAAACTTATAGGGCCAATACTTATTATTTTTTACTTTTTAGACGTTTTTTTATATATCCGGTATATCGAAACCGCTTGCCACGTATAAGTATTAGGTTAGGTTACACTTGTGACTACATAAAAAATAAATCAACTGCGTCGGGAAACAACTTTTTTGGAAATTAAAATTTGGAAAATGATACATTTGATCAAAAATATTTTGGTCAAATGTAGTAGACCCGCTATACTCGTATCAAATTGGGTGCTTGTATGAAATAAAATATGTAACTAATAAGATGATAAACCAGTGAGTTTCCCGCGGTACCCTGTGACTGCCAATAATACAAATGTGTTAGGAACGGCGCTGTCTTATCTCCGCCCGGGGCGCCGCGCAGGACGGGGCCGGAGCCCTAGCGAGGCTGAGCCGAAGAGTATTGCTTTGCAGAGATAAGAACTGGGTCACATAGAACCTTCTTTTTAAGATCTGACCCAAAAATTCGAGTGTATACGGACAAGAGACCATATCTGTCTGTAAATAAAATAAATGTTTTAAAATTACAATTCTTTTAAAATGGCTAGCAGTATCTCAGTCCAACTGAAGTCGGCTTTTGGTTAAGAATATTGTGAGTGTTATGGGTTCGACATATAAGTAACCTTAAGAAAGGTGTCTTTGAATAAAATCTTCTCCTTGTATCGTATAGGTACAGTCGACCAAGTAGAGACACAGATACAGTCAGTAGCAAAATTAGCTACGCAACCGAAGAGGTCAAAATGATCTGAACTCGACTCTATTGTCAAGAGAATACGTCGTCTAGATCATTTTGAGCATGTCATTCTACTTAGCTACTTTTGATGCTGACTGTAGGTACTGTAAGCAGCTACAGAATAACATTCAACTCTAAAACTATTGATAATTCCGCAACCACATTTTGCACAATCGGCCAAATAGAGATGTACAGAATAATCAAACGACAACGTATTTTGCCGGATAACTCGGTATTGTTGTTTTCTCAGTTTGCTTATCGGTGCATACTGAAGCTGACTGCGAAAGCAAAATAAATACGAACGTCCCCGACCAAATACGAGGTCGTGTGTAAAGTTACTACTATGTACAATTGTACAGATGTATTGAATAATCCTTTCCCATCGTTTTTTGTCGGATAAGTTCGGATTTATCTTGCTTTCTCAGTTGGCTTATTGACGGGTCCTGAAGCTAATTGAGAAAGCAAGATAAATACGAGATTACCCGACAAAAAACGATGGGAAAGGATTATTCACTACACCTGTATTGTGAATCTATTCTAGGCACTGTTGGAAGCTTCACCTGCAGCCATTAATGTAAGGTATTCTTGTGTTTAGTAACATTAGTCCGTAAGTAAATTTGTACCTGTTTGTATTACTAACACAATGATCCTCGTTGGTCTAAATAAATTATTTACATTACAATATTATTTGACATCAACGTTTTGATAGCTCTTATTTAATTTTGATTGGCAGTATAATGAAACCGCGATTAGTTTGGGATTGGAATAGCTGTCAATTCATACGCACTTTGACGTAAGTATATGGTAAAACTGTCACCTCTAATCCCTTTCTAAACGCGGCTCGATAACTTAATGGCGGCAGAGTTCAAAACAATCCCATACGAGTAACACGGGAGGATTACATTGTTAGGTACAATGAAGTCTTGGAATGGATTCAAAGCAGAGTATTTTTTTTATGTGGCTATATTACACCGTCATAGGTTTTTTTACTTATTAACTCTTGTGAAAATTCTGTGTTTTGACCCGTTCCACTCAACTATTTTACACATATCATTTTTCCACGGAACACTTCGGTTCGCGGAACCCTCACGGTTCCATTTTGGCGATTATGGATACGTTGACGCAATCGTGCAACGTCCATTTCAAACGAGCCTTCGGGAATTGAAATGAAATGACACCACGTATCCAGTAAAACAACTATACCGTCTATTATTTCATGATAAACAAAACGATAAAGAGACATTTACTCGCAACAATACAAAATGACCGTACACAGATACAAAAAGAACAAGACAGAGAAATTGTTGCGAAACGGTCCCAACTCAGCATTCGCTAGCCGTGAAACTAGCACTGGTCTTCCGTTGGAACCGCTTGGTGAAGAGACGGAAAGTGACACACTTAACACAAAACAACGTTAAAAGACAAACTACATGGTTTAAGAAACAATCATTCGAGATTATCTCGAATGACCACAAAGTTTGCAACCAGTTATAGCTGGCAACATCAAGGTATCAAAAAACAAAAAACTATAGTCTATGGGTATGGGAGATGACATTTCTTAATAAGAACTATCTATAGAAGTAGGAAAGCATAGAGGGATAAAAACGTCTAATAAAACAGTATTCTTCGCACCTGTTACAAATGCCATTCGTTAAAAAGAGTCGTCTATATATGACCACTTTCGATTGAATTTCAAAAGCGTACCACTTTTTAGGTGTGTCAGTGTGTGACTCTGCATTAGTGTGCGTTAGTTTGCAGTCAGTGATGTGCAGTTTATCAATAAATATTGGCTACAAGTTGTGTACATACACATAGAAGAAAAAGGTGGTACGCTTGACATTTGGCTACACGGCATCTATGTTTTCCTACATCTATGGTAGGACCTTGTTCAGGGTCCGTCCGGATCGCTACCACCATCTTATCATTAACCTACCGCCAAACAGCAGTGTTCGCATTGTTGTGTTCCGGTTTGGGGATAAGACAGCCGGTGAAATGACTAGCATAGAGGCATTCCATCTTAGTCCTCAGGGTTGGCAACGCATTTGCAGTCTTAGGATTGCATTGCAGTCTTGTGAATGCGAATGTCTATGGGTCACAATTTCCGCTTACCATCAGGTGGCCTGTGTGCTCGTTTGTCTTCTCTATGCCATAAAAAAAAACTATGGAACTATCATTTCATAACGTTGACAGTATGATTATAATATGGCAAAGACAACGTCTAATACGGCCAGTGTCTCATCAATAATAACATGAACACTTCACCAACTCCGGTCAATCGTCTAATCCGCGTCCAGATTGTGAGGTAAACCCGGATCAGGTTTCGGGAACGCGGATTACAGGTGTAAGCGGCTCAGGAACACGACGCCAACTGCTTGTTCGACGAAGCCTTACATATAATTCCAAAAGTCACAATTCATTAACAGACTTAACTGATGAGTCAGTATTTTTTTGAGGTAAACGAACACACAGCCCACCTGGGCAAAAACCATATCGTCTTTGACCTGTTACCGTATTGTCATGTCAACGTTTTGATAGCTAAATAATACTTGACAGTAATGGCGTCTGATGTCAAAACAATACCATAACAGGTCAAAGACAATATTATTGGGAGGCCATTTGCAACGTTAAAAGATGGCGGATGTGTAATTTGTTTTAGTTTTATTTTTTTGTGTATTTAGGTGTTCAAAGTTCTTTTCTGATAGTGATTTGTACTTTTTATGCCATTGTGTTGCACAGTGATTGAAAACTTGGACTTATTTCGCGTATATCTGGCATCTTTCTTCTCGTTACAAGTGGACTCGAAGTGGTACATAGGTTAAAACTATCTTGACCTCTGTCCTACAAACTACCGAACAACGTTGCCCCCAATCTTCCCAGAGAAGATTGGATTGTATTTTATTGCTATATTGATTTATACTTATATACACTTGACACTGCCGAAATCACTGATTATATTCGTGGAAACGCCATAGCCCGGCGTTAGTAGCTGTTGAAGTCGCCGCGGGGCAAAAAGAAGAAGAAGAAGACAATATTATTTTTACCGCGAGGAATAAAGGCCCTGATGGTGCGTGCAATTTGAGACCTATACACATTATCACTCTCAAGGCGGCAATCCTAAGGAGCCGTATTAATAAACTCATCTTGGCTGACAAGATACGTCAAAGTAAACGTCATGCCATAGAAAACTGTCATTTTTGACGCATTTTGAGATGAGCATTCTAGTCGAGACCAGTTTATCAATACGTCCCTACATATGTTGCCAACCCTGAGGACTAAGGTGGAATGCCTCTATGCTAGTATATTATCGGTTGTCGTATCCCCACAAATACAACAATGCGAACACTGCTGTGTAGTGGTAGTTAAGAATAAGGTCTTTTTAACACCCTTACTCACTTGCTCAAAATCTCACTTTTAAACTCTCTCTCTCTTTAAAAATAATAATGGTGATTCTCTGAAATTTATAATATATTTATTATTACCAGGGTGGCAGAAATTGCAGGATGCGAGTGGCACTGGACCGATCATGCTACCGTAATGCCAAAGATGGCGGCAAAGTCTAATGCATTAGCCGAAGAATTCTATACCCTATTGGTAACCGTATAAACATTTAAACGCTATAACTATTTCATCACAGCGTGGTCCAAATGAGGAAGAACTTTGGCTGACGTGATGAACGTAAAGTTGTCTGTATTACTTGTTTCACTGACTTTCTTACCCCTGCACTGGAATACAGCGGTGCAAACACTATAGCTTGGCTGAGGTTAGCGAGTGATGGTGCCAGCACCACATGGTCTTATAAAGCGGTGGCTACCCATTATTATATCGAAATACCTTTCAACGAACGTAAGTATCATTAACTATGGTTTCTACAGAAAATAGCGTTCGATGAAATTAAATTCGATGAAATAAGCAATTACCTTTTCATAAATCAAAATTATGTTGTCCACATTATTCCTAATCGTTTTCTTTACTGTTTGTTTTTTTCTTACTCTGGCTTAATCAGGACCCTAAAAGGCAGAAGGAGACAAAGAAAGTCTATTTTCAGCGTCACCCTCTTCACATAGAAAACACAAAATAAAACATCTTTATCCGAATTCATTCTCCTAATGGACTTTAATTGCACTCGATCAATTGTCGTTAAATTATCTAAATGAAAATCCTCTTTCAAAAGCTTAGTCCAAATTTAAAAGGTACCGAACCCGACGCCAACAATTAGCGTATTGTGTTAATATTTGATCCGGCTCGTGCTTCCCAGGGGGGGGGGGGGGGGGCTACACACGGCCGGCGCGGGACAAACGCCGGGATAAAGTGGGATATCCAGCCGACAGCGGAAGACAAACGAAGGATAAACTTACGTAGGTGTTATGTGTAATATCCTAGGCGGGGTCGCATTCGTAGGCGGGGTCGTCAAAACACCAAAAAATACAATTTGGCTACTTCAACTGTACTAACTAACTTCAACAAGTAACTGACGGGACTACTTAAACTCTCCGCTGCGATTTCGCTTGTTCGTCTGACCGTCAGTTGTTTTTGAGAGAATAACACCCCAGTACCTCGACCTTATTATGAGTGCGAAGAGTGGGAAATATACTATTTCGTACTCTTCCCATTCATACAACGTACACTGACTACTGGTGACTTTACCCTATACAACTTCAAATTAAAACCCGAGGTGTAACGTAGTTGTCAAACTAAACTCTTTAAACTAAATTAACCTAAGTGACTAAAAGAAGAGGCTCTGTGGCAGTGTGTCCCGCAAATTGACATTTTAAGATATTAAAGAAAAAATATTCGGCATGTTTTTAAGAATTCCCTCAGACGTGCGGAGACGATACGGAATGAGAAATAAAAGGAACGGCTAGGGAGGACCGTGTGCCGACAAACGCCGACGAAAGTGACCGACTGAAGACTCGGTACTCGGAAAAACCATAACACTTTTGATTTATTATTATTATATTATATCAGGGGACAATGTCACACCAATTGACCTAGTCCCAAACTAAGCTCAAGGCTTGTTATTATGGGTACTAGATAACGATATATAAATACTTATATAGATAAATATATACTTAAATATATTGAAAACATCCATGACTCAGGAACAAACATTCGCGCTCATCACACTAATATCTGCCCTTACCGGGATTTGAACCCAGGACCGCTAGCTTCGTAGGCAGGGTCACTACCAACTAGGCCAGCGCGTCGTCGTGTATTTGTCATAATAATACCGTTTTCTCAGCGATTCGATTGCTCTCATGTTGTAGGAAAACTTAATAATAATACGACTATATAGTCTTGTAGCAGAATCCACAAAAGTTGCCACATTATAAGTAGTACTGGTAGGTGATCCTCTTAACCAACTCGCTTTAAAACTCGAAAGACTTATTGTCAACTGGCGACTTTAAGTTGTGCCGTCAGGGCGTACAAACAACACTTAAGAGCGTGCATTTTCATTTCAGTAGTTATAAACTTAGATTCATCGGTATAAAAATATATAATATGGATCTGTTTTTTCTGATGGTAACTCAACATTATAACTTAAACGGGCATGTTTTTTTTTTTATTGGTATAGGAAGGCAAACGAGCAGACGGATCGCCTGATGGAAAGCGATTACCGTCACCCATAGACACCTGCAGCACCAGAGGAGTCACAGGTGCGTTGCCGGCCTTTCAAAAGAGAGTACGCTCTTTTCTTGAAGGTTTGAAGGTCGTAACGGTCCGGAAATACCGCAGGCGACAATCAAAGAATGATGAAATTGACCAGGAAATATATGAAAAACCAATGACATACAGACAACTAGGATAACTAAATCAAACTATGTGTTTTCATTACTTTTAAGAAGTATAATAGTCGTAAATGTTCATGGTCCGCGAGCGGCCCGCGCGCGGCTACAGACAGCCCAAGTAGGACCTCTTGCAACATTTCCGACAACAGGGGTAGGCGCGTTTAACTTTTTTCTTCCCTTTCGGCTTGAAACTCTTCTTCTTGTTGAACCCATTGTCTGGGCACGTCTCCTTTTCGTAATTTATTAATTGTACCTTCAACCTGCGACATCAAATAAAACATGTTACAATGATCTTATAATAAAGCCTGCACTTTTGTGAACATCACCATCTTGCCCTTATCCCAATCATTTGAGGTGGTAATTTTCTTGGAAACATTCCTATCCGCCGTTATCTCAGCATTCACTCTCTTGTTTTCCAAAGCACTCTTCACACATTCTGTCCATCTCTTGTCAAGTCTCCCCGTTCCACCTAACTCTCCACTTTCATTTGCTCTCTTACAAACACCGTGTAAAAATCCTATAGCGTCTTCAATCCTCGACGGCGAACCCCGTTGCGTAATTTACTATTTAAGGGGTGAATGAATACTTCTTTTTAACCTGTCTTGGGGTCCCACGGCAGGGTAAAGGCCTCCCATTTTTGCCACCACTCAACCATACTAAGTACATGCTTCCTCCACTTGTTTCGCAACGCGTCCAAGTCATCCCGCCACCTCCTCAAAAAGAAAATACTACTCTAGAAATTGTTGGATGAATGTGAGATTGGAGGTTTACTGGTTAGAATATTGTATAGAATTAAGTCCGCATTTTACTCTAGTTATTAATGAAATATCATAGTAGGTACAACAGTAGAAGGTTTGTAAGGACAGTAAGATGTTTGTTGTTTGTAAATTATCTGAGGGACATATTCAGTCACCAGCAATAATATGATATCCAAAATTGTACTCGATAATATTGTTCTAAATCTTAATCTACAGCATAGTTTTCAACATAAAATGTCTCAAACAGACAGAAGCGACCAAGTTTTTAGCTTTTTAAGGATTTACCTGAATTGTTTTATTTTTTTCTGCTCTGCTCTTTTCTTGGCAATCCAATCCCTGATGTCCTGCTCAACCTTTAACTGGTAGAAAGGTGGCAACGTCGTCTTCGTCGAGCCTCCAAACGGATTGATATCTATATATTGGCCGACATTATTCCTCCTCCTTCCGTCCGTATCTTTGATCTCTTCGGTCTCGTTGATCTGCTTCACCTGTTTATCGAGTTCTTTCAAATGTTTTTGTGCGATAAGTGACTCGGACTCATTGGTTTTGCTCAGAACAGCGAGACTGTTGTTGATGGCGACTTTGATTTGTTTGTATAGTTCTCCTTTCTCCGTCTCCAAAGCTTTTATCAGTCGCTCTCTCTCGCTTTGAACAGAGGACATGTTGGTTGAGGCCGCGGATATAACGCCGAGCTGGCATAGAAGGAGCAAAGCCTTTGGGAGTTTTTTCTGTAATATTGAAAGTAGTAAAAGAAAGCTAAATATAAAGATGAGCTCGGAGTTAAAACGTGAAATTGGGATTAACTAAAAAAAATAACTCGTGGTTTTTACTTTCTAATTCGAAAGAAAAGGAAATTTTTAATAGGGAATTTTGTATTTTACCCAATAATTTTGTATTAATATATTTATTTATTCAGTAGACATTTTATGGATGACATGATTATTTTCAGTTTAAGATGGTACTTTCTAATAAATTACAACAATTACATTATATCTTATGATAAAAAGTGATTGTACCAGTGTATTAAAATATACTATTTCAAGCGGTTTTCGTCTAACCCGTAAGATACCCGAAGGAGAGCTTCAAGCCGAAAACGAAAGTCAAACAAAAGGTTAAATATACATTGGTCGTAATATGCAAAATAGATAAATATTTCAAAAACTTAATAATGCAGAACGACTTTAAAACCCTATTCCTCGAAATGGTTTTCGAATTGGAGTAGTTGTAAAAATATGAACAATCCCAATTACTAGTATAGAGGTATTCCATCGTTCTGTTTATGGCTTGTAAACGTATTTGCAGTCTTGGGATTGTAGTCTTAAGGTCTCAGATTCAGATGTCTGTGGGGCCTCAGATCCCCCTCACCCTCAGGTGACCTAACTGCTCGTGTGCCTTCTCACTGCCATATTTGTATTTCTATCAGAAAAACTTATGAGTTGTGACTAGGGAATGCAAATAATCGGTTATAACCGGTTTTAACTGCTTATTTTCATACAAAAATGTCTAATAACCGGTTAAATTGCAATCCCTAGTTGTGACCACAATGCTGACCTTTACTCGCTTAGTAGTTCAGTTCCATTTTACGCGGCAATGCTTCACGCATTTTGGGAACAATGCCCACTTATTGAACTAGTTTAGGTTTAAGTTTTTGCCTTGCATGCCATAAAGACGATGCCATAAAGTGCCACTTTAATAGCGATAAAAAACTTATTTTTATAGCATAAAGATTATACCTGAGCGTACAGGCTACCTGTGGCTTGTTTTATAAAGCTAAAAATATCAATTTACAGGTTACAAGTTTCCATTTGACACAACCTCGACCAATGGCGACCAGCCATTTGAGCAGTGTTGCCAATGTAGACGTGTTAAATTGTTTCTTGTAGCTTTATAAAACCTGCCCCTGATGGTAAGTAGGCAATGAGACCCATAGACATTACCAAACCCAAGACAGAGTTGGCATGGCAACGCTTTTGTAGTCTTAAAATTGTAGTGTTAAGATTGTAGTCTCGAGATTGTAGTCTTGAGACGCCTGTCTTGAAATTACGTCAAGGTTGACAACTCATTTGCATTGTCGAGATTGCATCATTTCACTGATTGTCCTACCCCTATCGTGGAACACAACAATACGAACACTGTTATTTGAACGCAGATCAAAGAGAAAGATAGTGGTGTCTATTCAGACTTCAGGACAGGCGGAGTCGCGAACATAAACTAGTAAAATAACATAATTTATTACTCGTTATAATACAACTTACCATTTTCCCGAACAGCCCGGTTCTCCTCGCCGCTTGGGCAATCTGAATATATTTTACGACTTCGAATAAAACCGCCGCAAACTGCAATACATCATTATAAACCGCCATTTTGCAAGAATTTGAACGTATGCTCGAAGTCGCAGGCGTTTTTAACAAGACACTATTCATACTAATATCGTAAAGTGTAATAAATAAATATTAAAACTAAATATCGAACAATCTCACACAAATCGAACTAGTCACAAACTAAGTTCTGGGTTTGTACTACGGGTACTAGGTAGGGAATGCAAATAATCGGTTATAACCGGTTTTAACCGGTTATTTTCATACAAATATGTCTAATACCCTGTTAAATTGCATTCCCTAGTACTAGACAACGATAAACACACGCGTACCTGCTGGATAATCATTGCGCTCATACCAAAAATATTTACCCTGACCGGGAAGCTAACCCAGGACCGCCAGGTGGCCTTACAGTGCGGCTTTCAGTCTCTTCGCCTGAAATTTCCTTTTTAAACAAAAATATCCCTGTCTTTATCCAGTTTGTTCAAGCCCACCATACCTTTCATCCTAATCACATTGTTAGCGCTATTAGCTGTTGTTAGTTTTTTTTAACGCTACGTAACCTCCAATTAACTTGTATAAATTGTGCTTAATAAAATACATTATACCATGTTCTACCAATTTGGGTTAATCATTTTTTAGAAAAATTACTTAATAGAAATTAACAAAAGTAAATGTTCACCTAAAACGGGTGTATCTCGAAACCGATTTTTTATTCTTAGTCTTTTTTGCATAACTATGGTCACCAGAGTGGGATCTGAGCCCCATAGACATTGTTAGTCTCAAGACTCTTCTTCTACAATCGTAAGACTGTGATCCTAACAGAACAGCTAACACTCTGGAAGAAGGAAGGATTAAGGAAGTTGTGGCCAAATCAACAGGATGAGTCTTAGTGTTGATCCTTGCCTCTGTTGTAGGTTTTAACTGCTGTCAACGTATGTGTGGTAGTATATATTGGTATACACATATTTGTGGACAAATATTTGTAATATGCGGAGACTTATTGTCAGCAATTTACACTTGTCATATATTATACCCAATTCTTACTTTCCTGTATTAGTCTGTGTCTTCCTAAAATAAATAAATAAATAAATAAATAAATATTATAGTTTATCTTTGTATGCATTTTATTAAAGAATATATTTTATTTTCTTCCTGTTTCTCTGTTGTATGTACTATTTGTTATTTCCTGATTGTTTGTTAATTTGTCTATCCTTCGGCATTGTCCTTGCTTATTGTACTCCAAGGTTAACTGGAAGTGATCCCATGTGGGATAAGTTCGCCTATGTACATTATTTATAATGATGCAAACATGTCTTGTAATTTTTTATGTGATATAAAGAGTTTACATACATACATACTTTGTCAACCCTGAGGACAAAAATGAAATGCCTCTTGTTGGACATTCACTCGTCCGTCCGTCCGACCGCCGTTGTTCAGAGAATCCCTACCCAGATTCCCTAAGCCTAAGCCTCGTGCTCTGGACGTAAACCTTGAAGGGTGTTACGGCAATCGGCGCCGGCGGCCCGTCTGCCCTCCTAAGCCAATAAGCAGTATCTATAATTCAATCACCAAAGCAAATTCAATTCTATGTCGTTAATGATAAGGTTGATATTACTACAGGAGGTTTATCTTAGTTACTGCGTTTTTACTTAGGACGGTAGAGCTGCGACTCCATCTTTTATCAGCCGGGACACTCGCCCTTACCATGGATAAATCATGGAATAAGTATCAACACAATTTTTTTCAGTAAGGTAATTTATTTTGTCCAATAAAGAGTTTAGATTTGTTTACTTATAATGGCGACCCCTGCTTTAATCTATTGATTTTCATGAAAACTATCTCAGAGCCGTCCTGATGCAACTACCTGATACTTTTTGCTAGCATGCAATGTTTGTACATATGTCAGTTTAGGTCAACTCTTGCAAGTCAATTTTGGACCAGCCCTCGGTAATAGAATGGGCTGAAATTTGGACAAAAATAATCAGAGGTCGGACAAATGGGCGTTATTACTGGCCATAACGTGGACATGACTCCAAAGATTTTAATTAAATTATATTAATTGATTTAAATTATATTAATTGATTACTTACCCGACAAATATGTTTGGTCCTTTGCCAGACAGTAATAAACTAATAAATAAATATTACAAAGACGTGAGAAGTGGCTATTAATATTAATCTACTTACTTTTGCACCATTAACATTCGTGGATTGCGAAAGGAGCTTTTGAACTCATAATAATATGTTTATTTTAGCCGTGAAAAGGTATAAAGTAACCACGGAAAATATATAAAACATACTGTTTATTTGCTTTAACAAATCTACACAATAACACGTCTTTGTAGTATTTATAGTAATCAATTAATGTAATTTAATTATGTAGTTTAATTTAAGTATTTGGAGTAATGTCCTCATTTTTGCGAGTAATGACGTCCATTTGTCCGATCTCTGAAATATTATAAGCCCGATGACAATGCGACATTATGGTATCGAAGCTAAGAGCTGATCTGATGATGGAGTCGGAAGGTGGCGAGAGGGTCTCCGCTGTACTTAGCGTAGACCCACCGCCGCCTGGGTACTCATTAGTTTGATATTGTTAGGCAGAAAATGATTTAAAAATAAAGTACAGCTGGCAACAAACGCATGTCCTAAAAATGTTTTTTTTGATGGAAACTTATTCTTATCTTATTATTTTTAATCGCGCCCAAATCAGTATTTACTAGGTACTTGGAGACACAGATATACAAACACACACGTACACAGACATACGTTAAACTTATATCGAGGATTTTTTTATCGAGGGTTAATAATTATAACCAATATGACTCATTTCGATTCTAATTTCAAATGTTACTCAAAAATAGAATCGAAAAACTCACTCTAATTCTTAAATTCGCCACCTGCAGTGTTACTCCTCGTGCGACTCGCCCCCGGCTCGTGCGGCGGTACTCCGCCATTACCGCGATGGCCGCGCTTATCGCACCCGGAGAGCGCTAACGCGTTTTGTACCTAAGGCTGTGTCCACAGATACAGCGGGCACAAAGAGGTTTTACCTTATCTTGGAATTAATGGGCAATTTTTGGTACACGCATTTGAGATTCACCTAACCGGGGCGCGACATGTGGACTAACGGTGGTTCATTAGAATATTTGAATTTGCAAGTTATAAGTACTTAGTTCAAACTAAGATTGATATTCTAAAGCATAATATGTATATGACGTAACGTTCCACTGGTTAAAGGTATATCGGGTAATCGACTTAAATAATTCAATGTTATGGTGCTTCTTAAACTATCAGCAATCAGCTTTGCAATTTTGCAATCAGCTTTTCATACTCCCCTCTCAATTCAATACTCAATTCTCATTCTTTATTGCTTCCATAAGTTATACAATACAGATGTTTGATAACTTTTAACTACTTATAATGTATGAGATCTTTATGGATAGGGCACAACCACTTACAAACTAGTGAGGGGCTTGTTTATTAACAATACTGACAATAATTCCTTTTTTATTTTAAATATGAAATATTACATAAATGCTTAAATACTTTTTATAAATATGTTTACAAAGTTATCTTATCTACTAAACTACTACTATTCCTTAATGGTGTAGTAGCATTTTACACTCAGTAGTTTCTTTAACTGTTTAGTAAATAAATGATCAGATGTTATTGTTGTTACAGATTTGGGTAATTTATTATTTACTTTAATTGCCATAACAAAAGGACTTGCGGAGCGCATGTGTAAATTTGGAGGATGGTATTGTGAGTGTGCTCTGTTTGCGAGGTGAAACAATAGGGCACTTGGGCAGCACTCGCAACTCCTGTACTTTCTCGTAGTTAAATTAGATAAATTTCGATGCGTAAATAAATGGCAATCGCTGGGGTTAGTCTTATATCCTAAGCCACTAGCCAACTTCTTTCAAACGTGATGAGCTATGTAGCTACCACTAAAGTATAGGTATAATCCATTCAATTTGCAGCTTCAGATCCAAAAACGGAAAAGTCACCTCTCTTGCCCTGAGATGCTTGCCCCTGCAATGCGCGACTTCTTTCTCCGCGTGCGTCTTCAACTCGCTCTCCGCTCCGCTCGCCGCCCCGCCAGTCCCCCGCCACGGCGTGTCACGGCAATGTCCCACTTGCCCCGAGATGTTTGCCCCCGTAATGCGCGACTTCTTACTCCTTCTCCAGAGGGCTGAAGCTTATCAATAGTTTTTACCTTTGAATTAAACGTGCCGAAATGTTTGAAACGTCAGAGTCCAGTTATGATAAAAAAATTATCATATTTACATTTCATAAATATTTTTGCATATTTTCTTAATTTTCTCCAAAAATTGTTTTTTGTTATTGGTTCATGATTGGCTGTTATTATCTCTATCTCGTCTTTGAATTCGGAGAAAATAGATTGAGACAGACAGACAGTGAGAAAATCGAGTGAGTCAAAAATAATTCCTTGTCGGCTAGATGAACGGAACCCAAAAAAAAACATGTTCACTGGAACTACACGATATAACGAGACTTATCAGATACTACTTAAATAAATTGGCAACCCTAAAGAAAAGCTGTTGGCTGAGTTTTCCTCAGTAGCGACTCGTGTCGCGGCCGAGCTACAACACTTCGCCGGGCTACAACGCCTCGCCTATCAGTTCGCATTCAAATCTAACGTCAGAGAAAAACGAGGGAAGCAAACATCGGTTGCACTTCGTTCTGTTCGAGTTTTTATCTCGGAAAATAAAGACTGAGAGAACGGGGCGGCTAAAAATACGAAGTTTGTACAAATATTTGAAGGGTAACTCGTGTTTTTGCCTTCCTGCGCAGCGGAAAAGAGAGTTATGATTTCTGCGGTCTTTTTTAGGTATTGGGCAAACGTTTTAACGGGCCACCAGAAAAGTCGACAAAATTTTCAATGAGTTAAAAGGTGGATATGTCAGTCATAACTATACCTAGATATTTTTCTAGCAGGAACAACATGTTGTTAGTGCTTGACGTAATAATAATATCGACAAAACGTGTTATCGATAACCACCACATCACCTTCATAGTGGAAATACTCGTACATCGTCATTTTTTTACTTCAGCATAGATTACACATAATCTAGACAGATAAAAATAAAAATATAAAAACTATTCATCACAAAACAGACAAAAAGTATTAGAGGGGACCAAAAATTCTAAATTAATTAAAATTTTAAGCTAACATTATGTATGTATGTAAACACTTTATTGTACGAAAAACAGAAAATCGAATGCAATATTTACAGGATTGGAATGTACAAAGGTTAACTTATTCCTTTACGGGATTTATTTAATTATAATGGTTTTTGAACACCTTTTACTGTCGTGGTTCCGTAGTCAAACTAGGACCCCTAATAGTTTCTGTCCATCTCTCTGGTTGCGATTCAGCACAAAATAACTACAAATTATAAAATAACTTATTTCATTAATATTTAACTTTTAGATAGTGTTTTTGTGTTATTAGTGACGGCATCGGACCCGTGCACCGACCATGGTCTGACATGCTGTGCTAGACCGGTTTTATTAGTGTACTAACTAAATATCTTAACTTATCTGAACTATAAATGTGGAAGAAGCGAAAGAAATTTGTCAAGATCGTAGCAAGTGGAAAGAAGTGATCTCTGCCTACCCCTCTGGGAAACAGGCGTGATTTAATGTCTGTATGTAACTGGATTGAAAAAAAAACCGGAAAACATTATCTTAACTGTTCCTTCTTCTTTCTCTAAAGTTTACAATAACTCGTTAACATTTTAGGCTGTTAGGTTGTGGATCTCTCTTCCTTTTATGGAACCGAGAAAAGCCAAATTATTTCCTATTTTTAAGAACCTTTTAAAAGAACACCTTTTGTCACTTCCATAGTTGTTTTCCTTACCTTTTATTACTACGCGACGACACGACTGATCGTCGGTCCGCCGTCAGATCTAAAGAGAAGTTCGTTACGGAATCTTTAATGTCGCTTTAAACACCTCTTGCAATGAGGCAGTGTGGCCGTGAAGTACGCAATTTCAGAGATAAAATAAAAATAAAGTTGACATTCCAATGACGCGTTTTGTAAATACACTTTTATAACTTTAGTTATATGTTAGCAGTGTGCGTGTTTTGACTGGGGTGATGATGACAACTAATTGCCATACACTTGTACACACATGAAGTTGCTAAATATTGAAAATGTTGACACTTGACAGCAGTAAAACAAAGCCTAACTTATTCGTTGCGTGTGAAGGAATAGTTATAACAGTAACATTTTAATGTTGTCAACATGCCGTCGTATTTATATTATTAAGTTTTTGGATACTATGGTATAAACAACTTAAAATAAAGAAATTAAGTATTGATAGTTGGTCTTAATCTAATCTTCATTTAACAAAAAAAAACTCTAAAAACATTACATTGTGGCCCCAAAATTAAAAGCGACGCGAGTCATCCACAATTGTGTGACAGTGTCGATAATCGAATCGTTCGCGGGCGCCGCACTAATCCGGAGAGATGCGCCTTCGACGCAGACTGACACTCGATTACACCATAATCGACCATCCCACGACTTATCCACTCTTGACGCAATTATCGATAATTTATTCCATCACTACACTAATCGGGAAGGATTGAGAAATTAATTCGATTGAAAAATAATCGATAAAACGTTTTGCATAATTAAATTATTTTAAAAGGTTTGTGATTTAAATGAAGGGTTACAGAAAATGAGCGATTGAATATTGAGTTACTTCGTTAAAAACGCTTAGTCGCTCTTTTGTGAAAGTCTCGTTATATTAAAAAGGTTATTTAGTTAGTTTTCCTCCTTCCAGGGCTCTTGTTATTGTCTTACGTAATTGAACGCGCCGTTTGTGCGGCCAAAGTCGAGAAATATTAAGTTAAATAAAGTGCATAAAAACTACAAAGACGTTACAAATCACTTAAAATGACAGTTAGAACTGATTTTTTTTTTAGGAGCACGCGGTTATTAAATTAAACTCTCCATTTACTAATTGCATATACTTAAGCAAAATCACGGTCTTGCGTCAGTTTGGTCTGTGTGATTTGTTCCAAAAATTACTTGAGTAGGTATCACGCCGATTTTAATTTATTTTAATCATGTAATATTTATAGTAATAAATAGCTTATGGTCGTATTTTATGTATCGGCATACAAATAAAATAAATAATCATAAAAATTATTTCCTTGCAGACATACGTCACTGAAGCACAAGCGGGTAGTACAATTTTATGTTACTCACATTAAAAAATCGTATTAAAATCTACGATAAGCCACGCAAACGCAAAGTGGTCTACGCCAGCTTTGGACATGATAAATGAATACAATACAAAACAAAACACTTTATTGTACACGAAAAAACAAAAAAGAGACACAGTACATACCTATCTGACTCTAAGTTTAAATTTAAGTACCTATGTAAACTCTTAAATACATAGATAACACTAAGAACTAAAGAATCGTGCTCATCACACTAACCTCAAATCGAATCGCACACTATTATCGTAGTTTGGGATTTGTGCGTTGCAGTTGGACTCATTCCCATCACTAGCGTCGATACACGCGATGGCATGCCACGCCCCGGAATGGCAGTCGAACCAAGGCAGGAACATTAACCAGCGGGCATCGCTACAATATCTCTGTGGTTACATCCGAGTCCGAGCTGATATGTCGATGTAAGAACGCAGCGTTCTGTTATAGGGAGGTGACCATTTAAAATTTGGCTGTCGATATTTTATTTAGTAAAGGTGACCACCAGAGCTGAGGAAAAAAAAGAGACGCTTTGGACGCGTTTCAAAGCGACTGGCGGGAGCATGACTGTACTCAACATGATCGAATTTCGGAAAAGAGGGGAGAGGGGAGGTTGCTCATGAGTGGTCCAATCATAGGTGAATATAAAAAAACAATAAAAAATTATGAACAACCATCATTCATCATCATTTCAGCCCACATGCACTCCCCCCCATCCACTGCAGGGTAAAGGCCTTTTCATTTCATGCCACTTTGCCCGGTCTTGTACTAACACCATCCATCTTTTTACAACTGTTTTCCAATGTGTGGAAAATAATTTGGGCAAAATGATACGAAAGCATTTCCAACTAGGCAACATTTAGATGAAGGATAAAACACTAAAAGTAGGTACAAATTAGACATTAAGGGTCAATCAACTTTTCTTTGTAGCTCGTTGCCATGGTTACGTCTCCTGGGTCACTCTTGAAAACCACGATTTTAAAGTATATAAATCCGGCAAACATCAGGTTTTGTGGAAATTACAAACCCATTCTCTTATGGGTTTTCTTCCAAGCGTATTAGTAGTGTATATTATAATCATTTTTCTAAGAAACTCTTGTCTCCTGGCTTACGGGACAGAATAACAACAACAAAAAGTTGATTCACCCTTAAATAGTATTTTAAGTAAACGTACACAATACTTTCCACCCACACTAAAAACAAAAAACATAAATACTTGTAGTCATTTATTTATAAGTTACACTTAAGAACGTATTTTGTTTATTTATTTTTAGACTTCCTCGCTAATTTAATGAAGTGAAAAGGAAATACTTAATAAGACCGTATTTTTAATTAGCTATTTTCAACAACTTTCCACGGAAAAATTTAAGGTAAAAGTTGAAAAAAATATCAAATTGTTTACACCCACGACGAAACCGAATTTATCCTGCCTAAATTCAAGACAACAGCATCACAAGCCATCTTGTGATGCAGTTTAATTAGCTATTATAGTATTACACCCACTAAGTTCCGCTCACTACGAAATTTTACGTACTTATACAAATTGTCGCCAGCCCAGTGATGTCAATTTGAGGGTAACCCATCACTTTATCGATAGTATGTTTTCATCGAATTTCATTTCACGCAACGCTAATTTCTGCTGAAACCAACCAACCATGACTTGTTTGAAAAGTTTACACATGCGGTGAGAAAATATGCCTTTCGGTGAAATGAAAATTCTGCGTAATGATACGTTCGTTGAAAGGTGTTTCGATGAAAATGGGTACCCCATTTTGAGATACGGCGCATGCCCGCGTGAATTGGAGATTACAAAAAAAGCATGGATTAGGAAAACGAGCACACAGGCCACCAGATGGTAATTGGTAAATGGACTCTAGAGGCCATACACACTTTCAGTCTTAAGACTGCAATCTTACAGCACATCTCGAGATTTCAAATGCGATGCCTGAGGACAGATGGAATGTCTCTATGCTAGAAGTCTCCAGGGCTGTCTGTAAGACAAAAAAGAACTAAACAATACAAACACTGCAATAGCAAATGTGGCGATAGGTAAAGGGTATGAAATGGTGGGTTTGATCCGGATGGATAATGCACAAAATCCTTTGATCACTAAAAAAACTTAAACAAGTATGGTTCTGCGAATTTCTCATTGTTCTAATGATAATATCTCAGATATCGTATCCAAAATTAATTTATAGACCTATCAGTTAAAATTACGATATCATCAAACATTAGTTAATAGGAGCAAATGAATAAATTTGCATTTGTGCCAGAATTAAGCCTTTATTAACAGCAGGCATGCGACGTACGTATTAATATCCAGTAATTCTTGTTAATCTAAATGTGTGTAACCATTACTTACCATCAAGCTAACGAGTCTAGGTAACCATTATGTAAAAGTAACGTTATCTTTATGTTTTTATCGATACTTGTTTCACTTCACTATTTATGTTCATAGGCTAGTTGTATTAATGTTCAAATGATGTTATTTATACTAAACTAAAACTAGCGTCGCCGCTGAATTACGCTTTCGTTAAAATGTCCGTTGCGTAGTTTGTTTGTATGTCGCCGCTAGCCTGCAAGGTCGCTGGTTTGGCCCACAGCTGCCGGGGCTGAGGAGTTTCCTCATGGATGGAGTAAACAGCAGTCCCTTGCGGAGTTCAATCCCTTGCTACGAATTGACTTGACCGCCATTAGTGTCTAGGAAATAAGAGCTATCGTAACGTTGACAATATGAAAACATTTCAAAAGCCATATGCATTTACCGAGTAGAATAGAACCCCTGCTAGTAAGCTGCACAGAGACTTATAATTATAACTGACATTTGATAAGCCGAGTGGATTTGAAAAAAATGGGGTCAACGAAATTCAACAAAATATTTATAGTAATTGTTAATTTGATCATTTTAATGGTGTATCCTACTAATGCTACTAATATTGTAAATGTAAAAGATTGTCATGTGTGTGTGTGTGTGTTAGTTTGATACACCTTCACGCTGCAACGGTTGGATGGATTTGGATGAAATTTGGAATGGAGATAGCTTATACCCAGAAGTAACACATGCTATTTTTTATCTAGGAATATTTAAAGTTTCCAAGGGAATACAGAAGCTACTATTATTATAAATGCCACAGTTTGTTTGTTGGTTCCATTTCCTTGAGTCAACGCCACACCCTTCAGCTTTTAAATTAGCTAGAGGGATAGATAGTGCGGAGAGAGACATGGGGAATTTTATACGCCGGAAGATTAGGACAGTTTCCGAGGGAATAGCAATAAAATGAACCTACGCATATAGATTATTTAAGTTAGTAATGAATAAAACCATCTCAGCACCAAGGGCTGCTGTAATCTGTCGGACAACTCTAATTCATCTCCGCGGAACAATTACAATTCGCGTCCTAAGCAAACTCCACGCGGCGGGCGAGGCGGGCGAGGCAGGCGAGGCGGGCGAGGCGGGCGAGGCGGGTAAACACGCGGGCGGTAATTAGGCTCGGACACCTGTACACACGGACGGATTTATTATGATACTACACGCTGTCCACGAATTTACGTCTCGGCAGATCCAGTTCCATCTTGGTTTTCTGTTTGTGTTATTCGGGACATTATTCTTCTCGGTGAAGCCTGACTTCGAATCAGCATTCGATGTACCGAAAACCGAACGCTAGATCGAACAAGTTAGTGGGACTTTCCAACAGAGAGATATTTCATGGTTTTAAGTATTAAATGAGTTAAGAGGCTACATGAACCACGGCTGAAGTTGAACAGATGAACTGAACTAAACAATAAAAGCTGAGGAGAAAACGGTTGGTGACCAAATCAAAATATGAGACAATAATGAGTTTCTGTCAAAAAATCATGTTTGAGACAAGCTTTTGATGCCAACTGTACTTTTTTTTGGCACAGTCGTCATCTACGCGTCATGAAAATTCTAACAAGCTCTAATACGACGGGTCATCATGTGAAATTTAGTACGCTATCCTAGTCTCCATCATCAGACCAGCTCGATTGTACTATTTTATTGTATTGTCAGTAGACTTAAAGGCGTATGCAAATTTTCAGGGTAGTGATAGCCTTATACGTTCGACCCATCGTGCTGCTAAATTGAAAATGCACGCGCTACAATGTGTTTTGTTCGCACTGACGGGACTACTTAATCTCGCCGCTTGGATATCACTCGACAGTCCGCACGACCGGCGTTGTTTACAGAATCACTAGCTTCATAAGAAACTGGGAAGTGGGTCAAATTTAACTTGCAAGATTTGACCCCTACATACATACTAGATAGCAAGTTAAATAAAAGCTTGTAAAAAGTAAACAGTAGCTCATAATTCGAACATACAATCGCAAAAACGTAAGAACATTCATGTTGAAATATTAACTACTAGCGACCCGCCCTCATTTCGCTTCGGTTTATTTGAGTTTTCCATAACACACGTACATAAAACAAAATTTATTATACATAAAAACCTTCCTCTTGAATCACTCTATCTACTAAAAAAAACCGCATCAAAATCCGTTGCGTAGTTTTAAAGATCTAAGCATACATAGGGACAGACAGCGCGAAGCGACTTTGTTTTAGGTATACTATGTAGTGATTCGTAGCAGGAAGGCTTCATTGATACCTGAATTATTTTTACAAACCATACTTAATTGAACATCTTCAGTTCCACAAGGGTTTCAGCTTATATGCCGTATGCTATGCGGCGGATTACATGATAAGGGATAGACATCTTTTTAATATCTGACCGAACACGCATAAACACTAAATACTTTGTACACGTTAATCTTAAGTTTATGTACGAATTTACTTGTAATTTTTTTATTGTGCAATTAAGAGTTTACATACATACATACATACATACATACATACATACATACATACATACATACATACATACATACATACATACTTTCCCGATCACATTTCTAGACGCTGAATTTCTTTGAGTTTTTAACCTCCCGTCAAAGAATATCTGCTTTGCCTATTGCCTTCTTTTTTTATTCTACAGTGGGGTTATTATGACCTATCTGTGCCATTCATTTTAAGCTGAAAGACAAGGACAGAGTTATGTAACTGCTATAGCTCCGTCCTTTACACTCACCGTAAAATGAACTGCATAGCTATGTCATAATAACCCCCCAGAACTCATAAACATAAGGATACCCGTTGCATATATATTTGGCCGACGGTACCTAGACCACTAGATTTATATCAATTTAGTTAAAGATTTTTTTACCCCGTCTAGACCGTGTGCTGCCAACAAAGCGTGTAAAACGCCCTCGCCCGCCGTCGGAAGCAGGGCCGGAAGTGTTATTGACCACTTCCGGTCCGCCTTCGCCCTAATTGGGGTTGATTGCGCAAGTACCACTTTATTAAAACGAGTAAAATGGATTTTTCTATAAATTTACCTGAATAACATTTATATTGGTTGCTACGCTTTATTTTCTTGGTTTAGACAAGTTCTCCTTTGTTACTTTTTTTCAGTGATTTTTCATTTTAATTTACCCATTTATTGCGCTTTGCGGGTGGTAGGACCTTGTGCAGGGTCCGACCGGATCGCTACCACCATCTTATCCATTAAACTACCGCCAAACAGCAGTGTTCACACTGTTGTGTTCCGGTTTGGGGATAAAACAGCCGGTGAAATGACTAGCATAGAGGCATTCCATCTTGGTCCTCAGGGTTGGCAACGCATTTGCAGTCTTAGGATTGCATTGCAGTCTTGTGAATGCGAATGTCTATGGGTCACAGTTTCCACTTACCATCAGGTGGCCTGTGTGCTCGTTTGTCTTCTCTATGCCATAAAAAAAAAATATATATATATATAGTACTTATTAAGGTTTTGATCCACCATTTTAGCATATTTTGCCTACCTAATAAATAATAATACATGAATACAAACATCCATCCAGGTTTAAAAATATTTATCTCTTTCTTAGGCTAGTGTGTCCAAGTCTGTTAGCCGTCCATGCTGAAATGGCTTAGGGATTTGGATGAAATTTGGAATAGGAATTGTATACCTTGAAATTGACGACGCAGTTAGCCTGGTTGGCAGTGTGCTTATGAAGCTAGCGGTCCTGGGTTCAATTCCCGGTCAGAGCAAATTATGTCTCAGGATTAGTCGTATTTGCTTCTGAGTCTTGGGCGTTTTTTACGTAGAAAATATACAATATTATGTTTATGGTTGCCTAGTACCCATAGTACATACAAGCCTAGACCTTACTTTGAGCCTAGGTCAAGTTGTCCTGATATTGTTCCTCGTAATTTATTTATTTAGTCAACGCAGTGACATGCTTATTTGCGGGTGGTAGGACCTTGTGCAGGGTCCGACCGGATCGCTACCACCATCTTATCCATTAAACTACCGCCAAACAGCAGTGTTCACACTGTTGTGTTCCGGTTTGGGGATAAAACAGCCGGTGAAATGACTAGCATAGAGGCATTCCATCTTGGTCCTCAGGGTTGGCAACGCATTTGCAGTCTTAGGATTGCATTGCAGTCTTGTGAATGCGAATGTCTATGGGTCACAGTTTCCACTTACCATCAGGTGGCCTGTGTGCTCGTTTGTCTTCTCTATGCCATAAAAAAAAAATATATATATATAGTACTTATTAAGGTTTTGATCCACCATTTTAGCATATTTTGCCTACCTAATAAATAATAATACATGAACACAAACATCCATCCAGGTTAAAAAACATTTCCCTCTTTCTTGGGCTAGTGTGTGTCCAAGCCGTCTATGCTGAAATGGCTTATGGATTTGGATGAAATTTGGAATTTGGAAGTTTACACCCTGAATTGACGACGCAGTTAGCCTGGTTGGCCGTTTGCTTATGAAGCTAGCGGTCCTGGGTTCAATTCCCGGTCAGAGCAAATTATGTCTCAGCATTAGTCGTATTTGCTTCTGATTCTTGGGCGTTTTTTACGTAGAAAATATACAATATTATGTTTATGGTTGCCTAGTACCCATAGTACATACAAGCCTAGACCTTACTTTGAGCCTAGGTCAAGTTGTCCTGATATTGTTCCTCGTTATTTATTTATTTAGTCAACGCAGTGACATGCTTATTTGCGGGTGGTAGGACCTTGTGCAGGGTCCGTCCGGATCGCTACCACCGTCTTATCCATTAACCTACCGCCAAACAGCAGTGTTCGCATTGTTGTGTTCCGGTTTGGGGATAAGATAGCCGGTGAAATTACTAGCATAGAGGCATACCATCTAGTCCTCAGGGTTGGCAAAGCATTTGCAGTCTTAGGATTGCATTGCAGTATTGTGAATGCGAATGTCTATGGGTCACAGTTTCCACTTACCATCAGGTGGCCTGTGTGCTCGTTTGTCTTCTCTATGCCATAATAGTACATTGTGTATTAAGGGTGGTAAAGAAATAATTACAAACGAGAGTCTGTTAGAAGCCCGAAGCCGAAGGCTGAGGGCTTTAATGACTCGAACTTTGTATTTCCTTTACCACCCGTGTAACATACAATGTTTTTCATCACAATTGCGAGGAAATGAAATGAAATCAGACAAAAGATCATAATTTTTTTACTTATTAGCGGCAGACTACATCATTGTCTGTGACTTGCCACAGATAATGTCAAACGTGTTCGGAGTCCGATTCTAGTGACATATGAGATCAATAGTTTATTATGCGAGATTTTTAGGAAATGGTATTCAACTGAAATTTAATCTCGAATGAAACTTCATATCGAATGGCACAAGAATTGGGGTCCTGACGTATTGTGATATTTTGAGTCCACGTATAATATTTAAAAAAAAAGCTATTACGCACGTTAGAAGCGTAATGGTAAAAAAAGGCCCGCGGGTATTATTTTGGATTTACGGTCGATTTTTGTAGCATGTTAGGACACTATTTACGAGCAAGTGTGATGAAAAAAAAATGCTACTTTTCATTCCGAATAAAAACACGTTCTCGAGGAATTGTTAAGGTTCTTAAACCTGTTACTTAAAGAACTGCTTGTATATTTAAGGAAAACTCCGTCTGAAAGCTGACCGTGCCGGTACCAGGCGAGCAGGAACACTGCGAAGTCCAACAAACTTAACTAGCGCAGCAAAAATAGCTCCGCAACTTGTTTGTAGTTCGGAGATAAGGTTGTTGCGGGGTTCTTTGTGCGAATACTAAACACCGCTACCAGGAAATAAGGAGATGGAAGTAGATAACACGTTACTTGGTCGTACAATCACATACATACAAATTACTTGGATAACTTTAGGGTCTTTGGTGAAATATTTTTGGTTGAATGTTCCCAATTTTTATTTACCATAAGGGTGTTTCCTGCGGCAGCGAGGTCCGTCTTCTAATTAGGTACTCGTATTTAGATCTATTGTTATCATATTGTCAGCGTTATAATGACTGTTATGAACTTGTAGTAATAACGGCCGAGATGAAAGCAATACGATAATAACACGTGTAGATCTTATTTATAATGTTAGATCATTTTAACCCTGCGTAAATTATTAAACTCTATCTAGTCGTTTGAATATTAAAAAGATAAAAAGTCGCACCAAGGGTCCGGTCCATTCTTGTATAAGAGCACCTCTATTTTTATTTTCATTTTTTTATTAACTGTTATTATATGGGCGATAGAAATACACGCTCTTTGTGAAAATATCAGCAGTTTACATATTACGGTTCATGAGATTCAGCCCGCTGACAAACAGAAAGATGGACGGACGGACAGCAAAGCCTTAGCAATAAGGTCCCATTGGGCAATCTTTAGGTAAGTATGTACTGGGGGGTTATTATGACGTATCTGTGCAATTCATTTTACGCTGAGAGAAAAGGACAGAGTTATGTAACTGATATATCTCCGTCCTTTACGCTCACCGTAAAATGAACTGCATAGTTATGTCATAATAACCCCCCAGGGGGGTGAGTGTAAGGGACAGAGCTATGGCAGTTATATAATAGCTCTGTCCCTTTCTCTCAGCGTAAACAGCATTGCATATCTATGTCATAATAACCCCCCTGAACTCAAAAAATAATAGAACATGCTAACATAATAGGTACTAACTGTATATGTATGCATAGGGGCGCACTTTGTTTCACATAGGTAATTATTTTCAGTCCGAATCTATTGATAATCATAACCATCGCAAGTCATAATGTTTTTTTAATGAAACTGATTTTTTAAATCTCCTTACCTATGAAATTGGCGTTTTATATAGAGTATTTTATGCAAACGATGGTTTTCATACATTTAATTTTGCGGATTATTTAGTAACTTCAAATGCAAACCTAACAAAATTCTGTCAGGAATATTGGACACTTTTAAGCTATAATATTATACATAGGTATCTTAATTACTGAAAATGCGTAATTTAAACACTTGAAAGCGCAGCACATGAAAAGTGTTGCGTTCACACTTTAATTTTAAACAAGTAAGTTGCCTAAGTGTGCAAAATGTGGTTACAGAATTATCAACCAGTTTTTAGAGTTGTTGGAAATTCTGTAGCTCTGCCTACCCCACTCTGGGAATAAAGGCTTAAGTTTATGTATGTATGTATGTAAGTAAGAAATTCAACCATAATTATTAGTAACTAAAACCTTTGAAACTTAGTGTATTAATTAAATTTATAAAGAATTTGGAAGTTAAAATTGAAACTAATAAATTCCGCACGAAATAAAACATGTAATAAAAAACGTCAATTTCATAGGTAAGGAGGACCCAATATCTAGCTGGTAAATGAGGTTAGGTTAGGTTAGGTTTATTTTATAAAAACACTGAAATAAAAACCGTTTCAACAACACCTTATGACTTGCGATGATTATGGATGACAATACATTCGGACTAAAATAAAATATGTGAGCCAATATGGACCATATTTGTATAGATAGTCGCGCCAAAAACAACCCTCCTTACCCGTCGAGAAACAGCGATAGCTCTAGATTGCTTTTAAGTTTTTACTACAAATTAACATTGTAAAAGTAAAGTGAAAACTTGTTCCAAGTTCGCGCTGCTGCAGGCAATTTTAGTTCTTGTTCGTTTGAAATAGGGCTTGTAGTGTTCCCAAGCTCGGTCTAGCTGTGATCAAGCGCAGTTAGCGCTTTGACAGAGGAACTTTGTAGCGGTACACTGCAGCCAACGTTGATTCTTTCAAGAACCCGCTTTTTAACTCGTTGGTCGTATTGTTAACCGGCGAGTTTAAGTTGTCCTGTTGCGGGTGTCCTTGTGCAAGGTCCGTCCGGATCGCTACCACCATCTTATCCACTAACCTACCGCCAAACAGCAGTGTTCGCATTGTTGTGTTCCGGTTTGGGGATAAGACAGCCGGTGAAATGACTAGCATAGAGACATTCCATCTTAGCCTTAGGGTTGGCAACGCATTTGCAGTCTTAGGATTGCATTGCAGTCTTGTGATTGCGAATGTCTATGGGTCACAGTTTCCACTTACCATCAGGTGGTCTGTGTGCTCGTTTGTCTACTCGATGCCATAATAAAAAAATAAAAAAAAAGAGCGTAGAAACACCATTTTAGGGCGTGCAATCTCAATTCAGCATGACAGTCGGTTGGTTGAGCTTGCTCGTTCATCGACTGTTCGTCATGAAACCGTTTTTAAGAGTACACCTTAGGCGTTACTGCTATTATAGAACTCACTTGTAACTTCATAAGCGAATTGGGGCCATCTACACCAAAACATTTGCACTAAGTTAAGGCCCTGTTGTTTGATCAGTAGTTAAACTAACTAATTGTAAAAATTTGAAAAAGGAATCGAAAATTTTAAGTAATCTCAAGGAAATGTGTCAAATTTTCAATTCCTTTTTCAAAATTTAACAATTAGTTAGTTTAACTACTGATCAAACAACAGGCCCTAAGACACTAACTGCCTCACTCAGAGACGTCAGTTAATTTTAATGCTTGATTAAAGTTGCTGCTGTCACATTCTTTGCTATAGCAATAGAATAAGACAACACGTCACTAAACAAGCATTCTCTGAGTGCGGCAGTTACTCGAGTTAAAATGACAAGCAATGCAAGTGGCCCTTATTAATCGACAAAATTAAGTTTACTACTCGTATGTGTTGCCAGCATGCAAGATAACTTCACGTCGCCGGTTAATATTCACTGACGAGCTGTCATCTGCTCGTTGTCTTTGTATATGAACGCCCTGCTATACTAATTTTCTCGATGATGATACGTAGCTTTAGTTACTTGATAGAAAGTAAGTAAAAAGTCTTGCTCGAGTTAAGGTAGCGTCTGTGATCTGTGATAGGATTCGGTACAAAAATAGTATGAATCCTAGAAAAAAACTGGAAAAGCATGGAATTCCGTATGCAAAATTTAGTACCATAATAATAAGGTAACTTCCAGAATAATCTAAAATTACTTAGGTAATTGCACTCATAAAACCAGCTGATATTCATGACATGCGTGCAACAATATTCCTTTTGACATGTTATACAATACAATACAATACAAATACTCTTTATTGAACACCAAAAGAAAACAAAACACGGAACAGTACATTTTAACTATAGGTATACAACAGGCGGTCTTACCGCTAAATAGCGATCTCTTCCAGACAACCTTGGACAGAGAAATAATAAAAACAAAAATACATGGCAGGCGGTGCAAACTAAATTATACAGAACTCAAACTAAACTACAAGAAACACTTCTGATATTGTAAAAACTACTTACACAAATATAAACTAAGTACATATAAATATACACATAAACAAAGTAAATTAGTTAATAAATACATACTAAATACACGCTAAATAAAATACATACTATTATACAAATATAAAATATATATACATAAATTCTAGAAATCAGCCAAACAAAGATAATACACGAGGTCATAGGATGGTAAAAATAAAAGTAAAGGCAATCATAGAAAAACTACGGAAGCGATAGATAGTATTCCTTTAACTTGTTTTTAAAAATAAAAATAGACTGAGCACGCCTTACTTCTGTAGGCAAAGCGTTCCATAGCCTTATTGCCTGGATTGTGTAGGAATTGGAGTAAAACTTAGAGGAAGAAAAGGGGACTGACAAAAGATGGTTTTGGGAAGCTCTAACTGAATTAAAATAATTGAAACGCTCCTTAAGGTAACACGGGGTTGCAGGGTTGAAAAGTATGCTGAAGAGGAGACTTAAAATATGAAAGTTACGACGAGCACGGATTGGGAGCCACTTGAGCTGATTGCGAAAAATGGAGACGTGGTCATACTTGCGTAACCCAAATATGAACCGTATACACAAATTTTGAATACGCTCAAGCTTATTAAGTTGCTCCTCAGTAAGATCTAAATAGCACACGTCAGCATAATCTAAAATAGGAAGGAGTAAAGTTTGAGCAAGCGCAATTTTAGTAGAAAGAGGCAGAAAGTTTTGAAGCCGTCTTAGAGATCCTACAGCTGCGAACATCTTCCTGCTAGTCTCACTTACTTGAGGTGCCCATGACAAAGAGCAGTCCATAATGACACCGAGATTCTTAACCTATAGAGAGTAAGGAATAAGAGCACCGTCGAAATAAACTGGGGGAAGATTTTCAAACTTGACTCTAGAAATAAGTTTGGAGCTGCCTATGACGATTACTTGAGTTTTAGTAGGGTTTACTTTTAGCCCAAACCCATTACACCAATGCAATATACGCTTTAAATCTTCATTGACAGCGTCAACTACCGAAGAAAGATCGTCAAGCGTACCCTGAGAATAAATTTGAAGGTCGTCAGCATAAAGGTGATAAGAAGAGAGAAGGCTTTGCGTAATAGAATGAATAAAAATAGAAAAAAGAAGCAGAGACAGCACGCCACCCTGCGGAACGCCGGCTAGCGTGCTGCACCATGAAGATCGGGAATCACCCACCTTAATTCGCTGCCGACGACCGATTAAGTAGCTATGAAACCATTCAATTACTGCAGGAGATATGTTAAGGGAGCGTAAAATTGCAAGCATTATGTCGAAATCAACGGTACTAAAAGCATTGCTAAAGTCCAACAGCGTCAAAACCGTCAGTTTTCTGTTATCCATGCCAGCGCGAATGTCGTCCGTGATTTTGACGAGAGCAGTAGCCGTACTATGACCTGGACGGAAACCGGACTGAAAGGAGTTAAGGAGGTCATATCTGTTTAAGTAGGAAGACAATTGCTGATGAACAAGGCACTCCAGGATCTTGGATAGGAAAGGAAGAATGGATATGGGACGATAGTCAGAAAAAGAAGCGGGATTTGATTTTTTGGGGAGAGGGACAACTTCAGCATCCTTCCATGGCGAAGGAAATTCATTGGTCACAATAGACCTATTAAGGATACTAGAGATGATAGGAACGAGAAGGTCGAGCAAGGGAAGGATCATGTTACGACTAACGCTATCAACACCAACAGCATTGGAACTGATGGATAGTACGCTCTTCTTAACATCACTGTCAGTGAATTGAGAGAAGGAAAAAGTTGAAGTATCAGGAGTTGAGATGTTAGAAAGACATTTAAGCGTATCGGCTTTAGCCGGACCATTAAATAAGGTAGAAGAAGAGAAATGCTGATTCAGCTGATCGATGTCAATATCGTTGCTACTAGAATTCACTTGAGATTTTCCAACTCCTATTGATTTAAGAAATTTCCATACTTTAGCCGGATCACCATTTTCTACGGATTTATGTATATGACGACTTTGTGCATCACGACATATTGTGCCACATCGGTTGCGCAATGTGTGGTATTTAAGTTTATTTTCGACTGACGAGTCAAGTTTGTATCTACATTTTGCAACATTCTTTTTGTGAATCAGGGATCTTATTTCATCAGTAAGCCAAGGAGCAGGAAGATTCTTAATTTTGACTGGCCGAACCGGAGCATGGACGTCATATAACTGAGTAAGTTGGGAGTTGAACAATGCGACCTGGTCATCCACGGTATTAGCATTAGAAATAACACTCCAGTCAACCTTAACCGCGTCCTCACGGAGACTATCTACATCCAACCTACTAAAATTGCGCTGAAGGAGAATTTTCGGCTTAGATTTAGGGGGCCGGACTTTATACGATAGATAAATTAAGTCATGGTACGAAAAGGCATCCGCAGAGTATTGACCAAACTTCGCAACAAGAGTAGAAGAAGAAGTTAAAGCAAGATCCAAGAGTGATGGGGAACAATTGGGACAATAATGAGTGGCATTACAAGGAAGAATACTCATGTTGCAAGCAGTCACGAGAGATATAAGTGATTTTGAACGAAAGTCATTTTTAAGGAGACAAGTGTTGAAATCACCCATTAAGATGTGGTGGTTAAAAGAGGGCATGAGATCCTCGAGAAGCTTTTCAAGAGAGTCAAAATAATTAACATGTAATGAAGGGGAATAAAATACTCCAAGTAGAAGTTTAGTGTGAGAAAGAGTTATGCTAAGAAAAATATACTCTGCGGCGTCACAAGAATTTTGCGCTGACGTAGAAACAATAGAGTAAGGAATATGGGAACGAAGGTAGATGGCAACCCCTCCACCGCCTCTCCCTGTACGATCATTGCGAATCAAATGAAAACCTGGTAGAGAATAGGAAGAAGTCGGTAAACACGGCTTAAGCCACGACTCCGAAATTAAAATTGCATGCACATTTTTTAGGTCAAAAGTTAGTAGCATGTCATTAAAATGAGCAGGAATGCTTTGAGCGTTTATGTGAATAATATTAAAATTTTTAGGAACATCAGAAAATTGAGCATCAAGATAATCGTGGAGAGAAAGAGGAAGACTATGAAAACTATCATCGCTGACCGAACTAGAAGAAAAAGAAACGTAATTATTACTATCGTTACTATCAGTTTGGCTAGAAAAAGACATACGTATTTAAAACAAAAAATAATAATATATATATATAAAATAAAAATATAAATAAGTTGTAATAAATAATTATGTAAATATTTAAAGGCGCTTTAGTAGACACTACCTGCCAGCAGTAAAACAAAGATAAGAAATAAAAACGTAATATCGAAAGTATGTTTACGAATAACGAAACGCAACGCATAAGTCGGCAACACCGAACAGACCCAAAGAGTGTCAGAGAGAAACGTCATTTACGTCATGTCAAAGTGACAGCTAACAGATATAATAATAAATCACCATCGCACCTTGATAATGATACCGTCACTAAACAAAATATATAAGAGTTCGAATAATGACAATATTGCCATCAACATGAAGTTGGATTTCAAATACAGCATTTTTTTGTTTAGTGACGGTATCATTAACAAGGTGCGACATTTACAAAAATAAATCGATCAATCAATAAAGAGAATTGAGGGTATACATAAATGACATGCAACCAAAATAAGTGGTCCTAAATATAACCCGTACAATATACTGCCAAATCACGAAGCACAATGATGAAGACAAGAAGTAAGTAATACAAATTATACGGCATCAAAGTTAGTAAGCGGCCGGCTTCGCAATGTTTCTCCTGGTCTTCTTGACTGGCGGCACCATTTGCAAGGTACCACTAGCGCCGACAAGAGGAGATGAAGCGGCAGGGGCCGCAGGCACGACTGGGATGGCGCTGACCTCCGCAAGAGAGGTAACTCGGTGCCGTACACCGCCTGCGCCCAGAATATGCACCACTCCGTCACGAGTCCAACAGCTCCGGACTCCGAAGCGTTCACGGGCCGCCATGAAAGTATCGTGGCGACACTTCGTCAAAAACTCCGACACCGTGATACCCGTGCCTTTTAGTGCCGTCTTGCCGAACCATACCTCGTCCCGGTTTATGATGTCACGAAACTTGACAAGGATGGCTCTAGGCTTATCACTACGAGACCGACCAGTGCGGTGACAACGTGCAATCTCACCTGCATTCTCCCTCTTGAGATGTTTTTGAAGCGTCGCACTAACAAGAGCTGTGGTGTCCTCACTATGAGACTCAGCAACACCATGCAATAGCAGCATCTTGCTGCGGGAACGCATATCAAGGGAGTCTACCTGATGAGACAGTGACTCCACCTGCTGCTGTAGAATGCTCAGTGCTTTCATCACGAAGCTTTTGAACGCTGCAAATTCTGCCACAATTGAAGCCACAGAAGGGTTACCGGCACCAGCCCTATCTAGGCTGCCTTGAAATTCAGCCATCCTGGCAGTGAACATAGTGGCAAGTTCGGAAACAGATGTCTTCATATCAGATTGTGACATTTTGAGGTTATAATATCAGTGCTGTGACAAAAAATTTTGAAACTTTCAAGAAATGTGAAAATTACTACTGGTAGGTGATTTAGGTCAATATACCATTGATTTTAACTAGGTCTTTTCAAAAAATAGTGGTTATTTTAATTTTAGAGAATTAAATTAGTTTGAGACTATGTTTACTTTTTTTATCCACCTACCCGAAAAAAGATCATATTTTCAACGTTATGATAACTTTACTTGACAGTAATCGTGGGTCAAAACAAAACGAAGTAATATTATTTTACCTAGTAGAATACAGCCCCTGCACCAGTGTGCACCGCCCGATGTCCTGACTTTTTCCGAGACAAGGTTGACGCGGAAATCCACGGCTCCTTATCGTCTTGGGTTACTTCATCAGCCTTGTTAGCCGGCGCTGCTAATCCTGACTACTTATGTTTTCCTAGTCACTGGCTTTATAATAATTGATTTGTTTTCATGTTCTTTGAATTAATTCACAAAGGCTGCATTGTTTATATTATTAGGTTTAGGTTTAAGGATAGAGATTCGCACTGTTGTGTTCCGGTTTGGGGATAAGACAGCCGGTGAAATGACCAGCATAGAGGCATTCCATCTTAGTCCTCAGGGTTGGAAACGCATTTGCAGTCTTAGGATTGCATTGCAGTCTTGTGAATGCGAATGTCTATGGGTCACAGTTTCCACTTACCATCAGGTGGCCTGTGTGCTCGTTTGTCTTGTCAATTGCCATAAAAAAAGAGATTAGTTGATTCTGTACCAAAAAGTAGAACACTATTGTCTTAGGGTACAGTCGACGCCATAAATATGTTTACACGTTAGTACCTTGTCTACTTAGCGACATGTTTAAACTGCCATTTGAAATTGTCATAGCGGGTAAAGTGACGACGTACTAAAGTGTAAATATATTTATGGCGTCGACTGTACCTAAGCCCTGTAAAAATAGTTGTAAGTGTAGGAAATAAATTAATAAATAAAATAAATATGAGATGGCCCGGTCGTTATTTTAGGTCGGTATTCAGTTGATACGAATAACAGTCAAACTCAGAAGTAGCTATATATTTTAGTGACATATGTACATATTATTATGTTTACGTACGTGCATTACGGATTATATATTTTTTTTGTAATTTAGGCGCTCATGTCAGTCAGTCAGTTGCGGATACATTTAAGTTTTATTTTTTAGTAAACAAATATATTTTTTCTTTGTTAATAAGTGTAAGTAGGTACGTGTATTGTTTTTAAACTATTAAATTATAAAGCAAGACCTATTCTGTAAAGACGGTGGACAGGCCAACGAGCACACTGCTCTATATTCTACTCGATAAAAATATGTTGCTATTGTCATGTTACCGTATTGTTCTTAATATTCATCCCGTTAGGACACTTTAGATACGTAACTCTAAAAAACAAGATATGAACGTTACTGTTAGTAATCTGAAATTAAATATTATTGCGCAAATGACAGACATAAGGCCTTAAGGCATTCTCTACCATTCAACCACTTGGTTCACAGAAATAGTGCAGAGGTGCATTAAAGAATATATTCAGTATAAGTTAGTTGAAGAAACAAAATATCATACATACATACATACATACATTAAATCACGCCTGTTAAAAATATAAAAAAACCGGGCAAGAGCATGTCGGACCATGCTCAGTGTAGGGTTCCGAAGCCGTAACGACAAACACAAAAAACTATCCCAAAAATCAACATGTATGAAACAATTTTCTATTTAAAGTTATTTGGCGCTGTCTTAGATGATTTTTAGTAGGTATAAATCCGTTAATCGCCTGTATCTCAGGAACTAATCATGTCTACTTAGCCGTGATAGTTTTCCTTTAAAATTCGTTATATGCGCTTTCGTTAAAGATTTTTTTCAGATTTTTAGTACTTGTAGTTTTGGCTGTAGGGGGGGGGGACACTTGACTCTAACAAAAAATAGCGCTTTAAAGCTTAATATTTCATAAACGGATCCCTTAATCGAAAAATTGTTTTCATAAACCCGCAATATTTAGACCTATCCAACGACACCCCACACTATGGGGTAGGCAAGAAAAAAAAAAGACATCCCCACGTTACGTGAAGGGGAGGTGCATTAAAAAAAAATATTTTTCAAAATTTTATTTTACCACTTTGTTGGCGTGACTAATATGTACCTACATTCATGCCAAATTACAGCTTTCTAGTACTATGAGTCTCTGAGCTAGACTGGGGACGGACGGACGGACGGACATGGCGAAACTATAAGGGTTCCTAGTTTCACTACGGAACCCTAAAAATATTTCACAAAATATCATCGATTAACTAATTGATTCACCTCACTACTCAGGTAAAGTTAGCCATTCACAGGTGTTCATTTAATCCACCGTGGCTTTAGAACAGAATATAGGCCAGTGTTGTACCTATCTACAGCACACCGCCGCAAGGCCTACACTATACATCCACCGTCGCCGGAAATCGAAACAAAGGGCTGCTCTTGGTCCGGTAGCGCCCATAGTTTACTGTCGATGTTTTGGAACAGTATCGATATCGACAAAATAAAAACACCCGCAAATAAACTTTATTTTAATAAGCGCGGTCAAGTTGTGGAAATCAGTTTATAATACCATTGCCATAGAAAATTATATTTATTTTTTTCTCGCATTTTGCATAATATTGTATGACGACTTGATACTGGTTCTGGTATTATCTAACTGACAGACATGATACAATTTTTGATGAAATTATAATGTCAGCTTTTGTTACCCTGTGGCCAGTGTTACGCTCGGTTATTTATTTATTACCGACTAAAACATTATTATGCTAACTAATTACCTACGTTAACTGCTATTTTTTTAGCTGATTAAATAGAATATACGCAAACCAAACACATACTCCTATTATTATTTAGTGACATCCCGTACTTAACAAAAAAATCTACTCAATATAGAATACATTTTCAGACATTTATTTGGCAGTATACGCCCTCGATCGCGATAAAAGTGTTTTTTTATGATAATTTATTTTTTGCGTATGTTTGCATCTTTTCAATTGGTTCTCTGTCGTTTGCCCGAAAGTCATTTGCCATAATTCTATCACTGGCCATAGTGGCCATAATATTCATTCGCCATAAAGGCATTTTTTCTGAAATCGTGAACTATTCAGAATTGTTATAAAACAAACCTAACCTAACCTATTGGGCTCTATACGATGGCATGTAAAAATTACATGAAAGGTTTACAGTTTCAGAAAAAATGCCTTATGGCAAATTAACATTATGGCAAGTGACACGATTATGGCAAATGAAATTCGGGTAAACGAAGTGATCCGCAGTACCCCACGTGTTTTATCGTGTACTTGAATATATTTTATCGATACCGCACCATCACTGCTAACAAACTTTAGCGACAGGCATTCCTCGGAAATCAAACAATCGAGCAAGCGGTTATCTTCCATCCTTCTCGCTCCCGCTCACCTACAGCTCCAGAAAGAGATAGCCGACATTAGTAATTGTTTCTTAGGTTAACGGAATTTGCGTACTACTGATTGGATTTGTTCAACGCATTCGGTGCCCGGTTCTTAAAGCCCTATGCCAACCGGGTGCCAGAAGAAGTCTATGTTATTGTTAAATTAGTTAAGGGATAGGGTGTTTGTGTGTATGAGTAAAGTCTACACAGCGATGATTTAGAACAAAATGGCCGCGCACACGTCACGGAGCTTGCGTACGATTGATACCAGATGCGATTGTAGTCTATCTGTAGACGCTTACACACACGGTTGTGAATGCGAGGCTAGAGGGATTGGGCTGTAGAGGGGCTGTAAGAGGCAACAAATTGACATTTCCTTATTTGTTTAAACTCGCGGTTAGCGCTGTTTCGAAACAAATGACTTTTCTATGTATAGACGGGAATTATTTGTTTGTTCACGTTGTGTAAAGCGAAGCGAGGCGATGCTCATTTTCAAAAGAAGGGCGAACGTAGGGAGGTCACATGTAGGTGACTTCGTTTTGTAGATTATTGATTTCTATATCGCTGTTCAATTAATCAATCAAAAAGCCAGTTTAAAGATACATTATTCAGTTTTAAGTTCTGATTTTTTCTAGTTTCAGTCATTTCGAGGGAATATACACGGTGGAATTTAATCGGTTATCAGGAAGCCAAAAATCTTAATTATCAATCTACACAGAAACCAATACGTGAGATCTCGTGCAATATACTTCACAATCTAATTAATCACACTTAATTAACATCGGTAAAATGTACACTGACTGAATAAATGGACACCCTACTTTTATTGAAGGGAAGGTACTCGTAAGTGTACATACGTCAAGTGCTTGCTGGGTTTGGCGGGAAACTAGACAGATCAGACGTCAATAAATGATTGCCGCCATTTGTTATCTACGTTACGATTCGTTATCATGTGATAGATAATAGGTAAGAAAAGAGATATTAAACTTTTCAGACTAAACCATTAGTAGGGTGACAATAACTTTAATTAAAATTTAATTTCAACTTAAAATTAGTTATGATAAAAAAAAACTTGGTTCCACTTAAGTACTACATAAACGTGACCGCCATCGATTACTGAATTAGAAAAATGGGTTCCTGTTCACCGATTAAATTCCACCGTGTATAAACGAACAAGCACACATTTTTCGGACCATATTTATATCCTTATTTGTCAAGACCGCAGCAAGTGGAAAGAAGTGGTCTCTGCCTACAAAAATTCAAAATTCAAAATTCAAAATATTTATGCAGTTAATAGGCCACATGAGGGCCTTTTACACGTCGGTAATATAGGGTGAGTCTACCAGCTTCGGACAAGACCATCATTGCGGAGAAGAAGCGCCGCAAGAAACTCCAGCAGAAGGTCATTTTTTTAATCATAAAAACATAATAGTACTTAAAACTAAGTTACATTAAGTAAAATAAGTTACATTAGGAAATAAAGTAATAAATAATAAGTTCTTAAAACTACCAAAAATAAAATCATTCAAATGTAAGGTCAATAAACCTTAAACTTAAAAAAAAACTATGAGTACAACACGACGACGTCTCTACGTCAAAAGCCTACCTCTGGGAAACAGGCGTGATTTAATGTATGTATGTATGTATTTATGTCCCTACAATAAAACATCTATACAAAACGTTGCCGAGTGGTTAAGATGGCTGGTGCAGGGTATTTATTGCTCGTCGGCAAACTTTTGTTTTAAGGTTATAGCTGTATCTAACGTTTGTTTATACGAGAAAAGTTACAAAAAGGCAACGTGCGGACTCGAACCCCGGCCTAAACAAGCAGCTCCCACTCAGAACTTCCCGCGCCCTTACTTGCGTGCGTCTGTTTGTGTTGGCCGCCCGAGCTCTTCAACTCACCAGCTTTGTTTCTTTTGTAGCTTTTATCCACGACTTTCTACATAATTTTCTTGAAATTTGAAGATTAAAGTAATCATGCGTCTATTAAACTGAAATTTGCAGTTATATTTTGAACCAAAAAAACCTTATTTAAAACGAAATAAAAAATAAACTGTTGTTTTAAGATATGCCGAGGTTAGAATTACTCGCAAAATGACCACATCGCTTATACATATGTACCCTTTATATCATAATGTCGTAGTCACAAAATGACCATATCGTTTGCATTACTAGGGTGTAAATGCTCGTCGCGAAACTTGGCCAAAAATATGAACCCCGCCCTTCGGCTTCGTCGAGTTTGCTAAGATACATAAAATGAAAATACCTCTAATTATGGTAATTTAGCGATTAAGATATTTTAAGAGGTACGAGTAGGCTACGGCCATCATTCTACTACTAACACATTGATGGGTGTATACATACATACATACATTAAATGACGCCTGTTTCCCAGAGGGGTAGGCAGAGACCACTTCTTTCCACTTGCTACGATCTTGACAAATTTCTTTCGCTTCTTCCACATTCATACATCGAGTCATGCACGGGGGTGTATATGATCTAATACGGGTAATATAGTACTTCGGGTGATTAAGCAGGATGTCCCCCCCTCCGCGGCTGCAGCGTCCGTCGCCCCCCCGTAAACCTCCTCTAACTCCTTCTTGAACTGCCGCTGTGTCGCCGGCGCTGCAGTAAGAACGCCGTTCCCGTCCCCTTTGAATACTCAATTTGTTAACATGTTTCCTTATTTATCACTGCGCTGGCTTTCGGTTTCAAATCTTCTGTTCTTTGGTTCAATGGATTTTGACCTTAGTTTCTAAACGCTATAGAGTTCATTTAACACGTGTGATTTTTCACTCTACTTGAGAACAAGGTAGTAAGCGGTTTACAACTGTTATTCTAATTACGACTTTATTCCGAGCTGCTAAGGTTGAAATTGCTTTAGCGTAAAATTTTACATGTGATTTGTTGTATCAAGAGTGAAAATGTCATTTCTTTTAAGAAAATCGGATCGTATTTAGGTTTTTGATAAGGATTGAGTGTTATTCGCGGGCTACGGGTAGCGGCGGTTAACTTTTCGTGATAAAAATGAATTTTTATTGTCACGATTTGTGACGATTTTGTACCGTAACCGTTATTTATTTTGGGTTTTTGAATTTTTTGTTCTTGTAGGTGTTATGATTTTGAAGTTTACGGGCTTAGAAATTATAAATTAGTTCATGTTTAGAGCTCCAAACCAAATTTGAGCGGTTTATGACAGCAACTACTTACTTAACGGCATAGATTTGATAATTGGAATTGTTAAATTGCTTGCCGGACCTTGACATACAATAATTGACTAATAAATTGCAAACGGGACCAAAATAATAGTAAAAAGAAAATTGTTTTTTAAAAAGACGGTAGAAATATCAATGCGAGGATACTATGAATAAATAAGTAAATTAAATAGTAGTTCAAGGAGCATCATTTTAAAGGTATTTATAGGGATCAAACCCAGTCATGGTGGTTTTCGATGTTAACTAAATATTTCACTATACATATAAGTATTTATACCGCTGTCTAGTACTCATAGTACAAGGCTAGACCCTAGTTTGAGAGTAGGTATTAATTTATGAATTTAAACTATTTTCACCACCCCCTATTTCACCATCTTGGCAATGACACGTGACACGTGACCATCCGTTATACATTGCAAAGTTAACACACCATACAATACGCGATACAATACTGAGTATCATATAAACTGCGCCATGTACACTGAAATATCACCTGTCACCTGTCATTATCGGGATGGTGAAATAGGGGGCAGATAAATTTTTTTCGGTTAGCGTGTTGAATGTTTGTATTACGATTCTGTTACAGTTTTGTAACAAGAGCTGCCATTTTCCCGATTGAACATAGATAGTAGGTAGTAAGGAAAGTGAGGAAAGCATGGCCACAGGCATTTTGATTTCTTGCGAGAGCTTTACACCGAGCCTTCTTATTTTGGCTTATCTCCTCGGCCGGAGGGGGGGGGGGATCCCTTTTCCCTTTTACCCTTTCTAAAGGTTCTGGAGGTTTCCATCAATATAATCCCTGTTCATGATTATTTTAAAAGAAGTTTTTTATTTCGTCTTCATTTGTCATTCTTTTTGTTTGTTAGTCTCATTAATTTTATTCTAAAAAAGTCAATTAGAATTTAGAAAGATGAATTTCCATGACTAACTTTTCAAAAATATAAAAGTCTGGAGAATTCCTGATTAACAAACTTCTTGATTTAATTAACACCGATGAATAGATTAATTAGGAAAAGAAACCAATAAAATGTTGAACGCAATACATTTTAGCTAATTAGCGACCTTTTAGAGAACAATATGGCTGCTCGGGAGCATCTAATAATATGCGAGCTTCGAGACACACAGGTGGCTGGTTCGAAGGACAGCACAATGCAGGTTTATTTTATAAATTAAACTTTGTGTCGTTTTTTCCATAAACCAAACTTTACAGAAAACACCCACCATTTACGCATACACACATACACTACAAAAACACACACAGTACATCATTACATAACACTGTTTAGGAGCTACGATACCACAGACAATACATACAGATGCACACGTTTTACTTACAACGCCCCTCTTTTTTGTCGAGGATTTAAAAAAAGATTTAAATAATTGCTGTTTCAGGCAGTCCCAGTGTTTGTATTATATTTGCTATAGGTCAGAATTACGAGGGAACACTTTTTGAAAATTTCATGTGTCTACCTACCTGTTCATGAGATATAGCCCGCTGACAGACGGACGGACAAACGGAGAGAAGGACGGAAGGACGGACGGACAGCGAAGGCTTACTACGAGTAATAGAGTCCAGTTGGCACCCTTAGGGTACGCCATCCTTGTCGATCGTAAGGCGCGTAACCCTTTCGAGATAAAAGTATCGCTTCCGGCCCAGATCAGATACACTTCCCCCCCACACCCCTCTCCGGGCCCCTCCCCAACCCCGGAATAAAGAGATCTCGCGATAGAACCCCCGCCGGAAGTGATAATGAATTAGCCGCCATTATTTCTGGGTTTGGTTTCGTCTGACCGAATTGATGTTAATAAATGTAATGGGTTCTCACCGAGTGCTGCGAGGGTTGAGATGTTCGGTGACTTCAGATGTTTTTTTTAAGGCTTGGAACATACTTTTACGCTATCTCTTGGTCTTGGCCCTTTGTGCAAAATTGTCTGTTGCAATTTATTTCTTGATCTAGTTGGTGCGTGGTCAATGCGCAAGAGTGTAACAAGGTGATCGGATCAGCTGGCCGCGATAGCGCGAGATACCGATCGCTGGCGGCTCCGCGCCGGCCGCGATCTGCCCGCAATACCCTAATTAGACGCGCCGTACTAAGTACTAAAACATATGGTTAAAGCGCTTTTACCTAACTACGGCGAAGAAAGAAGAGTTATGTTTTTAGCTATCTATTTATGTGTAACTTTATAGTCCGCAGGCGAATATCCCGAAAAATAGAATGGTTCCCAGGAGAATTAGCAATTATACAACTTTTGCTTGATGGGATTTGCAAGCGAAAACAATAAAGTAAAATTAATGAGTAGTGAAAAGCACACCACGTATTACTACAAATGACAAATATTTTTACCTACAATTCAACTCAGTCAACGAATCAAGGCAGACCACAGATACAATAGTAGATATTTTATCGACCTGAATAAAGCAAGGGTGGATGAAGTCCGAGTGTCACTATGGATTTTATCGATTGCAAGAAAAATGTGAAAAATATTTTACCCTTGCAATTTTTTACGTCTTTTACAACTTAATAGCGCTATCGTTTTTACTCTCAACCCGTCACTGCAGAAAGAGACAACCACAAAGTTGTTTTTAGGGTTGCAATATAACAAATAGACCATAGACAACCTTTCGTTGTATGCCCAGCCTGCCCTTCACGGCGCACTCCGACGACGCAGAATGGCAAAATATATCTAAAAGAAAAAGTACTTTAGTCACTAGAGAGTAAAGTGTCACTTTAGTCCCTAGGGATTAAATTCATCACTTTAGTCCGCCTATACATAGCAATTATGAGTCATTTTAGAGCTTGAGAAGTGAAAAATATATTAAAGAGATCAATAGAGTAAATGTTCAGCATCTGTGGTTGGTCTTCATTGGCCAGGACAATAATGCTGTCACTTGATTTGGATTGTTTGATTTTTATTAAATAATAGTCCCAAAAGTAGCAGATTTTCAGGATAATTAAGGCCAGTGGTATCCTCAAAGTAACACAGCAGTAAAGGCTCACTAACACCGTAACGGTCTTTGTTGAATGCGCCGGTGTGGACCCCGCACGCGCTGCTCCATTACCGAGGTAAATAGCGTTCACTGCGCACGCGCCGGCGATAGGATCTCCGGGCTGCGCGATCACCGCTGATTAACCAACAGCTCGGTCTAGCACACTTCAAATATAAAGGCACAATCGCACCGTGAGCGTAGGCGGTGCGGTTTATTCCTATACTTATAACGCTATCGTACGCAGAGGCGGTGTAAGCGAAGGCTTGGGTGACGCGGGCACCCGCCTAAGCCTCTCGCGTCCGAAGAGTATACACATCAGTTAAAAGCCGGGAACGCGACAGTTTTTTATTTAATGAAAACTGATATTTACTACAACTCTGACTTACCATAATAATACCTACATAATTATATATAAAGACTGTAAAGATTGAGCTTGAGGCGAGGCGGGTTATGTCTTCCGTCACTCAGTTTGTACGTACGGAGGGTGGCTTACTGGCACTCGAGCATCGATTTAAATACATACATACTCGTACAATACTTACAACTCTCTGTCTGAATTTAGTGGAAAGATGTCATAAGTTTTTAAAGTAGTTGGTTATTCTGTAGTAGCTCTGCCTACCCCGCTCTGGGAATTAAGTCGTGATTATGTGTATGTATGTACGTCATATTATGAGTGTTACAAGCTACATAAATAAATATATTAAATAAATTAGTTTATAAAGTCTGGCAAGAACCTACATCAAATTTAAGTCCGTCCTACCGCTACGCTTTGGCCACGTTTTCGATTTTGGAAACGCGCTGCCCCGCGCCGCCTCCGCTCTTTGTGCGATTGCGGCTTTATGCTAGTTAATTGTTAAATTCGAGCAAAAGTACCGGTACTTCCTTTTGTTGTACCGAATAATTTAAAAGTCACTTAGTTTTCGAAGAATATACAAATGTATGTACCTCTAAATTAAGAATATTTCTTGTAGTTTTCTCAAGAACTCTGGTGAAGATATCTTTGATCACAGAAAAAGTAGTTCTCGCGAGGAAAACTTAAGAATACTTTTAAATATTATCAAAATTCCTGACCCCTACACGTGCAGCTAAGCAACAATGTTCGTATCGTTGTTCTCTCATGTAGGGGAAATTGGAGTGGGCTAAGGGTCGGCATCACAATTTGTAGTTTTGGGATTGCAAATATTTCTTCTTTTTACCATTAAGTGTCTTATGTGCGTTTCTTTTATTAATGCTATAAATATACAAGAAACAATCTTACTACTAACTTACTGTCTTTCGTCTTATTAATCCTACTAATATAATAAATGGAAAAGTTCGTTTGTTACCGCATACTTGCAGCTACTACCTACGGCTGGACGGATTTGAATTCAATTTGGAATGAACATAACTTATACCGGAATTATCACATAAGCTACTTTTCATCTCAGAAAATTGAAAACTAAAATTTGTCAGTTTCCGAGGGAATAGCGATAAACAACTTCTACGTGGAAGGAGTCGCGCGCAAGGGTCATTATTCGAGCGTTTCAACCGCCTTACTTTTGTAGACATATTTTTGAAGAATTGGGCGTATATTTGAATACCGTCTTTGGATATTTGTTAGATGTCCGGTAAACTTAGATACCTAACCAGAAACGAAATCGAAATCTGCAGCCACTTCTACAAAAACGTGATCACGAAAGTGATTCGGAACAAACGCCCAAATAATGACCCGCAAGCGCACTGCAAGTCCTTGTTACTTTGGTTTCAAGTTCATTGAAGTTGTATTAAAGTTGATTTTAAAGTATTTTGAGTTACTTACTACTGTTTTGATCTAGCAGTGCGAATATGACTTGAATATGACGGGTGGGTAGTAAAGTAGTCACTCTATCTTAAAAGACGTTTCGCCCCCGGGCGGGACATGGCCGACCTTTCATATGTATTTTAAATCATCAAACTAATAAGTCTATGTTCGAGAAATAAAACTTGTCGAATAAACTTCAAGTAAGAATAATAAAGGAGCGAGTGGAGAGAGGTACGTCTTTAATTTTTAAACATCCGACAAAAAAATAGAAGTGTTATGAGTTTTTAACGTGTATCTATGTATCTGTGTATTTCGGTGTTCCCTTATTTCACCGACACTCATTTCATAGAACGTATCACTTCGCAGAAAATTCGTTTCATAGAAAACTATTTTCTGCTGTACCCTTGTTGATTTCAGGTTATCTTGTGATGGTTACAAGTCCAACCTGACCTCCGTGAATACAATACCTACATTATTAGTTTGGTTGTATTTATTTTACTTGCTTTATAAATAAGTAAGACTTCAGGAATTGTTTAGAGTGGAAAAATCTAGATTATGATCCATTCTGTATTATGTTATGACTCTTCAAAATTATGTAGAGTGATCAAAATTGGAATAAAAAAAGCAAACAAACCCGACTACATTTTTGGATATTGCTGTCTATACATATAGTATGTTAAAAAATTAAACTCTGCTCATTGCTGAACTAACTTTGATTAAAATATTGTAGCCTGTCAGTCCAATAACCAAGACGACTGTAACGACACATACGTCAATATCCATCAAACCTTCTAGGATGCAAGACATCCCACATAAATAGACATACTTGCATACATACAAGCTAGTGGTCCTGGGTTCGAATCCCGGTAAGGGCAGATACTTGTGTGATGAGCTCGAATATTCGTTCCTGAGTCTTGGAAGTTTTCTATGTAATTAAGTATATATTTCTCTATAAGTATTTATATCGTTGTCTAGTACCCATAGTACAAGCCTAGAGCTTAGTTTGGGACTAGGTCAATTGGTGTGAGATTGTCCCCTTATATTTATTTATTTATTTTTACACTCGAAAAACAAAACCCTACTTCTGACGGAATCAAGTAAAAAACAGATTTATCCACTCTTTTAGGTACGGTTGAATTCACAAGTAACTGTACATTTTAGTACTATGTCGCAATAACGGATGAAACTGAGAGTGGTTTGAATTCAGCACATCAATAGCTGCGATAGGATACTAAAGTGTTCAGCTACTTCTGAGTTTGAGTGTACTCACATGTAAAGGCGTGTAACTATAATTATATGCATCTGAGTCAACGTAATCTACGATCTGAGGTTACTTCATTAATTCGGTTGGATGTATTGTATGTGTGTGTGTGTATGTCGTGTGTGTTTGTATGGCTGTGTGCGAGCCGTAACACCTCCTTTGTGGTGTTGTCCGAATGCGCCTCGCCAAACCCGGCGGGGGCTGGCGCAACTTACAGCAGTGGGCGGGTATAATAAAAAAATATTGAATTGTTGAGTCTTGTGCGTTAAGAATTATTGAAATAAATGTATTCATTTATTGTATGTATTTAGCAGCCAACTAAAAAGAATCAGTAGATTTTCCTCCACACTTATAAAGTTAATTCATACACGTGCGTCGGTTTAAGGTACAGTCAACAGCATAAATAAGTGATAATTTATGTATCTTGTCACTTTAACGTCGTGTTTGAAATGTCATACAAAATTGTGAAACGATTGAAAGCGACCAGGTACAAAAATGATCACTTATTTATGCTGTTGACTGTACTCCCAACCTAGCCCTTTCTTAAAATGCCCCCGATCTAATTGTGGAACGTTTGCCTTGGCCTTCCCCTAAAAGTGAGTGGTTCTAAAGTGACGTTTAAAAGAAAATGAGGGGCATTGGACGGAAATACCTCTATGCACGTAATTTCACAAGTTGTCTTATCCCCACTCCGGAATACTACGTCAGGTTAAAAGATGCGATAGTAGTAGCGAGAGTGGTGGATGGAGGTGGTGGCTCCAGGAGATTCAAGAAGGCCAGTAGACTTATTACGACATAGCTTGCAGTTCTGTTTACGCTGAGAGAACAGGACAGAGCTACATAGCTTCTATAGCTCTGTCCTTTACGCTATCCGTAAAATGAACTACAAAGCCATGTCATAAAAAACTCTCAGGTAAATAAATAAATAAGAAATAAATATCAGGGGACAATGTCACACCAATAAACCTAGTCCCAAACTAAGCTCAATGCTTGTATTATGGGTACTAGACAACGATATAAATACTTATGTAGAGAAATATAAACTTAAATATATAGAAAACTGCCATGACTCAGGAACAAATATTCGCGCTCATCACACTATTATCTGCCCTTACCGGGATTTGAACCCAGGACCGCTAGCTTCGTAGGCAGGGTCACTACCAACTAGGCCAGCGCGTCGTCCCAGAGGTGTAGGTCACAGAAAAGCATAACTGAGCGAGTAAGAAGATCACAGTTCAACTTTCTTCAATGGTTGCAGAAGTTAACCATATTTTTAACTTCCTCGTTAGCTGACTGTCAACTAACAAGTCACAAGTTATACGTATGCCATTTAACTGAATCTATCACCTTATGTATGTACTAGTACGTCTCCGCGCCCGCTCCTGCCTTAGCCGCGCGGGTATCTCATAATGAAGTAGCCACACCGCGCGTATCATCCCGCTCGGCCGCCGCCCGCGAACCGTCGCGGGCACGCTCGCTCCGGCTACTGCCAGCACATACATATCGACTATCGCTGCATTTGTCTAATGTTTATTCTTTTCTTCTTCTTGTACAGTTTGTTATTTGGAAACCTACTGTTGGGTTTAATGATGGCTGATAGCCTAGTTTTTAAGTGATCCTGCCTCCGAAGCTCGTGATTCTGGGTTCGATTCCCGGTTTGAGCAAGTGTTTCTGAGTTAAACATGAGTATTTTTTCATGAGTGTTTTCTTTTATTAAGCATTTATTGTATATTTGTATGTTTATCATTATCTAGTACCCATAGTACAAGGATAACTTAGTTTTGGATAAAGACAAATTGTGTTAGATTTCTTCTGGTATTATAATTATAATTTACTAGCGAGGGCACTTCGCTTCGGTAGTATGATATATAGCCTATAGCCTTCCTCGATAAATGGGCTATCTAACACTAAAATAATTTTTCAAAACGGACCAGTAGTTCCTGAGATTAGCGCATTCAAGCAAACAAACAAACAAACTCTTCACTTTTATAATATTAGTGTAGATACATTTCTCTCCTAAGATTTTTCAAATTACGCCATGTTTTTAGGTAATGTGGCCCAATAATAAACCTCTTCTCTCTACTATTGCGAAAGTAATTTTCTTAAATGTTATCAATAGGTCGCTCTAGTGCTCTTGGTCTTAATCTTGCATTACCAACAACATGGCGATGATACAAAAATATAGCTCTTGGAAATATACGAACCTGTTGTGTGTCCCAATGGTGGGCAAAAGCCTTCCTACACTTTTGAGCAGTGAACATTATCAAATTTCAACTTTGGAACTGCATTTTAATGTAATAACTATCTTAATGAGAGAGTTGCCACTTGAGACCATTGTTCTAATGAAAATTGACAAACTGAGGCAGAGCTAGGTAGCTAGAGTTGATCCGCCGACAAAACCTGTGACCAAATTATAAATAAACGCACTAACTGGTTAATTCTTCTCTGACGGGAGGGCTCACCGCTCTGATAGAGTTGCCGAAGGCAGCTTCTACTCTGTAGATCGAACACGAATATTTTAATCACCAGTCACGTTTTTGAATCGGCTTTACTATTCAAAAATGTGTCCCGTACCCTTACCATGAGTTACAATTAACGTTCTCGCTAGCTCCGTCCCTCGCAAACCACGCAAGGATTTTTATAGAGCGCAAGGGACAGAGCATTCGACTCGCTAGCGAGTACGGTAAGTGTAAGTCATGGTAAAGGTACAGAACGTTATTTTACGTACATTGCACTATTATCTTGAGTATCTACTACTCGAAAACAATATGAAAGTCAACGTCGATGTCAACTTGCTACCTAATTTGAATAATACATATTAGAGGGCGTTGATATCAATCAACAGACACATTTTCTCGATGACGAAACGTTATCGTTAATTTCTCGATAGAGGTACCCTGTACCCTTACCGTGAGTTACGATTACCGTACTCGCTAGCGAGTCGAATACTCTGTCCCTTGCGCTCTATAAGAATACTTGCGAGGTCTGAGAACGACACTAGCGAGTACGGTAATTGTAACTCATAGTGAGGGTACACAATTTACGGTAGCACTAATGAAACACATTTCAAGTTGTTTTGTACATTATTCCAATGAAATGGATATTATTTGGCAATCAAGGATTCCGAAACATCAGACACAAAGCGAGGCCCTCGGCGGCCGGAGTCGTTTCAATTAACACAGGCTTTTATCTCCGCGCCGCAGTAGTGCGAGACACTTCGATCCGGCGAATATTGTTCACTCTCGACACATTATTTAATTACTTATTTATTTTGTAAAACATACTGACAATACATAAATATTGACGACGCGCTGGCCTAGTGGATAGTGACCCTGCCTATGAAGCTAGCGGTCCTGGGTTCGAATCCCGGTAAAGGCAGATATTTGTGTGATGAGCGCGAATATTTATTCCTGAGTCATGGATGTTTTCTATATATTTAAGTATATATTTCTCTATATAAGTATTTATATCGTTGTCTAGTACCCATAGTACAAGCCTAGAGCTTAGTTTGGGACTAGGGCAATTGGCGTGAGATTGTCCCCTTATATTTATTTATTATTTATTTTATTATTTATTGTATTGTTGAGATGGAAGTCTACCTGTCTCAATCATGCTTAATGCAGTTGTAGCAGAGAGAAGCGAAACGAGTACACAGGCCGCATGACAGCTAGGTATTTAATGATAATCAATAACCTCGGGATTGCCATCTCAAGACTGCAAATGCGTTCAATCCTAAGTACCAAAATTAGTAATTTCAACAGCATTTGTTTAATTTAAATATAGGTAAATTTGACGTAAATACAGTAGCTATATACCTACTACAAGCTCTAGCTATTTCTAGTTAGAGCTGAGGTACGAGGTAGTATTGTTAACCAGTATAATTAAAACCTAAATAACTCCTAAACAAAGTAACATATTGAAAAGTTAAATATGTATTATGGATCTGTATGAAACGGGCTTTTATATGACACTAGGTATCTGTTTCATCTAGCATGAGTCCTGTGACAGACGTATTTCGTAATTTCAATCACTTACTATACTTACATACGGGGTTCTTAAAAATAGGCGATTAATCATATAAGTTCCTGAACGACGTCGCTAGGTGTGTAAGTACCGATGTAGTATTTTTGTAAGGTAAAAGAAACAAGTGTAATACGTGTTTATAAGAGCTGTCACTGGACTCATCTTAGATGAAACATAGTGTAATGTTTACGTCAAGCCCTGGGACCTGTAGACAACATTGTTTTACTTTAAGCGATGTTCCAAATAAATTAATGGCTTCACTCGAGTCCCGCGCGGCGCGCCCCTACCCGGATCAAACTACAAAGAACCGCTGTTCCTGGCAGCGCGTGCGGCGTTACAACCGAGGCAGTCGGCCCCGAGGTTATAATATAGTACATTGTGCATCAAGGGTAGTAAGAAGGGAATTACTAACGAGAGTGTTAGAAGCCCGACGCCGAAGGCGGAGGGCTTTTAATGACTCGAGTTAGTAATCCCCTTACTGCCTGTGATACACACAATGGTTTTCATCACATTTGCGAGGAAAAAACACTTTAACTCTGCAAAATATAAAGAAATAACTTTTGACGAACGGGAACGTAAATGGAAACGATATTTTTTTTGTGACCTCTACCACAGATAATAACTGCGTTTAGTTTCGACCTGGATTCGAGCCAAATTTAGCCAATTTGATAAAAATGTATAATTACTAAAATAAATGATAAATGTTGATATTATTATAAACTTGAAATAGGTATAAAAATAATGAAGTTTAATGAAGCGTATAGGTTTTGTGTAATGTAAGTTAGTCTATAGCTAATTTTTAAAGATGAAATTAGAAACCGATTTAATTTTTGGCTGAAAATTAAACCTCCTTAGTCAGAAATGATGTACAAAAGAGTTGCAAATTTTAAAAAGAAAGTCATTACTCCCTAGGGATGACAAACTCGCCATAATTCCCGCGGGAACAATTTAGGCCATTGTCCTTCTGTATACAGGCATGGAATAACACCATTTACGAGCAAGTGTGATGAAAATATATTTAATCGCGTTGTACTTTGCAACCAATTAACTGCTAACTTAATGATACGATACTTTTGGCTGCTAAAAGCGGCATTGCCGCATATCGACGGCGTTGGCCTAGTTGGTAGTGACTCTGCCTACGAAGCTAGCGGTCCTGGGTTCAAATAAGGGCAGGTATTTTATGACCGGGAACATTTTGCTCCCGAGTCATGGATGTTTTCTATGTGTTTAAGTGTATTTTTTTCTATTTGTATAAGTATTTATATCGTTGTCTAGTACCCATAGTACAAACCTAGAGCTTAGTTTGGGACTAGGTCAATTGGTTTGAGATTATCCCTTGATATTTATTTTAATTTTATTTATTTATTTAAGAACCTTTTAAGTCACCTGGGACCTTATATTCTAAATTTTATGGCTCAAGTCTGTAGTCAAAAAAATGTGACCCAGCGAAGAGACTTTTTCTCTTCGTTGTCAAAAATTGAATTAAATAGTTATGATAATTAGTTATATCAAACATGACTCATAGTAACAACAGCAAGTTCTTTAGTGATTCAACTAACAGCTTAGTCAATGTATCTAGTCAGGCTCGTCAGGATTCAACAATCACAACCTTGTTAGAACCAACCAACATTTTTTTTCAGTTTGCAAATTCAAAGCCAATGTTGAGAAAGAACTAAGATGGAATTCCTCTATGCTATTAATTTCAACCGTTGCCATGCTCCATGGTGGTAAGTTAAAGGGTTAGATAGGAGTAGCGATCCCGCACGGACCTTGCACCAGGTTACCACTCAACACACATTAGCACTGTCATTGTCTTTACACTTATTGTTACTGTCTAATTTTTATTGAGAGCAATCACAACGTTCACAATAAGATAGCAATAGGTGTAAAAGTAATAAAGAATAAGCCCCAAATCAACGTAACTTGTGTGTAGTGACCACAATGCTAGCTTTTACTTGCCGCTGAGTTTAGGCAGTTCAACGCGGCAACGCTTCCAGCATTTTGGGAACGATGCCATTAGATTACTGTAGTTTTAAGTAACTTAACTATTTGACTTACTGGCGCTCAGTGCCAAATACCAGCATCCATATTTTAAAATAGGTACCAGACTCTCTTTATGTTTTTGTATTATTATTTTTTATTTTATTTTTCCTTATTTATTATGTACTATTATTATTTTGTGTTGTGAGTATATTTGTCTTTTACTATGTGCAATATGGAAAGTATTATTTCTGAATTAAACAATTTGAATTTGAATTTGAATTTACCAGATTCCCAAAACACCTGCTTCGAAATATTAAGTAAGGATGATCAACGTAACCTTAATTTAAATGTTAAGTTTTGGGATTCCAGTATGTTGAAAATTTGCACACATTTATAAAGTCATGCCTTCATTCCCAGAGTGGAGTAGGCAAAGCTCTGGAATTACCAACTAATTTTGTTGATAATTTTGCAACCACATTTTGCACAATTACGCTATTGAGAATCTGGTGCTTACTAGCAACCTGCCCTTGCTTCGCTGACGTTTATGTGAGATTTCTGTAATAACCTACTGGTAATAAATTTTTATTATACATAAAAGCCATCAGTGAAAAAATATCTAACTGATGGTGAAAATTGCATTACAATCTGTTGCGTGGTTTAGGAGGAGTTAGCGGGAATACAGACAGACGCGTATTTAACATATCAAGACACAGGCCCTTCTGATGCGTGGCTCAGCCTATAGTCTATAATTTTAGGTATTTAAAAAAATGTAAACATTCCAAATCACGTGACTTTGTTAAACAACCAATCAAAACTGTTTTATCGAACTTTGACGTACGACGACTTTGACGGCAGCCAATAGAAGCAGAACACTGTCTACTTCTATTGGCTGACGAACTATATCACGTGTTTTTTTTGTTTACATTTTTTTAAAAGTATAGACTTTTTATGTACTTACTCGTGTGTTAGTTGCCGCTGACGAAGAGAAATATTATAATTAAGTAACAGAACTGGGCATTAAAGTAATAATTATTCCGTAAGCGAAGAGTCGCGCGCGGCGGAACTAAGTTATCAATATTTAAAACGGTTCCGATTGGATCGCTGCGGGCAGACGCGAGCGCCGATGGCCCCTACCGCTGTCGTACCACTTAGGGAATGCAAATAACCGGTTATAACCGGTTTGACCGGTAATTTCCATACAAAAACGGTTATTAACCGGTTAAATTGCATTCCCTAGTACCACCGGAGGCCGGTGGACCTTTACAGCGGCCCTAGACAATATGCTTACCGTTATTCTAAACGATTTTCGAAATCTGTCAAAATGTGTATTGACATAACGCAGTGCTAGATCAAAACAGTAGTAACTTAAAATACAACTGTATTCTAAAATGAACTTTATTACAACTGCTATGATCTTAACACAAAACTAGCAAGGATTCTGAGTTAGTACTGCTTTGATCGAGCAGTGCGTATGCGCTTGACGCGACCGTCCGGCAGCTTACGTCAATGCTATACATTTTCGATAACGATAACGATCTCGCAATACATCTTGTCTAGGGCCACTTGGTTCTATTCTACTCGGTAAAACCTAATTGCTTTTGATATCGTTTAACCTACTTCCAAGCAGCATTCGCCTTGTTCTGTTCCAGTGCGGAACCGACAACTAGTGAAATTACTAGCAGAGAGGCATTCCATCGAGGTCCTCAGGGTTGGCGACGCATGTGGAGTTTTAGGTTTCTAGTCTCGAGATTGTAGAGAATACAAATGTATGTATGTATCGTTGCCTTTATGAAAGAGTGTGGCATCTCAAAATGAGTCGCTGTTGCAATTTAAATTCAGAACACTTTCTAATTAAAGTTTTGTATGTATGTAAACACTTTATTGTACAAACAAGAGATAACAATTATAAAATAGACAAAAATATAACAGGGATGTACAAAGGCGAACTTATCCCTTTAAGGGATCTCTTCTAGTTAACCTTTGAGCGATTGAGAAATAATAAATTTACAACGTATAGCCAAATAAGTGCAACACTAAAAGTAATTTCTATAAATATCAATATATAAAATACCTAAACATAATCCAATATATATACATACATATATACATGTATTCAATATAATAAATAAATATAAAAATAAGCAGGAAAAACAAATGTCTATGGATCTCAGATCCCACTTACCATCAGGTCCCCTGTGTGCTCGTGTGCCTTCCCGATGCAATCTCGGGAACCAATCCGAGATTGCATCCGCAGCCATAACCCTGAAGACGACGGCTGTAATACCCCCTCGCGGCCCTCGCCGCAAGACAACAATGCAAAGACTGGTGATAAGACGGTGGCAGCAATCCAGACAGAGCCAGCACAAGGTCTCAAGGAATCCCCGTCGTTTAACCGAGTTCACTTTTATCCAAAACCTATTTTTGATCAACAGCTTTGTTAATTTTTGAAAAAATAATTTATCAGGCTGCATTGGATTAAGAGCTAAAAGAGGGGTAATTACACAAAAGATCCCATAGGGTCGAAGTGTATCCGTAAGGACCCCATCAAGAAGATTATTTTTGAAACATTTTAAAGTGGTTTGTCATGTTTAGGGGTCCCAAGAGATACCCAACCTATTGCGTTTATCAAGAGAGAGCTTTGAAAGAACTCCAAGACCCGAGAGCGCAGCTCAACAGACAGATCTACATTTATTAACGCAGAATAATAACTTGATAACACCTACAGAGGTCACAATATAAACATGTTCACACGATGAAAAGTACAAAGTTATAGCAGCCATAACTCCGTCCCTCTCACAGTCGAGGACTTGACCGCTGTTCACAGTTTATAATTATAACTGCCGCACTCAGAGACACCAATTAAATTTAATACTTGTCTAATGACGTGTTGTCTTATTCTATTGCTTTAGCGCAGAATGTGTCAGCAGCAACTTTAATCAAGCATTAAATTTAATTGACGTCTCTGAGTGCGGCAGTAAGACTCATAAATTAACTATAAACTATAAAATATTAAATACATTATTACATGGGTTTCTTCATACATTTTACACAACCTTGCTTAGTACATGCCACCAGTAATTATATATGATGTTTTTTTTGCAGTGTCAATAAAATTCATCTTCTTTAATCATTCTCGATAGAATATTTGATATTTATTGTTTACGAGCGCAAAATAACTGCTAATTCTTACAATAATAGACTTAATATTAAATTAACTTCTCGTAGAAAACAAATAAAAAATCACGAGAAAATCTCACACCGATAGACCTGAGTTATATAGCAGGCATAACTCCGTCCCTCGCAGTCCGGGACTCGACCGCTGTTAACAGTATATAATTATGAGACGCAGTTGGTCGACTTTCCCGTGACTTTGCGGACCGCGGTACCCGCGATCGGTAACTTTTGGAGATTACATTTCGGCGACCGATCCGAGTTGGGCGAGTGTAACTCGGCGCTCGAGCGACTCGCCGACTTAAGCCAGAAGTCGTCCAACTTTATTTACGATACATATTTATACAAGAAATAAATAAATTAAAAATCTCAGAAAAAAATGCGACCCGTTTTTACTAAATATTTTTAGTAAAATTATTAAGTAGTTTTATATCATACATTTAATTAGCAAACTTAGATAAAGTTATATAAGTGCATTTTACTTTTATTACTGTGCATGCTGTGACCTTCTGTAAGGCGCTTAGCTTGTAAGGGTGCATGTACATTAGTCATGAATCAGTGTACTTATTGTTGAAGGTCCTACTAAATAAATAAATAAAATTAAATATAGATAAGTACCATTTCAAATAGATAAAACCCCGATATAATGGCGGCCCCTTCTTTCTAATCCGATATCTCCTAAACGGCTTAACCGATCTTCATAATATGTAGATAATAATTATCTTGATTAAATTAACTTCATTTATTAAACACCACGTTTGAATCGGTTCATCCGTTTGAAAGCTACGATGTCACAAACAGATCGATGACACAGTCACGAAACTTCGATACATTTTTATAGATTTACAAATTAATTTCTCTAAACCGACAAAAAAAAAACTTCTTTGCTCCCAAAATGAATCGAAACTGCCTACTTTACTTCTTCATTGTCACGATTCATTTTCACTCCTAGTTCTTTTTTCGAATTTGGTAACAAATAACAACCAGATATACAGATCGAAAGTGAGTGGACGGGTCGGAAGGGGCCGCCCTAGGCGTACTTTTTCGAGTCAAATCGGTGAAATACTGGAAAAGGGCCGAATCTTAAGTACCCGAAACCGACGTGCGTGCATGACTCGATGTATGAATGTGGAAGAAGCGAAAGAAATTTGTCAAGATCGTAGCAAGTGGAAAGAAGTGGTCTCTGCCTACCCCTCTGGGAAACAGGCGTGATTTAATGTATGTATGTATGTAACAACCTTAAGAGTTCACATTACAACTATGCAAAGAGGTTTTACAGAATTTACCCGTCTTTTGCTTCATTCCGAGAATTTTTGGACCTCCTCGTAGGCTAACTGCACCGTCGCATGACGGAGGCGAGGCTTGTCCCGGCCTGGAGTACGGCGGCGCGACCTGCCGCCATTTGACTCCATTTCCATAATGGAGCGAGGTGCGGCAAATGGCACGAGTGACGTCACGCACAATGCGCGCGCCCGACCGTGCCACGCGCCAGCCAGCTCGCCCCAGCCACGCCCAAAAACGCACGGTTCTAGAAACTAGAATTGTTAAGCTTTAAAACTGATTACTAACAGATGTTTGTTAATTAATGAAGATAAGATATTAAGTCCTAACCCGTGTGGTTGCCGGGTTAGAATAGTGCCACTCCATATCTTCCCGAGGATGTCTTAAGAGACGGCTAAGGGAATAAAGGCGTGTTAGGCGATCGGATAGGCTTGCAACCTATCACTAATACACTGGTAAACATCTTAGCCTAAAAGTGCAAAATGTGGTTACAGAATTATTAACAAGTTTTTAGAGTTGTTCGTAATTCTGTAGTTCTGCCTACCCCACTCTGGGAATAATGGCGTGAGTTTATGTATGTATGTATGTAAGATATTAAGTAAATTGATAAATATTAACATTATACACAGTTTTATTTCACACATTTAACTGACTATGTACGGTTTTACACCGTACAGGTATTTCTGCTAACATCGCGCCCTACTTTTATTAGTCATGTAGACATGTACGTAATCATAATTATTACTAATATTTAGATTCTAACGCACTTCACAATACAACGTCAGAGACGCTTGACCTAGCCGTTGAACTGTAACTTCTTATTTAATAAACGTATTAACTTTATTATCTTTAACTTTCAAACTATACTTTATGTAACGAGCCGCACTGAAACTCGGTAAAGCTGCTACATAAATTGGTCCTTCGAGCCGGATGTGTTTGTTCATTTGTTGCGGTGGCGTTCAGTTTGCTGGCCTCCCACAAGCGGGTCTCACCAGTGAGCTGAATAGACGCACTTACCGTGACGGTAGGGCAAACGCACTGGATAACTGCAGAAAAGAAGATCGCGGAAACTTCGTTGTCTCCTTGTGTAGTGAACAGCAGTGGATCAACGGTCTGCTTATCGAACGGTAAAGGCAAACTGCCAGGAATACAGTTCCAGCCTTGAAGTATCTTTCTGCTAATAGCATGCCATTCACTGGAAAGCATCAATTTGACGAAGGCAGCCGACCAGCATCACCAGCTGGGGCTAACTGGCCGAACTTACTTCAACAACAAAGTGAATGTTTTGAGGCGATAAAAGTACTCAAATCTAACTTCAAGAAGGATGGCCCCTCCAGAAGAACAGCTGAGTACTTAAAAAAGCGTTTAAATACTTTAGAAGGTCTTTGGGTGGAGTTTGTTGCCAAAGACGACTTGTTGAAGCAGATGGAGAATAAAGAGAGCGAATACTTCGTGGATGACATCTTCAACAAAACAAAAGTCACGTATGAGGCTTTAAAGCAAGAAATAATGACGTCAAATCTTGCATTATCTCTTGGGATGCGGACAACTCCGAAGAAGATGGATGGGAACGTCCCTTCTCAGAGAGGGACACTGACTGAGATAGTGCAAAAGGAAGCTGGCGCAGCTTCCGGGAGCAGTGAAGTACTAACTGAAGAGAGTAGAGCTACGTTGCGCCAACAACTTTTGAACTTTAACGCACTAGAGAGAGCCATTTCAAAAATTGATTTAGTAAAAATGGATGAGAAATGGGAGCTAGAAGACAGTCTTAACACCCTAAAGGCAAGATGGAATGCCATAGACAAGCTGCATTGGGAATTGAACTTCGTACTTGGAGAAAACTTGCCGATCTACGGTAAAGAGTACTCCAAGTGGGAAAACGCTTACGACACTTTGAAGAAAATTATAAGCAAGAAAATTTGGGCGAGCGCACACTATAAAGAGTCGACACCAAGAATGGAACTCCCCGAATTCGACGGCAACTACAGCAAATGGGTGTCCTTTAAGGATTTATTTATAGAGACTGTGCACTCTAACCCGTTATTATCAAAATCACAGAAGATGCAGCATCTTAAAGCGAAACTAAAAGGCGACGCAGAGAAACTTATACAACATCTTGCGATCAGTGCGGAAAATTACGACTCTTGCTGGGAGATAATACAACACCGCTATGAAAACAAGAGGCTGTTATTTTCCTCATATATTAATACCCTATTGGGCCTCAATATGATTCAACAACCATCTGCATTCAACATTAAGAAAATGCACGATACTATCAAGGAATGCGTCAACGGTTTAACAAATTTGGGGCTCGACATATCAACTTGGGACCCTCTTCTCGTTCATCTATTGCTGCCGAAACTCGACACAACGACCTACAACGAATATGCTCATGACATGAAGAACCCGAGGGAGTTACCGGCCCTTCAAGAACTGATTGATTTCCTGGAAGGAAAATTCATTGCATTTGAGTCCATGAAACATAATCAACAAAATCATAATAGCCACAAGCCGGAAAATCTACCGAAAAATCAAGGAAATTGGTATCAAAAACCGATACTGAAGAGTTTCAACTTTCAAAACAAGTTTCACGAACCAAGAAGTGCTTTGATTTTATTTGATTTGATTAAAACTAGTAAAGTTTGTTATTTCTTTGTCTGGTTTATTTTTATTTGGTTACTATGAATAAGTCACTTTCTATGTTATCTCGTTTTTACAATATATTTATTTTACAATCCCTGTTTGTTGTGTGCATATAGTTTTTTATATATCTATCTATCACAAACGCTCGTCTCGCCATCATGGAGCGGTTTGATCTCTCTGGTGCTAACAATCACTGATATATATCATAGCTTGCGGTTTGCACTGAGACGCGACCGCGGCCCGGCGGGCGGCGCGCGGCAATGGACAGCAAAGCGATCCGCCGTGTGACGTGCATTACGTGGATGACATTCTACGCAATTCGAATTGAAAATGAATTCATTTTGTAAAGGATTAATCTTTCAATGTATGATTCTGGTTAGGACAGGTATAAGTGAGCCAAGGGTTAAGTACATAATGTATTAGTGTATAATGTTATGGCGTAAAAACGGAAGTAAAACTTCTTATAGTTTTTGTTATTACTTATAAACGAATAGACCCCAAGGACAAGATAAGGACAGGATAGCCAAGAAAGTTACTTTATAAAAGTTTTATCATTGCTTATTTTATGATAGTGGTGGTTGCCACAATTCTGCGAAATAAACTTTTGACTTTGACTTTTGACTTTAAAGCGTCCGACTCGTACTTGACCGGATTTTTTATGTCAAGGAGAAGGCAAAGGAGCTTCAGGCCACTTGATTATAAATAAGTGGCATCTGAAGCTAAATTGCAATCTTAAGATAATAATTTCAAGACTGCAAATACGTTGTTATCCTGAGGCCTTAGACAAGATGCTTAACGCTAACGTAAACGGTTGTAGAAAACTGTCAAAATAAGCGATTGACGCGACCGTCCGGCAGCTAGCGTCAATCCTATACAATATCGATAACGATAACTATCACGCCATTGATGCATCTTGTCTATAGCAACTGAAGGCTATGATGCAATTAATTTCAACGGTGGTATTACCCCTACACCGGAACACAATAATGCGAACACTGTTCCCATCCTTAGCCGGGCAGTTTACGGTCCGACCGATTTTTTTCTATAATAAAGTCGTCAATATACTCAATACTCAATACTTTATTGCAATCATAATGTTTACAGAGATGGAAATATAATAATTGTCTCAATTATGAACCCTGTTGGGCACAGCAAACATATTCGGAGAGAGGGAGACTTATCGTTTTAATAATTAGAAGACTTCAGAGAAAAAAAGAAGTATATACCTACCTACAAACTTAACACATCAATCGATAGGATAAGTAAGTGTTTTCAGTAGTAAATGAATCTATTTAAACAAGTAGTTCGCCCCGAACAAAAACCTGCGATTTCCCCCCTTACCCCTCTTTAGCAGAATTGGTCAAGGTATCAAGCCCTCGACCAATTCTGATCATGTTCAAACTTAAAAAAATGAATTTCCAAAACGAATTGCTACCGAATTAAATAAAGATCATGATCAAGGAAATAAACAGAATTTAAACCATTTCACATCGGGAATAAAGTTTCCTTTCCTTTGATATAAACTGGAAAAGAAATGGCATTTTAGAATAACAGAGAGAACTTTATTGTATGGCCTATAGATTCAAATTATTATTTTTTCTAGTATAGTGGGCCGCAGCTGGCCACATACAGAGTGAGAAAATGGCAATCAAGTCGTTCCTTAGACCGAGATGGTCTCCTGATATTTATTTATCTTTAATTTCACCTCCCGTTTCACTTTATCATTGTATTTACTATCACAAACAAATAATTGACCGCATCATGCACGTTGCAGCGATAATTATTGCATAACTGCAGCGGAATGTATTAATTGCACCGCGGTCGGTCTGAGGTTCGGTTTGGATATTTAGTTTCGGGACAGAGCTAGGATAGTCTAGAATATTCTGCTCAGAGAAGGTTATATTGTTGTTTCTTTGGGTCCAAGTTTGTATTGGCATGGTGCAGGTAGGTTTTATACTACACAAGTCTAACAAAAAGAAAGTATTTATAAAATCCCGACTAACCCGCCGGCATCAGGACTAAAGAGGTCCTGTTATATCCTTTGGCTCTCCTTGTGAACATAACAAGCCAACACGATATCCCGCACTTTTGCATCCATCAAGGCGTACATACATACAGCCGGAAAACATTACCCTCCTTTTATGTAAGTCGAGACAAAAGTTAGATGGCCTAATGCGGAAAAACAAAACACCAACTGGCTCTTTCTGTTCTCTTAAACTTTTAAAAATATTCCATAGTTGCTTTTTGGCAAAAACTTGCCCCGAAAGTTAAGGTAAGAAAGTAAATACATAAAACTTTAGTGCTTGAAGAAGCAAGTACCTAAATTTCGAAAACGGTGAGATAAAAAACATATTTTGTTTCCGGTCAAATTAATAATTCCTACGAAAACACGAGAATATTTTCTCTTTCAGAGCACATCCTCGCTTCGCTCCGTCGTACCTATCCAATTTAGTTGGCAGCTAAATGTCCGGTCTATATCGAGTCCGTATGAATAAAGATTATCCGTATGATTGAGAAAGTGCATTCGGGTGTCGTCGGGCGTGCTCGGGGCAATTCGGGAGGCCGGCGATGATTGAGGGACTCCACAACGATGAATAACTTTGCATCGACTGGACTGTATTAGGCTCGACTATCACAGTATCAATATCGTATCGCTTTCAATCTAACTGGACACTTGATCGAGACAAGGGCCGTATTCTACTTGTATCTTCCTCTGTCTTTATCGCATTGTCAACGTTTTATAGCTCATATTCACTTGACAGTAATGGCGACCGAGTTAAACACAAAACGATGTCAATACGTGTAAAGACTAAGTAAAATCTATTATTTATGCATAGATAATGATGTATTATATATCTATTATATGTATGAGTATTTCATTTGACATATATATATTTATTGTAGTAAGTATTAGCTATCATTACGATAATGATGTTTTAATTTTATGGTTTTATCTCTGTCCGTCTTCTTTTTCTGTCCACCCACTATGTAAATATCTTGCTACGATCCTGACAAATCTCTTTCGCTTCTTGCACATTCATATATCGAGTCATGCAAGCACGTCAAAATCGATTAAAGTCTAACAAAAACGAACTTCTACTATTAAGTGATTACGGGGGATCATATAAAAAATTGTAATATTCATAATCATCGCAAATCATATATTGTTTTTACTGAAATGGTTTTTATAAAACAAACCTAACCTAACCTAACGAAATGAATAGAATCCTGTAAGTATTCGTCCGTTAAATAACTGATTAAACTTCATCCAGTACCGTCACCATGAGTACAATTACAGGACTCGAGCGAGTTCCTCCCAGTATTCTTATAGAGTGCACGTGATAGAGCATTCGACTCGCTAGCGAGAACGGTAATTGCAACTCATGGTAGGGAAACTGGAAACATTTTAATCAGTTATTTAATAGCTGAATACTTACACGATTCTATTCTTTTCTTATTTAGGATATACAAAACCAGCTTCTTTCCGTGACTTTAAATTTTCACCCTCTATTTCACCCCCTTAGGGAATTAATTTCGGGAAAAAAACTATCCTATGTCCTTCAAACTATCTTTTCAAGATTCAAACTATCTTTGCACCAAAGGTTAAAATTGTTGTCATTTGTAAAAGTCATACATTTTCAAGGTGAGCGGTCATTAGTAAAAGTGGTAAATTATGATAGAATAATTCAAAATAAACATGTTTTGTTATGTAATGTAATACTCTTAAGTGCATCGGAGCCGAGATGTTTAATATTCTTACCTAGGCTTAGTTTTAGTACCAAAAACTGAACATTTAAATCTCAAATATCTTGGCTCCGATATTATTAAACGCCATAAATTACATATATCTATGTGTATTTTGAGGTCCTCTAAATAACTATGTCAAAATCATCCGTGGCCGCTGAAAACAAAAATGACAATATTCTTCAAGCAAATTTACCCAATGCCCTTTCAGCGGTTTAAGCGTGAAGAGGTAACACACAGACAGACATACAGACTTTCGCATTTATAATATTAGTATAAGAATATGGACATTAGCAACCAAGCAATATACTTAATTGGTGTGAGTATAAAAATATATCTTAGGACTTTGTTTTTGAATTTAAATTTAATATAAAAATGTGTAATAAAGTCAAGGTGGAGAATAGCATTGTCCCGGTTTAAACGTGTAAAATTTTGACCCTATCCGATAGAGTAAATTGAATTGCAAGATTTGGTTTAAACAAGAATAAGGGCTAACACACGAACATCTTAAAATCTAATAAATCGCTACCACCATCGTGTCCTTTGATCTACCACCAAACAGCAGTGTTGCATTGTGGTCTTCTGGGCTGCAGACATGACAACCGGTGTTTATTTTTTATACCATAGAGGCATTTTATCACAGTCATTACGGTTGGCAACGCATTTGCAGTCACAGGATTGCAATGTTCTGATTGTAGTCTTGAAAATGCAGATGTCTATGGGTCACAGATCCCATATACCATCAGGTGGCTTATGTGCTCCTTTGCCTTCCGGTTCGCACTTTTTTTTGTTAAAAATACAAAAAATTGTGAGATATTTCTGCCATCTTAAGACTTCTCTCCGAGAACGGCGCGAGCCGCCGTAAACTCGATACTGCCCGCGCCCTCATTTAGATAAAGTCCCTCATTACTCCCCAAATGAGTGCCGAAGTGGGCGCAAATTATCTTCAACTAGTCTTTTGTCCTGCTCCTGCTCGGTAGATGGTAGGGTGTTGGAATGAGAGGGCGTATGTATTTTTTGGCCCGAGGCTGAGATTGCGCGTTAGTGGTAATCTCCGTCGCCGCGTAATGCTCTACTTATGTATAAAAGTAAGATGGATGCCGGGAATTACTATACTCGTCTAGTTGTACAAATATACATACATATATGTATGTATATACCTACGTATCATCAGGAAGAGGTCACTATACAGCGATAAACTAACTCACTGACTGTCATACCAAGCACAGCCTAAACTGCTGACCTAGGAACTTGAAATTTGAAGAAAATATTCGTTAGAATTTCCAGAAATGTATTACGAAAGGACTTTTTGAAAATCGATCCCCGGCGGCGAATTCGCAGATGAAGTCGTGGGCGTCTTTTAGTCTCATATTTTATTATGGTTTTCGTAAATGAAGGGGTGGTAAGACGTGTAGGGGCCGTCCGGACTGCCACCACCGTCGCAGTCTTTAACCCTTTACCTACGGGGCCTTGAATCACTCAGTCACCGCTCAATACGGGCATGTTTTGGCGAGAGTCAGCGGTTAGGCATATTTTTACTTACTTGTAACTTTGGAAGTATTACAGCTACACACTTGAAATTTCACACACACATTAAGTATAATGTGTTTAATCAATAAATAATCACCTAAAGTAATAATATTCACAATTTTTTCTGATATCAAGCAATATATCAGTCACGGAAAAATTGATGATGTTCGAGTTACTACTCACGGATTTCACAAGTTTAAGTTAAAAAACATTAGGTTACAGTATGTTTAACACAAACAAACCCTTAAATGACGATAATTGTTACAATAATGCATAAATATCAATCACTTAAAACGTTGCACAACAACAATTTGCCACTTATGAAAAATAGTGATGTGCCACTATCGACACAGTTGTCGATAAACTAGCACCATCGATGGGCAAAAATTCGAGTGATAATTTGATTTTGTATATAAATTATAAAAACCTTTATTCGATTTTGTAGCTGGTATGAGTGTGCACTAGGGTATTGACAAATCTGTACTTAGAGTACGAGATCACAAGTTATGATTGTTGTGAAATGATTATTAGGTACTATAATACCTATTAATGATTTCATAACAATTCTGTCATGTTAAATTACAATATTTTAACCAAAAACTGTGAAATAATTTAAAAATAACACTCAATACACTCCCACGCCGTACTCTCACAACAAGTCGATGAAATCAAGTCGAGTCGATGAACAACACTGATGTCCGCCATATTGAGTTCAATTATTTGCACCTCTGCAGTACGGGTGTCAACCCTAGTTGACAGCAAAAAAGCGGTAATTTTAAAAGTATTTTTATGTCAGTGCCATCTACCGAAACATTATGATATTTTTTCCTTTGCATCAATACTAATCCCAATGCATAATGTGACCGCTATTACCATCACACAAGGTGTCGTTTTGTTTAAAAAAAATATTGAACATGACCTTCGATTCGATCAACTATAGATGACACCCGTACTGCAGTGGTGTTGAAGCACTGGCAACTCTGGTTGACACCCGTAGGTAAAGGGTTAATCTACGAGCACCACCAAGCAGCAGCGCTCGTACTGATGGTTTTGGTCCAGTGCTGGTATAAGACAAATGATATTACTAGCATCTAAGGCTGCGCCCACACCACTGCTTAACGGTGCGTATATTACGGTGCGTCAAAAACGGCATTATGTTGTTACTATGGCCCCGTCTTTTGATTACACCGAAATATACGCACCATTAAACTCCGGTGTGGGCACACCTTAAGCAATCCAAACATGATCCTAAATAAAATAATAATTTCTGTGTAATCGACATACGAATAACAAAACTCTTGATCCTCAGAGTTGGCAACGTATCGGCAGTCTTAGGATAGCAATCGTAGCCTTGAGATAGAAAAAAACTGAATGTATAAAAATACCCCTAAATGAATGAAAAAGAATAGTACCCATGTGTATTGTTCCCGGCGGTCCCGTCTCATCGGCATGCAGCGCGCGCGGCTCGCTTCGCTCGTCGGCCGGGCGCGGACTTACCACTTGTTACTAGTTCGGGGAGGACTTTGCATGTGGAGTGCTGAGGACGGTGAACTTTTGTTGTTGAAGGGCTTTTTGGTTATATTCAACAAAGATGGTAAAAAAAATGCGGTGCATAATATTTCATTTCTCATTATGTCGATTAGTTCAGAAGTTATTAGTTTATGATATTTCAATCCCCTAGCGATTCTTAATACAGACATACATTAAATCACGCCTGTTTCCCAGAGGGGTAGGCAGAGACCACTTCTTTCCATTTGCTACGATCTTGACAAATTTCTTTCGCTTCTTCCACATTCATACAGCGAGCGAGTCATGCACGCACGTCGGTTTCGAGTACTTAAGATTCGGCCCTTTTCCAGTATTTCTCTGATTTGACTCGAAAAAGTACTCCTAGGGCGGCCCCTTCCGTCCCGTCCACTCACTTTCGATCTGTATATCTCTTTCGTCAATCTTCTTTCATCCATTTTCCAAATGACCGAACCATCGAAGCATGCCCTTTTCCATCTTAGTCACTGCATCTTCTTTTATTTCGACTCGAAATATTTACGTTTATTTTGCAAGTATGTTTAGATTCATTTCATTATATTAACTTTATCTAAAATATTAACAAAAAAAATTGTACTGGTTTGTCTTTGTCTATTTGTTATAAAATATACATGTCACATACAATTGCCTCCGTTTGATTCGCTTTTTAATTTACCACGGGTCTGTTTGTCAATTTACTAGATTTAATTACGTTGAAACTGTAACTTAACAATACATAAGCACTCCACACTTAACTATTTCATTTCATTATAAGCAGTCAGAAAAACGTTACAGTGTCATCCAACGTATTACTCGTATACCCATAATCTAAGTAGTTATACGTACTGCATTACTTCATAATTTGCTAGTATAATATTATAAATAAATAATGTTTACCAATTAGCAAAGAACCCTCCCGAGCGACACCCCTAGCCCAGCAAACAGCGCGGCCGCGAAACGGCAACCTCGTTAACAATGTACAGCCCTAGCAAACATTGCAACAAACCCTGTAACATTACTCCCAAATCATAAGTCACACGGCGACTCAATGCAGCAACTACTTTAGCGACAAAGGATAAGGTCCAAATTAACAGGAAATATATCGGAGACTTAAAAGACGTGTTCAAAGATTGCCACTATCGTGTGAACAAATGTGTGAGCTGATTATGTGATCAATTAATGTCTTATTTGAAGGGCCGCACCACGTCACATGTGACGGTTGCATACAGGCTGCTTAAATTAACACCACACATTTTGCATCGGGTCTTAACATTATAAGCCCCACGTTGGGCGCCAATGTCACGATGTCGTAACAATAATAGATGATAATAATAGACGAGCGCATATGAAAATAATTTAAACTGCAGAATGGCTCTGTGCAGTACTGTGAGGCGATGGGCTTGCAACTGGTCACTAATACAGTGGTAAACATCTTAGCCTAATTGTGCAAAATGTGGTTACAGAATTATCAAGAAGTTTTTAGAGTTGTTAGTAATTCTGTAGCTCTGCCTACCCCACTCTGGGAACAAAGGCGTGAGCTTATGTATGTATGTATTTAAAATGGCTTATGAATTATGGACACTTGTTAATATATAAATGATGCACTGTATTGCACTATAAAAACATAGTAAATTAAATTAAAATTCGTTACGAAGTTATGCCATTATACCCCGTAATGCTTTAAACTGCCACGCTGTAAAGTTGCCGATTTGCAGATCCGTCGTTGTTTTTTTTTTGTTTTTATTTATTTATGAGAAAACAAACAGCTTAAATATTACAAAAAAAATATAAAATAATTTAGATAATACATGAGCCAAAACACTACTAGATAGCACCATTTATGCCCAGAGGATAATAATTTGTTCTACGATCATGTAGATTTTTATGATAAGCGCGAGTATTTCTTCGTGAGTCTTTGTTTTTTATAAGTATTTAAGTCTGTATTTCTCGATCATTCATATCATTTAGGACTACTCACACATCTACCGCAGGGGCAAATTCGGAATTTGACCCCCTTCCCCTTAATTATCCAAGCAGATCAATTTGTGTGAGATTGTCCCCTGATATTTATTTATTTAAAACAACCTGTGTATCATACAGTGACTCGAGTTAGAGTGACGCAGCGAAAACCGAACACCGCTGAGTTGCATTTAAAACGTTCTGGACCGCCCCTCCCGCGCTGCACAATAGCGGAGGTGTCCGACAGGCACGTCCTGCCGACGCGGCGCGGGATCGCCTGCAATGGATTTATTGTCCGCCGGTACGTTACTATACAGGGTGAGCAATCCAAATGGGTCAGTGTGGGGAATTCCGAGACTATACCTTTACGGTATTCTGTTCCTTGGAACAGAACTATGGTCTCGATTTTGGAAAAGGGAACCACTGATTTAAAGTTTAAAAAATATAGGTACTGAACCTAAACACACGATATCATCTCTTTTTTTCTATAATTGATAGTGTTAATAGGCAAGGTACAGTTTGCATTGGAACTCTGTCAAAATAACCAAAAAATTGAGGTTTCGGGAAATAAGAAGACAATTGTTTGGTTCAATTTCTGGTTAGTACGGTGGGGTTACTTGACCTTGACTCCTAAGAACCGATTACTCTGAGTAATTTAGTTTATCAAATTCGCCATAGGTCACCCTGTATACAAGCCGATTCACAGGGGCTACCACGAATAGATGCAACGTGTGAATAAAAATAAAATCAATACAATTTTTTACTGGATACTAGAACATGCTATGTATATGTGGAGGATTTTTTTTCGGAACATCTAGGTAAATGCAGGTATGTAGCTGCGGTCGAGGTTTTTTGCCAATTAACGAAATAAATTGGTATCTACCTAATGTATATGGGTGACGGTGATTGCTGACCATCAGGTCCTTGTTCTGGTACAGACAAGGAAATTGATTCCTAAACCACTTTGGACTATGTCAAAGTAACACTGTAAATCAAATCATAAGAAGTCTCTTACGTTTTGATAGATTACATCACTTTGACATAGTCCAAAGTTGTGTAGGAATCAAATTCCTTGACTGTACTGTCAGCTCGCTTACTTTTTGGGGCTGGTGCTGGCCAAGCTGATTAGTGTTTTTAATTAATAGTCGTCAATTTAACTTTTATTTATACTAAAACTTTGAATTTAAAACTCTTCGACAAACTTTCGACGATCCCCTGCTTTCCCTTAGAATTTGTCACACGACGCACCACGACATTCAAACTTAAAGGACGTGGCATTTATGACGCCACGTAAGTGCGACAGGGTTCCACGGCGGTACGCCAATACATTCCCGTATCTGTATGTGGCCAGATGTCACTTAAAGTAACACAAGTCATATAATACGAGTATGTACGAGTGTTCTCAATATAATGTGGTGTCGTCCGGACACTGTCGCGGCTGACCCGCCCGCAGCGCAGCGGCGCTGGAAGTGGCGCCGTGAGGTCCAGGAACTGGTTCATCATCAGACGACACCCTTCTCTCACAAGTTGAATTAGTCCCAAACTAAGCTCTAGGCTAGTACTATGGGTACTTGACAATGATATAAATATTTACATAGTATAATAAATACATAGAAAACATCCACCCTCATTTTTTTTTTTTAAAGTTTCATACTTATTTTGCGGGCCAGTGTTTTTACCCATACCGGGAATTGAACCCGGGACCGGTAGCTTCGTAGGCAGGTCTCTACCAACTAGGCTAACGCGTCGTCAAAAATAAATGCATTGCCTTAACCTACAATATATGACGACAGCGAATGCGAAATATTCTAGGCGGCAGGAACCATATCGTCTTTGACCTGTAATGGTATTGTTTTTGACTCGGCCGCCATTACTGTCATGTGAATAAGAGCTATCAAAACGTTAAGACTGCACCGAGCAAACGTCGAGTGTCCAGTGGCGCCCTCGTTACTATTATTGTGTTTTCTAATTAACTAGAGAATTTCCTTGGAATATGACGATGCGTTTTTGTAGCGCAACATAACATAACAATTACCCTTTGAGTAGTCAGCTTAACGGGAAAAGATGGCCACTTTTTTCCGTTAAGTTGATAACTCAAAGGTGAATTGTTATTAAACTGTAATATATCTTTTAAGCTGTGTTTTTTTGTTTGTAGCACAAAAACACATCGTCCAATTTTAAGAAAATATTTTGGTTTATTGGAAAGTACAATAATAGTAATGAGGGCGCCACTGTTCAAAAAAATTCAAAAATTCAAATTCAAAATTCAAAATATTTATTCAGTAAATAGGCCACATGAGGGCTCGTTTACACGTCGGTAATATAGGGTGAGTCTACCAGCGCTTCGGACAAGACCATCGTTGCGGAGAAGAAGCGCCGCAAGAAACTCCAGCAGAAGGTCATTTTTTCAATCATAAAAACATAATAGTACTTAAAACTAAGTTACATTAAGTAAAGTAAGTTACATTTGGTAATAAAGTACATCCGGCGTACGCTTAACAATACGATAACAGATCAAAGACGATATGGTTTTTACCGTGTTGAATAGACGCCCTGAACCTATCCGTAGCATAAAAACCTGAAACCGATCCGAGTCACTTTTACATACATTACTAACCGCCTGGAACGTCGGCCCCGGGTCCTATCCAGCCCCGCTACCTCTCCGCGCGACGCCGCCTCGGCCTGAATAGCGGCCTAATGAGGAATTACCCGTCGGCTTTCGTTACTTTTCTCCGACGAATGTCTCCCGTAGATTATGGACAGATGAATAGATATAACGCGTTCAGTGCCGACCACCGGCGGCCCTATGTATTGTAAGCTCAACAGGTGCGTCTATGGCATTGAAATGTCCAACTGAAGCGTTGGCGTGTAATAAGAATTTCGGTGTTACAATGCTAGGATAATAATCTTTACGTGCGCGAAGGTTTATTGGTTTTTTTGAGAAGCTCGCGGGGGTCCTGATGGTATTTAACCACGCCGTACCTGGACACCTGCAACATCGAATCGCAGGTGGTCCGGTCTTTGATATAAGAGTACGCTCATATTTTAAGACTCTTAAGAGGAGTGTGAAGCTTAAAATTTCCATACAAAATGCGATAAAATATCTCCCCCCATAAACTTCGTCCGATTTTTACGATTTTTGAATATGTTGCATGAAAAACTATGTCTGTACGTTTACGTTTCCGAGAAATGATTCTTAAAATGAAACCAGTTAAAAAGAACAGAAAAGTAGCCCGGAGCTAAATTTGTATGGATTTTTTTGAAAACCACGCGATTTTAGCGGCGCTTTGCAATCCCCTTAAGTAGCGGCCCGAAAATACCGCCGCAAGCTTCTGGTACTCTCCTAAAATGTCTTTTGGTATTTTAAGTGTCTATAATAAAATTTCACTCCCAATGAATATTAATGATTACCTCTGCTCTTTAAAGACAAAGCACCCGAGTAACACGCCGGAATTCGTTAATTATCAACGATTGGCTCGCCGAAATAACTCATCTGTCGATAACGTCTGTCAATTTGTAAGATTAGCTTCATGGCTGGCTGGGGGAAAATAATGCTTAAGGGCATTTACTTTGCCATTGGTACTATATTAAAATGGATTTTTGAGACTGGCCTGCGAATAGTCTATATATTACTATTTAATAAGAGTGCATTGCCTCATAATACTGAAGTAACAGTTTGACTATGGGAACGGCGGTCTCTAAGATAGAAGTAAAATTAAATAACTGTATTATAATGTCCAAATTTTTTTTTAAGTATACACTAAACAAACATTTATAATATTATATAATTAGATCTTTATTTTCGGTGAATTGACTAGCAAGGCAGAGGCATTCCATCTTAGTCCTCAGGGTTGGCAACGTATTTGCAGTCTTAGGATTGCAGTGCAGTCTTGTGGATGCGAATGTCTATGGGTCACAGTTTCCACTCACCATCAGGTGGTCTGTGTGCTCGTTTGTCTTCTCTATGCCATAAAAAAAAATCTCTTGTATTTATTCTTACTTTTTTCACAGTTGCTCCAGGCAAACTATAAAGTAGGTATGGGATACGCTTTTTGAGAGTTATATTTCCATAGTAATTATTAATCCTAGACTAGACTAATCGTTATTAGTCTAGTCTAGTGAAAGAATCGTAAGATTGAATTTACGTGGGCTTAACTTTTCTATGCCACGTCCAAGAAAACAGACTCCTACAAATTATATTTCTCGTTCCGTATTTCCTCAGTTCGGTTTCCCGGCTTAAGTACTCGAGTGATTTACCGCGAGTATCCCTATCTTCGGTGTTACCGGCAGTTGTCAATATTCACGAGCGGGGATCAGCGGGGCGGCCCGCGCGGGGATAAATCTCAGGGGAGGGGGCAGTTAAGATAGAGACAGTGGCACCGCGACGGATGGAGCGCGGTCTGTCACTAGCGGCCGCGACGCACGGGGAACTAGACATTAACCGCTTTGTCGATACTTAAATCTTGAGAACGACGACAAGCCTTCCTATATTAAGTATGGTGTATTTGGTATTGTGCGCGAAAGGTTTTTCATCCAAAATCAGAATCTTTTCTAAGATTTATGGCAGCGTACGTGCTACATCTGGAGGTTAGCTGGAAGAGATCCCTTAAATGGATAAGTTCGCCTTTGTACATTACAATTCTGTAAATATTGTATTTGATTTTCTGTTTTTTGTACAATAAAGTGTTTACATACATACATTAAATGACGACGCCTGTTACCCAGAGGGGTAGGCAGAGACCACTTCTGTCCACTTGCTACGATCTTGACAAATTTCTTTCACTTCTTCCACATTCATACATCGAGTACTTAAGATTCGGCCCTTTTCCAGTATTTCTCCGATTTGACTCGAAAAGTACGCCTATAGGGCGGCCCCTTGCGACCCTTCCACTCACTCACACACACTTTCTTTCTTTTAAATTAAGTAACAAATGAACATATATTTCGAGAAAGATGTACGTCGTTAGATATTCTGCTAAGAAAAACTAAAACCGCGACTGAATCGCTCCAGTAGATGGCGCTCTATATAGCGCCACAATATTAACGCCCAGTGTAACCCGCCGCGACGCAATAAATACCGCGGCGGCGCGCGCGCGACCGAGACTGATGTGGGTTCCGGCGGCGGCCGATAGGTGGCGCTGATAACGTCGCTGCTGGTTTACGGCGGGCTCATGCGTATTTCTTTATTAATGGGTACATGTATCGGAGATGCTATGTTACACGCGGAACCATGCGTTTTTTAAAATAAATAAAAATGTTGTTTAACTCCTATCCGGAAAATACAAGTTTTCTCATCATCGTTAGTCAGACGGAGTGCGGTCAGAGTCTTGCAATATTTAAAAAAACAAGCTGAGACCAACATCAGATGATTGAAACAGGGTTACTTCTTAATAATTATCCTGTATTATATGAAGAACATGAAGCGTTTTGAAGGTTCCAGCACAGCAAATCTTTGGAGGAAAGCCTTATACGAAAGTGGTTCCGTATCAAAAAACGCCTAAAATGATTAAGCTTCATGTATCATAATCCCTAAAAGTTCATAATACCTAATGGGTTTTTTTCTAAAACCATAATCTTTGAGGACTTTTTAAAAGGCCATTGGATACAACTCATTACGTTAGGTTAGGTTTATTCTATAACAAATCTGAAAAGATTACGGTTTTGGAAATAAAAAAAAATTGTATATGAACTTTTAGGGATTACGACACATTAGGCTTATTAATTTTAGGCGTTCTAATATGTTACCTTCGAAAGTAGCCAACGCTAATACCACCCAGTGAATATAGTGCCGAAAGAAAGTCGGTACAGATGTAGTGCAAAATGATTTTCCTTCGGGAAAACTCGGATCTCAATCGGAATACGATGGCACCCGAACTGTCAATCAATAATTGTATTAAATGAGTGACGTTTTCATGTCCATTAAAATGTAACTTTATTGTTTAGTGTCAAATGACAAATGCTGTCATTTGTCACTTTGTCATTTGACACTAAACAATAAAGTTCCATTTTAATGGACATGAAAACGTCACTCATTTAATACAATCATTGATTGACAGTTCGGGTGCCATCGTATTCCGATTGAGATCCGAGTTTTCCCGAAGGAAAATCATTTTGCACTACATCTGTATGTGCATATGATCTTTATACTGTTATACTGCCCTTTTCGTTCGGGCGACAGTACAACAAACTAGAAACAAATTCCCCGTGAATGCGGGTCGCGCGGCGGCCGACAGATGGCGCGCTTATCGCGCTTATTTACAACGGCTCGCGTATCGCGGAGCCGGCAGCCATTAGAAGCTGGACAAGGGGCGCCGCCGATCGGAACCGACGGCGGGAGTACGGGGATGGATGGCACTGATGCTAGATAAAGATTTGGGTATTTTATCTTATGTCTAACCAATACAATGTTTTCTAATAACGTTTGTATGTTCTACAAACAATTAAATCAAATTGGATGCTGTGCCTTACAAAAAATATATTACGACTTAAATTTTTTCCAAGTCTGACTGTACCATTTTTATTTTATTACTAATAAATGTATTGAATGGGCTTACAGGAAAACGAGCCACTACTCGTACCAATAATGAGATTTTGTGAGATTTGATATACAATTAAAGGTGTTGATCGTGATCATAAGGTATAGTCCATTTCAAATACGAAGGCCCGATGCACTTGAGACGGTAATTAGGCGTTACCAATAGATAACAAAAGGCAAACATTATGAGCCCTATTGTTAAGTTTCAAGTGCTTTGGGCCTTCGAATTTGAAATGGACTATACCAAGGCCGATGACTCGAGCCCAAGCGGTCGCCATGACAGCAACAAGATTTTCTAACTCAATACATTTCCCGATGCTCTTATTACATCAAACAAAAAACATCGTGAGGAAACCTGCACATTCAAAAAGCTGAGTATGTACGAGAATTATAACACAAAAGATCCCACAGGGTGGAAATGTATATGAACGGGCGCATCTGTACAAATATAGGATAACGTAATCAATTAAAGATACAAGACAAAACCGACTACAGCCGTATAGCGAACTCTTACTTATTAAGGAAATAAATCTGATTTATGTACAACCAAGTACTGCGACGAAGGAGTTGGCCGGCACCAGCTGCTGAGCGTCCCCCGCGGCGCCGGCGCTGCGTCCACAGCGCGTCGCGGCGGTGAAACATTAACCCGATGTTACTGCCGGAACGATACACCTGCCGCGCCGCGCTCGCGTTTAGGACTACCGGGCCTATCGTCGACAGGTTGTGGCCGCATTTTCTTTTTAAGTCCAGCACTAGCTGTGACGTAGAAAACACCATGTGTCGTTTAACTGGCATACATATCGTTGGTCAAAATGTATTGTTAGTCATAATTTTTTGTCATAACTTCTTTCAGGCTGAAGTTACAGTTTTTAATAAACATTTATCGTGTAGATTAGTTAGGTTAGGTTAGGTTAGTTTTATAAAAAATCAGAAAAGTTACCGTGTCCTGAGAAAAAATCATTATGACTTGCGAAAATTATGACTTAAAACACATTATGACTAAAAATAATTATGGCAGCCAATAGAGACCCGTCGTTTAAGCTCTTTAGCCATTAACAGAAAATTGTACATTTATGTTCTCAGTAAATAATGTCAAAAATAGTGCTTTTGAAAAAACACTCTAAACCAATATTTGAATTAGAACACCTTTTAAAAAAAAACCTGTATTCAGCTCTATACGACACTCACTTCTAAAAAGCCTGACTTACATTGGTCATTGACAGTAGACAATACAGTGTAGTGTAAACCGATCCGACAGTAGCCAGTCAAATTTCCTTGCCAGTGGATCCAAATGAAATCCCTTTCTAGTTCACTCCACGTTCCTTAGGCACTGTACTTGCCACTACTCTGGACCAATGCAAATGGGGTTTAAGTTGAGTACTTATATCACTCACTGAATGCAAAACAGACACATTTCAAAATAATTTGCTCTTCCATTAAAAATCGTATTCCAACCGCTTGTAATTTTAAAATGCAACCCTGACTCATTTCGGATTGTGTCCGTTTTGTATTCAATGAACGTATGGTTGTGGTTCGATGTCGAACGCGGGCGGCCAACACGCGCGCGTGACGTCACATGCCTGTTGACTCGCCCCTAATGCCACCACGACTAATCCAATCACAATAATACCATGGCCACTGAGCACACGGCAATCCAGTCATGCCTGCGCTTAGTGCTATAAATAAAACATACATACATACATACAATCACGCCTTGATTCCCAGAGTTTGGTAGGCAGAGCTGCAGAATTACCAACAACTCTAAAAACTTGTTGATAATTCTGTCATCACATTTAGCACAATTAGGCAATAGGTATAGATACAATGTAGAACCATCGCATATTCAAACATTCGGCAATAAGTTTCGTAGCGCTTGCTACAGCGGCGTAAGCCCTCTACGCGTGACCGCGTAGACGTTACCGATATAAATGTCACGTACATGCACTCGCGAGGGAATGCCAATACTCCCGACAACTATTTATATTTCCATTTTATATCTCGTAATAAAATTTATAACGGAATGGACAATAAACTCAGTTCGCGAGCATCCGGCCACAATCAAACTACTGTAGAATTTCATAAATTCTTGATAGCGGGCAACTGTTTTAGAAATTCTATTAGCTTTAACCATATCTCTCGCGAATCTGCCGCTCTGAAATACATTTTTGTTCGACGGGATAGAGATGAAAATTGGAGGGCACCGGAGCGGAGTGAGCTGATGAAGCAGCAGGAATACTTTGATTAGCATGGAGTGGAAGGAATGCTGCATCTGGCATTCGGTACACATTTGCCAGCTCGTTACTCCGTAGCCCGAGCGCCGGCTAGCAACTGAGGCACGTCGTCGGGCACTTAATACGGATAGTTAGATCGGTTCTTCTAACTGATTAATTCCGCATAGCTAACTTTCCTGTTGCATTTTTCCCTATACAGGGTGAAACGTAAGTCGTGAACAAAATGATCACCTCTGTGTTCTACTCACGAATATGAACAACATTCACTATGGGACCAACTCTGAAACACGAAAAAAAAATCAGCTGTTTCATAGAAAAGTTCAATACGTACTCGACCAAAATGTATGAAGCAGCTGAGTTGGTCCCATAGTGAAAGTTGTTCATATTCTTGGGTAGAACACAGAGGTGATGATTTTGTTCATGACTTACGTTTCACCCTGTATATTTGTTCCGTTCGCATTTCTTTACATTGTTTTTTTACGAATGGAAAGTTGGCTACGCGGAATTAGTAAGTTAGGGTAGCCCATCTACTTATATGTTCTCCTTAATACATTGTTTTCTGCTGGGCAAATAAGAAAAAATGCCATACCCTTGTTTTTTTTAACCCGTAAAGCAGAGAGATTGATGTTATGTGATTTATACACTTTATCGTGCTCCAGTATTTGACCTTTTTTACAAATTCCCTTTATTCTATAAATCTGCAAAATCTATAGGATTGACGTCAGCTGATGAGAAGATTGCATCTTGGCTAGCGTGGCATACTTATTTTGCCGACGCAGTCAGCCTAGTTGGTAGTGACCCCGCCTACGAAGGCAGCGGCCCCGGGCTCATTCCCGGCTTAGGCAAATATTTGTATCATGAGCGCACTACAAGTTCCTTAGTCTTGGAGGTTTTCGCTTTATTTAGGAATTTATTTATATTTATAATTATATTATTGTATTATACCCATACTAAAAGCCCAAAGCGTAGTTTATGACTAGATAAATTTGTGTGAGATTGCCCCCTAACACTTATTTACTTCAACAACTCATAAACTTCGATCGCATTCATTTAAACGTTGAGCCGCTCGGCTGCGCTCTTCCTGAATACGACTTTAATATTGCATTATAATTTGTTACACGAAGTTTCAGCTCGAGCTTAGAGAACTGAGTTTGTAAACATACAAGAGAGAGAGAGCGCTAGTGCAAGTCAGACGTATATCAGTGGTCTCCAAGGTGAAAAAAACGAAAAGTATCGCCACCTAACGTAAACTTGTGAAATATGGCGCCGACATGTGTAAAATGCCAAAAAAACTTACAAAAAGATCACCTTAAGTGCATGAAATGCAAAAAAGCATACCACGTAGAGTGCACAAATCGATCGAAACTGTATGATTTAATGACACCGGAAAGGAGGAAACGATGGATATGTTTATCATGCAACTGCTCTAGTACAGCCAACGAAGCGACTCAAACAACCAAACCTCCGAATACTTCAACACATAGGGAGACCCAGGAAGTGGCTACACAAAATAAGCCAAATACTGGAAATTCGATTTACAATCTACCAGAAAAGGATAACAATGATACTGATAAAAAAAGTAACCCAATCAGCAGCATACCAAACGTAAATATTCACTCGAGTACAAAGTCAGTAAGGTAATTGTCCGAGTGGATAACATTGACCCAATGTATGACTTTTTTGCAGTTAATTTGAAATAATAAGACAACGGATATTAATATAACCCAAAAACTGGGTTTAACCGACTGCTAGTGCCATTTATGATTTTTGTGCAGAAATTTTCATTGATGCGATAAAATATTATTCATTTTTAGAGTCAGTTTTCGCGAGCATTTGTTTCGAGTTAGACATGCGTTGGTCTGCTTGTGAAATCTGTTAAGACATTGGATCGTGATAGTGGATATTATAGCCAGGAATTCAAGTTTTATAGGTAAGTGATTATTGAAACAGTTAAATCATTAAACAAAGTATTGATATTAAGTGTTTTAAATTGATTATATTAATTAAGTTAGTATTTTGGAGGTATGTCATACACTGGGTAATTTTTGTTGTCTTTAGTAGTGGATGACACCCATGTCATTCACTCATCCAAATTAATATTTTTTAAATCTGCATTTGAATCGTATTTTAAAGATGTAGAACATATATTTGAATTACCCTGTAAAAAGCAAGCTTTTATCAATAGTTTGAGTAGTGTCTGACAGGGGTGTCATAGACTGTTTTTCTATGGAGCTCCAATAAATGACAGTTGCGTATTGAGGTGTCATTCATTAGGTCATAACTATAGTGGCATACATTGGTTACAGGTATTTTGCTATGCAAACATGCCTCCGAGATCAAATAAATATACTCAAGATGATATTTTAAAGGCGATAAAAGAAGTTTCGAGGGGGATTTCTGTGGCTGCAGCAGCAAAGAAGTACAGAATTCCTCGTCTTACTTTGTTGCAATAAAAACATAATTTTTAAATAATTATAAATATCTGATTTAATTTACTGACTTGTTTTCTTTCAAGTTTATCATCATTTACCCCCGCTTGCACCATCTGCGTTAATATTATGTGTTTAAGTTTTAAGCATATTTAACGATGACATTTTTCATACATTTTCATACAACTTAAATATGTTTAAGAGCTAAACATGTTTAACGCAGATGGTGCAAGCGGCCCTAAGTATTGGAAGTTAAATATATATTTAATAACTAATACGTAAATCATAATTATTTGATAATGAAAACCCGACAACGTCCTGTCATATACTGGGTCGCAGCCAATTTTTTTTCATAGTCATATAATGGGACATTCGAGTTTATGCCAGTCATCTACTGGTACAATTTCAGAGGTCGCGAAAAACTGAAATAACTTAAAATTGGTAATATTATTATACAATTTATAGTACTTATAACATTCATGAAGAACCCGTTTATACATTTGCATATGCGTTTAGTCGATAACTTTGATAATTGAGTAGTTTTGTATAAATATGTATGAATTCCCCCCTTATAGTGTCATTCGCTGGGACATTTACCTTACCAGCCTCATCCGCTATGCCTATGCGCAACGAGGATAGTTCACCGCCCAAAGAACACGATAGGGATAGTTCATCGCCAAAAGAACACAATGAGGATAGTTTAGCACCCAAGGAACACCAAGCCGAGATATATATTAATACTTACTCGCCGGAAATTACTTACAGTGACTCGAAAAATATAACACATAGAAAAAAAGTACACGTAAATATTTCAACAAGTAATTCTTTCGAGTTACTCCCATCAGACTTGGAAGATTCTGACGACGAAGCGCTATGTGATGACACTGTATTAAGCCATACAAACTTAAACAGAAGCTGCCCAGAGGCCACCACAAAACACTGTTTTGAGTGTGAAGCTCTACAGTTAAAACTGTCAGCACTTCAGCAAAAATATACTTCCGCTGAAAATGAGATAGAATTGCTGTCAGCAGAGAATCACAGACTAAAAAAGGATTTGCAAAAACACGAACTACAAATAAGCAAATTAAAAACAATATGCGAATCTACTGAAGCAACACCAACGAGCAAATATGGCAGCGGGACAAAAGTAACGACGAAGAGGCGAACGAGGAATCTAAACCAAGCTCTACTTAATTTCTCGCCTTCACACGCGGAAGTGCAACAGAACGACTTAACACCTGGACTTGGCAGCGGAACTTTGGATGACGTCACCCAACTAGCAGCTAGCCAACCACCACCACCACCACAACCACCATCGACCAGCAGTCCAGCAACGCCTAACATTTGTTTGATCAGCAGTAACACAACACAAACTAGGAAAACGGCCGAGCGAGCGCTGCCGGAGTATAATCTATGCCACTACCTCACACCAGGAGGCGGAGTCCAACAGCTTTTTCAGTGCCTTGAAAACAAACTTAAAGACTTTACGTATAAAGACTTTTGCATCATATATATTGGTGATACTGATTTTACATGGACGCAGGATTATTCTAAATTGGTATTATTTATAAGAAAGGAACTCCTAAAAGTTCAGCACACAAACATTATAATTTGTTTACCAACGTATAGACTGAATAATTATGTAAACTTATTTAACAAAAGGGTAGAAATTTTCAATAACATACTTTATTTTGACAATATGACATATGAATATGCTTACATTCTCGACTCTAATTTAAATATACCGTACTCAAGAACAATGTTTCTGCCTGGGTCGGGACATATAAATAAGCATAGTCTTTCATTAATCTTTAATGACTTGGTAGACCTAGTAAGTTCCATAACAGAAAATACACTGACAAATCATGATTTTTATAACAATAAAACGGAAATAATAGATGCACCACTTCCTGACATAGCAAAACAAAATAACCAAACCAAGCCAAAAGAATCCACATTTTTTCGTAAATAAAAAAATTGACTCATACTTAACATTTTTTCATCAAAATATTGCTGGTCTGATAAATAAAACTGATCTACTCGTGGTTCACGTCGATAACCTGAGGGCTCGGAACATTGACGTTGATGTTATGTGCATAACGGAGCACTTTATAATGACTAATCATAAGGAACTTTTAACAATACCCAACTATCGACTAGCAGCGTGTTTCTCACGTGAAAAAAAACGAGGTGGAGCGTGCATACTTGTAAAGACAGGGCATCAGTACAAAGAATTACCTGACATTACAAAACATTCAGTAAGTGGGGTCGTAGAATGCTGCGCTATAGAATTAACCCTACACAAAATAATAGTTGTGTGCATGTACAGAACTCCTAGTCTTACTAACTTAAGCATATTCTACGAGAAACTAGAAATAATACTAAAAAATATGTCTAATAATAATAATAAAAAAATTATCCTTTGTGGAGACTTTAATATTAACATTTTGAAAAGAAACCACATATCTTTACAATTTGAATACTTTCTTTCTAGTTACAATTTAGATCTACAAATTAAGGAGCCTACAAGACTAGCAAAGAACACATGTATAGATAATTTTGCACACAGTGTAAAAAAAGGGCATAGTAGCAAAGTGCTAGACTCTGGTTTATCTGATCATACTAGCCAAATTCTGACATTACCTGTTAATAAGACATATGGCAATATCTTCTGGCGTATAAAAAGACGTAAATACTCTCTTGACAACTTAAATTTATTTAAGCGACATCTAGAAAATTTATCTTTTGCTGAAATGTACAATACTTCCGATCCAAACACTGCTTACAATATATTTCTAGAAAATTTTAATGTTCTCCACGACTTATGTTTTCCTGTAAAGCTAATTACAATAAAATCAAACAAAAAAGTAAAGTGGATGACAAAAGGCATCAAGGTATGTAGCAAAAAACAGAGACAACTGCTCTGGCAACTTAGACATACGCCTTCAACAGCCAATAAACAACTATTTCGGAACTACTCGAAACGATATAAAACAATTATCAAATTGACTCAAAAAGCACAAAATAACCACGCGATCAAAACTGCTCAGAACAAATCTAAAGCCACTTGGCGGATAATAAACTCCACAAAAGCTAATGAACCAAGGGATCAAATACTGAGGATAAAATCAAATGATGGAACCATAACGGCCCCTCAAGCTATAGCTAATGTATTTAATGATCATTTTACACAGCGTGAATGTAATTTATCAAAAAATTATAATGATGTCAAATGGAAAATTAACAACAACAGTGCTAATTCTATGTTTATGGAACCCGCAACAGCTCGTGATATATGGTTGATAATAAAAGGGTTGAGGAACACAGCTAGTGTAGGCGTCGATAACATACCGACTGTCGTAATAAAATATGTTAAAGACACGATAGCCAAACATTTAAGCTACTTGTTGAATCTCTGTATTAATGAAGGTATTTATCCGGACAAATTAAAGGTATCTATTGTGAAACCTCTGTTTAAAAAGGGGGATAAAGAAATTCCTCAAAACTACCGGCCTATATCTCTCATTCCTACATTCTCAAAAATTTTTGAAAAATACCTATACAGTTGTCTATATAATTACTTTGAGAAATATAATTTATTTTGTAAAGAACAGAAAGGGTTTAGGAAAAATATAAGCATAAATATGGCCATATATGATTTAGTAAATTATGTAATGAAATGTGTTGACAAGCGAACACAAGTTAGTGCTGTCTACGCTGATATGACAAAGGCCTTCGACTTTGTTGATTATAAGATATTGTTACACAAACTTGAGCAATATGGCATCCGAGGCAAACCACTAAAACTAGTTGAATCTTACTTGACTAAGCGCGTGCAGTACACTGAAATTACAAGGATTTGCCAAAACTCTAGAACTGAAAATAATTTCTTATCAGATGCACGTTGTGTAATGTTTGGTGTACCCCAGGGTAGTGTACTTGGACCTCTGCTCTTTTTGATATATATTAATGATCTTCCTAAATCGGTCTGCCATCCTATGATCTTGTTTGCTGACGACAGCACATCTATTGTAAAATGTGATAACCCAGATATGTATGAAAGTGATATAAATAGTGTAATATCGGACATAATACTGTGGTTAAACAATAATAATTTAAAAATCAATTTGACTAAGACTAACATAATGCATTTTTATCAGCGATTACAATATAATGACATGAATATAAATTATGAAACAAATAAAATTGAAACCGTATCTGTAGTTAAGTTCTTAGGGCTCAATATTGACAGTCAGCTAACATGGAAATATCATGTAGACGAAATAAGTAAAAAGCTTAGTAAGTCAGCTTTTGCACTGCGCAAGCTATCAAAAGTAGTGGACAACCACACTCTTCTTATTGCCTACCATGGTCTTGTTGCGTCAATGTTGAGATACGGTGTCATATTTTGGGGCAATTCTACGTATAAAGGAACAGCGTTTAAAGCCCAAAAACGATGTTTGAGAGCAATGTGTAGCCTGAAAATAACTGACAGCTGCTCCCCTTATTTTAAATCACTCAGAATACTTACCCTTCCGTGTCTGTACATTTTAGAAACTGCCATATTTGTTAAATGTAATCCGGCATTGTTTGTAAAAACTACAGACACACGCAGGCTGCCTACTCGTCCACAGTATCAGCACACGGTGCAGAACGTACGGTGCAAAACTGCGCTAATGCGCAGAAGCATACTGGGAATGGCGCCCCGGATTTATAATAAAATTCCGTTATGCATAAGAACATTAGACATTGTACCTTTTAAGAAAAACCTGACCAAATTATTAATTATAAAATGTTATTACAGTACGCAAGATTTTTTAAGTGACATCGATCTATAAATTTGTTATTGTCCAATTGACATGCATGCATTGAATTATAAGGATTGATTTATTCGTTCACTTGTATATATATATATTTTTTGTACTTGTAATTTTTTAAGAACGTTACTGTATCTACGTGACATTGATATTTGTATGCCAACAGGCAAAACATAGTGATACACGCTGTATTTTTTCCTCCACCTGTATTTCTCTACCTATGTTTTACAAATAAATAATTCTGATTCTAATTCTGATTCTGTGCTTTTAAGTGAACACTCGTAATGGCTCGTATTTTTTTTCTCTTTACTTAAATGAAAAATAAGCGCCAAAGGCATTTTATATATTTGTTATTTTGATAGAAACCAAACTTAGCCAAAATACAACAACAGCACAATTGGAGACTTCTAATGAACTCGTCCCAGTAACGTGTCTCGGCGACAAGCGTTAAACCGCAGCTAGCGCTCGTCCAGCCCCAGCGATTCAATAACAATAATCAGAAAACTGCTCCGTAAATATCCCCCCCCCCCTCCTAGCCTTGGCGGAGTAACCACCGACGGCCCGAACTAGAGTATGCTAGCATTTGAACTCAACAATTAGAATGATGCAGTTTTACTAACGGATATTGCAGGCGTGCATGCGGGACATTCAATCGACATTACTCCCCAGTACCAACACCAGTTTTCCATGGAAACCGCTATCATTTTTATGCAATTTTGCTGAGATTATTATTTAGGGCCGAATCTTAAGTACCCGAAACCGACGTGCGTACATGACTCGATGTATGAATTTGGAAGAAGCGAAAGAAATTTGTCAAGATCGTAGCAAGTGGAAAGAAGTGGTCTCTGCCTACCCCTCTGGGAAACCGGCGTGATTTAATGTATGTATGTATGTATGATTATTCGATGAGCACTTGCTAGATATCGTCATTAACTGACATGTGGTGCGCCGGATACAGGATCCCCTAGAATCACCGACATTCATTTGATACAATGTAACTAATTTAAATATTTGAATTAATTTATTTTATTTTATTTCCTTGAAAGCTATTTTTTGCTGAAACCTTTTTGATTATAAACCCTTGACGCAAAAAATTGTGGGGTTATAAGTTTGACCTGAAAGTGCTTGTGTGTATGTGTGTCTGTTTAGGGAACCATTGCTCTTAAGCGGGTGAATCGATATGAATTCGTTTTTTTTTTGTTGAAATCAGGTCTTAAAGCGGTGGTTCTACGCTAAGTTTAAAAAAAAACAGTTGCGTCGTTTAAGAGATACCTGTCAGCTCTGAAAGAAGGGGTCACCATTATATCGGGGGTTTAGTCTATGTCATAGTTATTAGTATATGTGTAAGCATGGGTTATGTTGGTCAGGTTAGGTTAGACTTGTGACCACCAAAATATAACTCCTGGGGGGTTATTATGACATAGTAATGCAATTATGTTTACGCTGAGAGAAAAGGACAGAGCTATATAACGCCCATAGCTCTGTCCCTTACACTCACCGTAAAATGAACTGCATAGTGATGTCATAATAACCCCCCTGCACGTCGGTGAAGTGAAAAATCGGAGAAGTAAAACATTCTATGAAATGCATCGGTGTGTCAAGGGTAAAGCCGGATAGAGTTTCACATGAGTTAGATGCAGGTCGGGTTAATGGCGGACATTACAGCAGCCTCGTGTCCTCGGGCGCTGATTGGCGGAGACGAGGCGCCGCGGGAAATGACGCCGGAATGACGTCCCGCGGCTTCTCAGGTTTAATTACGGCGCCCTTACACCAAAAGCAGGCCTGAAGCAGGACTGTAAAAACAGTTACTCTACAGAATATCACATTCGCAAAAGATCATACTAGCAAAACATCATAATATATACGCATAACATCATAGGTACTAGCAAAACACGATATTCGCAAAACATGATAATATTTACAAATAGTCGGGTTTTGTTATAAAATCGTAGGTAGGTTTAGGTTATGTTAGATTTATAGCAGGCCCGGAGGGCCAAACTACACAGAAATAGGAGCTCCGCAGTAGCGGAGCTCCGTCGATAAAGTCTAATTCATGTCTTAATAACAGTTAAGCATGTTCTGCGAATATCATGTTTAGCGAATATGATAATTATCCTACGACGGATTGCGTTCGCCGACTGAGACTTGGTGGCGCCGCGGCGTGAATTAACTGAGCTAAGGGCTTTATTAATTATAGTGGTGGCAGGACCTTATACAGGGTCCGTCCAGATCGCTACCACCATCTTATCTTTTGACCTACCTCCAAGCTACAGTGTTCGCGTTGTTGTGTTCAGATTTGAGCACAAGACAACCGATGAAATTACTCGCAAAGAGGCATTTCACGTTAGTCCTCAGGTTTGACAACGCATTCACAGTCTGCAATCCTGCATTCTTATGATTTTAGTCTACAGAAATTCAAATCTCTAGGGTCTTAGGTCCCTCACAATACGAATTCGACAAAGGTAAGCCTTATTAAAGGGTCGATGCAGTGGAATAGAATGAGTAAAATATATTTCACCTTTACCACGTCGCGCAAGCGAGCCGCGGCCCTCGAGCGCAGGCGCGGCCAGCGTCAACCGCATCCTGAACATGCTCGCGGACACGGTGGACTCCCTGTATTCAAATAACTGTCCGTGGGAATGTAGTACATTGTGTATTAAGGGTGGTAAAGAAAGAATTACAAACGTTAGTCTGTTAGAAGCCCGAAGCCGAAGGCTGAGGGCTTTAATGACTCGAGGTTTGTATTTATTTTACCACCCGTGTACCATATAATGTTTTTCATCACAATTGCGAGGAAATGAAATAAAATCAGACAAAAGATCATATTTTTAACTTATTAGCGGCAGACCACTGATTATAGGATATGTCTCGGCAGACTACATCATTGTCTGTGACTTACCACAGATAATGTCAAACGGGTTCGGAGTCCAATTCTAGTGACAGTCGAGATCAATAGTTTATATGCGAGATTTTTAGGAAATTGTATGCAACTGACATTTCATCTCGAATGAAAGTTCATATCGAATGGCACAAGAGTTGGGGTCCTGACGTATTGTGATAGTTTGAGTCCACGTATAATATTTAAAAAAAAAAGCTATTACTCTCGTTACGTACGTAATGGAAAAAAAGGCCCGGGGGTATTATTTTGGATTTACGGTCGATTTTTCTAGCATGTTAGGACACTATTTACGAGCAAGTGTGATGAAAAATAATTAATTAATGTGCCATGTAATTACTAACACTACCTACTATAAGTTTTTAAATTGTTACTAACCCATTGATCCATTGTTGGTCGTGAATAAAATGATGATGATTATTATTATTATTATTTACTGAACCACCACTTGGCTTGTTTTAATTATCACAGCTCTTATTCATTTGACAGTAAGTTATTTAATAAATATAATGGAACAAGGCCTCTGGGTGTTCGTTGTCTTTAACAAGTAAACTACCAAAGTATAAATACGTACACGAACTATATTGTTATTTTAACGCTTTGAATCAAGTGGTTCTTGCTCTAGCTTCTATGTGATAAGTGATAAGAGAGTTGACGTTTTGGCAGCTCTTACCGTCGAGTGAACAAGAGCTGTCATAAATTTAATAATATGATTACGATATCTAAGCAACCTGATTAATACAATATGGGAAAGACCCTACCTGGGTAAACTAAATAATTCCGAAGAGACGTAATTCCAAATTGCTACCAACATTTTCCGAATTTTCATAATTCTTTTTTTAAAATCCCTTATATATCAAACCTAACGTAACCTGCGTATAGCATTGAAATTAAAATTACTCCATTATAACATAACTTTCGGAAATATGAATATTTGGAATAGGAATATTCGGAACTTAGTGGTGTAACAGCCCGGCGTGCGCCGGCGCCGCCGTACCGTAACTGTCATTAGAGAGTAAATGAGTGTTAAGTTTATTTGACAGCACTAACAGCGCAAACCAAAATGTGGACGTCATTGAATTATTCTTTGAATAAGTAACTCTGTTATTCCACGCAAAGCGGTGGTATAGCAACTATTTCCGAATAGATTCGCTATTCTTAGAACTTAGGTACTCTCCGTTAACTGGAGACTATTTTTTTTACCCTATTTGGGTGTCCCACTGCTGGGCGAAGGCCTCCCCTCTTTTCCGCCATTCGTCCCGATTGTGTGCATGCTCCCGCCATTCGCTTTGAAACGCGTCTGCCATCCCGCTATCTCCTTTTTGGTCTGCCTCTGCTCCGGTGGCCATCTTGCGATTTATTCTTAGAAAATATTTACCCTCGTTAGCTCGAATCTGCCCTAAATATTGTATTGTTGTGGTTAGGTGTTTGTGCTGCGGATAGGTTTAGTACACACAGCAACACATCTAGCTATACACCTCAGAAATCTGAAATATTGCATGAAAGAGAGCCGCACTAGAATCGTATGTTGTTGACATAATACACATATATACATCTCTTTCTTTTTCTCTCTGCTCTGTCTTTAATGGTTAGTTAGGTGTGATGTTGCGTGTACCGACACGTTTTCGAATTGTAGAGGCGATGCGCAAATTATGACATACATACATACATACATAAGCTAGCGCCTTTATTCCCAGAGTGGGGTAGGCAGAGCTTCAGAATTACTAACAACTTTAAATACTTGCGGGTGGTAGGACCTTGTGCAGGGTTCGTCCGGATCGCTACCACCATCTTATCCATTAACCTACCGCCAAACAGCAGTGTTCGCATTGTTGTGTTCCGGTTTCGGGATAAGACAGCCGGTGAAAAGACTAGGAGGCATTCCATCTTAGTCCTCAGGGTTGGCAACGCATTTGCAGTCTTATGATTGCATTGCAGTCTTGTGATTGCGAATGTCTATGGGTCACAGTTTCCATTTACCATCAGGTGGCCTGTGTGCTCGTTTGTCTACTCGATGCCATAAAAAAAAAAACTATAACCACATTTTGCACTTAGGCTAAGACGTTTACCGCAAATTATGACGTATGATTGAAATATTCGTACGCGAGTTACCGCCCCGCTTGCGGTGTGCGTGCGCCTCTCCAGCCAGCGACACTACAACCGCTCAACGTATCGCGGCTAATTTGTTAGTCGCGTAACTGACGACATTGCATTTCTTACAATAACTAGCTATTCCCGTCACGGCCGCGGGAAATCTAGATTAGTCAAATAAGGCGAATAAGGCGGACCGCCTGATCAAATTACTTAGAATTACGGTACCTGCCTGGCCTGTTGCCTAACGCACTTGCAATTTTTGTTATTATTGGCGGTCTGAATGGGACCCGGCTGATTAAAGAAGTTCATGCCTACACGAAGAAGAGAAGAGAACTTAACGAAGCGGCACTGAGTTTCGCGTTTTGTTTAATTCACATTTATTTGGAATTCGAAATCGACTTTGAAGACAGGGCCCAGACAAAATGCATTACGCTAACCATCGTTTCTATTCGTTTAGTTGTTAAACCAATCGCGTCACTGGCACATCACGTGACTTTTCGTATCACGTCATCTACCAGTGACGCGATTGGCTTAACAACTAAACGAAGAGAAACGCTAGCTAGCGTAGTGCATCTTGTCTGGGCCCTCATTTCACTTTTATTCTCAACATTTAAATATATATCAAGCAATTAAAAGTTACGTTTATAAACGATACGAAACGAAACGGTCTCTGAGATTAGTGTAGTTCAGGTTATTGTAATAAATAAAATTGATGTATATAATTTAAAAAATCTTTCTTAATATTTACTAAAAATAATTAAACTCAGGCTAAAAAATACGGCTAAAATAAACTATAAAAGGCCTCTTTGGTGTCGAAGCCGAAGTTTGTCGAAGAGGAAACGTTGCCAGTGTCTTCACACTGGCAACGTTTCCTCTTTCAAGAGCTATGGTTATTCGAAAATTTCAAAATATCGGCACCGATCGAGTCAGTAACTAACTTCCGTCGCCGGCAGAACCGCGGAGTGCTGCGTCAGCCCTCGGACTCCGGCATTACCGCCTTAAGTAAATAAAATATTATTTAAGGGAGGAACGTAGAGGTAGGAAAGCATAGAGGGAGTATAAAAACGGCTAATAGAATAGTATGCCCTTCGTTAAAAAGAGTCGTCTGTAAATGACCGCTATCGATTGAATTTCAGAATTGTACCACTTTTTAGGTGTGTCAGTGTGTGACTCTGCATTAGTGTGCGTAAGTTTGCAGTCAGTGATGTGCGGTTTATCAAGAATATTGGCTACAAGTTGTGTTGAACACAGAAGAAAAGGGGGTACGCTTGACGTTTGGCTACACGCGATCTATGTGTTCCTACATCTATGGGGGGCCACGGGCGCTCCGGGCCCGCGCGGTGCAACTTGCTAAAACTAACAGAAAAGTGATTAGAAGGTAAATATACAAGTTATTTGCTATTGATTCGGCGAGTTTAATTCTATCGATAAACGGTGTTCAAGTAACTGTGAGATAACCAACGAACTGGATGAAACTCCACTTTGTTTTAAACTTTATCATCATAGTAAGATCCCGTTGAAATATCGACAAACATTTTATCGAATGTGTCATTTCACCGAAAGCTATTTTCTGCTAAAACCTTATAGTTTTCCGGTTATCTTAAGCATTCGTTACGTAGGTTAGTGTACACTTGTGACCACAAAAAAATAAAGCTCCTGCACGTGGAAATGCTTGTCGATGAAATGAAAATTCGGCGAAGTGAAACGTTCTATGAAAGAAGTTTCGATATTTCAAGGGTAAACCGTAAGCGGCGATATAGAAAAAAGCAATATCAAGATGAGCTGAAACAATGGTTACGTATCAGGACGCCTAAAATTAATAAGCCTAATGTATCATAATACCTAAAAGTTCATAATACCTAATGGTCTTTTTTACAGAAACCGAAAACGTTTCAGGATTTTTTTTAATGTTATTGTATAGAACTCATTAGGTTAGGTTAGGTTAGTTTTATAACAATTCTGAAAAATGAACGGTTTCAATAAAAAAGGCTATGATCTTATAGGGATTATGATACATTAGACTAATAGGCTTATTAATTTTAGGCGTTCTGATACGTAACCGAAACAATATGGAACGAAAATGATGGACAGCTTTTTTGTATGGCAATTTGAAGGCGCACGAGCTCGCGTGCCACCGGGTGGTCGGCGGGATCTGAGACCCCTAAACTGTCCGGATTACAATCTCGACTGCAACTTTAAGACTCCAAATATGTTGCCAACCCTGAGGACTAAGATGGTATGACTTTCTGCTTATAATTTCGGGTCTAACATAATTCCTATAAAATAAAGTGTCATAAAATCAGATGCTATAAATTCATTTCCTATAAAAATGGCTAGAGTCATTGGCTACTGGCTAGTGTCATTCATTTGAAATAATAGCCATTTTTTATAACATGTAGTTACTATAATTTTAAAATGTCTATAACTTTTGAACATTATAATAATATACATATATAAAACATAGCCTCGACATGGATATTAGTTTTATAGAATTTTAAAGTATAACACATTTCTTAGAGCATCTGAAACTTGATACTGAACTGTTATAACCATGTGATTCACTATAGCAAATGAATTAAGAGAAAAGGTAATTACAACCTTTGATTTTATATAAGTAAAAAAAGTCACCAAGTTTATCTTGTGCAGTGACGAGGCCAAACCGACACCAAGTTAAAGATGTAAGTTTTTAGACATTCCTGTCAAAGGCTGTTGTTATCTTAACTACTGGAAACATCTCAATTTAACTGGCGTTTGTCATCACACCAGCCGTGGGCCCGCCAGGTCTGGAGGTCTCCCCTCGGCCGCTCGGCTACTCAATCGGGCCTCCGCAACGCTCCCGTCATTACTATAGCAATCCCGGGATTGCAATAGTAATGACGTCAAATTCAGTATAAATCTAAAGCATACTTAAGGAATGCAAAACGGAGTCATTTCCAATATGGCGGCTTTATGTGCCGTCGTAAAACAATAACTCTCGACCGTTTACGACACGCGCCGCCAGCCAGGGCCGAGCCGGCCACCCGGCGTACCATACCACTGTGCGAGACCACTCCGGCTGGACAGCGGCCGACCATTTCATGGAAGTACTTAGCAGTTGTATTCGTGTGTGTATATAGAAATCTATTAGGGTACCGAATGACCGTCAAATTAAGTAAGTAAATAAAATAAATGACACCAGCTTGATTAAATTAAAAGTTACTTTGCTTGATTTTAGTCATTTCTCAAATTTCATTTTACACGTCGAATGAACGACGACACAGTAAGCTTAGTCGGTAGTTTGGTAGTGGCCCTGCCTACAAGTTTGCGATCCCAGGGTCGATTCCAGGACAGGGCAAATATTTGTATTATGAACGCGAGCGAGCATATTTTCTTTCAGAATCTTGGACGTTTTAGAAATAGAGTTTACTCACTTAATATCGGTAACAATAGGTGATATAATATTTATGTATGTATGTAAAGTACTTTGTTGTACAAACAGGAAAATAACAAACAACAAAAGAGACAGAAACACACCCTTTTAACCATTGAGCGATTGCGAAATGATTGAAAACATCATCGTTTAACAACAGTGAAACGGACTATACGAGTATGGTTCATAATAGGCTATTTGACAGGTTTTTGAAAATCATTTCAGATTATTTGTTGGTGTTTATTGAGTACTCCAAAAGTGGTAATTTTAAATTCTTTTATGTATTTCGTCTAAAAAAAGGAAATAAAAATTCACTTTTAAAATATGCCGCCAAAACGCTTTCTTGGGCAAGATGGCGTCGCACAGGAATCAGTGACGTCAGATACATAAACAAACTGACATTGGCTAATCATAGCAAACCCAGAAAAACAAACAAACGTCAACTGTCATAAATATAGAATATACAGACATCCTATAATCTGTGATATTTACCGACCCTTGACGTCATGATGGATTCGGCGCCGTTTTCGATAAAATGGCTACAGATAAAAAAATATCGAGTTTTATCGTGGTTTTTTTGGATAAAAGATCCATTTTTTTTAAGTAAGAATACCTTAAATCGATTTTAAAACTCATAATTTATATGAATATACTTAATTAATACGTTTTTTTTCACCTTGTCAAATAGCCTATTACGTTAATATTACCGTTAATATTAAAAAAATTTAGTTAATATAAAAATAAAAATAAAAACGCATTAAATGTACTATTATAAAAAAATATTAGCTAAATACCCAATATATCATATTTTAAAGGTGACGAGTTTGTTTGTTTATTTGCTTGAACGCGCTAATCTCAGGAACCACGGGTCCGATTTGAAAAATTCTTTCAGTGTTAGATAGCCCATTTATCGAGGAAGGCTATTTATATATCATACTCACAAAAACCGAAGCGAAACGAGTCGCTAGTACTCAATATGTCCTATTACATAATTTCATTCTTAAATTTCGTCATTTCTATGTCCAGGGTTTAGGTATTTTTCTTTCTAAGTATGTTTAGCGTTGAGTTAGTTTAGCTTAGCTCGGGATCGATGTGTGTAAAGTTATCCTAAGATTACATTACATTTGCTTGTCCTCAGAGAGTGGCATGTGGCGGGAGTGAGAGGGATGCAGGCGCTGCTCGCCCTCGCTCTGCTGCAGCTGTGCGGCGGGCCGGCGGGGCTGGGTGCGTACCAGGGGCTGACACCTCACTTCACAGTTCGTTGACGACGCATTGGCCTAGTTGGTAGTGACCCTGCCTTCGAAGCTAGCGGTCCCGGGTTCGGTTCCCGATATGGGCAAATATTCCGAGTGCATACAATCTGAAACTATTTAGAGCTAGCATAAAGAGGCATCTTTTGGGTGAGCTCGCTGAGAAAATCTTTGTCCTCCAAGGCCAAGAGTAAGCCCATTATCAATTAATAAAAAAAGTAGTAAGTAGAACACTTATCAACACGCGAGTTGACGGATCTCTTACTCGGGATAAATTCATTCACATCGTCGATCGTCACATACGTAAGAATACGTCTCCATCTACATCGACGACATTGCCTTTTCACGGTAATACGAGTGGAAAATAACTAGCTAGTTTTAAATGATTGTACATGGTTCTAAAGCCATTCCAGGGTGACCCCAGTGATGCAAGCCGATGCACTTGCAGCTCGGTGTCTAGAGTGCAGAGAGCTGTATTAATTCTAAATCTTTCGTCTGGATTTCAGCACAGGCCAATAGAAAAGCGTACTCTCTGCTGGCGGAACTTCGGTCGGGGCTGATGGCGAACAACGACGACTACGTCGGCATCAGCGAGCCGGTCAGCCCCGACCCCCCCGCGCCCGCGCCGCCCGTGTCGCGCGTCAACGAACCTGACGCCGAACTCAATCGGACCAAACTCAGCGCGTCCAGTTTGCTAAAAAACTGGAACCACTCGTTCGCTGGCCGCTTCGTCGTCATCAAGAACCCGGACCAGCCCGGGGACCCGAGGGTCCCAACGTTGGACGTCGGTTTTTCCCAAAAACGGAACGTGAGTGGCGAGCTGCATGAGGATTACGAGGAGGAGAAACAAGCCTTCGGGTACCGGGAGGAGACGCCGGCCAACAGCTCCGCGGACCCGCTGCCCTATGTGACCCAGCAGGTGTACGCGGTTGGGTATAACGTTCCAGCGGGAAGGGGCTGGCCTGCCGCCGCCCCCGCTCTGATCCGACGGTTTAAATAATTTATATTTATCTGGTTACTAGGAAATACTGAATAAACTGATAGTTATCAATTAATTATTATTTTTAAACTGGTTTTTTAAAAGTGCTAGATTCTATGTTTTTGTTTCCAAAAAATAATAATTTTGATTTTCTTTTCCACTATGTGTACATTAAAAAAACCGGTCAAGGGCGAGTCCGGTTCGCGCACTGAGGGTTCAATTTCGAAACAAACCAGCGCGAGCCCAACTCATACTTGAGCATTTTTTTCTATTTGTTGTTTTTCTTGTGTTTGTAATAATAATCATATCAAATTTGACGCTTGTATGTTTTGTCGTTTTCACGATTCAACTAAAATAAAAATATGTTCAAAAAGAATGTTTATTATTTGACTTTTTTTATATATTTACATATTCTGATAACAAAATCAGCCCGCTGTCTATTACGGTGGAAAAGATACAGCTCTTTAAAGTAAGGACGGACGGACAGCGGAGGCATATATTTGGGCACGAAACACTTATAAACTATGATTAAGATGAAAAAACACAACGTCGCAAATTGTTCAACACATAATCGTGAGTTTTAGCAGTTGTTAAGGTTTTTATAGTGTCTCAAAAAAGGTCACGAATGTGTATCAACACAGTGAAATAATAAAATAAAATAAAGCAAAAGTACATCAAAGCACGTCGGGGCTGTAATTATCAAACATTTTCAGTCTTCATAACGTTTTATCGCTGTACAAAGTTTTATGAACCAGATAATTATCGCCGGCGTCTCATACAAAAGTTCTGATAATTGACTCAATTATTTGGAACTCCGATAATTGAACTAAACGGTCTAGGAGCTCCGCGCGAGTCGAGGTGACAGTGCGAGTACACGCGAGATGTACCAAATATATACAGGTCGTGAACCGAAATTATGGTTTGAAACGCAGCATTTCAAATTTCGAATTCAGTGAATTAATTCCAAAAACCAACGATTAAACTTTGATCAAGTAAAACTTAATTTCATTAAAGAGGAAAAATTACCAACCGTATGGTCACCCTATTCTACTAGGCGAGCTATGTAGATTAAAGTAGGTACTCAGAGTACTTTTAATCATGACAGTTCAAAGTAAGTAGTAGGGTAACCAAGAGACTCGGTAAATTAAAATTAATAGTTTTATCATTATTAAAAAACACATTTCTAGAAAAGTATATTTAGGGATCCCCTTTGATCTTTTATTTGTAGAATTTATTTGATTTATAAATAGCAATATAGACCTTGTAAAAAAATCATGGGTCAAGCTACTACAGTCCATAAGATACAGCCCTGTGATAAACGGACGGACAATAGAGCCTAAGGAAGCGGGACGTAATCTATACTAATATTATAAAGCTGAAGAGTTTGTTTGTTTGTTTGCTTGTTTGCTTGAACAAGCTAATCTCAGGAAGTACTGGTCCAATTTGACAAAATCTTTCAGTGCTAGATAGCCCATTTATTGAGGAAGGCTAGGCTATATATCACACTCACATAAACCGAAGCAAAGCGAGGGCGGGTCGCTAGTGCATTATATAATATTGCAAGACCGTTTTGTAAAAACAATCATTATTATTTCCATGACACACATTATTCGGAAAGGTAATACAAAATAAATAATTTACACGTCTAATGGTTGTGTTTGTCCACACGTAGATAAAACATCTGTCACTTTCTGACATGTTAGCGCGAGAGTGACGGATGCTATATACCGCGATAAGGTGGCCATAATGCAGGGGCTGGGCACATCATTCACTCGGTAATTGGCAAAGGGGATCCCTTTGATCTTTTATTTGTGGAATTTATTTGATTTATAAATAGCAATATAGACCTTGTAAAAAAATCATGGGTCAAGCTACTACAGTTCATAAGATACAGCCCTGTGATAAACGGACGGACAATAGAGCCTAAGGAAGCGGGACGTAATCTATACTAATATTATAAAGCTGAAGAGTTTGTTTGTTTGTTTGCTTGTTTGCTTGAACAAGCTAATCTCAGGAAGTACTGGTCCAATTTGACAAAATCTTTCAGTGCTAGATAGCCCATTTATTGAGGAAGGCTAGGCTATATATCACACTCACATAAACCGAAGCAAAGCGAGGGCGGGTCGCTAGTGCATTATATAATATTGCAAGACCGTTTTGTAAAAACAATCATTATTATTTCCATGACACACATTATTCGGAAAGGTAATACAAAATAAATAATTTACACGTCTAATGGTTGTGTTTGTCCACACGTAGATAAAACATCTGTCACTTTCTGACATGTTAGCGCGAGAGTGACGGATGCTATATACCGCGATAAGGTGGCCATAATGCAGGGGCTGGGCACATCATTCACTCGGTAATTGGCCACTTCTCGCAACCACCACAATAACTCGCCGCTGCTGTGATTACCGCGCGAGCGGGACAACGAACGCGTCGCATCGACAGTTGTCGCCGGGATTAAAAATTAACGCGCGGAATGACGCGCCGCCGCCGTCATTACCGCCGTGACGGCCGAAGACATCGGGGAATATGCTCCAATCAGCGCGCGCGGTGAACACTTTTGTGCCGGATAGTATTATAAAATGTTGCCAGTAATTTGTAATTAAATGAAATGAGTAGGTATTTTATTTCGCTAACATAAAGGTCTTAAAATTATACAGCCATTATGATCGCCACATTATGCCAACAAACTGGCGTACTTACAAATTTATAATTACGTGCATTAATTTTATTTTCAATATTAAGACTGTTACTATTTTAATTATTTTGTAGTCGATTTTAAATGTATCAAAAAATAATGGACTAGTTATTAATGTTTGTGCTTTAATGAGTGATGGAAAGACCAATTTCCAAACGTCTTCCCAAACTTGCATTTTATATGTTAAAGTAGGAGGCATTGTTTTTTGTTCTGTTAAAGAAAGGGCCGTTCAAAATATTACTGACGCAAAGTTTCCGCAGAGTCGCGACTAGTGCGTCACATTTTTAACGCATCTTTTACGCCGACATGTGGGTGCGTCCAAAAGAACGTCATGTATTTTTTCGCGATTTTGATGCAAGTGAATTTACGTATCTCTAGCGTATTTAAAGCTTTTTTCATATGTTTCCGAGTCGCGGCTGGTGAAACCAGTCTTGGGCTCTATTCTGCTGGGTACAAACATCTCGCTTTTCACAGTTAATTGTACTGGGTAGTGATTCTGTAAACAACGCCGGTCGTGCGGACTGTCGAGTGATATCCAAGCGGCGAGATTAAGTAATCCCGTCAGTCCGAACAAAACACATTGTAGCGCGTGCATTTTCAATTTAGCAGCACGATGGGTCGAACGTACAAGGCTGTTTAATTGAAAATGCACGCGCTACAATGTGTTTTGTTCGCACTGACGGGACTACTTAATCTCGCCGCTTGGATATCACTCGACAGTCCGCACGACCGGCGTTGTTTACAGAATCACTACCCTGTAACTCGGCTGCCATTACTGTCAACCAAATAAGTCAAGGTCCTCTATTCTACGTGGTAAATCAATATTAAGTACTTTTGACATGTGATTGTATTATTTTTAAGCCGGCAACCGCCTTATTTTTAAGAAGTGTCAAGAACTGTGATCATCGTTGATGATACGATAACATGTCAAAAGCTTACTTAGCAACTATAGGAATAGTTGAATTTTAGGGAAAAGCAGTACACTAGAAACCGTGTGGTTGCCGGGTTAGAATAGTGCCACTCCATGTCTTCCCGTGGACGTCGTGAGAGGGGACTAAGGGAATATAGGCTTGTAGCACTGTTAGGCGATGGGCTTGCAACCTGTCACTAATACCCTGGTAAACATCTTAGCCTATTTGTGCAAATTGTCGTTACTGAATTATCAACAAGTTTTTGAATTCTGTAGGTAATTCTGTGTAGCTCTGCTTACCCCACTCTGGGATTACAGGCGTGAATGTGTGTGTGCAGCACGCTAGGACACTCAGCGGCGATCCTTGAAAATAGCATAATTTTCCCGCCGTATTCATTCCACACCGCGAGAGTACCAGCCGGAGCTAATTCACTTCCCAACCCTACCACATTTAGTTACAGTTCATAATTGGGTGGCTAATAAGCATGTAAATTTCCTTTATTCGCACGCGAGTGTCATCTCTTGCTCTGTTAACAACGACTTTATCACACCATAATATGTACTAAATAACCTAGAACTGTGAATCTGTCCCGCTTGTCTTACTATAGTCAGAGTGAGATCGATGTGTCCCGTTTTCAATTCCCAGGCTGAGCCGAGTGGCGAGGGCGGCGACGTCGGGATCCGACAAAACAAATGCAACGCACGCAGGGGTGCCAATCGCAGAATATACAGGGTGGAAAAAATCTATGGGCCCTGGAGGGGAACTACCTTAAATCCTTTAGTTAGCTCTTTTTATTGAAAGGAAACATTACTTTATTTTTAAAAAGAAACAAAACTGCATTTAAAGATTTTTTAAATTTTGCTTCTCTCACCCGAGAATAGTACCAACTAAAAATAAAAAATATTGTGTTGTGGTGTATGCTCCTAATAACATTTTCTACCGCAACACTTAATTCTTGTACAGTATTATAACACGTTTTGTAAACTTCATTTTTTACATGAGCCCATAAAAAGTAGTTCAGAGGCGTCAGGCCTGGACTTCTCGCTGTAGTATATATGTTTACCCAAGTTTATCTAAGTAACGATGGGTTTGGGTTTTGGCAACGAAACTAAGGCAAAGTAGGAGAAACACGACATGACCCGTGGTCCCACTACTTCGTCCCACTGCTCTATTCGCTTTCGTCAGAAATTCGCCGAGAAAACCAATTTTATTCCGCAAAAGTAGGTAAGTTAGGTTAGTTAGGTATCTTAAAACGCCCGAAGGGCAAACCGCCCGGAAATAGGAACCCCGCCACGTGGCAGGGCTCCGTCGAAAAGAGCCGTGGGTTGAAATAGCGGGACCACGGGTCGCGACCGGGAGAAATCCTTAAAAGCTTCTCAGGATTTGATGGATTCCTTCACTTTGACATAGTTCCATAGTGGCCCAGAAATTAAATACACTACTACGTCCCATTGCTTTTGAAGTATTTCCGTATCATCAACGTTTTGATATCTCTTATCTAGTTGACAGTGATGACAGCCGAGGTAAAAACAATACGGTAACACTTCAAAAGCGATATTGTTTTACCGTATAGCATAGAGGCCTCAATTTTAATAATTTGAATTTGTTCACTCTATGATAAACTTAACAAAATAAAAATAAAATTATTTATTGCGTAGGCCGCCGCGTGGATATTTTTACAAGTCCAACATCTACCAGCGCGCTTTGTAGTCATATAGTGGTCCCCAGTCCCATTGAATATGTACGCGAATAGAATTATATTAAGATAAAAAAACATTAAACAGTCAACAATCTTAATGCTCAGGGCGACGCGCATTTTTAGTCGGGCGAGCCAAATCGTGTGCTTATTTACCTTTCCGGAGCCTTTAAAAACACAGTAAATAGCATAAAATATCATGTAAAACGGAATTATTTACCCATAAGATACCGACATTCCTAAGCACGAAATTGCTAACATTAAAACATTTAACCAAAATTCTTATGTAAATACACGTTTAGTCGATGATTATAATTTCGTGATTTTTTAGTTTCTTTGAGATTAAATACCGACTTAATATTTGGAACAATTTTTTTAAGTATGCGCGGTACTGCAAATAGTTTAAAAATATCACTGTGACAATTTTCTATGGTGGCGTATTTAAGTTGCAAATCATAGCGACCCCTAAATATTGTCCGATTTCACTCAAATTTTGCACAGAGGTATTTAAAGTCTAATCGAATAAAAATACCCTTGTGGAGAAGGAAAATAGAGCTAAAATGTGTTTTGTTCGCTCTGACGAGACTACCTAAACTCGCCCCTGCGACATTCACTCGTTCGTTCAACCAACTGCGTATTTCAGAGAATCACACCCCTGAGTGGGAGGCGCCTGTCCTGGATCCATGCGCCCGCGCAGCACTCCGCGCGCAACTCAATCACGCCGACGCCGCGAGGAGCCGCGCCCGCCACCGACGCGACCGCCGCGGGATCCGTTTATTTGTGAAGGTATTATTTCCAACGTCACCTCTGAGGCAATGTCGATGGGGTTTTCGCGATGTCCACTGAGATCACACAAGCGTCTGACTTACTTCTATTACGTCGGGGTTGCCGCTGTAGGAAGAGAGGTTAATAGAGAAATCTCTCTCCAGGCGGGCGGGGGTGGTGCCTGGGGCCTGAAGGTCATCGGGATCAAGTTGACAGCGGTATATACTCGAAGTTCAGCCGACTGGGGAAATAGGAAACATCGTTAGCGCGATGTAGCGCGCTGTCAGAATTAGTTACAGATGTAGTGAATAATCCTTTCCCATCGTTTTTTGTCGGATAAGTTCGTATTTATCTTGCTTTCTCAATTAGCTTCATCACCCATCAAAAAGATGTGATTATGATGAACTCCTGAAAAGCATTTAGAATATATATTTTTTCAGAAAATCCCCGCGTGGTTGCCGGGTAAGAATAGTGCCACCCCATGTCCTCCCGTGGATGTCGTAAGAGACGGCTAAGGGAATAAAGGCTGTGTAGTACTGTTAGGCGATGGGTTGCAACCTGTCACTAATACACTGGTAAACATCTTAGCCTAATTGTGCAAAACGTGGTTACAGAATGATTAACAAGTTTTTAGAGCTGTTAGTGATTCTGTAGCTCTGCCTACCCCACTCTGGGAATAAAGGCGTGAGCTTATGTATGTATGTATGTGTCAGAAAATAAGACAGTTTCAGAAGGAACAGCGATAAACGACTTTTACGCGGAAGGTGTCGCGGGAAACAGCTTGTTTGTTGTAAAATATATATATATATATATATACATATATATTATTTTATAAGTGTAGCGGTAGAGAATAACACAACACCTTGTTGTTACTTCGACTCGACACCAGCGAGTTCCGACTCGAGCTCTGGCCCGCGGCGCCGCTTGCACCTTACGAGTATACGTTAAGGTTGAACATCGCATGTGGCGAGTTGATCGAAAGTTTTTAAAAGTTAGACGGAGTTAGCAGCGAATTCGATTACCGGAGCTGCCGCGGAGGGGGCTCGTATATAAAAACAGTGCTTCAATCTCCTACAAGTTGACCTAGTCCCGAAATACTTCGGCTTGTACCTATGGGTAACCTAATCTAACACAACAAAATTTCAAAAATATATCAGTAACTTGGTCACATGGTTGTTTTTTACACGTCCGTAATATTGGTGTGATCTGTTTGCGCTTCGGACAGGACCATTATTGCGTAGAATAATTAACTGAAAATCTACGCACAACGAGAGCAAAATAGAGCACAAGCTCACGAAAACTGACCTAGTCCCGAAAATCTCTGGCTGCTTCAAAGTCCTTGGTACGATACTGAAAGTAGATGCAACAGAAGACTGTATTCTTTATTATTAGTTAATTTAATAAAAAAAATTTTTTTTTTTTCATTTTTATCTGTTAAATTTTGCATTGACTAGCATTGTAAAAAAAACAAAACCAAAACACAGTTGAATACGACCTAGATTACTGTACATACTCTCGCCTGACATTTTTGTACATATTTAGATCAAAATTGTAATGCAATTCGAGCAGCGACGACGAACTCCGCCGTGACTCTACATACACGGTAAATTTCCACTCTTCTCAGGTAATATAATCACCTCCGAACCTGTGCCGGAAGGTCTAACACAATAAACCCCAGCGCGCACTCTAACAATGCAGCCTGCAGCCGCCTCGGCGCGCCGTCGTCGGGGGCATTTAATCTATAGGTATTGCATTTATCTTACTTCTTGTGGTGGCAGGACCTTGTGCAGGTTGTGGCTGCGTTGGAGCCTGGACGCCGGGGCTTATCCTTTAACCTGCTGCCGTGAAGCGGAGGATTGGTGTGTTCCAGTGTTGGGATGAAACAACTGTTGAAATCACTAGCAAATACATACATACACTCATGCTTTCATACCCAGAGTGGGGCAGGCAGAGCTATAGAATTACCAAGAACTCTAAAAACTTGTTGTTAATTCAGTAACTACATTTTGCACAATCAGGCAAATACTGAAATCCTGAAAAATACTGAAAAATATCGGTGAAATACTGGAAAAGGGCCGAATCTTAAGTACCCGAAACCGACGTGCGTTCATGACTCGATGTATGAATGTGGAAGAAGCGAAAGAAATTTGTCAAGATCGTAGCAAGTGGAAAGAAGTGGTCTCTGCCTACCCCTCTGGGAAGCAGGCGTGATTTGATGTATGTATGTATGTAGGCTAAGATGCTTACCATGTGTATATTAGTGACAGGTCGCAAGCCCATCGCCTAACAATACTAGCATAGTGGGCATAGTCTAAGCACTGCAGTCTTGTGAATCTTGTGATTGTAAAAGATAAAAAATCAAGATAAAAGATAAATACATGAGTGGAGCGAATCAAGAGTTATTTTTCCTCTCGACGCAAAATGAGAGAAGACGTAAGTTCAACATGTGTATTTGTGTATTGATGTGGCACCGTAACTCCCAAACGGATGAACCGTTTCGAACACGGTTTTTTTCCTGGGTAATAACTAATTTGACCGGGATGGTCCTACAAAGGTATCATTAAAATCAGTTAGGTCCTTTAAGAGATAACACTTTGATAATAAGGATCCTTATTAAATCGCATAAAAACACGAAGTGATACTATAAGGAACTCATTTCCGATACACCTATTTCACTAATTACGTAGATGACAATTACGCAGCTTACATTAATCCAATTGATTTAGGAACTTATTAACTTTGCAATGTATATCAAAATATCGCCTATCACCCACGATTGTCAATTTAGTGAAATAGGGGGCGTATTACAATAAAGATTATTAAACGACTTTATTGGCAAACAGCACTCTTCGCAGAAATCGTAGAGGGCCTACACTCGTAGCGCGTAGTGGCTCTACGGCGTAGGTAATTAAGGGTAACCTGGGGCTGAATGAATGATGAACTTTTCTAATGAGGTTTGTTGTTGTTCGATAACTCGCGCTCGCTCGAGCGACACACACACACACACACGCACAATAGGCGATATGGTAATCGATGTTCTACACTGGAGGACAATTAAACCGGTTAATTGTTAATGAAAGTTAAAGACAACCTGGAGAATAATGGTGTAAAAATTCTCGGTAAACATGTTAAGATAATGTGAATGGAATATTAATGCCCTCAATACATTTATAAGCATAATTATCAATGGCTTGTTTTTTATTTACAAATTTATTATATTTTAAAATATTTTATTTTTGTTCAATTTTTTATATACTCTAAGTACAATAGGTGACAAAAACATGTTTGATAATAGGGTATAAAGTAGTAATGAGATTCAGGGTTATCATGGAGGTCATACCTGCTGTAATAACCAGACGAAAGTACATACATGCAAACGCATATCAGCCTGCTAGGGGACGACTGGCGAGCCAAGGAAGGGCGAGGAAGTCTTCTTTTAGGCCGATATTCGTTTGTTTATATATTTTCATCTGGCGGTTTAGAACGCTGGCCACCATAATGCCTTCTGACTCCCATTACCCCTTCCTCCCCTATGCAAATCAGAACGTTTACTTAAGGTAAAAACCAAGCCGTTTCTTGACTGTTTTTGTTATCGTATTGTCAACGTTTTGATAGCTCTTATTTACTTGACCGTAATGGCGGCCGAGTCAAAAATAACGCCAAATAGAAAAGAGGCGCAGCTCAGTGTGTGATGACAACAAACCAATAATGAGTGGGAATTCACCAATTTAAACAATTCCTGAAAGTGCTGGCTCAAAATTAGATGCGTTTGATTAGCCCCGAGTCTAACGAGCGCGAGTTCGCAACTGCAACGAAAGTGCAGCGCCGCCACCTGCAGCCGAGTGCAATGTTTGTTCTTGTTCACTCGCTGCAGCACCCCGCCCGCGTGCGCTGTGGACCAGTACTGAAAGTTACTTGTTTTGTATTTCTCGAAAACATACAAAAGTCCACTTGTATTTTTTTAAGTTATTTTTTTTTGTTATGTGCATTGTAGTATAAGCCTACCCCTCTCCTGTTCCGATGAATAAACAAAACTTGGGAGTCCTATCGTACAGTCACGAAATTAAATTTGGCACCCACCTAAGGGCCAAAGTTAATCTGACATTCTACAACAATAAGGTTGAGTTTCCTACAAGATACAAATGACTTGACATCTCTAATGACATTGACGACTTTAAGCATATTTGTCTTGATATGGGTCTCAAATTACTATCGTGGCCGTACTAGACATAGGATTTTTTTTTTTAAATAGCTTTGTCATATTTTTTGTATTGCAGCATTGCGATTTCGTGTTCCCCCATTAAAGACGTAACTAATATACGTCATCTGGTATTATATATCACCTGGTAGTTTTATTGAACTATGTTCAGTGTCGCGGGCTCCGCTACTGTTGGCTAGGAGGACATCACGCGCGCGACCAGTTCCGCGAACAATCAGCGCGATACCATCGCGGCCCGTCGGCGGCGCTCGCGCTGATTGCCTTCCGACGGTTCTTGCTCAGCGTCATTAACTAACATTGCATATTTTAGGTCTACACCTTTCGCTCCTACTCAGACAAAAAGTAACATGTCATGGGATATTTGTGTGCGAAATTTCAAAACCATTGAGTATTCCATATTAGGACAAATATCGAAACATCCATACGGACGTTAACATTCAACATGTTATGATCTGATCAGCCAACATTGGGCTACCGCATCGAATTCATTGAAGAGCAGAAAGATGAGTGGGAAGATAAATGCCTTCTATTTTGTTTTTTAAAAGAATCCTATCTATTTTTTATTATTGTGTTCAAATAATTATGTGTGTAACATTCCGTGGTTTCCCCGGATGGCTCCACCGGAAGAACATTTCGCGACTACATTCTTATAAAGCGTATTTCTCTGTTCTTTGTTGTTATTTGTCAAAAACAAATATTTTTCTTTTTGTTGTTTTCATATTTCAGGTCACCACTACTTATCCTATACTTATATATTTTGTTTTGTAATTTGTTTTTCATAATGATGGCAACACTGTCTCGGTGAGGCGCCTGCGACTGCGCGTGAGCGATGTCGTCTCGATTGTCTTTTTGGCCCTCGCCCTCGCGCCGGGTCCGCGGTAACGGACTCATTAAAACCCTAATTCAAAGGGCATTAGAACCCGGCGCTTCCAGCTCGCTAGACCTCTAAATAGACATTTAATTCGAACGTTTTAACGAGGGCTTCTAACAACGGAATTCTTAAAATATAATTACTAAAGTATTTGTATCCCCGTATTTGCAGGGTGCATAGGATCTCTATTCTGCAAGGAGTTTAAAAGTGTTGTGGGCACGTTGACTGTAATTTTTCGAACCGCGAACTGGAAGCGACATCAGAGCAAGGACCGAAAACTGAAGATGCCAGTTATAAGAACAAAACCATTTCAAAATAAGACGCTGTAAAAATCTTTTGGTTGGTATATTAAACGGGCACACTACATAATTCCGAATGGATTAAAAAAATAGTTTTTTAAATCCTGATTGCAATGTATTGAATTTTGAATAGCAATCCAATGATGTATTGAATCTAAAATAGCTCGAGCGTATGCACATAGCATTTTAAAACTCTTATATATGTTTGTGTAAAAAAACAGGGAAGCTGTCTTATTTTTCTAGAGAAGAATGGTCCTCAGTCCGGGCTATAAACCACCTCTGATACATATAAATTTTGGTATAATAAATCTGTAAAATACCTAAAAATATTTTTTATTAACAACATAAGGAAGTCTCTGCTGTACGGAACAGGGTTATGTTTTCAAAATGACTTGCGTTTTTCCGAGCCTTGTTTATGATGCGAAAACGAAACTCAACCTTAGGGTGGCGTATCAGATATTTAGCGACTACAAAGTGGTGTATCCACTTTTGGGCCTTATTAACTTAAATAAAGAATTCGTCGGTCTTAGGTAGGATTCGGACCTACATCTCCTCTGGCTCTCCGGGCCGATGCAGGCGCATCACCACTTATGCCACCAACACCACTGCTTAAGATCCACGAAACGAGTGATCACTTGCTTTTTATACCCGGAGGGTATGGTGACGCCATCTATCGTTGTTATAATTAACCAAAGGAGATGTAGGTTCAAATCCTACCTAAGACCGATGTTTTTTTTTCGCTTTGATATAATTTTGAATTCTGTAAACAGACGGTTTCTGTTAATTTAAAACTCATATTACCTTAAGGTGGCAAAGTAGTCGAGTGTAAAGCAGTAAGCACACAGGCGCCTGCGCCGACTGTACCGCCGCGCCCGCGCGCGCCGCGCCGCGGACTCGCAGCTAACACGCAATTAGCGCAGCGAGACCGCGCGGGGAGGAAAAAGTAATTTGCTAGTTGCCAACTGCGAATAGTTCCAACGCCGCACTGAACAACTATTTTGAAGTTTATAACTATGTCTCGAACAGGTAATACATATTGATCTAGTCGAGTCGTGGGTGCTTTGTGCTGTGCTAGCTACACGGGGAACATGCCAGTCTCAGGCAATCACACTGATTCATGACTATAATATGGATGCGAATCCACGACCTTTGACATTCCAGGCAAATACTTCCATAGAACTGTGCCGGTTTGTAATTGAAGATCAAAGTCACTTGATAGCCTTCACATGACATCTCGCTTTAATTTGTTCCTCGATGTCACCTATTCTCGTCATCGAGGGCTGTTGGCTATGAGGCCAGTTTGTAAATTTGTAAATTTGATTAAAAAATATCATATATTTACACCAAAACATTGTAGTTCCTAAGTAATGGAATATCTAGAAACGAGCCTTGTGTGTATGACTTGTAAGTGCACTATTCGCGAAACTGCCCCCAGTTTGCTGAAATTTGATCATACAATCTTCGTACCTTGGCGGGGGATATCCCAGAAGTTCCATATTTTCTAGTTCCATATGGATTTATCGGGATATTCATTTTGAAGGAAATGTCCCAGAAGTACCATATGGAACTACTGGTACGTATTCATATTGAATGTCTACCTCTGCTAAGTATGACCTTTGTATATAATATATATATTTATTTTACATATTTGGCCACTTCTTCACATTGATTACCTACATACTTCAGTTAACATTGTCAAGTACTTATATGACACTTCAGGTTTTACATTGTTTCTTATACAAGTGATCGTGTCCCTCGGTAAAAAATGTGTTTTACAATAGTAAAACGCGGCCGAAGTAAGCACGACGTGTTACAACATCTCGGGTGTTAAAACATTGTTATCACTCAAATTTTAGTAAAACAAAAACCCATAATATGTGCAGTGCCAACCCTAGCGTTTTCAATGATTTTGCAACACTGATAACGGGGTATGCTCCGAAGATACTAAACTGATTTAAAACTAAAATAAAAACAAAACCAGGTGTAAAGCCTAGTATGTAGTTCCATATGGAACTATTGGGATCATTTATTTGACATATACATATATACCGATTGTTCCATATGGAACTAGAATTATGTAACTTCTGGGATATCCCCCCTTGGCGACTTCAAGCTACAAACACAAGGTACGGTCACGAGCGGTAATTTGGGACCCATTTCAAGACAAATATGCTTGAAGTCGTCAATGTCATTAGAGATAGAGTCATTTGTAACTTTTAGGAAACTCAACCTTATTGTTGTAGAATGTCAGTTTGGCTTCGGACCTAAGGTGGGTACCTAATTTAATCTCGTGACTGTACGTTTGAAAACAACGATTTTAATAGGAGTAACACCGTGGGGCACATTTATCGGTGATTATTTAGAGAAATCCGCAGAGAGTGCGGTGGTGGAGCCGACACCACTGGATTAAATTAAGAACCGATATCGTTTGAGCCGATCGAGTCGAGATATAATTATGCATTTAAGTTTTTGAGAATACAATTTCATACGTAGTCATGCCCTGTTGATAAGATCAATAGGTACACAGTGATTTACCTTTTCGAATACATTTCAAAACCTCTCAATCAATAACTAGATTGTCGAATTCCGACCCCACACGACATCGAAATCGATGTCCATGCGGTGTTTACGAAGGATGGTTACGGCCGGACAGTATTTTTATATAATTAATTTGTGCAAGAGAATCAAACCTAAAACCCACATAACTGTTTTTTCTAGCTCGCTCGCTGTATACAAGTTGTTAGCACCTTATACATGTTTGCGGGCGCGTGCAACACCAGGCTGAAGCGATTGAGCCACTAGCTCGCTGATTGAGCGCGTCGTTTATCGCCGGGTTATGGCCGGTTTACGACTCGCGCGCGAGTGCTGCGATGGCGGCGAGTGCGGCGTGACGGAGGCGGCATGTTCTGGGCGCTGGTGCTGGCTGCTGCCATCGCGGGCAGCGACTTCGCGAGTGTTGACTTCCTCACTAATGGTACCACAACATTCAATATTCGTTTTCTTTTTATAAATCCGCGTTCTAATTGATCTATGCGACGCCAACCAGACTCACAGAGTCACTTATAACACTTCTGTTTAAGTGTCGAGGATTACAAATAAAAATGGTACCGTAAAACGGGGTGAGTAGGGATACAACCTAAGATAAGTCATAGCTTGTTACAAATTAGAACAAGTATTACTTGGACCATAAATGTTACGTCTATTGGAAATAATTTCAGTCTTATAATTAGTAACATATGCTTTATTTTAGGTTGTGTCCTTACCCACCCCTTAATCCCTATTCACCCTGTTTCTCGGTACAGACTCTAAGCTAAACAACCATGTTTGTTATGTCAGGGAACGCTACGCAGAACAAATCGGAGGGGTGGATGGCGAACCTGCGGCGACAGCTGATGCACGACAACTACGACTACGAGCCGTCCAGCGACGAGCCGGGGCTGCTGCCCGGGCTGCTGGACGAGGAGCCGGAGCCCGCGGGGCCGGTGGACGACGAGCCGCGCGAGGACGTCATGTGGCGGGACCAGAGCAACGAGATCAAGGACCAGCCCACCACCGTCAACAGCCTCTACGTGCCGACCTTCCGCAACGACCCCGACGACATCGAGGCCGAAATGAAAGAGGTTTGAAACAAACTCAAACATACAACATGTATTGACTAAACGCACGGGTAAAAATCAAAACAAATGTACATAAAGACGCTATTTAAATGTCACTTAAATGATGTCTAACTTACAATTTCATTACAAAATGACGTATGTTTGACGTTAACCAACAGTTTCGTTACGGTGACAAAACTCTCTTTAACTGGACATTTATTTTGATTTTTACCCACAACACAAAATACCGCGGTTTATACCGCGACATAGTGCTGATGACCCATGGCCACATTATCCTACAATTGAAGTTTTTCTTTCCTTCTTTTTTGTTTTTATTTTGATTTTTATGTTACCATCTTTTTCTATGATGTTTTTCTCTGTTCTATTTTTGTTTGTGCTGTTCAAATAAATGTTTCTATTTTTATAATGGCTGATTTACATTAGTCCAGTAAAAGCATACCAGAAAAAATACACTGCGCCGTTACAATCGCTCTCGCCTCAAACGTGAAAACGTGTCAATGTACTCGCACTGGCGTGCTTTTGCTGCATCAATGTAGATCAGCCATAATTGCCGAGAACCGCGCGTCCCTCGACAGAAGACGGGGCGGCGGCTGTCGCGGCTGAGCGCGCTGGCCAACGTGTCGCGCGGCACGCGGCGCCGCGGCGTGTCGCAGCAGGACCTGCTGTACTACGTGGACGACGCCTGGCTGCACCGCGACGACGACGACGACCGCGCCGACCGCGACGACAACGAGCTCAGCAGCGGCGACAGCGAACTCAGCGACGGCCGCCGCGCCTTCGAGGTCACCTCCACCACCAGGACCTACAAGATCTTAAAGGTAAAACCGATTCTACTGCCATATTAGTCTCTCAGCACTCACTCTTCAACTCGACAGACGAATTTACCGACGATTCTAAGTTGTCTCGTCAGGAAGTAGTCAGTAGGTCAATTAGCGGTAGCTTAAAACTCCCTCGTATAAGCTCGCTCGCTCTCTCGATCGATTAACAAGCCGGTTGTATGCTAACGACATAGTGTCGATCCCACCCATGCCTAATAAGACGCTAGATATGTCAAGTAAAAGGTTTGTAAAATACTTGGGTAGTATAATGGCAACAACTCGGTTTGGCACCAACGAAAAGCGAGAAACAGTTTACAAGCTGTGGTTTACGTTCGAGTCAGTGTTGCGCCGGCGCGGCTTGCTCTTATCAACGATGACGCAACATTACAACTTGAATCATTTCATTTAATAATGTATAAAAATGTATTACATAAAACGGTGTTCGGGATAAGCAATACATATATCAATTGCGTCGTAATTTAAGTTGGTTCGGTTCAAAAGACATTCATTTTATTAAACGAAAGCTATTATTTTGTATATTTTATTTGGAATCTACCGTGATGCCGGCCCTCTTCCTGAATAGGTAGACCGAACCCCGACTGCGATGCCGAGGCTACAATGATGTCCCTAATAATCGACTTGCATTGACGTAAAGGTAGAGAGAGGTTAAAGAGGACTATTCCTGAAGTGCACTACTTAAGCGGAAATGTAGGCCAGCCCTCGTGACAGCGCCTGGGTGCTTGCGAGGGGCCTGGCAGAATCGTCCGTGTCGCTCGGTCACGCTAACGACACACGGGTGGTCCTCAGTCCAACAACCCTCAATGGTTTATGACGGTCTTATGATCCTTTAAAGGCCTCGCAGTGTACCTTCTCCGTGGTATTAGGGACATCGTGATAGGTACCTATGTACATTGATTGGTTGTCTGTTGCAGCTGCCAGGGTCGGCGCGGCGCGACGGGCTGGGCCCGCGCTTCGTGGAGGAGCGCAGCCCGCAGGGCGTGGCGCTGCTGAGTCTCGACGGCGCGCCCTTCCCGCCGTTTCGCCTGCCGCGCGAGCGCCGCCAGTACCAGGCGATAGACCTGGACTAGCGCTAGCACCGGCCTCACCTGAGCCGCGTGGACCGCCTGCACTGCCCTGGTGATCTTGCGTACCGCCAGCCGGAACATACTCGTAGAACTTCTATTCCACGTTGCCGACGGCTAGCATTTCCTCGCTTCTCGCTACTTAGTGCGTCTTTTGCGCCACAGGCGGGAGCAGCCTTCAACTTGACGCACCGAGAGAAAAGACCTCGCGAGCAGGATCTAGCCTGCGTGAGGTTCGAGAGACAGAGACCGCGTCGGCGCGACCTTGCCCCCGAGGCCGATGGTCCAGGAGCTGACGGTAGCCGCGGCGAGAGACTGTTGTGTTATTTACAAGGACAATCTTATCTTTAAATAGTTTAATACGAGTTACGATAAAAATTTTGTTTTATTTATCTGTTCGAACAGCTAGTAAGTGGCATAACTAGCATGGGTTAGTTTGAAACTAAAGCATTTGGAAATGGATTTATTCGCGCTATTCAGCTTTAATGCACATTAAAGCTGAATAGCGCAAAATGAAGATTCACTTCATTTCATTCAGTCTCTGCATTTAATCTAAAGCAACGATGCAGTTTCTAATTACTAAAGTAATATTCGTAAAGTTGTAGTAAGTAGTAGTATTACTGTAGTAGCATTAAAAACTATTGTCCGATTACCCTCTTAAGCCAAGTCGACACGGTATTCTCTCGTGTTATTCCGACATGAATCACGAGACGAATGGATAAATACCAACCTAGAGAACAAGCGCGCTTTAGAGGGGGCTACAGGACAATCGATCATATATTCATGTAGAGGCGAGTGATACAAAAATCCCATGAATATAGTTTTTTTTTATTGAACGATATAGGTACTTTGCCTTCGTGGATTATGAAAAGGCGTTCGATTCAGTGGTGACCGGGTCGTCTTCAACTCCCTGAAAAGGTATCGAATAGATTACTGATACATCCAGCTGCTGAAAAACCTACACCGAAGAGCGACCACGACAGTGCAAATTCAAGGTTTCACAACAACTAGATTCAGCTTACAAGAGGAGTACGCCGAGCGGACGTCACATCCCCAAAGCTATTTACAAACGCACCCGAAGACGTGTTCTAGGCTCTACACGGGGAATGTGTTGGCCTGAATATCGACGGTTAGGACCTAGACCACTCACGTGTCGCTGACGACATCGTCTTACTCGCAGAGACTCCAGAAGGTCTAGGAAAAGTGCTAAAAGATCCAAGCCAGGCGTCACTACGGGTAGGCCCACAGACTTTGAAAACAAGGGTCTTCAACCAATGCGTGTTGCCGGTAATGACCTATGCATGTGAGACGCGGGCGCTGACGTTTGGGTTGATGCGCCGCCTCAAACAGGGATGGAACGCGCAATTCTCGGAGATTCTCTGCGAGACAAAATAAAGAATGAGATCATTCGCCAGCGCACTAAAGTCACCGACATCGGTAAAAGAGTTGCACAACGCAAAATGGATGGCAACGACAGATGGATCCAAAGAACGCTGTACTGGAGACGCCGAACCGGAAGTCGAAACAAAAGAAGACCACCAGCCAGATGGTCGGACGTATCCAGAAGACGGCAGGGCCGAGCTGGACCAGAATCGCCGCATCAAGGACTTCATGTAAATCTATGGAAGAGGCATATTATGGTCAGCAGTGGACGAGTATATGCTGAGAAGAAGAAGAAAGAAAGTAGTATTCTATTATTATTCATAAAAATAATATAATAAATGATTATTCATGGAATTTTGGTACCTACTTACATTCGATATCACTACAGTACTTTTATAGGTATCGTAACGCCTTGGTTAGCTTTTGCCAACCGATTGAACCTCGTCCCCGCTAGTGGCAGGCCGCCGCGAGCGCCGCCGCGCCGGAGTTGCGAAACGCCTCGCTTTATAGCCCGCCCGTAAAGTTTAATGTCATTAGCGATAGCCCCGGCCCGCCGCGAACGTGGAGTCATACCAACATGCTGCTGCCCGCGCTGCTGCTCGCGGCCGCCGCGCTGGCCCGCGCGCGCCCCGCGCCCGACGACCACCCCGGCTCCGGTGAGTTGCCGGCGGACCTCTTCTCAACCGACTTCAAAAAAGGAGTTTTCAACTCGTCTGTCTTTTTATTTTTCTGGGGTCCTAGGGGGCCTCCCGAGCGAGGCCAAAACATGTTCAGTGAGTAAGAGGTTGAAGGCGTCTTAGGTCCCTACGCAACCGGGTCTCCGACGGGCTTAGTCCGTCACTGCCGTGGCCTTCACGGCTTGGCACGCCTACGGGGCCAAGATTAAAGGTGCTAAAATATCCAACTGGCTGATAATTTGAACCCAAGACGGTTGGTTATTTTACGTTTGACAACGATTATAAAAACAAATAAGCCCTCCGCGTCGTCTTATATTGAACTTTCTAAAATTTGAGAATGTTTGTATAATGTTGAATTAAAGGTATGTACTTCAAATTCAAATTCAAATATTTTATTGCATGTCACATTAACATATATATATAGGTGGTAGATAATGGGAGGTTTGCATTTGACGCCCTGCAAGGGCACAGCAACATAGGATAGAGAGCAGCTATTATATACAACACAATACAACATATTAATATCTATATGTTTATCATAAATATTTTTTTGCACAAAAACGTATTTATTGTCCTTTTAAATAATTTTATTGCTATAATATTGAAAATCCAAAAATTTAAATGACTTAAAAGGATAATGTAGATATCTTGCCTAAGGCTGCGTTTCCACCAGAGCTGTGCGCGGCAGCGAAGAATTGCGAGAAAAAATCCACCAATATAATTCTTTTGTTTGACGTTTACTTACTAACTACAGTACCTAAGGGACAGAAAATGTACATTGGGTTAAGATTCTAAAACGGCCCTCGAACGTCGATTGTGTGTCGTGTTGCAGACGTGCTGGCCGAGGTGCTGCGCGCCGACCTGCGCCGCAACAACGACGACTACGCCGACGCGCGTCGCCGCTCCGCCTACGTCAGCCCCCCCAAGAGCTTGATGCCCAAGAGCAAATACGTCAGGCTTGTCCAGAACGAGCCCCAGCACTCCGGGCTACATCGTCGCTCGGCCAATAACAATATAACAGGGGAAGGAGAAGAAAAACCAGTAGCACAAGAAGGCGAGGAAAACCAAGAAGGACAAGAGATAAGAGAGAAAGTAGAAGGGGTAGAAGTATATAGAACAGAATCCGGAGAGCTGGGAAATGAGGCCGAAAGTGAAGAATTGAAAAAGAAGAAAGTGGAAATAATAAGAGAGAAGAAAGAAGTAACAAAAGGGGAAGGAGGAAAAAAAAATACGTATTTAGGAGAAAATCTCATCGCGGTGCAAGGCGCAGTAGAAGGATCTTCTCGAACAACGACACGCACCACGCCGCGCGCCGCGCCCAGCCCCACCCCCCGCCGGCGCTCGCCCACCCCGCGCCCCGCCGGGAACGCGTCCACCGCCAAGAAGCGATACGAGGTCCGGACGCGGACCCCCGCGGACCCACAGCAGCAGTACTTCAAAAATGAAAGCGAGTCGATCGAAAAATTTAACTCCTTATCTTCGGTACGAGCTCCCAAGACCGAGTTCACGGTGAAGAGATCCGTCGCGACCACGCGCAGGACGATGAAGCAGATCGTCTCGAGCGTGAGGGCGTCGGGCGTGACGGCCATGCGCGCGGCGAGAGACTCGCGGGAGGGGTCGGACCCGCGCCGCGCGCGCTCCCGGGCGCGAGAAGCGCGAAAAGTGAAAGCCGCGTGGGAAAAGCGAAAGGTGCAAAAAGCGCGAGCGGCGCGGGAGGCGCAGGAAATGCAGAGCCGAAATAGGCGCCCACACCTGCGGCAGGGGCCGGACGGGGTGCGCCCGCACTCGCACACAGCGCAGCGCGCGCAGCAGCTGCACGTGGACCCCGCGCTGAAGCAGCTGCGCGCGGGCATGCGCGGGGGGGGCCCGCCGCCCTCGCAGAAGGCGCTGCCGCTGCATCTGCTCGACATGGCGCCGGCGCGCGGCCCGCGCGTGCACGCGCGCCGCCTGCGGGTGAGTGCACGCGCACACGCACACCAGTTCACACCACACACCATATTATGCCCTGATATTTTGACATACAATGGGGCATAATAATGGGGCATAAGTTTAGGTTGACAGTCCGAGTGTAAATAATTGGTACGTAATTAAAAATCGAATGTATGCATGCAAATGCAAATGTCACGAACAGTCGTTTGGCCGGCTACCAAATATTCGGCGAAGCTATAGCCCAGCCATTCATAATAGAATCGTTAAGTAAATGAACCCAAAGTAGTGCTTGAGAGGCACGAGCGCCACGCGCCGTGCAGGTTATTCATTGCGTCTCTACAACTTATAGATCAATTTGACAATGAGTGAATATCAGAATAAGAGTAGCAAAATAAAATAATATACTTAATATTGTCTCAATGACACCTCAACGAAGTCGCTAGTCGGATACTAGCTGCTTCTAAATCTCAGGAGACATTTCCCCCCGCCACAACAGAGAGTGCCGCTGCTGTGGTCCTTCACCTGTATGAGCATCTATGTTCAAGCTTAAAAAGAGTTCAGAATAAACCGGGCGCGTCGGCCATGCCTGCTGTAGGGTTCCGCCGCCGCTACTTCCAACCAAACACTATTCGCTCGTCATTGCTTTCTGCGCTCCGGCTTTTAAAGTCAAAGTCTTGAAATGTCAAGCTGCCTAGATCGTAGAATGTCATAGTATTTATATATCAAAGTCTCAGAATGGTCAGTTAGTTCAACATCAAAGTCTTAGAATGTCATACTAGTCAAAGTGACAGAATGACCAAGTAATAAAACACCATCATATTTTAAAGTCAAAGTCTTGAAATGTCAAGCTGCCTAGAATATCGGAGTACTAACCTTGACGTTGTAAGACCTTGACATTCCATTACAGGGACGTTTCAAGATTTTGACGTCGTCCTGTCTGGACATAATTAAGCACTTGACATTTCAAGATGTGATTTTAAACGCGGGAGCGGAGGTATTCTATCTATTTTGACGACGCGATTTACCTGTTAGTGATACCCTATGAAGCTAGCGGTCTTGGGTTCGGTTCCCGGTATGAGCAAATATTTGTGTAGATGTTTTCTATAAATTTAAGTATGTGTTTTTCTATTCATACTCGTACTACGCTGCTCCTGTCTGTAAAACAATGATTTTTCCGTCACTTATACATTTGTTCGTTATAGCATGCTTACTTAGTATGCAAATATTTTATCGTTGTCTCATAGTGCAAGCCTAGAGCTTTAGTTAAACTAGTTACACTAGATAAATTTGTCCTAGGTGAGATTGTCTCCTAATATTTATTTATTTACAGTAATATCTAAACTTTAAAGCAAAAAAAAACTTTAATGACTTTCAGTAGCTAAGTATATTATATTTTATTCGCCTGTTACTCAATGAAGTTTACTTACTAGTACCTACTAGACATTATTTTACATTCTTGCTTTACAAGTTTACACGTAGGTATGGGTACTTCGGACGAAAGGCTTTTTCGAAGGTGGCATCGGCCCCTTCTATTGCTACTCCTTCTCCCTTAACCGGCCGTCACGATGCCGGCTGGAGGGCTCCTTGCGAGGGAGGTGCGGTAGCCGATGCAACAATAATATTTCAGGAAGCCTTAGGAATGAGAATTCTACCGTCTCCGATTTTCGCAGGAGCTAAGTTACCTTTTTAGGCGCAGTTGTTAGAACGATAGGAAACAAAACTTTTAAGCAATGTCTAACATGGACCCAGGAGCTTGTTATTATTGTATACCCGCGTGCTTGTATTTTTCTTCTAGAACAAGCTGTGTGACCGGTATTTCCTGCGCCCCGAGGGGCCCAAGTACGACAGCCAAGGGAGGATCTACGCGGAGAAGTACTTTCATTTGTCTTTGTTATTCACATGAGATTTATGATAGTGATGTGATGAACCTGGATGATGATAATGAGGGAAGAGTGATAGTGATGTCGACTCATTGTGTGTTTATGCCAGAGCCGTGGAAATGAGGTATGTTTATTATGTTAACACTTCAGTGTAGGTACTTAGCGAACGAAAAACAAAAACGCAATCGTTGCAATATAATTATGTTTATTAGTTGCTCTCAATTAAAAGAACTATTGACTGTGATTGCCGACTCCACAATCTGCTGGAGCACATCGAAAACCAATTTAAATATGATATGGATTTGTGAGACAGGAGAGCGAGAGGTCAGCTTCCAGGCACCGCGGCTTTTGGAAAGCAGTGGTCATGATGACAAACGTCTTAGATGGGTAGAATGGAGGTTGAGGATTAAATAAGTGATAAACAACAACGCCCAAGTGCAAAATGATTTAATGGGTGATCGAGTGAAGTAGGAAAAGTTCAACGCGCAGCGTGAAGTGATACACAAGATCGTGTGCAGGCCGTGACGCATCGAATATTCCCCTTTACCGAGCAAAATTCTGGAAGAGTGAGACAAGCAGCGTCAGCGCCGTCTTGGAAGAAGGAAGACAGATTTGCAGACGCCGCCTGAGGAAATATAGTTAAACTGAAGGTTATCGAAAATGTATCAATGTACATACTTACATTTCTTGCCGTAGAAGAAATTGATTTATAGTTCCATCAAACTTCAAACTGTGGCTACAAGTTCAGACTACTACGAGGTGTAAGTAGATAGCGCGGACTTCTAAAAGCAATTGCTTCGGATTTTCCAGCGTTTCCTCCTGGATCAAGCAAGGGCAGTTGTCGAAATTAGTCCTCGCGTAAATTGACAAATTTTCAAACGTACAAGTGTTGAGAACGTAGAAGAGTCTGTTTAAGTACCATTCATGACAAAAGAGAGAATTTCATACTAAAATTATCAAAAATATCTTAAATAACGAATAATAACGCACATAATCACGAATTTCATAGAAACTTGTCACGACTAGGTAGACCATCTTGTGCTTGACTTATAGGGCGACCAAAATATTAATATATTCTGAAGGTTATCATAGATCTAATAACTATAAATATATATGTAGACTTGATTGATTCCAAATGCGACTTAAGTGTCTATCCCCACTTAAAACAGCACCAAATACCTAAATTGAAATAAAAAAATAGTTTATGCTTATTATTTTTTGTGTTTGTAGTAACGGCTTCGGAACTCTACACTGAAATGGTCCGACGTGCTCTGGCCCGGGCTTTATATTTAACTTCCCCCTTCCCTTTAAAAGAGTAAGGGCCTGTTTCACAATCGACAAGTAAATGTATCTGCTATTTAAAGTTGGCTTTCTCCTTGTCTATTTTCAAGTTTGAAAGAGAAAGGGCTTAATGTATGTGTCAAATATGCTTTACTTCTCGATTGTGAAACAGGTGGTTAGTTTATTTGTAAGTATAGTCGACCAAGAAAGTCCTTTACGAGGCAGGGCGGCCGACCTCGCCCATGCTCCTCAGTCGGTATGTAAATGCGTCAGTAGAGAAGCTCAGCAGTTGTTGCTGGAGCGCCTCAGTTTGTGGGCTAAGTAAATAAGCTCATTAGCTTTTGAGAAGCTTGCGCAGCCACGGTCTAGTGTACGACGTAGAGAAAAACGAGCGCATGGTCTTTACGGTTACAAACAAATGTCCACTTACTGTTCCACCGGTTAAATTACACGGAGTACCACTTCGAAGAGTGGGCCAGTTTGAATATCTGGGCATTTGTTGAGTTAAACCGTTTTTCATTTGATCTTCAGACGACTTTTATCTTTTTTTACTAGGACCCCAGATATATTGTGTTTACATACTCGTACCTACTAACATTAGTCTGTAAGTAAATCTGTTTGTATTACTAAGACGAAGATCCTCGTTGGTCTGAATAAGCGATTTTATTATTTAACTACTTTTTGACTCTATTTGTAGGACGTTAATGTCCAGAAGTGGTAGCTTGTAAATCAATTTCTTGGTCGACTATGACTGACTATCCATGTGTCCATGTCCTATCTTTTGTGTTGCCTATAACAGTAGTATATTTTATTTTAGCGTTGGCTCCCGAGCATGTTGTGAAGCCGCGCCCGCCGGCCACACGTCTCGCTGCCGCTTGCTGATATAATGTCATATCAAACAGTTTTATATACTTACGTATATATTATATTAACAGAAAGAAACCATGGAATTTATGTGAATTGTTATTGGTACCTCACAATAAATGAAAAAAAAATGCTAAAGGGAATGCTTGATGTAATATAAAGGTACATTACATTACGGACGGAGTGGGCGGGGCGCGCCGGGCAGGCAGGAGCTGCCACCGCTCGGCCCGCTGCCCTCGGGCCGTCGCTGTACCCGCTGAACGCCGAGCCCCGGTCGGGGCGGTCAGGACCTCACATCGTCACACCGGAACCCTTTCGCTTCATCTTTGACTCATACTGGGTTCTGAAGCTCGAGAGAAGAAAGTGTGGGAGCAAGGTGATTAGTGATTGATTGATTGACATCGGTATTGAAGAAACTGATTGATCATGACGTCGAAGCATGTTCGGATTGATTGACATTCGTATTCAGGAAACTGATTGATAAAGACGTCGAACATATTATTATGTTCGGAGCGGACGCGCAGCGGAGCGACGTCGTTTCACTTCGACGGCCAGGAGCAAAAGAGGAACAAAACTAATCACGCGCATGTCTAATGCGCATCGCGCCATCTTTGCCCCTTCTCACATTATTGACCTCACTACTCACCGCCAGAAGCAAACTACTACGCCGCAATAAAATCGCGACTGATTGCGATGTATGAGGAATCCGACAGCGGCCAGGTGAAGATACTACTCTCACAAGTTGAAATGGGAGACCAGAAGGCCAGCCAGCTACTCAGAAAAATGCAGAATCTCAACCGTGGCAAATTCCCCGAGAGCACTTTACAGACAATGTGGCTTGAACACCTCCCGCCCCACATTAGAGCAGTATTTGCCGTCAGTGATGTTTTTGAGACTAAAACCACTCTCGGAGACCTTGCTCTGCTCGCGGACAAGATGATGGAGGTTGCGCCGACACCGCAAATTGCCGTCATAACATGCTCCGAAGTCTTGAGCAATCAGTTTCCTCAATACCGATGTCAATCAATCAATCACTAATCACCGTACTCCCACAAAAGAAAACATCCAATCCAATCTCGACCTGAGCAGGGTATTACCTGCTGCACGAGTCGCGGCAAGCCGGAGCCAAGATTAAGTCGCTGGTGGCTTTCACTCGTCTTGACCTCTTCGTGGTGTTAACATGGCCTGGAAGTTAACTGGAATCGGCAATTAGAGCTAAATTAATTAATTTAATGGAGTCAATAGTAAAGCCAGAGTATTCATCAGTACTCGGCTCTCTATCGCTTTCACACTCGAGCATAACAAATGTACCGTCATTATTTGCCTACCAGAAAAAAATATAATTATTCTGTTAGTACCTTGTCAAGGCCACACGGGTAGGTACTTTAACGAGTGGTGATTGTATGTACGAGTGCAACTTTTTAGAAGCAGTGCCATACAGAAACTCATCAATTCGTTTCGATAGATAGATTTTATGGAGCGTGATATTATGGATCGAGCAGCGGTAGAGCTATGATGAATGATAACGACGACGGTAGTAGCGAGGGATCTTGAGGGCTGCATGTTACCGCCGGCTACTGTGTTTCGGGTGTGCTTGACACACAGCGATGATTGCGGGTGACAGGTAAAAGGGTTGCGGTGCTTGTTGAATGGAATACTAAAATTAGATAGAGGAATGGCCGTGACGAAGTGTCGAGCCCAGAAGCTGACCCGTCGCCTGCGCAGGTTCGTCCCGCGCGGCCGCGGCAACTACGGCTTCGACCAGACCAAGCCGCCGCGGCTCGTGCTGCCGCGCTGCTGCAACTGCTGCCGCAAGTCCGTGCTCGGCTGCGAGTGACGCGCCGCGCCCGCGCCGCTCACGCGCACCACGCGCACCAACGACCAATGCTGTGTTTGGACTCCACTAGCTAGTCTAACTAGGGTGACGGTACCAATGTTGAACACTTTTAGCTGAAGGCGCCACGCTTAGCTTTTGATTTAAAGATCATAAAGGTTAAAAATCGATTATCTCAAAATAAATGAATAACCCTAATCTTTTGTAACATAAGAATCATGTGTCCATCATTGTACCTTTTTCATTACTGGTTCCGTCGCCCTGACATAGTTAACCCTCGTATAACTTGGTAAAAACAATTTTGTTATTGGTACTTACCTGCTTTGTATTTTTGTCCGGCGTTAGAGGGGTAATAAATAGTTAGAAAAAATAAACTCTTGGAATAAAGTGTATTTGTTTTCTTAATGATCGTTACTTTTCAAATGTCTGAACCAGGAAAATTTAATTCCAAGCTTATTCCACGTTTGTAAGTAAAGGGGTTAATTGGTAAATATTAGGACAATAATCCTACTAACCCCACGCTACGTTTTATCGTGGAAAAAGTTTGCGTGTCTGTGTTAGTTTATTACTTCTTCACGCTGAACGGGATTGGATGAAATTTGAACTGGTGATACCCTGGATTAAAACATAGGCTACTTTTTATCTGTTCTGTCTGTTCCCAAGGGAATAACGACTACTGAAATTGACGCGGACCAAGTCGCGGGCAGAAGCTAGTAAACAAATATACCGTAAAACGGGGTGTGTAGGTATGAAGGGGTGAGTGGGGACACAACCTAAAATAAGTCATATTACTTGTTACAAATAAGAACAAGTATTAAATGGACAATAACGTTATGTCTATTGAAAACAATTTCAGTCTTATGTAACATGTTTCATTTTAGATTGTCCCTACTCACCCCATTTTACGGTACTATAAACGTGCTATTGTTGTATATCATTGAGATACACCAATTTTTGACAATGTATGAGAATTTAAAAACCTTTTCGAGCAATAGGCTTCTCAAATCGACCCTTGTACCTGAATGTCAGACATTGGTCATTGCCAATTTTATTTTGCCTGCTTAGTCATCCTTCTCTATTTCACTAACATTATAACGGGATGAAATGAAACCAGGCCTGCTCTGTAATATATTTATTATATTAGCTAGAGGTATCATTAGCAATAATTAGGCTTATCATACATTTATTACAAGTCGCGTCCCTGTCAGTCATCTCGCTGGCACGCGTCCCGCTCGCACTCACGCGGCGGCCTCTTGGAGGCGCCGGCGCACGTATTTACAACTCTCGTCACACTCGCGCAGTTTGCATTTCTTAATTTATTACAAAACGTAGGAAACGTCCCGGACTCCCGCGCCCCGCGCCCCGGCCGGCTTCACTCGAACAGACCTGCGCTAAGGGCTAAGTTCATTGGATTCCAGCATCGAACCAAATAAACTTAAGTGGCTTAGTCAAGTCTGCGTCGATAGATAAGGTATGTACATGGCGCGGCGGCGCGCGCTCGGCCGCGGGAGCCGCCGGCCACTGGTCCGTCGGTGATGGGTCGCGTACAAATTTAACTAAATATTGGAAGGAAAGCTCCGACTCGGCTCGGACCGTCTCTGTCCGCGAACGCGGAGTTATAATTATTCATTTTACAATATATTTTCTTAAATAAATCGCAGCTCCGACATGCTCAGACCCGATGGGCCTGAGCATGCCGTTCATTCTCTTATCACGATTTTGCAGCGAAGCTGTCGAAGAGATTACTTGGGTGAATATTCGGGCGTTCCAACCGCCGTCATTATTCTCTTTAATACATTGACGAAAATAATGATAACTACCAGCAATTTTTGATGTCAAAATCAGCGGACCCGGGGGTAGTATCCATTCCATTTAAAAAAACAAGAAAGTTATTGAGTTTATATTGAATAATATGCGAAAATAATAATGACGGCGGTTGAAACGCCAAATATTCACCCACTTAATGATTACTGTAAGTAATCCTCCCGCGGCCCACCGAGCCGTTTTATGACTATATATTGAAGTCCACCCCGAAATATTGTAACAAGTATATGACTTCGCGGCTTTCTGTTTATTTGAGTTTATATTTGTTCCAACATACCGGGGCGGACGAAGCGACGTATAACGTCGCAAGAAAAGTATACGAATCGCCGTTATAATAAAACGGATACGAAGAGAATGAATTATAAGAGGTCCGCATGGTAGCCGCGGTCACTTGTGCAGGCCGGCGCGCTTGGCCTCCAGCTCGTAGATCAGCAGCCGCCACATCTTCACCACGAACACCTCCGCCTCCTCGTCCAGCACCTGCGGACATCGCCACTTACACCACGGCCACCGTTACAGCTCGCCTCTCCCTGGCGCGGTATAAACTACTAGCACAGCCCCAGGGATAGGAATCTATAAACATTGCGAGTAACGAAACCAAGTCCACCATGAGTTTCGATGTGTTTTTGAAAAATTAGACGTGTCTCTAAAACCACCACACACAGAGCATGAATTTGAAATCAAATACGAGAGTACACTCGCAAACGAGATCACCGCGTGACTTCATTGACGCCATTAGTGTTATTAGTTATTAGGGTTACTCGTCAATCGAGTCCCAGAACGTGTAAACAAGGAGGAGTGTTGTGTTGTGGTACCATCTGCACGTCGTCGAGGATGCGCGCGGGCGCGGCGCCGGCCAGGACCTTGCTGCAGATGAAGTCCACCAGCGTGGGCTCCGGCTCGCCGATGTACTCGATGATCTTCTTGTTGATCCACGGCCGGATCTTCTTCTCCATCAGCACCGCGTCGATCTGATCACAGAAACACGTAACTGTTGTTGATAACTTTGCAATAGATCACTTCGAGTGTACCAATGTATGAATTTCGTGTTTGCATTGTAAATCCCCCCCCCAGCCCCCTCTCCCTGCCGACTGACCTGTTGCGTGTCCAGCTTGTACTGGAACAGCTGCTCCTTGCTCGTGGGGATCTTGTCGATGAGGCTCTTGATGTGTTTGCGCTTCTCCTCCTGCGAGGCGCGCTCCTCCCCCTCGCCGCGCCCCCGCCCGCCCGCTGCCGCCTTGTCCTTGTCCTTCTCTTTATCTTTGTCGCCCTTCTTACTTTTCTCTTTGTCCTTTTTGTCTTTACCTGCAACACGTTGGCATAGAAATTCAAGTATATTAGAGTATTAAAGTCATCCACATACACGTATATAGTATAAAAGTCCTACATAATTGAAACAGATATTCCTAGAGTATCATTAGAAAAAAATAGAAAACGTTAAACATACTGCTTTTAGCTTTTTTATAATCTGCCATTAATGATATAAATTAAATTAAAATGGAGGAATTTGCTCTAAAAATGTTAATTTAGTCTCTGCACATCGGGCCTGAAGCTCCTTAAAGCATTTTTTTGCTTAAACTAGGGTAGTGTTATTAAGAAAAATGAAAATGAGTTGGCATTTTAGTTGCATTTTAAGTAACTGGTGTTTAGTTGACGGCGACGGCATCCAGCAGGTCCCCCGGTAGACGTTCCAGCCTTCATCGAGATGGAATGAACTTAAGACTGCGCCGAGCGTACGCCGGATGTACAGTGGCGCTCGCATTACTATTATTATGTTTTCTAATTAACTAAAATATTTTCTTGAAATTGGTCGGTAGGTTTTTGTACTACAAATGAAAACACAACTTATATGGTATATCACATAAGTTGATAACTCGATTAACGGAAAAAAGTGGCCACCTTTTCCCGTTAAGCTGACTACTCAAAGGGTAATTGTTATATATCGAACTAGGTTTAGTGTCGTGGGCTCTTCGAATATAATGAATAAGGATATCGGGATACAAATGGGGTCAAGTTAACATATTGCCATCTTATTGGGCACACAGTATAGAACGACGTTCTTTTTCCTCGCATTCAAAATGAAAACGCGAGACTCAACGACCATAATGACACTAACTATAACCACCTTCGCTCAGCCCGCGTGGTTATACCTCTAGTGTCATATTATGGTTTGTTTTAGTCCCTTGTTGAACAATCTACTATTTTATACTGAGTCTGAGAATGCTGCGGATAGAAAACTTAGTATTTTATAAATGTGAGGA